>CM060470.1:23676097-25046097 GCA_030544235.1 Lepturacanthus savala
TGGTGCACTTCATTATCTGTCTCAATATAGTCTTTGGAACTTCTTGGGGCTCAGCAGCCAGTGAATAATCCACTCGCTTTGATGTAAAACGCTGCCACGATTACGGTTGAAACAATTTATATCACCCGCTGCAGCGTTACAAATTGCCCGAACAGTTCATTCATTCACTGCTGGTTGCTCCACCTCCAGTTGATGGGGAAAAGGGCTTATAAAAGCACCCTCACCTCAGGCTGAAATATGGGCTCTGGTTGCTTGCATGTCCCTCGGCATCTCAGTTTCCATCACTGTTTATAGCCATGCATGATCATCATCTAAATCCAGGCTGCATTAACCTGAAGTCTCAGTTAAATATATGAGAGGCTTTAATTACGTCTCCAGGAGATGACGAGTTATTTTTGCATCAGAATGGAAAGAAGCTGATAATACATTTCAGATTCCTGAATAAGTAATATACACAGAAAACACACAGCTTGATCTAAAAATGATGAGTTAGGTTGGAAACAGATCAAAGCGGATCGATGGATAAGTGTGTTTTATTTGGATTGTTTTCCTTTGGAGAATTGACATTTAAGTCATTCAAGAAAAATAAAAATGCATTGCGTTGGGCTTGAAGATGATTCAAACCCAGGGACAAAAGATAAGCTGTCACATCCAGACCCTGAAAAATCTGCCTTTGGATATTAAAAGCATTTTTTTTCTCTAAATCATCTCAGCACCATCCACTTTTGGATGCGTCTTCTTCAAGGGAGTTTCACTTTGTGTGAAGAATCTCTCTCTCGCAGCATGAATAGGTCAGATTGTGCACATATTGGAGGAAAAGTCCACTGGAACTTGATTAAAATGGATTTTTGTCAAACAAAGGACCCTGAGGGGATTTCCAGCTCTCACTATGACTTTATACGGAAAGAAGCACAAATTCCGCTCCATGAATGAGGTTTAGACAAGTCTCTGCTCTGGAACCATGGCAACTTATGCTGAACTAGAGTGGTTTGAGGCAGGTTAATCGTCAAAATTCATCTGAGTTTTAGAAGACTTTAAAGGACTTTTAAAAAGTTCCATCAGATTTCCTCATGTGCTCGCATCGCTCCTGTTCTGTTTGTGACCAGAAACATAAGAGAACCTTCACTACCTGTCATTTATTCCCCATTTTATTCATGGTCACATTTGGATTTGGTGGAACCATTTTATTTAAAAGCTCATGTGTAGTTCCCTATTGTTGTTTTGATGTTATTTATGTATTCTTCCATCACTCATTCTCTTCAAGCTGTGGAGGCAGCTATAAAGTAAGAAAATTGTTTATAGCACCTTTTATTGTATTTAAATGTCTAGACATTCTACTTCTCTTGTTTCACCATCTCCAGTTGCAACTTCTTAAAATGATTCGAGCCAAAAAGGTTTATCTTATGATCCTTGCAACCAGAATGGATGCTAAAGAGAGTTAACCACCATAGTTTAAACAGGTGTCTGATAGTCTTCTGATAATATATGTGTGTGATATTTGGGTCACAGCCTGACATGGACAAATTGTCCTGCAATTATATATTTTTATAGGTCAGTAGAAATGCTCAATTGTTCCAGGCTTCATGTTCCAGGCTTCATGTTTCCACCTTTTTATAAATGCTAAACACATGATGGGTGCAGTGCAGTGTGCAATTTATTTTATCCCCTGTGACACTGTGGATGATATTACACTCTGATTCACTGCAGGTCAGAATAAAATGAGACATGATGGTAACTGGGAATGAAAATGAAATAGTATTTAATTAGTATTATTATTAGATATGTTAATTGGCTCTAAAAGATTCTAAACACTACATTTGGGTCAGATAAAAATTATCAATCTTATATTTCCTATGTATGCTTCAGTAACAGAGACAGAATATTCACTCTATATATAAAACATATATAACACCTACCCTTCCATTCAAAAGTTTGAGGTCACTTTTTTTTAGGTCAAATTTCCTTGTTTTTGAAAGAAAAACACTATTTTTTCAATGAAGATAAATTAAATGACTATTCTAGCTGCAAATGTCTGTTTTTTGGTGCAATATCTACATAGGTGTATAGAGGCCCATTTCCAGCAACTACCACTCCAGTGTTCTAATGGTACAATTGCTCATTGCATCAGAAGGATAATGGATGGTTACAAAACCCTTGTGCAATCATGTTAGCACAGCTGAAAACAGTTTAGCTGGTTAGAGAAGCTAGAAAACTGACAAAGCAAAGTTTGAAGGAAAAAATATTACTCAAATACAAATCAGTATTTATAACCTTGTTTGTGTCTTGACTATATTTTTTATTCATTTTACAACTCATGGTGGAAAGTAAAATTGTAACTTTTCATGGAAAATACAAAATTATCTGGGTGACCCCAAACTTTTGAACAGGAGTGAACATCATGTATTTTAAGCCTCAAACTTTTAATATTTGGAAATTGTTTCCCATTTTTTTCTCCTTCTTTTGTTTGATTACAGGTTATCATTTACCATTCACTTCATTTAATGTGACTCTTTACCATCCCCACAGCAGATGTTTTCTATCAACACTTCATCTCATATGAAGCACAGCATTTCATTCATGGTGCCAGTAGTGTCCCTCTTAATAAACAGCCCACTCAGAAACGTCTTTTGGATGCTCGACACTTCTTGGCTTCTTCTGCTCTGCACATGCTTAATGCAACTGATTCAAACCTGGCTGGAGTTAGTGCTGATTAGACACGGTGGATTCATGTAAGTGGAATGGCCTGGGGCTAAAGTAAGAGTTGACGTCAAGCCAGTTTTTTTTTTTTTCTTTTCAGGTAAGTGAGGTTTTCTTTAGCTACGTTGATGGAATACCCCTCTGGGCTTAAAGGAAAATTACTTCTCTTCACTATTGTTTTCATCCTGAATCCTTCCTGAAACACTTCTGTCTCACGCTCAAACATCAAACTCAATTTCAGATCTAAGAACATTTTTATTTGAAAGCGCAGTCAGTAATAAGCGAGTTGGGTCACATAAACACAAACAAGTACACGAACACATGCACATAAACGCACACGTACACATTGTTTATTTTGTGCTTGTAGGCACCTGGTCTTGGAAGTAAATTATTTCTCTTTATTATAGTTTTCATTCTGAAACCATGCTGACAATTCTGTTTTGACATCAAACTTCAACCTTAATTTCAGGGGGAAAAAATGAACATGTGTAGAAATGATTAGTTACTGTACTAGTGTACACATCACAAAGCACAGACTACGAAGCAAATGTATTATTTTTGTTTCATGTTGGAACAAGATCTACAAAAGCTAGAAGCCTGGTTATCGCCCATTTAAACATGCAATTGTCACTTATTTTGATTTAATGTGAAAGGGTCAGAAAAAGAGTTTCCCCACAGAGTTTTTCAAAATGTAAAGTGTGAGTGGCTCATAAGAACTTTGGCTGATATAAATATCCACAATTTCTGGGAAGCATTGCAGTAAAAAAAAAAAAAAAAAAACTGAGAGATGACAGATATGACAGACATGCAAAAGTTTGGACTAACTTTTTCCAAGCACTCAAAGTGCTTTACATTGCACGCTCACATTCGCCCACACATCCACACACTGATGGTGGAGGCTTCCATGGAAAATGCTTCAGCTCATCAGGATCTGACTAATGGAGCTCACTGAGAGTTCAGTCGGGAAGACTCTATTTGCGCTGAAGCTGTAAATTATTTCTCAGCCTGCATCCACATCTCTCACTCATGTGCTCTCCTCGTTCCCTCACCGTCATATTAATGTTATAATAAAAATAATGAACTTCATTTCTACAGCAGGATTCATGCAACACAAAGTGCTTAACATGAAAGCCTTTTTACACTCAGGCAAACTGTTCCAAAGTGTTGGAGCACAGTGGATGTGGCTGCCTCTCTGTGCCTTTTGGTTCTGAACTCCAAAAGAGGTTTGAGTCCTATGATCTGAGGGATGTAGCAGCGATATCTCTGAAAGGAAGGTTATCAGGGTACAGATTTTAAAACTGGAGTTATGTGGGCTCTCTGTCAGGTCTTGGTCAAAATATGTGTTCCTGCATTCTGCACAAGCTGACGCCCAACAGCTTTAAAGAAAAAAAAAAATCACCAATTTAGATCAGTTTTCCTGTATCTAAATACTTGAAGAGGTCATATTGTCATATGCTGAAGAGGAAATGCCCTTGAAATGTGTTTTTTAACAGGACAATGACTCCAAACACACGAGTAAAGGGACAGCATCTTGGTTCCAGACCAACAAAATTCCTTATCTTTGGCTTTACTATATTTTTTAAACACACTCCTGTTATATTGAACACAACTGTACAGTTTCCTTTCTTATTATCTCTGGTATAGTGTGCAAAGAAAACAAACTATGCAGGTAAAGATATCACCACCAGGTGGCCTCAAACGATGGCACCTGTTTGAAGGCCAGTCAAAAAATTCAAAGTGAATTCTTCTTCTTCTTCTGAATCATTACCAAAATTTAATCAACTGTTCATGGTACCAATCCCTACATTCGCTGAAAATTTGACGAAAATCTGGGCAAAATCTTTTACGATATTTTGCTAATAAACAAACAAACAGACAGACAAACAGACATCAGACATATCCTCCTTGGTGGAGGCAATTATCTTTTCTGTGTCTGCTCTTGAGGAATAGACTTTGGTAATACGGTAGAAAGACACTTTTAAAATGTAGGTCAGGGTCACCAAGGTTTTTGACCCATTTCTTGGAATTTCGTGGAAAACAGGGTCTGCATTAATAAACGCCTACGTCCTCCTTGGATGGTTATGTTCTTTCCTCGACAGGGCACGACACTGTTCCAGTGAGCCAACATGTACAGGAATCTGCACAGCTAAATCATATTCAGCCATCAATCATTTAATTATCTACACTTTTACTTTTCCCTACTGAGACATTTAGATTATCTAAGAGTTAGAGAAGTTTTAGTGAGCTTAACAAACCATGCAGCTTAGATGGGAGCAAAGCCATGTTAAGCTGGGATGCTGCAGCAGCTCCGTCCCCATGTGTAGCATCCCTGCCTCCAGGTGGTTGAGGTATGTGCTGTATTTGTACTGTGTGGAAGATTATTTATATAGTATTTTATGTAATTGTGTCTGTACTCACCTGGTGCAGCAGAAGGGAATTGTTCAGATTCAGAGAGCCTCCCAAAAAAAAATAAAAGACTTAAAATTCAAATGCAGTTTTCAAGCAACAGCAGTTCTTTCCATGGCATTTTAATGAGTGACATATCTATGTTATGCAGGTGTGCTCATCCTGCTTGTTAAAGTGCAAGTCACAATGATGCAATTTTCAAAATGTCATAGTATGGTACTGACAATAGCTCACAGTGCTGCCAATACATGATTTGCAGTGTATGAAACATATGCTGAGCAGAGTGAGTGTTCATGTGCAGACCACCCCAACGAAAACATGTTCCCACAGTGATGTAGGAGAAAAATGAATTATATCTGGCATTTTTCATGTTGGTAATGGAATCAAGCAAAATCATATATTATTTCCATTCTTGTATATTGGTTGTGACTCTTAAATGACTGTAAAAAAACAGTTTTGTTTTTAATGGTCTTATAATTTTTTATTATATGTTTGCAGATTATTTGATTATATAGTCTCCCTGATATGCCGTCTACAAGCTGTCAAGTATATGCTGCCATTTCCCTGTTTGCTGGAAGCCAATAACTATAACTCATAAAATGGTGCATTTGAAAATGCATTCAACTATAATTTTTTTATTCCTCAGTTATGCAGTGAAATGAAAACCTTGAAAAATTCGAATGCCTCAGCTGTTTTTTTAACCTCGTTAGTAGGTCCTTCGGTGCAAAGTCATACCCATACTATCCCCTTATTTCACATTCATAAATGACAACTGTGATGAATGCAGCCGGTTCACATGGAAATATATGAGAGGGTACATTAACCAGTCTGCCTTTCAGTCAGGAAGGACATGCTGATAAGGCTGTGCTGAAATAATTACATTACAGGCTAAAATTACGGGACCATGCTCTTGATAAATTTTGCCAAATGGTGGTGATTTCCGTTTGCAAGCTATTCTGCCCTGCTCTGCTGCACAAATAATAGGCTTCCACCAAGGTACTGCAATCACATCAGGGAATGCAATGCCACCTCTCCAAGCCCATTTTAATCATCTCCTCCTTGATCGTCAAAGCTTTGTCTGCATAGATCTAAAGCAAGGAGATGAAATGGATTTTGACCCGTCCACTGGATAGATTCACTCCATAAATGATACGATCAATATTAGTATTCATACCGTATCCTTTGGTGGCAGGTGAGACACTTTACAGCGACAGCATAGATTTGTTGCACTGATGACTGCAGTGTGAGCTGCACCTTCAGCTGAACCTAAAACTGTGGCAGACTGTGCAACACACCTTGCCAATTAGGACAGTGAGACACAAACAGTACAGACATTACAGAGAGCTCCTCAGAGGTGTCTCAAACTGTTACTAATGGGGACATTCTGTGCAGAAACTCCAGGCTTTTGGATCAAAAAGTAATTGAGGAAGCCAGAAATCTTTGAAGAAGCCATTGGGCCAAACAAACAAGGGAAGTATTGTGCTTTTTGTTCAGAACATAGTAGAGTGAAACTGGGTGGGATTTTCTGGCACAATACTAAACTGTTAAACTACTACTACTGTCTTAGGTAATTACACATCTGAGTGAATATTACCTGTCAAATTCTCCAAGGCTCCATTCTGGGGCCTCTTCCGCTCCTATTAGGTCAAGGGAGACAGTAAAACATGTCATCATAACTATGAATAATTATCAGGTCACTATAACCCCGGACAGATGATAAGTAAATGCATTGCACAAATCAGTGATTGAATTAACCAAATAAAAACAGATAAAAATAAGTAATTGGTTTTGAAGCCAATATGAATGATTCAAAATCAGGGCAAATGCATATACAATATGCTGTCAGAATTAAATACTTGTGTTATTGTGAATCATATTGCATATGGTGGATATATTAAGATATACCAAAATTTTGCCCCAAGCCTAATGCAGCTTTACAACCTACATTAGAGCTTTTTTATAACATTAAAATGATTTGATAAAAAGGCTTTGGTTGTCAAAGTGAGTAAACTATGATGTGAACAATGCTGTAGATTTCAAGACATTGAATGATAAATGAAGTTTCTTTTGTTGCTGTTTTTTTTTTTCCCAAAATAGACAATCAGTGTGTTGGATAGACAGCTGACGTTTCAATGCAATCTAAAGCAGACAGGTGGCTCTGTTTGATCAATACTCTTCTCTTATGACAAACGTACTGCAGACAAGGCAAATCAATCAACATATTTTCTATTTGCAGCATCATGGGTGACCTTACTGGAAAAAAGCCTCCTATTGCATGGAGAGCATTATATATGGACCCCGTCGTATATCAATAATATTTTCTCGTGAGGGTGCCAGTTGTCAGGAAGAAACATTACTTGGTTCAGTGGCGTGCTCTGCCTGTGAGGGCTATCTGTTATTTATTAAAACAAGACATCCAATTGTCAGATCTGACACTGCTGCTCAGATCAGACTCTGATCTCATAAGCTACAAATAATAACTGCTGCTCCTCGCTGCTGAAAACTGGGGTGTGAGGAGGAAATCATTCAAGTACATGAGACAGTTTAAGGAAAGAGCAGAAACATACATCATGTCAAAAGAGACAAGACGATAAAAAGACCAGTAAACCATAAAGTTCCTCTTTGGAATCATTTTTAAATTATGTACCAACCTAACATGGTTTCACCCCCATGAACAGGGCAGGGCATGTACATGTTCTGGATTCATGAAGCCAATATGTGCTTCCTGTTTCTTGTGTAGCCTCATTAGCTGTTAGCTCCAATAGCTGAACACACTGTGGGACTCTGCCTCCACTCTGTTCTCAGGGAGGAAGTACCACAGAGCGGATCATCTCCAACTGTTGGTTCAGATGATCATGGCTGACAGCAGTGAACCTGCTGCTTGCTTCTTGTCTCCTTGCAGCAGGTCCGCCGTCACCGGCCTGTGGCGCTGCCTCCATCCTGGAGAGGTAACCGGCTGGCTTCACACTGCTCATTCAGCTTTCAGAACACTACCTGACTGGCGACCTGCTGGAGACTGACAGTCTGCTCAGGAAATAGTGACAGCGATTGCCTTTTTGTTTTGTGACATGCCAAATCTAGCTTCCCCAGCGTATGTTTGAATCTCAGATTTCAGAGGAGGGCACAGAAATGTCCTCTATAGTAGAGGAATGGGTCACATATACAAGTCAGTAGAGTCAAGGAAAGATGTTAGGGGACATAAACATGTGAATAAAGGAATTTTTGAGAGGAGGAGGGCTTTAAAATTCATTTAAAGAATTAAAATAGTGTCACTATACTATAGATCATCCCATATTGTTCACAGCTCCTGAGATTTATTTGAAGTGGATTTAAGTGCCAAAAAATATTCTCATTATAGTTTTTCATGTCCTCTCTGGACCTCTCCTCTGATTGGATGATTTGAATGAATAAGGGTGGTGACTGTATTGTTGTGACATCACAAATAAGTGGAAGGCCTGACGACTCATTTAAAGGACGAGGTTCAGAATACAGGCTGTGTGAATTTCCCTGTGGTCTGAGTTTTCGAAGCATGAGACAGACCTCTTAATCAAACCTATTCAAATCTACTTTTCTAGGATATGGGGCCTTTAAATAATGACTATGAATCATTTAGTCTGCAGCTGCATCCTGGTTTTGTTTTGACATGTTTTCCTGTATTGCTTTTGTTAGACTCCTGGTGGGACTTTACGTTTGCATGTCTGTCAATACTCTGCTCAGTCTCTCATTTGCTACCTGTCACAGGCCTCAACAACATGACTAATGAGTAAACCCACTGCTTCTTTTTTAAACTCCCTCTCCCCCGCCCCCCCGTCCTTTCAACTAGATGAAAAGCTGCTCAGCCGCTGTGGGATCTATTTTGAGGTCACACTTCCTTAATGCATTGGCCAAGCCTCATCGAGAAGCATTTGCACGGAACAGCATGAAGTGCTATAGAGGCGGAGAAAGAACTTCTCTCTTAATTAATGTAGTGGAATGTACAGCATTGTTTAGTTAAGCTATGTTTGAGCATGAATATCTCTGCAATCACAAACTTTCCTGAAGGAAATTCAGGCAACCAGCTGCTCCAACAGTTACAACCACACAATAAACCAATCTGAAAACACCACATCAGTAATCAGTCAGTCAGTAACACATAGTAATACAGAGTAATACATCAGTCATGTAAGAATTCATTCAATCCAATATTCAATTCAATTTGATTTGGAAGGCTCACAATACACAATTTGATTCAATGTTTTGTATCATATATAATAATATATGTGATATTTGTGGCAATAATGGATACATACATATATACATATTGTAAAATATTATATTATACTATTAAACAAACACCTCATAAAATAAAGGGAAAACTCAAAATATGTTTTGTCTTCACAAAAATAAATCTCACATGAAAATATGAAGCAAATCTCTTCACTAGAGATGTGTATGCATGTGTGTGTGTGTGTGTGTATGTCTGCGTGTGTGTGTGTGTGTGTGTGTGTGCGTGTGTGTGTATGTGTGCTCCCTAGTCTGGAATTTCCAAGGTTTTCTTCAGAAAAGTCAGCATGTCAATGTTGTCAGCCAGAAGCTGAGATCTCTGCACATTCACAGTTTCCCCTGCAGTTGAAAAGACCCTTTCACCAGGGACAGATGTGGCTTTTGCTAAAGGGGAAAGTAGAGGGGACATCTTAGCATTTTTCTTCCAACCTTTGAGTAGACAGCTTTTGAGGGAGCAGGTTATTCCATTTTTGTACTTGGCCATATTTCTGACTCAATGCAACAGACCTAACTTTGTGCTCCGGCTGGTTCTTTGAAATCCCTCCTAGGAGCTCGTACAAGGCCTTTTCCACATCAATTTCTCCTGCAGTGCTGGGTCATGTTGCTCTCACTGCTGTAGGTGTGGAGTCACTGGTACCTTATCAACGACTGTTCAAAGGTTTGGGGCCACCTAGACAATTTTGTGATTTCCATAAATTGTCACACTTTTATTTACTACCATGAGTTGTAAAATTAATAGAAACTTTTGCATTGCAGCCTTCTGATGCAATGAGCAAACACATTGTACCATTAGAACACTGAAGTGATAGTTGCTGGAAATTTGACTCTATACACGTACGTAAATAATGCACCAAAACCCAGACATTTGCAGCTAGAATAGTAATTTACCACATTAGTAATCTATAGGGTGTATTTCTTATTAGTGTAAAGTTTTCATTGAAAAAAAGTTATTTTCTTTCAAAAATAAGGAAATTCCTAAGTGACCCCAAGATTTTGAACGGTAGTGTCCTCATCTGCTTCCTCCATAGTGATGTTAGTGACATTAGTCTGTAAATAGCAGAAATAAAGATCTAAGTAACTAGAGGGGTCTCTCTCTCACACACATTTTCTCTCTCTACCAGACATACAAAATACAAAATAAAGCAATAATGTTAAAACTTCAAAGCATGCACACATTCAGAGAAAATCACAATCATTTAAATAGGTTTATAATTAGAAATAAATTCAGTGAAATAAATACCTCATTGAACTGCACATTTTTCTCCTTCAGCCTCCAGAACACCATCCTTTGAATTCTGGGGTCATGTGCAGTGCACCTCAGCAGCCAGTCATATACATCAGTGTATGTGTTTGAAAGGCTGTGGAGGATGGCTCTCTTCATCACACTCACAATGGCAGAGTCTTCCTCACTGGGCGCCACACGGCTCTCAATCATGTTCTCGAAGGGCACGATGATACATGTTTTTTTCTCTTCAGACAGCACGGCAGCGACTTCACAATGTCGCCAGCATCTTAATGTCCATCGTATCAATTTCATGGGAATTTTTTTGATGATTAGCTTGTATTGTGGGCGCTCCGTCTCTGTCCGGGTAGACGTCACCTCAGTGGCTGCTGCAGAGCTTTGGCACAGACCCAACCCATTGCCAAGTTAACTTGTGTGCAAAGCATGTGACATCTCTCACGGAATCATTTGTATTTCATGCATCATCAGTAACACGGATTCCACAAGAAGCCTTTTTGTACTTCCATTCCACCATCACCGATCTCAGGATTCCATCATTATGGACTGAACTTCATACAGAGGGTGAGTTTGAAGAACATAACTGAAAATAACTTTTTCCACTCACCTGCGATTACATGAGCTGTGATAATGATGAAACTCTCAGTGGGATGTGGTGTCTATCCATCTGTCATGATGGCTCTGCTGTCTGCCTGTCTGAGGGTCTGAATCACCTTTTTCTCTTTTATTTGCTTGTAAAGCTGTAGAAGTAATGTGTTATTTGGGCTCCAATGTGTTGATCACAAGCCTAAACCCCTCATTTTCAACCACAGAAAATGACCTCATAGCTTCCCCCATAAAAAGCAGCAATATACCTCTCCATCTCTTTGGTGGTAGTGATGGTCTAGACGGTGCTTCCTGTTGGTTGCTGTTAGAGTTGGGCTGCTCTTTATTGCATTGTTTACAGGTTGTTTTTGGTTTGCCTGTTTTTGCTTTGCCTGTTTTCATATCACCACCTTACCACCTTTTTCATATCATCGCCCTATTAAAATAATGGCCTAAGTCATTTTTTGACAAAACTGTGATTTTGGCCTAAATCATCTGTTTTGGGGTTGAAAGGATCATACTCTTTATGCCCTATAGGACATTGGCCATTTTACTTTTTACCTAAGTCAAAGTTTTTCACCCAAGTTAGGAAAAACTTTCATCATGGCAGCTGCTTCAAGAAGCTTCTCTGGTTTAGAAGAAGCTCCAAACACACACACAAAAAAGATTCTTGCATTTTTGTTTTACTGGGGAGTAATAAGGTTTGTTATCAGAAAGGCTATAAGGCTATAACATTTTATAGTAATTTATCTAAATTTTACAAGTTATACCAGGGTTTTCCACACCACATCATTGTTGAGGCAGCTGCCTCTACAACAAATGCCCCCTGCCTCGCCAACGTCTTTCCAAAAAAAACATTTTGTATCATAGTGTAACATCTCTCAATAACCAAATGCTAAGATGTTCACTGGTTTAGCAGCTAATTTATTCCTCATACAAACTCATGCTACTGTAGCCTGTTCAACACCAAAACAACAAGCTTAATAAGGAAAGTTCATGAGTGCTGCCGTCTTTTCTTCTTTCAGATGAGAAGACCACTCTACAGTGTCTCACTCCAAGACAAGTATAATTTAGTGTTGGGCTAAATATGTAGCCTAATCTAAAGAAAGAAAGGCCTTTCTAGAGTCTTCAGTTCATTCAAAATATTGATGCCCATTGAGTGTTTCAAAAAGTCATCAAAACCGGACATTGGAAATGAGTTGAAGAACCGTTCAATAAAGAACAGGCACAGGAGACCTGGGAAAGTGATGAAAAGGGGAACTGCTTCCTGACTAATTTGATTTTCCTGACATTTGTTCAATTTAAATTCAGTTAATGTAAGTCTATGGAATGAAAGGACAGTTTAATCCAGGTTCAAAGTTGCCTAAGTCACACTAGAATGTAAAAAAAAAATTGGCCTGAGTCATTTTATTCTATGTATGTAAGGCCAAAATGATTAATACCGTATTTTCCGGACTATAAGTCACGTTTTTTTAGTTTGGCCGGGGATGCGACTTATACTCTGGAGCGACTTATGTGTGAAATTATTACACATTATTACCGGTATATCATTTCACATGTTATTTTCATACTGAACCGCAATAGGGCACTCTAGGCTTGTATTGATAATTTCAACATTGACGGTAACTTTTTAAAATAACTGAGAAGGGCTTAACAAAAATGGCACCGAAAAGAAAATCATATTCTTCTATTCAAGTCTTCTACCTCTGGAGTTATAGGAGTTGATAAAAAGTGACACCGAGGATGAAGATTTCATTGGATTTTATTTACCGGATATTTGGAGTGACACGGATGGTTTTGGTAAACTTCTTAGCATGTTATTGATGCTATAGTTATGGGAATAACTCTTAATATGTTCTGTTAACATACCAGGCACGTTCCCAGTTGTGTTATGTAACATCAGCACCGTTCAGCCTGTTGTTGCCTCTATTTTTATTTTAAATTGTTCGTCATTTAAATTTTAAATGTCTGTTCTTCGTGTTGGATTTTAACAAATAAATTGTGGTAACTGGTCAAAACAAAGGACCACAAACGCAGATGTTAAGTTTCACTTTTTATCGATAGAAAAAAACAATACATTCCTTCCAGTCCCAGGGAAAACGACAACTCGTGCATGCCCGGAAACAATTGCCCCCTAATTACCTCTGCTTCACAACATAAATTTCCCCCCAAAATGCGACTTATACTCCAGTGCGACTTATATATGTTTTTTCTTCATTATTATGCATTAAGTATAATATTCTCTGCATTTGCTAACGTTTTTTGTGTTTTCCCAAAAACACTAAAAAATAACTTGGCCATGTTTTTAATAGGGTGATGACTTTCTCTCTTCTCTCAATTCTAAATCACCCCCTGTTTTTGTTGTTTTTTTCGTTGTCTCGTCTTTGTAACATTACTAAGCCGCTATCAGCCACCTCTACACAGGACACACACGCCGAGGCCTACTGACGTATGGCTCATGTCACAGGACATGTAAAGACGTCATGCGCAATGCAAAAAGAGTATTGCACCCTCTTCTGTTGAAAATAAGCATCTAATTAAATTGTCACATGTTTGCATGTTGATATTTTAGGTGCATTGTTACATCCCTGGTATAAATATAAATAGAGTAAATTAGAATGAAAAGCTGAGGTTAGCAAATGGTCTAGACACAACATACAACATCAACACAGTCCAATTAGCAGCAATAATTAGGTCTCCTGCTTCTCCCAGCTCTTCCCCTCCTCCCCAAGGAGATGCTGTAATGTGTGCTGGTTCTGAGAGGGAAGGTTCTCCTGAGTCTGTCTGTGGAGAGACTGTTTGGCACTCGATGTGCAGCGAGACGCTACAGTGCAGCGTGGCACTGGCAGACATCTGCCACTGCTTCCACAGAGTCAAGCTCACAGATGTGAATGCAACTATTATTTTGATTCTAGCTGTACGGTCTTTTCCTTTTGTTTCAGATTTGTGAAACCTTTATGCATCAAAAACGCTTAAAATACATTGCACCAGATTTGGAATGTAGGTGTCCCAGAACTGAAGAAACCTCCTGGATGGGAGGTGAAACGTCTTCAAACAAACTAAGAAGTCCAGCAGCTTTTCTCTACAGCTTCACGATAAAATGACCTTCATCGATATGTAGACTATAGGGTTCTGCTGTAAGTGTGGTTGACTTAAGATAAGGTTTAGGTTATTTTTTGTATATGTTTTATAGATTATTTTACTTACCCACAATAGCTGAAATGCGGAAACTATCAAATGAATCTTCCAATAAAGTGTGTTTTATATGTGTAGTTGCATTTGTATACAGGTATATAAACTACCATTCAAAAGTTTGGGGTCACCCAGACAATTTTGTGTCTGGGTGACCCCATGACTTGTGACATGAATAGAAAATATAGCCAAGACACTGACAAGGTTATAAATAATGATTTGTATTTGAAATATTTTTTTCCTTCAAACTTTGCTTTTGTCAAAGGAAGGCCAGTTTTCTAGTTTCTCTAAGCAGCTTAACTGTTTTCAGTTGTGCTAACAGGATTACACAAGGGTTTTCTAATCATCCATTATCCTTCTGATGCAATGAGCAAACACATTGTACCATTAGAACACTGGAGTGATAGATATCCTTATAGATATTGCACCAAAAAAACAGACATTTGCAGCTAGAATAGTTTTAATTTACCACATTAGTCATGTATAATATGTATGTATATGTGTATTTATGATTAGTTTAAGTATCACTCACTTTTTCCTTTAAAAACACTGCATTTTTTATTTAGGGATTGTGAATGGGATTTTACTTGTATTAGACATGTTTACATTGCTGTGTAGTTTAAAGATCAGAATGCTTATTCCCCAACTATCTTCTGATGTTTGAAATATATTTTGTTTGTCATTTGATTGTAGATCATCATAGGTCATGTCCACATGTTCATTTCAAAGGAATGAAGGGCTATATTTAGCAGTAACAACAACAACAAAAAGTGATGACACAAAAGATACCCTGCTGCTGATCTGCACAGCATCTGGTTGCCCTGAAGGTGAACAATGTATTTTTACACCAATGACAAGAAGACACAGTGACTTTGACAAAGGCTGCAGAATTCTACAAAAACTATTTACATCAGAGAATGATGAGATGGAGCCATAGGCATCATCTGTATTAATCGTATCTTCCCAGATACGCCAGCGGAAAACATCCCAGTCAGTTACAGGCATTGGAAAAATTGTATTGGCAAAGACGGGGGGTGGAGTATAAGTATGAATAAATAAATGAACAGACCTGAGGCCGAAACCTGCTAGTAGCCTAAACTAATTAGTTTTATTAGAATTCATTCAAAATACTTAATCATTTTGTGCTGCAGCACACCGGACTGTGGAAAGATTAATGAGATATAGATCCGAAACAGAGTTTTACTTGATTTGCAAAACTGGACTGTGAAGAAGGAAGGAGGCTGGTGGAGGCATCTCTTTGTCACTAATGTGATTAAACTTTATAAAGACCCAATGCAAGAAGGCATATCACAGAATGATATTAAAGCCGACAGCACATCTATGATGTCGTTGTATAATAATACTGAATTGGATTGCTTTTTTGTTTGCTCACCATAAAACAGTTTATTTCACTTATAAAAAGTGTTGCTTATTAAATTTCATGTTTCCTTTTCAATTGCCTTCTCTAGTGTGGTCTAAATGGTTTGGCTGTAAATATTAAGTGTTGGGGATTCAGTTAGATCAATATACAGTCACAAATAATTTAAAGAAACAGTATTTTTTTATTGAAATACATAGGTGGCACCTTAATCCTGGCCACTGGTGTAGTAGGGCCAGGCTTTTTTTTCATTTCAAGATTAAAGTTGAAAATGTCAAGAATGTTTCAAGATTTAATTCAAACTTTAGAAAAGAAATCAAACATTGGCACATATTGCTGCTTCCAAAAATTCCTTGTTTAGATGAATGGTGAAATTATACTTCAGAGTCAGTTTTAGTAACAAGAGAATGATTGTTATTATATTGTTATTATATACGAATCTGAATTTCTGCTGTTTCTGATTTTGCACTTCTGTTTAGAACAGCCATTCTCAACCTTAGGGTTCTGACCTTAACTAGGGTCACAAGATGACTTCTGTGGGTTGCCAAATCATTTTTGGAAAAATATAAATACACAACTTTTATATAGGGTCAAAATGGATGTTACAAGGACGAAGAGAGAGATTGGTCTCAAAGAGACTATTTTATTACACAAAGCCACTGTTGGCCATAACCACAGCAAACAAAATGGTAAAAAGTATATTATTGATTTGTAATGAATATTTTCAGGTAATAAATACATACTACATCCACATAAAAAAATATTTCTTCAAAACCTTAACCTGTAGTTAAGTGTAAATATGATGTACTACAGCAGAATAGGGAAAACTCTCAGCAGCATAAATATTTAACCCATTTAAGCCTATGAGCCTTAAGTATACTTAAAATAAAAATAAAAAAACTGAAATGTTACTTATACATCTTTTTTCTTTGATAGTGGACAATGTTTTACATTTGAAGCAAAAAAAACAAAACAAGTTTACAAGTTTACAAGTGCTCCTTCTACTATGACATCATCATGTTCCTGCCCCTTTCTCCTGGGAAAAGGGAGAAGACAAAACCCTCCCAGAAAGAGGTCATTTTATTTAGATTATTATGACTTTCAACCCTGACATTAATCATTCAAGTCTCTAAAATAATCCCCCCAAATAAAATTTTGCACATGGAATGAAAATATATTTTTTATTTATGGGCATATTGTGCAAGTGGAAACTATATCATGGTTTAAAATGCTATTTTCTGTAAAGAAAACATTACAAAATGGAAAAGAATAGATACATAACATGATTGTTAGTGATTCATCTGATATAATTATATGCATGAATATAGGCTGTTTTCTCCCCATTGTGTTTTGTTAAGGCATTTAGGTACATGCTGGTTGCAGTTTTCCAAAAGGGGGGCGTAGACAGCAGTGAACGTTAAATTTTGGGTGATGACTCAAAAAGGTTGAAAACCACTGGTTTAGAAGTTGAAGAGAGCTGTGCAACAGAGAGAGGATCTGTTGTATCACAGGCAGTTGGCAAGGTGGTCCAACACTCTCTAAGGATGCAATGTTACACACACTTTATTCTCCAAATTTCGATTTTTATGCACAAAATGCATATTAAAAACCCCTTCCTCCTCTCAATTTTTATGTGGGTCCCTAAATCTCCATCGTAGAAAATAACGTGCGCGCTGACAGTAAAGCTGAAGAAGCAGCCAGCACGATGCAGCAGCAGTTATAACTTCTGTTTACTAAAGCTGTTTTATAATATGCTGTTTTATTACAGGGATATGTGCCCATGCCGGATTATTGGAAACACCAAAATCAGAAGGATGACATTGACCCTGGAACTGAGGTGAACAATTCCCTTTCTGCAGCAGTGGCAGATGGTCATGATTTACCTGGATGGGGCTCGGGGGGTGCTGAGGGCTCCTGGTTACACACTGACATTTTGTTGTATATCATGGTGCACTAAATATATAAATAGAGGACGATATTAACTCACATACAAATTGAATCAGAAAAGCAAGAAAGAAGAGTCAGAGAAGCAGAAAAAACACGCTCCATTTAACCGCTCAGCTCTGAGGTCTATTTGTGTTTCTCATAAACATTATACATGAACATCCCACGGTTTAGCCTGCTTCATTTTTACCATTCATCTTACTGTCGTTGTGTTTCCTTCCTCCACCTGCTGGACTGGAGCAGCAAAGAGTTGAATAGTTTCTGCTTCTCTGACGCTAAGCTACTTTTTTTTTTTTTTTTAAGAAATACAAACAAGCAGAGGCTGTCTTGTGATTGCTCAGCCAATCACTCATGAAATCCGCCGTTTTATTGGTTTTTAAGGCCCATTTATTTGCATTAGACAGGAGCAGTATTAAATAAAAATAATTATAATGTCTTGGATTTTTATAGCACCTATCAATGAGGAAATAATAACATCGATGAGTGCAGCAGTTAACGGGGAGTCAAGAGGCCCAGTGAACAGATGGGTTTCCAGGAGTGTTTTGAAAATCAGAGATGCAGCGTTGCGGATCCCAGCCAGGAGAGAGGTGTAATGGGTGGGGGCTGCCACACTGAAGGATCTTTCTCTTTTGGGTGCAGGGGGGCGGAATACAGGCCCTGAGCTGAGGACTGTAGAATCCAGGACAGGGTTTAGGGATGGAGGAAGCAGATCGGTACTGGGGGGACAAGGGCATGTCAGGATTTATAGGTGAGGAGAAGGATTTTGTAGGAGATGATGGACTTGAGCAGGAGCCACTTTAGTGTAGGTAAGATAAGTTGTGCAGATACTCGCACATAAACCTGGACAGGATAGGCGTTAGTGGTCCAGACCATAGATATACATCAGAAAGGCTAGATGTCTTACAGCACGGGATTAAAAACATCCTCCCTGGCGACCATCTTGCCACAGGCAAACAGTCTGACCTGATGTATCGAACATAAGAGAAGGTGAATGATCTGAGCAAAGTCAAATACTCTGGATCTCACTGAAAACTTGACAGATTTACACACGGTTTGTTTTCTTACAAATGTTATCAACATTGTATAACTATATAATGTACATGCTTAAAAATATATGTTTGCAGTGTCATAACTTTTATTTTATAACAAACCAAACTGATTATCGGTTGAAAATTGAGGAAGTTTCATATCATTTAAAAGAACATACACCATTAAAATACATTGTTATGGGTGAGCGAACTGCCTGTGGTAAAATGGCCGCCAGTGCAGACGTTCGACTCCATTGGATCTAGCTTTTCTCATGTATATTTATGGTCCAAACAATGGCGTATGAATGAAGGAGTCAGAAAGGAATATATACAGCACCCAACTTAATAACTTATTAACAATAGATTCGGACAGGCTGTTAATAAGTTGAAAAGTTCATAAGCCGTTATATATTAAATATCAATCTATAATTGCCATTTGAGATCATTTAAATGTCATTACTATGCTAAATAAAACAAAGTGGTATTCCTTAAGATTTAACAGAGGCAAATGGGACAGGATGGTGTGACACTTCCCACCTGTAGGAGCAATGTTTCACACACCTTGGTTGCCAGCGGCCAACGAAGGCCAGGAGGGGGCGCCATTCCTGCCATGTTATTCACAGAGCGAATTTTAACGTCCAGTGGCAGAACTTTATTGATTTGAGTTTATTTTGTGTATTTTCTCTTTTTGTGTGGGTTATATTGGGTTGGGTCCTTTGCTAGCTTTTCTTTGTATTTGTATAATTTGTAGTTAAGTGTCTTTAGTTTTGGTGATGTTGGGTACAAGGGTGGCCGTGAGTATTGGGTTTTAATTGTGTTTCTTTCCCGGCAGGTGCTGAGGCCCAGCAGTCCTACCCTTTTCTTTATATATTTTTTTCTTTATTCAATTAGTTTCTGATTTTAGAGAATTATGCAATAAAAAGGGTTACTTTTACTGCATATTGGAAATATCTCATCCGTAATTATTTGAACTGTGTGCCTATATAGATAGCATTAAATGTAAACTACTTTTTACTACTACAATACCTTACTATAACAACTATCACAACCACTTATATATCCTGGAGTGAAATTCCCCAGGTGGCATTGTCAGCAACCTCCCTCTGCTTGATTTGCCACACAAAATAAGGTTAACTTGTACGGAAACAGTAAGGTTTCCAAGGGGGTATGAAGGCTGACGTGCTGGGATGCTCACAGAGACGCCTGCAAGAACACACTGGGCGAGATGAGGAAAATGAGTGTTGGAGATACTCGTATGGAGCGGTGCTGTTGTGAAAGGCCGAAAGGCGAACTAGTCAGATGTGGTATATGGTTCAAAGTACAAACTTGTGAACACAGCATTTTACAAACATTTATGGACATCTCTGGGGAACTATTGTACTTCGAAAAATCTTTCAGGGAAAGATTTTAGTAAGTGTATATTACAGATAATATTTCAGCCTTCGTCAGTGTGTCATTTCATCTTGATTCATTGTCAGTAAAGGTCATAAATGCATTTACAATGTGAGACTAAAGTCTGAAAATCTCCATTATAGTGGTAAAATATATATACACGTTTGTATTAAGTATCTGGCTTCAACTTTTTCGCAGGATGAACCTTTTGTTTTAAATGTACTGTAGATAGACTTATAAGCAAATTGCATTCAGAAAGAGGCACATTTTCTTTCCTGATAGGTTTGTTCTTGTGAAGGAAACGATAAAGGAGGTTCATCAAGCCCTGTCAAGTACTGACATCAAAGAGTTGAAAAGAGTGAAGTTGATTGAATTGTTGCAGTTGCCAAAGCTCTCTTTTGTTCCTGCTAATTAGCTGCCTGGGTTTATCACATGTATTCACATTTCATGGCAACCTGAGAATATGATGAAAGATACCATTTGAATTTGAATGAGCATTTTATTTTTCATCAATCAGCCACTATATGTGCAAACATGTAGAACTATATAGCGATTGCCCATTTGTAAAGGAACACTTTCATCTAATTAACACGTACATTCATACACAATATCCCCAAAGACAGTGCACATAATCCTCCATGATTATTCTCTTTGTGTCTTACACAGGGCTGCTGCTGGACAAACTGGACTGCTGTGTGATGTGCAGGTCTCTCTTGAAAAAGAGATCCTGATCCCAATGAGAAATAAAAAAAGGATTAAATGAATAAATCAGGGCGACACGGTGGCGCAGGGGTTAGCACTGTTGCCTCACAGCAAGAAGGTCGCAGGTTCAAGACCTCCTTGGTCCGGGACCTCCTTGGACCTTTCTGTGTGGAGTTTGCATGTTCTCCCCGTGTCTGCGTGGGTTTTCACTGGGTACTCCGGCTTCCTCCCACAGTCCAAAAACATGCTCAGGTTAATTGGCAACTCTAAATTGCCCATAGGTGTGAGTGTGTGAGTGAATGGTGTGTGTGCCCCACGATTGGCTGGCGACCATCTGGGGTGTATCCCTGCCTCTCGCCCTAACGCGCTGGGATAGGCTCCAGCAGACCCCTGAGACCCTAATGAGGAATAAGCAGGTATAGAAGATGACTGACTGACTGAATAAATAAATGTTAAAATGTGTGTCTTTTTGTTATTCACTTGAAACAAAACTCCCAAACTATGCGGTGCTGATCAAACATGAATGAATTATGTTCTTATGATTACGTTCCTATATTGTGTAATTTCCCACAAAGTTTCAGAAACATAACTTTGCAAACTGTTTACCTTTAAAATGAGAACCCCCACGGAATAACATTGTTGGAAAGTCTTTCTGGCTAGTTATAATTACATTTTGAATAGTTGCATCTTTCATTCATGATATTGTACGATTGTTGAAATGACATAGAAATATTTGTAATTCAGTTTTGACTAGGCACAACAGAATTACATTTAGGGGCAGGTAGACACCTCCTCTCCTATACCTTCCATTTGAGAACTTCACAGATTGCCATTGAAACCTCTTCCACTCCTCCATCATGGAGCTGGTGGAGGTTAGACACCTCCTCCACCTTCTATTTGAGGATGCCCCAGAGATGCTCAATATGGTTTTAGGTCTGGATACATGTTGGACAGTTCAGTTCCTCTCTTTTACCCTTAGTATCATTAGCAGGGCAGTGGTCAACTTAGAGATGTGTTTGGGGATGTAATCGTGTTGAAATACTGTCCTGGGCCCAATAGCTTCAGAATGTAACAGTGCATGTTGGTGTTCATGGTTCATTCAGTGAAGTGTAGCTCCCCAGTGCTGGTAGCACTCATGTAGCCCCAAACCATGACACTCCCACCACCATGCTTAACTGTAGCGAAAACACACTTGCCCCTGTCCTCCTCACCCGGTTGCTGCCACACACGCTTGACACCGTCTGAACCAAAAAAAGTTTTCTTGGTCTGATCAAACCACAGGACACGGTTCCAGTAATCCATGTTCCAAGTCAGCTTGTCATCAGCAAATTTTGCAGCTTTTTGTGCATCATGTTTAGAAGAGGCTTCCTTCTGGGGCAACACCATGCAGACCAGTTGGATGCAGTCTGTGACGTATGGTCTGAGCACAGACAGGCCTTTAACATACTACATTGCTGCAGAGGTTGCGGGTGGGGACTCTGCTTGTCCCCCAACCCTTACTGTGACATACTATAGCAGAACATGAAACCCCCCCTTCAGAAAAGGGGCCCAGGCCAGTGTTTCAACATGATAATGTCTCCAAGCACGCCTCCAAGGTGACCACTGCCTTGCTACTGACACTGGGGGTGAAGGTGATGGACTGTCCAACATGCCTCCAGAGCATCTCTGGGGCATCCTCAAATAGAAGGTGGAGGAGGTGTCTAATCTCCACCAGCTCCAACTCCATGTCCAAAACAGTTTAGAAAAATGTGGTAGCCACACAAAAAAATTGACACGTTGGGCACAAGTTGGACATTTTTATTTAGAGGTTTGTTCACTTTTGTTGCCAGCGTTTTAGACAGAAATGGCTGCCTGTTGAGTTATTTTGAGGGGAAAACAAATTTATACTGTTCTACAATCTGTACACTGAAAACTTTACAGTTTTCCACTTTTCAGTGTTGACCTATGAAAATATACAGTAAAATATTTTCAAAAGGGGTGTACCCACTTTTGTGAGATACAGTTATTAGAAATGTACCCCTCATTTTTCTCAGAGCATAGTCAGATCAAAGTGTGAAAACACCTGTTAAAAATTCCATAATGCAGGACATGACATCTACTCTGTTCAAATGTTATCCAATATCATGAAATCCAGTGTCACACATTACTTCTGGTACAAAGAGAGACTTGTTTTAATCTTTTCATTTTACAAGCAAAAAAAATAGACCAGCTGTCAAAATCTAGCGAGGACCCACTACAGGCCACAGATAATGGCTGTATCACCCTGTGGTGTTTAACTATTAGTCGTCAGAAGTTCTCTCTGTTATATGTCTTTTGCTATGTAAATAAGCAATAGTGGCTATAACTTATGTTTCCCATTAATTCCTTGAAATATACATTATACGTGATCTGATCCAAAATATCTAAGAGGACCACATGAACAACAAAGATCTTCACATCAGTCTGTGGGCAATTTCTGAACATTTTTTTACAGGATGCTAGACTTGTGAACAAATTGTAATATCCTGTTCAGAGTAGATATAGTACCTATATTATTGTTGAAGCAGTGGCTGTGTAATACTGTAGTACAGCCTGACCTGCCAGGTAGTTTCATCTGATTTCTTTTCAAATTGACTTTTCCAATGATCTTTCTCCAATTTCCTTCCACATCTAATATAGAACAGTGATCCATCTGTGGCTGCAGAGCAGTGCTCCTATCATGTTAAAGGGGACATATCATGCACATTTCCAAGTGTATATATTTTTTTTTATTCTAGTGTACTAGAATATCTTTGAATTATTTACAGTTTAAAAAACTCTTTATTTACCTTTCATGGACCCTTAAGGCCCACCTCCTGATGGGCCCACTCATCAGGAAGCTGTCCCTCAGGAGACCACAGGAGACTACAGGCTCCAGAGGCTACATAAACAAACCATGCAAACAAACAGAGGTAATAGGATTTCTCCACTAATATGTCAGTGCCTTGCATACCCACCCCTGTGGACTTTTCCATATTTTGTTATTTTACCACTGCATACAGATTTTTAAGAAAATAAAAGATTCCATTGCGTTGTATGTAATGTCAACACAAAATAGTCCAACAAGTGGGTGGATTTTCCACAAATACAAATCTGAAAAGTAATGAGTGCATTGGATTCAACCCCTTTGTTGTGAAACTTTTCTTTGACTTTCATGCAATTCTCAATATATATACACCTGTTCTGTGAAGGCCTCAGTACATTAATATGACATTAAAACAATCTAATTATTGTGTTGATCTGCCCATGATCAGATTCTTACAATGCACGTGAACGCTTTAGTTGAATTGAAATTGGACTTCTCATAGTCAAATTAACACACCTATTGATTTTCTCCAGCATGTATATGCCTTAGTAGGACTGAAGTTGGACAATGCATGAGCGCATGCTCCACAACAGTAGAGATGGGACAAAGTGGAGCAGAGAAGCTGCCAAGTAAAGAGAAAAAAGTTGGATAATGGATAATTCATACTGTGACTGAACATGACCTTAAAATATTTATATTCATTACATGTCCTTTCACATTTTAGCCTAAGTTACATTTACATCTATTGTCTATCTGTTGCATGCATTTGTAGGCTACTTCACTATTTTTCTCATTCTTTTTGACTATTACAATTTTGACCTTTCCCCCTCTTTGCCTGGTCCTCCTTTGCCTTTCTTGCTGGAAGAAATCCTAACTTTGATTGATGCAGCCTCTTACGTTGCATCCTCTGATTCATGTTGATGTCATGATAATTAGATGGGCTTTGTTTTTTGGCTTCGTGTTAACATTTGTACTTGCTGAAATGTAGCCTAAGGGGAAAATTTTAAATGAAATGAAACTTAAGGAAAACAATACCTCAATGGTGGCTATGGCCCTGTTCTCAGCATGGATAGCACCGGTCCTGTAATTCAACTGTAGTTGAGAATTTATTAAGCTTATTACATTGTTTATATTGAGTTTTTTACAAGGTGTCAACAGATATAAACATGTATATACCTATGGAAGTATTAACCTGCTGAAGGCCCCTGTCAGATATTCAGTTTTCTAAGTTGAATGTAAACTGAAACAAGGACAGATGTCCAACTAGACACAAATTAAGCTCTTAAATGTACTGAGAGATTGTTAGAGAGCATTGCTAAACAAACAGCATTATAAAGACCAAGAAGTTTACCAGAGAGGTCAGAGATGAAGTACAAAGCAGGTTTAAGTTCTACAAAAATATCCCAAGCTTTGAATATCACAGGGAGCACCTTTAAATCCCTCATTAAACACTGGAAAGAATTTCTCACAACAGCAAATCTACCAAGCGAAGGCCATCCATCAAACTGACAGACCATGCAAGGAGAGAGTTAATCAGAGGAGCAACCAAAAGGCCAATGGTAACTCTGGAGAAGTCAGAAAGATCCACAGTTCAGTGGGAGAATCTGTCCTGACAACTATTAGTTGTGCACTCCACAAATTCTCTCCTCCCCTCCCAGAGGGCAAGATGGATGGAGCCTAATACAGGGCATTCCTTTGAGACTTCAAAATTGCTGTTCACAGACGGTCTCCATCCAAACTGTCTGAGCTTGAGCTATTTTGCCAAGAAGAATGTGCAAACACTGCAGTCACTACTGTGTGCAAAGAGAGTAGAGGCATAGCCCAAAAGACTTGGTAGGTCTATCAAATATTGACTCAGCGGTGTGAAAATACTTCCTCCATGTGCATCTGAATCTATCATTTGCATCTGTATTAATTATTGTTTGTGTCACAATTTAAAGTGTTTTCCAGCTTCAAAGCATAATCCATGTTTTGCTAATCAGAAAAAGCCCAATAAAATTAATTTGAATTCGTGGTGTTGATGGTTTGTCATCTTCTGGGTTGGTGCTCCACCTAGTAAAAATATCTTTAGCATTAGCCTGGCTGATCTTGTAATACAATTTCTCCCACAAGAGGCACTGTGGTTAACAAGGAATCCAGCCTCCACCTGCCAACAGGACGCTACTGAGATCTCATCAGCTTCTAATGTAGAAGCAGCTGCTACTGAAATAAACACACAATGGATGTATTGTAACAACTTGATACTGGACCGAAAAACAGCCGCTGGCCATTTCAATGGAAGTTGCTCACCTGCAGCATACGCTGAAAACATTCCTGACTTCCAGGTTTACATCCACGTTATGCAACTCATAGAGACTGTGCAGTAGAGTCACCTCCCATGATGCTCTGGGGTAATGAGAAAGTGCAAATTGTGAAAAAGCTCACCTTTGAGTCATTTAATTCTCTTTGCTGACCACATTTAAAACTGTTGGGAGAAAAATACAATAAAGAAACAAAACAAAACAAAAAAACATCATCGCTCCAGAGGCACAGCACGACCTCTGCATCACACAGCTGTGATGTCACTTTGGAAAAAGAGATTTTTCTTTCCATTTGAAAGGTTTTTGACAGATAAGAAGTCCATGACTTAACAACATAGAATACAAAGATTTGTAATTAACAGTGTTATAGCCAGGGGTCATCCAGGAAACAGGTTTACAGGCTTCTCTTTTACTATTGCTGTCTATGGGAGAAATGCTTTTTGGGTCACATGAGCTTTTTTGTTACAGTACCATAAGTGGCCACTGGAAAAAATAAAAAAAAAACAAAAAACAGTGTGCTGCTGAGAGGCAGCACCATATCCAAGTGTTATCCACCATGCACTGGATCAGCAAAACTGTCACACTGGATAATACAAGCCTTTTTCCAACAGAAGTTTATCTTTTTTTAATTTTGAGAACCACTTCTTCTTTTCACTTTCATGTTCCAACCACCAGATGATAGGAGATATCATTGTCAGCTGCAGCAACATGAATCTGTATATGTATGACATTACCTGTGCCAATGAGGAGCCATGCTCTATGCTTCATCATGGCTCTACTGGATTGTGACGCACTCTCCTTGCATCTACATCACACTACTAGAGATAGAGCAGCTAAACCCAATGTGACAAAAAACAAATATTTTAGTGAAAATTAATTAAAATTAAGTTTAACCAATCAAATTAAAATTATGACCACATTTTTAAAAATATCATTTCTTGCATCAGGCGGTATTTTTTATTTTTTCTTTACATAGGGATGAGTTTTATGAAAAGTTTTGTTTATCGGAGTGGATGGCAGAACACATAAACATGGTTTATAATAAACTTAAATAAGGAGAACTGAAGATGAAAGAAAAATAAGGCTAAAGCGCTGCATGGGTCAAATTTTATTTAGTAAATAAAGATGACACCAGTACAGTATGTTATTTGCAAAGGCTGGGAAGCTGTCTATGTTCAAGACAGCTAGGAGACAGGCACGTCTAACATGGTGCATCACACATGAATTAAACCCCAAACCAGGCTATCCTATGAACTTTAGTCTTTAAATATATTAGTATCCTTTCAGCCAGAGAGAACTTTCTAGCCTTGAATTGGCAGTAAGTAATAGCCCTTAGAAAAAAAAAATCAGAGATGGCGGGGCAGGTCCGGTTTTGAAAATTGGTCACAAAACATTGGTGCAGATAAATGCTGTGTATATGATGTGATTTTGTGATGCAGTTGTGGGTGAAATAATAAACCATCCATGCATTTCTTCACAGTGCACACACCGAACGTTGGCACCTTCCTGCAGTGTTGTGAGAAATTACATTGAGGTGTATGTATTTATTACCTGTGTATTAGAATATAACCATTGTGGTGGAATAAAAAGCATAATTTTATTTCTCTGTTTCTTGGCATGGTCCCTCTCTTTTTAAGTTTCACTTTGACTCACACAACATCCGATATCTGCTGCCTGCCATACAACGTCATAGAAACACCAATTTTGAAAGCAAAACTGCTTTATTAAGGGTTTTTTAATGGATTTAATTATTATGCGTTTGCGGTCACAGTAAGTTTATTTTAATAAAGTGGTGGAACTCAATATACATATATATATACCACAGGTTAATATTTCTCTGGTTGACAGGTCCCCCTCTGCTTTTCTAAAGTGGGGTAAACTTTCAACTTCAGTGAGCTGCTAAGTTCATGCATCAGTGACGCCACAAGGCAGGATACTCATACGTCGTCCTGTAACTCAATTAAAGCAGGATCAGCTGGGAAATTGAGCTGAGGAATCAATTTATAACTTCAGCCGCTTTTTAATCGGCAGCGATGGATTCTGCAGTGTCAGTGGGTGAGGCGGCGTCGTTACTCACAACACCTGAGGTAAGTGACAGCAGATGTAATGAGATTCTCAGTGCTATGTCTCTCATACATATCAGCAGCACTAAATAGCATGAAGGGAGCCGGGGGATTATGTTTATAAATGTTCTTCGCATGGCAGCCTGTAGAAGATAGGTGCTTCTTCTGTCTCCCGGCTTTTTCTTTTTTTTTCTCTCCCCTTACTGCCTCATGCCAATGCTTGATGTTTACAGTAGTGATCTTGCCAATAAATGAAATAGAAAAATGCATTTCATGAGCACTGTTATTCAACATGCCTAGGAGCAAGTGCATTGTGCTTGTTTTGTGGCAGTGCTGCCTGAAAGCCTGGCAACACGCCCGTGTCCTTCTTTTATTTGCAAAAGCAAAAGGTGTTGTAGTTTCTGCTTTGCTGCATAAATGGCATGTTATTTCCTGCATTGGTGGTAAATGTCAATCAGGCACTGTAGAATCATCAAATATGAATCTAATTCCTAGGAATAGTGGGCTGTGTAGTCTCAGTTGCTATGCTGTAAAAATGCAATGTCCCTCTATGAACTCAAGTGTAAAAGTGTATTATTGGCCAGTGGCCACAGGAACACTGACCTGCTTGTAATTGGGTTAGATTTTCAAGCATAAATCAGAATTTGCACATGATGTAGAGTGTATATGTATGAGACATCTACTTATTGTCCAGTTTCTGCTTATAGTCTGTGTAGTATTGATCAATCACATCTTAGTAGGGTGTAGTTTCATGTAAGTGAATTGTCATGTGAGAGCAGCACAGAGTCAGAACCATTCACCCAATGGTATACAGAGATGTATGGGAGTTTCAGTTGTTTAGCTTTTTAATAGCTTTTTATCTCTGGACTTCTGGGAGTTTGTCAGACAGTAAATAATGACCAATGAACAGAAATGGAAGTCTTGGACTGGATATCCACTGGCTCCTGCGGAACAGCAGCAGAATCACAGGACTACTGAAACTCACCCCAGAGGCTGATTGGTTGTCAGATAATAGCCGATGGGATCCAAGATTGATTAAGTTTAAAAACAGGCAAAAATAGTGTTCTTTGCAAAGTCTACCATTTCTGGAGGGCATAGAGGGGAAGAATGGTTATTGGATGTTGCAAAACTAATAGATAAACCACATGTCCTACAGTGGAACCAGCTATTAATATGTATGTGATACAGCAGTTTGTTAGCTCACATTTTCTGTGTTTTATTTCTACTAGAAACCTGGGGGACTGGACCCTGCACTCATCCCCAGAGAGTCAGATATGTGTCAATGAATACAATATCACTGCTGTATATATGACTTTACATGACATTTGAGTGTCAGTGTCAGGAATCAATGGGTATTTTTGGATGAGCTTTTCCTCAAGTGAAACTTTATACTTGCAGTGCTTTGACATATCACATATCATTACATATTGTTACCCTATTAAAATAATGGCCTGCTTTTTCTGGGACAACACAAAAAATCTATCAAATGGATAGGATTATGTGTATTATTCATTTCAAGCAAAAAGGCCTTGACAGTGGATGACTATGGACATACATAGAACGTTATGCAACACTTATGTCATCATGTGTCACTATTGTGACTTTAGGCCTTTAGGTAACTTTAAACCTTGATTCTTGCTTCTTGGAGCAGATGCCATTATGAAAGCTTGTTAAATTGCCCAAGTCAAGGCATTTTATCCTGACTTGGGCAAAAAAAAAATTACCATTAAAGTAAATTAACCATTGTCCTATTGGGCATAAAGAGTAAATAGTCCTTGCAACCCAGGATTAAGGATTTTACCAGATGTAGTTGCATCATCAAGAGATGATATAAAAAAAAAAAAAATAGGGTGGGGTATCATGTCAACATACTATATTATGTAAATCAACAGTAGTATGTATTTTTTTGGACAAATATCAGTCCCTGCCAATTTCAGATAAGTAACCATGGTAACCTGTGCCAACCTAAAGTCTGAACAAAAAAATGCAAAAATGTTCATAAACAGGTGAAAAGTAGGATATGAGCTTCTTCAGTCCCTGCCTGTACCTGTGGTCAATACCTACTGTATATGCAGTTTTGGATATATTAAACAATGAGACGAAAAATGGACACAGATGGAGTTGACTTCTTTTATATCAGGGCACAACAGCACAAACTGTTCTACCTCACACTGCTTCTCATTAAAGTCAATATTGTCAACTTAATTTTCAGTGGGAAAACGAGTATCATGTTTCTTATTTAGGGACTTAATCAGTACATCTGTTCAGCTTCCCAGATGAATCATTTTCATCAGTAAATTCATCATCAGTAAATTCTTTTTTTTTCTTTTTTCAGAGCAGGTGTTTTTTAATTGTTGTTTCATTCCTAGTTTTAAACTTTAAGCAACACAGCTCTCCAAATTGGGCCATTGAGAATAGAATGGCACTCAGTACCCGAGACATGTATTGTATTAAACATCAGATACAAAGGTTCAACCTAGAATTTCTGCTGTCTTTTTAGTCATATGAACATTTTTTCTTCTCAATATCTTTTCACAAGGCTGAATGACAAGTTTCCTCTGTGGGAGACAAATATGCTGAAGTATAAACTTTAACCTTGTGTTCCATTCTCTGCTCTGAAATCTAATTGAGAATTTTGGAGAATGCTTTTGATGGATCAAAACAAATCGCTGAAGTGCAGTGTCCATCAGTAGAATGCAAACATATTAAGCTGCTTGGTCAATGTCAATTTTATCCCAGGGCACTTTTTATACAGAGCAGGTCTACACTGTTCTCCGATATTCTTTATCGCCAGGAGCCAGGATCAGCTGTTGGGCAGCAGTTTGTCTTGACTGGTTGGTGCTAAGACAGAAAAAGATACATAATTATTACTGTTATTATTATATGACTAATAACAAGCATGTGTTGCAGGATCTGTGGGTGGTTGGTGGCTTTTAATGATAGATTCTACATACATATTCTACTCTGGAAGCAGAAATATCCAATGAAAGCAACAGGAAGAGATGAGATTGACGAGACAGAATGTGAGACAGAAGAGGTTGAGCTAGTAACATGTTAATGGGGCTTGAGTGCATACAGATGGAGGGAGAGGAGAGAAGAGCTCAGTGCATCATGGGAAGTCCCCTGGCAGTCTTAGCCCAGAGAATGGCCCAAGGCAAGACTCAGCCTGCTCTAACTATGAGCTTTATCAAAAAGCAAAGTTTTAAGCCTACTTGTATACACAGAAACTGAAAGATTGTTCCCCAGGAAAGGAGCCTATGGATTGTTCGACACTCTAGGAATAATGAGCACAGTGTTCCAGTGGGTTTGTCGGCTATTATGAGCTCTTTGAGATATGAGAGTCCCTGATCTAAGGGGCTTTGTAGGTGAGGAAAAGGCTTTCTTGTTATATTCTGGATTTTTCAGCCAGATTTCCTGGTTCTAGTGCTACACTTGTTGGGTCAACCTGACAATAAGGGATTTTAATAACCCATCCTATGAGTAATAACTGTGTGGACAAAATGTTCTGCTTTTTAAGACAGGTTTCTGATATTTACTATGTTTACTAATGTGTAAACAGGCAGCTCTTGAAATTTGTTTTCTGTGAGAGTTAAAGGACATGTCCTTACTGTGAAGGTGGAGGCCAGGTTGATGCTGACTGGAGCATTTTCTTTGTCTGAATGTTTCTGAGATCTTTGGGGACAATTGCAATAACTTTTGTTTTACAAACCTTGTGGAGGTTTCATGGTTCACATCTATAAACTGTAATTGATGAGCAGCTTAGTTTACTTTTCCTACACTAATACAGCTTCATATAACAGAGATGTAGGACTCTATTTAGACAGTGCAATATGGTCCAAATGCTAAAAGGCAGCTGTATTTTAGTAGATTCCCATCAGTGCAAGAGTCAATTTCACACCCAGCGGCTGCAGCCTGAATGTAGCAATGACTGCGCCAAAAGTTGCAATGGAAGGAGCCCTCCAGGCGTGATCAGGTGCAAAGACAGCAAAGTGATATCTGAAGGTATGTTATCGGCATTTATGAGCTCCATCAGAGTGGTCTAAAAACTTATTTCAGAAGCTAAAAGTTGAATTCTGTTCAACCAAAGAGTTTCTTCTGTGCTGTTTACAACTACATTGTTTTGGCTGCCTAAATGTCACACAGTATTTAGCTATCCGAAAAATTGCGTATAATGGAGGAGAATCAAGGATGCAAGAGATTACACACTCAGATAAATGTATTCTTTTTCATAATTTAAACAATGGATGAGGAGTTTAGGCGTGAGGACCTATAAGATAACTAATCAGACTTGCTGATCATTAAATCTGTGCATGAACAATTTAATGAATGCATAGCGTCACATTGATTGCATTTCACTGCTGTTGTGGTTGCGATGTGGTTCATGGGTATTCAGATCACCCTTGAGTCCAGCCAGGAATAATTTGTTCTGTGTGGCCTTTCCCTGCCTGATCTTTCAGTGATTAATGCAGGGCCAGTGCCTCTGTGTTAACCTCCCATCACCTCTGACACCAGCTCCCCTCAGCTGTTGCCTTGCACGGAGATTTAGCCAGATGCTGAGGCTAAAGGAGCTGGAACATTTTGTGGGCAATGTAATTAATGTGTTTGACAGCACATTAAATCTAGACCACTTAAATAAGAGTGTAACAGCCCTCTGAGGAATACATGCACATGCTGTTCTTGGTGGCACAATGCTGCTGAGGATTTTCATGCTGCATTCAGGGCGCATGTTCTCAGCAGCTGCAAGTTATTTTCAGGCATATTTTGTGTATGATGTTTGCTTCTGAATATATTTCTTCTTCATATTAGTAAAAAGATTCAAAAATAAAAGGGGCAGCATGTAAACCTCATTAATCAGGAAATAACACATCAGCAAATTTGAAACGCAAAGAGCAAATGGTTCTCTGAAACAAAACAAACAAAAAATAAAACTACATATACACTACTGTTCAAATGTTTGGGGTCACTTAGAAATGTTCTTATTTTTAAAAGAAAAGCACATTTTTTTCAATGAAGATAACTTTAAACTAATCATAAATACACTCGAAACATTTCTAATGTGGTTAACTACTATTCTAGCTGCAAATGTCTGGTTTTGGGTGCAATATCTACATAGGTGTATAGAGGCCCATTCCCAGCAACTATCACTCCAGTGTTCTAATGGTACAATGTGTTTGCTACATTGTGTCAGAAGGTTAATGGATAATTAGAAAACCCTTGTGCAACTCCAGTGTTAGCATAGCTAAAAACAGTTTAGCTGGTTAGAGAAGATAGAAAACTGAAAAAACAAAGTTTGAAGGAAAAAATGATTTCAAATACAAAACATTATCTCTACATTATCTCTAACCTTGTCAATGTCTTGTATATTATATATATATATATATATATATATATATATATATATATATATATATATATATATATATATATATATCAATTGCACCTTGAGTCTTTCTTTTACAGGTATGACTATCGTTCCCATTGATTATTACTTAAAAAAAGTATGTGGCTGCTCTGACCAGTGTGTTTGCGATGTTACATCTAATTCCTCATGAATACATCAGATAAATTCACATATTGGCCATTTCCTTCATAGCTTTTGTTGCTAAGTTTGGTCCATGGGTCATTTGTGTCGACAACTTAGATGCTTTAAACCATGTTCAACACATATCAGGCGTATATTTCACATAGGACCATACATGCATACATGGATATGTGTCAAATATGTCCATGTATGTCTATATTTGAAAAATTTCTATTTACACAAAAGTGCAAGTGAAGTTTTTTTTTAGTATTAGTATTATTTATTAGTATTGCTTGTGTACATTGAGGCTTGGTATCATATACACCGCACTTGAATTCATTACTGATCATCAGGAGGATCTAATCATTCACACACTGATGGGAGCAATTTGGGTTTAAGTAACTTGCCCAAGGATACATTGACATGCAGCCTGGAGAAGCTTGGATTCAAACCACCAATCAGCCGACTGGTTGATGACCGCTGCACCTCTGAGATATGGCCGAAAGGCTTAAAATTCTCCATAATTAAGGAGTTTCAGATTTGAGTGACAAGTAGCTTGCCACTAGGGGGCTGTAACATGTCTTAGCTCCCTCCCAGCTCTACATTCTTGTCTAAATATGTTCACAGGAGACATTCTGGATATAAAAAATTAGATGGCAGCTTCTGAAGTGTCTACAGATCAATGGGTGACGTCATGGACTCGCTGACACAAAATAAAATCCCTTAAAACACTGATGAAAAAAACATACAAATGGGATCCGTCATTGTAAGCGGCAGATGGATGCATGCCCATGAAGTTTGTCGTCCCAATCATCACTCAGCCAGTAACCACGTCCTTTAACTTCACCTGATAATTGTAGAGACTCGCTAGGACCACTCTGTGTAATTTTGAGAGTGCCGGAGCGTGATGACGAGACGGGTCATACCTCGTACTCCGGTTAAAATTCAATCAGAGATGTCTGACTGAATGCAGATGACACATGACAAAACTAATGACTAACGTAACATCTCTAGCATGTGTAATGGCGTTCATCAAATTCTGCTCAGCCATGTCCAAGATAATGCATGTGATTAACATGCATTAGCAAAAAGACCTGATCTATATTCCTTTCCCCGATTAGCTCATAGGAAAGTAACTAAGATGATTGATGATGAGGATTATGTGTTTTCTTATTTAAATTGACTTTCTCTGAGTTATTAGAAGTTACTTTTAAAACAAATAAGTGTACAGTGTTTATTTCCTAATGTAGAATCATCAAATTTTACACTTACACAGCATACACTGTACAGGAAATAATCAACATTACGCTCAATGCAATTAGACAATACCAAAACCTAAATTAGAAAAGTCAAATAGAACTAAATGGCCTGCAAATGATATGGTAATATTAATTAATCTGAACAACTTTGCTGCATAGAAAGTTTTGAGAATTATACACATTTTTTTCAAGGCTTCTGTCTTTAAGAATAGCTGCTTTAGAATAAGAGGTTAGAGTTGGTTTGTGTGCTGTTCATTAGTCACTGTGCTGCACCATTGTGTTTTGAATAAATGCAGCAACCTTGTCTGAGCCTCCTCACTCTTCCACATTTAAAGGCCACCGTTGACAATCACTGTCAGTCGGCCCTTTTCACATTGACATCAACTTCAGCGACAACTTCTGAAGCAGAATTTGATGTATTTTCTAAAGGTAAGATTGAGACTATTCCACTATTCCACCACATTCCACTATTGTGGAATATGTCTATATTGGTGTCATTAGCAGTCATTGCCGTTACATAGCTGCCTTGTGCAAAATAAGTCGATATGAATGATAACCGGAATACTAACTAGCAACTTCAGTTAGACGGATAAAGAAATGCAGCCAAGCAGTGTTGTATGGACGAAGGGGAATTACCACCTATTACCATCTAATATTCTGTCAATTTACTGTACAAGCTGTCCACCTATCAGAAATCATACATTTATTTAAATTGAAAATTGCAATAATCTGATAAATACGCCATGCCCTACTATTTACATGGCTACTTGAATAATATGATAAGACAGACAATAATACACTGATTATGAGTTTGCATATAAACACTCTTCGACACAATCTTTCTCAGTCTTTGTTGTCCTCAATTAAGGACAACCTTAACAATGATGTGCACAGTTGGTTTATTGATGGGACATAAAATATTTATGAGACTGAAAAGTATATTGTAACTGAACCCACCATGGAATTTCATTGGATACTGCAAAGTCTGCAGCCGCAGCACAACAAAAGAGAAAGCTGAATCCTAAATTTGTTTTTCTTTTTTTTAAAAAGCTCCATATAATGAAGCTCCTCGTTTTTCTTCATTGACCTGTGACAGTGTGCTCTCACTGTGACCGAGTGGTCAACAGCATTTGACACTGTTCCAAAACAATGTTAGGTTAGAGACAGCTCGATATTACACAGGCTAATGATAGTAAACCATGTTCCTAGAACGACTTGGGTGACAGCTGTGAAATCGAATAGTGGATATACAGTGGGGCAAAAAGCTCAACCTCAACTATGAGAGACAGATTGAGAAAAAAAATCCAGAAAATCACATTGTCTGATTTTTTAAAAAATAAATATTTGCAAATTATGGTGGAAAATAGGGGTTTCGTCAATAATCAAAGTTCATCTCAACACTTTGTTATATACCCTTTGTTGGCAAAGACAGAGGTCAAATGTCTTCTGTAAGTCTTCACAAGGTTTTCATACACTGTTGCTAGTATTCTGGCCTATTCCTCCATGCAGATCTTCTCTAGAGCAGTGATGTTAGCATTTCAAGGTCCCAAAATGCTTTGTTCGTCATTTATTGCCCGGGAATTGTCATGCTGAAAGACACAGCTACATTCTTCAATGCCTTTGCTGATGGAAGGAGGTTTTCACTCAAAATCTCACAATACATGGCCCCATTCATTCTTTCTTTTACACAGATCCGTCGTCCTGGTCCATTTCCAGAACAACAGCCCCAAAGCATGATGTTTCTACCCCTATGCGTCACAGTAGGTATGGTATTCTTTGGATGCCATTCAGCATTCTTTCTCCTCAAAACATGGTAAATCTTTTTACAAAAAAAGTTCTGTTTTGGTTTCATCTGACCATGGAACATTCTTCCAATCCTCTTCTGGATCATCTAGATGCTCTCCAGCAAACTTCACATGTACTGGCTTTCTTTTCACTCCTGAATCCAAACCTCAAAGAGGCAGATATTTTTTAATATGGCAACCAATTTTTTTTTTTTTGTACGGATCTTCCCTGACGTTCATATCCATCTCAGCCTTTATATTATTTATGTAATATGTCCATTACATAAAATGAACAGGACTTTTACTTCCAGAGCCCTGGATGCGCTAAACTCCTCCCAACACGTATCTCAAGTATCTTTTTAAAACATTTTAAGAGAAACTACCTAATCAGGGAAGAACCTAAATATCAGCATAGAGATTCACTATACACATACACACATACATACATATTATTCAGTGGTCAATATAATTTCCTTCTAAATTGACCAAAAAATATTCTGGTCAATATTTATACTGTGTGAGGCCTCAAGAAACTTTTAAAGATACATTTAGAAGTGCCATAACTCCCCCTCTGTTAATCACACATGGTTCAACCCAGGAAGTATATCCAGTTCAAATCCCAGAGCACACACTTTTGTTCATAGCATTTCTGGCCATGGTAATTAACTGTACCACTGGGGCAGGAATGAAATCCGAGAGAATAGAGATAATTGTTGATGCTGGGAGAAAGTTTTTGGATATTGTGGGGATTATTGGAGAGGAAGTGGAGGGGCTGTGGAACGAAGCTTTCAGGGTCTCCCAGAGCTTAGATTGAGAAGTTATATTAAAGAATGAAATGATTGGTAGGAAAGAACTTTTTTTTTTAATTTTCCTTACTTATATTTATTTTTATTCTGAATAGATTATAGGAAGGACGACAAGGTGGAGCAGGGGTTAGGGCTGTTGCCTCACAGCAAGAAGGTCGCAGGTTCAAGACCTCCTGGGTCCTGGGTCTGGGACCTTTCTGTGTGGAGTTTGCATGTTCTCCCCGTGTCTGCGTGGCTTTTCACCGGGTACTCCGGCTTCCTCCCACAGTCCAAAAACATGCTCAGGTTAATTGGAAACTCTAAATTGCCCATAGGTGTGAATGTGTGAGTGAATGGTGTGTGTGCCCCATGATTGGCTAGCGACCATCTGGGGTGTATCCCTGCCTCTCACCGTAATGCGCTGGGATAGGCTCCAGCAGACCCCTGCAACCCTAATGAGGAATAAGCGGATATAGAAGATGAGATGAGAGGAGATGAGATTATAGGAAAATTGAGGATTTTGGATGCAAACCACCTCTAAACATCAACAAAGAAGATGAAAAAGGCTCCAGGAACCAGGTAAGTAAGCCAGGTGAGACTATTCATATTGTAGCTGTGTTAGCGTATTAGCATACCATGAAACAATGGACAAACAGCATGAACGGGCCAAGCTCCTGCTTTGTTTGATGCTTTGAGTAGGGCTCGCTTCCCTGGCTGCCAAGAACTGCAGACTGATGAATCCAACAATGCACAAAGATTAACACACAGTTGGGAAGAGGAGTGTCTCTATCGCAGTGATGTTTTAAAAAATGTAGAAATCAGATATGAATCAAGTCTAGGGACACATAATTTATCCAAACACTTCTAACACTGGTGTGATAGGATGTTATAAAGTATATATATACCATGGTAAACGTCTCTGATATCAGTGTAACCATCTTTTTCTCATAACCATAACTTTAATTTTACCATCCAAAGAATACAGTTTTGTGTCAGGAAATTAGGTTTTCTGGTTGACTGAGAAACTAAATCTTACATCAAAGTATATGGGCTCAATCAAAGTATATGGGCTCAGCTTGTAAATTAGGTCTAGAATATGTGTTTAAGACATAAAGCCGCATATTTAAAATTTGCTAAGTTAAATCCAGATTTGACAATCTAGTTCAAACTCACACAACATACTTTAAAGCAACACATTTAGTCAGTCACACAAAAAACATGCATTTATGTGCTTCTTCTGCTTCCTTATTATTTAATTAGATCTTTGAATTACTAATGAGAATCTCATTCTTTGAAAAATACATATTTTTATGTTTTGTCTTTCTGTAATCATCCCCATGAGTATTATACTATCCTTGAATTACCATAATGACAAAATCCAGGATCATATACTTAAAGGTTCCATATCATGCTAGTAGCTCAAACACTCAGAAAAACAGAGAAATGCTCACAGCGTGAATTTAAAATGTTGTCATTTCACAACATCTTTATGTTTTCTTGACTTTGTGATGTCATGCAGTATGTTCCTCAGCCCATAGAAGTTCCCAGCATGGCCCACCTGCTCCCACTATTAAAACCATTATTTTCAGTCCTCCAAGTGAAAATCGGCCAATCTTAACAGAAAGCAATGCACTATATCAAGTTAACTTTTTGTACTTTAACAATGGAAATATATCATGTCAAGTGTATCAGAACTTTTAATAAAACCCAGAAAAGTGCAGATGGGACCTTTAACATCATGACACATGTTGAAACACCATATGACACTTTGTAAATAAATAATTCTCCTTTGTTGCATTAGTGTCATGCTGTGTGTTGGATTTGGCAAACAGCTGCCGGACTGTTTCCCATCTGTATCCAATAGTGCACTTCCTTTTAATAACAAGTACATGCTCGCTTCCTGTTATGCATATGCTTGTTGATGGCATCTGTTAAAAGAACTAAAGAACTTTTTTTGTTTTCATCATTTTGTAAATCTTCTGGTTCACAGCATATTTGCACTGGACTTTCAAACAGAGCCAAAGTAGAACTTATACCAGAATTGTCTATAAAAAAAAAACAACTTTGCTGCTGAAATGAATAACAAGATATATGTTTAATATAGTTGATGATGATGCTGCTGCACCACCACCTATTAGTTGAATGGCACCAACTTTTTAATATTAGCAAATAGAATTAACAATATATTTGTTTAGTTGTTGAAAATATAATTAGCAATTGCAGGATAAAAGGCGCATTTTAGCTCAATATGTAAATGGGATCTTTTGAATACATCAGCATGAAGCAACGTTTTACTTGTATCGATTTCCTATATCTAGAGCCCAACTCTGAACTCATTCTGTCCCCAAAGCGCTGAACACTTTCTGTATGCATGGAAATACTGTTCCATATGTATGACTTCATTCAGGACATCTGCAGTCTACCCCCTTGTTGTAGCTATATATAAATTGTATTCATTTTGTTCCTAATTTCTACAAGAGTCGTGTAAAAAAAAAAAAAAAAACGTTTTCTTTCCCATTGTATTTGTCACTTTGCTGTGGCCATTGTTCTGTAGCACCTTTCTCCTGCCTCATTTGGGGATGTGTGTGGTTAATGACCTGCAGGCCATACTGTGTGATTGTCCATTTTAAACAACAGAATTGCCAATATGTCAATAATTCCTGCCCTAAAACAAAAAAGCAGCGGTTTGTCATCTTCAGTGTGATCCAGGCTGAGTCAGAGTCCTTCTATTTTGTGTAGACATTACAATTGACAGCTTGAAGCCACACTTGTAAAAACATTGTTTTGTGGATAGGTAATAGGGAGCTTAATCCTGTAATTTATGAACGTATGTAACTAACGGTGCTAAAAGTTTGCGTGTGTGTGTTTTTCTAAGGCTATACGGTGCTGGCACATTAACATGACACATCTGCAAAAAATTATAAACAACACCCCTCCCATTTTACACAAGTTAAAATAAAAGATCTCAGACTTTTCTATGCCCACACAAACTTCTTTTCTTTTTAATCTGTTTTCACATTTAACATGTTATTGAGCGATAAACAGCATGATTATTGCAAAAGTGCATGTGTCTTGGGGTGGTCACACTAAAAGGTCTCTCAGTAAAGCATGCAACAACAAAACTGTTGTGTTTATAGTTTTGGTCAGTGTAAATGAAAGACACATCAGCTAGAAGCATATATGTTGACTGATTTTTTTTTTTTTTAGAAAATCTGCAAAAGAAAACTGAATTTATGTGCATTGCCATCCACTGCTGTTTGGCAAATATATGGAGTTGAAATGCTAGAAAAAAAGACAGAAACATGCCATTTATGACAGTGTTTTGTACAATTTTTGGCTTTTCACTCATGGTTTTATAATCACAAACCCACAATTGACCCACATGTTTGTCCTTCCTTTCTTCCCTCTGCTCAGCATAAAAACATATTTGATTATTAAACTTCAATGTTGGAAATACTTGTAGAAAATATATATTTATTCCCCATTCAACTTGAGATACCATGCCCCCTCAAACAGTATAATATTATTTTTCCCTAAGTGTTTTAATTTGCCTAAATAATGTAATATAGCGTTTCCACATGTTCTTTTGTTGAAGCCAGTTTATTCCTTCCAGCTAAAAATCACAGTGGGAGGTCATAGAGCTGATGAGCTGAAACCATATGGTACATAAAAGTAGTGGTAAAGTGATCTGAATAGTATATAACAGCATGTACAATATTAAAAGTGACCAGTATTAAATGCTGCAAACTCATATCAGGTGAGGAATGAGGGCACCAAATCAGCAGGGAAGGGTTGAGTCTTCATAAAAAACATACCGTGGGTGAATGTATTAATTCCCTGTACACTTTGGTTATTAATTACAGCAGCTGTCAGTGTGTTGTAGGAACAGATACTGGAGACAATATCGCACCAGACGATTATGGGGCCAGTCAGACACATTGTAGGGGGTACTTAGTGGACTGATTCAGGGCAGTTATAGCTCCGGGGAGGGAAAAGATTGCTCAGTCTGGAGGTGTAGGCGTAGAAGGCCTTATAACATCTGCCAGATGGAAGGAGTTCAAACGGTCGCCGGGACGGGTGTGTCGAGTCTTTACAGATGCTGGTAGGTTTTTTTTTTTTTTTTGGAGGTAGCGTGAGCTGTAGATGCCCTCCAGGGACCGGAAGCTTTATCCCGATGATCTTGCACGCTGGAGACGACTCTCTGAAGGGCTTTCTTATCAGCCGCTGTGCAGCTGAGATACCACACAGAGATGCAGTATATTAGCAGGCTCTCTGTGGTTCTGTGGTGCAGAGGTAGAAAGCCTCTATGGCCGTATGGTTAGCGTGTGTTACCGTATGGGCACAGAATCCTCGGTTTGGTTCCCAGCTGGTTTGGTTCCCATTGCTGCACATTTTCTGTGTCTCTTCAATGTCAAATAAAGAAGTGAAATACCCCAAAGAATACAATCAGTCATTTTCTATACCTACTTATTCCTCATTAGGGTCGCAGGGGTCTGCTGGAGCCTATCCCAGCATGTTACGGCGAGAGGCAGGGATACACCCCAGATGGTCACCAGCCAATCGTGGGGCACACACACCATTCACTCACACCTACGGGCAATTTAGAGTTTCAAATTAACCTCAGCATGTTTTTGGACTGTGGGAGGAAGCCAGAGTACCCGGTGAAAACCCACACAGACACAGGGAGAACATGCAAACTCCACACAGAAAGGTCCCAGACCCAGAACCAAGGAGGTCTTGAACCTGCGACCTTCTTGCTGTGAAGCATGTTGCCCCAAAGAATACAGCTCTGGAAAAAAATAAGAGACCACTGCAAAATTATAATAGTTTTTTTTTCAGATTTTACTACTAATAGTATGTATTTGGGCAAAAGGAACATTTTTGAGACTATAAACTACTGAAAACATTTCTCCCAAATTCCAAATTAAAATATAATCTTTTAGAGCATTTATTTGCAGAAAATGACAAATGGTCAAAATAACAAAACCAGATACAATGTTTTCAGCCCTCAAACAATGCAAAAGAAACAAGATCAAATTCATTTTAAAAGAGCATAATACTAATGTTTACACAAGAGAACAAGAGTTTCGAAATCAATATTTGGTACAATAACTCTTATTTTGAATCCCAGCTTTCATGTGTCTTGTCATGCTGTCCACAAGTCTTTACCATTGTTCTTGGGTGACTTTATTCTGCTCCTGGTGCAAGAAGTGAAGTAGCTCAGCTTTGTTTAATGGCTTGTGACCTTCCATCTTTCTCTTGATCACATTCCAGAGGTTTTCAACGGGCTTTAGGTGTAAAATGCAGTACTCTCTTATTTTTTTCCAGGGCTGTAGCTTTAAAAAAAGTCTTCAGCATCAGAGGAGCAGCTTTCTTCATCATCCTGCAGTGCTTAATGAACCATGTTTGACCAGTATGTGTCTCTAACAGCTTAATTCATATTTAATTTATGCTGTTAATTATAGGGTCACTGCCACCAGGATGCTCATAATCTTTCTCTCCTGATATTTTTTGTTTAGTAGCAGCTTTATTAAAGGTGAAAAGCCATTTTTCTTTTGTTCTTGACATAACTCGCCCTGAGGCTGCTTTCTAACAATAACAATAAGAACCACTTCTTTGAGGTTGAACTTTTTTTGAACTGGTTTTAAGCCGGTCATCCTTGGAATCAGGGAGAGCGGAGCGCCGGCACGTTTTCCCCGGGAAGGGAGCACAAGACAGAGACTACCTTCTCTGTTTCTTCTCCCAGCATTGTTCCTCATCTGGAAAATGCACATTGAGAGCTGTGTTGTCGTCAATTTCTGGGTTTGAAAGAATTTTTTTTTTTTTTTTAAAGCTACAGCCCTGGAAAAAAATAAGAGACCACTGCATTTTTTTTACACCTAAAGCCTGCATGACAAAATCATATCACATAACACAATGAGATGTGAAATCTATAATCAAGTATAATTATTTACTCAAATGAAAACGTGATGTTGCTATGGTCACTGCCACATGCAGGGATTAAAAAGACAAATCTCAGAACTAAAACCCTACTGTCCTTTTGTGATGGAAAGTCCTACACCAACCAGGCTGATATACATGACTTTACACTGATCTAATGTCACAGCATTTCTGTGTTTCTTGCATCTGTTTATTTAATCCTTTACTTTATTGTTTCGTTGAGAACATGATCTTGTTTTGAAGACATTTTAGAACATGGAATTAAACAACATACAATTTGCATATTGATTGGGATTGGTATTTCAGATCAAGCTGCGGCTTGGTTTGTCGATTACTTATCAAATAGGTCCCAGTGTATAGAAATGTCTGGTTCTGCTTCTACTGCTCTTGGGGTCAAGAAAGGTGTGTCACAGGTTCTGGTCTTAGGACCTATTTTGTTCTCTATTTATATTAACCTTTGTCATAACCTGTCAAATGCATCTTATCATTTTTATGCTGATGATGCAGTAATTTATTGTTTCTCTGCTTCAATTTGTTCAGTCTCATCTGTGGTCTTTACATCTTGTAGCAGCAACATTTTTACCGTTACTTGACAATGGAGATATTCTTTACATAAGTGCCTGATCCTCTTGTCTCCAGTCATTGAACACGGTGTACCACTGTGCTCTGAGGTTTGTGACTGACTGTACTCTCCTCACTCGTCAATGTGAACTTTATGCCAAAGCCGAGTGACCCTCTCTGAGAGCATGATGGTTCACTCATTGGATGACCTTGGTAAGCAAGGCTCTGCTTGACCTGCTACCCATATATCTTTGCAGCCTTCTACAAAGGTTTTCCAAACTCCGTGACCTGTCAATTAAATTAAGGTTTGATCAGATAAATATATCTGTATTGAGGGAGAATTATGTGATGGTTATGATTGTTCCAAATATTAGTCAGGTCTTCAGGTATAACCAAGGGAACCTGAGTTAGGGCTTGTGAATGCCAAATGACAAGCTGAGACTATTTATTGGCCTTTCCAGAGCGAAATACTTTATCTTACACTGTAAATAAACCACACTCGCCATATTTCATTGTTTCTTCTTTAAATAATAAGGTTTTATTCTTATTGTTATTGTTGTTGTTCTAGTTTTGATTACCTTTTGTTCGATGCAATCATACTCGGCTAGGTCTGAATGACCAGCTAACAGTCATGATGGTATGCTAACATTGTCAGAGTTTTCATATAAATACAGACATCCAAGTCTCCAGAAAGTTCCGGGAGTCTCCCTGATGCCTGCGTGTCAGATAAAATATCCCGGATTTTATACTATGTGAGGGAAGACAATAAACTCGCGCATCATATGTGGATCGCTTCAATTAGATTGCGCAGGCATGAGAAAGAGAGAGAGACCATACGTGAATGTACTGGCAGCTCTGGTGGAAATGACATAATATCCAATATAATATATAAATAGATTTGTTGCTTCAATGATTTCATATTAACTCACCAGCCTTGCTGAAAAGTGCATGAAACAGATATGATATAAAGAACATTTAAATATCACTTACAATAATGCCAGAATAACATATGCATTATTATTATTCTATGACCACACAAGCCAATTTATTGTAAGCCACATAATTTTGATCCTGAACAATGGCTTTAGGGGCAAAAGTGTCACTGGTTATTGAGGAATAATTGAAGCTGAACAGTGAGCAGTCAAAGACTGTTTTTTTTTCTTTTTTTCCCCTCCTCTTAGATTGATGTCTCTAAACCCCTGATGAGCGCTGGAGGTGCCAACAAAGCCAGATTCCCTTCAGCGCTCCACATTGACATCAACATTATTGTGGCTGACAGTGCCAAGCACCGGCTCTTTGATTTTTTTTTTCCCTCCACCTCCGTCATGCTGTTCAACAAAAGTTGAGTGAGAGCACATTCAAATGTCAGTATGCTGCTGAAATAATAAAAACACTCTCTTGATCTGCGATGCTGCATCTGTACATCATGCTCACTGAGACACACACTTATGGAAAATATTATAGCTGTAGCTACACAATTGGTGTTGTAATAACCTTGACAGATTCAAACTTTGATGTGTGTTTATTTAATCAAACATCATATACTCCATGAAGCTATATTATTGTTAAAATTGTACAATTTTACTGGGTAATATTAAATAGCTGAAATCAATAGCATCACCAAAGAAACAAGAACAAACAGAACAGCCAGCTGTATTTACTCATATGACCAGCAACCAACACAAATAACACAATCTGGATTCAACAGGCTTCCACACAGATTTCAGCCGAGCTGTTTGGCGTAGCACATACACTCAAGTACACACACACACTCAAACATACGCTCACCCACACAGCTGTGCCTAACTAACGTCATTCAGACTAGCAGCATTGATCTAAAATATGAAAAAATCAAGAGGTTCATCAGCTTTACCAAAGCTGCCCAGTCCATCCTCTTTTCTTTTTTATAGAGTTCAATGACATGGTTTATACAGTACATCAGTAAGTGGGTTGCATCAACTTACTGAAGCCCGGCAGATAAATATCAGTCTGAACAAATACCAAACGTCTCTGTTTCTCTAGTCGTAATTACTGCAGGGAGTACAGAAGCTGCAGAAAAGCAACTGAATATATAAAATGTTTAATATACTGTATCTTAAAGCATGTAAAACATGACTTAATCTAGGCGGTTGATGTTCTTCACCCCTCTGCCTGGATTGTTTAGCAGCAATGAGGCCGCAGGAATGAGCCTAGTACAGCTGTGTTGCAATATGGCTCTGTGCGGTGGACCTTTTTGGCAGCTTGAGGTAAAAAAAAATGGAAATAATGTTCCATTGAGTGGTCGAGACAGTCAACTTTTGCAAAACTGAAACCTGATGTCACACTTCAGTGACCGATCACATAAACCTGATCGGACTGATCAGAGCGGTACAACCCTGACGTGAAGGAGAATAAAGAAGGGAGGGAATTTATCTTTGTTAGGGTTAAAAGTGAGGTTGTTAGGCTTTGCTGTCAGTTTCCCAAAGCAGTTTAAGAGAGGATAGAGAAAAGAGAGAAAGAGACAAAATGAGGAGAGAGAGCACCAGTGGTCAAGCAAGATAATTCTGGCTGTTATCACAACCTTTAGCACAAATAAATACACATTTGCTGATCCTGTGTAAATCCAGGATAAAAGTCAGGCCCCTTCTGACTCTGCTCTTTTGAGCCCCCCCAGACTTTAGGAAAGTTCACCGCTAAATCCTTGGAGTATCCCATGAATATAAAATGGTTCAAATAAAATCATGAAATTATATCTTCAACACAGTATCTGCACATGCATAATGACATACTTAATGTTGGGGAAATATTGTGGTTGTGGCTTAAGGGAAAGGATGCCCGCTTGTCAGGACTATTTGAAAACACTGTTATTAATTTTCAACATTTTCCATATCCTCATACCTCCTGGAGGGCTAATTCGTCTTTATTGAATAACCTGGAAACGGATGTGACCATAAATCCGCAGCAGCCGATATCGTCTGAGCACATTCTTAATTTCCAGCCTGACCACTCAGCCTGAGCTGCTAGTTCAGCTTTTTCCAATTATATACTCTATACACTCCACACGCTACCATGGTACACTGAGCTTTACAAAGTCTGCTGAGTGTTAAACCCCAGGTCAGGTCTTAGTGTAGGCCAATGCTAACAATATCTCAAGGGGCTGAAGCTGCTGTGTCACACACTCTCATAGCTCTCAGCTGGTCCTCACTCATCACTCAAACTAGGGAATCGCTTTCCACTGTGGACAAAGACAATTTAGAACACAACAGAAAACTGAAAACCTTTTCATCATAACTGCTTCTCTCAACATTTAACAATGTGATTAAATGCCAGACTGTAGCAAATATTCATTTTGTGCCCAGAAGAGATTTGTCAAAATGTGACCGGATTCAGCTGAAATATCACAGTAATGGCTCATTTTGTGTGTTGAAAGTGTTGATGTGAGTTACGTTACCACTGAAAAGCTTGACCATAGCTTCCCTTTGACTGAAACAACACATGAGAACATGTGTCCAAACTTGTGACTGCTACTGTAGCATGAAAACATTGCAATAAACTTTACATTTAGTCTCATAAAAAATGCACATTTTCACTGGTCTCATAATATTACCTGATTAAGGAGTTTTGTTTATTATTATCAACAAACCTACACAGATTATCTATCTATATTCTGTATTTGTGTCACTTATCTCAACAACCATGGTTTTATTGTTGGGGACCCGACAAAGTGCATCGTTGCATATGGTGCAATTCAGTTAGATTGTGTTGCGATAACAAAACAAGATTACTTTTGGCCTGTAAGATTTTGAATCATATGTCTTAGAATCAAAATTCATAGGTCCATGGTCAGTCGGTGCAGTCAAATCTATCCACAGGGTCGTAGACCCCATTGAGGGCACTAAGGTCATACATGTAGACTCTGTATTTTTTTTCTTTAACTTTAATTTCATTTAAATTTTTCCCCTAACACTAATCCAAAAAAAAAATACATAAAGCCCGCCTCATTACCATGACATCAACAGGGTATCACTTGACAGAGATAATCATATATTTGTATTTCTTCCAGCAATAAAGGCAGAGGATGACCAGGCAAAGTGACAATTGTAATATTCTAAGTGAGAAATGAGGAAAAATAGTGAAGTAGCCTACAGATACAGGCCCATGCAATACACCACATTTCCAAATTATTATGCAAATTGTCTTTAAGTTCCATAAATATTACATTTTTTGTTTTTCAATTAAACTCATGGATGGTATTGTGGCTGTATGGTGTTGTGTATCAGCTCTTTGGATAACTGAAATCAATCTTAAACACCTGTGATAATTAGTTTGCTAGGTAAGCCCAATAAAGAAAAAAATACCTAATAAGGGGTGTTTCACATTATTAAGCAGATGACCATTTCTAAGCAATATGGGAAAGAAAAATGATCTCTCTGCTGTTGAAAAGCATGAAGTAGTTTAATGTCTTAGACAAGGTATTAAAATCTTAGATATTTCACTAAAACTTAAGCATGATCATCGTAAGAGATTTGTGAGTGATTCAGAGCACACACAGGTTTGTGTAGATAGAGGCACTATGAGGAAGGATTCTGCCAGACAAAAACATCAGATTAAGAGAGCAGCAGCTACACCATTACAAAGTAGCAAGCAGATATTTGAAGTTGCTGGCGCCTCTGGAATCGCACAAAAATCAAGGTGCAGGATCCTCCAAAGGTTGCATTTATGTGTAAAACTTCTATTTGGCCACCCCTAAACAATGGTCACAAGCAGAAATGACTGCAGTGGGCCCAGAAATACATGAAGACTAACCAGTCACTGATGAGTGATGGTCAAGGTGGATAGAGTAGTCAATGGAGTAGTGGATGGTTGGTGGACACCATGGCCCAACAAGGCTGCAAAAATGAGAAAGGTGGTGGTGGAATCATGTTTTGGGCTGGACTCATGGGGAGAAAGCTGGTCAGCCCCTTTAGGGTCCCTTAAGATGTGAAAATTTCTACCTGACCACTTTCTTCCATAGTACATAAAGAAGAACCATGCTTTCTATACCAAAATACATCTTCATGCATTACAATGCACCATCTCATTCTGGAAGGAATACCTCTGCATCATTGGCTGCTATGGGCATAAAAGGAGAGAAACTCATGGTGTAGCCTTCATCCTCCCCTGACCTCAACCCTACTGAGAAGCTTTGGTGTATCATCAAGCAAAAAATCTGTGGGTGGGAGGCAGTTTACATCCAAACAGCAGCTCTGGGAGGCTAGTCTGACATCCTGCAAATAAATTCAAGCAAAAACTCTTCAAAAAATCACAAGGTCAATCGATGCAAGAATTGTGAAGCTGGGTCCTATGTTAAAATGTAACTTGACCTGTTAAGATGTTTTTGATTGAAATAACTTTTCAGATTTCAGTAAATATGACCTACTAATGCTGCAAATTCAAAAGATGAGCATTATCAGTTCATAACAACCGATAAAATGTTATAAAATTCTGTTGTGCTCAATAACTTGGAACAATGCATTTTAAGTTTTTTATTTTTGAAAAATATTGTTATCGCTGGAAGGTTTGTTCAATCACATCTAAATTCATTAAACTAACGATTAATAACTTGAAAATTACACTGTTATTGCATAAACTATATTATTATATTATTATATTTATTTGGAACACAGTTTAGACAGCCAATAGTACTGCTAACCTGTAACCTACTGACTAAACTGTGAAAGGACATATAATGAATATGAATATTTTAAGGTCATGTTCAGTCACAGTATGAATTACTCATGTATAGCCTATCTATGACTCAGTATGCCAGTATGTTGTATGTTATATATAGAATTTTGACCTCTGTAAATCCTGGCTATGGCCCTGTCTATCCATACAAGTGATCAGCATTGAATTTTCACAATTTTTAATTTTGTTCAAATCATATTTTCTTTTTACTCCTACACATTTTGCAAAAAGTTACCTTTACCTTGTCTTTTATATTCCATATCGGTATCCCCTGAACACTTTTTGCTACTTTTGGAAGACGTGTAAATATGAAGTGACTGTTTAGTTAATTCAGCCAATAGTTGGTGCTGTAGCACCATCTGTATGTATATATGTATGTATGACATGTATTCTCACATAGTGATAACAGTTCATCATCATCTTCACACTCAGAGGGTGTATTTCTGAGGACACAAGGGCATGAAGTGTTGATTGTGAAGTCGATCAGATGAGCGATTCTCGGTGCTGCAAGCAGCCAAGCAATCGACCCGTTCCAAACAGGCATCCCACTAGTTGTTTTAAGAGGGATTAATTCATTGTTGTTGCAATAAAGAAAAATAAAGAAAATTGCTAGCTTTGTTCTGGAATGCCCATGGCATAAAATTCTTTTCATTCCACGAATAAACTCTGAAAGGTGAAATAAAGAGATAAGCTTTGATAAAGATAAAGTAAAAGGGCCTGAAGAGTGGAGATAAAGAAAAAAGACAGACACCAAACAGCAACCCGTTATCAAAGGATATCAAGCAACAACAAAAGATAAAATATGAAGTCAAATCAATAAAAGTTAACTAGCTTTGGACATGAACTTTTATAAAAACCAAGCTTGATGCATCTGACCAATCAGACCAGAGGCTCTGTGAGAAAGTTCGGTGCTGCAGCTTGATTGATAATCTTATTCATTTGGATCCTTGATGGAGTCTCATTCCTTTTAATTCATGAGGTGTGGTGCATGATTTGAAGCCTAATTGGTGAAATGCGGATCACTCTCAGTCTCCTGCTCCTCTTCCCTCCCTCCCTCCACAGAGTTTGACCTTCAACAGCAATGGATGTGGTAGCAGATTAAGGTCAACACAAAGGACATGGAATGCCTATTTGCACAATTACAGAACATATAAAAAAGGTCAAATTTCCATCATCTGGCTACAACCTGATGCTACAGTGAGGGTTTCTACTGCAGATGTGTTTTCTGACTGATGGGTTATGCTGACATGAAGGGGATGTTCAGAATAGACTGGCCATCTAAGAATCCCCCACAGCAATGTTTCACAAAGAAAGACGCAATCTATAACTTCAACAAATCCTTCCAATGCAAAGTGGAGAAGCAGCATGGTTCTCTCTGTTCAGTAACACAGACTATTAGTTATAGTCACTTATTTATACTGTAACTTAGTTATACAATAAACTAGTTATACATTAACTTAGTAATACAGTAATTTAATAACATGGTAACTTTCTTACACAGTAACTTATTAATATAGTAACTTAGTAATACATTATCAGACTAATACAGTGACTTAGTAAATATGTGACATAGTAAGACAGGAACTTAAACAATACCTTAGTAATACAGTGACTTAAATAAGTGACAGTAAAAAAGTAACTTAGTGCTACAGTGACTTAGTAATACATTATCTTACAAACACAGTAAGATAATATTAATTTACTAATACAGTACCTCAGTAATCCAGTAAATACTGCATTTTGTACTACATTATCTTAGTAATACAGATAGTATGACAGGAAATAGGCTTGCTGTAATTGATTTCACTGGCTAAAAATAAAGGTGATAAAACTGCAGATCTTCTGTCTATAATAACTGCTGTCAACTGGACAGGATTTCTGCTGCGATGACAGTTTTGTTTTGTTTTTTTTCCAGAGGGCAGGGACAGTGTGTGAGTCAGTGACTGTTGGGAAATAGGGCACCATGCTGGACTCAACTCTTCAGTAAGGAAGCTGAGGCCATCTGGGCCTGTAGAGTTTTTGATGCACCTGTCAGAAGAAGAAGATTGTCTGGACCTCATGTGGGTCCACGACCAGCCAGTGTCACTTGAAATGGACTCTAGCAGTGTTCCAGTCCTGAGTTTGAAGATCATCTGTGGTGATGAGTTCCCCCCTTGCATGCTTCCATTTTACTCACGGCTTTCACACACTCACACAGTTTGCTTTTCTCCATAATGTCCTCTTGCCACCTCCTGGCCTTCCTGATAAAATCCTTTTGTACCATTTTCTACTGCATCTTGTCACAATTTCTGAATGCATCTTTTTTCCTGTTGATCCAGTCCTTCACCTTGCAGTATGCATGCTTTGTTAGGATATACACATAGGTTTATATAACCAGTTACGGCCTCCTCAGCAGCCTCATCTAGAACAAAATGTCACAGTCCACATGAAGCATTCAATCAGTGTCAACGTGCTTTCTTCTGACCACACTGTACGAAATACTAAGTAAATACAACTTGTATGTTAGTTTTAGATCTACTGTGATATTGTCAGAGAATCTGCTCAGTTCCTTCTGCTTTTATACTCATTATGATGTGAAACATGTGGCTGTTTCTGATCTTTTTTTTGAGTTTTATCCTTATCTGGTGCCTCTGTAATTTTACAATCGGCAGCTTCAAAGCCAGATAACACTGATCTGTCCGACTGCAGCTGCAGCGAGAACAGACATGTCTGACTTTCTCATCCACAGGAATGTTTATTAAAGTCGTATATGGTTGATTTGTGCGACACAGACCTTCAATGAGTCTGAAAAGGGGAAAAGAAGAAATGTGACTTGGACACCCCCCTAAATTTTCACATTCCTTATTTCAGCTTTAATTTACACTTTTTTTTCTCCAAACTACATTACATTACATCATCACCAACCCTCCATTCACAGCCATTAAAATCAACCAATCAGAAGAGAGCCACATTATTAATATTAATGAGACAGACACAAAACGACCTGTTCTTTCTGGAGCTCCCGGGAGAAACTATAGAGAAGAGATGTAAAAATATTTCGAGATATTTCGAGTGACCAGTAAAGATATGGTTGCCTTTGAACATTTCCTGCAAACATTCATTTGACTTGTTTCATTTATTCAATATAAAACAAAACCACTGCACTTTGACAAAATATGGAAATCTGCTTAAAACCAGGTTGTGCCAATTTCAACGCCTGCAAATCAGCTCAGAAAACAATATGCTGATGAACAATAGAGCTTTACCCAACATAAAGTCTCTGTGTTTACTACAATATACCAACATACCTGTGCCCAAGGCTAGACAGAGCAGCAGGAAACGGACTTGACACCCGGTGTCAATCATCAGGAAGGTATGTCTTTCATTTATGAGAAGCATATCCAGTACATTGAGCCCCATTCCAGTTTATACTACTACTACTGGATGGAGATGGATTGTGTTATAGGGTAAAACTAATCTGTTTTGATCTAGGATCAGCTTTGGATGAGGGGAGGAGTTTAATAAAAGATAGAGAGAGATAGAGAGCATGAAAGAGAGAGAGAAAGATTAATCAAACTAAATTCAAATGTCTTATTTGATGGAGATGAAGAGAAATCTTAGATTTAATCAAGCGGCGCGACGCTAAAAGGATTATTGGATGTGCGTTTTGAATCCGATTAATCACGTCGTCCGAAGCAATGAAATGCTTCTCATCTCATAGAGCTCCTAATGAGTGGGTTAGCACTCGGTGGCCTCGCTGAGAACGCTTGCACTGTGTATCATTTCCAGCCGTGCACAATGATAATAAGCGATGTGCTTTTCACTTGAGGCGTGGAGAGGGGGCTGATTGCTGGCTCATGCTAAAACCCTGAGTGTTCCATTCACCCGAACCATGCTGGCTTCAAAAACTAGGTCTCCACCAGACCATTTGGCTTTGGAAATGAGGAAAAAACGGACAAATCACCAGCCTTTTGTTTCGTTAGTGGGTCACTCCACTGAGGACATGCTCGCCTGGTGGATTGCCAGGATTCATTAAGGCCCAGCCTCACATTCTTGCATATTCTTTTGGACTATTCTTTGGATTAGCAGCTTTGTCGTGTTGTTTTGTGACTTTGTTTTTTTTTTTTTTTTTTTTTGCTCCCCTCTCTTTTATCTCCTGCCTCTCTCAATCTTTCTCAGGCTCCTTCTTTCTCCGTCTCTCTTCGCAGCCAACATGCTCCGTATCGCCCCGACCGAGGGATTTGGTCTCAGCTCATCGAAAAAAGCGAAGGAAGGCTTGATAGAGCAGAAAATTGCCCTTGTTGGTCCCTTAAGTGAGGCTGGGAAATTAGATAGCCATGGTAATAGACTGTACCTCCACAGCAGCCACAGAGGCTCCACAGAAGTTTACCACGCTGGGCAGATATCGACCATTCCCCTTTGGGCACCGCGACTGCCGTAGCCCTTGTCTCCTGATAAAAAAAAGAAAAAAAAAAGATAAAAAAAAGTCAAAATGCATTAGGAATCAAGGCATATTAGGGAGTACGCAGAGGGCCGAACCCGGCAGGATTGGAGAAGAATGAATGGCAGCTGTGATAGGTGGCTTATTTTGTTTGTTTGCTCACCATCGCTGACATTTAGAGGGAGAATAGCCGCGGGGCAGAAAAACCCTCAGTGAGGAAATGTGTTGAAAACCATTTGTAGACGCATTCTTCATCCGCCGCATTGTCATTTCATTTCCCAAAAGATGAGTTTCCGCCGGTCACCGGTGTTATTGCTGCAGGCCGTCCTCCTCACACAGCGACACGCACGAGCCGGGCTTCCAGCCGCCTGACGACCTGTCACCGCAGTCGTCGCTTTTTATTTTCCTTTAACTGTGTTTATTTATACAGGTAATGGCAGCGAGAGGGGGGGCTCGTCCTGGGTAACAGCACACTTACTGACAGGAGACACAAAAAGACCCGTCACAGACTAACATAGACTAGCAGAAGAAGAAGAAGACTTTGAAATGAATGTGAGCAAGCAGCAGGTGATAAACAGATTAATATTCTTCAGGTTGCCAAAGATGCTCCCTCCGACATGCCCGAAACACGTTTAACATAGCGATGTGTCGAGTTCAAAGAAGTTGAAGTTAACAGGTCAGGCCAGTATCATCAATATCGATATTGATACTTTTCAAAAAATAAGGTGGAGGCATCATCGAATTACTATCTCATTTATTTTTGTTTTTATTCTCAATGAATTAATTTTATTTTTAAATGGTTAAAACCCAGGACAGAATTGGGAGAAAGTTTATAGAATATAGAATAGAACATGCTTTATTATAATTCTCAACAACTGGTGAAAATATAGATAATATGTAAACAACTTAACAACCCCCAAATCTGTGCAGAACAAAGGTTTTGGTTGAAGAATTTTGTACAGCAGATTACTCTTGTACAGCAGAACAGCATCGTATTAGCATTTTTTGCTGTTTATTCACTTCATTTGTGACTAACTTACTGTGTCATTTTCCGCACTCCTCTACCTCTTCTCCTGTTGTTTATCTATTTGTACCATGTGCTGATGAACCTGAGCCCAACTTTTTGTGTCATGTGATGGAGGGAGAGCAAAGTGAACCTGCCTGCTCTGCGCTGACATAGGAGCAGCCACCTGGCTGTTTCCTCTTTGTGGAAACCACAGCATTGCAAATAAGAGCGGGACTTAAAATAAAATTCTATCTGACTAGGCTAGTATCGATCCGATACTGATGCTGACTTTGTATCAATCCTATTGATATTTCGATAGATCTGCTCACCACCACTGCAGGCGTTGGCTCCAGGTGTCATGTGCATGCTGTGCAACCAATCATGTAAAGGTCAAGGGTCATCCACTAAGCAGGGAAGGGTGTGCGTAGCAGCACTTATTATTTTTACTCTATAATAAAACACTTTGGTTTTTAACAAAGAACATTTATTTGATTGCTGTTTTGAGACTATAATTGTTTTTGACTCCTTCTGATTTTACCTTTAAATTTTACTGCTGTCTCTCTATCGCCACAAAACTCCCACAACTTTTCTTTTTTTCCTCAGAAACCAAATGCTGTGTTTGGAAGTGAGATTTTTGTTTGAATGATGTGGTGTGTTTTTCTGCCAATAGGAAAGGTGTTGTCATCTCTGTGTGGGCTTTTTTGTAGCAAATGTGTACAGAATGCAATGAAAGTATTCAGAAACAGCATAAATCCGAGGGTTAATTTCTATTCTTATTAAGTATTTTACTTGTTTTGCTAGGCGTGTGTTTAAATAAAAAAAAAAAAATGTCAGTAGCTGTAGCTTTTTTTAATTTCTATGGTTAAGTTTTTATAGGCCTTTTCTACCTTCTATCGATCTTGTGTAGCAAGTTAAAGACTTACAAGGAATTTTACTACTGTAATTGCAAATGCAATTACAGCAATTTATTATAATTTAAATGATATATGTGTTCAACAACAAATCACATGTTAAAACAGCACTAAATTTGGCTAAATTACAAACGGTATATGTGGTAAAATAGAGAGCCGTTTGGGGGCCGAAAGAACCGGCTCTTCTTAGTGAGCTAAGCCTAATGATCAGAAATTCCCATTACTAGATTAAAATTCCCTCAGGGAATTAAGATGGACACCTTTAAAGTCTGCTGTGGTGTGTTTCAGGTAGATGAGGCAGAGTAGGAAAGTCTGCTTTTGTCTATCTCTGTACGGACTGAGGAGACTATAATGAAGCTCAGACTACAGTTTGCTGTGGAGCCTGCAAAGCAGTTATCCTTTACCCATACTCTAAGGCTCTCATATTTCAACAATATTTGGCAAAGAAAATATCAAATTTTCCAGCGCGGTACTCCTCTCTGCTGAGGGTGCTTCAAGTGTGCTCAAGTAATTAATTACTACACACACACGCACACAAACACACACACACACACACACTATACTGCAGCGCACACACACACCACATGCTCATTGACCTGAATTAATATGCATCAAATGAACATTTTGGCTGCTTCATCACACTTCATAAACTGGGTGACAGGTGGGAAATATATTGTGGTTTTATTATGCTGATTTCATTTTCTATGAAGCACGTCTAATGGCAGCAGGCAGGCCGAACGGCTCCGACTGTAAACACACTTCACTGAAAATCCGCCTTGTGGTTTTTTTTTTTTTTTTTTTCCTGAGATTTCCCTCCAGAGGGAATCTTAATGGTCTGAGTGGAAATTTATTCAAGTCATATATAGTGCGATTACTCTTAATGAGCCAATCTGATGGTTCCCAACTGTATAAAAATGCTGTAATACGTTTCGACTACATTACATATTGAATTTCTGTCAAAGTCTGTATGTGGTTACAGTGAAAAAAACATGTTTTGTTGAATTTAGTTTGTTGTAATGCTAAGTGGTTGGTCTTATTTTTTTTTTTTGTCATTCTAATGAAACCCATGTTAAATGTACTTAATTACACTATGAAATTGATTTGTTATTGTACATTCAGATCAATCAAATGGTTTAATATGTATTGAATATTTTTCAGCAAACTGAAGTAGCTCAACCCTAATGTATAAAATGTTTTTTTCTGTTTGGCTCAATGCCATAAACAAGATCATATGTGGAACCCAGCAGTGACTTTTATACGAAAATCAATACATTTTTTTGTCATTAATAGTTTCAACTTCAATGAGTCCAGCATTCAAACAAGTAAAACGTTTCAACAATTCACTTCTAATTACTTAATACTCTTTACTTAATTAGGCACAAAAACACATGGTTAGGGTTGGTGGAGGGATCCTGGTTTGTGTTAAAATGATAAGTAAAATGCTGAAAGTGGCACTTAAAATGCTGTGCTAAAATGTCCCGACATGATGGTTAAAATGCCCGGTTAAACAGCACTAAAATGCCAGATTTCACAATAAAAAAATGTCTGGTTAACACGTCCCTACATTAGGGTAAAAAAATGTCCAGTTAACAGTCTTGAATGCTGCTGTCCTGCTGCTTTCCTGTTACATGTCTTTCTTTTTTTTTGCAGCAAAGTTATCTAACCACTCCCTAAACCCTCTACCTCTAAATGCACATGTTTCGGTTTATTTCAGACAGTTTGGCATTTTTATTGTAGCCTATGGGACTATCCTGTTTGCTCAAAGAAAAGGTTAACTTGGTGCGTTCAACAGTGAGAAAAAAAAGTCTACATCTGATGCTGTGGGAATGAGCAACAACCCAAAGAGCAGCATGTTAAGGCCAGCAGTGAACAGCCTTTGCCTCTTAACACAATGTCACGGTAAAATGTCCTTCAAGTTCCCTCAGAACGCTGGCACATTGTCTTGAAAGCTGCTCATATTTTCCCTGGCACATCTTCCTAGGCAAAAATCAATGCCTGTGCTAAGTAATGATTTCACATTGGCCTGCAGCAGCGCATGCACTGGTACTACCAGCTGTGACTCCAAATAACATGCTCGAAACCAATTTCACTTCTCTTGGTTGAAGCCATAATTTACCGTTAATAAACCACTCCCACTAAAACATCCTATAATACAGCATGCTCCCCCCTGGCCCCTTGTTCCTGATTCAGCTCAGACCAAATTCATTTTTTTCTTACTGAACAATTCATCATTTCCTCTGCAGTTGGGAGGGAAATGCTTCAGAACTGAAAACAGGGAGGCATCCTTCCTAAGATATGAACTGTCACTCTGAGTTGTCGTTTGCTTTGACTGTGAAATATTTATAGAGGCATATGTAAAATAAGACGTGAATTTGATACTCAAGCACTTTTTGTGCATGACTGTGATTAGGTGGAAAGCCAACAGAACGAGCAGCCAGGTCTTCCTCTCATTCAGCACACAAACCTTCTGCCCTGAGCAATAAATTTAATCACAGCAGTGGCCAATCACTCCAGGTCTGGAATTTCATTTACCCTTCTGAAATATGTATTTTCTTACTCACAATACATACCTGGTTGTTCATCTGTATTTTTCTTTTGATACACATAAATCTTTTTTTTTTTTTTTTACAATAGAACTGGTACACCCCAAAAACCCTGACATATTCTTTTGGCAGAATTGCTGAAATTACAGTTTGTTCAAATGTGAATACTTCCAACTGTGTTAGCATGTGGATTTATTTTCACATTTCTGATGCAATACACAGTAGAAAAGATAAACTGAAAAATCGCTCAAGCATGATCCTGACCTCCCTTACTTAAGAGATTTTTTATATTACTAACATAATGTTCCATTGTGTGCTGTACAAACTGAACCTTACAGCTGAACCCATCAATAGTATTGTTTAATCAGTTTTACAGGTATACATATTTGCTATAAAAGGGGTCCTTATTTTCCATTTTCCATGAGCATACTGTACTTTTATAGTCCAAATTCAGTTACTATTAACTGAATTATTATTATTATTATTATTATTATTATTATTATTATTATTAACTGATTCAGTTACAATTAACTTCCACTCCTGTTGTGACATCACAGCCAGAACTATTGCTAGATAATTGGTCTTCAGACAAGTTTGAGCAAAATACAGACCACAACATAATGACTGGATGGTATTTTTTTTAATAACTTTATTGCCTTTAATGCATATTAACAGGCAATTAACACCACAACGGGATACAAACAAACAGGAAAAAGCCAAACAACATAGCACATATCTGATTTAGTTCTGTACTCCAAAAGAAGGCAATATTGTAGATTTGAAAAAAATATATACAATAATAAAGTAATAATAATAATAATAAGTAAATAAAGTGTAGTAGTATAGGCACCCTAAGTGAGATAGTCCATAACTGGAGTCCACCTTTTCATAAAAGCAGGTACTTTTAGCTGTAATTGGGCAGTCATATATTCCATCAAGTTTTTCTTTCTGTAACCACTAAGTGATCATAGGAGGGTCTGTCTTCATCCAATTGATAGTAATAATTTCATCAACAGAATATGTAATATATAACATTTTCTGTGGTGAGCACAAAACACATCTAATACAAAATAACAAAGACTCCATAGGAAGGTCCACTGGACATTTTTTTCCAGTTCTTCTTTGACGTTTTTCCAAAATGTTTGTAATTTCACGGGGGGGGTCTTAATTCACAGTTTCTGTGTTAGCAGGAACACTAGAGACCTGAATATTTACACACAAGTAACTGGGTGATATAACAAAATATATGATATCACAGTATTTTTTAAAATTCTTTCAGTGTCACTGTATTTGATTTTTTTTTATTTTTTTTTATTGCATGACTAAGTGTTAACCCTGTTTTCGAATACACTGTATCTAGTGTTTCAATCATCCTTTTGAAGACATATTTTTCAACATTACTAAGCTGTACCATGTCTTTGGCTCAGTGGATAGTAACAGCATCCATAATGTTCCACTGTCTGACTAGCATTTTTTTTGCGGCGACAACATTAGCGTTACCTGCAGACGTGGAAGAGGAAGCAGTTCTTAGTTTCATGCATTCCGCATGCTCCATATTATTAAATGTGTTTGTGGCGGTCGTGGTGAAGCAAATCACATGTGTTGCTGCCTCCCGCAGCTACAACTTTAGCCTTACAACATTTGCAGATTCTAGTTGTTTGATCAGCATCAGATTTTTTAAAACACAAGTACTTCCACACAACCAACACGGCTCCATTTTTTGGTATCAGTTCCACTGTACCTGTGACATTTTCTCCTCTCAACACACATAGGCTGCACTTTACATGCAGCTTGTTTTGTACAACTGCAAAACAGTCTCCTCTCAATGTCCCACGGCATGACGTTCCACTGTTCTGTGGTCCCAATATATTTTACACTACACACTCACCAGGGTATATGAAAAATTCATGTCATAAAAAAAAACAACCCTAGAGAGAACCACATTTTTTTGTTGTTGTTTTTTCACAATAGGACCCCTTTAACTCATTTTATATACTATACCTACTAGCACTAAACAACAGAAATGCTCAACTCTGTTCACATTCTAGTTCATAAACATTGTAAAGCTTTTACCAGTCAAGAGACATATTTTTCTTGGGAGTTAGTGGAGATAAAAAATTAATATTGAACTCTCAATCGCCACAGTAACATGTACATGTTGTTTTAATTTAATTTAATTTATTCTATTGTTTTGCATAAAGAAGTGCAAACAGAATGGAGGAAAAACAGTGAAAATATCGAATCTCCAGCACACAGCTCATCTAAAGCACACTGCCAAGACAGCCGGCAGCATCACCTGCAGCATGGCAGTATCCCACAGTGGTCTGTCAAGGCTTTGTTAGTGAGGACCCGGACACTGAGGGGCTGAACAGTCATTCAACCACAGTGGTAACCCAAGCATCTAACTGAGCAAACCACTGGATCAGCTGCTGGCCTGGCCTCTGTCCACTTCTCTGTCTTAATTATGTCCCTTATTCTGCTCCATACAACCCTTGAGCTATATGCATCTTCTCTGCAGACCATACGCCTGAAATAGAAAAGGTAAAGGTAAAAAGAGTCAGAATCTCTTAAGTATTCTGTTTCAGTGGCATCTTTTGGAAGTTATTTCTTATGTCGCATACACTACAGTTATCTTGACTTTCCGAGTGCTCCACCTTTCTTTCTTTCCCTAAAAGTAGAAAATTATGAGGTGTGAAATTGGGAATCACTCGGAGCGCTCTGTACTCATCTCTCTTATCAGCTGACCCATTTATAATGGGATTTTCGGTTCCATGTGTTCTGTGCGGGTGCCATCTTGTGTGGTGAATGCATTCAGTCCTCACACACCACGAGTCCCAAAACACACACACACACACACACACACACACACACACACCCATTAACATTCAGCAGAAACACATAAACATGCATGTTTAATATGTCTAAAGCAACTTCATTATCTGCCTAAGATAGATGAGTAAATTCAGCAACTTCTGCAAATGAAACACACAACAAGGATACACTCAAACTTAATGAATTATTCTGCCAATAGTTTTATTAATGCAATTCATGTTTCAGAAGTGGTTGTGGAAAATTACGTATGTATTGCAATGATTGGATTTCAAAATAAAATATTTCTAATATATAAATTGTACATTCAAATAGGAATAGTAATCAGAATGTGAATGTCACAAGTTTGACCAAATATAATTTTCATGTAAGTGACATAGACTGAATTAAAAATCTTTGTCAAAATTATAACTGCAATAACTCAAGTCCTTATGCTTTCAATGCAGGTGGTGTATAAATATATAAAAAAAATTACAATTCTAACAGGAGGGAAATATTATTTGAGGGAGAAATAAACTTCAACACAACACCCAATCATTTTCCGAGTTCCTCAGAGGTTACAGTGGCTCCGTAAAGAAATGATAAACACCAGTTTAGAAAGAAGAGAGAAGCATGTTCACTGAAGAGGTAAATTGAAATAGAAATTTCTATTGATGTTCCCTTATTTGGTAACAGGCAAAAGCCATTGTAATGATGTGCACTGTATACTGATACCATACTATAGAGTAAAGTTATTGCTTCACAAATACAGTCAAGACATTTAATCTGTATTTAATCTCTTTATCAGCAAAAGTATGATTAGTCATGTTGTCACTGCTTAAATAACAGGTGACTTCTGTGAAAACACATGTTTGTCTACCAAAACAGAAACAGACATCCAGTAAACACAGACAGACAGTCAAATCATTTATAGCAAAGTCACTTTTACCAGTACCTTATCTTTCAAGAGACAAATTGACACATGACAAACTACTGGACTCCTAGCTGCAGTTAAATCGACAAAAGCCCAAACATGCTGGAGGATTTCTGTAACTTTTTGGCCTTCACAAAGTCCACAATCTTGACCTTCTGGGGAACTGATTTACTTGCATTTAATCATCTAAACTCTAAACAAAAGGTTGAATCACAGTAATCGATGTTAGTTCACCGTACATACACCTGTATCCTAATAATGATGAAGAGTTCTATTGTCTGTTAGAATAATAATAATAACACCCATTACTAAACTACCAAAGGAAATGGATCAGTAGGGAATAAAATGGATTATACACATACACATATAGAATGAATAAATTATATGAATGAACTATTGGGGAAATGATTGTATTTAAAATGTGTGATTGTGTTTTTTTTTTTTTTAATATGTGTTAATTGGATGTGAATAGATGTGTCCTCTGTTGTGCTTATGTAAATTGTGTCTTTACTGTCATGCAAGCCAGATGACAAATGTTGTTCCTTCGGCCTGCAAAAAGCAGACAATAAAGTATTTAACAGGTTCTTCCATGACATGGTACATACGTTAACCTCTGCTTTAACTGAGTAGTGAATGCAGCATTTTAAATCATTCATTCTATTGTTGCCTACATCTATATTCCTATAGGCTTATATTTTATTTAAGGCTTTGCAGGGTAAAAATAAAACATCCAGAGGTCTGGAAAGCACACACATGCACAAATAAGCATGCACATTGAACAAGTAGCACCGACTCACCATTATCAAGATGAAAGTCACCTCTCTGTGTCCTTTGATCTTCTGTTTCTCTACATGCTGTTGGTGCACAGAGCTGGATAATTAATCTGCGACAAACGCTGCTGTATAATATAGCCTATCTCTGGATTCAATCATTTTATTTCAAAGCGATGTCTCCGATTTATCAGACAAGCGCCGATGTGCGCAGACGAAACAAGCCAGAATCGGCGGATTGAGCGATGGATCCGCAACTCTGTATGCCTTTAAAATTCAAAGTCACTGCTGGGTTCCTTACATATGACCTTGTTTGTGGAATCAGGCCATGCAGAAAAAACATTTTTATACATTACGGTTGAGCTAATTCAGTTTGCTGGAAAAAGTCACGGTCACTGAGGCGTTACAGTAGATGTGTACTTTATAGATTGATGCTAAAGTCTCCATTAAGTGGACACTGAAAGACTGAGCAGCACCGCGTGTCTCAAAGGACGTCGTAAAGCAGCGAACCATGATGCCCTTCAGTGTGATCCCATTGGAGTTATTTATTCTCCGGAATAGCCTGTACACCACAGAATAGTAACACGGTGTGAAAGTGTAAGAGAAGTAGAGCAATGCCCACATGGTTCTTTTATCCGTTTCCACATTAATGCGAGAAAAGGCAAAATTGGAAATGCTTCCGCGGTCCCTTCAAGACATTTTGACTATGCAGCTGGGCCTTTGAGAGTGATGCTTATGAGAAAGTGTAAGAATAACAACAGTGCAGGAATTTACACAATGTGTTCTCTGAGCTATTAAGGGTCTGCACACTGTCAGTCAAGCCTGGGCCTTGCTGTGGTTAAAGCCACCACCAACCTCTGCAGTTCAGAGAGAGAGAAAAAAGAATTGATTTTGATGCCTCGGCAGTAACAATTATTATCCTACAGCAATCCCCATGTGTACTCGATTTCGACATTTATTCAAAGGAAATAACACAGATCAGTTTGGAATATCTCAAAAAAAGGCTGTAACAAGAAGGCTCTGGACTTTAATGATAAGAAAATCTCGATGACTAAATCACCTTCATATGTATACATTTAAACATATTTTAATCTTTTTTTAGTTTCTTTTTATTAATTAGATAGGATTTACTGTTTTAACCATCTATTGCATGGAATATTACTATACCATGGTAAAAATATATATATTTTGAATGTTTATATTACTTAAAAATGCTTAAATAATAGATAAATAAAAAAAAATGTAAGAAAAAGTGAACCTAGTCTCAGGATAGTTTCATGCTTTGTAGGTCAATGGGGCTCCAATTAGGTTGGATGCACTAGGAATTATTCCTGTTTGCATATTTTTGCCATATGGCAACAAATCTTTTTTAGCATATAAAAACAAAAACAAAAAATCTGAATAAAAGAGAACCTTTGGTTGTGTGACAAAGATGCTTACATGTTAAATGTCCACAAGCAAACATGATATCCCGGTCATGTGACCTCATTTATTGTATGTCCTTCGAAATAAAATCTCCCTTTTCACACCTAACTGTACAAAGATAATTAATTGTTGTCATATTGCAACACTATGTGATAGAGGGTGAAACAGTTGTAGACATTTAGACATTTTTCTTATTCACTTTCTTCTGATCAATAGCATGAAAAAAATATACCAAATAGTTTTTTAAAAAGGGACTAATAAAACCAGCAGTCAAAAATATATTCTAGGAAGCTTTCAGCTTTTTATATTGCAACAAGTTTGGCATAGAACTGTTGAAAACTATTGAGGAAGCTGAAATTATTATGAGCTTGACAATAGCAAAAAAATGTAAAGATCAATCCGGGGACTGCATGGGTACAGATAGGACAGGGGACGCGGGGGACATGTCCATATATCCAGGCATTTGGGCTTCGGGTAGGTGAAATGTAAAATACCAGCATTCTAGGCTGTAGGTGAATATCTTTAATGTTTTTATTTTTTATGTATAATGTTATACAATAATGTCAACTGCCACTGCTATTTCAGTTAGAAAACTCATAATTGGAATGTATATTGGAGCTTCAGTACACGTGTGCGTGTGTGTGTGTGTGTGTGTGTGTGTGTATGTGGTGTGTGTGTGTATGTGGTCCCCCTCAGTTCCAAAATCCTATCTGCGTCCCTGGGGGGCTGATAGAAGAAACTGGAGCTAAATCTGTTTTTTCACCTTAATGATTTTCTGTTTCTGATTTTTACTTTACACATAGTTAACATAATGCCTGGCATTTATTCTTTCTAATCCTGGACCTCAGCAATTAACTCGTTTTTCCGCCACATTGTGCTGAAGAATGAGTTCATGGTAAAAGTTTACTTAACACATTCTTTTAAAGGTTACAGTCACAGCTGGATGCTTCTAGTTTTACACTAGAATGGCGTCACGTGTCCACTCGGAGCTGCGAGGACTCACGGCTACCACAGGGATCAAGAACAGAACGCGCTACATGCGCTGAAGCAAATTGACAGTGAGCTCCACTAATCCTCTGCCCTAATCCACCTCTACTAAAGGCAACTTGCCTGCTTTTAGCAGAGGTACATCGCTCAGCGGAGGAGCCTGATTCAGCAGGCACAGAAGCCAAATGGCAGAAATCTATACAATTGGAAGGATATTCTATTATCATAATGTGATAATAAAAGGGAGAAATCAGTTCCCAGAATTTGCAGGCTTGCACTACAGTCAGTGACAGCTTTGTGGGCCATTTTGGTGGCAGTAATATTTCTGATATTTACTGTTGAATTGTCTCTGTGGAAGTGGAATGTTAATGGGACTAAGGGAAAATGTTCATGCTGTTTAGTTTCACAGTCTTCATATCACTAGTGTTGTTGTGCAATATTATACACAAAACAGATCTTATGTAAGTGTATGAAGGAATAATAAAATCCAGGTTTCATAAGACGTTATCTTTACTGTCTGTTCTGTATCATTACCACTTGACATTACAGAGTACCACATGAATCTGTTTTCCATGCAAAATACTATCTTCTCTAAGTGTATTGCAGAGCTGGGATGATTTTAGATTTTTTTTATTACACTTTATAGCATGTATTATTTCCACTATTATCATGTCGACTGATGGAGGAGTTTTTACTTTGCCAGAATAATTCCTGTGCCTGCAGGCTTTTGATAACCAGTACACAAATTGGCTTTAAAGAGGGTCCATTCAAATTAAAAGGCTTGGATGTTGTATTTTAGACTTTAGAAGAAATAGCTTCTAATTTAACTGATGGCTCTTGCTGAGTCTGTAATAATGAGGACCTATTACGAGCAAAAGAGAGAGAACTTTTTTTTTTTTTTTCTGTAGTGCGACAGTGCTTTTACATATGAATGAACATCTGTTACATTCAACTTGTTTCACACAGATTGTTGCAAGTTCAGACAGAGCTGATGAAGCCTATCATCCACCAGGTTGTTTCCCTCAAAACAATTCATTCACTGTTTTATAATGTATAAATAAAGAAAGAGGAGCCTATGACGTAATCATGTTAACTGTGACTTTGGAATTACTTTCAGTGCGAGAATGGGAGACAAAACTTCCGTACTATAACTTTAAAATGTACAAATTGTGATACTTGGCCACAGTCTACACTGGCCACAGTCTGACTGGATCAGCTGTGCTGCAACATGAGCATCACTCTGACTACAGGAACAATATGGAGAACCATTTGCCACCGTTTGAGTAAATCCACTAATATTACTGCATCAATACAATCTTATCTTTACACTCAGAGCACATTACAGTGATAGACAGTGATATTATAGTGATATTACAGTGATATTACAGCTCAGGCTGGTCATATAACATGCTAACTTGAGTAGGTATCTCTGCAGCAAGCTATATTGAAGTCTGGGATATAACACTAATGCTGTCATTTTTTCATATTCTTTTTATAGTTTTCGTTTATTTTTATAGTTCCTGGCCCCATTTGCTTTGGCACATTAAAGGTTAAATTCAAACAGTTGAAATGGAAGCATCTGCATATTGTTTCAAATTCAAAGTCATCAGAGCAATTCTGTCTGTTTTGGGTGCTGGACGGGCTAATGACGACGGTTTTCACCACCACGTTCGACAATAGGTTCTACCGCATCTAACACACTGTGTGGTTATTACCTCAGTGTTTCACCGAGGAGCACAATAATGAGGGTAATAACATCTACAACACAGTGACTCTTTAGTGTGGTAATGGAGATTTGATTTACTTGTATCTGCCCTCTGGGTCTGAGTTGCCTGGGGGTTGATTCTGCTCAAAGCTTTCATGCTCGGTTCCAAATAGCTTCTCTTGTCTGTTTTTTGTCTCTCTCTTCTTATCTTGGCGCTGGTAAAACATGGATCCAACACATAAAGCAAGAGCAATTTCCACACAGCAGAACTTAATTACTATTAATTAATAAGATGTGTGAGACTGAGGGTAATCTAGATGGCTTGAAAGATATCAGAGCCTGACACTATGCTCTTTATCAATTTGCAAGATCTCAGAAACTGTATGTCCTATGGGGAACTTGTTTACGCTGTGTGAGAGTGGCAACATCCTGGAACAGAATCATGCATGAGGAGTTCAAATTGTGGGAGTGATGTGTGGATTTTTGGTCTGAAAATATCTCTGCGCTACACACCGAGGAGACATGAAGACCTTTGTTAACCACTCTCTTTGGACTAAAATTGCTCCAAAAGCTAAAGATATCACAGCACAGAATGCAACTTTTTCAAATTCAAAGTTAAAAAAAAAAAAAATAAATGTTGAAAAAACATACCAGCACCCATGTCATAAGAACATGCATTGCAATTGGAAGGATGTTTATAGGACAAACTGTAAAGGAGGAAATAGAGGCAGACATTTGGTGAAATAAAGGAAAAATAACATCATGTTCACAACCTTTTAACTAAAACTTCATCATTACCGAGGACTCTGCAGGCAGCATGAGTTAGGCTGCATAAAGAAACTCACAACGTGAGTCCGAGTAATTGTGGCTGAATATTATACTACCTGTACTCCGCTTATTTTGATTCAGACATCTGAAAAGGACTCAGGGACTGCCATAGAAAACCCCAACTTTTGCAAGTCCAATAACTGTCATTTCAAAACAGGAAATAATAAAAGATTAACAGCCCAACAAATGTAATAACAAAGGATGAAGAAAAACACCGGGAGCTCTACAGTTTATTACATACATGAAAGCCCAGTGTTGACCGCAGATTTTTATGGTGCCTGTTGGGGATGCTACAGTATCAATCCTTTGAGCAAATATCCAAAATCGACATGTTTACCCCCAAAGTGACAAATCTCCGCTGAAGGTATTACAACCCTTGTTGCACGGGAGCAAATGAGAAAATAGTGTGATGTTGTTATAGAGCTACAACTTCCACAGAGGTAGGAAGCTGAAGGATGTGGTTTGATTTACATTGTTTTTAGCCACAGCATTGGTTGTTGTGCACTCTTACCAAAGTATTTATTTTATCTGAAATCATTTATGAAGCATTTCAATTGGGAGAATCAAGTAAAAAGTTAAAGATGTTCATTGTACAAATGATTTTGTATATTTATGGAGGCACTTCAACTTTACAGAGAGTTAACCCATCCATTAATTCACTTCAATTTAAATAACCAATAAGAACCATCCAGACCTCTTAGATCATCTGGATCAGGTCTGCTCTCTGTTCCTAGAGTCAGAACTAAACATGGAGAAGCAGCGTTCAGTTTCTATGCCCCACAGATCTGGAACAAACTCCCAGAGACCTGCAGGTCTGCCACAACTCTCACTGCTTTTAAATCACAGTTGAAGACTTTTCTGTTCAATGCTGCCTACTGCTAATATCATTCTTAATTACTCTACACTGCACTGTAACTTGTTCTTTGTTTTAATTTCTTAATTCTTATTTTTATATTTATTTTTTTATTTTAATCAACTGTTTTAAATTGTATTGTTTTAATTTAAAAATTTTAAATTTTAATTCTTAATTTTTATTTTTTATTTTAATCAACTGTCTTAAATTGTATCTTGATGCTTTTAATGTTTTATGTAAAGCACTTTGAATTACCTCGTTGTTGAAATGTGCTATACAAATAAACTTGCCTTGCCTTGCCTAATTAATCCATAAAAAAGTACACAATAAATGCAAGTACACAATATACAGTATAACACAAGTTTAGTCATTTGCAGACAGATTTTATAACATTCCATGTTAGACCCTTTTAACCTCATTGCAATTCATTATCACACGTTTTAAACTTCTTTTTGGAATTTATAATCAATAGACCGTACAGTGTGTGTGTTTCTGGAGACTCTGGTCCCTATGTAGGCAGAGGAAGTGATGAAATCAAATCTGTGTGTGTGTGTGTATGTGTGTGTGTGTGTGTGTGTGTATCACCACTCAGCACAACAGTGTGATCCTATGCTCAACCTAGAAGAGGTCAAATTTGACCCAATAACATCACAGATGCTATGAATTTGAAAAAAAAAAAAAAAAAAAAAACACCAACAATTCAGTGAAAGCTGTGATCATTAATTTATTTGTAAAGTGCACAGTGTAGAACTATCCATGTTGTTCACGTGGCAATTAGGTAACGGGAAATTATATTTCTGATATAAATACCTTTGAAAACTGGTCAAATTTGACCTGAGGAAAATACACAAAAAAATCTTGACTCTCTGCTTCAGTTAGATTGAGTTGCAACATTAGGAAAAAAACAGAACTGAAAATAGTTAAAACTAATGACATTGCAACAGCGCTACAAGTTTGTGCAACAAGACTGATTGTGGCACAATTTAAAAAGCCTGATGGCTGGATACAGTAGAGTTTTATAATGTTTCTCTTGCAGCATGAGTTTTTTTTGTGTGTGACTCAGTCGTGTGTATTTCCTTCCTTCCATCAGACCTCTTCAATATTCTGTTTTGCTGCTACTGTTGTAACTCTTCATTCTTCAATGATTCATGAGCGACAATTGATCCATGAGAGGCCATTTCTTCGCCTGGTGAAGTTACCCGGAGCTAGTCACCAGGCTGCACATGCAGCATAAAGAGAATAATACTATCGGCTACTTTTAATAACTGCGATCAGCAAATTTAAAACTCAGGATGAAACCCAAACCTGCAGCCTTGCCAGACAGCAAAGGTACCTTTGGAAGACAGCATGATGTAAATTCCAATTACAGCAGGATTAAATTTTCGCAGTAATATCCATTAATATTCACTTTTTTTTTTTTACAATGACCATGCTGTGACTACTTAGAACCGCACAACCTAAATGGAGCTTAATTCCACTCTCCAACTCACCTTTTTGTCTGGGTGCCGAACACCTACTGTGGGGAAAGACAGGAAGCGGTAATTGATGTGAACAAGGCATGACAATGCATGCAATCATGGTGAATTTTTTAGCCGATAACTTCAGACAAAGTGGGAAAAGACTGCCAAAGCACAGCTCCCTAATGGCTGCTTTAAGTGACATCAATACTCTCATCTTCTCATGAGATTGGAAATACGGGGCAGAACACTCTACTTTTGAAACAACCCCCCTGCTCACGATGCTGCTGCACAGATTTCAAATTTCGTCATTGCAGCAGCAGATCACAGGACTGCAGAATGTGATTTTCTGTGCAAAAGGCTGTTTTTGACATACTTCTACATACATACTTCTGGTGTTTATGAGTCCTTTAGTGGGTAAATATCACACTATTCTAGACAGCGTACTAATTGTTAGAGCTGCAACGATTAGATAATTAATCGATAAGTTGCCAACTATTAAATTAATTGCAAACTATTTAAATAATTGATTAATTGAAACTATCCAATTTCTCTTGTTCCAGTATCTGAATTTTGATTACTTTCTGGTTTCCGTAAGACTATATTATAATAAACAGATTATCTTTGGGTTAGGGTTGGGACAAAACAAGGTAATTTATGTTTTACCTTTGATTTTTAAAAAGAGTAATCAACATTTTTCACCATTTCTTTTTTCAGTAATGAACAGATTATGGCCAGACGTTTAAAATAATCAATTTATAAACACCACACAAAGTCATCCACTTATATTAAATACAGTTTTCTTTTTGTACACAATATTAAAGGCCGTGAGAGGGAGGCCAGTAAATGTAGGGTGGCCGTGGTCCCTCTATTATAGAGGGAAAAATACAGCCTGGCTCATTTGCATTTCCTCTAAACCAATGACAATCATCTTGTGCTCAGTTTAGAATGCAGCAACAGTATCCTTTTAAAATTGTGTCAGGGGAACTTGATCCCTAGTGTTTAGATGGCTTAATGCCCACAAAATAAAACAGACATAAATCAGTCTGTTATAGGATTTTTACTGATAAAAGACAAAAATAAGTGGCCATTTTCAGCAGGTAAGTTGTTTGTTTGGAGGTTGTTGCTTTTTTTTTTTTTCCATAAATCACCCAACAGTCCAGAAAGCACTGACTGACTGACCAATGGCTGACTGACCATTAACTGACTGGCTGACTGACTCACCACTGACTGACTAACTATTGACTGACTGACTGACTATTGACTAATTGACTGAGTGACTGACCAATGGCTGACTGACTGACTACTGACTGACGGACCAATAACTGACTGGCTGACTTACTAATCACTGACTCACTGACCACTGACTGACTGACTGACTGACCATTGACTGCCATGTTCACTCATCTGTGAAGCTGCAAGTCAAAAACGTGAGTGGGATTTATACATGATCAAAACTCCTTCATTTTTAAATACATTTCAAATCATTATCTCCAAAGAAGTCTTTAGATGCAGCTTTTACTTTTCGAGATATATGGACTCATTCAGATGTGATTTGACCTCCTTCTAAGTGCCAGAGAAACATTCACTTCAGAGTTCCCACCTGTATATAACATTAGCCTTGGCAATGGTATGTACTCTTGAATTCTTGCTCTTTCATGTAGCCCTCCCTTTCTCTTGCTGTTAGTGGAGGAGAATTCTGATGAATAGTCAGCCAATGGCTAATTCTACATTCTACATCCGTAACTGCTTGTATGTTTGGTACAAAAAGCCAAGCTTTCACTGAATTATACAGAATAATGTACTAATAATCACTCCAAATTAAAAAAGAAAAAGGTACTGTAGAAAGGTTTGTTAACAAGGCATAATAAGCTTAAGGGTGCAGTAAATAACAGAAATGCGAGACAAATACAATAGATGGAATTAAAATCATAAAACCTAAACTGTTTTTGTGCTGAATTTGTAGAACCTAATAGTGTTTACATTGGCATTTTTGTGATTTTTTTAAGTTAAGTTCCACAAACAGTGCTATACCCTATCATCTATGCCCAAGGAGGAAGCAAAGCTGCACTGCGAGTGCACCTTTTTGCATTAATCATTTCAACGCTGATCTCTCCTGAAGGCTGTGCTGATGAGCCGCAACGATGATGGATATGAGATCTGTCTTTAGCCCTCCTCTTAATGTGCAGTTTCGTCTCACCAGCTGGAAGTGGACAGATTTGGTGTGTTGATGATGAGTATTTTCTGAAATGAGTCTCCTGTTCTCATCTGAGAAGAGAATTCCAAATAACAATGGGAAATTGGGGCAGCTCAAACAAGCTGCTGTTGCATTAGGCAGGACCTTTAATGCACCTGGAAACTGGTGTCTGTATGAACAAAGCAAAGTGGACACTGTGAATCCCTAGTTGAATATAACCGTAATAGTCGTATTGTAGTAGTAGACAACCAATGGTGGGATAGTTGCAAAATTATTATTTCACCATGGACCAACAATTGTGGTAGTTCTATGATGATATTTAAAGGTCACACATGATAAAAAGAGACACCTTAATTGCTTTTTGATTATAAGTTATATCGAGATCTTTTATATATATTGTCCAATGTTTAAAAACTCTCAATCCACAGAGAAATTCACACAGCCTTTTATTCATATACTGTGCCTTAAAACCAGCCAATAACAGCTAATATCCAGTAGTTGTGATGTAACCACTATAGTGGGAGGATTTTTGGTTTTAAAACCCACAGCTGTATAACAACCGCAAATAAATCCTATAGGAAAAAGTGTATAATATAGGGCCTTTATATGTGCATGGTTTTATATGCTATAAATCATATTTAATCCCACCTGTTATTTTTAGAGCTGATTCTTGGAACTAAAGAACAAAAATATGTCTTGTACCGATATCAAACACTTTGAATAAAACGCAGGAAATTTCTAAAATACAGGACTTTTAATATCTAAAGGAGGGGAAAAAAGAATAAGCTCCCTCCTTATGATAATGACACCATAAGGTGAGCTAAAGATCAACAGAGCATTCACCAGTGAAGGACTGGATCTTGTTCACAGGCTATTACAGCAAACTCCGACTGTGCGGGTGAACGAAAGGCCCGCTGACTTTAGGATAGGAATGCTAAAAAGAGAAGGAAGGTTATCCATGAAACGGTATTCATATATTCCTATTATTTATCATCACGGACAGTTTAATCCATCATTGTACACAACAGTGTCTGCCATGGAATCTGGAAGCTGAGGCACATGCTGTATCTGCAATGTCATCAAAAGAGTCTCTGAAGTTGGTCAGCGAGGGAAGAGTCTGTAAATATGGTGACAGCACCCGAGGCGATTCTGCTGTGATATTGATACGGTTTTAGCGAACTGTAGACAAGGGGAAATCATTTGAAGCTCGCTGCCTGCCAGCCCCTGTGAGACCAGTCTTATAATCCTCTGTGAAATATCTAAGCCAGACTTTGGCTGCCATGAAATTAAGATCATTTCCTCGTAAATGCTTTCAACAAGAGCCGACATTGTCATCATGCATACAGTGGCTGCTTATTGTGTGTGGATAAGTCATAAAGTACATTTCTAATCCCCGGGTGCAACACAGAGAATGCTGTATATTCAAAAATGAGTTTTTTAATTTTTTTTTTTTTGGCCAAATGAGTATTCAAATAAGCTTTGAGCCTTCACTTACTAATGGGGAAATAAATGTCCCAAATGATCCTTACAGAAAGGATATATTCATACACACCTGTTTTATTTAATTTGTTCAGATTGGACACTGTCCAAAAGCAGCTCATTCATTCCTAATTCAGTCTCCCAACCTCCCTAAGTAGATTTTCTGGTGGTCAACAAACAACAGAGATGTATTATTTTCATTAAACACAACTTTGATTTTTTTCTTTTTTTAAACTCTGTGGATTTGCACCATGTCACAGAAAGTGCGAATGATAAATGGGAACAAATGTTCGACTTATCAGCGTGCGATGCATGGTCCAAAACATCTTAAATGTTGCAAATTGCTTAAACAGAATAATTCATTTTAACACAATTATTTATGGGCCATTTACAGTGATTTGGGATTTTTGGCACACGCGTGGCTGCAGATCAGGAGGCAGAGGGGGTTGTCCACTAATCGGATGATCAGCAACTCGATTCCTGGCTTCTTCATCCTGCACATCGAAGGAGCCTTTGGAAGGATACTTAATCCTTAATTGCTCGTGAATGTGTGAATGATGAAGAGCAGATCCTGGCAGCAATAGTCATCACTGTCTTGATAGGGGAATCAGGACATGTAGTGAAATTCTGTTCATTTGAAGTCCACCTGAACTGCATTTCCAGAGAATCTAACTTCTCTAACTAACTAACTAACTAATGACATCTTTTTGGGGTATGAACAGTATATACAGGCAGGAAAAGATGTTAGGACAAGTTTGATTGAAGCATTGAAAAGTTGTCCTAGCATGTGCAACAGGGAAAAAATATGATTGAATTTTGACAGAAAAATACATTGCTTTTTGTCATTTTTGGATTCTAATTAAACACGTGAACAATCAAAGATGTGCTCTAAAAGGATTAAAAATACATGTTTTTAAAATTTCACTCTAACTAATAACTTGTCTGCCCATCTATTGAATATGAAAAAGAAAAATAGGAAAGCACTCCAAGTAAAGTTATTTAATTGGATAATGGATTGGAAATTGCCTATTCACATGATGAAAAGCAGTGCATTGCCTGAAATTTTAGTATGCCAATTAAATAAGTCCAGTGTCCTATTCATCGTTTTCACCTTTAACACTTTTGATTCAATATTGCAAGGTGAGAGCATGGTAACATATTTTGAATGCCTTTGTATAATGAAACATCAGATTAGAGGAAACCAAATATTAGAGAAAAAGAAAAAATACTTACAATATGCACATATACATAGTTTTATAGGCTATAAAAATATATATTCACAGGCAATCAAATCTGTTCAAACCTGTTCATAGATCTGCAGAGAGAAGCTTGAGAGAAGATGTAAAACTATAACGAGATGATTTTTGGTTCATAAAGCCACAGATATATCACAACTCAATATTGGGGCTTTAAATTTGTATGGTTTTACACTACTGTTCAAAAGTTTGGGGTCACTTAGAAATTTCCTTATTTTTAAATTTTTGTGTTGTTTTTTCAATTAATATAACTTTAAACTAATCAGAAATACACTCTATACATTGCTAATGTGGTAAATTACTATTCTAGCTGCAAATGACTGGTTTTTGGTGCAATATCTACATAGGTGTATAGAGGCCCATTTCCAACAGCGTTCACTTCAGTGTTCTAATGGTACATGTGTTTGCTCATCACATCAGAAGGTTAATGGATGATTAGAAACCCTTGTGCAATCATGGTAGCACAGCTGAAAACAGTTTAGCTGCTTAGAGAAGCTAGAAATCTGACCTTACTTTGACAAAATCAATGTTTGAAAGAAATATTTTTAAATACAAATCATTATTTCTAACCTTGTCAATGTTCTATATTTTCTATTCATTTTATAATTCATGGTGGTAAATAAAAGTGTGACTTTTCATGGAAAACACAAAACAACAGACATGTCAAACATCAGATTGGGGGAAACCAAATATTAGAGAAAAAAATATATATTTACTTACATATGCATAGTTTATATATATAATATATATATATATATATATATATATATATATATATATATATATTCACAGGCAATCAAATTTGTTCAAACCTCTTCATAGAGCTGCAGAGAGAAGCTTGAGAGAAGATATAAAACTACAGTGAGATGGTTTTTGGTTCATAAAGCCACAGATATATCACAAGTTAATATTGGACCTTTAAATTTGTATGGTTTTATATGTGATAAGCAATATTTAGCTTGCCTGTTAGCATTGCATATGCTCTTTTATAGGCTATAGGCTAAGTATTAGGCTAAATTATTTTCTAAAACATAAAACAGCACAAAACTGCCCCTTAACAATATCCAGCTGATACCATAATAAACTTTTCTATATTTAAATTACTTTCATATTTGCAAAGCTGCATAAGTTTCCCATTTTTTATCCAGAATACTAATACAGAAAGTCCAAATTAGCACCTGCTTCTTTAATTCACTTTGTTTTTAATTAAAATTTCACCCAGACAATTTTTCCCTTAAAAGTCACACTTTTATTTACCAAAGTGAGTTGTAAAATGAATAGAAAAAATGTATTACATTAACCTTCTGATGCAATGAACCGTGAACACTGGAGTGATAGTTGCTGGAAATGGGCCTCTATAAATATGTGCCGCTAGAATAGTCATTTCCCACATTATCAATGTATAGTGTATTTCTGGTTAGTTTAAAGTTATCTTCATTGGGAAAAAACAACACTTTCGTTTCAAAAATAAGGACATTTTTGACCCCAATCTTTTGAACGATAATGTAATTACTATTATTATTATTTTATTTTTAATGAATAATACTATTGTGGTAAAAGGGCAGCCTCCCTTGTCCCCGCCGTGGTCCCTGCCTCCCCGTTTCTTTCCGGTCGCGTCCCCCCTCCTCTTCCATGTATTATTCAAGTTGCGACCAAAGAGCTGAGCCGGTCGAGCCCGAGTGCTTGGTGACGTCAGCAAACTTACCGAGCAGCTGGAGCGGCGAACAGCGGCGGCGGCGGCGAACAGCGGCGGAGGAGGGAGAGACTCAGAGCTGCTGGATGTGGAGCTGTGGAGCGCACAGGACCGAGGGCTTTCTGTCTCTTCTCCTCTCTCTCTCTCTCTCTCTCTCTCTCTCTCTCTCTCTCTCTCTCTCTCTCTCTCTCTCTCTCTCTCTCTCTCTCTCTCTCTCTCTCTCTCTCTCTCTCTGCGGGACTGCCGGACTTCTTCTCGCTCCTCCGTAAGTAAACTATTTTTTCCTGCCTTTTTCAGAGCTGATATTTCCTCTCTGCTCTCGGCGGTCGAGTTTATCGACACTGTTTATTGTCTTGTTGGTTGCACACTTTTGCGTCCCCGGGACGTCGCCTGCCGTTGAAACTCGAAGTTGACGTTTATGCGGTTTTTTTCCCAACAACACGCGTTCATATCATTTGTTGCGTCGAGGGGTAAGCTCCGGTTAATTAGATTCACTCCTGACTTAACGGGAAACTTTGTTGCGCAAGTCCGTGCAAGGTGGACCGTGGTCATGTCGCCTGTCCGGATACTCGACAGTTTCATTTAGCAACAATATAAAAAATGTCCTCCTATGTGTGACTTTTAATTGAAAATAAAGCGGTGAATCGCTCTGTTGTCTCCTCTTCACGCTGTCGTTTGCGTTTGCGGTGACGTTGTTGCCTGTATTTTCTATTATTGTAATGATGGATGTTGGAGCTACAATAGGGACGCGATAACACATTTTTTCGGCTTCTTCCACGGTTCTAAATATAAACGAGAATGTCTCCTGTTGTAGTTCAAAAACATAAATTCTCAGACAGTGAAAAATAAAAATAGATACCTGGGTAGTATTTCAGAGTTCAGCTCCTGTTCCCTGAGAGAGTGTGGAGAGAATAGAGAAACTGCAGGCTAGTGTGTGTGTAATGGATGTATTTACTGAAATGCAACTTAATGAATATATAGGATGAAATGAGAATATGCCAGGATTAGCCACCAGGCAAATTTTCATCTGTTGTCCTTTGGCAGGTTGATTCAATTATACAATAGAATCATCATAACACCATAAGTTAATGCACAGGGCAACAGTAGCACATATTAAAATTCATTTTATACAATAATAGTAAATACTTCCTAAAACACTACAGAATAAAAGCCCACAACTCAGTAGCAGCCATACTGCTGTGATGTAAGGCTCCTCGTATGTTGCTTCCATTTATTTATGACCACAGAGATGAGAGGCGTAGCCTATTGACATGAGTGACTCTCAGCCTTCAAAAAAAAAAGCAATATATTTAATGACATTTTTCCTTTCATCTCTACCTGCCATATATTCAGATATTCCCACTTGTCATCCACCATGACAGGACCCTTGTAAATTGTCTGCCATTGTGTGCTGTGAGACATTAATACCTTAAATAATGAATACACCCAGGTATGCATGTTGTTTGTGCCTGTTTTTGTTACACCTGTTCAGGGCTGTCTGCTCAATTAAGTGTGTGTGGTCCCACCTGTTTCCATACGTGGAATACATATTGAATAACCTGTGTTGTTGTTGCGTTTAGTGTTTGCATTTCACATGGTTGTTGTTATTCTCACATAAATCATATGTAATTGTAGAAATGTGTGATGGCTAATTGAATAATGCTGCCGATAGAGAACCTAAGCTTCTTCCATCCAGTGGAACTTATATGCAGTTTCCAATGATAAAAAAAAGGGTTTTATCCCATTTTAATTGTGCCATGAATTAGAGCTGAAGGGTTTTAAGAAACAATTGAATTGTGATTTTTCTGGCAGATATTGCGATTTTATTAATGATATTGTTTAAATCAGGTTTCAGTGCACAACAACATTTACAAGCATCACAGAAACTTACATCATACAATTAAAATAATAAATGCCATAACTCTAATGCAAAAATGAAAACTAAAGTCAAGAACTGATTTCAAATGTCGTCCTATTTATAACAAGGAACATGCTATACATAGGCTACATCATGTGCTTGAGCAACTGCAGTAATTACAACTGAAGAACAAAAGAGCCATATACGTCTTAACTAAAAAGTAAAGAAAAAAGTGTTTTAAAGTAGTGCAAGATCAAGAAGGCAGCATATATGTGTAATATATTTGACGAAAATAAAACATGAGTTAGGAAAACAGAAAAAAAAATATAGCAGCTTCAATGATCTCAAGATCACGTTGCCTGAAATCATGTTTTTTGATCTAAAATTATTGATCGTTCAGGCTTACAAGAATTACACGTATGATGTCTGTCACTTTATAATAGAATTTTTAATAATTCATTAATTCATTCATTAATATTTATTTAAAATGACCACACACCTTAAAATCATGTGCATGACTTTATCTCTCCACTAGCTACCCAGAGCCACTAAAGCTTGCGATAAGTCAGAGCCGCCAAAGCTAACTTTAAACCAGAAAACCATTAGACAGCAAAGTTTGACAGCATTATCCTGCTGCAACATGAGGTAATGATAGCGGTGGGTGAATGGCACAACAATGGACCATTAGGATTTCTATGCATTCAAATCACCATCATTGTATTGGTCGTCCATAGCGTCTTCCTGCCCAGCGTGACCCACCTCCACCACCAGGGGGCACTCTGTTCGCAATGTTCTCAATTCTTCAGTAAGCCGACACGATGCTATTCACGCTGTCTGCCAGCTGCCTGGTAAAATCGAAATTCATACATAAGGAAAACACTTCTCCGAAGTGTCAGACACCATCAGAGGTTCCAATGAGGATCAGGTCAAGACCCTGGAGAGGACAACAGAACATGAAGACAAGCTTCTCTCAGACAGTTTCTGACAGTGCAGTGCAGAAATTCTTTGATTGTGCAATTTTTGTATCAGCAGTCTGGGTGGTTTATGTCAGATGATCTTGCAGGTGAAGATGCTGGATGTGGAGGTCCTGGGCTGGTGTAGTTACATGTGGGCTGTGGTTGTGAGTTGAGTTGGACGTTCTTCCAAATATGTTGGAGACAGCTTATGAAATGGACGGTTAATTCTGATGGACATTCATACAGTCAGCATGATTCAAATCTTGCAGCATCTGTTGCATGCAGTTGTGTGATAAAACTGCACATTTTTAGACCAGTTCAAGTCACACCTGTGCAAGCTAGACATACGCTGACATTCAGGTTGCGAGAGGAGTGGGCTTCTGGTGGATTCAGATCCAGTTATGACTGGAGGGGAAAGGGGTGGGGCGGTCGCTGCGGTTCACACCAAAATCAAAGCTGACAGCTACTTTAGCGTTTGACAGCGAGAACATGATTGCTGACCTGCTGGCTCGGCCATAACTCACCTGGCAACTGCCTCTTCTCAGTTTTTAAATGTGGAATATTTACATATTCACAGATTGTTGGTATTGCAATGGAGGAGAACTGTCAATCAGTTGCTATTTAGATAATTAGAGCAATACAGATTGTCATGGGAAACAAAACACCTCTGTCACCAATTATTATTCCGAGCAGAATATTTGAATAACTTAAAATAATGTGTCTGGGGGGAATCTTTAAAGAGGTGTGCAAAGGTCATAACGTAATAGAATCATGTCCAATAACAGAATGTGAGTCCACATCAAATATTATCTTAAACCCAAAACAACATTAAAACCATGTATTGTGGAGATTTACATGTCCAGACCTGAGTCAAGGGTAAATAAATCTGCGAACTAAGTGAATGAGACAAGGTGCTGGTCTTTTAATGAAACTTTCAGCGTGATGAATGAACCATCTTTTTAGCCTTGTCCCTTGGATACCACATGATAGATCAGAATGGAGATGGCTTTTCTGTAAAAAAAAAAATATACTTGTCATAGCCTTGCATTGAGGTGTCTCTTACATGATCAGCATTTACTGCCTGCCAGCGCACTAACTTGCCACGCAATACTTTTCCTTCCCCAAATTATGGAAAGCTGTTGATGTTATGAAACGCACAGGATGAGTATATCGATTTCTTCACAGTGTGTCTGCTAATGCAACATGAAGCTTCCAGTCCCTTTGGTAGTACTTTGAAATGTCAGCTGGTCAAAACTGAAATATGCTGGCTGGCAAACTGGGTTGTTGAGGGTCGTGCTGACTAGGGCTGCTCCTGACCACAAGTCGTAGTCACTGAGGTTGACGACTCTTTGCATGCAAGAAATTGCATATCACCCTTTTGGGGTCTGAGTTTACACATTCAAAGTGATCCCAGACACTTTGGATGATTTCCTGCCTGACAGTCGAATAACTTTTTCAAGACAAGGCACAGCTGGAGTTGGAGACGCGTTGTGATTCTCCAATCAGCAGGTTTTGCTTGCTACTGCCCTCCTCCATTGTTATTTATTAGCTTAGTTTATTAACTCATCACAGAGCAATAGGTGAAGCTGATTTTTTAAGAAACACCCCCTGCTGAACCACAAGACTTCTTCACACTACTCTTACACTGAACTAAATCTAAACTAAACATTTTGTTTTTTGACAAATCAGTCAGTCAACCATCTTCTATACCCACTTACTCCTCATTAGGGTCGCAGGGGTCTGCTGGAGCCAATCCCAGCACATTACGGTGAGAGGCAGGGATACACCCCAGATGGTTGCCAGCCTGTCGTGGGGCAAACACACCATTCACTCACACTCACACCTACGGGCAATTTAGTCTCCAATTAACCTCAGCATGTTTTTGGACTGTGGGAGGAAGCTGGAGTACCCGGTGAAAACCAACACAGACACGGGGAGAACATGCAAACTCCATACAGAATAGTCCCAGACCAAGGAGGTCTTGAACATGTGACCTTCTTGCTGTGAGGCAACAGCGCTAACCCCTGCTCTACCGTGTCGCCCTTTTTTTTTTACAAGTAATTACAGTTTTTTTTTCTTGCGACTAATAATACAATAAATATATTGTTGACTAAGGCTACATTCAAACTGCAGCCTGAAATGACCCAAATCCAATTCTTTTCTATGCGACCTGTATCTGATCTTTTAATGACAGTCTGAACAACATGGATCCAATTTTTTCAAATGTGACCCAGGCCACGTGGATATGTCCTAAAACTCATACATATCTGATCTTTTCACATACGATTTCAGTCTGAACGGTCAGGTCATGTTCATTTGACCTACATGTAATCAACAAGTAATTAATGTCACTATGTTGCTGAAGTAGGAGGAAGCAGAAAGAAAGCAACAACCACGGCCAGAAACTTTGCTCTTTTCTTCCTTAATCTCCTCCTCAAAACTAATTTGTTGTACATGTGCTGACTCCAGTAGGACAGCAACTTTAAAATCACCAGATACTCACTGCTAGCAAAATATAAAGCATGCTCACTGGATCTACATAAAAGAGTATATAGTTTTTTTTTGAACAACATTTGGCATCTCAGATATACACCACTCTTCAAAAGTTTGGGGTCACACAGACATGTGTCTGTTTTCCATGAAAAATCACACTGTTATTTATCACGAGTCGTAAAATGAATAGAACATATAGTCAAGACATTGACAAAGTTTGAAATAAAGATTTATATTTGAAATATTTTTTTTTTTTCCTTCAAACTTTGATTTCATCAAAGGAAGGTCAGTTTTCTAGCTTCTCTAAGCAGCTAAACTGTTTTCAGCTGTGCTAACATGATTGCACTAATCATCCATTAACCTTCTGACGCAATGAGCAAACACATTGTACCATTAGAACACTGGAGTGATAGTTGCTGGCAATGGGCCTCTATACACCTATGTAGATATTGCACCAAAAAACAGACATTTGCAGCTAGAATACAAGTTGTGTTCAACTGGAAATGTGAATGGCCTCGAAAAAAAATAGATTTCTCAAAGAAATCTGAGTTGAGCCATAAGCCCTGCAGTCTGAAAGTAGCCTAAGACGCTTCTCATCGACTGTCAGGAGGCAGCTCTACTGCTGACAACAATGCAGGCAGCAGGAAACAGCAGCTCAGTCAGTGCAGTTCTGTTTTGCTACTGATAACGTCTTAGAACCTTCACATATGCTCAATACATTACACCCCCCATGTGGCATTGGAAGGGGAACGACATTTAATTCCATTGTATTTAACAAAGCTGTTCATTACACTGTGCTGAACTTTTGTAATCATATCACAGTGGACACTTCACAACCTGATGCCGTTACATTCATTTAATTCTGAATAATAATTTATGAATGCTTATTTAACATAATGCATGACAACCTCATAGAAATCTTTAAGTAAAGCTTAACTTAAATTGTGCTCAGTGACACTAGAAATTATTTTCTATATATATAATATTGTTGTTTTCTACCAGTGGAGAAAAAAAGGCTGGTAAATATCATGTTGAAGCCTCGCAAGATTAATCAGAGAGAACATCTAAAGCCGTTGTCAGCTCAGTCTGCTTCAGTCATGTCTGCCTCCAACAGTAATGTCAAATGAGCAGTTATGCAATATTAAATGAATCCTTTAGTATTGTGACAGAGCATGTTTATGGATATAAATTAATCAGCCACTACTTTGATAATTGTTTAATTATCTTGAATCATTCTTTGGAAAAAATGTTCTGGTTCCAGCCTCTCAAATGCCAGTATTTTCAGCTTCCTTTAGTGATTTATCACAGTAAACTGAACATCTTTGGGCTGGAGACAAAACAAGACATTTAGAGACTTTCCTTGGGCTGACATTTTCTGACATTTCTCTAACGGACAATTAGTTGATTAATCTATTAGTCTCCAACTGGAATTAATTGCCAACTGTTTTGATGATTAATTGTTTTGTGTCACCTTTAAAAAGAAACATTTCTAAACCCTCTTTTCCAACATCTCAAATGTGATTATATTCTGGTTTCTTTAGTCGTCTCTGATAGAAAACAGCAACTATGTGGGTTATGAACTGTTGGTCAGGTCAAAATTAGACTAGACTAATCTATTTGTTGGAAAGATAATCAACAGATGAAGTGATGATGAAAATAAATAAGCTTGAGATTCTTTAACAACCTTTTTTGACAAAATAATCTAAAAAGCTTTTTGCCAATTTCAGCCAAATGTTAACTGAACCATCTCCATGACAACTGAGCAAACACCATCTACTGATGAAGGTCACAGCTGTAATTAAAATCTCCCAAAACTTTACAATGACTGGAGATTGTGCCAAGACTTTTCTGTCAAATTGTCCAGTAGACCTTGATGTTCCTTCCTTGATGACTCGATTTGTCAGTAGACATTTGTGGCAATAATAATATATAGTGGATACATACATTTCTGTTGGCCATAATAGTCACTATATTATATAGCTTGTTTTATCTTGACCATCCAAAACCTGAATATGTTCAAGCTACAATACAAAACAGAGCAGCAGTATCACCATTATCCGAATTGTTGCAGCTTTATTTATTTATTTTTTGATGAAATTTTATTCATTTAGTGCAAATATTCAGCTACATGTTTGTTTTCTCCCTTAAGGCATTTCAAACTGACATTTGACCTTTCATACACTTTAAAGTACAGCATTTGAGTTGTGTACAGTTAAAGTACAGCAGCAGTCTCTTATCGTGGCCACTTTAACAAAACAAAGGAAATGGTGAATGAATACAAAAGGTGTGTTTGTATTTCTAGCCATCTATTCCCTATTGATATTTGGAGGAAATGTCACTTTCTCTGGGTTGGGTTAGATTGATCTTGTAAGTAAATCACAACTGAGACATGTGAAACTAACGATGGTGGAAAATGAGCAGTCAACATGATGAGAAAGACCCCATCAGCCTTGTAACATCAATGCTTTCAAACAATGACTTTGGTTTTTCAATCAAGGCAAATCACAATTACTAATTTAGTTGAATGTGTTCTGCACCTTTGGCTCTATGTGATGATTCTCTGACTCTGATAACTTTCTTGTCTCCTTTGTTGTAGTCGTGTATGACATCTCTAAATCTTAAATGCCGTAGAAATCTGAAATTAGTCCTACAGTTTTGGTTTTGGATGGTCGGCTGTTTCCTTGCTCTGTTCTTGCTGTGTCATTTCACTGTTCATTTTAAAGAACAGATTCTAATATTTGAGGTTAATAAAGGGAACCTATGACTTGCAGATGTTGATTTGTCATTGAAGGCTGGGTCACTGCTGAATGTCAATGAGGACCGCTTGTCACAGGTTAGGCATGGATAAGGTTATAGATTTTGATTAATGAAAGCCTCTCTGCTATGTAATTTCCTGATGAATGTGCTCCTGGCTTTGTAAGAGATCGGCGAATAGGATAAGAAACATGGCTTCTCACAATTAGCGTTCATAGCTTGGAAAATTTGATAGTGATTGCAACTATAAATAGACAGAGCCGATTTGTGGACTGAATGCCTAATTAATTTGCTGTTTAGACGTTCTGCATCATTCCACACACCTTTGTCCTTTTATGACAGCCGGATAGACAAACTCACAGGAGATTATGTTTAATTTGCTGGGTATATCAAAGTCGTTTAGTTTCCTTTTCTGTGTGAATTTGTATTCTGTATTTGTTGCTCTGCGTGTTATTAAGAACTATCTGGCAGCTTATTTGACTCATGGGTTACCATATTGTAGGACAGAATAAATTATCCACTCAGACATAAAAGCCCCTCTTTGCTCTTTAATTTTGCTCAAGCATTCAATGAAAATACTAAAGTGAAAGGCACTGCCAAATAAGTCATTGATAAACAAAACAAAAGGGATATTAAAGAAATAAATTTGCATAGCAAATAGTTGTAATTTAATTAGAAATAGAGCTGCAACAATTAGTCAATTAATTGATTAGTTACCAACTACTGAATTAATTGCCAGCTATTATGGCTAATGTCCAAATTCCAATTTCAGTCCCTCCAGTTGTTCATGATTTTGCAATGGCATGAATTCCTGTGTAAACAGCAACATATCACACATTTTTTGTGATGCCTCATATTTCCTAATATGTTGCATAATTCTTTCAAAATAAACCATAAATTCAAAATTGCACATTTCTCTCAGTGCACTTCTTTGCAGTCCACTTAAATTCAGTGCACTGCAGTGTGCCAAATTCGAGGTGGTAGTACCATCCCAAATCAAATGCTGCTGCTACACATTTACCAGAAATAATTGACAGCTTCTTCTTTTTCTTCTACTACGTTTTAACGACAACAACCAACCATTGGAGCCAGTAGAAATGAGCATTGTGTTTTAATGGTGTTGTGTGTGTTTTTTTGTTACAATGAGTTTTTTTCGAGACATTTACACCGGTATCAGCTCTGTAGATTCCTCCCTGGCTTCATCTGCCTCAATTATTGCTGCTTCTGCTGCTCGGCAGCTTTCGGTATCTTCTGTGAAGTAGTTAAGTAGGATTCACTGCTTCACTACGATCCACAACCAAAATTTGGGCTGTTTGAGTGCACCAAGTAATTAAGCACAGTGCACTACATTTTCCCACACTGCAACACTGTATAGTGTGAACGCACTTATGCACTTAAAATATTAAGTGTAAGTGCAGATGTATGTGATTTGGGGCACAGCATCAATATTGTTTCTTTTTTTTGTCTTGAGCCTATTTAGAACTTTGATGGGGTTTACAATTAAGTAAAAAAAAATACTCGCAAATTATGAGAAAATGCTGCCACAAAATCAGTCATTTTGAATGTAAAAATCACAAAAAAAACTGTTAAATATAAATATGGTCTGGTTTAGTTAGTCTAATATATAGTAAACTAGATATATATTGGGACACGGTGGTGCAGGGGTTAGCGCTGTTGCCTCACAGCAAGAAGGTCACAGGTTCAAGACCTCCTTGGTCCTGGGTCTGGGACCTTTCTGTGTGGAGTTTGCATGTTCTCCCTGTGTCTGCGTGGGTTTTCACCGGGTACTCCGGCTTCCTCCCACAGTCCAAAAACATGCTGAGGTTAATTGGCAACTCTAAATTGCCCATAGGTGTGAGTGTGTGAGTGAATGGTGTGTGTGCCCCACGATTGGCTGGCGACCATCTGGGGTGTATCCCTGCCTCTCGCCGTAACGCGCTGGGATAGGCTCCAGCAGACCCCTGAGACCCTAATGAGGAATAAGCAGGTACAGAAAATGACTGACTGACTGACTAGATATATATTGGGTTGTGGACAGTTGGTCATAACAAGAAAAGACATTAGGAGGATGATATCCACTTGGGCTTTGGGAAACAGTGATTAATAAATATATTGTGGCATTTAAATGAACAAATACAAAGTTGTTCATATTAGTTGAAAATGAAAATGAACTGACTAATTGCTTAACTGTAATATTTTACCTCCTCCCTTGTCCTTTCCAAATTCCCATAACAATTGCAGAGGTGGCCAGAGAGACACAGGAGAAGCTTCTGCTTCACTATGAGAATAAAGCACCACATGTATACAGTGCATATAGGAAGTAGCCTAAACTTTTGTTCTATCTATTTAACTTGCAATGGAATGTCATATATAATGTGAAATCATATTTTGGGTGGAATTACTTCAGACCAGTTCCAGAAAGTTACAGCAGGATTGTCAGAACCAGAAAAAAAGAAAAAAAACGAAGTCCCGGTCGCACCTGGGGAGAGGAAGAGACGAAGATTTTAATCAGAGTATTTTCTGACAACTTGATAAAAAGTCAAATGGTATAAACTCATATAAACACCGACACTTTCCAGGTGTACTTTGGAGAGATTGAGATAGAGAGGACATCCAAAGTTATAAGAGCAATGCCACCTGTAGAGGAAGTAGTATCCTAGAAGTACCGTAGTGTTAATGAGCCTCAGCTCATATGACCCGCTGCCACTGACATTTATCATTTTAACCGGAGAAGCGGTGGTCAGTGCCAGCTAAAAATGAGAAGCTGCTACCTTATTGCTTCATACACTACCACTCTTTGCCAACAAGTGAGAGTTAGGAGTCAGAGTTAAGTGAATCCATTACTGCTCTCAGTGATCCTAAATAGGTTTCCACAATCAGACACTCTAATTTTCATTTAGATATATGAGTGCTCACATTGTAGGTTGTTGCAAAGAACAACATGAAGCACAGTTAATGGCAATAAGGAATTTTATGATTGATTTATTGATTATATTTTATTTCCCTTCTATAAATTGGCTGGGAGTGACCTATTTAAATAGATCTAAAAAGAAGTCTATTAAAAAACTGTATTTCCACCATGCTGCAGTGGGTTACCATTCACCAGCAAAACTGAGCTCCTGCATGGAGTCAAGCCAATCCCTCACTTTTATCTGATTGGCTCAACATGTGTGGTAATGCGGGCGACCAGACTGCTGACTATGTCCATCCTTTGTCAAGCCGTTGGGCTCGGTTGGAACAAGTCTGTTGCTGTGTTAGAGCTGTAACGCATGCCTTACACTTCCTGTAGCTCTACAGTTTGACAGACATATAGGCCCGGGTGATACCATCAGCCTGCCTTAGCTGGTTGTATTGATGTATTGATATCGGTGGATATGTGGAACTGTTAATTTACATGAATTTGCAGTACAGGAATGTCCCGTTTGAGGTAGAAACTGTGTTGGTGGTACATAGCTGTCCACCAGCTCTGAGAAGTTTATATTACAACTGTAAAAAGTACCACTCAGTATATTGGAAACAAACACCAATTAGATGTATTACTATTAATGTCAGAACTAAAAAATGTGCCTCAGTAACCCAGTATCACCCCGGCTGTCTCCTTAAGGCTTTTAATTTGGAGGCATTAGCGTTACTGCAGGAGGTTGCAGCAATTGCTAATTCATGTTTGATTAAATTGGTTTACATCAGGCTGGGCAATATTAACAAAACCAAACACCATGATATATTTGAGCAAATGCCTTGATATCGATATTGTAATAATATTATATAATATATAATATTTCACAAAATCTACAGAAGTCTACATGATTATGACTATAAATAATTATCAGTAATGTTATAATAACTAAGTGGTAAAGGCTATAACATTTAATTTATTTTATGTAAATATATAAACAGATTATGTGATTTTTTTTTCTTTCTTGTATTAATTTTCTTGCAACCCTGCCACCTATTAATTCTAATGTAAGGTTTATATATTTTATAAATTGTTTATAAACCAATGATATTATTTCTTCGATATTACTTCTTTTAAGTAGTTTGCAGCCCTGCCAATTCAGGTGTTATATTATGATGATATCTAATGTGATCATATCACAAGATTGATATAATATTGATCTATTGCCCAACCCGAAAGTATATGTATATTTTTCTGCAATTTTTTTTTTTCATTTGATTGAATATCACAGGCCCTTAAGTATGTATATTATACAGTGACAGGAGGTAAAGGTCTGGTGTGCTCGTAAGTTCAAACAACTGATGAAAATGCTTTTTGGTAGGGAAAAGAAGTTCAAAAACAAATGCCCACAGCACTCTTCTGGCAAAAAAGTAAAAAAAAAAGCCTTTATTTATAGATATTTTATGATGCAATTCTTAAAAAACATAGGCTGTGCCTATGCATTTTAAAACAGAGCTGAGTAACAACTGTTGGACAGCAGCACTGAGCAGCGTCTTCAGGTTGTAGGCCTCAGCACTCAGTCTCCCCCTTTGTAGACATGAGGTAATTACAACACCTGAGCAGTAAATCAGTGACATTATACTGATTATATGATTATACTGTGACATTTCTGTTTTATGGAGGAGTACTTGCAGTATCCCAATCATGCAGGCCTCTCTTCTTTAATCACATTACGGCAGAACACGGTACAGGGTCAATAAAAAGCCACCGGATGTCTGCATTTCCTCCTACCATCACACATCCAGTTCAGCCGCTGACCAACAGGATTTTAGCGCTGATGACTGAGCAGATCAGACAGCGAGACAGACTCACGCTGTTGGTGTGAAGTGTTCCAATTTGGCCGAGGCATTAATAACACGTCTTCACGATCCAACAACTCCAAAGAAATCACTGGCACAACCCCTAAGCACCCCAGTTTACTCCAGAAGTTTTCCCTTTGTGGGCCAAACCGGGCAGCAGTTTTTACAGCTTTTATTTCTTGATGAGTACCATTAATTTCAAGGGGTAGGCCTTAGTGCTTTTGAGGCTGACATTTTTTTGTATCCGCTTGAGGGAACATGACTGCATTATCTCCTCCGGGTAATGGATTGGCAGGAGTTATGTATGTTTTATTGGTATTGTTTAGCACTTGAGTTAGGAGGCAGATTTTTGTGTTCATTGTGTGAGTAGACCGCATATCTCATCCTCGCAGGCCCCAATGGCTATTTATGTGTCGTAGATGTTTTGTCCAAGGCTGCAGTCTGCTTATCCCTCCAAAGTACATTATTTATTTTCTCCTACATTATCAGTCTGGAAGCTTCCTCCATAAAGATCATTCACATTAGAACTAATTGGATTTATTTGGGCTCTTTACTTTGCCACCTCACAGGGAACTTTGCCGTTGTTCTATCGCTGTTGTTTGTGCTCCAAGTTTACTACAACATAAACCTTCTTTATCACTTTGACATGTACTTGGCTGTCCCAGTTCAGTCACTTTCTAACACCATTGTGGTTTGTTCACAGAAACCATGATGACTTCACAAAAATACACAACTTATTTGACATTATGTTCATGTACAATTTGCTTTAATTGTATTGACTAAACTGCTCTCTGAAGAAAAAAAAATTTTTTTTTCCAGTTTGGGAAACAAATGTTTAGTCAACATAATCTGTATTAATATTAGCAATTGCAGTACGAACTGACTTTACTTAGATTTAATTGAATTGTCTTTTAAATGAACTTTATTTATTTCTCTATTATTTATTTATTTTGGTCTGTTGGTACATCCTTTCATCTGATTGATTCTTGTTTCTGTATATGCATTATTTTGTTATATATCTTTTGTGTTTTGTCTATTGATTTATTTTCAAATAAATGTGTCTCTTTTATAATTTATTATTTCTACAACTATTCCAGGGCAGGGTGATATAGCTGATCATTTTTAATGTCCTATTTTTCAAGGAGATAAAAGGTTGAATTTAACCAATTTATTTTGAATTGAATTTCTTTGCTTTTTTTTAGAAAAAATGGTTCAAAAAGTTGATAACTTTGGTGCCTTTATACATTTTTAGTGCTTTAGTTGTATAATGTTTGTTAAACACTGTTAATGGTAGTGAGCATGATAGAGATTTATCCTGACAACCAGAGGCATGTGGCAGCCACCATTCAGGAAGAAACATCACCATCCAACCATCAGAGCAGTATAATGGAGGAGAGTGTTCCACATTGTCTCTATAAGAACACTCCTGGCATCTTTAAGTGCATCTGGAAGCAAATGAAAGTGTCATGGAGAAAAGACTCAAACGAAGGCATAATGAATTGTCGCCAAGTAGAACTCCACAAACATCAACCAGTTCCACCAGATTTTCTTCACTCTTGTGGTCCAATGACTTTCAGCATTCTTGCAGAAAAATAACTTTACCGACTAACTGATCGTTAACTGTTAACCGACAAAAATGTATATTTAGTGGCTGTAGCAGGTGCTCTGGGGGGTGTGGGGAGGGTGAGGAGAGGGAACAGAGAAGCAGAGAGGAGCAGTGGGGTGGAGCAGCAGAGCAGCCGGTCTCCTCCACTCCATCCTCTGGACACCTCAGAGTCTCTCTGCTGTCAGCAGTTTGTCAGTCTGTGTTCAGCTCCTGGTGAAGCTGCTACTGGTTCTTCCTGCGGACCAACAGGGCCACATCGCTGCATTTGTTTCAGAGGAGCAGCGGTGTGACACTAGAGCCCCCCCCCCCCCCCCCCCCCCCCCACACACACACACACACACACACACACTCTCTCTCTCTCTCTCTCTCTCTCTCAACAGTCCCCCCTCCTTCTCTTCCCTGAGCTCCCCTTCCCCTGTTTTGTCCAATTTTCATGATAAATAAACAGATTAATGACACACAACAGTGAGGACACTACAATGATAACCCTTTATTTGTGATGGTCAAAAACAGCGTACAGGTTCACAAAATAAAACTTGTAATCACACACTTTTAAGTGTTTAACTGAGAGTACTAAACATTCAACACTCTTATCATTAGTTAACGGTTGAGCAGTTAATTATAAGCATTCTTAGAATGTACCAGGCAATCACAGAGGAGACAGTGTGGGCTGTAAAATGACCACTTAAATCACCATGCAGCACACCCATCTGGTCATCTCATGGTGGGCTTGCCTCAGTTGTGATGAAAGACTAAAACAACCACGAGGCCAGGCGCATAGGTGAAGTTGTCTACCAGTGGGAACATCCTAAAGAGTCATAAAGAGTCATCGCCAAACAGTACCCAAGAAGTCATCTTCAAGCCCACTTTCAATCATTCAAGATTTTAACACTTGATCCTATTACACAATACCACCCCCCTCACAAAAAAAAAAAAAAAAAAAATAGGAAACATGTTATGTTAGCCTTGTCATTGTGAGCAGCTTAGCATGCTGCCATTAGTTTTAGTGCATCCTTACGTAGCTGCCAGCAAGGCTGGGATGAATATAAGATGTGGATTCTTTTCCTTTTTTAGTCATTCACTCCAGCTGCTCATCTTCTGTATAACTTGTCTTAGATCCAAGGAACAGAATTAATTTATTAATTCCAAAAACCTTCTCTTTGCCATGTCTATCAGATTTTAACAATGAGATGATTTTAATTTAGATGTTGAGTCTAATCTATATTTTGGAATCTTCAAAGAAGTGACAGTGGGATTAGAGAATGTTTGATTACTACCATTCTAAACCGCTCAGCATGTTGTTTATTTCTTATTTTTCACTGCCTCTGGTAACAGTATCTACATGAGCAGAATTGTTGATTCTATTCAGGTTCTGTCTTGGACATATCTGACATCTGTGTCATAGTAAACCACCACTTTATTATATTGTTGGATTTGATCATAACAACACTACGATATACTGTATTATAGTCAGTTGTAAACAACTGAATTCTTTATTGATGTCAATTTGATGCTTCAAATACAAATGCAATCAAATGCACAATTTAGCAGCAAAGAATATTATACAATAGAATATTAAACAATAGTTTCTTATAAAATAGTGTGATCAAGTACAATGCAAAAATCATTTATAAAACCACAATTTAGAGTCAAGAGCCTGTCAGACAGATTTATTATTGAGAAAACTAATATGGTTTTCATTTAGGGATGTACCGATAATGTTTTGTTTTTTTTTTTCTTTTTTTTTGGCCTCAAGTTGAGTCCAATTCATTTGAGTTTGAGTACCTGCCGATACCGAGTCCTGATCCAAAACTCTTGCAGACAGATGAAAAAGTGATTTTCTGCCAGGAAATGATTGCTGTCCATAGGAGCTTGCAAAGCCTTTTTATGCTGTATTTGCATGTTATGGCTGTTTGATCCAGATAAAAGCAGCTGCAGACATTTATGGAGTGGGCGATACAGCATTCAGTGGACGGCAATCTTCCTGGCAGAAAATAACTTTTTGACCTGACACTATCATATTGGTAATGTTGAACAAAGCTCTGTCCTTTCCCCTTCCCTTTCCAAACATTACAAGTGGCTGTTGGATTGATTTTCACTTCCCTGAGGTGCCAGCTTCATGTTAGCTACCTGCTGAGGTAGTCCTGCCATAAAGTGTGTGACGTTCATGCCGTTGTTTCCATTCATGGCAGTGTGACAGTTGATAGTTTTTCATTTGGCCGTCTCTTTGTATCTTAGATTTATGGCAAATGACAAAAAAAACAAACAAACAGAAAATCCGATCTTTTTTCCCAAATTCCAAGATGAATTGAAACTGGGCCAATCTGTCCGATACAAGAACTCAGATCCTAGTTTTATCCAGGTTAACAAAAATCAACAATTTGAGTTACATTTCATGGTAGTGTCAGTTCTCAACCGCTCTCCAAACGTTTAAAAAACAGCACTGTTGTCAAATGTGCTTAAATGTTCTAAATCAAGATTGTTTTCTGTCTCTGTCAGTAGTTTCTGTGCTTTATCCAGCTCACCAGCTTGGTTGGTGGTTACTTGGAAAGCCTGTCTGTCAGTATGGCCAAAAAAATGAGGCCAGTGAGTAAATGTAGTGTGTAATTGCAGCACTAACAGCAGTATGGGTTAGCTCTTTGTGCAAGAGCTGAGATACAAACCTGGAGGGAGACTCCTTGGAGACCCTTGATGCAAGCTGGGCTACGTAGAGCCTCTGCCCACCACAGTCATTCTCCAGAAAGAATTCAACATTGGAATTGCCTCTGAATTGTAACCTGTTTTTCTTCATATGCAAAATAGAATTACTTGTCCCCACTTGGATTCTATGATCCTGTTTCCATTTAAGAAAGAGGTGACAGGGCTATATTCTCAGCATTCAGCTATTAACTATCTCTCACATTTCAAATCAAACTTCAAGGTTGGCGTCTTTACATTCATATTTGACATAAGTTCACTGCTTATCAGCCTCATTGTTTGCCTCAAAACTGCTTTACCACACCTACACATTGATTAACCCTTACATATTGACCTCCAACAATTACAGCAATTGACTAATTTTCATTTTAAATGATTTATTACATGCTGATAGACCGGGGCTTCAGGGAATGAAAAATGCCAACAGTAACAAATGGAGCTCCTTCAGCGTCATCTTTCTATAATGGACTGTCATATACCAGAAACAGCCCAATCGCATTAGAAACCCAAAGCACTAGTTTGAAACATCCCCTGTCATGATGAAAATTAGAAGTCAGAAATTTCCGACACTTAGCTGAGGTCCTTAGTCACACTAGTGTGACCAAAAGAGTGCCAGTACTTGAGGTGAAAACTAAATATGGAAGAATGGTCATGCTCTGCAGCCCTGCTCCATGTGCAAATACCCTACATTTGTCTTTGCTTATGGTCTGGATGAATACTTGATTATGACTGGCTGCAGGGTGTCCATTAATTCCTGATAATGGACACCTACTAAGTAGTTCCAGCTAAATGGTCTATTCCCCATTCTAATTTAATGCGTTAGCTACACAGTATATCAACGGTATAAAAAATGAGTAGCAACAGGGATGCAGTCAAAGCCTCTGTTGTAAACAAGCTAATCTAGTAAGTGAAAGAATGAATGAGTTCAACATTTCTTTTAACCTTGTTGGAGGAGATGACAGCTTTGATGACTGCTGAAGAAAGAGAAATTGAAAAGGAAAACCAGGATTAAACATAATTAAATGATTTTATGCCATGGTCTAGGGGAACTCTCTTTGTGATTGGTCAGCAGATGCATTAAAACCATCTAACACACACATAGGTCAACTCATGGTTAATCACCTGTTCTCATTCATCTGCTGCTCATCCTGTAACCATAGGAACATTAAAGAGCACAACTGTCAAACTTGTTATGTAAGGGATAATGTAGAGCAAGCTCGTCATTATTGCGAAAAAGGACCCAGACAAAATGAATGGCACACAGCGGAGGCACCTGACACCTAGAGTGCTTAAAATGACAAAGGGAGAGAAGGATGAGATGAAAATAAAGGCAATAAAATGAGCAGTTAATAAACCAAGAGACGTTCTGTACCAAAAACAAAAGAGCACTGTTTTGGACACCGCGGTGTTGCTTAATGACACTTTTTGTGAATTATATGCCTTGGTTCCACTAAGGCTGACAGCGAGTACACTGTGGTAAGTTTAATGCGCATTAGAGCTGGTATCAACCCGTTTTTGTCAAATTTCAATATAATTAGTGTTACAGAGTTTCAATCATGTGATGCTGCCTTTAAAGCCATAGTAAAATGCTACAGGAAAACCGCCAGGGTCCATCATCCTCCCATAACAGAGTAACTATAACTATCCAGGCTTCCCCTTTAACTATTGTGAGAAACTCATGGATACACCTACAGGTCTGGTGAAGAAGGTACAGGTCCACATCCAGCTTTGCTAACACACCTCATTAACTAATCCTCAGGCCCCTGGAAGTACTGCTTGCAGGGTCCATTCATCTGATCAACATGACACTCCACATCACCTTCCCTTTGGTCCTCAGCAATACATCTACGAATTTAATTGGGCTACCAGTTTTTGAGATATGTGAATACATGTCATACAGACATCCATACATATAGATATTGTTAGAGGATGCTGCTACAGCACCACCTATTGGACAATTAGCACCTCATTTGTCATGTTTACTCAGACATCATATCTTGAGTATTTTCTTTCTGCGTATGGGTGTGAGGTCTAAATGTATTTTAAATGTTGTTGTGTATCTTATTGTTGATGCTGTTTTTGCACTTTGTTTTTGCACTGCATAAAAGGGGTTTAATATTAATTTTATTTAAGTTTTATTTACTTACTATTGCACAAGCTAATTGGAGTAGAAATATCTCCTGTTGCCAGGTTGTATCTGTATACTCCTCCTGTATAGTGGAGTAGACCAATGTTCCCAATGCAGTAGAACCTTGGTAATGGAAAATACCTTGGAACGGTAATGATTATCCCAGGTATTAGACAAACCCTGAGGCACTATCAAGAATATTTGTGAGATATGTTGGATTTAGAAAGAAAAAATGAATAGACTTGCTTTTTTTTTCTTTGCCAAGTGACCATGGTATATGTGGGTTAATGCCCTTCAAGGCGTCCATAATCTGGAATTAATGAACTCCACAGAGGCGGGGAGGACGGTTTGCGCCTCCTCATCGTCCATTAATTCTGATTATCGACGCCTTGGTAAGCAATATCCCATATATATACGTTTTGATAGCTCCTCTTACCATGACGTTCCTCCTGTCAGTTTGAGATGGATTGTTGTGTGCAGTGTTAGGATGTGGGAAATGTTCCCACACTTGACATCAATGACAGTGTCATGTCCTATAATATTTTTGTGTTTAAATACTTAAATTCCTGTTCAGTCAACGAGTTCTGCACATGCAGCATCTCTAACTTTCCTAGACTCAAACCGTGGGTTTTCAGACTCCTGACGATTTCCCAAAGCACATTTTTGTGCCCTTATCTTGACCTTTAAAAGCTGGTGTCTGTCTCATTTCAGCAGATCAGGCTCTTCTGCTTCTCTGTCTTCTTACTCTCCCGTGCTTTGCGGTTTCACCCTCAATTGTGTTCCCTTCACCCCTGATTGTGTTCCCTTCATCTGTCACAGTCTGCTCTCTGTTTGAGGGGAACAGACAGTGATGGATGCTAATCACTCTGCCTGTGAGCCCATCCACCCACTGTCTCACACTCAGTCCAGGCTTCCCCTTTACTCTATGAATAAATGAGATGATGCCCTCATTTTTAATGTCATCGTCACTGTACCTGTGCCCCATTGCAGTTGATCTCACTCAGTCAGATGTGGTATTTATTGCACTTGATATACAGAATTAAATATGAAGGAACATGATTTATTTTGTAAATCATTACCTCAAACTAACATTAAAAACCTTGTTTTTTGAAGCTGTTTCTCTCTGATGTGAAGCAGAAAACTTACTTTCTATTATTTATGATGTGTTTATGAAGTGGAGGGAGCTATATACAGAGACAGTCGAATATGTCCAATATTGATCTTTTTGTGGCCCAAAACCATTTATTTAATTAGCGTAAGATGAAACGCCAGCTAGAAGAGGTCTCTGAGGTAAAGCTACCTCAAAAAAACCTCTTTGATCTTGGCAGGGCCTGCGTCATGTTTGTTTGCACAGATGGATTTTTTTTTGTTGAGTTCATTGCTGTGGTTTGTTGCTCGTGATTATGGCATGAAATATTTCTGGGCAGCTGATTTAAAATCCATGTTGCAAAAAGGCTGACAATTCACAACACATTTTGCAACATTATATTTGTATAATTTGGTAAAAGAATATGATTTTTTACTTTTACAAGTATTTCTTCCTGTTTACCACTGGAATATGTAACAGAACATTAGCTTTGTGGTTTGTTTATAATGCATTTTTCTTCTTTTTTTTTTTTTTTTTTGCAAAATCATGAATATACTGTAAGAAACCTTGTTTCACACTTCAAAACAATGCACTGTGTTTAATGAGGGCTTCTCTGCAGCCAGGGTTTGGAATTCTGAACTCCATTTTCCATAATGAGCTGCTGAATTCTTTTGTCGGGAAACATTTCAAGCAATTAAATATTGATGGAAATCATTCATGTGGCTGTATGTGAAGGAGAACATCAGCCTTCTAAAAGAGATGAGTGATTGCTTTTCTCTTCCAGAAACAGGGTGGAAAGTTTTTTTTTCTTTTTTTTTATATGATGTGTCTGAAAGTACTAAGTCAAAGGCAGCTGGGTTTGCTTTTGCAGTCATGAAGATAAAAAAGTTCTAAGGGGTGGGGCTTCTTTGAAATGTTAACCTGTTTTTTGTTTCAGGTTCTGGACCAAAATGGATAAATAAATGGATGTACCTGCTGCACTAAAGTATTCAGATTACAATTTTTGCAATTTCCTAAAGCCCTCTGTGAAATCACCAACCTCAACACACAACATCAATGCTTCAACATCTCAGACACATGGTAACAGTAACATTAGCATTAGCATCAAAGTAACTGTTTAATTCTGTAGCAAATGAATAAAGTTAGTTCTTCCACTGCTCACATTGATCATTTGTTGTTTAGAGGCTATGAAAACGCCTTAAGAAACAAAAAAGGACAAACAATGGTTGCACTTTTTTAGAAGGATGGTACCTACAGTTCTGTATTGGTGCAAAGCTGTAGAGAAAATAGATTTCAGGTCAATCCATTTCACTGGCCGGTAAACCTGGTAACTCAGTGAGCTTCAGAAGAAAGCTGAGATACAGCAGCTGTGCCCCAGTTCAGCTTCAGTTTCCCCAACATTTTACACCAAATATGTCAAAACTGCAGCCAAGGAATTGCTGTCCTTTTTTTTTCTTTTTCTCATTATACCATGACCGTTTGTCAAAATACTGAAACATGTCACTGCTTTTTTGTGTCATTTAACAGCTGCTCAAAAGTCAAAAGTCCTGCAGGGAGGGACATTTTATGCAAGAATATAAACTGCTCTCTTGTTTTTCTATTTTCTGATCACAAAATTACTATTAAGAAGAAAGCTGTTCTTTACAGACTGTAGGACGGTTGTCTGGAGTGATAAATGCTGAAAAGCTGGCTCTGTGGTGTGTTGACCCAGCTGTAATGTGCTCAATGTTCATGTGCATGAGATACAATCCAAGAGATGGCAAGTAGGAACTTTAATAATTCACTCAGTGTTGTAAGAAATATTTTCCGTTGGTTTAAGATGCTGTTACTCTGGCCCACAGAGAGTTTGGGCTCTGGGATAAGTGCTGTGGAATCCTGACCTCTGTGTGGATCCACTAAATCAAGATGGTCTGAAAGAAGTCTGAAAATGTGTTTCGCCTGCCTAGTTACCCTCAAGGCTATCCCTGTCACAGCCACTCTGTGCCCTGACAAAGAAGGATTGCCCCTTGGCAGGCTGTTTTGGCCACTGGCCTTGAACTTTAAAGTTCACATGAGGTCTGTCTTTCACTGTGAAGTTCAGCTCATGCGGCTTTGTATTGCTTCCATGGAGAGCTTGCATTCTTTATGTGGATATATTTATTACAGCAGTTTGGAAAGAGAATGAAGTCGAGTATCCATTGTTCCAGCGAGCAGCTCTATGTAATGAACTTCAGTATTTTCACAGCTATATTGACATGAAATAGCAGTTAAACAGAGATTTAATTAATCTAAATTCATCCTTTTAGTATAGCTGTTGTCTCATGATACCAGACCATCAGAGATCTTTCCACCTACCTAACATCAGGGCCCAGTTGTTCAGAAGAAATCTAATCCGATTTCAGCGATTAGATTGTATTAAATCTTGTCAAAAGAAAAAAGGGTTATGAAATCAGATTAGATCGTGTGCTACAAAAGAAAGATGGATTACCTGATCCTTCAAACTTTTTTAACAACTAGGCCCTGGGAATTTGGAATTTCAAGGTTGTCCCTTGAACAGTGGTTTCTCCACCACTAACAAACCTATGAGCCTTAAATTGCATCAAGGGCATGTTTTACTGGAAATTACACTCTCTGCCAACCACATGGGCCAAGTACTTAAACCTGATATGAAAGAAAACTACAACATGTAGAGTGAATACAGAAGTGTCAGAGTCAATTTGTGTTGCTGTGACAGAGCAAATATAGTTAGACTCTTGAAAAAAAAAAAATCCAACTTTGTGTTTTACTACAGATAAAAAATACTATTTAGTGTTGTAGCTGAGATTTTTTCATGTGATTTGATGATTTCACCCTATTCAATGCATAAAACTTAATGCTGCCCCTGTATGAGGGGGTCATGGATTTTAACTGTTTTTTTTTTTGGTTTTCACCCAATTTTTGCAATGAATGTTGAGAGATAATAGAATAGAAACAGAAAGATGTATTGCCATTTTTACAGTAAAAACACAGATGGTTACACTATACAATGAAATTCTTACTTTGGTAATACTCTTAATAAGAATTAAGATTGGGAGATAAGATTGTCCTCAAACTGAATTTGGGTGAAGTGTTTAGCCACTGACTTGTAACTCTAGTGTAACAGAGACTTTCAGGGAGCTGACATGCACAATAGCAGCACTCTGTATGACCCGAATGGAATGGAACCTTAATTAGTATCATTGCTAACACAATCGCTGCTGTGAAAAGGTCAAGTTGTAGCCCGCAGCATATCTCAAATATAGAAATAAGTCATTTTGGGGCTATAGGTGCAGATAAGGATCAGCTTGTGCAGGAAAAAAAACAACTTGTCATTCTATGAACAGATTTACTACAGGGCCGAGAGTAAAGTAAAGACAGAGTGTATAGTACATCCAAAAGTACATCCAAAAACTTCTACAGAGGCTGGAAAAATCATCTGAAGGCAAAAGTCAAACAAAAAAGATCAGAACATGGTCCTGCCCTCATCTGATTTATTCACATTGATCTTTGATGGGCATTGTGCTGTGGTTCTAGCGTTGTAGTGAGTTTCTTCTTGTTCTCACCTGTGTCCCTCCCCAGCGTCCCCCAGCTTATCACTGCAGGGACCGAGTGTGTGAGCACACCTGGGCTCCTTTGCTCATCAGGGCCTGGAGAATAAAGTCCAGGAAGAATGAACTGTGCCAGCGGGGCTTTCAGCAGCTTTTCTGTGCTGTGTTGATTACAAACTTTTATTACAATTTTTTTTAGTTTTTCGGTGGTTGTTATCTTTCGCTCTCTTTTTATAGGGGGTGTATTCTTTTGGGTTGTGCTCTGCCTTGGTTTCATTTTATGATTAACTTGTTGTTTTTGAGTCTTTTTAGTCAATGTGGACATGCCCATGACATGCCAATATACTTCTCTGTCCTTGATCCCCTTTTCTCCATGATTATTTGTATCAGAGATTATCTTGAATAATTTAGTTACTACAGAAAATCTGATAATTGCACTTAAAGCACTCCTTTTGCATTTACTAATGCTATTCCATAGTCGGACACTCCCAGATGTAATCCCAGAGATAATGAAAGTCACAAATATATGATTTATTTATGTGTGTGGGAGATTGAAATAGTTTGTAAATGTAGCAGATAACGTCTGATGTATTTCAGATTATATTGAATTTTATATATTTAGTAAGTGGTATACCACAGTTTAGAGGAGAGTTAGAGGATCTACTTTAGATCCACTTCTGAATCTCCTTACAGTCACTACACCAAGCTCAGCAAGATTCCCATTTTCATCTACCTTTGGAATACGACTGCTCAATTAATTCCATTTTACGTTTAATTTTAATTTTGGCTTCCAAAGATTATAAAACTATCAAGGTAATTGTGATAAAACGATTATTTCGCCGCATTCCATTTTGCCATGGTCCACTCAGATCATCTTTTATTATAAATCCAACGCATCCCTTTTTTCCCACAGCAGCATGTTTCAGCCCCTCCATAAAAGCCCAAACTCACTCTCAGGCTGTGGCACATTAAGCTCAGCATGAGACATGATGATGGACAGAGCCTCGTGGGTTGTTTTTGTTTTTACATTTTTGTTTTTTATTTGCGTGTCTCAACTCGACTTCCTCATGTCTCTCATCTGTCCCGCTGAGCTCTGTGTCTGTGTTCGTGTGTGACAGGACGGCCAGAAAAAGACAGAAAATGAGCCCGACCATAAATGACAGCAAAATGCATGTGCTCTTGTATTTCAACTCAGTGTGAGTCTCTGCTGACTTTTGCTGTCACGAGTCTCTGCTGAATTTCTCTCCTCCACACAGCGGAGCAAAAGAGAGAGCCGACCTGATGTTAATGTTATGTTACTATAAGTGTGATAAAAGCTTCATTCGTAAGATGTCGATAAAAGGAGGCCTAATTTACAGTAATTGAATTCTTAATTGAGTCTAGAAAAAAAGGGCTGGAGAGGACGCCTCAGATTCTGTCTAATATAGTATTTAAAGTTTAAAGAAATCCACTGCTAAATTTAAATTTAAAATTCAACAAATGTAAGATGTTTCCATAGACAATGTCATGTTAAATAATTGTGATGTCAATATCGAGCAAAATAATTGGGGTTATGATTTTCTGCCATAATGGGGTAGCGCTGCTTGAGTGGCAGGTCGTGCACCACCCTGCTGTCTCCTTACAAATTAGGCAATAAAAGTTCATTCCCTCATCACGGTGTATTAGACCTGTTGTTTCTGCCAGATTCAAAATCACAACTGAAGTCAGCTGTCAACACATCACCGCCGCCGTGATGCTTACAAAGGTCGACAGATTGAAAAGGTCGCTTTTCCCGGAATAGATTCAGAACTTTCAGAGTTAAAAGGCACCTGACCTTAACCTTGAGACGAACCGGTATGTGTAAATGTAAGGCTTCTGAATGAATAATGAGAGGGTGTCCTCTCTATGACACAACTCACTGAAGTCCAAGGTTCACAGTGAGTCACAGAGTCACAGTAAAATACAGTATTTTAGTGACCTCTGTTATTTTTTCTGTTTTCTATAAAACTCCACAACTGTGTGTTTTCATGCCCATATTTTGGGGACTTTAAATCTCCCACTTTGCACAAACTGTGTAAATCAGTATTTACACAGTTTGTACAGGATATAGTAACCAACATTTCTTCATGAAACATGTTTCTTGGTTTGTACACATTTGTGAGGCTGGGAACTTGTTGAATAGTGCTGCACAGAAATGTTTGGAGCTGAAACTAGACGATTTCCAGGGTGCTGGCTGCACAGCCAGGAAGTCAGGATGAACAGAGCAGAACCCCTGCAGCGCTAGATTGACAACTGGGCCCCAGGAGACATGTGTGGGGAAAAAAGAGACTTTTGACTTAAAGAAAAAGCCTAACAGTAGCCTCAACATAGCAGTTTCCATAGTAGAAAAGAATGAGCGAACTTGTAGTTTGTCTGTTTGACCCTGATTGGCAGGAGGCTGGTAGTGATCCAAGAAAACAAATATGCAAAACTCCCAAAGTAATTAAGTTAAATGTAAAGAAATAAAAGAAAGTGTGGTTCAGTTAAAAGGGCATTCATGTGCTTACATGGAAAGCCTGAGACAAACAACAGAACAGAACAAGCAACAATGACAACAGAAATTACATTAAATCAAACACAGCAGGTATAGATTCACATCTGTCTATAAACGCTTCTCTCAATTTGAGACTGAAGATAATCTCCCAGGTTTTGTAGCTAAAATTTGGTGGAAACGTGTGGAGTTAAAGACAAAAATCCTGCATTGCAGAACTGATTCAAAGTTTGTAGGGCAGCACTTCATATTCGTGCAGTGACATTCAATGACATACAGAAGTTGTTCCATGATAAAAGAAAGGGAGGAGAGCAATATTCGTGTCATATTCTTGGCGTAATGTAAGTTTATTAGCGTTGCCTTCCAAGCAACTGTCAAAGATTTAGAAATCCCCAGACACTTGGTAGGTGAGGGAGATCTCAGATCATCTGGTATCGCGAGACTACAGCGTGTCAGGAGGAGCAGGGTGGAGGTGGGTTTGCAAGTTGGCCTGCAGATAAAACAGCATGTTTGGCAGACTGAAGCAGCAAATAGATCACCCAGTATGTTATTTGCCAATTGAATGCTGAGTGGGAGTCGGAGGGAGGGGGATGGGCAGCTTGAAATCAGTTGCAAAAGTCACTGAATCTTCCAGAGCCAGTCCCACTGGATGCATTTAAAGTCATCCTGAATGACTTTGAGGCACATCTGGCTCTAGATGTTTTAATTGATTCATATTGGCCTTTATAATCCTGGATATTGATGACAGACGAATATGTATGTATTTTTATGACTGTAATTTATTTTTTATTGTCATTGTAAATCGTTATGAGTTATAAATGTCTGCAAGCCTGTTGATTCTGCTGTTGCCTGTCTTATAAAAGAGATTTGTAATTTTACACAGACTTTTGCTGGTTAAATAAAGGTTAAATAAAAGTCAGCTCTGCTGTCAGCTGATGCGGGCTGCTTAGGTATTTAGAACCACTAGCTGACGTAGCTGGGTTTCGAGCTAACTTGACATAGTGACGTGCCTAAAATAAGGTTCATTTTATTTTCTGTTTTTAAACAATGTAACTTTGGAACAAATCTCTTGCACATTTAATGATTTTAATGCAGCTTTTCTCAACCTTTTTCAGTCAGGGTACTATATATATATATATACACTTGCAAAGACACACAATAAGTGGCAGTGAAATCCTACCAGAGTAAATTAAGCATAAGATATACTGGAGCATCTCAACAGGATTTACTGCACAGGGAAATGCAAAGCCAACAGCATAATACCAAATCCATAAATTCATCTGTATCTCATCACAGGATTTGCAGAATTTGAAAAATAAAGAAACATAATCAACAATATAAGCATGCTAATATCTATTTTTAAACTGGCACACAGCCTATTGTGATGCTCTGTATATTCAGTTGCGCAAAATAGGAGAGAGACAGAGAGAGAGAGAAAGAGAATGAGAGAGGAATTTCATTTATTTATTACATTTTTTTATTATTCGTTAACATATTTATACATGAACATCAGAATATATAATTTTGTGACGGCACCCCAATGTGTTGCAGCACACTGCAGTTGAGAACTTTGGACTTGTCGTACCAGATGACCAGATGTTCTAAGATGTCTGTCAGTGTTCCTGTGGAGCAAGGGCATGCAGGACATGCAGCACTCAGAGACCAGTGTAAATGTGTGAGACCTGTGTAAAAACATATAATGTATTTTTATAAAACTTTAAAACATTCTTAATTAACTCAAAAAAGACAGGACACATACATAACACATACATATATATGTTATGTATGTGTGATTGACATTTTGTATTAAGAAATGTCAATCACACATACATAACAGAGAAAAATAGTCAGTCACCACCTGCGCTCACTACAATTACTATAATTATTGAAAAGCTATCATTTAAAAATGTGTTTCATTTTTTTTTAAACCAATCAACAGACTCCGCTGATCTAAGGGCAGTGGGCTGTCTAATGGCTATTTTAGAGTCCTGTTGCCAGACTGATGAAGTTGCCTTCAGTTTTTAGTTTGTGGAGCGACCAGCAGATTTTGATTTGATGACCTGAGTGACCGGACTGAAGTGTAGGGTTAGTAACTCGGGAATGTAGACAGGAGCTACACCATGAAGTGCTTTATAAGTCATTAAGAGAATCTTAAAATCAATTCTGAGCTCCACTGGCAGCCAATTCGGCGAGGCTAAGGTAGGAGTGATGTGAGATCTTTAGTTTGTAAGATCTTTAATTAATGATGCACTGTAGGTCTGAGAGATCTCATAGGAAAGCTGTGAATTTTGCAATGTTTCTGAGTTTAGGGGAGCAAATTGAACCAGTTTGTTGACATGATTTCCATATATATTAGTTATAGGTCAAAAATAATGCCAAGATTCCTGGCTTAAGTTTTTACTTAGGCGGCAAGCAGGTCAATATGCTAAACAATGTCAATTGTGCTGTTCTCAGGGTTGGTTTTGTCAGAATTCACTTTAAGAAACTTGAGTTACTGTACATCCAATAGTTTACTGCAGCTAAACAGTAGTGAAGAGTGTCTATGCTGCTGAAATCAGTTGTTTTTTATAGAAAAATAAATGTCAGTGTTGTCTGCGTGACAATAGTGAGAAACAATTGAAGCGACTCATTATCAGGCCCAAGGGAAGCATAGGAAATGAGAAAAGAATCGGACCGAGGATTGAGGATTGAGCCTAGGGGCACTAACAATTCAAATAAAATCCCACAAATGCATGGAAGGAGAATCCTATTTTTCAACTAAGAGCACACGTTTAGTTGTCTTTTCCCCCACAGATCATTCAGTGGTTGACCTGAACAGGGATTAGATGAACAACATCTTGATGCACATTCTGTATGATTACTACAGTTAAATTCGGTGTAATTTCAGTTCCACACAGCTGCTGCGGACTAAAAATGCCATTACCATGTGTGAAGTGGGGCGATGTCGTCATCCCTTTTACAAGAATAGCAAGTACCGTACCTAGGCATCCTTTCATTTGCCAGACCAGTCTAAAATCTTTCCAATATGGTCCAAAAATGCTTTTCAGTATTTCAAGAAATATGTTTTTAAATTAATAACTTGCTTGCAGTTAATGACAAACTAATTTACAAGTAATACCAACCACAAAATGAGAGGAATTTCATTTTTGGGGGAAATGGAGAGGTTAGACGTATGCATCCAAAAATCTTTAGCTGTGTCTGCATAGTTTCATTATATGATTTTAGCAGAGTGTACTTTACAATGATGATGAGAATCACATTTTCATCTTCCATGCCTTAGAGTGGGAGTGGGTTACATCTCATATTAGTCCTTTTGCTGAGACAGGGAGAACAGCAATGTCACTTCAGAAACCATCCGTATCATGGAATAATGAAAGTTGTTTGTTTTTCCTCACCAGTCTTGCAATACCTGTCAGTTTAAGCATAAACATGTTTTTGTTTCTAAAGAGCATTGTCTGTTGCTGTGACTCTCAGGTAGCTGCTTGAGTACATCTAATACAACGGCAGCATTCACTGACACGCTTTGAAGTGAAAATGTTTGCTGTGGTTGGCCTTGCTCAGCAGAAACAAGAGGCGTGGAATTGGGAGATGTGCTGCTAATGTTTTATCAATAGTACAAATCCCCTTGTTGCATTTGCTTGTCAGCCACTAATCTTGCTCTGTGCACACTAGGAGAGGACCTGATACATTCTTCTATGCTCACATGGGATTACAGTTCAATCGAGCTTGATGGAAGTTGACATGGAGTAGTGTTTTAACTGGGTCAGGTTGTACATTAAAGCTGCTGCGCACACCAAAAGTGATGCAGAAGGGCTCTGCTGCATCAACATTCTGTGTGTGTGTGTGTGTGTGTGTTAGCAAGCTTTTGAGTCTTCTGAGATTCAGTACATGACATACGAATAAACAGTGTTTGCACCTCTCACATATTTCTCAGCGTTTCAATAAGACTTATGTAGACTTTATTTTATTCATTGGATGCCGAACTCAATTTTCTCCTCCCCATATGCTTTATTCACTGAGCAGGGGCACCTAGCCTCTCAGCTCCATCCCAGGTGATGAAAATATAGCTTCTTTTAGCTCCTGGATCTCATTTTGGTAGTTTTGTCCAATTTCTGGGAGCATTTCACTTGACAATTTGATTGCTGGGATCTGGGGATTCAGACAAATGATAAACAAAAACGTTTTAAAACAGCATCTTTCAGTTTAATGCACAGATATTTGGTCTGTCTGTAGTTTTCTTCACATACTTCATGAAACTGCCATCTGAACACTTGTCCAGTGTATTGCTGGGGATGACAGTGAGTGCAGTGAAGAATTTTGGTGCAATTTGGCCAGATGTTGGTGCCACAACAACTATATATATATATATATATATATATATATATTTGAAAAGAATGAGAAAAAGAAGAGAAATCCTATAACTACTGATTGTGTCTGTATCCTCCAGCTACTGGAAACTGGCTGAGATGCAGCATCTTCACACCTGTTATCTTAAGGAGTCAGGAGCTAAAATGGCTTCTTTCACAAAGATATTGCATAAAGGGACAATATAAGCTAAATAAGATTTTTGAACTGTAAAATCATGCAAAAACACAGTGCCGTCACTCCACACATGCACATTATGCACAGAGCGTAGGGCACCAAGTGCCTGGGGGCGCACCAGAAATTAGGCTTGTGAAATAATCATCATAATAGGCTAGGTGCTAGTAATGATATGAATATGTGTAAAGCATGTTAATATGTATAAGCCATACTAAACCAACATAGGCCAATTTCCTGGAGAAAAAGCTGAATCTGCCTGCGGCCCTCTCTCCAGTCTCCACCATGTCCCCCTCCCTTCTACCAGTGTTAGATTATGCTTCAATCTCAACTTAAGTCTGGCAGACTGACTGTGTTAACCTGGCCTCCAAAAGGCATCAAGAGGGAGCTGAGAAGAGGAAGAGAAAGAGGGTAAGGCAGTGTTTTCAATTAGAAAATCATGTTCATTTTGTAGCCAATGCATGTTTATGCCAGGTTAAGGTTATGCTGTGTTAACTGGTGATTTTTGGCTTCAATGGTTTCTTGTAGTGGAAACAGCAGTTTAAAAACACAGTAAAAATAAGTGTAATTGTAATTAAATCAATTCTAAATACATACTAATCAGTCTTAAATATAATACGTTACCTAAATTATGAATGTTTCTTATATATTTACATAATGATGGACAAAAAGACAAACATTTAAAATATAATGATTAATACACTGTATGTATAACTTAACCTTCAATTTAAGATTAGTTTAAATAATTTAAGGCTTCTTAATAACTGCCATCACTGTGACAACCACGGTAATGTTTGGATGAAAGTCACCAGTAAACAAGGTCACTCATTAAAACAAAACATCCTCAACAAACTTTGTAATGTTAACTCTTAATAGTAATGTTCAAACTGTATTAAACATGTTGCAAATGATTGATGCTGGCTGGCTTTGTGGATACACATTATATAGATATGGATTATTGACTGCTATTCATCATGGATGGTCACATGACTGTTTTGGTTTTATGTTAGCTATCGGTTGATAAGACTAGTGTTTCCTTCCTCAGGTTGCTAGCTAGATAACATTATGCTATTTTTGATTAAGCTTAACTTGGGGCTTGCTACCAGAGGTCCAGTCAAGAATCACCATCCTATTAGCCAAGTATACTTCACATGATACTGCATTTCAGAATAGGACTATCTATGAAAACATAGATTATTATTAGATATTTATTATTTATGCAGTTGCCCTCTCGTTTACACTGTATTAAGAACTGTATGTAGAATCCCTGAACATTTTGAGTTTTGTGTTTTTGAATGCAGAGTGCTTAAATATGTGAAAGGCAGACATCAAGGTCAAGAGGAAGATTTAGAGGGAACCATCCAACCAACCGGCCTAGACTATGCAACAGTTCCCAACAACAAGCAGCAACTCCCAGTTCAGGTCCTGGAAGGAACTCCAGCAAAGGACATGTGGAGACATGTGATCCTACTCTTTGGTCAGCTCACATTTTAGATGCTGAACGTGTAGATTTTTTTGGGGGGCCTTTTTAAGTATGTATACATCTTATTTATTATTCATGTTTATTCTTATAAATTGAAGCGAATCGCACCGATAAATTCTGAGTTACTGTTTATTTTGGAGTGGGGGGCACCACAAAGCATTTCTTCTTTGAGCACCCAAATGGCTAGCAACGGCCCTGCAAAGACATTTCAGTAAAGCCCCTTGGGTGCATGCTACAACTCCTTTAAAGTTGTATTTTTTTTTATTCAATCATTAAGTGACAACTGGGTAAAAAATTAAAAGCCCCTGAAACAGCTAAATGGACTTTGTGGTGACATTATTTGACTCTTTGAGAGATTGCGGATAATAAATCTCACTGTCTGACTGCTTCTGTTGTTTGTTCAGTGGACTCTTGTTGCAGAGTCACCTCGGCTCCTGTTCCCAGCAATAAAGCTGTTGAATAAAATCTCATCATAAATAAGATGAATGATGGCCTATATTAGAAAGCAAATAATATCCAGCTTGTAAAAAATAACTTTTCCATTAACGGAAATATCAGTCACCTAGAAGTCAAAGGGCTCTTCTTGGAAGGTGGGAACACATGGCCTTAGCACAAGGCATGAGGGCAGTTTAGGAGTATGTCCAAGTCATGCTGCTGGTTAGTCAGCAGGTGCAGAGCACTAAGGCAAATGCATGGTGCAGACAGGTGTCTTAGGTTCCAGAATAAATTCATAGATGTGTTTTGGGTAAAACATGAACTCAATAAATCAAACTCAATTGAGTTGCAACTGCACTCCTCAGTCTAAAGGGAGGATTGGCAAGTTGGAGAGCCTTAGATCATGACTATACAACCATTTGTCTTTATTAATTTGGCTTGAGAATACACTCTGTCTTTCAGGATCATTACAGGATCATTACGCACTAGTAGCCTAGTGGGTACAGCAAGTAACATTTCTATTATAATTCAACCATGGAAACATAGCACTTCACACATTTAAAATTATGCATTAGATCTCTTCCATAAAATCTCTACAATCCACAATTTATTTCTTTGATTCAGTCTTCTTTGCCATCAGAAAAGCCTGTTCTTGTTCGTGTTTCATGACATTTTCCATGGCAAACCTGTGTTTCAAAGGCTTTGACCACATCTCTGAATCGTTTCTTTCTTCTAATAAAGCAAACACTTATTACAATTATATATAAAGCCTAAAACTTGCACCAAAACATCCAGTCCAGCAGAGTATTTTCATTTGGTAAAATGATGTTGGCAATTTAAAATCCATGTGTTTCTTCTGTAAATGATGACCTAAACCAGATTTACTGTAAATGTTATATGCTTTCAGGAAAGTATCACATGTTATATCATGATCAACAAAACTTCTTCTGTGGGTTTTAGCTTTGTCATCTGTGCATGACAAACACGTTTTATCTGACTAATACTGTTGCTGTCCTGTATAAAAGGAGAGTCAGGAGATTCATTTCCCTTTTCTCTTCCTCCTGTGGCTGCATTCATTTCAAGAGTTTCACTATATGAATTAGCTTTGTGTAAAGCAGCTGACGTTTTCAATGTATAGAAAAACCACAGACCGTTAATTACATCCTGGCTTATCATGTCGCCATGTCTGGGAGATTTAAATATTCAATGAAATTGGCTGCTCCCTCACACAGAAAGTTGCACTCCTCCAGCTGCAGGAGGAATTTATTAAACTATGCTGCAGATATGACTGATTCATGCATCAAGTCAGGTTTATAGGACATTTCCAACGCATACAAAATAATAATCGCTCCCATTGCTTAGTTTCTTGTATTCCTGCTGTCTCTGTGCAGAGTGAAAGCACTTGCATCAAGGTATCTTCTAACGCACCTTTTCGCCTCATTCTTAGCGCAAGGCCCGGCCTCACCTGTCCTCAAATTAACACTGTGCTTTTATTGCAACACGCCATGCCTGGCACACACCCACTGGCACCAGCCTACGTGCTGCTGCCAAGGCTATTTACAGGACACAGGTGTGAAATTGACAATTGTGCTGTGCAAAACTACAAAATACAGCTGTGATTTGGCCCCGCGACCGTTTTTGTGCCTTTAAAATAGAGCTCAAAGTGTTATTGAAAGTATTATTCAGTTGAAATCTCCATATGCAGGACTGCAATCCTGTGAGGTTGTGGATGTTGTTATTTAAAGCACACATAATCTTTTCCCATTGTCATTTAATGCAACGAGACCACTAATGTTCCATGAAGGATGAGCTATTTAGAAAGCCTGCAGTCACAAAGTCTAGTTATTTTGGGTCATTTTGTCAATGTTTCAGAGCTGATTGTCTGTGTGCATGTCAGGTTATGGGTTTAAAAGGCCAGTTTGCACCTTCTGTACACAGAATGTGACATCTGCCCAACACAGGCAGTGTTTTTCTCCTCAGGATTAAAGAAAGGCTGAAGCCAGCCCGCTGCAAGCTGTATGTCCACTGCCTCTTATCTTCCACTTGCAGCATGTTACATACTGGATCTAAGCTACTTCCCAAATGATGGTGGTTTTTCTGTCAGGAAGGTCACACTCTCGAACCTCACAGGAAATGTGTAAGATCTTCAGAAAACTTTCATTTTTAATGAGGATTATTACATCCGAGCCCATGATGCAGGGTTGTTCAACCGTGCTGGCCGCCATCACATCATCCACTGAAACACTGACACTTCTAATTACTCCCTGAACCTCTAACTTGGACCTGGAGAAGTGGAGAACTGATTTTAAACTCATTTAAATGAACTGTATTCACTTTTCTTGGACTATTAGTTTTACTTCATTCATATTATAATATCCTCTCCTCTACTGCTTCCTTTGACACTTGAATTGTATATATTTAGGGTTTTTCGTGAGCTTTGTGTCATCTTTGTGTCATCTTATCTTATGTGTGGAGACTCTAAATTGTACATAGGTGTGAGTGTGTGAGTGAATGGTGTGTGTGCCCCATGATAGGCTGGCGACCATCTGGGGTGTATCCCTGCCTCTTGCCTGTAATGCGCTGGGATTGGCTCCAGCAAACCCCCGTTACCCTAATGAGGAAGAAGCGGGTATAGAAAATGAATGAATGAATAAATGAACAAAACAGAGATTACATAGAAAAGCCTAAACCTGTGTGATTCTGTTAGAGAGATAGTTCAGAGATACAGTAGTTTGTGGGAATTTACTGTTTATTTCCACTTTCTCAGTCAGAAACTAATAAATAAATGCTTCTTTATGTATTTGTTGTATTCTGAAGTTTTGTCAAACATTGATATTTAGCTATCCTGGCTCAATTGGGATCAAATACAATAATTATGACCTCATTGGCATTCAGGAATTATGTGAATTAAACTAAGGGGGCTGAACTGTCTGTTTTCCCAAGCTTTGTCAGTCTCAGACTTTGAAAACCCTTGGTATATGGCGTTGTGAAGACGAAGGAACCTTTAACATTTTTATTGCTGTGTTTGACTTTTTATTACCACATGTGGTCCTGTTGAAGGGCCTGGGTCGCCACTGGAATATGCTTCAAGTCTGTTTTTACTGTCTCACTTTTGCATGCATAACTGCAGTGATTGTGTTTTTTGTGGTCTGAATGCTGCCAGATTATAGTTGACCTACTGTGCCTGTAGATTGGGATGGAGGACTAAAGCTGCTGCTGCTCTGCTAAAAACGCTGCTCTCACTAGATAGTGTTAATCATCATCATACTAATAACTTAGATTTTAATAGCTCATTTTAGGAGAGCCAAGGACACATTTCACAGTAATGCAGACAAACTTGATAAATGGATTATGTTTGTCTGCTGTTGCCGACCTTGAGTAGGGTAGATGTTTTGGACCTGTAAATCCATTAGTCATATTTGATATTAAAACTGGTGGTGGTGGACCCTGCAAAAACAGATAAAGAGACACTGACTAAGCTCTGTTACATTTTCCTGCCCACATTCTGTCTATCTGGCGCTGGATGATTGGCTTTCTGTCTCTCTAAACTGCATTAGGTCCACACAACAGAAAACACACTGAAACACACACTATGAGAAGCATGTGTGAGAAGTGGACAAGTCTGTTATTAGTAAATAGAGTGTGTTCTTTTAACTTTGATAACAAGTACATTTTTTTTCCTAATTCTTTTGTTGTGACAGACCCTTGAGTCCACTACTGCTGATTCTTTTGAATCAGAAGCAGCAGTTACAGCAGTAGTTGTACTGTACAACTGCTGTTGTACAACTGTTGTACTGCTGCTGATTCTTAAGCCTCATGTTGTGTTCTGACAAATGTAGCTGTACCTGAGTTCAATTTCTTACATTAATTCTGGTCTCTGCCATTAATTTCTAATGATTGGTTACTTTTGACCGGGAACACTAAGTGTACAAAAGTTGAATAAAACACAAAAAAAATGTATTTTATTGTATGTAAATTAATACAGTTTATTTTGTGTGCTCAAATTCTCTTTGTGGACAAAGTCATAGAATCTTAGGTGAATCTTATCAAATTAATCACATTTTTCAGAGACAAAAACTTTGAAAGGGTCAGATTTGACTGGGAACACAACATAAAGGTTAACACTAATACAGTATAAGGGATTTATCCACTCATTTAACATGCCAGCTGATTGTGTTTTGTTTAATGATCTTGTATCAGATGTATCCTTTAAACTAGTAGAAGATTATAGTTTCTGTGTTCAAGTTGAGAGTGGGTTACACTGTTTCCACACAGATTCAAAGCCTTTTCTGGGATCTTTCTGTGTGGATTTGCATGTTCACCCTGTGTCTGCATGGGTTTTCTCCATGTTCTCCAGTTTCTGGCTTTCACAGTCCAAAAACTTTCTGAGGTTAATTGGAAACTCTAAATTGCCCATAGGTGTGAGTGTGTGAGTGAATGGTGTGTGCCCCATGATAGGCTGGTGATCATCTGGGGTGTATCCCTGCCTCTTGATTGAAGTACACTGGGATTGGCTGCAGCAGACCTCTGTGACCCTAATGAGGAAAAAGCGCTATAGAAGATGAATGAATGAATAAAGTCGAAAGTCACAGTTTGAATTTGGTGAAACATGGTGAAGATAATTTGCAGATCTCTCCTCTTTTACTGCTGCTGTGTTTCTCTCCTCTGTTACTGATCCACACCACACACACACAGATCCAACCACATCTCTGTGTGCAGCTAATGTGGTTGACGTTGAGCTTCACTCTGCCAGAGTAGTTTTATTATGGAAACACATGTTTACACGCCATTCCACACATGGATCTTGTTCACAGACAGGCGCCATTACACACAGCTGAAGCCTTGAAATCTCATGCGATTGAATTCTAATTAATTATTCCTTAATTTTATTATTTATTAATTCACTGTTTTCAAGAGCATTGTCTTCTAAATGAGGTTGAGTATCCACAGACACTTCAACATGCGGAACAGAGGAGCTGGAATCCCAAAAGCCAATCCTTCTAATTAGTGGACGACTGCTCCATCTCCTGAGCCACAGCGGCTCATAAGCAAACGTCTGCCCATACACATAAATGATTGATTCCACTTGAGACCATATATCAAGGCTTGTTTCTGTGATTTTGTTCTGCAGTTTACTTTCTGCCAAAACCTGCCAAAGAGGATTAATCCGGTAGACCGCCCTCGCTCATAACAAGTAACTCCTGTCCTCGTGACTTCAAGCGTCTCATTGCCAGGATATCATAATTATGATTTTTGGGTGAGTGGCTTCCACTAATGAGGAGGAACAGAATAAATTAATTTCAACGAAAGAGCGCTATGATCCTCTGCCATTTCCTTTCACATGTTTTCCCAACGTGCCCTTATTATAGGCCAAGTACATTCTTTAATGCAGCAGAACATCTGTCTTTTTTTTGTTTTTGTCGCTTGCTTTGGAAGGTTCATTGCCTGACATTAGGCACTGGGGGGAGGGATGACAGTTTATCTATTCTCCTCCATTTTTCAGGATAATATATATGCAATGCCAAAAGGCTCCCTCTTAAGCGCATCCACAGAAGCACAGGGAGAAATACTGAAAAAAATCCAATTTACATTTTTCTTCAGCTGGCGATGGAGACATTTTTTTATCACTTCAGCTTTGTTTTTGCAGAGATGGTTGTACGTTTGGGAAGGTATTTATTCTCAAAATATAATAGTAGGATTTCCTGTTCCCTGAGAATTAAAATACACCTTCAGCCTGCTCTTAATACTTTGCCTGCAAAGTTACCACTACATTCTAATTGTTTTCATGCCACCATATGGTTATTATGTTGCTATTGTTGTTCTATAGGTTTTTCCTGCATCTTTAAATTGCATTTGAACATGTACAACTGTATTTGTGAGGTCCAATTACATTCCATACGTTCCGTTTACAATAAAGAAAAGAAAAAGGAATGAAATCCTACTACTGCCTGCATTTTGATAATATTTTTGGAGACAGTGTTAGTAAATGGTATGAGCACCAATGTTACTTACCAACATTATGAATATGCACTAGAGAGCTTTAAGTTGGCCTCCACAAGGTCTCACTGTGAGCAAGAAACCGCTGACAGTGAATAAATCTTCATGTTTAATGACTGGTAACGGATTAACTTTCTGCCAGTCTCGGAACCCATCAGCTATCATCTGGTGATGAATCAGACACTTGGGGGGTGTGCCAATATTTCTGTGTTTCCGGTGGAGCCAGGGGATATTCAGTCCAAGATTTCCCTTTCCATTCGTTGGACTCCAGTAAGTCCAGAGATAAAAGCTAAAAGCCAATGACTAAAAGCCTCTGTGCAGCTTTGCACACAACTTCATCACTTGCTTGACCACCAATTAGCAACCAAAGCCTGGATAATTGGTCAATTCCACAGGGACTGCAACTGGAACTGTTTTATGTCATAAAACAAAACAAAAATGAATAAAATAAAACAATTGTCTTTCACTGATGTATGATGCATATTTACATGCAGATCTGTTAATTTCTGCTAACAGCTAACTGTTGCTGTTCAAACTTCTGTTGACCATAAATTCAACTACATCAACACTTTTTGTGATGAGCTGGATGCTTCAGTACTTCAAGTAACTTCATTGTAACAGTACTTTATTTGACTTAATTATGTCAATAGTTTATTTAACTACATGTTAACAGTAGTTTAATTAACTTAACAGGCAGAGAACTTATTGCCCTATGGCCTACTGATCTCTTCAGTTGTTTTCCTTATAGGTTTTCTTCATCAGGGCATTAGGGCAGAGCAAAGGGATTTGTGGCAATGGTGCTGAGGATGATAATTGTTTTTGAAGTATGATTCATGATATACAATATCTTAATGACATTGACACAGGAAGCATAAAGCTTTGGTTCCATCAGGGTGAGTGTTGGTCTTCAGAGGTGCCCTAGTGGTCCTCAGGGGTGGAATATGCTCAAAAGGGAGGGAAGAAGAGTCATATAATGTATGTATGTAATGTAATGCATGTTTTGGGTGGTTGTGGTGTTGCAATGTCAGACAGTAATTTCCTGACCACGAACCTTATGTTTGCATCTGTAAATTAATCATTTGGTAAATGGACTGTATAGCAATTTAAGTACTAATTCACTAAAATAGCACAGATATTTGTGTGAATCAACCATTGATTACCATTTGTAATAATCAAATTAATGGAATACAATTAGGATGGAAACAATATGAATCTGTTATGTTGCATGTCAATTTAAGTGGTGGTTGCACCCCTGCTGCTAGTGGAAACACTCAGTCTGGAGCCTTGGATCTTGCAGGGATAAGTGATATAAGATACTCATAGATACTCAAAGTCATAATAGTGTGCACGTTGCAGAGGATAATCCCAGACAAGGTGTCCAATTATCAGTAATGAATAGACGAGGCGGAGGCATGATAATTGGACACCTCGAAGGGCATTATCCCGCTCATACCATGGTTACTTACCCAAGAAATAAATATTGAATCAATTATTTATACTTTAACATGGTTTACAGTTAGAACCATGAGCCACAGCTGAGCTGAGATTATTTAATAAACTATTTCTCGTCTGGACTGTACAGGCATTATCAAGGAAACCTGCCGCGGCTACAGCGTAGAGCATAAAATTCAGAGCAGTAGCACTATTGCTTTCAAAATTGATGTCCATGTTTTTTTGAGGATGGATGTCTCTTAGTGTTGTAACTGCCCTATTATTTGTTTTCTGGGTGTTGATCTCCTCCTTTTTTCTTTAGATTTTCTTTTTTCTTTTCTTCTTCTTTTCCATCCCATCATCAAAATGACTCGTGGATGTTTAGCTGTTCTCTTACTATTGTAATATAGTAAACTGTGCCGTTGTTACCATGGTTACCAACAAGTGTTTGAGCTAGTCCAGCAATTTGACCAGAATGTCTTAATGGGTGTCCTATGACCCTTTTTAATAGACACCCTGCAGCCAATAATTGAGTATTCTCCCAGACCAGGGGTAGGCAGCATTTGGCTAATTATAGCTACAAATTTTATGAAAACACAATTTATATTGGTTCTGAATAATATTTATTAAACCAACATTTGCATTGCTCATATTGACATGCATTCAGTAATGCTTTTATTCAATTAATGAGCTTAATACACAAACAAAATGTCCATGCTATTATTTCATTGCAATGGGGCCTTACAAAACATTATTCAATAATGATAACACATTAGCACTGACACTAATTACAACAACTATTATTCATGTTTGTAGTGCATCTCTACTCGGCCTTACCATTCCAAGACACATTTCAATTAAGCATGGATTTATCTCAGAAAACAACTACCATCACACGCAGGTGGATCAGTAGAAAGTTGAGTCTTAATGAGATACTTGTGGCCTCTCCTGCTGGTGAACAATACACTGAATGTCAGTGTCAGTGTGTGCGTCCAATCGGCATGAGCTGGAACAGGGTTTCATCCTTCAGCCTGTTCCTCTCTTTTGGCTCGACATGAGAAGCTGCTCTTGCAGATGTAAGTACTCCCAAACATGCTGGCCATTGAGTGTGCAAAATCCCGTAGGAGTGGGGAGCAGGACTTGAGCAGTAGTCTCCAAAAGGAAATGTTACTGGCAGCAGCATACAGGGGGTCAATGAAACATGTAATTCAAGGCTGTATGGCACAATTCTTGAAAGCGCTATGTGAACTGCTGCTGCAGGTTTTCTATGTTGGCTCTGTATTTGGGAAATGTTTTTTGCATGTTTGGGGACATCTTTGTGCATCTCTTCACATGCAGGAAAGTGACAAATGTGTATGTTCAGATGAAAAGCCTTCTTTGAACTGCACTCTTCCCTACCACTGCATATTCAGGTGATTTAGATGTGTGGTAATATCCAGAAGGAAGGGCCATGTTGCAAAGAAAGCCTGTAGCCTCAATGAGTTTAACACAGTAAGCACTTGTATCACATCAAATGCTGTCCTCTAAGAACACTGGGATTTCAGTGCACAGTGCAAAAGAAAAATCTCAAAGCACTTCCCACGACTCATCCATCTGATCTCAGTGTGCATCTGTAAATTCCCATAAGAGGCGTTCGCTTCATCCAAAAAGGCTACAAACTTTCTATGATTGAGAGACCTGTTTCCCCCTGGAATGAGATCGGTAACCTTGGTAACTAAATCCATTGCATGGCTGAAGTTCATAGTCTTGGCACAGAGGGCCTCCTGGAAGATCAAAATGAAATGGGATTTAGCTTATGATAAAAATAAAACATATATATATATATATATATATATATATATATATATATATATATATATATATGTATTTATTTATTTATTATACATCATGTAGTTAGCTAGCAGTGCAATATTATCTGTTGGCGGAGCCTGGCAAATCTGTCCTTGCATTAAGTTGCACCGTTGGTAACAACAGCTAAAAGTTTGTCAAAGCATCCACGCTCATTTACAACATTTTCAACAGTGTTAAAAACATCTCTGCCCTTGCCAGTGTCATGCATAGATGACATTTTCAATAAGTCCTTATGCAATTCAAATGAACGATGAGCCAGACCATCGCTGACCCAGACCATGGTATGAAGTCAAATAATTTAAATAAATACTGAAAATGTGGAGTATGAGTGTTCATTAAACCCTCTGGACCCTGTATGAGTTGTTTTCGCCCAAATGTCTGATTTATTGCAATCCATAATAATAAAAGCATGAGTATGGGCACAGCCGATGGCATCCTCATAAAAAGAGAAAAGTAGAAAACAGAGCTTTTAATCAATAATGGACAGACTGCTTCTTCCCACTGGCAGTTCAAAACCAGTATGCCTCATATAAGCGAAAAAAACCTTTGAGCAAATATACATACTCCACTGAAGCCACAGGGAACAAATGATCTAAGAGCTTAATATGGCTGAACCTTCTATTTTAGAATACACATTTCTTTGTAAACTTCTATGATGTATTACCATTAAATGCATCCTTATTATACTTGAAACCAAAAAGATTCACTATTTCACTTTTTTCGCATCTATGTGTTATTGAAAGTAATGTGGTTGGCTTTTGTACTCGTCACACCTCATATCAACAGGATTCATGTTTTTTAAGAGGCAACATACAATCAGCCTGTTCTGAATGGGAACATTCATAATTACATAAATGCACAAACTCTGTGTGTACATGAATCTCCAGCAGAATATATTGACAGAATTTTGCACACATTCATGCAAAGTAATGCAAGGCCTTCCACATTGCCTTTATATATTTATCTCTGAATGTAATGTGCACTAAGGCACTTCCATGATAACTATGCAATACTGTAGGTTAGCATGCATAATAGAAGACATTGGGTCCCATTCATCAAGTGAGCAGAGAGGCCACACTGTTCTTGAAAAATAGCATGTTCCCTTTAAAGGTAGAATAAGAGGAAAGTCTGCACACAAGCCCAATGCAGAAAATGTATTAAGATGTCACCAAGTGTAAGTGTAGGTGCTATCGATTAAATATCATTTATACAGAGTCAGATACAGAGTTCTGTTCATATGAGAGTCACATGATCAACAAATGAAGGAATATACAGTAAAACAATTAGATAGCCACAAGTCCCAACATACCTTTGTATTAAGATGTGGAAATAAGAAAAGCTAATATATACATAGAAATACGATACCATATAATACATATATAAAAGATTCGTAGGACCCAATAGAAATCAGGTCATCATCATAACTTCTGGATAGATTCAGACACCTCTATATTTTTATGACCTGTCTAAGCTACTAATTTTAACTTTGACATGTTTAATCTTCAAAATTCAATGATGGCTTAGGAGCATCTTCACAATTCTAAAGTGATAAACCACGAGCCATGTGAGGTGAATCTTGAGGGATTGAGGGTCCAGTAAATCTAAGACGGAGTTAACAATCTAGTGAATGGGGCCAGTCGTCATGTGGCCCTTTTGGTTTCAGATTTGCCAGAGTGGCGTTTTTTTGCAGATTATTACATGTTTGTGAGTGATTGATCAATGCTTTCCTTAATCTACTACTAAACACTGAGAGCTTACAAATCTCTGCATCTGACACGGTGCAATAAATTTAACAGCTTATGGGAATAAAAATGCTTTATAGTATTGAACAGAAGGAAATGCGTGTGTCGCTTCAATGAAAACATTTTCCCTGCTCTGCCAGTGGAAAAGAGCTGATTCAGCATCTCAGTCATCACGCACACTGTAAAGTAATATTCTTTGATTGTTTTTCCTTTCTTTCTTTGTATTTCTTTCTCAAACTTGTGTTCATTTGCAGTTTCTGTTTTCTAACAGCAGTGGCGGAAATGAACTAAGTACATTTAGTACTCAAGTACAGTTTTGAGGTACTTGTGCTTTAATTGAGTTTGTATCTACATTTATTTACAAGGATCTGAATTCTTCATCCACCTCATACTTTTGTTCTCTTGTCTTATAAGTGTGTCCATCCTATACCCCGAGACAAAATTCTATAATAAAACATCCCAATTGTATGTTTTAAGCACACAGATATACCAAAATAAGCTTTTCATTATTTATTGCAGCCTTCATTAAACTGAAACACGTGGTTGTTTGTTTCTCTCTGGATGAAATTTGTTACACTTAATGAAATTAACGAATAACTTTTAGACAGATAACTAAGTGCCCAAATTTGATTAGATTGCCTAATGTAATCAGTACAGAGTGGGCTTGCTGCAGTGCCCGTTCATCTCTTTTTCTTGTCTCTCCTGCCTACAGAAGATGCAGCACTAATGAGCAGCCATCAGCCTGTGGATGAGTAAGGAACAACGAAGAAACCTGAGCATCAACAGTCCACAGTAACAGTAAGGCTCTGTAATATCTGCTATCCTACCCAAAGCCATTTATAAAGGTATCATTAGTTCTTTAAATCCCACCACCCCCAGTTCGAATCCTCCCCAACCCACAAGCACCTGCTTATTGTTGTGGTTAATGACTCTGTGTGATCGTGACAACAAAAACCAGCTAGAGTAATGGTGTGTGGTAGCCCTCACACGCCGCTGCACAGGGCTTCTTTGCCTTTTTGAAGGAGTGTAGACGTGACTGATGTGACATTTTGATGCCATTCTGTTTATCCTCTTATAACATGCCGCTTGTGTCAGTGACATTTCTACTTCCCTCTTTTAAGAGCAACATTAAAATTCATACAGTACTTGTAATGCCAAGAAGACATTAGTGTGAATAAGACATTTAAATGATTAATAACTCCCTTCAATAATCCCATTTGTGTGCTTTGTTAGCTTATCTGATTATCTGTATTAGAGAATTGATTAATGTTGAGTAGCTTTGTTTACTTCCTGCTGTTATTTTACATTACATATAAAGGTTTCATATTGTAGAAAGTGAAATTACAATATCTTTTTCATTATAAGAAGGTCTAGGTGTTATGTAAAGGGTACTGTTTTACTGGTGTTATGTAAATACTGTCCCATGTTTCAAAACCATCTCCAAGTACTGGCCCCAATGGGTCCTGTTGTCCTGGCAACAGGACAGAGTTCTGTCAACCTCTTATTCAACTATTAACATTCCTCTGACCAGCAGGAGCCACTAATAGCCACTAAAACAATCATTTGTGCAAATTTTGTGAGCGGGATCTGTCCCAACATTTAATGGGTGCCTCCTTGGCCAATTCTACATCCTGCCACCAAGTATCACAAACTGTACACAAAACAATACCTCCCTGCAAAGGTAATAATCAATCCACAGAGAAATAAACACGTCTGTAATGAGAAACTGCTTTAAAACTAACCAAGTTTGCTTTATTGCCTTGATCACATTATGATTGAATTATTAGTGTTCATCTACAGGTAGGCGTTGTTATGCTGTTACGCATTATTTTGTAATGATTTTTTAACCGTCACACTCCTTCACATGTCTGATTAAATTTATCTTATTTGCTGTGTTTTATAAATAAAATGGATTTGCATTTTAGGCTTTCAAGGACAGAAAACATTTGCGCATGACGTCATGCATTGATGCCTGCATTGATTGTTTTTCCCTCAGTGGCTTTAAGTACTCAACATCTTTGTCTCGAGACGTCTCATTAACTTAAACGGAATCATTGCTGCACCGGGTAGCTTTTCCCTGCAGATGAGGCATTCTAACTGTGGGACAGCTGTTCCTGTTCACGAAAAGCTGCAGGCTTTTCACTGTCAGCTCAGATCCAGTCTCCTCAGACTGTGTTGACATATCTGCATTTGTTTGAGCTTTTATAATCATCCTGTTGCTCGCTCTGATAGTCCTTATTTTACCTGTAGATTTTTAACATTTGATAACTCTTTTTTTTTTTTTTTTTATTTCATGCCCCAGGACTGCAGATGAAATTTTGCTTTTTAGGTGATTCTGGGAAAGACAACAGGCTTTGTCCCTTTAAAATAAACATAAAATACATAAAACTCGAATGTTGTTTGTTTTGTTACTATGACAACCAACAATCCTGAGCTGTCATCACCAATTTGAGCTGTGGCAAAACTGCATATTAAACATGTTGGATTTGATATTTATTGCTAATTCTTGAATTTTAACAGTTTTAACCATTTTTACAGTATATATTTTGATACAATCCTGGACAATAGATGTGTTAGCATGTAAGTGCACACATACAGCATGCCTGTCCTCATTCAAGCACATCCAGTGGTGTATTCCAATATGTTCTCAGCCCAGAGTGTCAAACTGCCTCATTTTCTCTTCTGAGATACTTCATAAGAAAGAGCTATACAACATCCTCAAAGAACCTCAAAAATGGCAAGTCTACTGTGTTTCCGTAGAAATTCAAAGTGCTTTGAGTTCAATTTGAGGTCATTATATAAAATATCCCTATAATAACTGTTAATGTGTAACTTTTTGATGTGTTGGGATGCACATTTCCTTTGTGGAGTTTCTGCCTCTCCTATCCAGCTGTTAGTCGAGAGGTAAGCAGCAGCTCCTCTGGTGAAAGAGTGCTCCATTAATTTGCAGACTCCTGGGGCCCTTTTGTGCATTATTCCAGGGTTTAATGAGTTAGAACATAACTTTAAGTTTAATACATAAACATCATAATAAATCTATAGCTGTTTAGGGTCACTTTTAGTTGGGGGCCTCAGGCAATGCCTGCTGCTCCTGATGCCCCACTGTTGCAGCTACGAGAGTGTGGTTAGGTCTCTTAAACACACACACACACACTCCACCTCTTACTGCTGCAAGCACACAGTTCACTTTCACTTAACCACTCTCTCTCTGTATTCAACTGTGTGACAGCGCAATATGCCCTGCTAGTTTCACATTGACACACACACACGCACACACAGCATCTGTCATTTTAAATCAGGAACTGAATGTATTTATTCTACTGTTATTTACTAGACTGGCTAACACCAGACCTCATGTCAATGTTGGTCTGGGATTGTTTGTATTGGAGGTGTGGTTTATGAAAAACCAGAGCTGTTTATTGGGCACTACCAATGTCTATCAAATGCTTCTGTAGCTTATAGTCAATCATTTGAAATATACCTGATACCTGATGATGATGAAATAGTTTTGTGCAAAAAGGCGCTCATATTTCAAAGTAATCTTGTGGTCTAAATTACTTAGAACACTTTCTAAGGCTGCATCAGAAGGTCATGTTGGATCCACATTTATCAAAAAAGTCACTTCTGTGTTGTATTATGGTCTTGCTGCCCCTTGGGAAAGGTCCTTAATGTTGAGACCAAATTTCATAGCAAAGTGAGTTCACATGCAATGAAGGATGAGTATACCCAGGCTAATTATTTACTGTAGTTAAATAGATAAATGTTTTGGCATTGCCTTTATTTAATCATTGTTTAAACAAGCCAAAAATAATGAAAAGGAAAGTACTGTAATACTCATGAACACCTTACATCCTTCCATATTTACTCTTTGTAGCCCAGTTATTGACCTGCTTTTGTCAAGTAAAATATCCAGATCTGCATAATACTGTTTCTGTGTATTATGCTACGAATGCAAAGCTGTGATATTTTCTTGCACTGAGAATGGTAGTATTGTAGAAAAGGAGAAACTTGTACAGTTTGTATGGTCACAGTAGGCCTTTATCGTGTAAGTCCAAGTCAAGGTTTGCAGAGCTTTTGGTTTTATTAAGAGCCTTGTCAACTTGCTATGTAATCATTATAAGCATCTAAGAGAGCACACATGCTAGGCTCTCCAAAGCAGTCGCTACATTTAAAACAGTTGTAGACAATAAAATATGGCCTTGCATAAATGACTTTGGGCACATTTTACATTGAAGCTGGGGAATGTCTTATCATGCAGAAACAGGGGTGCAGATTAGAAGTAAATTATTGAGGTAGATTTGGGTCATAAATGGGTCATTGAAATTCTTCTTAAAGATTTATGAGTGTGTCACAGCAGTTAAAGTAGCATTTTTATTCCCGAAGAAACATGTCCACAATCCTGAGGTGACTGCAAATGTAACAGGTACCTGCTATCTTGCTGTATTACACAGTATTGGTTCCCGTCTTACTAAGATTTTTATCTTTCTTTTATTTTTAGAAATGACCTTGTTTACATTTTGAAAAATGATTATATTTAAAGAGTTGTCTGGAGTCAGGAAGGTCATGTTCTACACAGCTGTGAGGGAGCGGTAATAAATTGGTGTTGGTTGTGAGTAGACAATGGGCTTACTTGTTGCCTTCTGGGATTTATGCTTCATGGCTCTAGATGATGGCCCTTCACAAATCTGTGTATCTTTACCCAAACATTTTGAAAAAGCGACAATGTCCCTCCAGATATATTGTGCTTTGTCAGCCATTTTATCTCCATTGTGATTAATTAGAGCACTTTCAAACCACTAGTTTTATTATTTAGTCCACAAAAGGCAAGAAATACATATTAATTAGAAAATAGCCTTCTACTTAGTCCATGGTCCACCAGCAAAAGAACCAAATTTGATCCGATTGATGTTTCATTAATGTTTATCACTGTTTATCAATGTTTGCACCTGATGCTTTTACACCAACAAAAATGAAATGGACTGCTTTGGTGCACACCTTATTGGTGTGAAAGCACCCTTAGTCCACTTGAGATCCAGACCTTTCTAATGGATGTCAGTGTCGCTTGTTTTGTTGGTATTTTCCCCGTCTGTCTAACTCCTGTTAAGCTGCTGATGCAGACTATGATTATCAGTTTTAGGGTTTATATTAGCTTAAGGATTGTCTGTCATCGTCGTCAAACTTGCTCAATTTTTTCCAGGGCATCACATGAGCAGAGACACACTGCCAGATTAATGCAAGTTGTTCCAATAAAGGCCTTTAAAGGTAAATTTTCATTATTTTAAATTAGTTAGGTAAATGAAATGTTTGAGATCAATTGCATGTTGTAAGTTAAGCACTGAGTCTGAGTGATTACCTGATTAGCGCAGCTTAGTATACTAAACTCCCATTCCAATGCTGTAGTAGTACATAGGATCAGGCAATGTGGGGATCTAAACTTTTGTCCATTCATTTGAATGTGGGTCCATTAATGGCCTGTGGGGGACAGGAATGCAAAGAGTACCAGAAGAAGAAGAAGAAGAAAAAAAAAAGGAACATTCCTCCGGCAAGAGTTGAGACAAAGTCAACTTTTTCAAAAATGGAACCCGAGGTCGCACTCCGATGGCCAGTTACATAAACCTGATACGATTAATCGAAAGCAGTACAACACTAATATAAGTGAGTACAACAAGAAGAGGATAATAAATTTTGTTTGATTTGTTATTAGGCTCTGCTGCCGGTTTCCAGACTCATTTTACGCAAACAAAAAAAAAGAGAGAGAGAGAGCTGGAGGGAGAACCAAAATAAAAAGTGTTGCGAGTCTTGTACCTGTAGTCCCACATTGCAGTGGATTTTGTCACTGGACTGCCTCTCTCTGACAGAGACACCATCATTCTTATTATTTTGGCCTGTTCTCCAAGGCTGTGCATTTTGTTGCTCTCCTCAAGCTCCCCTCAGCCTTGGAGACTGCGAACCTACTTATATCCCAGCAGATATTATGTCAGACCTGGGCCCACAGATTAGTTTTCAGATGTGGGCTACAGAGGGAGGCCCGGCCACGCTGCTAAGAACCTCACCCGGAACTGTCGGTTGGTGGACTGTCACCGTACACCTGCTCCTGCCTACCAACCAGGCCAAATGGTCTGGTTTTTGGCCAAGGACATATCCATGCAAGTTGACTTCAGGAAATTGGCCCCACAGTTGATCGGCCCATTTCCCATTTAAAAAGATTGTCAACCCCTCCGTGATCCAGCTCAAGCACTCTGTCTCCACCAAGATTTACCCAACCTTCCATGTCTCTCTGCTCAAACCAGTCTTTTCCTGTCCCCTGAGCACTCTGACCGAGCCCCCTCCTCCTACCTGGATCATGGATTGTCACCCAGCCTTCTCAGCCAGTGGTCCTACAGTAGTAGGCACAGCAGTGGATATGACATGATCTCATTTTGGACCCTACTCTTATCTCAGACTTTTATAGGACTGAAGTGTACTGACTCCCTGAACTCCAGGATTCCCATGTTCATCTGTCTCCTCACCTTGTGCTCCTTCCCTTGTGTGTCTGCTTTCTCCACAGGCAGAGGCAGGGCATAGCAGAGATGGCCTGGCACACCTGCCATCAATCAGCTTGTTACCCAGTGTATATCTACCTAACTCTACAGCCACTCATTGGCAGATCGTTTCACGTGCTACTCGATATCACCAGGCCTATTCTCTCTAGTGTCTCGTTTCTGCCTTCCTGCCGTGCTCCTAGCAGCAACTCCCCTGACTTCCCCAATATATTCTTATTGACTGATCAGTGTGCGCATCTCTGTTTCTGCTCAGGGGTCCAGCCTTTTTGTTCACATATCAGAAAAAGACCCGAGCGTTACTTATTTTCTGGTTCTTCTTACAGCCTTTAAAACAAATAAACATGCCCACACCTCTACACAGACCTGGAGGATGCCTGATCCTGTGTGTATGAAACCTTAAGATGTTACAGTGTCAGTAAGTTTGTCCATAGTCTGTAGCTGCGGCCTTGAAAACACTCAATCAGTGCAGTCAAAGCAGGCTTATAGCTCCAGTTCTGTCCATCTGCTCACAGTTTTAACCATAGGCTTTGCTCATTTCTGTTTCTGCCTGTCAGCTGAGAGAAGATAAAGTAGACAGTGATCAGAGGGTCCCAAAGCTGTAAGATACAAAGTGATATGTTTCCTTTAATATTGTGTAGCAGTGGTCTAGTGTGTTTTTATGCCTGGTGGGACACTTAATGATGCTGTCTCCATTCTGACAGTTTGTGGTTTGCTCTTTTAAAATCCCCAAGGATAATGAGAATGGAGTCTTGTGTTTTTGCTCCATGCCTTTGATGCAGCTGCAGAGTGACATACATGTTAGAAGCCGTGCATTCTCAAACTATAAGTTACCACAATTATTCTTTCAGGTCCAACTGGGAAAAGAGAATATCCTAGAAAGGATAGTACGGTAGTAGTAAGTATGCATCGCACATAGTGTTCATTATTCCAGTTCTTCATGTTTTTGTTATCATGGCATGTTTTTTTGTTAGGAAAGCTGTTCTGAACTGTGTAGACTTACCTAATCTCCAGTCTAGACAGGATGGTGGTATTCAGGAAGAGATGAATGGCTCTATGTGTGCATCTAATATTTCTCCATTCTCTTTATAGTAAAAGATGTAAAAGATCATAACACTATGCAGGCACACATTGAACATATCCGCAAAGCGCAATTGATAAGCAGCCATAAAAATATTTTATTATGAATTGATAACACTTCGAAAGTTGACAGAAATACATAACTTAACACATTTAACAAAAGTTCAGGGGTTTGCAGAACTTAAATCCACATATTAATTGGAAAAACTTCATATTAATCTGAAAAGCCTTCATATTGTAGTTTGAAAACTGGATAGAAAATCTATTAATTAAGTACAGTGGACAACCAACACTAACACATGTGCACAGGGGATATTAAGAGGCATCTGTTATGTATGTCATTTTTAGACATTTGATCTGGAGAAAATGACATATTGGGCCTTTATCTGTCATCTGGTGAGATCCGTACAAAATTGAAGGAGAATATAATTAGCTGGTAGGATTTGGTACACACCATAAAATATCAGCCTGTGGTATAATATATGCTTGTAAAAACTCTGCTGAAACATATTTAAAAACAATTCAGTCTGCTATCACTAGTTATAATACAGACATCTCAAGGGGTAAACATGCTATTTCATATTTGCCATTCAAAGACATTTTACTCCTCTGATCATATAGAACCATCTGAAAAATAAACCAAAGTGCCCCAATAAAGACTTGGCTCACATATCCCGAAGAGATCTATCATTTACCACAGAACCTCAGGGAGCTGGAACAAACATTTCAGGCAAATGTGTGTTTATTGCTAAAGATATATTTTTAAGATTTCCACCACCTACCTGTATCTGAAAGCAGTATCCATATTTGTCACAGCTTCTTTCCCCTGTGGAGTAGCCCAGACATATCTCAAGCAATGTGCTATTTGTGAATTCTCAATCTCAACAGCACCAGGTTGTGTCAAACACTTTAAAAAGTGGGGATATCTTTCACCTGTGTGTGCAGATGAATTACTACTAAACTGCCAAATTGGTTTTCAAACAATTGTGTTTACTGCTTGCTATGTGCTCCCTGTGTGCTTTCCATCCTCACAAAGCATATCAACAAATCCTTTCATCAAAAGCAGAAATAATATATTAAGTCAGCTGTACAAACTATTCAACGTATGCTATCTGATGTTACCTACACACATCCTCTTATGTTCAGTATGCTAAAGTCAAAAAAGTATGTTAAATTCAAAAAACACCATTTTTACATAACACAGGCAGAGAAAGCAGTGATCTGAAAAGGGCGTTTGATACAATTCATTAACCTCCCAACAGCTTTCTTAGGCAGAAATGCATGAATTATTAACTGCCATTCAAATGTATTTTTAACCCTGATTATTAACTTTAGCTTCTACCCGAAGGGATTGTCTGGCATTATTATTGTAGAGAACAGGACCTCTTGCTGACACATAAATTATCTTATTATGCAGATTTTCAATATGGTCGTTAATTTAGGAACTGAATTTGAACATGTTATGTATGAAATCACCTTCTCTTTCACCTGAATGACAGAGCTTGGCAGGTATTTGTGCCAATGTCAGCATTTATTCCACATACACATATTGTATTAGAATGACCTTTTTTGTTTGGGGGGGGGGGATTTTTCCTTTAACCCTTTAAGGTTCTGTATAACCGTTTGGTAGACCACACATTGAGTCACTATATCTCATTGAATAATGCATGAGCCATCGCTACCACTTGGTTTAGTTGCGCTATGCTAAAAAAATCCTCTATATGGCTCTGTGTCTTTGAGCAGTATGTTTATTTATTTTAATTTGGAAAAGCAGTTGTTATACTAAGTGAGTAAAAAACGCTAAGAAAAATTTTGTCCATCGCTATTTTTCTTGGTGCGGACCTCAAAGGGGATAGTACAGTAGAGATGACAGGAAAGGGGGAAAGACATGCAGAAAAAGACTCCCGATGCAGGATTCGAACCAGGGCTGCCGGTGATGAGGATTTTAGCCTCTCTACATGGGGCGGTGCCAACATTTTTATCTTGTGTGAAATCCTCACATAGCTTGTCTGATTTTGACCATAACCTGGAGAGATGAAGCATCTTTAAACTCAGTTTCAGTGTTTAAAAGATAAATTTATCAGCTTAAATGCACAATATGCAATTTTCTCTCACTAAGCAATAACGAAACATGAGTTGATGATGTTATGACATAGCATGGGATCAGGAGGAATTCTAATAACACACCAATACTAATATAATAGTAAAGTGTATTGCATTTGGGCAACATGGTGGCGCAGTAGTTAGTGCGGTGCCTCACAACAAGAAGGTTGCAGGTGTGGGACCTTTCTGTGTGGAGATTGCATGTTCACCCCATGTCTGCATGGGTATCCAGCTTCCTCTCACAGTCTGAAAACATACTGAGGTTAATTGGAAATTCGAAATTGCCCATAGGTGTAAGTGAATGGTGTGTGATAGTGTGATGATAGGGTGGCCACATTCTGGGGTGTATTCCCGCCTCTTACCTGTAATGTGCTGGGATTGGCTCCAGCAGATCCCCACAACCCTAATGAAGAATAAGCAGGTATAGAGAATGAATTAATGTATTTGTTTTATGTAAACATTGACATCCTCATCTGTAAAGTCTGTCAGTCAGTCATCTTCTATACCCGCTTATTCCTCATTAGGGTCGCAGGGGTCTGCTGGAGCCAATCCCAGCACATTACAGGCAAGAGGCAGGGATACACCCCAGATGGTCACCAGCCTATCATGGGGCACACACACCATTCACTCACACACTCAGACCTAGGAGCAATTTAGAGTCTCCAATTAACATGTTTTTGGACAGTGGGAGGAAGCCGGAGTACCCGGTGAAAACCCATGCAGACACAGGGAGAACATGCAAACTCCACACAGAAAGGTCCCAGACCCAGGACCAAGGAGGACTTGAACCTGCGAACCTTCTTGCTGTGAGGCAACAGCGCTAACCCCTGTGCCTGCAAAGTAAGTAAAGCTGTCAAAAAAATTAGTAGTAGAATATAACTTATGTGTCACGTGGTGAGGTCAAGTTGGGGTTTTTGTCTTGTCATTTCCTGTTTTATTTTGAAAGATAACTCTTCTCCCGTTTCACGTCACTTGCCCTTCCTCATGTGTCATCGGTCTGATTGTCGGCCCCGACCTGATTGTTTCCACCTGTTCCCCATTACCCGGTGTATATCTTGTCTGCGTCTCCCCTTGTCTTGTGCCGAAGTGTTTTGTTTTATCGTTCACCAAAGCTCTTTTTCCAGTGGCCATAGCCATAGCCATAGCCATAGCCTTGTTGTGTGTGTGTTTCCTTGTTTTGACTCAAAAGAGTGATTTTTTGTTGTTAACTTTTGTAGCATAGCCATTTTTTTTCTCGCGTTTAGTTTAGTTAATGTTTTCAGCCTGTTGTTTTTCCTCGTTAAGAGCAATTTTGATTTGGATAACTTTTGTAGTACAGATTAGGTCTCTGAGAATTTAGTTAATGTTTTTCAGCCTTTTGGTTTTCCTCGTTAAGAGTGTTTTTGATAACGAAGAATAGATTAGCGTTTTTACCTCTTCAGGAGTGATTTTCATTTTCCTCAGTTTAGGCCTGTATTTCATAGCCTCACTCTGTCGAGGGTTCTTGCTACCTGAAATCAAGAAACTCACCTACACCTCTGTGCCTGAGTTTGTGTTTAAGACCGGTACTGACAGTATGTATGTCTGAAACATAGAAGAGTGGAATTATAAAGTAGTATTAGATGAAACTTTCAATTCTTAATTTCAATTACAATATTCTGTTTAATATTGTGGCACTTGTAATTTACGAAAGTACAGAACTTGAGTAAATATACTCACTTGATACTATATGCATTATAAGGAGCAAGGGTTAGTTACTCAATGGTGCAATGCTGAATGTGTTTTTTTTTTTATTTAAAAAAGGTAATTGTTGGCATAAGTTATGAACTGTTTCAACACAGTGCTGCCAGATTTATATTACCAATTACTGAATATAAATAAACCTGATCTGTGAATTACTGAGGCAAATCTATTCCGTTAATTCAAACTATAAACTGTCTGGCTGCAATCTAAATAGATCTCTTACCCTTACCCTTAGCTAATTATTATGTTTGAGTCATGGTGTCAGTTGTAACGCCACATTTCTCATTTCATAAGCCTGTTCTGGGTGCATAGGAAATCTATCTATCTTCCTGTCCTTTTTGTTTTAGTAGAGTGCTTTTTTCTGACTATTTTAATCTCACCCCTGACAAATGCTCCATATTACAAAATGAAAAAAATAAACTAAAACTAGCAAACCCACTTTAAAAACTAATTAAAACTTAGCTGAAATTTAAGATAAGAAAATAATAATAAAACGTTTAGGATAAGATAACCTCTATTTATGTTTTCTTGTGTTTTGCCACAAACACAAGTGATAAATTATAATTAATTGAAATCACTGTCCACTGAGCCTTCAACATCTTATCATCATGATAAGTTAGCTTCACAACTCTGGTAATTCACCTGTTTGTCTCTGGTGACTCTGGCAGTGCAGCAGCTTCACCTCAGCTCAGCTTCAGCCTCACCAAGAAGGAGCTGAGGTTACAGGTGTATGAAAAACAATCAGCAACATGCATAAAGACTGATTTTATTTATGTTATTAAAACAATTAATGTGCATTATTTTATTTCAGTTCAGTGTGAGCGTCTCTGCTACATTTGGTTGCTGCTTTACATATTGGACGTTTGCAAGGACACTACACAAAGCACTGGCACAGAGTGCAACACTTGAGTTAAAGTGTTAGGTATAAAGTACATTAATTCATTAGTGTAATCCCCTGAGCAAAGTCATCGTCCATGTTGACTTTTACTGGGGAATAATAGCAGGCCTCCCTTTGAGGATTTTGACAGGGAATCATTAATAAATTCAAAAGATATGCAGTGCTCTGTTTTATTCTTTAATTCAGGTGCTCTGATAAATAAATGCAGGCTATTCTTTGATTTTGGAACAGTAGCCCTTTATTGTGTGGTTGTAACATTTCAAATGCTATTGCATGGTTAAATACTTTTTTTTTCTTTTATGAAATTTCCCCCTCACAAATTGCAACCACCCCCTCAGTCACTTCATCCTGGCATGGGGCCTGGTGGGCAGCTGCAGTGCAGCTTGGGGACCAACTCCAGTTCTTTTGCCAGTGCTTGGCATACCTATAGAGCAAAAGCAGCATTTTACTGTGAATCTACTTTGTGTCGATACATTGAGCAACTTCTATAACTAACAGAAACAGCATTTCACATCACTGGACAGCTTAACTCAGTTAAACAACACGGCCAATATTACCTTATTAATGAATGCATTTTTTCATCCATAACCCCAGTATAAAAGCATGTCTTATAACTGTACTCGTCATTTCTATAGATATGCTTTTGTTAGGCTTTTTTAATGAAATTGCAGGAAAACAAATATGGTAGAAGTTAAGGTTATTAGATACAGGTTCTTTTTATTAAGCAAAAATGCCAAATATTTGTATATTTGCATTCTCAAATGGAACGATTTGAAGCTTTACTGTGTCATACATGATGTCTGATCTGGAGTTTATTAATTGGACAAAAGACGGTTGAGACATCATGGTGGGATCTTAGATACTATAACAGGCATTTTTCACAATTTTTCATTTCATTTCACAGAGAAAATGATTCATCAAAAAAAAATCATCAGCTGCAGCCTTGCATAATTTATGGGATAATGAAATCACAACATTGCCTTCTTGCTACTTATAAAGTTGTTATGAACATGATGCATCATTAGCATTCATGTCATGATTCTGGCCACCTGACGAATCCAGGTTCAATATTTATTCTTCTATTTACTGTTGTTTGGTTCACCAACTAGTCACAGGCCTTTTCTGTCTGTTGTTTACGGTTGGGAGGTTAGTGTACATTGTTTTAGAGATTTTAGAGCCTTTGTTCACCTAAAAACACAATTTTCTCAAAGATGCTAAAATGCATAATAAACCAGAACCAGTATTACAGCATTGCCAAGGTCCCTGGCTTAGTGTTTTTCAGTCCCATTGTGCCTTATTTTCCTGCTACAAGGAGACTTAAGACCTATTAGACAGATTTTAACAAAAATGCATGGTCTGGGCATAAGATGCACTTTGGATCTGTGTCCAAATTATGTTGCTAGTTAAAGCCAGAGGAAGGCACAGCCCCTGATGTGAACAAAGAACACATGATGCAGAAACGTTGTCTCAGCTTCCTGATAAAACAGACCACACTGTATGGTTAGGGTGTAACATCTTAACCAATCGGAGTGTCCTCTCCTGTCCTCTTCAAGCCAAGTCAGAGAATGCATCGTGACTTATTTCTGTGTAACAAAACAACCATGTACAACTGCAGTTAACAATTTCTGTGAACCATAAAATCATTCATCTCTGTTGTCACAACAAGACAGATCAGTGCTTAATCATTTTCACATCACACAGTCGATATATAAAATTCAATAAACACTATTCATTGAGGGCGACATGGTGGCGCAGGGGTTAGCGCTGTTGCCTCACAGCAAGAAGGTCACAGGTTCAAGACCGCCTTGCGTCCTGGGTCTGGGACCTTTCTGTGTGGAGTTTGCATGTTCTCCCCGTGTCTGCGTGGGTTTTCACCGGGTACTCCGGCTTCCTCCCACAGTCCAAAAACATGCTGAGGTTAATTGGCGACTCTAAATTGCCCGTAGGTGTGAATGTGTGAGTGAATGGTGTGTGTGCCCCACGATTGGCTGGCGACCATCTGGGGTGTATCCCTGCCTCTCGCCGTAACGTGCTGGGATAGGCTCCAGCAGACCCCTGCGACCCTAATGAGGAATAAGCAGGTATAGAAAATGACTGACTGACTATTCATTGACAATATAGTCAGTCAGTCATCTTCTATACCTGCTTATTCTTCATTAGGGTCGCAGGGGTCTGCTGGAGCCAATCCCAGCGCATTAAGGCAAGAGGCAGGGATACACCCCAGATGGTCACCAGCCAATTGTGGGGCACACACACCATTCACTCACACATTCACACCTACGGGCAATTTAGAGTCACCAATTAACCTCAGCATGTTTTTGGACTGTGGGAGGAAGCCGGAGTACCCGGTGAAAACCCACGCAGACATGGGGAGAACATGCAAATTCCACACAGTTCTAACCCCTGTGCCACCTTGTCGCCCCATTTACAGTATATTTTCTCCAAGATCCAGCATCAAGGTGGTCCTCTCATTTATACACTGTTCATGTCAGTGTAGATTCTCACTCATCCAGGGCATTGTAGTCAAGGAGTTTAAAAAGTAAGCAAGCAGACTTTTTGTTTAAGCTTGAAGATGTTTCACCTTTCATCCGAAAGGCTTCTTCAGTTCTAGCCTGATGATGGATACCAGGAGCTATTTCTCTGGATCACAGAGGGTGGAGCTATAGACCACACCCCTCATCCCATAACAAAGGTTCACATAGGTCACCCTTCAAGGTGTGAATTGGGATGAGAGTCGTTGTGGTTACGCTCTCATTCCAATTCAAGGTGTGAATTGGAATTAGAGTCGTGGTCACATGATCCAGAGAAAGAGTCCTGCTCTGATGGTGAAGAGCAGTTAAACTTCCTAGGATGAGATCTCAAGGCAGGATGGTATGTAGCAGATAGGTCATGACGCAGCCCCCCTCCTCTGTTCAAAGTTGGTTGTTCCAAATGGACATAGATGGCCTCTTTCACTCCTATCTCAAACCACCTGTCCTCCTTATGTACTACCGACTCTACCCAGGAGACACCATCCCATGTATATACGGACTCCCGAAGATTCATAAGGAAGAGGCCCCCCTCAGACCAATTGTAAGTAGCATCAATTCCGTCACTTAGAATGTTGCAAAATTCCTATCAACGAGTCTGTCTCCTTTAATTGGAAAAACCCCACATCACATCCAGAACTCCAAGGATTTCACTGACAAAATCAGCCAACTGAAACAATGGTATCATACGATGTCACATCCTTGTTCACCTGCATCCCCACAACAGAAGCAGTAGAGGCCGTCAGAAACAGATTACAACAGGACACGTTTGCACACAAGAACCAACCTCACCCCAGACAAGATTTGCTCCCTCTTAGAACTTTGCCTCACCACCACCTACTTCAAATACAATGAGGAATTCTACAGGCAGAAACATGGCTGTGCCATGGGCTCTCCAGTCCCCCCCCTGTGGCGAACCTCTACATGGAGGAAGTGGAGAACCAAGCACTAACCTCATTTAAAGGAGCACTGCCAAGCCACTGGTTTAGATATGTGAATGACACACTCACGAAAATCAAAAGCCAGGAAGTAGAGGCCTTCACGAAGCACATCAACTCAGTCAACAACTACATCAAGTTCATCAGGGAGGACTCCAAAGACCGGAAACTACCCTTTCTGGATTGTGAGGTCCTTGCTGAAGAAGATTGAGGTCTCAGCACAGAGGTTTACAGGAAACACACTCCAACCAATATCTACTATTTGACTCTCATCACCCACTGGAACACAAACTGGGTGTCATCAGAACCCTACAACACCGGGCAGACAGTATCCCTTCCAAAACAGAAGGGAAAGAGAAGGAACACACACACATCAAACAGGCACTAATTGAATTGTGGTTACCCCAACTGGACATTCATAAAGATTAATAGAAGACAGGAGAAAGAAAACAAAACACAGAAAGACAAAAAGAAAAACAGAAGGAATCGTGGTAGTGCCGTACGTATCTGGTCTCTCAGAAAAACTGAGAAGAATCTTCAGTAAGCACAATATCCCAGTTTATTTCAAGCCTGGTAACACCCTCAGACAGAGACTGGTCCACCCCAACTCCACCCTATGTGATCCAGAGATATAGCTCCTGGTTTCCATCATCAGGCTAGAACTGAAGAAGCCTTTCGGATGAAAGGTGAAACATCTTCAAGCTCAAAGAAAAAGTCCAGTTGCTTACTTTTTAAACACCTTGACTATACACTGTTCACACAAAAACTATATGACAATTAAAATAGTTCAAAATCCACAAATTATAATTCTTTCGATTCAACTTTCAACATCATCAGGAAGGCCTCACCTTTAATTCCCTGTGCCTGCCATCCTTCAAAAGCCCATCAATCAAATGCTACAACCCAAAATGTGAATCTCAGGTAAAATATAAATGTTAATCTGGTTTCCTTTGGAAAAATATGACATGAATTTCAGAAATGGATTAATATGTGGTTTTCCAGTAATAATTTGGTCTATGTTTTGACCATATTGCTCTAGTTCAGGAAGATGCAAGACTCTGCTATGAACTGAATAAACCCCTCCCCCCTCAGCCCAGGATTTCTCACTTAACATGGACAGTCACACAGTTGTTTCCCCCCCGGCCCGTAACCTTGGCATCAGTTTGGATCCCACCGTCTCCTTCAAGCTGCACATCAATAACATCACCAAAACAGACTTGTTTCACCTCAGGAATATCGCCAGACTTCAGCCTTCTCTCCTTCTCAGCTGGTGAAATTCTTGTCCACACATTTGTCACCTCCAGTCTGGACTATTTCAGCAGCATTCAACACTCCACTCCACTTCTCAGATTACAATATGTTCACACCTCAACAAGCCTGGTTACTCACCCACTCCAGAGAACACATCACACCAATCTCTCAACACTGTCACTGGCTCCACATAAAACACTGAATCCATTGCAAGATCTTCCTCACAACTTTCAATGGCCTCAGTAATTACCTGACAGAATGTCCTCCATCACCACACTTCAGATCAGCTGATGCCAACGTCCTGTTCACCCATCAGAAACTCAGACTTAATCCTCTCTTTAAAAAACAAACTTACAACACATGACTTCAACCACCTTCCCAAACTAATTATGGCAACTTATAACTTTTTTTCCCCTTTCCTTCATGAGTTTTGCATCACTTCACTTCAGTTTTTGACCTTCCAATAATTTAACTCTTTAGAATAATGAATGAAATATTGGCTGACAAGTTCTGACAAATGGAATGCATTATTATTATTATTTCCATAGCTATTATATATAGTCTGACCATTTGAGTTGTCTAAAACAAGTCTGTAGCTCTGCAGAACATCAGAAACATTAGTAGTAGATGACCTTCTGCTTTCACTTTGTTTCTCATGGCATTGCGTGGCTTGTTTTTAATTAGTTTCCTAGTGTAGAATCAACTAAGAAAGTTCATGACCTATTGAGTTTTCTTGTTGTACAAAAAAGGTGGATCACATCACACTAGTTCTCAGATTGGATCTGTCTGTCAAAGGATTGATTTCGAAATACTTCTGTTGGTTTATGAGGCTCTGGATCGTTTGTTTGTGATCAGCTACTGCTGTTATGAACCACCCAGACCTTTCAGAATGTCTCGGACAGGTCATTTAGGCTCCAGATCAGCCTGTCCTTGCTGTTTACATTTTCTGTAAAGCACTTTGAATTGCCTTGTTGTTGAAATTTGCTATTCATTCAAATGCCTGCCATGAACTTGCTTTACCTTGCCCTACAGTGGGGACAGATTGATTATGGTTTGATATGTGTGTTCCTTTTTTTTTTTTTTAAACGTTAAGGTGCTACCTTTGCCTGCCAACAACTAACTGCTCGAGACAGACTTTCCAATTGGCTGAAAATAGATTGACTATTCAGCAGCAGCAGTGTAGGCAAAAATCAGTGTTGGTGGGCGCAATGAAAATCAGGCGAGTCCAAGACCCATCATACTTAATAGGTTCTGAAATGCATATGTTAACCAAAATAAGCCATTACAACTATACTATACACTGAATGCACCTCAGTTTAATCATAAATCCCTGTATATCACCGGAGGTAATATCACAGGCACCAAGGCAAACATTAACAGCATCAGCATTGCAAAGCCTGGTACGACAGGCCACATATTCTCACAAACACACACACACAGACACACACACAGCTGACAGATGCAGAAGCATAAATTAATCAAGTGTATGGATAGAGGTACACCGCCACCAAAATGCTCAATAACATAAAAAATGACCATAACTGCATAAACCACACACATACGTCCACACATACAGATTGCAGACACAGCAGCATCAGAATGAAGCAGCTTCATAATAAAGTCCCAACAAAAGCTATACTTAATAAACTATAATAGTGAGTAAGTTATAGGCTACTACCACCTGAAATCTTAAGTCAGTTTATTTTGATTGTTACAGCATTAGACATTATGTCCTGTTGCTGTGCTCTGCAATTATTTCATTATATTCCAACAATTCAGTCGGTTCCCTTTCAAAGAAGAGCAGGGACGCGGAGTTCACTCTGTGTGTCATCAGTTTGTTGTTTGTAGCCTTTCCCTGTCTGACTGACAGTTGAAAAGAGTCTTTCAACAGTACAGCTTGTTATGGGCAGGGTGACAAAGGCCTGTAGGAGATGATTCATTTTGGGGAATCTGTCACGGGGGCATGCGCCTCAACAAGTGATGGAAAGGCCCTGTCCACTGTGACCTTTGTCTTCAGCTGCTGTACAAACACTTCATGTCCTGCCTCTTCCACAACAATGGAACAGCGTGTGCCGGCAGGATGTATTAATGCCATGTCATGAAAGAAGTTTGATTGAGGCGTACATGTCTGCCTTAAACTTATCTTACTTACTTGTTACTTTATCAAAGTTGTTTTCTGTATGATCCTAAACAAGGGAACGGGATGGAGTGACAACATGTAAGACGGTAGTCTCCAACCCACAGTTTGTTCCAACCAAGCAGTAACATACCTGAGTCTACTAATAAACCACTAGGGCCCTTGATAAGGACCTTTATTAGTAGAGTCAGGTGTGTTACTGCTTGTTTAACATAAACCTGCACCCACAGTCGCTCTCTACGACCAGGGTTGGAGACCATGGTGTAGGAGGTCAGAAAGGTGTGGAGGGGCAAGGTTATGGATAGACTTAGACATGTACAGGAGGACTTTGTAAAAGATTCTTTGATTAATCGGGGGTAAGTGGAGTTACTAAAGGATAGAGGTGATGTTCTGCTGTCAGGTGGTGACAGAACGACAGGAGGAGGAACGACAGTCCAGACAAGAGCAGACCAGACAAAAAGCTTGCTAGCCCACATCATGTCATGGTGGCCAAGAGGATCAGTCAAGTCAGGTGCTAACTTCCTGTAGGTAGGCTATTGTTAGCTAGAGGATATAAAAATACACAGGAGCAGCAGGTGGATCAGTATTGAAACACAGGTAGATGCTTCAACTCCTACAAAGTGCTGTCACATTAGTCCATTCAGGCCACATTGAGGCCATGAATCATACAAACAAACAAATGCTACTGGAGAGTATTGGTAGCCAGTCATGCCAGCGTTCACTCAACCAGAAGGATGTGACCAGAGGTTTTATTGAATTCAGCAATAAAACGTTGCGGTTTTCAATAGAGGGAATGACTTTTGTGCTAATTTGCTTTGGCCACTGTCTAAACATGTTCCTATTTAATGGCTTTTTATTGTGGTGATGCTGTTGCAGATAAATTTCATTGAGGCAGACAATAAAATGGACATTGACCTTGACTTTGAAATGAGATACTGTAGGATTTCAGTGTTATGGCTTTAATTATTATACATGCCGTGAGGCAAAATATAGCAATCAAAGACCTAAGGGATTGTTGAAACTGTTTATTAACTTTGTGTTTGCGGAGAGAATTTGGAGCCACTTCAGTTAGTTTTCTTTGAGTCATCAAACGGCTCAGAGGAGCTGCGGTGTCTTCAGCATACAGCTGTAGTGAGTCTAGAGTCTCTAAGTATTTGTTTAGTTTAGATTACTGAAATAATTTAAAAGAAGAAAAAAAGACAAAACTGATTAGTCAGTTTACAGAAAAATATGTCCGCTATTTTCATTATTGATTAATCATTTAATTTTTCAAGCAAAAATCGAAAACAATCCTACAGCTTCTAAGTTGTAATGACTTTCTGTTATACTTTTGTCTTTTCTGATAGACAAGTGAATATTTTTAGATTATGGAGTATGGGAAACCAAATAATATCTTTACAGCCCTTTCTTCCATTCTACAGTTATTATACCATTTAAAAACAATTGAAGAAGTTACATTCGGTAAATATCGAGCTGTAATGTCTGTAGTATATCATTTGCCCGTACAGCTTTTAACAGAAGGCAGCAAGGGTTAGTTGACTCAACTGTAATGAATGTTCTTTAGAGCTGTAAATGTAGTGCACTTGTATACTTTAATAGAGCCTGAGGGCCATTGTGACTGTCGATTGCACATTTTCCCATCACTGTTGCACAGGGAAATGGATGAACCCTAATGAACAGGAAATCACAGCTATAGTCTTGAAACAGTAGTTACCCAGTCTTCTAAAATAATTGGATGCTTATAAGTGTGTTTACGCTACTTTAATTTAATATCCTGTGTGACGCTGGCAAAAGCATCACTTTAGGATTTCATATAATTCATGGGTATTCTTATAAATACCACCGGCATACACATGCCGGAAATGGCAGCATAATGTATGTTTTCTCATCCCCACATTCATTTTTTTCCCCATTTGCTTTTATGTCAAAACCTAATTTACCGCAGCCATCATTATTTTTAGCCGTGCTGTTGTGGCTCCAAAGATAGCAATGTTTGGTCTAGAATGTCTCAAGAAGAAAAAGAAGATATCCATAGTGGCCAGAGAATTAATTGTAATGACTTTGGTGATCATCTTAATTTCCGTCTAACGCCATAATCATTTCTCCTTTGCATTACTGCTCAGACAGAACACAAATCATGTGGAGGCTGCAGATCTCAATGAAAATCCACTGAGATGTTTCTCAATGAGATGCACAGGAATATGCATGTCAATGAGAAGTTCAGTACATTCCTGCTTCTCTCCACACTCCCCGCCCCCTGTAACACACACATCCCAAGCGAGGAGTGAAATAATTGGGACTGTGAACTCGTGTAACTCTGTAGACCAAAGGAAACCCTAAATATTTCTGCTGGAATACTTGTTAGCAAGATGAAAAATAAATCTTATGTTAATTTGTGATATTCTCTACGAGATTGTCCAACTTGATTTTTCACCGAGTACATGTTGCAACTGAACATTAAATATGAACAAAAAAAAACTATGATGCCATGACCTAGTTGCTAAACAAAGTCTGAAAAGATGACTCATTGATATTGTTTTCAGTTGTTTGACCTAGATTCATTTGAGTTGTTCTGTCTGTCAAACTTATTTCATTCTCAGATAATGACTAAGTTTAAATAATGAGATCAGATTACCAAACATGAACACTTACAAGGAATTTGACTCAAACAAGACTATAGTGCAGATAAACAATAGTGCAAGCAAGACAATAGTGCTAGAGGGAAAAATACAATATACAAGCAGAATATGCTGAATTTGGTTATATTTCGAACATAACTATTATCATATACATGACTATTATGAGTAAAAACATGAGGTGAGTAAATAGGTGAGAGGGATTTGCCCTGGTAGAGACAAACCATGGTCACATTCAAGTTTGAGGTAATATGCATTTCTGTGACATTTTACTTGACTTTTAAATCCCTGACTCTCATGCACCCTGTGTTGGGCAAGTTACTTCAAAACGGTAATGCATTATTTATAACTTGTTACTGTCATTTCAAAGTAATTCATTACATTACAATATTAATGTAATGTAAGGCATTACACTACTATTGGATTACTTTTAGGTTACTCGCACCAAAATAACTGGAAGTATGGATTTGGCAGCCTAATTATATCTCACTTACATTACTGGTGCTAGTCACAACAGGGATCTTACTGACACGTTTTCAAAAACCCACTGTTGAAAGTGGTTTTCATGTCTTCAACAACAACTCCGACACAAATCTCCTAACCTCTAGAGGCTGAAGAATCTCAAAGACAACATTAATTTTGTCTGTTTTTGTGGTTTTATCTCCACTCTCATGCGCAGCTTGCTTCTTGGCAAACTTCATGTTACTATGGCACATTCTTTGCTAGTATCATGTTACTATGTTAAATTAATGGTGCCATTTAAGGAAGTGGACAGTTCTTTAGGTGTAGCACACAAAATGCAATTGACTGCGATATTCTTCAAATCCTTATGTTTCACAAACATAAAGTAATGACCGTGTGCCCATCTGGAGAATGTGCTATCCAACATTTCTGTAGGTTCACTCATCTCCACCTTTAGTCTGATGAGGCAAAAGGAAAAGCAAGTGAAACATTTTTTGTGCGGACATTTCACTGCTGCTGACCTTACGGTGATTTTCGCAAATTTGAATGAACAAAGCCAAGAAAAAACAAACAAATGATGATTTCAATCCAGGTTAAAAACACATTGTAATGCACATTACTGACATTTGTATAGAGTAAATTATTACCATTTTTTTTCTCTAATGCCTTACATTACTGTGTTACAGCAAAGATCAATGCATTACAGTAATTTAGTACTTTTGTAACTCGTTAATCCCAACACTGCATGGACCATAGTAGAAGATATTAGGCTTACTATGAATACAGTGTAAATACAGTAGGCCTACAGTGCATTGAACTCATGTTGGTTAATTTATTTGTAATATTTGATGAGCGGAAATCGTTCATTGTCTATCACAGTCTCAACAAATGAGCATGTCGGCAGCATGCCACTCTCACGCATTCGTATTTCTCTCCTTGGCATCGGCCCTCTGACAGGCATATTAGATCACACATGGCCTTTTGAAGCCTGGCAACCAATCAAAAATGACAAATGACAGCATGGTGACAGTGACAATACTTAGCGTTGACAGACAAACTCACAAATATGTGAAAGGTGAAGTGTCACAGAACATCAAAATCTCCACTCCATTTGTGTAATTGAGCATTTCACATAAAGTTTTCTTACCCTTTTTATTCATGTGTGTGTGTGTGTGTGTGTGTGTGTGTGTGTGTGTGTGTGTGTGTGTGTGTGTGTGTGTGTGTGTGTGTGTGTGTGTGTGTGTGTGTAGCATAAAGGTCCTGACATTCCTGGAAAGTGTCTGGGCCAGCCACTTCCCTTACCCAACCACAGCTGTTCATACAAGACACAAACATGCAATGATATAGGGCAGAGCACAGAAAACGCTAGAAAAATAAAGTGTGAACAGACCCTCCCAGTTTTAAATGCTCTCTTGGGCAGAAAGTAAATGTCTGTTTGCCAGCAAAAACACACCAGCTGTATCTCTATATGCTATTAACATCACAAAGCCTTCCATCACATCAGATGACCTTTGGAAATTGGCAAAGCTGGCAAATGTTTGTGACATTTTGATTTGTCTTTTTAGTGGTGCTTCTTTAAAATTAGTCATTCCTGAAACATATCTTTTGCAAAGTACATTTTCCTGTATGAGTTGCTCCATGTTATAAGTGTCTCTTTAACCACTGCTTTAAGCAGCTGTTCTTTACTGAGATCCAGAAAACTATGAAGGGTTTTTACAGACAGACAGTGTCCTGATTAGACACAATTTGAAGTTTTCAGATGTGGAGACCTTAACCTCAACAAGCAGAGTAATTGGGCTTTCCTTTCAAGTGTTTGTCAGCTAAATGTTTTCTGTGTTTTCTCTGACCGCTGCTTCTCACATTGATGCTTTCCCAGGCAGTTCACCTCCCTGTTAAAAAAAAAAAAACAGGGACCATTATCAGATTTTCAAAATTCAGTAACAAGTAACAAGTTCAACTGCAGAAATATACAATAGTTGGCCCTAAATGTTGCTGGAGTGTGGTGGAAAATGAAAAGGTATTCAAAAGTTGTAGTAATTCAGCAGGGAGGCTTTTTTAGGATTTTTGCATCTGAGACATATTGCAGCTCTACTTCATAACGCTTCGGCCACACTGTTTTGTTTTGATTGATGTCACGATATTGACCTAAGGCTGTTGCTGGTGCACATAGTGTGATGATGAATCACATACTGCAGCAAAAAAGGGTCAGCCTGAAACCTCTGGCATGTTGGGTTTTATAGGTCGCGGCTGGTATGCCACAGTGCATCTCTGTGGAACCGTTCCTGTCGAAAGGGGTCTCTTTTTTGCACATTCAGAAAACTAAAAAAGAATTCTTCTGGACAAACTGTGGGCGGAGGAAGTTGAGTTTGAATGTCAAGTATCATGTGTCTAGGCAAACGCTTCTTGTTGAGTTTGCAAACCCCATCATCTAGTGCAGTCCTTAGTGTACCACCATCTGGCCCACAGCTGAAAACTATTAAGATCCGTTGGAACTTCCTTTCCTCTATTCCACCCTAGTTTTGAAGGCAAGTAAGTAGCTTTTATCTCTCCTCTGTTGTTGTTGTTTGCATGTTTCTCTCCTCAGATCTGTTTCGTTCCTGCTCTCTGTAAAAGGACAGTGGTGCTTTTGCTTGATAAAAGAGCAGGGTCAGAGTGCCGCATTTGATATACAACAGCAAAAGCGGCAGACTGCGTGAGAGAGCATGTCTGGCTTTTAGATCAGGCTCCAAGACACCACGGCTGATTCAACTGAGGAATTCTGGGGCTAAATTCATAAACGAATGTAGCTGCAATGTCTTATGCGCTGCACTTAGCCGGCAAGATTCCTGAGCAGAGCAAGAAAACAAAGGATCTTTGTTGATTTTCTTTCCTGTGGCATTATGTTGGGACCACACGGCATGCTTCTATCCCATGTTAAAAGCGTGCTGCCTTTTAAGTGCATATGGGACAGATTAGTGAGCGGCTAAGAGGCATTTCAACACAGGACGTAAGATTTTCTTTCTTTTTTTTTTTTTTTTTTAAATAGCCCTTTTAAAAATTGTCTTTTTATAAACCATCTTCTTTTTGATTTGTTTGCATTTGTGGATTGTTGTTTGGGGGTAGAGAGAGGGCATCACAGGGTCAAATTAGGTCACACTCATTTCCAGAAAGAGTCTTTCCCAAGATAAATTCCAAATGTTTGAGTCACTGAAGGTGAATTGTTAAATCCACAGACATGTTTTTCACTGTGCATCTCCCACCGCTTTTGGAAGGATGATACTATGAGTGAAGTCCTAGTTTATTTTATTTGTTTTACTCGCTGTTCACAAAAACAATTCATATGTAAATGTTGTTTATATACTTGCGGTAAGTGGTTATACACTTAAAAGCAGGAGCTTTGACTCAAGTACTGTCCCTTGCTGTATAATTCTGAGGTACTTGTACTTCACTTGACCATTTCCCCACTCCACTACATTTATTTGCAGCTTTAGCTACTTTTCAGATGAAGATTGCTTAAATTTGCTATGAATTTTGCATAAAAGGTGTCAAATATTATAATGCAGTACTATTACTATTAATCTACCAAAAGTATCTAAAATTTGCTCTATGTTGATAAAAACCTAAAATATAAAAATGCTCTCAGATGTAATATGGATTTAAAATAAGTCGTATAATATACTATAATAATAGTATATGTATAACAGGATGCACAATGAGTACTTGGTCTTTTGATATTTTAGGTACATTTTTCTGATAATACTTCTGTCTTTTGACTTGTGTAACATTTCCAATTCAGGGATTGCACTTATTGAGCATTTTTTGAGGACAGGATTTCTACTTTTTACTCAAACAAAAGATCTGAGTGTGTGGTTCTGTCCACCACTGTTTAAGAGTTGTGGGGTTTTTGGGCTTGTTTGTTGCACACATGTTAGACCCCACACAGATCCTTGTTTTCATTCATGTTAGCATAGCATCATTGTTATGGTTTGAGTTGCCCTCATTGTCTGTGTGCTCGTTTTCCTTTTGGCATTAGATGCCGATCAGTCTGGCTCTTCTGTGAGCCAGGTGTGGCTGCTGACTGTGAGAACATTTCATGCAGAGGATATGTGTATGGACACACAGATGTGTGCCCCTATACACACACACACACTCTCCTCTGGTGGGGAATTGAACAGACCTGACCCGGTGCTTCCACGGCAGCTGGTAAATATCGAAGGGAGACTGAGGAAGTTTGCAGCTCAGTGTTAAGTCTGTGCATGTGTATGTGTGTGTGAGTATGTGCGTGTGTGTGTGTCTCGGGGTCGACGGCATATGTCCCAAGGGGTTGCTGTTGAATCACCAGATGGGAAGCTATCAAAACAGGCCCAACACTGCAGCTGTCAATCAAACAGAGTGACATCACAGCCAGGTGTCAGATGAGGCGTTACATTACACCACATTGTGTCTGCTGTCACACATTTAGACTGTGGTGCCAACATGAGAAAAGACTTAGTGCTTAATGGTCTTTACTGTGACTTTTAAAGATGCCATAAACCAATCCACAGGATTAGGATTAGGACCAATTAAGGAAATGAATTTGTATCAGATATAAATAGTCAGACTTTGTTTTTTTCCTTTTGTATTGTTGTCACCCAATTTCCTCAGTGCAGGCCAGCTGTCAAAATTGCTTTGCTGAGCTGGAACATTGCTCCAATTGAGTTTAATGGTGTTGTTTCAGTTGCATTTCTCAGGTGTACCACACCTCTATATTGCTGCTGTTGGCTCAGAAATACATTTTTTGTTCATAATGGAATGAAGAGAGGCTGTCCAAATCCTTTCCATGCTTCCTGCCACAACAGACCCACTCTGACGCCTCTCTCCTTAGATTTTATATTAAAAAAAACATCATGCTACTATACAATATTTCATCAAAACGAACCATCAAAGGGAAGTGGTATTTTCATGAACCAGAAAAAACATACATAAATAGCTTTGAAGATGAATGAAAGCAAAACTTAAAGCAAACAAATGGGTTCTCTGAAATGCTACGGCTAAGTACCAAGGACATGACTGCCAAGGTCTTCATTTGGCAGTTCAGATATTGCATCGTAGTTTGAGATCTGCACAATTCGCCCTGCCTCCCTTTGGTGAAATGTAAACACCAGTTGTGTCCCTGTTCATCTGCTTGTACAAAGCTTTCAACAGCAGCCCATTAGACTTGTAAATAAGGAACATAAGTTTCAGATTCAACAGCAAAGATTTTCTGTTTTGGCAGACTTAGGAATGTCCCAGTCCCCACCCTGAAGCTTGTTCCATTTAAACTTTCTTCAGCCCTTTCCAGGGCCTCCATTGCAGTACAATATCCCCTTACAGTGCGAACGCACTTATATCATACTGCATTGTTTCTGAAAACTTCACTTCCCTCTATTATATGCCGTATATCATTATCTGCACAGTGTACAACTCTGGGGCTTTTCATTTTTCAGTTTAGGGAGATAGTGCCTTATCATTGCAGAGCCTATTTAATGCAAATTCAGAAAATAATTGGATCTCCGTCGTAGATGCATCTTTGTCAAGGATGGTTTATTTATTTGTCACCGGTCCCTCCCCGGCAGTACAAAAAGATATTTGAGTCAATAGCATGACTCCATCATTTCGTAGTGGCACCTTACTGCCATGCAGCCAAAGCTAATGACCCATTAACCTCCATTGATCACATTGTTTTTTTATACTTCATCAGTTTTTACCTCATCTCTCAGCCTCTGTGAATATTGGTTGACAAAAGCCTATTTTCTGAATGGCATCATTTATGCCGAGCTCGTAATTGTTTTTTGTGCGTCGTAGATTAACAATACACATAAAAAATGTCCTCCGAGTTTGTTGCAGTGGAAAACAATCACGAACATATTATGTTATGAGCAGCACTGCCGGTGTGAAAGTGAGGCTACAGTATAAATCAGCTTAGGTTTTATCTTATCAGTTAAAAGTAATTTAATCAGAGTAGCTCAGTATGCGTTGGTACAAGTCAAATCTATGAGGTGGGTATCCTGCACATAGGGGTAAAAATTCATCCATGCATGCTCTTTATTCATCCATTTGGTTCCTCGTAGAACAACTAAACAGTCAAATCATGTAAACTAGGTCCTTGTATTTTACAGATCCTACTACATGTAACATGTAATGTTTCTGAGTGTTAGATCACCTGTTGTGTCGGAATCATCACAGGGGAACATTTTTAGAGGCACAGTGTGAACTGCGGAAAGACATGAATGATGATGTATTTCAGTTTCACTCTGTTTGGATTCTGCTGTGCATTAAATGAAGGAGCATCATGCTGTTGCTATTTCAGTATCTGCAACTTTTCATTTTAGTTTAGTTTATTTTTAATTTGATTTTAACTACCAGGGTATGACAGTAGAATTTAATTTCAACATTTTTGTGAAATCCTGTATATGGGTGACAAATAATGATTTGAAAGATGATGAAGTCAAAAGTTTTTATAAAATACAGTTTAAGAAGTATTCATCACATCTCTTAAAATGTACATTTTTGTTTTCATGTTGGTGTCTTGTCATTTAAAAGTCCATTTGTATCATTTTCTTTCACAAAAATCTATAATCCATCTAGAATATAAAAGTTGTTGATAGCATGTGTTTTTAATTTGATAAAACATTAAAAATAAAAAGTGAAAACATTTACTTGCTAAATACTCCTCTGTGGGTGTTTACGTTAGTACGCTTGCAAGTTGGATCCTGTGTCCTTGAGCAAAAGTTGTTCTCCCATTCACTAAAACCTGTAAAAGCTCAGCCTTCCCTTGATAAATGGAAAATGCCAGAGTTAGAGAAATTTTAATTAATCTTTGAAACTGCTCAGGCGAAAGCTAATTTGTTTGCGAAAGCAAGGATTGAAAGCTGTTATGTGAAAGTAAAGAGTAACGGATATTGATCGCGGAGCGCGTTGACAGCCACAGTGTCCTGCACGGTTTGTCCTCACAGTGCTCAAGATTGCCGGGCTCCCCTTGGGAATTGATGCAAAGCCCTGAAAGCAGTCGACGCAAAGTGTCAGACTTAGGGGACGCCATGGACGTGGACATTTTTCATTTGCAGAATAAATTGCTATTTTGTTGCGGTAATGCAGCACGACACCAAAGTACTGTACTAGTCCCTGTGTTAGGACACATTCAGAGAGCGAGTTTCAAATAAAACACAAACCCACATTCACCTCTATGGTAGAATGAAACCAATATTGTTTCATATGTGAGATCATTGCCAAAAAAAGTTCAATTTTAACATCTCCTATGATGATTAAATGATGATGTATCAGGTAATTCTTAGATCATTTTTTTTCCTATTTTTCTAGCCATCTATTTATTGGATTTCCTTAATTTGGACAAAAAAACACCGGTAACAAGACAAACGTATACAAAATAATGAAGACCACAAAATCAATCACAAACAAACATAAGTCAGATCAATAAACATATAAAAGAAGTTACAGTATTTCAGATAAGTCACGAGGTGTAAGAATTCAAGCTCAGGAGCCTCCATCAGGTCCAAGATATTTCCGATATGCTGCCAGATTATGTAGAACTCATCTATTTTGGGATGTAGAATGTTTGTAGGGTATTCCACAGGAACCTGGGTCAAATATAGTGTAATAATTTTGTTTTTATCAGCAAAAGTAGGAATGTTATATAACTGCAAGCTGCAGCAGTTCATTTTACACTTGGGAGGCCTGAAATCACGGACATTGGATCCTTTTCTGAATCTGTGTTCCAAATCTTTTTTTTCCATTTCACACGATGATTCAGACCAATATCTCTATAATTTACAACATGACCATAGACAATAGGTTAAGGTTCCTATTTTACTTTTTAATACACCAAGGAGAAAGAGACGGGTTAAAAGAATGTCATTTGAGGATATATGTATTCCGTGTATAATTCAAAACTGGATTGCCTTTGTTTGAGGACTGATGGAAATCTTTTTGCCATAACTCAAATATCCTCCAATGTTTTCCAATGAATAGTCACTGACAGTTGTTTCTTCAATACACCTTTACCCTCTGTGTATTAGTTGACCTGCTACTGATATATAAAGTCATTTATTAACTCATTTCAGCCCAAATTTTTTAGTTTTTTTGAGTTTTGAGACTTGAAATGGGTTAAAATGTCTATAGTACAGCAAGATACTGTATTATTTATTAACATCACAGGCTTAGAAATAAAAACTGATGATGTGATGTCCAGAGGTAAACTAATGTAATGTAATGCAGGAGGTGTGGGATTTTAATTGGAATAACATCTGACAGCTGAACATTGACTCATTTACAGGGGGTGGGGGTTTTCACAGAAAAAAAAAAAACCCTCAGACTGTTTTTTAGACTCTGCCTTTTGGTGAAGGCTTGAGGTCAAACCCACTTTGACTCATTTCTCATTTCTACTTTTCCAGGTGGAGTATTACCAGATACACGGGAGGGACGTCGGACACGCAAACTTTCCACTATGAACCGCGCCTTCAACAGGAAAAAAGGTGAGAAACGACAGCCAGTGCTGATTTAGCTGCATGGAAATACAGAGGCATGCTGTTGTTTAACTTTCTATCGCTTCACTGCTAATACAACACTGAACATTTCACAATATGTCAGTGAAACACATTTTACTTATTATTCTGCTCTTTATCTTCTGGGCAATGAAAATAATTTCCCAATTAGTTAAGGCAAAGAGATAACAGAAGCTAATGAGTGCTATCAAGATGGACCTCTCGCTGTTCAGATTCACCAGCATTTATCATTTTCTGCTGTGTGTATTTGTAAAGCCAGAGACTCTCTTTGTGAGTCTTATACAGAAACTGTATGGGTCCCTCACATCTGAATAAGAGGATTTGGAACGACCTCCTTGGTTTCAGCCACAACTCATTATGCTGGCAGGATTATAAAAGCTGCTCGCTGAAAGCACCCAATGAAAAACAAAAGAACCCAAAACTGAGTCATATTTCTGTTTAGTGTTTTGGCTGCTGAAGTGATTCATGTCTTTTTCAGATGCACTGCGCGACTTCGGAGGCAGTTTGACCAACGCTTTCTGCAATAAAGCAGCCACGACATAATGCAGAAACAAGCAACAGACATTAAAACTAAATGGGCGACAAGCATAATAGCAGACCGTGCCCTGTGCCTGAGTAACTGTTGAGACACTTAAGGGGACTGTGCAGCACCACGAGAGTCTTGAGGTGACCCTTTCCTAAATGCAGAGGAGGGGATATTTGGGGCTGCAGTTTGCGAAACAGCTTGATGTGTTTACCGCCATCTGTCCAACTCTTCTGCTGTGAATCAACAGAGCAGGAGCAGCCTTGGACAGTGCTGGGGAAAATGTCCGGGACCCAGGTGGTGCGCTGGGCTTTAATGATATTTGGGTGTCATAAATCACTTTTTCCCATTAGGTCCTTTACTTTAGGAGCTAAAGATGGTAATCTGCGAGGACATATACTCCCTCATCGCCTTATATTAATCTCCCCTTTGATTGCGCAATATGGAAATGCACATCCATTACGCTCATTATAATTGGGATTTAATTCCTGTGGATATCAGAAGTTACTTAGGCTGTACATTTGCACACATCTGTGCGTTTATCGTGATGGTATGTTGGGAAAAGTTCATTACAGTGGTATAGTTGGTTGGCACAGGCATAATGAGGGCTTCTGCAAAATGAAAAGACAGTTTAATAGATCGGAAAGTGTTCACCCATCAAATTCTCACAGACAGACTCACACATACTGACCGCTTCTTTGTGTGGTTGTTGAAACGTGTGCGTCCAATCGCTCCACCTGGACTCAAATGTGTGTTAAAGCGTTTTCGCTAAACGAAGGGAAACAGTTTCCTGACCTCTATCACGCAGTGTGACAGCTGCACAGCCTGACCCATGAGCTTCTTTTTACATTTAATCTCCGCAGCAGTTGCTTTCTCTGCTACATAATGCCAATGTTTTTTTTTCCTCAGCTGTAGATCAAACTTTTCTATTAGCGAGCATAAAAATATATCTGGCACTATTCATGCCACAGTGTACTTTTCTCCTTGTGCCTGTTCCATGATCCTCGGTAAACACCGGATGTTGATGATTACCTTCAAAGTTGATCCAAAGTTTATTTCATGGAAATATTCCAATGGAAGCATTTGTATGGGGATTACATTTTAAATGACCAGTACCTTGAACTGTTTTTAAGATGAGGAGGATATGAGGATGAATAGTGCAATCGCTCATCTATTGAAGACAGACAGAACAAGTTCAGACCACCCTGGTCGAATTTAGATTGTCTCATTATGCAGTGATGCGATCTGTGCAATGATGTGATCCCATCTAGGTAAAAAAAAAACCTTTTCAATTTCTCACCGTATTTATCTAACTATTTGTCAACTGTGGTGAGTAAAACATCCCAATCAGTTGGAAATATCATCTTATATGCAACATTCTCTTTGCAGCTGCTAAACTACCTACATGATTGTAACAATGATGTTCCCATTAATAATTTCACATTAGTGTAAAAATGTAGTCTCTGCTACACTTTAAATGTCTAAAAAACACAATTACCATTTTTTTCCATTATCCAAAAACCAATTTACAGATTTATTCATTTTATACATACAAAAACACAAAAAAGAAGACAGCAAGTTAACAGCTTTTCATGTTACTTATCTGTCTAAATAATTAACATATAGTCTGGCAGGTGTATAAATGTTCAGCAGTTTCTATTTGTTTATATGTTTTTCTGCCTCTCCTGATTGCCTGTGGTGCTGCTGTTGGAGAAAGTGAAGACTTGCATTGACACCAGATCCACTCCACTGATTTACCTCACCTTTATCTGTCTGGCTGTGTTTTGTGCACATGATCACATCTCACGGGTAATGCCAATGGGGATCTTGATCATTTTTATCTCTTATGTTTATTACCCTGTTGTCCCGGACGTGACTCGCACGGAATAGTGAATGAACTCTGCAGAATCTATCTGAAGCTTTTGGAGAGACACCCAGCAGCTGTTTATAAAAATGTATTTAACATGTTGTTTGTCAGCAAGGCAGCTTACTCTGAATGGTGCTTTCATGACCAGGAAGCTGACAAACTTGTAGCTATAATTTATTTGCTCCACCCGTGGTAGTCAATAAGTGGGCAATTTTTTCAAGCTTCTCTCTCAAGCTCCAGAAAAAAACAGTTTGTTTTGTTTGTCTCTTTAATATTCATGAGCCATTTCTCTTAATGGCTGATTTGAATGGTTGGCATTTCCTGACATCTCATTTTAAGGCACAGTTTCACTTTTGTGTGCATTTGTCTATGGATTGAGAGTTTTGAAAGACAGGACAGTATTTATAGAACACCTAGACCTTCTTATAATCAAGAAGATAATTAACACCTACCTATCTGTGATGTGAATACATTAATATTCACACCAAGTTGTTACAGATAATCATCTGCTTTGTCTGTCTATCAGTGATTTTCCACAACTATAATTGGACATGTATGGCCCTGTATTGCATTCAATAGTTTGTTAATGAACAAGAAAATGCTTTGAAAATCATTTCATGATGGCTCATGTAATAGTTGTGGGTTACATTTATGAAGTGAGCTACACTAATAATTCAAACTTGGCCTGGAGGAAATTCAAAAAGCCAGTGTATCCAGTGCAACTAATTTTCTGTTTGGCTGACTTTTGTTTGTTCAGTCATGATGATAAATAGCGACTCTTACCTCTATAAGATGAGCAGCTGACAGAAGTCTGCCCTGCCTGGCACCAAAACCAATAGTTTGGGAAGTGAAGCCACACATAGTGGTAGTGCTGTACATTTACTTGGGAGATGGAGGACTGCTTAATGCCCTGTAAGGCATATGACCATGTTCATGGATCAGAAGCAAGTCCTTGTTTGGCTCTGTCTAATCCAGATTAGTCCCAAATAGGTTGTTGATTTCTCTGCAGCAGCAAAGTTTCAAGGGGATTTCAGTGTAATTAAAAAGTCATATTTCATGAAGTAACTTGGTGTAAAATGTAAATCACTTTTTCCCAAAGCTGAATATTCAACCTTAAATGTCCTTTTTGTCTAGAGCAACAGTCCACAACACAAAAATCATCAGTTTACTATTATAGAAAACTAAAGAAACCAGAAAATAATCAGATTTCAGAAGCTGGAACCAGAGAATTTGGACATTTTCTTCTTCAAGATGACTCTAATCGATCAATTGACTATCACAATAGTTGGCAATTAATGTAATCATGGACAACTAATCGATTAACCATCACAGCTCTAGTTCAGTGCAATAGCTCTGCAATGACAATCACTATGCATCACCAAGCATGTGATGTTTTACAGCCAGAGAGGTGATGGTTCAGTTTGTATAGATGTGGATCGCATTTTATCGAATTGCATTAAACTGCAGAGTAAGTTGTGATGTTTTTCTCAGACAAACAGTGAGATTCTATCAAAGGACACCACTGTTACTATTTTTTCCACATTTTACCAGCTTTCACACTGTATCTGGATTTATTTTTATGCCCAGACAGTAGTATGTTTTAGCGATGAAATAAATTACCTTGAAGTAGTTTTCTTTCCTGCAGGGTCAGGTAGAAATGTGGTAAAGGTCCATTTTGCTTGGAGCCCATTGGAAGTTGTCCTCTGCATGATGGAGAACTGTGCATACCCAGCAAATTCACCGTGTGTCATTGATTGAGCACTGCAGTGAATTAGGCTATTGCATGCTCACCTCTCGTGGCCCCGCAGAAAAATTGTGCTCTTACAGCGCAGCACTCAAGCTTTAAAAGGTAAGAGCTTAGCGTGGAGAATCTTAAAGAGGAATGACCACAACACTCAATGAAAATAATAGCTCAATATGAAGCATTACGTTTGATTACTAGTCATATTCGTATTCCACATACTATAACGTCGTTAGTGAAATACTGCAAAGAGCCACATAAAAAGCAAACAGATAAACTGAATCGTCAAAAAGATGAACTAAAAGTCCCATATCTGCACTTTTCTGGGTTTCATTTGAAGTATTGATACCTCCATCATCATATATTATAAATTAAAGTAAAAAATTCAACTCAGTGGAGCTTTAAGTGCGCTTCCCATTGCCTTTCTGGTGCTTCAGGGTTTGCGATCATTTCAAGCTGAAACAAAATGAAAACTCTGTATCTTACAATGCAAAAGCTGAATAAAGTAGCCACATTAACATAATCAATAATCAATGCTTCAGCATGTTAAAAGAAAGCATTCAGTCCTGGAGCGGACATGACAAATGGTAACATTAACATTAGCATCAGCATAGCATCCAATTACTCAATTAAATTATGGGATATTCAATAGAATTATTACTAGATTACTAGATTACTAAATTAATCTAAGGCTGTAGCTCTACTCAAGTTGCACGTTTATTTTCACAAGTTAAAGTTTGAACCTTGAACTAACTTGGAGTCTTGTCGACTCTGTTGAACTTGAAGATTATGCAATAGTGGGTGGGAGTACTTTTTTACCTTTGGAGTCCTGTCTCTTTGAGTTGAAAAGACTGCAACCTTCAACTTCCCAACCTTAGCAAAAGAAATCTGTAAACATGACAAAAAGAAGATGAATAATAAACGTATAATACATCCAACTTTCACCACATCTACAAATTGTTGTGTGCTGTTTTATTTGTAAGTGTCTTGTTGCATATAAAATAATAATGAAAGTAACATTGCTAGGTCCTGAGTCATAGTTCAATTAGATAAGACCCATCACTGCTGCAGGGCTTTTTATTTGTGTTTCTTAGAATTATCTTTCATTGCTAGTTTAAGGTTCTTATTCTTTGTGTTACTTCTTCCTCTCACACCAAATGATTTGCTATTTATATCTGTCTACTTCACTTAATTAGGTAAGGAATCCATGGGCGGTGTTTTAGGTACCAGTTAACAGACTCAGAATCTAATAGATCAGAGGTTTTTTTCTTGTAGAAAAACATTTGCCTTAAACACACATATCTATATGTTACCTCTGACAAACTTTTAGATTTCAGAGTCTTTCAGTAAGAGCTGGATGTAGACCATCAGGATGCAACAACAGAAACTTAAAAGCGGCTGTTGCTAATAATAGTAATTGCTGGAGTGTTAACATACATGTAGGACTTGTGACATTTGTGCTTTCACACTTCCTCAATGCTTCTGCAGGAAACAAGAGCAGAAACTGTGCACTTATTATCTCCAGATACCTGTATACTGCACACTTAAATGTCACAAATCCTTGCAAAAAAAAAAATGCTTCCATCATCTGCTTCCATCAGAGGTTGGTGAGAAAAAAGTAATTTTATGGGAATATTTGTGAAGCCACCAACAGTGAAAACTGCTGTATTATATTATATTTGAAATTTTACACTAGCTGTGATTCCATCAACTTATTTTTATGCATTTTGAAGTACTGTATTAGAAAAATTTGATGAGGGCGATGAGATAGGGCACACACTGCATTAGCAAACATGCCCTGAGCTGAGAATCCCCAGTTTAAGTCCTGGCTGGCCAGACCCTTCCTACATGTCATCCCCCTACTCTCTTTGTCCCTTTTCCTGTGTCTCTAATCTCAACTGTAATAAAGGAAAAAATACAAAAATTTAATAATCTTGAAAAAGAAGGGTGATGGAAATGGTAAAATTCAGAAACTATGATTTCTCCAAATGTTTTTTTGTTTACTTGAGGTAGTTTTGGGTTAATGCGGAACACCTACTTCTACTATTCTGCTACAGCCATGTTTATTGTGACCTTTACTGCCATCTCCTGACAAAACTGCATGTGCATGAGTGATTCATTTTTCTTCTTATTTCATGTGCTTATTTTTTTGTTAGTTTTGTTTCCTTTTTTTCCTTTTTTTTCTTGAGTTGAGTCTAAACCTGTGGCTTCTTGACATATCCTGACATCAGTGGTGGCTGCTGGACTTTCAAAGAGGGGAAGCTCATTTTTAACCGACATCAGCTCGCTAGCTGCAGGGTTGTGACCGCCTATGATGCTTTGTGACATCAGTGGCAGCCACTGTTTGTTGGGGAGAATAAGAGCAGAGCAATAGTGTCTCCAATCACCGCAACATTGTTCAATAACTCTGGAAACACAATATGTATTTTTATTATCTAAGTAAATGTCATTAAGATAATTTGTAGACTCTACAGATCAACTTGTCTCAGAATAACAAAGTGAAACTTGAAAAACGTTCCAGTGGTTGTGGTATATATTTTAAGATCGCTGATTCACTCATTTTCCTGTCAATCAAAACAAGACACGGTCTCAGATTATCCAATCACAATGCAGAAGTTCAGCGTCCAGACTCGCCGAGGCCATGCCGACTCCCTTTAGACCCCCCAGAAACGCTCAGAGTCTGATGTGCAGGACCAAACCCAGAATTTATCCAATGAACATTTAGTTTCACTGTGTTGGACCAACCCACTTTCTGCTTCCCCTTTCAAGTCTATTGATGCTGAATGAATGGGAAGAAAGTCATGTCACTGACCTGTGAAAAGTAGCTGATTCTGAACTAAAGCTGAACGCGATCTAGCACATTATTTTGTCAATGAAATATAAACACAATAGTACATATTTGACAACTTTTTTTTGGACATTTGCTGCCATCTTAGACCAAACACCACTGCATGACATCTTTTTATAAAGCTGAGGAAGTTATTTGAATTTTGCCATCTAAATCAACCTTTTTAATCTGATACTTCAAACTACATTGATAGAAAGATGACTATTTTTCATGCTGTCAAATCTTGAATCCTCCCTCATCTTCATCCAGCACTTGACAACTCGACCACATCAGAGTGACCTTCAGACTCTGGCTCATCCTCATGTGCCAGCTGTTAATCTTCCCTTCAGGTGACATGGACATTACTTGCAACTTTTACCACTTGTGTATTTCTCACATATTTACTATTCAATGCAGCAAAGATACAGAAAGAAGCACGTCTCCCCTTCCTTTAATCAGTGTGTGCTGGCCTACCTTCCCTCTGCTGCTATATCATTGTCCTCCTTTTGTCTGTCTATTCTCTTACTTGGAATTTACAGTTTCTTTGCCACCTTAGTGGCAAAGAGGGGAAAGTAAATCATCCTTCTACCAACTTTCATTCAAGAGTCCCACTGGGAGATTGATTGCACGTTGGAGGAGACTGCAAGGTGCAAACAGGGATAATCAGTGCACAGATGTTGTGGTAGAGGAAAAGGCTCAAGTTTACCCATGTTACAGTGAAGACCCCCCATCTTTGGATACCAGTGTGTTTCCTTGTGTGTTTGTTTATTTCCTGCGCCCAAATGAATCGCCATATGTCATCGGTCTCCTTTTTAATTACTATGTCAGATAACCTAAGCAATCACAATTAAGCAAGTGCGGAGCACCAAACTAACACTAATTAGAATAGACTTTGAATTCATCAAGCCACTTAGGCAACAGCATCATTGTACACAAAGTCATTACCAGGCTTCTGTGGAGGACAGGGAGAAGTTGATCCATATCGTTTTCACCTCACAAAGCCTTTGAATGGCACAATCAATGTACAGGAGGGGAGTGCACTGAAGTCACTGTCAAGCGTCTTTTGTCATGAGATTCATTAGCCATTAATGAAGAGAGTAAGAAAGAAAGAAAGAAAGAAAGACAGAAAGGATACTTAATCTGTGGATGATTAATAGAAGGTGGGAGACAGTTTAATGGAGGCTTTGGGCTGTACTATCAATGGCCAATAATCTCAGATCCACTGCTCACATTGCTGTATTGCTGTAATCGTCTATTAAAGGCTACTGTATCTCATACTTATCTGTGATTGTGATTAAATAGTTTTGAAACACACTATTACAGGTTATAGGATGGTCCATAGATATGACCTGGCAACGGAAGATATTCTGGTTTGCAATTTTACGCCTGTGCTACAGCGAGAGTTTACAGTGTCATGTTGAGGATTAATTCTTGTTCAGGGTCAGGTATGTGAAGGTTATGGCTCCATCACTATAACGCATTATTATTAAATATTAAAACAAAGCTCGATTTTATTGCTACTTCATTTACTAAATTGATTAGTTTAAAGAGAGATGTACAGTAGCTACAAACAGCTGCACATTTATCGTGACACTTTTTGCTTGTTTCCTTTCTTTTCGTCCCAATTTCCTTTTTCCTCTGCTGGATCCCATTCTTCAAAACTGTTGTATTTTCCAAAATAGATTGAAAGAATTGTTAAAAGCAGACATTGGTGTGTTTTCCTTCCTGATCCGGACATTACTTATCAAGTTGATAACATGTTTAAAATTAAGCATTAAGCCTGTTTTAGAATGAATCCAGACTTTCCTGAATGTATATAGGAACATGCCTGATATGTTCATATTGAAGGCAAATAGAGTTTTTGCCTTAATTTAATATCTGAATTTCATTACATCTTTGCCTATATCTTTTAGACGCATCTTCACCATAATAAGGTTTATTTTATATGGTCGCCTCTCAAACAGTATGCTGCAAATTCAGCCAGAGTACGCTCACAGGTGTGATCACATGTGTGTGAGGACACATCAGTGTGAGAAAGTGAGAAGAACATTTGTCCCCTACCTAATTACCAACACTGCTGAGGTGCTGCACACTGGCCCTTAACCCCCAGCTGCTGCTCCAGTGGAGCTGCTAAGTGTGACTCTGGTCATGCCAGGTGTGTGACTAGGTGAGAATGAGGGAAACTGTTCCTGGACAAGAAACCACTGCAATCATTAAATATGTCCCGGTTTAAAAAGGTTAAAAAAAATAAAAATAAAACACAGATCAAATTTAAACATCCCCTCTGGACATGTTTTAAGACTATACTTTGAATAACAATTTGTCTAATATATATATTTTTTCTACAAAAAAGGTCACTTTAACTTGTTAAAATCCTTAAAATTACAACCTGTCCCTTTTAATCTTTTATAAATTCCAGAAACTATAAATATACACATATATTATGTCTCAGAAGTTTAACGACTACTTCACTTAAAAGTTCATTATCAGTGTTTGTGCACTGAAGGCTTTTATGCTTCCACATCACACTCATCCAAGATGAATATTGGGCCAGGATTGGATACAATATATTTATGTTATACATCATAATCGCAGTTTAATAGGCCGCTTTCAGCAAATAAATGTGAACTCAGCTTTCTTGTGTTAAATTGTGAACATCTCTCATTCTGTTCAGTGGAGTTCAAACATTCAACTGTAGGAACAAGAAGAAAACATATTTGTGACTATTCACTCTTCTTCATAATTCTATTTTATTTGTGTTTTATTCATTTTTCAGTTCAATTATTATTTTCTTCGGTAATGTCAAGCTTTTTGCTTTGTTATATACACTACTGTTTAAAAGTTTGGGGTCACCCAGACAGTTTTGGGTTTCCCATGAACAGTCACACTTTTATTTACCATCATGAGTTGTAAAATGAATAAAAAAAATATAGTCAAGACATTGACAAGGTCAGAAATAACTAGTTGTATTTGAAAGAATATTATTTTCCTTCAAACTTTGCTTTCATCAAAGGAAGGTCAGCTTTTACAGCTAAACTGTTTTCAGCACATGACATGATTGCACAAGGGTTTTCTAATCATCCATTAACCTTCTGATGCAATGAGCAAACACATTGTACCATTAGAACACTGAAAAGATAGTTGCTGGAAATGGGCCTCTATACACCTATGTAGATGTTGCACCAAAAAAACAGACATTTGCAGCTAGAATAGTCATTTACCACATTAGCAATGTATAGAGTATATTTCTGATTAGTTTAAAGTTATCTTCATTGAAAAACAGTGCTTTTCTTTAAAAATAAGGACATTTGTAAGTGACACCAAACTTTTGAATTGCAGTATAATGAAATAATATGTGTTCACTTGTAATTGTGGTATGTACCAATTCATGCAGTTAATTGCACTTCTGCTATACATCATTGAATTAAACACTTCATTCTGACTTCTTTATTGACTTGTGTTGTTTGTATCTTTTCAGATAAATCATGGATGCACACCCCAGACGCACTGGCCAAGCATTACATCCCCTACAATGTCAAGGTATGTTGTCACCAGCTGACTGAGCACCGTATGAGTCATGTAAAAAAGACACAGAACACCATGTGCATTTGTGTGTGATGTGGTGCGAGGAAGCTTTTATAGTGACACAAACAGATTTGACACAGAAATGAAGAAGTGGAACTTCCTGTTGCTTCTCAGTCAGGAGATGTCGAGGTTTCTTTGTGTATTGCAGCTCAGTCTGTGGAAAATTTGCTATTTACAGTTTTGCAGGTGCCTACATTTTCACAGGCAGGAACTTCATGTAGAAACCACAAAGCCTGACACCCTTTAGCCTAAGTCGCCACTTAACATTGATGTATTTCACAATAATAATATAGATTTGTGATGGTTGTATATTTTATTTCCAGCACACTAGCACATTTCCATATGTATCTTCCAGAGCAGCTGTTCCCAGTGCGTTGGTGAAGGGAAAAAATCTGAAAAGAGTCTGTGTTTTATCCATCTCCATTTGTTTATTTCTTAAGGAATGTGTTTATGTAAAGTGACTCATGCGTCTGTCAAAATCAGCCAAAAAACTACTGGTGCTGACACAAGGAGAACTTGGCACAACTTGGCCTCAACTGGAAACACGGCGAGTTACAAAACACTTTTCAAACATCCAACAAACCCATCTCCAGGGAGGAGCGCCTCCCTCCCTGTCAGCCTGGTTTTCTGCTTCATTTCGACAAGGAGCTTTTTCTCCTGCGAGGCTCAGGAACTGACAGCACATCCCGCGCTTCATAAATGTTACGATGGAAACGTGGTGGAACTCCAAACTACCACGACCCACCCCCCCGACCGCTGAAGCTGCCTCGCTGCGTGCAGCAGAGGAGCAGGGTGAGCTTCCCTCTGATGAGATGGCGATCTGGATAAATTTGCTGACATCTGAATACACTGCTCATCACTGGAGGGAATAAGACAGCCAAAGTGCTGATTGGCTCGTTCTCCTCGGTTCAAGCACTCACATATCAGCTCAGTTAGCATTTTAATCTTTTCGATGGTCAGAATTTCTCCTTTTCTGGGCATTGAGAGTTATCAGCAAAATTTTGGGGAGCTTACCTGCTACAGTTGGCACTAATGCTTTATATTTCAACTAAATCAGCTTTCTCTTTCTGTTCTTAAAAATATATTAAGAAATATTTGATTAATTGAAGTGATTTAAATTTGGTTTTCCCCTTTCCTCTTAATAACAATAATAATAATACAAATAATCACACACTAAAGATTATTATTTGTAGTGGTATTAGTATTTTTGAATTTATTTATTTTTTCCCTTTTCCTGATTAATCTTTTAATTCCATAACCACTTATTTTATGTTTGTTTCTTTTGTTTGTGTTTTTTTCCTCAGGAAACTGAATTTATTGAGATTTTCACAATATGATGGAATGTGAAAAGTCTCTGATAAAGACACATCATGATGTGGTCGTATTTTATATCTGAGAGTAGAGAAAGATGTCTCCCTGATCACCCTGTCCTCACTAGTGGTGGTAATGGATATTAAGATCCTGAGATGTCGTTGATGAGAAGAGGTTCAGGTCCTGGTGAACTCAGACCTTGGCACTGAAGTGATGGACTGAAGTGAACGAGGTAGAGGCTAGAGGGTTGCTATGATTTTATTTTTGGATTTTCACAGCTTCAGTGGTTCTTAGTCCATATCAAACCAAGATGGATTTGTATTTCTATGTCGACTTAGTGCCAAATTTCCAACATCATCAGCAAATCAAAATAGCAACTATGATTTTTCAGACCAGGTGTTTTTTATGTTGAGAATCTGTTTCAGTGATCTGAAAATGCTGATGTTTTGAGACGCCCTTCTGCATTCGACTCTTGCACCAAACTGCTGCTGGATAGTTTTTGGGCTCAAATCAGGCTTTTTTTTCTGAGCTCCAATCAACATGTGGGGACTAAACCTTGGGGTCTTTCTGTGCTGCCCTAATCGGTGTGTCTGACACCATCAATCAGACACATTCACAAATTGAATAAATTGCTGTCCTCCGCAGCATTTTGTCAAAAAAGACTAAAAAAAAACTTTCCATCAAGAGAAGGCGGCGCGTAGAGTGCAGTTGTCAGCTCGTTATCGTGTCCTCTCAATGGATTTTGCAGACCTGTCACAGGGTTTTAAAATAGTGTTTTCTGCATATTTAGTTTGATTTGTGTTTTTGTGAGCATGCAGTCCCCTTTCAGCTAAATTGTGAACGGTCGCCATGGGGGAATTAGCAAAGATGGTTCGTTTTGTTTTTTTTCAGCCACACACGCCGGTTGATGGATTGGTTCGCCTTGTGAAACCTCCCCAGTCGAAGGCCAGAATGCACTGGTCAGGAACAAGTGCTTCTCCATTATATTCTGAGTATCTGTCAGCGGTGCTCTCAGACATGTCCCTAAAAGTGCCGAGTACATTTGTCACACCGGCGCAGAGTGCTGACACGTTCCCGTATGAAACCTAAATCTTGTTTTCAGGCTCTATTGATAGTGTGTCTCCCGCCTCGTGGCATTTTAGACACATAATTCCACCGCTTTTTTATTGACTATATCAGGGGTTTAATTACTTGCACATTTCGAGAGCTTTCTAAATTCTGTTGGCGTGTCTATATTACTGTAAGATATCAGCTGAGTGATCACGCCCAAGAACACAAAATTACTGTCAGAATCATAACAAACTGTGTTGGGTTCATTAGTGCAGGTGACACAAGACAAACTGCTGATTTTATGGAGCCAACGGTCATGTGCAAGACCCAAAAAAAAAAAGATTTCTTGGCTGTAGCATCGGTCTGCGTTAATACAGCGACAACAAGTTTGCAGGCCAAGCTGCAAATTGAAATAGACATTAGCAGAGCCAAGTCATGGAATGCTTCACGCAGATTTATTGTGCACAATCCATGTCTGTCTGTGCAGTTTCCAGTGGGAGACATCGTTATTTTGTTTTTCCACCAACCTTTAAGGGGCTGACACCAGTGTTTATGAAGTCTGATATTGGAGCAGGCGACACACACAAGCTCAGGAGCCACTGAAGCAGTGATGTGTGTGTGTGTGTGACTGCTGGAACTCCTTTCCAGATGGAAAGCACAATGTTAATGCTTAAAGGTTAATGGCTCCATCTGTTGGAGGACGGTAGAAGTGCTGCTCCTGTGTGTGTGTGTGTGTGTGTGTGTGTGTGTGTGTGTGTATGTTTTAATCATTAATATGCAACTTCAAAATATATTTTATTTAATTAAAGCTTAGATAAAGTCAGTTTGTCTTTGACATTATTCCATGCAGCCAAGTTACCTCTAATTTGCAGGGAAAGCGTTATGTAAAGGAATATTAAAGGAAAATCTTTGCAGTAAAAGGATGCTCATTAGATGAATAATGGGTACAGATAGCTCCACTGCAGTATATGGTGTGTGTGTGTGTGTGTGTGTGTGTGTGTGTGTGTGTGTGTGTGTGTGTGTGTGTGTGTGTGTGTGTGTGTGCGTGCATTTACTGTGCATCTGGATGAATAACGACGGTGAAATTATTTGATAGAACATTAACAACATTCTTTTGAACTTAAAATGACAAATACAAAAATGATACTGTATCAAATGTCAGTGATAAATCTGTGTGCATAATTAAACTTTATGATAGAAATCTGCTCTTCTGGATCTTATCGCCGAGGAGTATTGAACAATTTACTCCCACTCACCTGATTTATGTCTTTATTACATCTTTTCTTGTCCCATTTAATGCTTAATTTCTCATTTGCAGCAAAGCATACTTTATGTTACTGTTATAGCACAGATGTATTTGTATTTTTTCTTCTCTTTCCAGTTCCTTGGAAACACTGAAGTTGAAGCCCCAAAAGGCACAGAAGTTGTAAAGGATGCAGTCAGAAAGCTAAAGGTAAAAAACAGCAGTCAAACTAAGCTGCAGCCAGGAAGGATCGAGTGTGTTTTCTTGAGTCTGTGTGTGTGTGTGTGTGTGTGGGGGGGGGGGGGGGGGGGTAGAGTTAGTGACTGATGCTCCTCTACCTCATCAGCTCCTGGCAAGGTGCCCTTGGAGTTTTTCAGCCCCTAACTGTGTCTATAACTGCTGGATAAGCACAGCAGCCTGTTCACTCCGCCTCCTCTGAGCACATGTACAATTTAATTAAGCATTTATGTGCCACGAAATCTGGTGATTAGGATTCTGAATCCTCAAACTACGTATTGAAACAGTAACATACATGATTTACTATTATTAAATAACTGTAATAATGATACTTTCAACTCAGTGACATTTGATATTCTCCATCACGGTCCCTCATGAATAAGATGATCTGCTGCTGCCTGTATTTGCATATCAATGAGGGAAAATAGATAACTTGAAACAATATAAACCATTATTACTAATTTATATTTTAATGAAAATACTGCTCCTATAAGAATATTTGTGAAGGAATAAAATCTGCATTTTTATAAATTTGTCATTTTTTAAAAAGATTTTACCACTCGATACTCATGTCCACTTTTTCAAAAACACTTTTACTCTATGCAATATGAAAGGTGTCAATGGTATAATTAGTGTCTAACCATCAGAGAATTTCCACCTCTGCAGTTCCTTCCAGGTCAATGGAGCTTTAACTCTTTACTTTACTCTTATAGGTCATTGTTTTGTCTTTTTTTTTTGCTCCACAAATTCCATTTTCATCAGCCTTTCCTTTTCCTAGTCTTTACAGAGGTTTTCTCTGTACCTGTCAGTAGTAGAGTAGTAGACAGACAATGTCATTGACAGGCTGGTAGACATTTGCTTGATATTTCTTAGGGAAGAGGGAAATATCTGGCAGAGCTAAAAGGAGAATGAATATTGGACTTTGCCAGGTGGCCAGAAACCCGACTCCCAATGAATCCTAATGTTGCTCCATTCCTTTTCTCAATTTTAGCATAAAAATATTGTTACAGCAGCTTGAAGTGGACACAAAACATGTTTAAGTTTGACTCCAGAGAATAGGGTTTAAATCCTATTACATTACCAAAAGTCAACATTGGTTTTCCTTAACTAGCACATATTTATTTCCTTAGCTAAGAGGCTTAATTGGCTAATGTCAGGACCTCAGCATCAGGCTCAAAGAACAACCGATGTGTTTCACTCAGTTTCCCCAGTGAGTGACTTTCAGGACACATAGTCCACAACATGAGTCAAATCCAACCAGACAAGCAGTGTTAACCTTGGGAACAACCCTCCTTCCTCACAGCTTCTTGGTACTGTGGGCTGTTCTCTCTGGCCTCTCCTCTGCCTTCGCCCTGCCAACATTGAATCTGTGGGGCCCCTTCTAGGGGAAGGCTCGGTTTCCCAGCCCACACCTCCATTGTTACATTACATTTGATCTTGAAAGTCTGCTCGGGGAGCAAGGCTCCATAGTTACACTCCCAGATTTACCAGCAGTCAGGACAAAGGTCAAGTGAAATGAAAATAAGTGTTGCGACAGTAAGAAGTGAGAGAGCCTTTGATGCCTTTGGCGCAATACTGTAGTCAGTGAGATAAATATCTGTTGGTTACCATGGTGACCCCAGTTTTCTGGAGCAAGGTTTGAACGAGAAGTTCCCCACAAAACACTCGCTGTTCTCCCCCATTTATGTTGATGTCCACAGCCACTGAAAATTTTTAAAAACTAGAAAATCAACTCAATGCCTTACAAGGGCTGAATGCAGGCCCGCCACTCCGTACACGAAGACTACGCAGCCAGTGTAGGGCCTCAACTAGTGGAGGGGGCCTCCAAAATTAAGATTGGGGAAAAAAAAGGTAATAATTATTACACTAATAAATAGCTAAAATATTAATTAGTTCTACGGGAGTTTTGTATATCATCACTGTAATCGGTAAAATTAAATGTTATTTATTGCGTAATAAAAAGACTCAGACCCCCGCAAGTCCTTTGGAAATGATACAGCGAGTGATGGGAATTCCGTCTCTATTTGGAGAGTCGGATCTTTTGGCTTAGCTCGCTAATACGAGTCGGCTCGTTCGGCTCCTCCGTTGCTCCCAGCGAGGAGCCGGCTCCTATCTGTCACTTCAAAGAGTCGGATCGTTCAACTTCAAAGACTCGGATCGTTCACGACGGCACAAAGCTTCGGAGCCACTTTTCTCACTACGCTCTGAAACGGCTTTAATAAGCAATTTTATTCAGTTAAAAACTTCGACAACTGAAATGAGAGAATATCATCCAAGAGACACTATGAATCTGGAGCTGAAAAGCTAAAGAGGAAAAAAGAGAAAGACGACAAACTTGCATCCCTTTCAGGTAAGTCCGTGTTATACCGTGTTTGTTTGTTTTGCTAACACAGCGTTACGTGATAAACAAGCTAGGCTAGGTTAGCCCAACTGTAAACAGGATTGGACAGAGAATAAAACTCAGCTCTAGCATCTTTTCTCTGCTCCAGGGGTCGTTGGGGATAACTCCCAGTCTGTCCTGGTAGTGAGGAGGAGGAGGGGAGGGGGTGGTGGTTGGGGGATGATTTTACATCTGGACACAGTGTTGTAGAAGTTAAAGTCGTGTGTAGTGCAAAAAAATGTTTGGCCACCTTTATCATTCACAAAATGCCACTATTGTTTTGTTTAATGTGTAGGATTAGAATATGTTAATTTTTAAGGTATTTGATTTTGTCCTACCATATTAATGTCATATAAGGGTTCTATCTCCTATCATTGTGAAATACAAATGCTACTAGATAGCATAATATAATGAAGTGATATTTTTGGTTTGGGTATTTTTATTCAACTTTTACTAATGAGATATTTTTTCATTTAAATCATATTCATAGGGTCAATACTCAAATACATAGACGGACCACCACATCAGCAAGAAGATGAACCAGATGATGAACCATCAACAAGCAGTGCAATAAGCAGCCAACAACCATCCAACGTGTCTGAAGGTTCATGTAAACAGCCACAAACAACAACAGTCACCTTAGAAGAGACATCCACAACTGAAAGCCTTCCCTTGGATGCAGTTGTTTGTGTTGTTGCTCTCTCTGATTTATTATTTAACATACAGTATATTATTGTATAATAAAAGTTAATTGTTTGATATCTACATGTCTATATAAGACTTATTTTCAACTGTAAATTTCGTGAGCTTCCAGGAGTTTGGTGGATGGGCGGGCGGGCGAGCGGGCGGGGGGGGGGGGGGCCTCCCTACAAGCTGAGCTTAGGGCCTCCAAAACCTTAGCAGCGGCCCTGGCTGAATGTGTCATTTTACTATAGCGAAGCATTAAAATGTCAAAGTTTTAGAGGCTGTAAAAATATTCCAGTATATTGTTCCATAGATACAAACACACTCTCTGTCAGTGGTCAGCGGTTTCACTTTTCAATGAGGCAAACATTAAAGCTGCAGATTGACTTATTTTTTAAATGTATGGATTGTCCTTACGTCTCACAGCTCAGTTTCTCTTTACCCGACGGCGACCCCGCTTTTAACAGATGTTTTCATTATTGACCCGAACTCACTGGCGAGTTCTGTTGGTATTTATGTCAGTTGGCACCGGGAACTGTAATAGACTTAAATTTGTTTCTGGCGGTGCTTGAAAGAAAACGACCTATCAAATAAATCAGAGATTTGCCAAATTTCCTCTTCTATACATTTTCTGCAAACCACTTAACCCTGTGATTTTATCTTTCTGAACAATCTCTCATTCCCCCTTTAGAGATAACATTCTGCTGTTTAGTTTTGTATCCTTTTGTTTGGGGATTTATTTATTGTTATAAAAATTCCATTAACTTCTGCAAAATAAAAGCTACCATTTATCAATATTTTTCTACAATGGCAATCAAACCAAAAGCTGTGTTATATGAAAGGGTTGTGAACCTCAGCTTGTTGTTTTAGTTTTTATGGCAACTTGAAATTGTTTTGGTTCACTCTTAAGGACGATTTATGGTTCCGGGGTGAATCGACAAAGTTTCTGCAGCGTAGGGTTGGTGTAGCTGTGTTTTCTTACACCACGGCCTCATATGACCTTCTCAGTTAGTAACTGGAACCTAAAAAGGCATTTTTCCAATTCCTATAATTTATTTTGTTCAATTTGCAATGTAACCTTTCTGTGTGGAGTTTCATGTGCTCCCCGTGTCTGCATGGGTTCTCTCTGGCTTCCTCCCACAGTCCAAAAACATGCTGAGTTTAAATGGAAACTCTAAATTGCCCATAGGTGTAAGTGTGTGAGTGAATGGTGTGTGTGCCCCATGATAGGCTGGGTCCATCCCTGCCTCTCACCTGAAATGCACTGGGATTGGCTCCAACAGAGTATAATGAGGAAAAAGCGGGTTTAGAAAATGACTGACTGACTGAAATTTTCTGATTATATGATTTTATATTTATATGATTTTAATGTCATGGGATGGTAATGACAATTTTCACTCTTTGCAGAAAATGTTGACTGAGTTTTAGACTTGGTAAGCTAACTGGCTAGCTAGCTTACAATATACACTGAATATATGTAAATAAAGTGAAATTTCCTATTAATGAATTAAAATACTCTGATAGTAACTTGTTTGGTAGTGACGTCTGATAAATATACTCACAGATAGATAAAACATCAACTTACCTACATATGAGGGCATCAGAACTTCAAGCTTCTGCCTCATGTCTGGGAATGTTCCTCTGGTTCATCTAAATTGCATTCAAAAAAGTAAGCAACTGTTGTTGTTGTTGACAGGGATGATAATGGCAGATGTATGAGGGACAGCAATATTTAACTATAAATAAATTAAAAATTTAACAAAATAAAGTACATAAATTTAAACAGCTTTTTAAGTTGTTATGAGAAAATGCAAAAGAAAGTTCAATGAATTTAGCCCTTTTTGTTGCTTTATTATAGGGAGGATGTCTAAATGTTTGGGTTTGGGACAAGTCTAACAGTGAATTTCTTCCACCCTGGGGACAGAAAAACCCTCTTAATTAAAAACATCCAATAGTCACAGCAGCGGGTGTAGGCTCTGCAAAGATTCAATGCAGGACTGTAAACCAGCCTTTACCACCTCATTACCAGCTGTAAAACCTCTGATAAATCTGATAAATCCACTCTAAGCTCCATGCCTCCATCACAGCAGACAGGAACATTTAGAGGATTTAGCATTCAGCATTTGGCAAGTTATGAATGAAAATTGACTCCAAATGAATGCAGATGTTGTTCTATTTGTTTCTGGATGTGTAAAACAACTGTTAGCTAACATGTTGGCTGCATACATTTCATATAAACTTTATAGGTTGGTCTACTCCCACCAAGTGGTTATAAATGTGATTCCTGCAGCTTTAAAACATCTACACTAAATATATTTTCTAACAGACACAGTTCTTCTATTACCCTGATCTGATGACTGGCGTTATTTCTCCAACTGACAGTTTCAGAGGCACATCAAGAAGTCTGAGGGGCAGAAGACCCCTAAAGTGGAATTACAGATTTCCATTTATGGTGTGAAGGTACTAGATGCCAAGACAAAAGTGAGTCCATGCAGTATATTTACAATTTGAATGTTTCACAGTTGCAAAGTTGACCGCTGGATTTCGTCTGGATGAAGAAGTCAGTAAATAATTTGTTGTTTTTTGTTTTATTTTTTTTTCTCAGGATGTGCAGCATAACTGTCAGTTACACAGAATATCCTTCTGCGCAGACGACAAAACAGACAAAAGAATATTCACTTTCATCTGCAAAGACTCTGAGTCCAACAAACACCTCTGCTTTGTGTTTGACAGTGAAAAGTGTGTAAGTGCCTTTCAATGTCATTTCACTGAAACAAATGTGAAATATTCAATTCAGACATGTTTTGTTATGTTTCATGTTGTGTTTGACTTTTCATACCAATCAACGCTAGATGAATATCACAGGCAGGTCTTTGTTCTCCTCTCATGTCGCAGGCAGAAGAAATAACTCTAACTATCGGTCAGGCCTTCGACTTGGCCTACAAGAAGTTCCTGGAGTCTGGAGGCAAAGACGTGGAAACCAGGAAACAGATCGGAAGCCTACAGAAACGAGTATGACATGTCTCGTTTGACCATCTTGCTGACACACACCGATATTCCTGTTAATTATTACAGAGCCTGTTGTCAGATGTGATTTATTTAAACAATTTAAAACCATTAATTATCTGATAAGGCTATCATGACAACACTAAGGCCTGTTTTTAATAATGGATGAACAATGACAGAGATGATATATTTAATCATGAAAAAATTGTGCCCCCAGAAATTGTATAAAAATTGTTTTTGTATAAAACCATTATACGTGACATGTTAATATAAAACACCATGATGTTGCTGTTAGTGTCTACTATACACTACCGTTCAAAAGTTTGGGGTCATTTAGAAATGTCCTTATTTTTTAAAGAAAACCACGTTTTTTTTCAATGAAGATAACTTTAAACTAATCAGAAATACACTCCATACATTGCTAATGTGGTAAATGACTATTCTAGCTGCAAATGTCTGTTTTTTGGTGTAATATCTACATAGGTGTATAGAAGCCCATTTACAGAAGCTATCACTCCAGTGTTCTAATGGTGCAATGTGTTTGCTCATTGCATCAGAAGGTTAATGTAATAACATGTTCTATTCATTTTAAAACTTATGGTGGTAAATAAAAGTATGACTTTTCATGGAAAATATTAAATTGTCTGGGTGAGCCTAAACTTTTGAACTTTGAACGTTTGGTAGTGTACATGACAGAACTGCTCTTGTTAATTCATACAGATTCAAGAACTGGAAACGGAAAACACTGAGCTAAAGAAACAGCTTCAAGATCTTGAAGAACAGCTGATGATAGCTCATGTGCCACCAGTAAGAACAAAACTGCACACACACACACACACACACACACACACACCTTCAGTTAATAAATAAAACACATCTGCCAAAAATGCTCCAGCACAACTTTTCGAATCGAAAGTTTAACAGTATTTTGAGGACAGCTGGGTTTTCTGATCCTTTATAATGTGTGTGATTAGAGGTGCAGCCTCAGAACTAAGGCAGGCTGAACTAGTCTACCTGCAGGGGGTCTGTGGTAGCCTGTGGGGGTCTGTGGGGCTCTGAGCTGCACCACAAACAGAGTAATTACACACCTGATCGGTCTAATGAGGAACATCACACATTCACCATCTAATCAGGCCAAACATCAGTATTACTGACAGCCTGTGACTGCGACTAGCCGCACCTCTCCAGCTGTTTCCCACACTGAATAACGTTGTTCCTCTCTCTGGTTCCTGTTTTTCTTCTTGTCTGGCCTCTTTTCCTCAGCCGCTGCACATTAACGCAGATAACGAAGCGTACATGCTGCAGAGGCCCTCCTCTCTCTTCTGGTGCCACAGCATCAAGTCTCTTTCCTGTCTGGAGATCTCCTCCATCACACTCACCCCGATGAGCTCGCCGGAGTCCAACCTGTCGGCCGGGTTACTAACCCCTCCACCCGCCAAACCCGCTCTCCTTCCTCCTAAGCTGACCGAGGGATGCAGCATCCCACGGCCTCGCGTAAACACCCTCTGCTTTTCTTTTCCTTTCTGCTCTGTCACTGTCCCCCAAGCCTTGTTATCACCGGCCTTTGTCTGCCATTCTGCTCCGTTTGCTGTTTATCTAGCTTTTTCCCAAAAAATAGCTGTTTAGTTTATGTAAGGATGAAGTTTAGAGAACTCCTGACCTTGTCTGAACCGTATCCACTGCTTCATGCAGGCAGGAAGCATCTCCATGAAACCACAGACGTCCACAGACATTTTTGACATGGTTCCTTTCTCCCCCGTGACACCACTGACGCCCACGCCGACCAGCAACGGCTGCCCACCGCCACCGCCAACCACATTGCCACCAGATATAAGTGAGTACTCGATCAGAATTGGAATCAGATTTTATATTATTAAGGATTATCGCATGAATTAAATGTTTACAATCAAGGTTTAGATGTCTGTTTTTAATGAGATAGAATTGAAGAAGTGTGGCTGTTTAGTTACTTATCCCATCTCCTCTATAGCATTAGCCTCATAGCATAATTGCCAAAGTCATATTTCCATGTTTTTTGGAAAACAAGAAATAACACAATTTTTAGAAATTGCATCAGTATTTTTTATATTTACTGATATTTTGTATTGATGTTTAACAGTAAATTCAACCAGATGTGTGAACAAATATGCAGAAAGAAATAGACCCGTCAGTAATGTCAAACAAATAAAAAATGACTGGCAAAATTGTGCTTTGACTCCGGCATTTTCTTACATAAATGTGAGCTATATCTATCAGACTTTGGAGAAAAAAGGTCATTTTACGTTTAAATAGACAGCTCATAATCTCTTTGATTGATGGAAAGTACATTTAGTGTCAGCCGCTTCTTCCACTGTCATTTTGCTTGTATCAAAACTGCTTTAGAATGACTTAGGCAGATAGTGTTTTTAGATTGCAAAAAGTGAGTAATAAGCTGTGATTGGCCAGTGACATATGACATAAAGACAGAATGATGCAGAAGTGGTAAGAGAGTATGTTAGAGAGGATGAGAGTAGTGTAAGTTATGCAAATATTTTAATTTATCAAAAAATACTTATAATCTAAGTCTCCTTTTTCCAATTAATCACTAATGCATTTTATTTCATTATATATTTATTGTATAGTCATGTATGCCTATCTGAAACAACAAATCCTAGTAACAATAAATGACTTGTATACAGTGGTGCCAACTTCAGGTCAACATTGGGGTCAAAGTGTTTTCTTTTAATAATCTGAAATTCAAGTAGGAACAGTTAGGCCCATTTGTTCCTAACAAATGGGCCTAACTACACTGTGATCCTGTAATCAAACAGGATCACAGTGATCCTGTTTGATTACAAGTAGATGAAGGGTCTAAAATAGTCACTTTAAAGATAATAAAAACAATGTTAAAATTACAAAAAAAATGCACAAGTTTTGAAGAGGAAGACTCACTGGTTAAAACAACAATGTGAGCTGATAGGAGAAGAAGCAGTCACGCAAGAATTTATTGAAAGACATGGACCCTTTGCCAAGGATTCATCACATTAAATCACAGAGACAGTGTTGAGGGAAGATGTGAAGAATGTGGTGACTTTCATACCTTTTTGTCATTTCTCTTGATTCTGCCTGATCTGCCTGTCAGCGATGATTCTCACCCATTCGTGTTTTTGATGCACGCAAAATCTTGTTTTTTCCATCACAAGCTTGATGTTTATTACAACTGCCTGTGATACATTTTTGAGTAAAAATTCACTTTGAATTATGATTTATTACAGTATTATCGTGAGGATTTCAACGGAGCTCACCACACATTTCAGTTTTGTCAGGGCCAGGCATATTTGAGGGGATTTTGCTCTCCTCCCCCTTTTTAAACATTGGCGGGGCATAAAACCACATGCCCCTCCCGAGATGGCTTCTATGCTTGTATATTATACATTTTTTGCCTTCTGTTCTTTATTTAAATGGTGATTTTGCATTATTACATTATTAATTTTGTTTATTTGTGAGTGTTTTGTCTATTATTTGACATATTTTCTTACTTTAATGTCTCTACTCCTGTCTGTGTTTGTGCACTTTAAATTAAAAAAAAAATAACAATAATAAAATGAATAAATAAATGAAAGCCTTCTTGGTTTGTCATGTTTTATCTGCTGTGTTTTAGGGAAAGACTTGTTTGGTGCTGAGCCGTTTGATCCGTTCACCTGCGGGGCAGCTGACTTCCCTCCAGACATCCAGTCAAAGCTGGATGAGATGCAGGTGAGTTCCTGCATGTGTCTGTACCCTCCACAGCGTTTCTCTTTTTCTTTTTTTGGAGCTGCAGGGTGGGCTGGTTGAACTGGGAAACACAGGCTTCCTGTCTGTCATATTATCCACATCAGCACTTTTAAGATTAAAAAAAAAGGGAAAAAAATGTTTTTTGCTTCATGCATGATTCCTCAGCCAATCCTAACAATGAACTCCCTGCAGCTCTGTAACAGTGCTGGCATCACTGCTGTATAATGGCAGGACACTTTGTCCTCTTGTGAACAGAAAGCACGTCTCAGATCCCAGTTCATTTACAACTTCTTAATACGTCTTTTGTTGTTTGTTTTAAGGTACTTTTTATTTTTAATGAAGTGATAGGAGTTTTAAATGGATTTTTTTTGCATTCAGTATTAGAGTTTGTATAAAAAAATAGTTGTAATTGTAGCAGGGAATGAAAAGATGCCTTTAACAGTTTTCTCACATTCCAGAAATCATAAAATAAAATGAAAGAAACGTGTCAATTTGAGCATAACCTTGTGTAACCTGTGTCTGCAAGAACCAACTCAAAAATCCAACAGTAGTTTCTCAGTCAGAGTTTGGATGAAGTTTAAACTTTACTCTAGATTAAAAAAAAAGAAAAAAACATCCAGATTCACATCTACTTTGTGTGGAAACACTGCAGAAACAGTCAATCATTCTCTGCACAAAGCATGAAACAGCACGACTAGTTGATCTAACCCTCACGTTTGTGCTCCTGTTTGCCCAGAAACTATTAAATAATGACCAGTAGGAGGCGATGTTGACACACTTTCTCAGTCAAACGTTTCCTTTCAACTTCTTCCTCTTTTTTAATTATTAACAACTCTTTTGCTCTTCACTTGTAGCGGCAGAGATGGTTTGTACGCTGCTCTGTGCTGTCGTGCTTTGGTCTCGTCGGCTGCTGCATGCTCATAGATACAAAACCCACCAGTCAACACATTCCTCCATCATCTGTGAAGTGTTGTGTGATTTTTGAACGGGCCACATTACACTTTACACTTGTTATCTCAGCAAATACTGTGTAAAATGTATTTTTGCATGGGAATACATACATATATGGAAAAATTTAAGAGACCACTGCAAAAACTCTGCAACAAAAACACTGCAAAAAAAAACAATGTTTTCAGACCCCAAACAATGCAAAGAAGCACATTTAAATTAATTTTAAAACAATATAATACTTATGTTTCCACCTAATAAGAGTTCATAAATCAATATTTAGTACAATTACCCTTATTTTTAATCACAGCTTTTATGCGTCTTGGCCTGCTTTCCACAGTCTTTACCATTGTTCTTGGGTGATTTTATTCCACTCCTGGTACCTCTTTAAGCAGAATGAGGTGTGAATATGTTGGAATTCAACAGATGCTGGAATAGAATGGCTGGAATACATTTTTGAGATGCTCATTTAAGAGAAAAAAATGGAGTTGTCTCTTATTTCTTTTTCCAGAGCTGTATATGTATATATGAAAAAATGATCTAATAATATAATTAATAATAATAATAATAATATAAATAAAAAACAGATTCAAATTCCTCTTTTTTTAACACATTTCTTTTGCAATTTGCAAAACCCAAATGCTTCAGCAGTGCTTCTCCATCCAGATGCATGTCTTGCTGTTTCCACTTGAGTCAGTGATCTTGGATGACGAGCATGCCGTTGCTACAGTGTTGTGACCTCGCCGCGTTTCAGTACTTGTTTAACTCGCCCTTGTCGACTCAGCGCTTGCCCTCGGGGGGAATCACCGCCGCCGTCATTAGGGTCGCTCCCAATTGGCTGAAAAAAAAGAACTGAACTTATGAGACAGGACCCTTTGGAGGGCTAAGGGAGCGGTGGTCACCCTGGAGGTGTAAATCACCCACAGTGCGTCGCAGCCAAGCATTTGATAAAAGAAAATGGCGCTGACATTATAATCAATAGCAATTATCTGCAGAAGCTCATTGAAATGAGCTGGCAGGCGTTTCTGATTTGTACAAAGCTGGGGTGAGTCCAAAGTGTAAAAGGAGAACTGTGTTTGATTTCTCTCCTCCACTTCCATTTCCTCCACTGCGCTCCAGATGACCTCCACAATGACGTATGTCGCTACGTATCACAGAGGGCTGAGGGAAAGTGAACAAAGGGCAACTGAAACAACAATGAAACCATTATTTCCTTCATTTCCCCCCTCTGAGCTTTATAGATTTGTTTCCCATCGACTCCAATGCAAACATCATTCAAACTTTGTGTTTATTAGCTAAATTGGGACATGTAATCCAGCAGTAGGCCGATGGCGGCTCCCCTGGCGGTCACAGCTGTTCTCTGGCTTGTCTTTTCAGGAGGGGTTCAAAATGGGACTAACCTTAGAGGGCACCGTCTTCTCCCTGGACCCGCTAGACAGCCGCTGCTGATGCCAAGAAGATGCTCTTTGTCGCGCACTTTTAATTCGTTTGTATGAAGAAGTGCCAGAATCCACTCCACAGTTGAGTCGAGATGTCACAGTTTTCATCTTGAGGTTTATATGCATTTGCATTTAGATTGGTTTTTTCGATATATTTCAAGGTGAACTCAGATCCATTATAGAAAAGAACTATTTTTGTAAAAGTAAAAAAAAAAAAACATACAGAAGGAGTAGTTTTGAGAACCTTCGCTTGCACAGGCAATGAGAGATGTAAATAGTGGGATATGTCCAATGGTACACTCAGTGGCAGCATTTTCATATGAGACAGTTTGTGTGTATGCACCATTTGAATTCTGTATTGTTAACACATTCCTGTTTGTATGCCAAGCAAAATGAAACCTGTATATCATTAACATGAACTTACAGCTTGCACATAACATCACGTATTTTACTCAACATTAATTACCACGTTACGTTGTTAATTAACCCATTCTGACATGTTTCAGCTTACTGATCTTTCTACCTATCGTTTATGGCGTTGAATTTATTTTTTTTTTCTTTTGCATTTCACGAATTTGCCATCTCAGTATTTACTTGTCATATTTTTACTTTGTCATTATTATAGTCGCCTCTTTTTCTTGCACCAGAAGGCACTTTTGTGAGGGGGGACCTCTGTTCATACACAGTACTGTACCCATTATTTTACTTTTGGTTGCATTTGCTGTTACAGTAATTAAAGAAAATGTTAATGCAAACACGCTGCTACTTCATTTATTATTAATGGTGATGGATGTGTTTCGTCTCCTGTTACAAAGGCTGTTTGTGTTGATGCAATTTCATAAGTAGGTCACTCTGACTACATCAGCCCATGTGCATTCTCTTTTCTAAGAGTACCAACATGAACTCATCGAGAATAAGAACAGGCAGAAAGACGTATTTTCAGTGTTTATTTCAAAGGATGAAATTCATCTGCTTCCAGTGTGGAAAGCCTCCTTCTCCTTTTCTTGGTCTCCTCTCTGCCTCTGGAGTGTTAGCAGGCAGCCACGCCTCACAAAATGTACACATCTATAATAAATATACTCAAATAAGAGCCAAATGCTCACAATAGAATTGCTTGAAAGGCACATTCAACAAGTTAAAAACAATTTAAACTATTTTAAGCACATAAATGTTTTTTTTGTTTGTTTTTTTTAATCTACACATTATGTTTACAGTATGTAAAATTAGATTTTGTGTGCAAAAAAGGAAAAAAAAATTGAAAGGAAATGATCTAGCTATACCTGAATTAATAGGACAGGAGCTTGGGGGGATTAACAAGCGATAAGTTTAATTTGTTGCATAGCAAGAGATACAAAGCAAACAGGCACTCACAGCCACTGTATTCTATAAAAAAATGTTATAAAAAAAAAAAGTTCAAGAGCATATAAGTCCAGGATACTGAAAAGGGGGAACTGACATGCATAAAAATAGAATAGTCTGTGCTACCTTAACTGTCCGATATTGCAGTTGAAGCAAAAAAAAAAAAGTTATCAATCAGCACACACACATCACTCACACAACAACTCATTCGTCTCTCTGTCATTGAGGGAAAAGATCTTTATTCTTTATTGGCATCCCCAAACCCTGCCCTGCACCGCGCAGCCTGGAGATGTGCACAAAGGAACACGCTACTTACAAAAAACAGCATCTGCGAGAAGAAAAAAAAAAAAAAAAAAGATTTACATGTAAGTGTCATCATTTCTCTCAGTTTCGGTGACGAGGTAGCTAACACTGAGGAATCCGCAGTCTTGATGCTGCTTTGATGTTCTGCGTAGTCACTACAGAGTTTAAAAGTGACTGGATGCAGACATTCATCAAAACTGTCCCGGAGAACTAGTGAACACAGTGAACACTAGTGAACACATCAGCGGCTAAATTAGTTTCCTCAATAGCACCACAATGTTTATTTAATATTCAAACATTAAAATAAAAAAAATAAAAAAAAAAGAATAGACAAATCTATGAGATTGGATCGTGGTTGTATATATTTGATGTAGCTTCAGTGGAATGGTTTTGGGCCTATGAAACAGCAGTTATGGTTAACATTTAAAATCTCTCAGATTCATAAATCTTTGGACTGAAATGACATGACAATGACATATCTTTGGACCAAAGTGAGTTTAAATCAAGCTTGAATTCAAACATACACAATAAGACAGAGGAGAGATTCAATTATTTTTTTACCAATTATTTATGTAAATTCCAAACATTCATCTAACTTACAAATCTTTGATGTCTTAAACTGGGTTGAAAGGCACAATAAATATCTTGCCACAGGGCCAGAATAGTCCTCAGTACTCGTATGTACAATGTGGCTGATCGGGTCAGCTGTCAGTTCAATAGTCTCGGGATTCTCATCGCCGCATCCCTGCCGATGTTTTTACAAGAAGCACACAGGCCCAATATCGATGCCGAACTCTTGATTAGGGCCACCAATGTCCACGGGTGCAATATCCACAATGGGAAGTCTTGCTGTTTTCTGTGTCCTGTACTCAAACACTGTCTTGCCCCAGTTGCCGTTGGCTCGCTGTGGAAGTTAAACAGACAGAGGTTCAGTTCATTGTTCACCCAACACACACGCAAAAACACACACTCAGGCATGTTGTATACACCATTATTGTGTCAGACAAATAAATCCTTTTTATTCATAGCAGCCTAAGACACTGCTTATATATAGATATACATCCCATGATTGGATTTTACTAAAATGTACTAAATTTCTGTATTAGTCCTCTGTGCCATGGACATCCATTGTTGTAAAAAGCATAATTATGATGAACTATAGTTTTATTTAATCCTGCGTGCAGCTCCCTGCTGTATTATGTGTATTATCAGCACCTATTAGCAGAGCAACATTAGCATTAAAGGTCACATATTTGACAATTCTTCCTTTAGATTTCATCTAAATACCTTTTTTTTATATTTGGTCTCTCAAGCTTCTCTCAGGAGCTCTACAAAGAACTAGCTGTTTTGTGTCTCATTAATATTAATGAGCCTCTCCTCTGATTGGCTCATTTGTGAATAGGGGGTACACTGACTGTAGATTTGAGAGAAAGAACCAGAGAAACAACCTAGAACTGCAGCCTCCAATACTACAGGAACATACGTAGTTATGAACATAGTTATTTTCACGCACTGCAAAAACTAAAGTCTTATCAGGTGAAAATGTCTCGTGTCTAGTACAATTTGTCCAACATTGAGTAAAATGATCGTATTTCTACTATTTTTTTTCTTAATTTCAGTTAATTTCATCTTGTTAAGAAAATGTTTGACTTGTTTTCTTAGAATAAGACCAACTTGACCCAAATCAGAGGAAAAAAAGTAGTTAATAATAAGATAATGACTGGAATAAGATAATTCTACTATATATTGGACTAATTGTACCAAAAACAGGATATTTTCTGTTAAGATTCCAGTTTTTTGCAGTGTGGGATTTGTTGACAGAAACCACAGCTGCCGTGTTGAAATAAACGACTATGCAGAGCAGGAACTGACCGTGCAGGTGTCCTCCACCACTGTGTATCTGAAGCGGTTGTTTCCCTCTGCTTTGAGCTCCAGGTCATTGGAGCCCTTGAGGAGCACGGCCTTCTTCAGGTTCCCTGTCTTCTCATCCTTGTAGCCCACAGTGTTCTTGCAGTGGTAGGTGATGGTCTGGGATGCCTCTTTGGACAGCAGGCGGATAAACGTCATCTGGACTGTGACCGAGTTTGCTGACTGATCTTTGTTGCCATAAGTGAACTAGAAACACAAACACAGCCAGTTAATACAGAGCCTTACTGGCTTAAATCATCAAGAACTCATCATGTAGTAATGAGGATGCACTAGTCAGTTTTATTAGTTATGTTCTCTTATTTGAATTGTGCTGACTTACATTTTTACAGTATAAAGTAGCATCACACGGAAATATCAAGTCAAGACCAGATACTTGAGTATAATGCACTTTTGTAGCACAGTTCAGTTCTTCTCTCTGTATGATTAACATGACTTTAACTGTGCCATACCCAGCCCTGCATGTAACCACTCACATGTGTTCCACCGTTGATGTCAGCTCCAAACCACACGGGCTTGTTCCTGGACGTATTCCACCACATTTTACGAGGTATGATGGAGGGGCTGGCAGAGATGCACGTCTCCCCGGTCTCCATGTTGCAGTGCACTTTGATGGCATCCTCAGCACTGCCCTGGTTCGGATCCACCCAGTATTCACCTAACACAGCAAAATCAGAAATCAGGATGAATGTGCAGTGGGGGAAACTAATAAAGTAAATTTACTCATGAAATTCTTTCTATTCTTCCAAATCTATCTGGCAGCTTTAGTTAATTCTCATATGAAGATCATAATACTGTAGATCAGTGGTTCTCAATGTTTTTCATGTCAAGGACCCCTAAACTGACACAAATTAGACCATGGACCCCCTGTTTAATAAGATTTTGTCCCAGAATCTTCATCTAATAAGATTTTTGTTCTTTGATATTAAAGAAAGTGTATGAAAAACATGACAAAGAATGCCATTGAGTTACTTATAAATGGGCTTATAATTGTAATAAATTATTTCCCTTTCTGCTGGAGACCCCCTAGAACCACGTCAAGGACCCCTGGGGGTCCCTGGACCCCACTTTGAGAACCACTGCTCTAGTTTTTTAAAGTTTTTTGTTGCTCCTTTTTTTTTAAAAGAAAATGTTGCTCTTTTTTATTTACTATGCACTTTACTATGCATAGTGTGAAAGTTGACAAATATCATGATGCAGTACTATTACTGTTAATTAGGGGTGTGACGAGACACTCAGCTCATGAGACGAGACCCGAGATTGGGTTCACGAGATTGAGATGAGATTTTAAGAAAACTAAATTACAAATTATATGAATGCCTGGACAACAGACTTTTATTTTACTGAGTTGCACATGGATTTTATAACTCGGTAAGCGTTAACTTTTAATGAACTTCTTCCTTTTAATGAACTTCTTCCTCTACAAATTGAAACTAAAATAAAATGTTATAAAAGTTAAAATATATAGAAAAAATTATACATTTGTCCTTTTTTCAAGTGCAAACAATATGTGCAAAACAAAAAGTTCTTCTCTGTCAGCAGCAGTTGTTGATTTGAGTACTGAGCTGTGGTAGTGCTGTAAATGTCTCTGCATTGTGCTTGTATTCGCCGCGCTGTACAGCATTGTTTGCATACAGTGTCTGCATATAGTCCGTGTCTTATCAGTCACTCTCTTACCATTTATCATTTCTGCCAGGAACCCAAAATGCTGCCAAACAAACGATTTAAAAGTGCCGGGGGCGTCGTCAATAGTAATACCTGTGTTTTCCGTCATTCTGGCTGCTTGCTGGATAAATCTTGCGAGACAGAATTTTAATGCGACGAGCAATCTCGTCAAATCACATCTCGCGAGATCTCGTCACACGAGATCTCGTCACACCCCTATTCTTAATCTACCTAAAGTTTCTCAAAATGGTTCCATATTGATAAACTAAAACATGAACATGTTCTTATGTATGTTTACTACTTATGTTTATACTTTTACTTAAGTTGGACAATGTCAAAACTCTTACAATATTAACGCCCTTACAATATGTCTAGCTTCATCATCTGAGAGAGCAGCAGGAAGATGGATAGAGAAAACAACAGCTGAGATAAGAGCATAATAAAGTAGATGACTAAGATGAAGAAGAAGGATGCGATTAAAATTCATACAGCACATCACACAGTGTGTCAGGCTCTTCTGTTCAGCATATTTAAAGAGTAGGAAACAAGTTGTTCCTATTATTCAATATTTTCTTCTACTAAGACTAATGTCGCAATATTTAATTTAATGTGGGACCGATGAAGTACTGAGATAGACCAGCTTTACTTGCGTAAAGGTAGAAATTCTAAATAACAAGTAAAACTCCTGACTTTGAAAATGTTACTCAAATAAAAGTACAGAAGTATTAATAGCAACATGTACTTAAAGTATTAAAACTAATAGTACTCATGAAGACTGCTATATTATTATAATATATTATACTACTAGTTTTTAGTCACTAACTACATGTGACAGCCTTTATTATTGAGAATTTGAGATACTTTTCACAGAACAATAATAGTACTGTTTTATAATATTTGTCACAGTTCACATCAAACTACATAAGAAATTAAATAAAGAAAAGTGTGACAATTTTGTATAATATTGATAATAAGTAAAAATATTCATCTGCACATGAAAAGTAACTAATGCTGTCAGAGAAATATAGTGGAGTAGAAGGTATAATATTCCCCCCTTAGATGTAGTGGAGCAGAAGTATCAAGTCAAATCAAATGGAAATACTCAAGTACACATATCTTAAAATTGTACTCGAGTACTCGACTGTAATTTTACCATAAAACCTTGGAGCAGTGAAATCCACCCAAACACTCACCGCTCTTCTTTGCGGGGTAGCATCTCTTCAGGTCATCACAGGTCCTGGCTGGATGCTTCTTGCTGCCGTCCGGACTCTTCATGCTGTCGATCTGGCTGGTTAGGGCCTTCAAAGTGGCCTGGACGCCGGGGTCCACCGCCACTATGGTGGAGGCGTTGCTTTTGGGCTGAGCCTCATCCTCGTTGAACTCTGGTGGAGGAGGAGGACCAGTGTCGTAATCCTGAGGGCCTCCAAACAGGTCCTCCATGGCTGAAACGGGAGGTCCTGGTGGGCCGGGAGGGCCTGGGGGTCCAGCCTCCCCTGGAGGACCCTGTAGATTTAGAGATAAAGACATTTTATTTACCATATTTTACATGAATATTTTCTCTTGAGACACAAAAAAATAGCTTAGACATCATTTTACCACCTGTTTTTTTCTCGATGTGCTTCAGTGCTGGAGAGTAACGAAGTACATTTACTCATATACTAGTTTTGAGGCACTTGTACTTTACTTGAGTATATCCATTTGAAGTTACTTAATACTTCTATACTATACTTGTATACTAATACTTTTGTTTTCTACCTTCTACTCTACTTCATTTGTTTGATTGTAAATTGTATATAAAATAATATATTTTAAATATTCTTCTTTCACTACTGCAAGTCAGTAAGAACTTCCTTACTACACAGTGGAATGAGATAATACCTCTGGTCCGATTTCTCCACTGATTCCACGAGTTCCCGGTGGTCCCATTGGCCCTGGCAGTCCAATGTATCCTTCCTTTCCAGGAGGTCCAATAGGCCCTGGTGGCCCCTGGATGACATTTCAATAAAGATAATTAGTTGGATTTTAATGCTGGCAAGAAACTGAAACATGCCAAAAGATGACATTCAGAAAACAGTTTTATCTCCTGAAACAAATGTAAATGCAGCATTTACCCTTGGGCCGTTTGGTCCGGTGATTCCTGTAGCTCCCTGCTCACCAGTTGTACCCTAAAAGTAGGAGATAAATATGTATTATTGGCTGAATACCTCTTACTTACACATTATATATAAAAGGTTTTCCAGGATGATGGCCATAAAGTAGACACCTCAAATGTTAGTCACTTCACTGGAGAGGTCTGTAGCTTAATACAATAGTTTGAGATTTGTGTTTATGTTGCTATGTTGCATTATTGGACACAGTGCTCAGAATTGTATAGAGGCATAGAAATAAAAGTTCCACTTTCAGTAATGTGCCCTCTTCACACAATGAAAAACTGTTTTTTCATCATTCAGCCCTCGTCTGTTAACTTCTCCAAAGCCACATCCCTCCTCAGATTGCTGATGTTTTTGTTGTTCAATAGCCACAATGAAATGTCATTAAAAGGTGAGTATAATGAATGATTTACAAATAATATTATTGGTTGGATTAGTGTCTCTTAAGCTGTTGTTACTACAGTTCAATATAACCCCAATATTTTATGTTCATAAGAATTGGCATATTGTATTTTTTTTACACCTAATACGTATTTATAACTGCTTTTAAACTGTCTACAATAAACTCCAAGCTCTACTAACTCATAGCTTTTAGTTTTAGTTTTTTTTTGTTTTTACTATTGTACTAATGTCATTATTATTTTGTTTGTTATTTTGTTGTCATTAGGAACATGAGTGTGAATATTTCGTCAAATACACTGCAAACCACTGCTGAAACGTGTCCAAAAAACAGAAACCGTTGAGAGGTAAAGAGCATCAGTCTGACTTACTGGAGGTCCTGGAAGACCCTGCAGCCCAGTGAAGCCTCTGTGTCCCTTCTGCCCCCTCTCTCCATGATCACCCAAGTCACCCTTATCTCCTCTTGGTCCTTGTGGTCCCTGAAATACAGACATTTAATGATTTGTATTGTTTTAAAGTGGGTAGCATAGCATTTACGATTTCATCAAATCGTAATGTTCCATCAACTCAAGATTCTCTCCGTTAGATACTCACCACTAAACCTCTCTTTCCAGCTGAGCCTGGTGGACCAACGGGTCCTCTTGAGCCCTGTAAATGAACAGAGTTGTGAGGAAGCCCAGAGGCAACACAGACCTCTTGCCAGTGTGTTAAAATTACTTCCAAACATACTGTTGCTATCGCTTGAGATTTAATTAATTCACGCTCCAACATGCCGTCAGGATTTACATGAACTCAAGAATGTAGTCATCTGTTCTTACAACTCGTGTAAATCTTGTCTCGCATTCTTGTGCCGATGGGCACATGGAACAGAAATTCCTGAGTGTGAAAATTCTGAACTTACAGCATCTCCTCTCCGTCCAGCATCACCCTGTGCACCGACAGGACCTGGAGGGCCTGGATGTCCCTGAGGACCAGCCAAACCCTCTGGACCAGGATCTCCTCTGGCTCCCTAGGAAAAAGTATGACCCGTCAGTCGTGTGTCATATTTAGCTAGACGCTGGTCATTGTTTTAGCTTGTTTGCCTCTTACCCTTTGTCCTAAAACACCATCTTTGCCTGGTGGGCCGTCGGATCCAGCAGGACCCTGAGGAACAGGCGAAAACCATTAATAGACCTGCAAACGTCATGTTAGAGTTAAGTGATGTAGAACCGCATCCATTTGATAATGTGGACTTACATCAGGACCAGCATCTCCACGAGGTCCATTAGCACCAGGAACACCGACTGGACCTGGAGGACCTTTATCTCCAGGTGCCCCTGGGGCTCCTTGTTTTCCTGGTGCACCCTAAAAAAAAAGAAAACAGGCACTTACAATGTGTCAAAACACACAGTGTGTTAATATCAAATCAAATCATATGTACAACAGGTTGACTTGAAGTTACTGGTTTATATTCAAAAGACAGAGGTTTATGTCCATAAGATTCAGGATTTCAATCATGAAAATGATACTGACCCCAGGACCTGGGAGACCTGGCATCCCTCGCTCTCCTCTCTGACCAGGAAGACCCACAATGCCTCTCTGTCCAGTAGTCCCTGCTGGGCCTGGAGGACCATCAGGACCCTAACACATGTAGAACATACTCATTCAGTACTGAGGAAATCCACTTTTAAAGTCATGCTTGAAAAGAGAATTGTATTTTCAAATTGAGAAGAGTCAATATACTACACACAGTCTCTTTGTTTATCTTTACTTTATAATTTATGACACTTCACACAGAAAATGTAATTTCATAACATAAAAGTAACTGTAACACCAATGTACCGTTGGCCCATCTTCTCCAGAGTCCCCTTTGTCTCCCATGCTCCCTGGTGGTCCAGCTGCTCCTCGCTCTCCTTGTCTTCCTGGGGATCCGTGGTCTCCACGGAGGCCTGGAGGACCCTCTTTTCCAGGGGCTCCCAGAGGTCCTGGTTCTCCAACTGGACCCTGGTGGGAAAGGTTGTGTTCATGAGACACATGGATGCAGTCAGTGGAATAGTATCAGCATGTGTCAAACAGGCTGGTTTGTAGGAAGTGCTGGGGTTTCCAGATGCTGTTATAGAATGTGACATGTATTTTGATCCTTTAAAGAATAGTGAGGTCATAAATTACAAAGATTTATACAGAACAATTTTACTGAATACTGAACAATTTTAAAAATGTTATCAAAATCACAATATGGCCTAATGCAATTTTCAAATAGCAGGAGACACACTATTTTCTAAAGGTCAATTTTGTCATAATACTGTTTTAAATTAAACATAGTTAAAACAGGAGCAGTTATTAGTTGCATTGTTTTCATTAACTGGATCTGATCAAACTCTGATGTTATGTTATAATAGGGCAAAAATGTCTTCCTGTTATCCTAACTCTAACTCTGTTTTTATTCAGACTGAGGGGAGTACTTACAGTTGGGCCTGGTGGGCCGACTCTTCCTGCAGATCCAGGGAAACCAGTGGGACCCTGCAGGGAACAAGAATATGATACAATGTCTTTAGATACTAGTTTGTACTATTTGTAAATAGTGTAGCAACTTAGGATGTATTGGACTTAGGATGTTAATAATAAAACATGTGAGATGAACTGCACAATCAGGAGTGACACTCATCTTCTGCAGCTTCATCTAATATCACCTTAACATAACACTTCTGTAATGATGAGATTCTCTTACTGGTGCACCCTGTGTTCCTCTTCCTCCTTTCAGTCCAGCAACACCACTGGGTCCCTACAAAAATAACACCTTATTATAACACCACACAGTGTATTTGCACAAATATTTTGTCATGAACCAGTCCAAACTAGACCGATTTAAAGTACTAAGTTGACTGATGAGTGATGAGTCAGAACAACATATTCATATAATTTCTATATGTTTGTAACTCACAGGAGGTCCATGAGCACCAGATAAGCCCTGAGGTCCTGGAGACCCAGCATCTCCTTTCTGGCCTGGTTCTCCAGGCTCTCCCTTAACTCCAGGTTGACCATCAGGACCCTGTAACATATATGTAATGGTATTAGATCACCTCATGATGAATCATTATAGGACATAAATATGTTTTAAGAAATGAAATTGGGAGGAGTGTTTGAAAAATAATATGACATGCCAATGAATGAGTACTTACAGGAGGTCCAGCAAAACCAACAGCACCAATTGGGCCATTGTCACCTCTTGCTCCCTGTAGTAGAAGATCAATTATTACATCAAAGCATTCAGTAATAATGGACACTTTACTGCAGGACAATAAATGTTGCCTCAACAGACTTAACGTATGAGCTGAAAACACTACTTACAGGTCCTCCTCTGGATCCTGGAGGTCCAGGTGGTCCTTTAGGTCCAGGCTCTCCCTGTAAAGATGTCACAAGTTCACTGACAGTAGGATAAGTGTCCACTGAGCCAGTGCTGCTCAAGTCATGTTTGCCAGAGTAATGCAGGAGTCCTTTGCAAACTGAATGATACAGTCAGACACAGCCAAGAAAACAAATGTGGTAAAGGATTTATGCATATACAGAGCATCATGAGAATGAGTACCCCACCCACACACACTCACACACACACTCTCTCACACACACACACACACACACACACACACACACACACACACACACACACACACACACACACACACACACAAAATGTAGCCCTGACAGACCTGTAGGTGTCCTACAGTCTCAACCTTTAATCATTGTGATTTAATATGTGTTGGAAAAATGACACTACCTTCTCACCACTGGGTCCTGCAGATCCTAATGGGCCAACAGGTCCTGGAGCTCCCTGTTGGCAGTAAAGAAATGATGTTGAGGATATCGCTGTTACCAAGAGGTTGTACAGAACATATTTTATTTTGAGTGAGTGAAAGATAAGTTACTCACCCTTGCACCATCGTTTCCAGGTGTACCTTCTGATCCTTTCTCACCAAGTAGTCCCTATATATAAGAGGCAGACATCAGAAAAGATGTCAAGTTACTTTATTTACTGTTACAGTAACAAGAGAGATTAGTCTTTTTGAGTTTTACTAGATAACTGGCACTTTCCAAAGATTACTAAGGCAAATCCTTGGTCTTAAATCCTACATGAACCCCTTTTGCAAAGAGTTGCGACATACATGCAATTGATTAACAGGGTAACATGGATGTAAACCACATCAAAGAATTATTAAAAAGAAAATTGTGATTGTGTGAACTTACCCTGTCACCTTTAGGCCCGGGTGGGCCAGAGATGCCTCTCTCTCCTGGCATTCCCTGAAGACCTGGAGGACCCACATCACCAAGTATACCAGGGGGACCAGGGCTACCCTTCAGTGACAAACACCAAAGTTAACAGGCTTTTATTATCCTACAGGTAATAACCATGTGTGGATTTTATACAAAAAAAGCATCACAAACTTCTAATATACTATACTATATTCAACTACAGACAACGATTAAATGTATTCTTTTAATGAGATCATAATATATTTAAATAACTGATTAATTGTTGGGGCCCATTATGCCAGAACCCAAAGCCAGAGCTCCTAACACAGCACCACCTTTTATATTGCCAGTAGACCAGTCGTACTTTATATATTCTTAGTAGTATTGCTATAATTGAATGTTTTCAGAATGAGAAGCTTATTAACAATGAGGCTTGTGAACGAAAAATGATGCAGAATGTGTCATTTGGGGTCACAGGTCAATCTGAGAATACTGCAACTAAAACCTATGAAAACTACTGAACAAAGCAAAACAAAGCGTTAGAAACTAAGTGGAGCAGCTGAACTAAAGATAAATGATGAAAAAAATGCTGGCAGGGATTTTACTAAGTGTTCCTTGCATATCCAGTTATTTAGAAAAAAAGACAACTAGCCCTCAGAGGGAGGAATGACTATAGCAGCAGTGCTAATGCTAATGCTAAATCTAACTGCTAAACCAGCAGCAACTAAAGGAGTCTGTGCTGAATGCTTACATGATGATGTGATGTATAAGAATGTATGAATGTGATGTGAATGTGATGCATATTCGCTGCATTGTTTGTGACTCAGCAGCAGGAGCCTCATTCTTTGATTGTCATGTCAATAAATTAATCAGGTTTTTGTTTCAGTACAATATTTTCTGCAGGTCTTTTCTACCTTTTGCAAGTATCCTTACATTTTCAGGAGTCATCATTCGCCTTTAACATTCACTGCACATAAAAGTACTTCTGTACCTTTGGCCCATCTGGACCCGGTGCACCAGGAATTCCCTTAGGTCCCTGCAGACCAGTTGAACCAAGTTCTCCTCTCTCCCCAGGAATTCCACGCTCGCCCTACAGAAGAAATACCATAATATTAACACCACAATAAAATCAGTTCCAGGTAGTCAGATTCATTCAAAATCAACTAATTAAGTACTTACCCTTGGTCCAATTTGACCCACAGCACCAAGCTCTCCAGGAATACCCTGAAAATAAAGACAATGGAGTCAAAACACAGTTCTGACCCCTATTAAGCTCCTAATATAACATTTAAATTTTGGAAGATCAAGTGTAATATTATGTGGAGGATTCATAGCTTTTGTCATACTCACGAGGTCACCTGGTTTTCCAGATTCTCCAGGGGGGCCTTGATTTCCAGGCAAACCCTAAAAACACAGACAGCACAGTCAACCATCAGAGCATTTCTGTAGCACAATCTCAATTGGTTTTATATTATGCTACATCTTTTCTTATCTGAGAAGAGAGTCTGAGTCTGTGTTGATTTACTTGATCATATTTTGCTACCAGCAAAGAAAAATTACACACCTGAAATCCGTTTACACCAGGAGGGCCCTGTTCTCCTCTTTCTCCTGCAACACCCTTTGGAAAAGAGACATTTGTTTTTGTATTAGTTGTGATAAAAGTAAAAAAAGATGTACATAAACACAATAGAAAACAGACACTTACAGATGGGCCGGGGGGTCCGGCAGGCCCAACTTCTCCATCTTTCCCAGGAGGACCCTAAAGGTACAGAGGCAATTAAGAAACCTGCTCATTCTCTAACAGAAGGGGACATTCTTCTAAAAGCATCACCATATCTTTTATAATGCTAATCTGCTCTTTGTATTGCCTGTTGATTGCAAAACAAAGGAGACAACAATCATTTTTATTTCATACTCACTCTTTGACCTGAAACTCCTGCAGATCCTTGTTCACCTGTCTTTCCTGGGTCACCCTTTGAGTATAAGACATGATTTAATTTAGAACAGATAAAAAGAGAGAAACACAGACTAGACCAGAGTATTAATGCAAAGTTTGAGTGACTCTGCAGCCTTACGGTGAAGCCTTTGGGTCCTGGTAATCCCATAGTTCCTGCAGGTCCTCTGTTTCCAATGGAACCTGCAGGGCCTGGACGACCATCTTCTCCTGGAGCACCCTAAACAAGAAGTAAACCACACTTTGACTTCACTGGGATTCAGCTTGTAATGCTTGTAACAAAACACATTGTATGTCCAGTGTCTAATCTGTGATTAAGAACCATAACATACCAGAGGTCCTGGCTTGCCCTCTGCCCCTTGGACTCCAGGGGTACCAGTAAGACCCTTTGGAGAAGATATCAAAAATGTAAGCATTGGAAATAAAGAAGAAAGATTAAAAAAAAAGTAATTATATGAAATAATTAAGAGTAGCTCAATAGTAAAGTCTTCAGTGTTACCCTTGCACCTGGTAGACCAGGTTCTCCTGTACGGCCTGGGTCTCCTAGAGAACCTTTGGGCCCACCAGCGCCAGCCGTTCCACGATCTCCTAAAGCACCCTTCAAAATTGAAAATAGAGATGATGCTGATTGAAAGATGAAGACCACAGTAGAAACTCTCTTATTATATTAACACTCAATATCATCATATCTTTATGTCATAACGTAGATTTGTTTTTAGTAACAATATCTGTACCTTAGGTCCTGGCAACCCATCAGCACCAGGGAATCCTCTGTTACCAGGAGCACCCTGAAAAACAGATCATGATTTATATTCTTGATCACATTTATGGGCCACCGGTGGCTACATTTTCTGCCTGACTGTGTTGCTTTCAGTTAAAAAAAAAAGAATTCATAAAAGAGGCCGTCACCTCTTTCATATATGTATTCACTTTAATTATTAAAAAAAATAGTTATTTGTAATTTTTCTGTTATCTAAAGTTTCAAAATATCAATGTCAATATTCAAAATTTCACACATTTATTAACCAAAAGTGTTTTTTTTCTCTATTGACTACATTTTTGAGATGACCCCTGTCTGTAAAGCATAGCCCTGTGACTGAGAGATATAACAGTAGGATAATACAGAACAATAACTCACTCTTTCACCGACTGGGCCTGGGGGGCCAACAGAGCCGGGGTCTCCCCGAGGTCCTCGCTTTCCTTCTTCACCCTGAGGTCCAATTATTCCCTGGGCACCTTGTGGACCCTACATATTTGACATAAACCACACGATCAAGTTAAGAGCGTCTTACCTGTCGCTTCACTTCAGTTAACATTTCGAGAGCAGATTTAGTCACTTACAATTTCCCCTTTGGGTCCAGCCTCTCCTTTAAATCCTGGCACACCAACCTCTCCCTATAACACAACAAATGTGAGTCTTCTACACATTGATAAACTGTCAGTAGCAAGCATTGATTATACACAGACAATCTAAAGGGCCATTATACCAGTTGTCCTTTGATACCAGGCTGACCGGTGCTTCCCTGAGGTCCTGGTGGGCCTTGGGGTCCAAGATGGCCACCTTGACCTTGTGGACCAAGATTACCCTGCGGAGAGTCAGTATCTTAGTGTTACCATAATTATGAATAGTAAATCAGTTATTTCAACTGAAAACTATTTACATACCACTGGTCCTTTGGCACCTGGTCCTCCATCTGTACCCGTGGGTCCCTGTGAACACAAAGTATGACCAATAAGATCATCACAGTAGCTCATCATGTTGAGATGTTAAGTATAGTTATAACCTGGGATAGTTTCCTATGAAACAGTTAAACTGTTTTCCAATTACAACTGATCAAAAAGTGTCATGACTTCCCTCATGGTCAGCACATGATATTTGTGATGTGTAAAATAAGTAAAAAAAAAAAAAGACAATAACCCTGAGGCCAGTTGGTCCAGCTCTCCCGAGGTGACCGGTCTCTCCTCTTTGTCCCTGTGGACCCTCTGGACCCCTGACTCCTGTAGGACCAGGCTGTCCCTGTTGAACACAATCACAAAGTACAATTAATACACTTTGACTATCAATTAATATTTTGTAAAGACAACTTTCAAACAGGAACTTATAATTGGGATAGGTAATATATCCATAATGATTATATCGTAACATAACCATTATGTCTTCTGTGTTTTACTGTACTTGCCTTCATTCCTGGGCCTCCAGGATATCCAGGTGGGCCGTTGATACCCAAGGGACCCTGTTGACCAAGAACAATAAGACTTTAATATAACACAGAAATAATAATAAGAGTAAAGCGAATCAACTTTTCTATGCAGTTGTATCCCGATTGGTAGAATCATCAGGAAACTATTTGCACTCACATTCATCTAGCTGAGGGGAACCTAATTAAACAAATGTAAAACACATAAGAAGCTAACTTACCATTGGACCATTTTTTCCGATGTTGCCAGGTAGGCCACGTTTACCCTGAGAAACAGAAACTCATCACTTACACTTGATCCTCATTGTTTTTGAATACAACTTAATATTAGTAACATAAAAATTCACCTTAAAAAAACAAAAACTAAATCAGAGGTAAAAAAAATAAATAAATAATAACAGAAACATGATGGCAGATGTTTCTGATGCATAGTGGTTCGATACTTACTGCTACACCACTGGGTCCAGAACGTCCCCTCTCTCCTGGCATCCCAGCAGGACCCTGTTGTACACACAAAGTGACTCAGTATAGCTGTTGCTCATTTTGATTTAAAAAGGGTTTATGGGTTATTATATAATCTTGCCTCATTCAAAATAAAAGGCGAGAGCAAAATCTGTTTACATATATGCTGCTCTACTAAGGGAGATGTAAAAAGCAATGGTTCAGAGTATTAGAACCGTTGTTGTCAGAATAAAGTTTGTGTTCATACAAAAAATGCTAATTTCTGTCCTAATACCATAGTAGTGGATGTGCAGCAAAGGGACATGTTCACACATATGCAGTGGTGGACCAAGTACTCTGCTCTTTTACTGTTGTCAAAAAAAACAACAACACCCGAAGCAAAGTAATAGTAATAGTAATTGAAAATGTTAAGTAACATATATACATACAGTATACATATAGTTTAGTTTTTAATGCTTTAGTTCATTAATGTGGAAACAACTCGAGAAACATTAGATGGATTAAAAGTAATAGTACTGCATCATTATATTTATCACATTTCACCCAAAGTACTTAGCATATTTAAAAAAGAGAATGAGTTACAATTTAATAGAATAATGATTATTAAATATTAAACTATGTTAATTTATGTAAAATATTAAAATCGCTATTTGAAAAATAATTACTTACTTTACATCACTGTACATGTGATACTGATCTAACCAATGGGCATTGGTCTTTCTGTAGCATTAGCTCTATGGAGAGAGAATGTTACTCACCATAGGTCCAGGTCCTCCCATTGGTCCAGGGGGGCCTGTAGCTCCCTAGAAAACCAAACACAATGTATATAATTGGCTGCTGTAGGGGGATCGTAACATATGATAAGATGTTTTACAGGCTGTTTACAAAGACAGGCAATTAGGTAAAACAGGTATTACTTTAACCAACAACAGCATATAATCAACCAATCAGTGGCACATTTTATATTCTTTATACCTTGGATCCAACAGCTCCGAATTCACCTTTTTGGCCAATAATTCCAGCATGCCCCTGTTAACAAAAAAAGAAAGAAAAAAAACACAACATGTCCTTTGTCCTTTTTTTGCAAAAATCTTCAAAAACAGATCAGTTGAAGTACAGCTCCAAAGTCATTGTTGTGCAACTTTGTAAGAGTTGTCAGAGAAAAAAACACATGTGAATAGAGGTTTATGATGTTCCAGAGAAGTCATACTCACTCTGTGACCCTTCAGTCCAGGAGGCCCAGGTGTACCCGGAAACCCTCTAGCTCCCTGAAATATGGAACCGCATTGTCACTTATATCTACACGACAGCACTAACAGCACACAGCATGGATTCATAAGAAGTAGAAGCTTAGAATTCAATCTAGTTAATATTCAATTAATATGTGTTGTTATCTGAAAAAGGAAGAAGTGGTGGAGGAGCTTACTGGTGATCCGGGGAATCCCATTTCTCCAGAATTTCCTGCTTTGCCTGCTTCACCCTGTGTGAGGAAAATGATATATTCACATGACAGACTTATTTAGCTGCAATAAACGCCACCAATCACACATCATCTCTCCTCGCTGTTCTTGTGTAACATGACAGGCACACACAGATACACCATCCTTGGTGAAACATAAGTTTTTGTTAATATTTTTCCATATATTGTTTTTCTACTGTTTATTCATAACACTTATCAAGATGTCTATCAACACATAATTACACTGAATTACATATAATTTATTAATGTAAGAACCAAGCATTTTAAATGTTACATTTCTCCAGACAGCTGCACATATACTTAAAAGTTTTTTTTTTCTCAGACCTATGATAGAAAACAACAAGAAAAAAAAAACATTGTATTCAAGGCAGACGAAACCTCTTGTCAGTTTGGCATAAAAAACAAAGAGCTTGGAAGTTTGTTGTAAGTTCACTTAAAGCTTGTCAGTATCTGATTGTTTCTAAGAGTGAATGCTGAGAGCCCTGCTGCAGTTCACTTAAAGACAGAAGACAGAATGTGATTTTGTCTCTGAAGAATTGCCCACATCATGACAGACAAAGAGCCAGGAGCTGACTTACATCTTCACCTGGTTTCCCTGATGGGCCCTCAGGTCCTCTTGGGCCAGATGAACCCTGGAACACACGGACAGGTTGTAAATATCGTGCAATTACCCGTCCATCTGGACTGTCTCTCAGTGAAATAAAGGAGATGTTCAGGCCAATCTCTAAGCAACAGTACATTAATAACAAAAGTTAAATGCGAAAGCAATTCAACCATAGACAGAAAAATGCACAGAAGAAAGATACTATACCATTGAGCCAGGATCACCAACATCTCCAGGAGGTCCTTGTGGTCCAGATACACCCTTAGAGGAGCAGGAGAGACAATAAAACATTAAAATGATAAACAGGGAGCAAACAAATGAGCACCAATGTTTACTGAGCGGCATCCATCTTGCTGAGGACATTGTGGACTTACAGGTGCGCCATTTGGCCCAGGAGGTCCTCTTGCTCCAGCTTCTCCCTAAAACGAACGATGCTAAATTAATTCAATTTGACCAGAAATAATCAAATATGCCCTGAGCAGGCTGTAGAAACAACATGAGAACAATACAGGGACGTCCTGGACTGATTTATAGTCTCTAAATCACTCAGTGTAAGTATAGGTTCACTTGGAGGAGAGATTTTTATGGGAGCAAACTGCTGTGTCAGAGAACAGAGAAGTGTCCTCTGTCCACTCCCACTCACACACTAATGTTCTATACAGTGTGCTGCTACTTTGCTGACATTTCATTAGAATAATAACTATTTAAAAAGCGAAATCATATTTCATAGTATGTCCTTTGCTCCTAGATTAGAGCACTTGCTCGTTAACATAATATAGTGGCTAATTAAAGTAAGGGTATACTTACAGACTGTAAAATGAAGGTAGTAGCTTCAAAAGTTAAATGTTTACACCCACCATTTACAACAATGTTCATTTTCATAGATTCTCTACATATGATTTCTAAAGTGCTTTAATTAGCTTTAATTAGTCTTTATGTATGAAGCCAGAGGTACAATACTGCTATATATGTATCATTAAAGGAGAACTAATTATGATTTTACACATCCAGTGGGAGCACAGATTGTAAAAGGTATATAATGCCATCTTATATAATGTCTTCTATACATTGGTGAACTTGGATTAGACTTAGAAAAAGAGGCGATGTTCTAATAATAATTCTAATAGTAGAGCTGTGAAATGTCCACCTCATGTATAGTAATAGTATTGTATACAACAAAACACACTCCAGCATCTTTTGTTTCCACTACTGTCTGTATATCTATTCTGTGGTAGTACTGAGAGCCAAGAAAAACAATTTACATATATAGGTGCATACATATCCAATGAAGTAGATTCTGATTCTGATACTGGACCATGATTGGTTTTCAATCTAGCTGTGATGTCAGAATGCTCATTAAGTTACTTAAACTCAGATTCAGGTTGAGCACAGAGAAACATTCTACTTTCAGCAGATGAAGTTGCCTAGTGAAGAGCAAACCTCCAAGTGAGAATGAGCAAAACAAAACACTTTTTTTATTTTAAATAGTTGACATTGGATAAAATTGGTTTACTAACTTCTAGTCTTATAGGATCATTTTAACAGCTGAATAGACTAATAGACTTGAGTTTCTTTAGACCCTTGTTTAAATAAGCATTGCATAAGTATCGACTAAGTATTTGGAAACCAGTGCAAACATGCACAACAGTGTTTCACTGGGCTGTTCTTAATTATCAACAATTGCTGCTGTTCTCTGCCACAGCTACAAGAAGAAAATGAAATTACTAAAATAAAAAAACAAAAAACAAAAAAACATTTTCCATTATAGAACCAAGTGGATAAATAGTGCCTCTGTCTGCTTTTTGGCTGTTTTTTTTTAGTTTTTTTTTGGAAACAATGGCAGATATTTTGCTGATATCTTACCCTTGTGCCACTTAGCATGGCCTGAGGTCCTGTTTTTCCTTCAAACCCTGAAGCCATCTGGGCTTCCAGACCCTGCAGGTAAAGCACACACACATACACACACACACACACACACACACACACACACACACACACACACACACACACACACACACACACACACACACACACACACACACACACACACACACACACACACCCTTTAGTGCACAGTAGGTTAAATGCATTTATTCAGTAAAATGTATGGTAAATAGGTGTAAATGAATAAGGATTGGAGAAGTTAAACCAAAGCAAATCAGGAATCATGTTGCATTCATCAAAACACATGAAGGACAAACACCATCATGGCAAAGTGAGAACACTACCTCATTTTTAAATACATGAAGTGTCTTGTCATTTTGTCACAAAATTTAACTAGAAAACCCTTCTGAGGTGTTGGTATGAGTTTCTGCTTAAATTATGATTAACCTAGAATCCCAAAATGTAAATATTGGTTGTTAGCATCAATGTGTTTTCATGGATTATTACATTTCAAAGCATATTCAGCTTCTGTTTGCTTTTACTGTGCAAGCTTGCACATGTGATATATGAACATGTGTATTTGCAGCATGTTTGTGGGCTCCCTGCAAAACTCACTCCAGGATGCGTTGGAGGTCCTGGAGGTCCTGCTTCACCGGGCTGACCTGGAATACCGGGCTCCCCATCAAAACCTGCAGGGCCCCGCAATCCCTGGAAAGAAGAGGAAAATGCTCATTTTGAAAACCATTATGTATCCATACCTCCAGATTGACATTCATTCATTATTATGTGACAGCGAGAGCACAGTTAAACCTTTTTCAGTTTTTATTATTACGTTTATTCTAGTGGAGGCCAGAACTGAAGATTGATTTTAGTTTAACAAATCGTCTTTGTTAAACGAATCGATCGAGGTGTAAAACGTGTCATTCCACTTTGATACACATAGCTTAATTTGTGTTTGATTATGAACCATGAGCTGTAAAGTATGTGCAGTAGGAAAAACGCCGGATACTAATAAATCACCCTCAAACTGCTGCCCTCAACTGGATTGTAACACCACCTAGAGAGGCACATTCATTCATCAACCTGCTACATTTTAGCTTGCAAAGCACATTATACATATACATCAACTGACAGGTTTTGTTGCCCTCTTGGTCTTGAGCTGGATTTTTTTATTATTATTATTATGCTCCTGGGTTTTTTTTTATTTATTTTTTGACAATTTGGGCTAGTTTGATAAAATACAGACTATTAAAGAGTCGTTCTGACCCCAGCGATTAAAGAATCAAGCCGACTTGCATGAGAATGCTATTTTTTACGAGTGCATAAGGAGGTCCAAATGGATCATAACCCTATTTCACAAAGATTCCCAGTAAATTACTTTCCAGGCTCCACTAGTGATTTTGACTATTCACACATGCAACTCCACCTTCTTGTGCCTATTCAAACGTGACCTGGCAATTTTTCATAGTAGGAGTGGTATGTAGCCAAGCATCTATAAAAACTGCAGTGATTAGTAGACAAAAAGAAGGATTCACACATAAACCCTTCAAGGAAAATCACTGGAACATTTCTGGAAATGGTTGTATGTGTGAATAAGGCCATAGATGTACATATACAGGTGATATGTGGTTTGTTAAACATAAATAGTCTGCATATGAATTGATGAAGATCCAACAAACTCCATTCCACCAAATGTAAGCTGAATTAAATAAATCAAATACAGTTTGAGAGACAAATAGTTTTCCTCAAAAGGTTGAGAACTGGTGCAGAGCATGCCATAAGAGCTTGATAGCACTCTGTTTGAGGTGATACCACATTGGAGTCCAAAAAATGTTGTAGTCCCTGTTTAAAGTATATTATAACCCAATATATGATGCCATAGTATACTAAGATGTGTACCTAAAATGAATTAAAAAGTTTGCATCAGTTTCTGATAACTTTCATAACAAGAGGTCAGAAGGCCAGGTCAGAGGCCTGGAAACTTGAGTATATCACCGGGTTGTGTCATTTTGTTTGAAGTTCTTTGCGTCAGAGGAGATATGTGGACTTACGGGTCTTCCTTTGTTTCCTCTTGGTCCTCTAAATCCTGGTGAACCGGGAGCTCCCTGTTGTAATAAACAGAAAGAACCACTAAAAAATCTGAGAGAAATAATATTGTCACATCTTGATAATGTTCTTTTTTTCCAATATACGTCCGGGAGGTGCTACAAATGTCACGCTGGTGCTTTAAATGTCACAGTGGCTCAAGATGATTTGAAGTAGTTGTGCAGACCTCCTTTTAAGGTGAAGTTATGCAGGAGGTGACTGTCCTCTTATGCCATCTAGTGTCAATTCAGGTAGTTGAACATTCACAGAGAATTGGTAAATTAATCATTTTTAACAAAATAGCAATACTAGTTTATTTGCAGAATTTACACAAACCTCAACATGCTACACAGAGTTAGAAGGCTAAACATCAAAGCTTCCTGAAAGGTTCTTATAATTTGTTTAGAAGACCAGTCAACGAGCCAAAATAAAATGCTCACCATAGGTCCAGGACGGCCTCTAATACCAGTCACCTGCAGGGAAATCATCAAGCAAACCAGTTAGATCATTTAGACTGTGGCTTCTTTACCTAATATTCTTTAAAATGGTTTATATTGATCAAACACTCACAATTGGAACATCTCCGGGCTCTCCCTTCTGACCCTGATTGAAACAGACAAACAACGCATATTTTAAATTCCCATGCTGATGATAGCATCAGCAGCCATATGATAAAGTAGTAACAGGACTGTGGCCTACCTTTCCTACCCTGCCCACATCTGCATTGAGAAGAAAACATATAAGATCACATTATTTCATCAGTCCTCTATAATTGCATCTTGGATATGAGAGAAATAGGCAAAATAGTATGTTGAGTACACGGTAAAGAAGTTGTATAGATTTAGCATGACAATGTAGGTAAACAGATACATGCTATGGAAGTAAATCTGTCCCAACACATTTAGAAATTTAAAAGTCTGATCATCAATTACACAGTGTTTCTTTCTTTTTGCATTGAAATTACATATCTGAATGTTTAGGTTCTGAATTTGACTCTAAAAATTCAAGTTAAAAATGTACAATTCAAAAATTCCAGTTTTAAAAATTATTCATAAATTTATTCAAAAATTCAGATTTAACATCCATGATACTTTTGGATACCATGGATGATAATCTAGCATCCACATCCAGCTAATTCATTTAAGATTTGTTGATGTTTGAAATTACATGAAGGCATCTGATTTTTCAGCTCATCTGATTTATTTTTTTTAAGTCAAATGTAATTTAAGGGACTTGAATATATTTTATTTAAAGTTTTAAAACTATTTTTTATTCCGAATTTGTAAGCACTGAAAAAATAAGTGATGTAGACCTTTTAAATTTTAGATACATATTATTAATGCAAAAAGTCAAGTACTAGAAATTCAATGGATTTAAAATTTCAACATCTGGTGAAACCACATACTCCCAACACTCTACTTTACACACAACTAAATCATAACTCAACAAATAATGTTGCAACTTAAAAGGTTTATCTAAATCATGGGTCTCCAACCAGGGGAGCCACTGAGGGTGCAGGTTTTTGTTCCAACCAAGCAGTTACACGAAGGCCCTTGCTATGGAGCTTCATTAGTAGAATCAGGCATGTACGTAACTGAATGGTTGGAACAGAATCCTGCACCCACAGTGGCTCTCTGGGACCAGGGCTGGAGACCCAAGATCTAAATCAATGAGTTACCATGTTTATCTTCCGATCATATATTTCATGGAGTGGTGGTGGTTGCTCACCAATAGTTCCCTGTCCGCCACCGCCACCGCCAGTTCTAGACGCATCAGTCAGACAAACAGGGCAGCACTCGCCATCAGGGACAGTCACCTTCTCACAGTTAGTCACGTCATCACACTGGATTTCATCACAGAGGACCTGACCGTTGTCACAGACACAGATCCGGCATGGCTCTGGCTTCCAGATGTCCCTGTTAGTGTACACCTGGCCGTCTGCCGTGCAGCTCACATCATCTCCTGAAACACACGGATATCAGCTTTGTGTTAAATCAATCAAGAGAAAATGCAACTACTGGACTGAGGCTTACAAAAGCTTTCTTTAGTTTAGCCAAGCACACCTGCTCTTTGTTAGGATTTTTTTTAAGGCCTTTCATCACAGACACAAAAGAGCTAAATCTACCTTTTTTCAGGAAATGAATTAGGATAGAAACTTTAGCTTTACAGAAGCTGCTTTAGATACACAACCACAAGGATGAAAGTTGTTATCCTTCAATCAGACAATCACAAATAATATTACTATAAATTCTATCCAATCTCTATGTGCTGTTTCCTGTTCAGGCCCCTCCAGCACTGCAGAGAAAGTCAAAATGTGTGCCTCATTTTCTAAATACTATTAGATAAAACAACACAGACACTGAAAGCAGATGAGTTTTATCCCAGGACCATTTTTCTATGAGTCGTGGTACTAATCACTAAACTAAGTCACTGTATCCTGTTTAACAGCACTGTTCTCATAACATCATTAGAAAAGTAATGATGATACGTTTTTAACTGCTATGTTATGTTCATTTTTTTCCCTATTCAGACATAGTGGGAAAAAAAAATAAAAATATGCAGAGAATGATTCAGGGCCCCATGAAGTATAATCACACGCAAAACAAGAAACACTTTCTGTGTGCACAGTGTAATATCAAACAAAGGTTTTTACTTCATCCTGCACAAACTCAGAGAAAAAAAGGGCCTCGAAAAAGTAAAAAAAAATCTTTGTTATAGCAAAGCCTCCAGCTATTAGACATGAGATCATTTCGTCCATTTTAAAATCTTGACTCATGCTCAAAAGAGGAAATGTGCAGCGGCCAATGAAGCGACTGTTTCTCACAGACGTCTCATTATCCATTTTAGATTTGAAAGTTAACTTAATATTTTTAAGCATTTACAAATACTGATCATAAAATGATGCTGTCAATTGAGGATGAAGGCCTGTTGTGAAGTGTAATTTATTATTGCTCACACACAGATAAAAAAAGGAGAAAAGCTTCTTCAGGTACAAAGAGAATATATGTATTAGATGTGCAAATGGTGACCGAGGAGTTCATATTTTGGTCAGAGGACCAAACACCAGAGGGAACAGCTGTGGGATGTGCTTTAACAAGAATCCTGTAAGTAAAGCTTCTGTAATCTGGGCCAACATCTGCAGAACTGCAGGAGAGATTGAAGCTTTACCTGAAGCCTTCTCTACAAACAGCAGGTGGCAGCTCTGAGCTTCAGACAGCAGGTAAATCAGGTCGACCTGCTACTCTACTGCAGACAGAAGCAGCAAAGACTAACTGCAGGTTAATATGATTTTGAATATTCCAGGAGACATCACAGATGACATGATCTCAAACTTGTAGAGAAGTCTGACTTTATCCTACCTTACTACTGTGTACACTGCCCAAAGCGTTCAAGAAAAATGTCAACCAACTGATACAATCAGATAATTACTCTGCTTATACTGAGGCCTCATATGGAACAAACTGCATGGCTCAATTCCAGACTCCAGTATTTATGTCAAACAGACCCAGGACAGAAAGTAGCTGCAAATTATACTTGGCACTTGTTGACACTTTGTGTAAGTGCCAAATGAAAGTAAGTGAAATGAGGAAATGTATAATCAATGATCAGAATCAGAACCGATTTTATGGCCCAGTTTGTTGACCCCTACAAGGAATTTGTCTTGTTTCCTGTGGCTCAAGATATACTTATACACATTCAATGCCAAGAACAGAATGTACAGGACAAGACAATTGTAGAGGAAGATATAACACTATACACCTACATCATAATGTAGATTCACAGAATCTGAATGGAAAAAAATAAAATAAGTCTGATAGTAATGTTTCAGCCAATATTCCATATTAGCTAAACTTTTCACTGAATCAGATTTGGTCTAAATATATATATATAGTGAGGATATTAATCATTAAAGGTCCCATATCATGCATTTTTGCAATGCAATTTCTAAATCCAGACTGTGCATTTCTCCATTTTTCTAAATATTTGATACATGAGACAGTTTTTATATAACCCCTAAGCCGTAAAAAACAAAGCTGGAAGTGGCTGTTTACATGATGTGGGACCTTTAACATAATTAACTAATTGTATGACTGAATATCACAATACATTGAACAATGGTGGAAGAGGTATTCAGATTCTTTACTCAAGAAAAAGTACTAATACTCCTATGAATGTATTAGTATTGGCAGAAAAATGTACTTAAATTATTCAAGTAAAAGTACCTAGTGATATATATATATATATATATATATATATATATATATATATATATATATATATATATATATATATATATATATATATATATATATATATGCAACACTTTGTAAGCAGCATATTACTCTTGTAGTTGCTGGAGGCAGGGCTAGTTTCAGATACTATATATAAAAAGCTAGATTCAGCCAGTGGTTCCCAGCCTAGGGGTCAGCCCCCTCCAAAGGGTCAACAGATAAATGTGAAGGGGTGGTGAAATGATTAATAGTAGAGAAAAGAAGAAACAACAAAGCTATAATATACAAATGTTTTTACTTCTTGGACTTTTTCTCTAATCTTTGATTTTTGGCTTTTTGTAAAATGTCAAAAGATAAAATACATTTTAAATTCTGAATTGGAATAGAAGAGCAGAGATATGTTTACAACATACTTCTATAAAATACATATTTCAAAAACTGTCAGCCTCAATGCATACCTGCAATACCACAAAGTTAACTTCATTCCTACATATAATAAGCAGTGACAGAGTAACAATTTTATAAATAATATGTAGTAAATGTGATTTGGTACTACCTTAGGCAATAACATGGCAGGAAAACAAGGAATAACTGCAAAGATTGCCAATATAATACTTAGTTAAACTTCATATCGACTTCTCACACATTGTTTCCATCTTTGAATAGGACACAAACACTGAATTACACAACTATTCTCAATTTAAAATAAATACGAACACACATTCACCTTGATACACAGGCACACCATAAAAAGTACTGCAACTGCAAATGACCCTTTGACATACAACAGCTGTCGGACTTTAACATAGACTCTTTTTCGCCATTACTATCCAAACCAGCTGTGCTGGCTGAGGGCGACAGCTCTTATGAACAACACTTTATACACCTCCAGGTATGCTTTCTCACCGGTCCTTGTTCTGTCAACCGCAAAGCATTTGATGACACTAAAAACCCAAGCATTGATATTTCCTACCTTGTAACAACCAGAAACATGAGCTCACATGTTTTGGCTTCCCAAAATGAAAACGAGTATTCTATGGAAAGTGGAATACCTTTATCTCTATCTGTGCAAAGACTTGGGATCATTTTAGCAATAAATCCTAATTATAATGACCTAGTGTTTTCTTTCATAAGAACAAGCTTAGCTGTTCCTTTGCCTTAAGTATGTTTGACTGACTGGATTTGAATTATTGTCGTTACCTCTGAATAGTGTTTCTTTAACCTCTTTATCTCTTATTGAAATCTCATTCAGGTACATGCACATCATCTTCAACCACGTCTAACTTCAGTGACTTTCATTGCAGAGACATCCAATGCTCACACCAGGGATGTCTCGCCACACACTGTAGCTGGAAAGCAGTTTTTCCTGTTGGGTTTTGAGACATTTCAAACACTCTGTGTTTGGAGATTTTGAAACTTACTGGAAGAGAAATGTGGTTTTCAGAGCGGTCTTTAAAAAAAAACCACCACAAGCCATGAAGAGGCGGAGGAGTGGGACGTTCTATTTTTCCCCTCCTCTCAGCTAATTCATTGCAGGTTCCACACTTTTCCACAGACGCCATAAATGCACGGTTTAACCATGACAACGGTGAAAAGGCATGCTCCCTTCCGACGGTGACGGCTTGATCTTGATTTTCCACTAGTCAGCGAAGAGAGCAGACGGTTTCCTCTCCTGGTTTAAAACATGGAGTCTGGAGCACTTCAACATGACTCATGCGTCTGCTCCCCGTATCAGTTCAACAGACATCAGCCAGATAACAAAGGCCGAACAACGAGGGAAAACCTGGGAAACCTACTGTTGCCCCCAATGATGTAATTGGCAGATGTGATGAAACAGAGAAAGGTAGATAGTTTATGGATTTTCCTTAGCTAATATGGAAATACTCATAACACACTGTTTGGGGAGACTATTGCAGCCAGAAGTTGAGGGGTTAGAAAATGACCTTATGGAAACAGTGAGTCATTTTGAACTAAATCTCTCATTTCCTTTAGCAAAAAAAAAAAAAAAAAAAAAAAGATGACTGGCTCCAAAAGCCATGACCACACTGTTGTTTAATCGTTCAGAAAGATAGTACCCACAGGATGATACAGTAAGTTTATGGACTCAAACCACATGTAACGTTTGTTTCCATTCGTGTTCCGAATGAGTTGTCCATAGCAGGGAGACTAACTTGCCCCAACTGACTTAGTTAATACCGTAAGGAGCCTGATTTCTGGGCCAGACACAGATGAGTTACAGCTGCTGAGGGGTGGCTTTGCTGCAGCTGCGCTTTCCTGTTCCAAAACCCTTGGTGTCATGGCCAGATATAAATCTTCCCTCCATAAAGGACTTTTAGCTCCACCTGTGATTGGTCCACTGATAAAGCTGTCCGTAAAAACACTCGTTCCACACGTCGGTCATGATAGCCCAAAGCCAGAGTTGTCATGGGTCAAAAGCAAGAACACCCACCTTTTGACTAACATGTCAACACCATGTTTTGCGGGAAGATATTTATACCTGTTTGTTTAATATTCCCTGGAATTAGGGATTATCTGTATTATCCTGACAAGCTTTCAAATATGAAGTAGCGCTCTAGTTTGAACATGCTCAGCTTTCACAAAAAAAAAATAAATAAAAAATCTGTATCTTGAAGGAGGGGGTAACGAAGCTCAGGCCAGGAAAGTTGAAATGAATAAGTAGCTCGCTGATTACAGGTTTTGGCTTTTCCATCAACAGGCCCTGTCTCCACTGGGTCTTCCTTAAAGAGGCAACCACAGTTATGAGTTGTTCTTTTCCCATGTTCAGCCCCGGGAGGTTTGCTGTCATCCTCAATTACACAAAGTCACCCCTCCTCCCCTGTGCTCTATCTATTCTTCTGACTGACTCCTTACTTTCTATTGCCTTGGATGCGATTCATATAAGTGAATCCTGTGAATATGTAGTAATGTGCTGAATGAACTTTGTGTAACTCCTTCCTAACCTCAGCAGGGAAAAAAAACTTGTTATCTGGGTGATAGGATCCTTACTGATTGTCCTAGTTTTATTTGAGTTACAGCGCCCTACCAGGCACTCCCCATCAGGACACTCTTGATGGTTCCTCAGAGTGTGGGGTGAAACATCTACTTGTCAAGCAAGATTTAAGCGATTTCTCCAAATCTTGCATTAAAGAAAATGGAAATTAGGTGTGAATCCATGGCTTTGAGCGAATAAATTAGATCCCATCAAAGTGAAGTTTGGTCAGATAATGGTGGTATGGGTTATGTTACACCCAGAGAGCATATTTCCTGCTGTCAAAGAAATGCATATTGTGGGAATATACAGGAAGATGTATAATCAGCTGATCAGTCATGTGAGGTAAATGTTTGCTATGTCAGATCCTATTTGATAAAGCTAATTACATCTCTCATTATGCACAAGAATTCTTTTTTGAAAAAAAAAAGCCTCAAGCAAATCTACTGCTTTGAAAATGCATAAAAATAAGTTGATTGAAACAAATCTAGGTCTCTCCTTGTCTTCCCTGTTTATTTCCAAAGTCCACAATCATCTCCTTTCATTATGTTTGTACAGAAGTAGGGAACTGTCACAACAGCAGCGGGTCAGGTCCTCTACTTCGTCCATGTTGTTTTTTTTTTCATTATTATCTGTGATCAGGCCCACCACAGCTGTCATCAGCAAAGTTAATTACGGTGTGGGAATTATACCAGTCAAACATATTCTGTGTCTTCATGCCATATGGAAAATGGAATTCACATCATGAAAGTGTTATAATTACGGACTAAATATGCTGTACAACAGATGGCAATCTCTAAAATGAATTATTTGCTGTAATTTGGGAATTAGAAAACACAAGCTGCACTGAACTGTGACGGTTCTTCACTACAAAACTGAACACAATATAGATTAAAGACCAAACCTTATTTGACCTGGCCCTCGGTTCAGGATGATCAGGGTCAAAGTTCAAACAAGGGCAGTCTTTTTCTGTCCAGGCATGAAATGAACTCAGAATAAACTCCAGGAAAAATGCTCTTGCCCTGTACTGAAGGTTCATGAATCAATAGCCTGTGTTGTTTCTTATAAGTGTGGCTTGTTGTTTCATTATTGTAAATACATGGGTATTAATGTTGGCTTTGTTTTCTCAGCTTTTCAGCATTACATTAACTATGTGCAGACCTCTAATAGTACGAGGAAGTACTGTTTAGAAAATAACAAATCAATTACAGCATTTTATTTCAACCAGAAGAACACTTCAGAGCTGATGACTTGATCAATGATAATTGATTCATACAACACTAGCACCCAATAGATTGACCTTAAAATGACGGCTTGAATTGAAATATTGTGAATGAAACCCACACAGTTGACAACTAAAGAGCTTTTTGCTTATATGTCAGTTTGAAATGACCTCTTCATCCAGAACAGTGTCTAAATGACTAACGACTTCAAGTTAACAGCTCCACTCTAACCAAGAGCTGCTTGATTTGAAATCAAATCTTACAAAAAGTCTTGTTCAAGTGTCAAACGTGGTTTTCCTGATCTTTAAGACTAGATTTAGTGCATCAGCATTGATAGTGTGATCAAGCTAAATACAAAACACTGACATCCTTTGTTGCACCACCTGTCTAACCTTTAATTTATGAAACTCAAAACACTCAACATAAAATAATTTAGAATAAGAACAAGGAACATTAAACTAATGTAAACTAATGTTATTGTAACATCAAAAGAAGCAACATTGATTGGCAGAATTATCATCTTATGACCAAAGATACTCTGATACATTTTAAATTAAAGGTGGGTTAAAACCATCCTGATCATGTGATTTCACATATTTGTTTGCTCTGTGCCTTCTCTCCATTCCAACTGATTTCAAGAACTTGGAAAGTACTCGGACCAATCAGGGACTGCGCTGTAGTCTCAAAATAGTAATGGTACTAGCGCTAGTGAGTAAACACAGGCACTAAACACCGCTGTTATTGGAGAAATAGACTTAAAAGACACACCTATGCACGAGCAGATTTTCTTGAAGGAAAACACAATATTGTCTTGCTCCCGATATTTGGCAAAGGCTTGATTTATGAACTTCCTCTGCTGAGGAATTCTTATGTCAAGGCAAGTTCTCACTTCCACTGAAATGATTTACAATGGAGAAGAATGAGAAATACATTTACTCAAGTATTGTACTTATGTTCAATTTTAAGGTTCATCGTTCTTTATTTGGATATTTCCATTTTATGCAGCTGCTGGCTGCAAGCTATTTCTTTCTATTTTTCAAATATGATGACAAGTGGTTGTTGCTTTATATGACAGTTAATTGATTATCTTACATTTTGGATTATTGGTCAGACAAACCAAGCAACATCAACAATATTTTTTTAACATGTCAACATTAATGTTAACATTAATTTAGCAATTAATCAAGAAAATTATTGATAGTGGAAATTATCATTAGTTTCAGCCCCATTTAAATATTAAGTACTTTTACTTTTAATACTTTAAGTCAATTTTGCAACTCATATTTTAGGCTACTTGGGTAATATTTTGAAAGCAGAACTTGTACTGTTGGATTTTCATCATACTGTTACTTTAAAAGTTTCTATATAAGTTTTTTTTGTATTTTAGTTTCTATTTGTATAATTCTTGCTGCCACAAGGAGGGGGACAAAATATCCCATATTACAGATTTACTTGTAATCAAATTTAATATTAACATATTAACATGTGGCCCATCCGTGTATCCAGGTATGCAGCACAGGAAAATGGCTGATGTCAAACATTCCAGTTTACCAGAGCAGAGCATGAACATATACAAGGGGTCAGAACGCCTGGTGCTTTGTATCAACTGAGCTCACAGCCAGATGTGAACGAATAAACTGTGGAGTCTTTACACAGAAGGGCTTGAAAGGAAGTTGTTTCCAGCACAATTTGCTCTCGCTGTGTGATCAAAACACAGATAAATAAAATTAAAACAGTTTCAGGGCATTGTATAAAAGTGTAATGTATCAATGCATTCTTAGCTTTGTTCTCTTGAGAAATTCCCTCAACTGTTAGACATTCTGAATTGCTTCACAATCAAATCTAAAAATAAATAAATGAATAAAAATAAGAATAATTCTTTCTCCCAGCTTGAAACATGATGTTGAGAAGGACAAGCCAGCAATAAATCCATCATTAGGAAACAGGAATCTGAATTCCAGGTTGAAAAGTCCAAAGGGGGTGAACACATGTGCAACGTACTTCCCATGTAGTTCTACTGCTTCTTGTCTGTCTGTGTGCTGCAAGATGTCTGACCCTTTAACATCTTCAAGATGTTAAAAGGGTCAATTCACCCAAATCACACTGTGTTCCACTCTATAATCTACAGACCTCACTGTGAAGGTTCAGTGGAATCACATTCCAAAGAAGAAAACTGGAAAAACACCTCTAATGTAGAATTTTTCAAATAGAATTTTTTGATGCTTGGAGCAGCACTACAAAAAAACACCCCATTCATCTCAAATGTGATGGGTGGAGCCGGGAATCTCAGACAGATAACTCAAATTCTTCACATTTACTCTGATCTGCACAGTGTTGTTGTTGTATTATGGGAGTTTCGGGTGAAGCAAATTTCTTATTTTTTTTTATATTCCCATTCTATTCACAGCTCACATCAGTGCTGAAAACATCTGTTTGCCTTTTGGGGACCAAAGATCTCTCTCTTTCTTTAACTGTTTCCTTTGTGCAGTCTAAAACAAGACAAGAACACTATTATTGCAAAAGACAGCAATATCAAAATCACAGTTCAACTGATAAGCAGTGCAGCAAATGCACCATTTTGTTGCAACATACATTTTAACAGACTCTTCAAAACTGTTTTTTAAACCTTCTAACCATTGCCATTGTCATGCTTAACCATTACCATTCTGCAGGTGGAGAGGGAGTTTGTTTTATGAAGTGTCTTATATTTGTGATAAGGGAACAACCCCAAAGGCAAAGGAGATTTATTGCCTCCACATTTTGCGTGACCTCTGTGCTACAGCACTTTAAGGATGCTGCATCCTCTTCCCAAAACCAAACGGTTGCCAGAGGCTCTTTTTTTTAAATCCCACATTTTCTTTAGCATTAGCCTGTGTTTTTTCATATCCCCGTAGATCTCCTTTTCTTTCTCCTTATCCCTATGAAAAGACGTAGTCTCCCTCTGGACTTTCTTTCCGCACGCCTTCTTCCTTTCTCTACTTATTTCTTTTCTATTTTACCTACTTTAACTATATTTCACTGTTCGTATTCCTCCCCATTCACTCCTGTTGTCCCGTTGTTATTCTTGAAGCTGAGAGAAGTGATACAGCTGCGAGGCCATGACCCTGACATACACTGTATCATACAGTATATGCAGCCCCTCAGGCGAACGGTGTTTCCCATAAATATTTACATTTTAAGCTGGACTGCATTTTGTGAGGTCACAAAGTTGACAGTATTTATGTTTTCATCATTGGGACTATTTATACAGCGTGTGTTAAGTTAACTTCCAAGACTGGCAATAGTACCACTAGTCAAACCTTAAATAAGCTAAGCAAACCACCCATTTAATCACATAAGGAATAAATAAGAGGTTCATTTAGGAATAAGCTTAATTCCTTTAAGCAGTAAGAAGTTAAAGGAGTGAATGCAAAGTTTAAAGCTTAAAATAGTTTCTAATACAACAAATTGCTGTCAATGTATTTACAAAAAGGTAATTTTGTAAATTGGTTAAAACCATACACCACACCAAGCCAGTGTTATGTTGAGGTGTTTGAAACTAACAGCAGGATCTGCAAAGAAAACAGCATCTGAGTAGATGTTGAGATAGGCTCAATGTGATGTTGTTCCGGTTTCATTACGGAAATGGAAACTATGACTTAATTCCAGGAGAAATACATTGAGTTTTTCTTCCTGGGTTCATCTTTGCTTGGATAGTCAACACATGAACTATTATTCTATCAACATCATCCACAGTTTGCAGTGTTTAAAGGAGAGAGGGATTACAGCTCTGGCATTTTCTATCCATTGTCTCAGGTATGAACATCCTGGGACTGTCATTGTAGAGGACTCATTCTTATTGAAAGATAAAAAGTGCAGCGACTCTGTTGGACAATAGCCATTATTAGCTATGGTTATTACAGTGGTGCAAGAAGTACTTTACCTCAGTAAAGTTTTAAGTTTTCCTCTAATATTTGATTTTTGAATCATTTGATCATTTATTGAAATACAGCATGTGAAATGTGACATGTGAAATACGACCTGACTACACAAAGCTGTTTGTAAGATGTCAAAAAAAAGTTCAAAAGAAGCTAAAACCACTGGCTTCGTCTTAAACTGTGTTGTGTTTTAAAATCTAGTGAGTCTAAATAGTAAAAGTTAAAGTGACATTGAATGGAAACAGTCAAGTACCTCAAATTTGTGCTTAAGTACAGTACCTGTGTAAAGGTACTTTCATAGTTTCCATCACTGATTATTACTGCTGAGATAATGGAGTCCTAAAGTGTTTAGCATTATGAGGCCCTTCTGTGTGGTGACATCACTCAGGCTGAAGCCTCAGGGGACACACAGAATTTATCACTTTCTCTTTATTGCTAAATGGATCCTTTGAAGTTTACTGCAGCCTGCATTTTTGTCAATGCTGGAGGCAGACATAGACAGAGAGAGGTGATAAGGTCAGAAGGGCACTGTTATAATGCTCTTTATCTTTGAGAGGTTACTGACTAAAGTGGTGACCATATGGATCTCCTTTGAAAAGGTTACATTTCTGTAACTCTCTGGAGTCGGAGATATAGAATGGGATTGATATTGGTTGATATATAACATATATTGATATATGTTGAATGATATTCAACGAGACATCACAGGACATGAATGGAATCGTGGATAGTTTGATCATCTGTGTCTCACTCAGTACATATCAGAAGAATAGGTAGATTATTTTTTTCTTAAAAGGGTAGTTACATTATTTTAAGCAATTACACTTTATTTTAAAATTTTATCAATTATCATTCCAATATTAATAGAACTGTGCTGTTACACTCTTATGATGAAAAATTATGCAATTTGTCATCATAAAGAAGCATTTGGTTTAATTTATTTAATTTTTTTAAGTTGACTACTTCAAATGAATTGTATTTGCAATTTTTGCTCAAAAATTTTAGTACATTTTAGTCTTATTTCTGTTTTAATTCTAACTAATATGTATAACATACATAAATAAATACATAATGTAATCTTTATTGATACTAAACAATTCGTTTTTGTACATTTAGATCAATCTAATGATTTGATTCTGACATACTAAAATTACAATACTAAAATAAAATTTAATTTAATTAAATCATTTTAAGTTATTATTTGTAGATGCAATGTCACTGAGTTCAACATTCAGGTAAATAAAGCAAAGACAATATATATTTATATGTATTTGAACACACTTTATTTGAATAAAGTTTAGTTACTGACTAATCAGTATTAAAGAATTGGTTATACTATAACATACAATTTAATAACACTAATATAACTAAGAAATAAGCTTGATTCAAACATTTAACATTTCGTATGGATCAAAATCAGTTTGTGGATATTGAGATATATTGAGTCCAGGTGGTGTAACAACAGATCATCAGATGTCAGTAATAACAGTGGGGAATAAAGTATTTTCATAACCATTAGCAGTGATGTTCAAAAGTAAAAATAAGATCCAGTTTGTGAGGGGAAATGGGAGCTTTCTTTATCTTACTTAACATGATTCAATTATTTTGTGATATATAGAACAATGTTTAATTAACATGTTTTACAATTTCATAAGGAGCTGCTCTTAAGAACAAGTTACATATTCTGTGCTTAAGTTTCAATTTATCATGCTTCTTGTGAGTTGAGTCTGGCTGTTATAATCCAATTGTAATCAAAATTCTCTCTCACACACACTCACTCAAACACAGTGACCTGTATTTCTGTAATGAGACAAGTATGAGGAGAATATTCCCAGATATGCCCTTGTGACATTATGGCAGGTCACCAAAACGGCAACAACCAATGAAAATCCTCCATACTAGCATCTTGAGAGTGCTCTCCCAAATCTTCTGTGCCAAGCACAAGATTATTTCTTGGCAAAAATGTGCTGCCTGCTGCAGTTTGTTTGCTGAAGCTCCTCCTTTCCATCAGAAACAGTTGCATACTTTATTCAACATGTCATCAGCAGCTGTGTGTGCCTCGGAAATGTTTTCCCAAAAGACACCAATCAGAAAAAAGGCAATACTCTTGGTTGTGAGAGCTAACAAATCGGCTGCTGACCAAATTCCGATTAAAGAAATGAAAGGACCTTGATCACAATCAGCTGTCAATGCAGGCAATAGTGGACATTTCCTCTAACCATACTGCACAGTATTTTAACTGTGCATGGCTGTACACACATATTTGCAAATAGATAAAAAAAACTAATAATAATAATAATAATAATAAAACAACAACAGTTCTGATCTCATATTCATCTTTAACCACAATGGACACCAACACGAACCACCCAGATTCAAACATGTGCTTTTTCTGAGGAAATTCCAATTTGACAGCACTTCCTGTGCTGGTGTCTGTTGGGATAAACAAAGAATGAGACTGAAGAGAAAGAAGCACAGTATTTGCTGAGGATGACATGTTCCAAACAATCCTTTGGGTTTCCCTCACTCGTCTTCTTCTCTTCTTCTTTCTCCTTCTTGTTTCTCTCTGTCATTACAGATTCCAGCTCCTATCCTTGTTGCCTGACTCCTCTCTGCCTTCTTCTGCCTCCTTTTTCTGTCTTTCCACTCTGATCTGTGACTGCGCCTGATATTGAATTGAAATAAAATGAGAAGGGCACTCAGAGAGCACATTCCTTCACCAGGACAGATGGTCAGTCTTCTATCTGACATGCAAAGGAATACCATTAACTTTCTAGAGTTCTGTCAAATGCTCTTTCAACATTTAACCTTCCATTGACCAGCTGGAGCCACAAATAGCCATTAAAACACTGAAACTATTGTTGTGCAAATTTCATAGGAGGGATCCACCCAAAAATGTAATGGGTTTGTCCCTGGCCAACTCTACACACTATCACGAAAAAAGGCCCAGTAGTTAGGGCCCGAGCGGCGACTGCAAGGCAGTCGCGGTACGCGAGGCCCTATTGTTCTTCGTTTGACACTTCAGATTTTTTCCGCGTAATCAACTGCCTTTTTGGGGGCCTGAACATACATGAAAACTCACCAAATTTGGCAGCTGCATCGGGCCTGGTGAAAATTTACGTATTTTATAGGATTTGAATATGGGCGTGGCAAAATGGCTCTATAGCGCCACCTAACATTTTTCAAAAGAACACCCTCACCATATAGTTTCACATAGAGGAACGAAATTCGGCACACACATGTATCAGGTCAAGACGGACAAAAAAGACCCTGGGTACCGATAGCCTAACTCCAACAGGAAGTCCACTATCTTGAATCGAACATCACCAAAAGTTGCAAAGGGTCCCGCCCTGAACATATTTATACACTCATATTCACTTACACTCATACCGCCCCCTATTGGTAGCAGGAAACAACTTTCAAATGTAAAGCCCCATGCTTTATCTTTAACCTAGACTTATGAAATTCGGCAGACACATGGAGTACTTCAGGATGGACAAAAAAGCCTCTTGGATCCATATCCTAAGTCCAACAGGAAGTCAGCCATCTTGAATTGAACGTCAGCGAAATCGCCGTTTGCAGGCGTCGTACTTTGACGAACTAGTTCTAGGGATTTATCAGCAGTGACTTCAAATTTTGGCTGTGGCGTCTAAAGACCTCAATGATGAAAAATTATTAAAATGGTGGCTCTAAAGGTTAGGGCGTGGCCTCGGCGAGGCCTCAAATCCTGATGTTTCGCCATGAAAAAGGAAGTTGTGATTTCTCCAGGAAAGGAACATCCTAACTGCATGAAATTGATGGTGTATGATGCTGGTCCCGCCCTGAACACGTGTACATGTTTATATTCACGCCACGTCAGACCGCCCCCTGCTGGCAGCAGGAACTCACTGTTGTCATGCTATGAAAAAGGAAGTAGCTATTTCTCCAGGAAGGGAACATACAAACTGGATTAAATTGGTTGTGTATGACGTCAATCCTGCCCTGAACACATCTGCATAGTTATCCCTTGACGGAAACAGTGGAGGGCGTGGGCGTGGCCAGGTGAATAATTTCGATCCCACGCCATGTGTCATCAACTTATCATAACTTCCACTTGCATCTTCCTATCTGCACCAAATCTCTGATGCTTCGTAAGGGTCCCGCCCTGAACATATTTATACACTCATATCCACTCACACTCATAGCGCCCCCTATTGGTAGCAGGAAATAACTTTCAAATGTAAAGCCCCATGCTTTATCTTTAACCTAGACTCATGAAATTCAGCACACACATGAAGTAGGTCAAGACAGACAAAAAAGCCTCTTGGACCCATAACCTAAGTCCAACAGGAAGTCGGCCATTTTGAATTGAATGTCAACGAAAACGCTGTTTGCAGACATAATACTTGGACATACTAGTTCTAGGGGTTTATCAGCAGCAACTTCAAACTTTGGCTGTGACATCTAAAGACCTTGATGATAAGTTTTCGAAATGTTGGCTCTACAGTTTACGGCGTGACCACGGTGAGGCCTCAAATTCTGATGTTTCGCCATGAAAAAGGAAGTGGCGATGTCTCCAGGAAATGAACATACAATCTGGATGAAATTGGTTGTGTATGATAGTAGTCCCGCACTGAACATGTGTATATGTTCATATTCACACCACGTAAGACCGCCCCCTGCTGGCAACAGGAAGTCACTGTTGTGACACTTTTTCACAAATTTATCCTAGAGAATAACCCACAACCGCTTCAAATCGTGTCTCTAACATCTCAAGAACTTTGTTATGAGAAAGTTTACAAACGGTGACAATTCAGTAATGGGTGTTAGTGTTGCGAGACAGCGAATTACGCTGCCTCTCCCTCAGACAGGGACTTGTTTTTTTTTTTTTTTTTTGTAATCCTGTTCACAGATAAACAAATGGCACTGAAAAAACTATCTCCTTGGTGATGATAATGAAGTTTCCTCCTGTCAAGTCATATCCTATGTTTAAAGCTTATCCCCCTAAATACCAGACCACATCAGTGAAAAGCTAAGACAAGAGGAGTATGAGATTAAACAGAGCCTATACTCTAGTCTTGATTTCTGTCTCTAATTTATCTCTAAACTAGTCCAGGTAAATAAAGACTGGCATGATGCACAACAAAGTTCAATCTGTGTAAATCTGAGGTATTCATTGGTGTGGATGATTAAGTGAAGCCTGAGCAAGAAATGAGAAAGGTTTGTCCATACGCCACAGCAATTATAAGACTATTCTGCAGGATACTGTTTCTTTGGAAAACTCATGTGGGTTCACTTTAATTCTGAAGTATATTTACAGAAACACAAAGTACTAGGGTTTCATGTCCTTCATATGGATATAATTTTAAAGCTGATGGACTGTAAACGACCATGCCAAGATTTGGATTTGTTGTTCTCCTGTTTGAAGTGTTTTTTACTTTCCACAATGTACTGTAGACAATTAAAGGTTAGAACAGTGCCTGACAATTTGAAGGCACACTAAATCATCTTATATTTAATGTTAGCTTTACCAATTTACTTCATTCTCACAGACTCCATCCCTTTCAGCCATGTCTCTGCAGCCGTGTTTTAGCCATCTGGGGAAATCATCTAATGGTAGCCATGAGTCATCAACTACAAGCAGACATTTCCACATCTCATTGGTCTGGCTCAATGTGAGAAGTGTTTGTTTGGGAGCGTTGACTGGGGATTTGCAGCCAGTAAAGGACAGCATAGACTCACATTGTGTCAAAAGAATGCATTCCTTCTGTACTGAAAACTTCTCCACTGGACATAGAACGCTGAATGCAGATTTCAAATATGACAGCCCATGATCCAATGTGAAATGGGTTCTAACTAAAGAGAATGTTGCATATTTTACTTATTCTCATTGGCTGCGTGTAATCTCTACAGCCAAAATTTGATCTAGAATACATTTGATTCTAGACTCCAGACTTGGTGCTATTCCTAGCATACATATATGTTTTGCACAATATGAGTTTAATGAGTTTAATCGTATATGACATTTAAAGAAATATCAGCCCCTCTTCTGAGACCTGGCAATGTTGCATAGCAAAATCTTTGTATGTTTGGAACTCACTCCTACAAACCCTTTTTTTCTTCTTCTGCCGAACATGAGCCTCTTGGAGAATATCCATGTTTGTACTCAGAAGTGTTCTGTCAAAATGATTCACGTTGCCTGGGATACTCTCTGTTTTAAGATTTTCCTCCAGTCTGGTAAAGAAATATAAAATACATTACCTACAGTGAACAACTCTTGACAATTGACAGGGGATTCCCTGCATACATCATCATAAAGTATGAAGAAATCCATTGTTTCAGAATACATGGATAAAGCTCACCTTATTTTAACTCCATTAGCTTTTGAGTCACTTCATATTAACTAGAGATTAATACAGTTTCCTTTTGTATTACAGACTGTGGTGATGTAAATCCTACTGTTTTAGGTCCAAGAGGACCACCTAGATTCAAAATCTCCTCGAAGCACTTCACCGCACTTGGACATCTGCTGTCCACCAAACATATGGACCATGTCACTAACCCTTTTCACCCACCAACACCCATGGAGCTCCACTCGTTCACCCTCAGCAGTTATAATGTACACAACCTTGCTACAACTTAGAATTTAGGTTGGACCACAACCTGCAATTATGGTTGACAGTCACCATTTTGTGGCATTTAAACAAGTATCCCTCATGTTTTAGAATCTGACAGAGAATGACAGAGAAGAATCACATTTCTAACAAGTTTTGGTACCTTTTAAAAGGTAATGTCAATAAATTTACCAAGTATTAGGATTCCATCAAACCTAAGTATGGAAGAATTGTTTTTCAGCTCTTTGTAAAGCTTAATATTGACTTGTATTCATATTTCCCATGACAACAAGATGCCTGTTTGCTTAATCATCACATTCCCTAAACAGGAACCGTAATCAAATCTTGCTGAATCACTACCTGGCCCACAGCATTGTACCACAGAGAAAGGTTCCCAGACGGGGCATAGCATCTCCAGAACTGGAAGATTGGAAACAATTAGAGAAGCCTTTGAAATAGTCACCAGGGGAGAGAGAGAGAACATGTTCAGTGCAAGTGCTATATTACACTTAGACCTGCCAACCTACAGAGCTCCAGAGGGCAAAAGTCCCCTGATCTCCAGGAAAAACTACAGCCAGCTGTATCAACAATCATAGGACAGGCAAACTGCATTGAGCTCTGGCAAAGGCTGGGCTTCTCAAAAGCATTAACATGTTTGTTTTGTTCATGTTTGTGAATATAGATAATGTATGTCTAAATTAGATAACAATTAACAATCATTACTTTACCACTGAAGGGACAAATTAAGATTCCACTTCTGGGGGACTGACAAGAAGCAGATTACAGACAGAATGGTTGAACTGAAAGTAGCAGTGACTGAGATATCCTAGCCTACATTTCCCACAATGCAAATGAATAACGTCTTTCTTTAGACCCTCCCTGCCTCCTGAATGTCAACTTTTTTCAGACGACATCTCCAGACTTTTTATTAAAAAACAAATTATTTAAAGGGGCACTCGGAGAGCGCATACCTTCACCAAGGCCATTGGTTAGTCTTCTATCTGACAGGCAAATATGCAGCTTTATTTCCAGTACTATCAGGATGGTGCCAAGCTGAATCAGCAGGATAGAGTTCTGTCAACTGCTCATTCAACTATTAACATCCAATTGACCAGCAGGAGACATGAACAGGCACTAAACACTCACTGTGAAAATGTTTTAAGTGGGATCCGCCCCAAAATTAAATGGGTTTGCCTTTGGATACTTCTACACCCTAGTTTTATGGAAATTGCCACAATAGTTTCTCTGTAATCCTGTTCACAGATAAATAGACAGACAAATGGCACCAAAAACAATACCTCTTCACAAAGATAAAATTTATAACATCATCTGGGTTATATTTATTTAAAGATCAAGGCCTTCAGACATAAAGCAACTGTTTTCACAGGCTGGGTAGAACTTTTCCGAAACTAACCCCGTTAATTCTTCTGCTGGGATACAGTACACACTCTTGTACCTCTGAACAACATAAAATCAACCAAAATTAGCTTTATCAGATCAGTCGTGACCTTTGCATTTAATGGCAGAGCTCTTGCACTGTGATTAGTATGAATAGCAGTGCTTGTACTACCTTTAAGTAGAATGAAATAAAGACAATTATAGCACTTGGGAAACCCAAACCATTCTGTGTTTATGTTCTGTCCTGTTATCCTCCCACGTGGATATTGTTGTGGATCACAGGGCAGATTGGTGAGTACCTGCCAATCACTGAACAGGAAACCTGTCAGCAGGAGTTGTAATTACATGTCCCCCAACAAATAGTTACTTTAACTTGAACCTGCATAGGTGTGCAATGTAAAGTTACAGTTAAATGGCCACATCCCCCTTATGGGACAGTGAAGTCCACATCTATCCATGTCACCACAAAGAAATGTTGATACGACATGTCTTACATCAGCCGTTGACTGTCATCCCCTTCCAAAGGCTGAGACTTTTATTTTAATATATTTTCCAAATACTGCCAAAAGCGGCTATTTTAACATCTGGAAGTCATCCCCCCACCCCAAGCCTCCATTTGCTGACTGCAATAATTTGGTTTATAAGTAGTTCCCATGAAACAGTCCTCACAGACACAAGCTGCACTCAACCTCTATCAGCCTGGTCATCTGTGCCTCCAAGACATCCCAGGTTCACCACCAGGTGCTACACATCTACAAGGTAACCTATAAAAATGTTGTCTTCCACCAATAACTCAAGACAATGTACAATCGGGTGAGTCCGACCCCCTTAACTCTGGAAGAAAAGAGGCGTGTAATCAAGTCATAGCTCAAAAATGCAGCATGTGTTTCTAATCAAAGCCGTCTGTGGACCTGGTTGAATTCACATGTTTGGACGTTTCAGCTTTGGTAGAAAACAGCCCATTTGTTGCGATGTCAGTGATGTGGCAACAACAACTGGAACCAATTTGGTGACCTCATGTAGATTTTGTTCATTTGGAATACCAGATTTTTGGTTGTGTGTGTTTCTCCCAAAACGATTTGGCTGTGATACATATTCAAAACCTGGTGATGATGAGACAAACTTAAGGAAGCCACAGCAGAGTGCAGTTTGACCCAAGAGTGAGTGTTTAGTCTCTTTGATGTCAGACGCTGATTGGCATCTTTGAAGATGTTTTACAGCTATGTCAGCATCTGGGAGGAGTAATGTTCCAACTCTCTCTCACACACACACACATACATACACACATACACATGCAGAGGCATGATTTCTCTCGAGCTAAAACTCTGGGCACAGACTCATGTTTTTGTTATTGGAGTCAGTGATCTATTGCTGTTTTTTTTCTTCGTTTTTTCCATGTTCACATCCCTAAACCGTACTCCAAATATTATTTAAACATTTGAATATAGGGTCTAATATAATTTTAATCTGGTAATCTACGTTGGCGTCACTTTTTCCAATTGTGAGCTTAAAGTATGCTCCTTGATCTCATTTGCCAACTTATGTTCTTCTGCGAGAAAACTCTCTGCACATGTCCAGACATATGAGTTTAATCTAGAGCTGTAGAACTGTGTGGGTGAAAAGCTTCAACATTTGCTTTAAACATGTTTTCGTTCTCGTCCCTCAAAAAACTTTCCAAGAACCTGAACACAAGCTTTTTCCTGACCTATCTTTATTTTTCAGTACCGATTTTAAATAATGAGTTGGAAGTTTATTGAGAAGCTTGTAATTAAAGCTCCCTCTAGACATGTTTTAAGAGGTATATAAAAAAATACTACTTTTAACTAGCTTCTGATATTTACCACAAAAGAGGTCAATTATGTTGTTAAAATCACTGAAATGGCATCTACTCCCTCTCCTTCATTAATAATTCCAGAGAATATGAAGATGCACTAAATTCCATCTCAGAGGTTTAACTGTGATACATGAGATGTCTCCTATTTCACAAGTTTCCATGTCATACTTGCCTAAGTTGAATATTGGGCCATGATTGGCTTCCAAACCAGTCGTGATGTCACCAGTCATGCTTATTGACCTGACCCTTCAAAATTGATTTACTATGAGCTCAGATAATCTTTCCACCTTCAAGTAGATGAATATCAGTACAACTTCACATACATCATTCTGAACTTTGGGTGAAGCCCAAATATTCAACTCTATGAACAAGAAGCAAAACACATGTTTAAGGTGGATGAAAACTTTAGGTTGTTTCATCAACATTCACACTCCATATAAAAGTCACAATGTAATGGAGTAATTCCTTATAGTAGCCATGGCCATATGTTATATCTCAATATGAGTTAATGTTTAACACATTGTGAGGTGAGTGTTTTAGCTTTTGTTTCATCAGTTTTGTTACTGTTTTGGATAGAAAACATGTGATACATCATGTTCAAATGTGTTTATTATTGATGCAGTTCCCTACAGTTCCATGAGGTTGGTTAGAATTTCCTCTATTCACATAGCTACAGATAAACAATGCCAACAAATCTGCACATTAAAAAAACACATTCCATACAATAGTTAGTGTGTGGAGCAACCCACTCAAACACACATGTACATTGTCTCAAAGCACCAGTGAACCACATTTTCCTTTGGTCTACAAAAAGCCATGAACTTTCCACTGTTTTTTATATGGCCGCCTCACCTACCACCATTCCATGAAAAGGAGGCTGCAAGATCACTGCGCAGTTTCACATGAACAAATATGGATAGAGAGTTTCTCAACAAAAACAGAAGCAGATATTTTGCAGGACATTTGACCTACAAGGCATAAGACAACAAAGATGAACTCAAAATCTACATGGTTACATCAGAGAGGAAAAAGTTGCATTAGCTAAAGTTTCCCATTTCAAGCTTTGTCGAAATCCATATAATTGTTAATAACTTATATTTAATTTCCATAGTTGTTCAAAGCATCTTCATAAGTGTTTCATTTCTTCAGCACAGTTTAGGTTTTGGGCCCTATGCTGCACTCACCACAAGGTGGCGCTCTATAGGGTCTGTTTATTGCAAAACTTCTAACTCATTTTAGTTAATGATATAATAAAAGAAAGAAAAAGAATATTAACCTGAGGTAATGACAACCTTAGAAAAAAAAATAAACAATACAGTCTATGCTGAATGCTCCAATTCTCAGTGCTACCATGACATCATGTGTGGAAACATCACAGTCCCTGTGACGAAACCGGAGATCAAACAACTCCAGCTGAAAAAGAAAAGAAAAAAAAAACGGGGGAAGCACAGCTCAACTAAAACAAGAACACTCAGGTGTTCCAGGTCCTGGAGTTGCCAGCTGAAGACATCTGTGGCCCCACAGTTCAACCCCCCTCTCAGTGACTCAGAGAATCCAACAGCATCTCCCCTTCTCATGTCTGCTCACATCTGCCCTGAATTAAGTCTGCCCTGAATTAACAGGCACTCCGTGTTCCCTCAAAAAAGCGTGAGCGCTGGTGCTGGAATTCTTTTTGCAGATGTACAATGTAGTCCGAACGGTGGACAAAATGCTTGTGGTAGCGCATAATGAATGTTCCAAATGCGTGGAGTTGTGCAGGAGTAATGCAAATAACCGCAAAGGTGCTCGTTTCCCTCCTCTGCACATTTTCAGTGCCTGAGGGTGACATCACTTGCAATCGCTGACAGATGTCCACAGGACTATTTCCTGACATGCAGGGCTTATTTGCCAATTGCGTATAATCCACACTAGAGCTACTTTCATCTATGTGCAGCCTGCTCTAAGCTAAACAGAGTCTTCAATGACCAAGTAAGGTTTGTCTCACTCATCCTCACCAGAAATCTGACTTGCATGTTCTGTGCAGTCAATCTGTTTTCAACAAAACAAGAACAATTAAGTGGTAAAAGGAGAAATCACTTTGGCAAAACAAAACTAACACAGGGTTCAGTATGGGAACTATCTATCTAACTCATATCAAATAACATCTCCCATAACCAAGAGCACACTTGAGAGTTGCTGCTGTTAATTAATTAAAACTGCTTGCAAAAACAGGACTTTGTCCAAAAATGCCCAACTTCTGTTTTAATGGAAAACAAAAACAAAACAAGCACAAATTACCAAAGCTAATTTTCAGTCAGTACAAGTTTAGTTGCTTTCACACATTGTTCCAAACAGCAATTAGGTGTTAAAATAAACAGCAGAGGGGTTTCACTTACCACTGGTCACATCTTGACATGTAACAATCAAAACCTGAGCTACGGAGACCACCAGAAAAAAGAAAGTCCTTAAATGTAAAACGCTCATCATGTCTATAAGAAAGACATGAGCCGTCCTTGTGTACAAACAAAGGGGAAAAAGGGATGAAAAGAAAAAAAATCTCAGGTTATCACTGCACCACCATGAATACAAGAGTGCCTCTCCTTGTAAGCAGCAAGCAGACCCAGCCCAGACTGCGTGAGTGCTTTTTTGTGTAGTTACAGCTTTAAATGAGAAGAATGCTGGTGAGCCTAATTTTCCTCCCCCTTTTGTCAGTCCTCTCCCATAACCGTCCGCTCACAGGGTTTTGTGGCTGTGGGAGAACAACACCCATGTTCACAAGTTCTCATACTTTCCAATCATTTCGTTCTGTCTTTTGAGCTATATCTTTGAGTGCAGTTGTCTTAAAACTAAATCACAGAGGAAGATGCCAGGGAGCAGATAAGGAAAAATGACTTTGCTTGTTTGGGGATGTCTGTCTTCAGAAGTGGTTGCTATATAACATCATAAAAGTGGTTTATTGCCGTCTCTGAGGCACCAAGAGGGACACACAGTAAGCTGAGAATCCCCTTGTTACTGGGCAATTAAAAGTAAGAATAGAGCAACATCAATTCTGATGACAAATTGTGTTCATACATGTTTTGTTTCTTTTGTTCAGATGAAGTATACTAAGCAAAAAGTAAAGAGATAAAACACAAAGTTTTTGTGACAGTTACTGTGGGTGGTCATCATTGTAGGTGGTCATGATAGAGAATCCAGAGTGTAAATTTAGAGAGAAATCTGAGGTCAACACCTCTTGACTTGGTGGGAACATGGAATCTGCCTAGAATGGCAGTTTTACATCTGGTTACTTTAAAAACCCATTAGGGATACACACTGACACAATATGTATTCAAATTCCCAAACTGGACCTAAAGATAGAGGACTGTAATATAACTGTCAGAGTAATCTATCTTTTCTCTGGAAATTGTTGACACAGAACATGTCATATACTCCAGTATATATCCAAAATGGAGCAAGAGAAAGGCAGACATTCACCGTCTGTTCATTAAGTGCCTAACATACAGCTTCTGTCCAGTGACACTACCTGGAGTGATAAGCTATTTATCTTTTTCTCCCACAGAACATTGAGGAAGTAGTTCTGTCAGGGAATGAAATGGCTCATAAAGAAGCCATTGATTCCTCTTCGTGAAAACTACAGATGGAGAATGGCAAAAAATAAAGAAGGATCCTCTACAGAGGTTATTTTAAAACTTGAAAAAGAAGACAAAGAAACCAAAAGATACCATGTCGTGCTCAAATGAATTGAATGAATATTTCAATCAGTCATCTGCTACTAACTAAAATATCTTGTCCAGACTTTTCCGTATTGAACTGACCCTGAGCCATGAGACAGGAAACAGCTGTCTGCCATGTTCAGGAGGCGCTAAAAGCATCAGGTGATTGGCTTTCCCTCACATAGGTTGTGTGCATGGGTGTTGTAGGGGGGTTCAAGAGACTGGGGCAGATCTAATGAGAAAGACAGCTGTTTCCTTGTTAGCCCCGCCCACAAATCTCAGCAAGTCAACCAGTGCCCTCCACTACAAGGCTCACAAAAAGCATCAGTTGTATTTCCTGAGAATAAAGGAGACTTTAAGGCACTGTGCACACACTACCAGTTGCAGCCTGTTTGCCAGGGAATTTGTCACTGTAGAGGATCCTGCCAAAGGGAGGGAAGGTGCTCAGCGAGTCAATTTGTGTTAATTATGGTCTGTATACACGTCAGTGTTGCAACCGATTGGTCAGAAAGTAAACATTACTCTGCTTCCAGAGTTACTGAATAAGCTCAGGTTCTTTCAGATGCCAGACTCCCTCTCGTGGTCTCTAAACACCAGTTGTGTTGTTGAGGAGGCAGAAAAGAGATTATAATTTCTGCTATGTTTTAAAAAATTATGGATGTCCACAACAACCCTGGTAAATTCCTTCCCAGCTCCCATAGAGAGGATTCTTACTCTCATGCCCTCATTTCCAACTCATCATCATAGTAACAAGTGGTCAGGATCACCTTAAGACAAATGGGGTATTTCTATAGCATCATTTTCCAAAAATGATGGCATAACAATGCTGTGGTTAGGTTTAGACGCAAAGAACACTTGGTCAGGGTTTGGAAAAGATACTGGTTTGGGTTACAAACATTTTATTTCAAAATGTGCAACACGAAGAAACAAAATGTCCAATTGGCTGCCAGCAAAATGTCCAACATGACGACACAATACGACTGATAAAAATGTCCTCATATGATTAACAGTGGTGTCAAACAGGCGACTCCTGCTACTCCCAATCCAGTCTATGAAACTTAAAGGTAACATGATCACCCTTGATCTAAAATAGGGTGCCACGTCTGATTACATTGGATCACCCATGCTTTGAAATGTTAAGCTAAAGGCGTAATCTCTTCGTCATGAAGTGATTTAAGGAGGACAATGAACACGTCTTCAGCATTTGGTCTCCACCTCCCACTGAAGAAGGAAGGCATTAAGTATTATGAAGGACACCAGCCACCCAGCACATGGTCTGTTCTCAGTCCTTCCTTCATTCCTTCCTTTAGGATGACTACATAGCCTCAGAGCTGGGAAAATGACTAATTACTGGAAATGTTATGAAAATAAGTAATGGAAATACTTTACAGTGAAAGCTTCTTTATTGAGAAGTTTCCTTTTCTTGTTGTTTGAAAAAATAAATATACTATTTAAATATACTATTTTAGCCCTGCCACTGCATTTGCATTTGTTTTAAATTTTTTCAGGAAAGTGAAGTGAAGTTACTAAATCAGCAAAATATAACTTGCTGTAAATAAAAAAAAAAAAATCTGCAGATACTTTGGTTGAAAAAAAACACACACACACACATTCTAGGGTTTTGTTATTACAATGTGTTACTGCTGCTTGGGTTATTCTATCTGATAGGCAGCCAATCAATCTACAACCCTTGGTTTCCTTTTACATAAAGGCACAGTGTTATGAATAAATGTCAGTCAATGGAATTATGCTGTCATCAAGAAAATTTAAGTTAAAAAAAAGCTAATCATTATTTAGATTCAGATTTCAGGGGTTCTGGAGATAATTATCCAACTCTGTTTCCTGCCATAATAGTTTTCAAATGGCCGTGACCTTCCTTCACTGGAATGTAAAGTAAAAATATTTTTTTTCAGACTCATGGAGATTATGCAGTGTGGTCAACAGAAACTGCATTGGTTAGGTCAGTTTTATTGAAAGTAAGGAATGCAAGAAGGAATGGGTTCATGAACCTGGAAATGAGTTAGCAATTTAGCACTTCTGGTTCTCTCATCTCAAAGTCATCAGTTTTTTTTTAATGGGTTTTTGGTTAAAGTTCCCATATTGTAGAAAGTGTGATTTTCATATATTTCTGAATAAAAGGTGTAGGTGTTAAATAACTACTGCCCCATGGTTTAAAATTCTCAATCCACAGAGAAATGCACACAGCCTATATTTAGAAACTGCACCTTAAATCCAGCTCGCAGGATTTGTGATGTAAACTCTCACCCACCCCCTATTCACAGCCATTGAAATCATACAGACACATAATTTTATTTCTAAAAGCTCCATAAAGATGCTTGAGAGAGGAGTTGTAAAACTATTTTAGATGATTTGGGATACTTGTTGTGTGTCTCCAGGGTCAGTTGTCAGCAGGGTAAGTTAGCGGTTAACATTAGCTATCGTGGCATTAGCTGCTGTTAATGTGTTTCACAATTGGCAACAATAAAGTTAGCTAACATTACCAAGATTAAAGAGGCTGTGAGTCACAGCTAATTTATGTTAGCGTCTGCAAAGGTTAATTTTTAACAATAATACATATATATTTATATATAGTGTGTAGACTTTACCTACAACAGTAACATTTAAGTTTTAACTACTGATATAAGCATTCTCCTGCATTGTCATACATCTTCTAAACACTGTAAAGGATAAAACTAAATACATTAGAATACACCAGTCAGGTTTTTCCTCTCATACAGTAACTGGCTAAATGATCCTTTTTTGCAGCTTTTATAGTAGGAAAAGCACAGGTGTTACTAATAACATTACCAAGCATTAACTGTCCCAGTTAGCCATGACAGTTTGCATTAGCAGCACACGGGTGGGGCTTAGCTGCCCAAGAATTACAACTGTCCCACTTTAGCACCACAGAGAGACTGGCCAGATGTCTGACATTTTAAAAATCCTGTCTGATTTCCTTTTATCGGCTACTGTGTCACCCATTCTCCAATTTGGTCCAATAAAAAAAATCTGTAATTGCCAGGGCAACCCCACTGCAATCACCTTGGCGCTCTGAGCTGCTTTGAGCTGGACTCTTCGCCGGAACATACTGATGCAACTTTTTTGTGAGCGAGTCCTCCACTCTGCCAATCCTTTTCAGTTTTGCAAGTTTTCCAAAGTTCACTGTTGTCGACGAACTGCATCTGCCTGCCTTCTGTCTGCACTTGGGTACTCTCTACCATCCTGAGTCCTGAATGTTATTGTGTTTTATGGGTTTTCTATGCAATGGATGATGGCTTTGATGACTATAAACTACTATTATGAGGTGACAATAAGTTATAAAATTTACAATAAAGTCTAACAAATGAAAAATACATAATAAACATTGCAGAACATGCATTTTTTTCTGGTATTTGTACCTTGAATTTGTCACTTACACTTCTGAAAGTGACAAAAACGATCATGAATGGGATGGCAGGGTAGGGTGCTTATAGAGTAGTATAATTGGAAAATGGACTGTGGGGGAAATGTTTTTGGGTTGCAGTGGATTTTTCATGACAGTACCATGGTTGGCCACATGGGCAAATCGGCAACGAGGCCAAATCGAACAGCAGCATTCAGCTCTCTAAATGCATCCAACCAGCATTATTCATCATTTCACTCCTCCCTCCATCTTCCAAAGTCAAACTCCTCCTATGTCAATATTTTATGTTTTTTCTATTTAGATGAGGGGGGCTGTCTGCAGAGTGAAACGGTATTCCATGACCAAACCTGAGTTCTATAACTATGCCTGAACTGCGTCACAGCACATTTCACACACGCCTCCTCTAATGTGAAGAAATGTGTCTTTGTTGCCAAAGCTGATGATGGGAGCAGAAAAATATCTTCTACCCTGATGTTGAATAGAGAGAGTTTTTTTTTGATTGACCTGAAAACGTGTTTCAATGTTGAAGCACAATCAGGCCCAGCTCTACAGCTGCATGGTTACACTTATTGGAGTTTGTGACTCTGTGCTAAATATGAGTGTGCTGTATCAAAGACAAACCATGCAACGGGTGAATATTCTTTGCTGTATTTTGAACCATCCAGTTCACTTGGGTCTGATGCTAGGGACAGACAGGGAGGGGTTGGGGGCTTCTTCTATATGGACCCACATAACCTTGGCTTTGGTCTCAAACAGAGTGGAAATAATTAGTAGTGTCTTAGGTCTCCAAGGCTACGCCTGCAATACTGTAATAAACAGACTCTGCAGCCAGAGCTTGCACACTAACAGCAGGCCCATCTTCCTCCTACACGATAATCTACAACTAGCACTGTTTCAACCAAGGTTTTTCAAAGATCACTTGTTAAACCACAAGGCGTTTCATTTTCTTTCATTGCTCTCTTGTATCCTAAGTTATCGGATTGGACAGGAGGAATGCTGGAGCAGATGGAAGGCACATGGAGCCTATTAAAAGGCAAATGTCCATGTTGTATATCAGAACATCTGATGCTGTCAAACGATCTTGAAGAGATAAAAAGAAACCTCTAGCTCAATGGATTTTTTGGGGGATTTTTGTTGATATTTGACACAGCTGTTTGCTGCAACAGAAGTGCATGATTTATGGAAGAAGAACAAGTGAACTGCATTCTCCCAAAACACTTCTTAATTGGGAAGCTACATGCAAAAACTGACAATCACACAGCAATTAATCGGATGTACAAAAAGAAGTGTCCCAACTATTATCCAATTATTAGGCTTTATCCCAATATATCCATACAATTAATCAGGGTCTATACCAGCGTCTATCAAATAAAGCTTCTGCATTTGTTATCGTGTATCTTCCCTTATTTACCTGCTATTGTACCTTTTTTGTGTATAAATAAGACATTATTGATGCTATAGAAATTTTCTCCTATAAAAAATTGCAAATGTGCACCATTATCCCTGTATCTATCCATAATGCTCTGAATCTCTGTTTTTGTTTTTCTTGCATTTCTCAAGAACTGTTCCTCTGATTACTTCCCATTTGGTGAGTACATTGCTGGGGACTCAAGGAAGTATATCATGAAATATAATAAAATGTATCAAAATATATCCATATACACCCATTTGCGACTACATTTTCCACCATTTAGGATTTTGTCCAAATACGTTTTTCATCACTCCTATTTGGTGCAGAACATCTCTGGACCAACCCTGAAAATGTACTATTTGGAGTTATTGAAATTCCATATAGTTTTTATGTAGCTTAACCTTAAATTTAGCATAAGAACAGTGGGCAGGGCTTGTGTTACAAACCTGACATATCTCCTGAATGCTTTGTGCTATTGCAACCACATTTGGTTCCATTTGGCCAATAGGTGGCGCTGTAGCACCGTCATCCAACAATAAAGGAAGGAATCTCTGTATGTTTATATGACCTGTATTCACATATCTTATCCAATTAATTTCAAACCTTGCTGAAGATCCAAAGGAGTCAATGTTGAGAGTGTCGATCAGATCAGAATATCTCGATGACGGTGCCAGCAGCATTTCCAGGAGACAAGCATTCCGCCCACTCTGAATGAGCACAGCACTAGTTCAAATAAATATTGCTTCTAGTCCAAACTTAATGATGTCTAAGGTGATGCTTCATTCTAAGAATTATAATATTGGCGAATTAGATAAAACCCTGATTTAGTATTTTTTAATATCCAGTACCAATGTTTTTACAATACTTTCTTTCTGAAAAAAAATGGTTAGGGAAAGAATGTGATTATTGTTTTAAACCATTACGAAAATTAGACAGGCATGGAATGGAAATCATGAGGTGTGAATACATCCCTTATGGACATTAATAGGCCAGTCTACTGTATTGGTGCCAATCTACACTGGCAGGGCCTTGCTTTGACTGTCTGGGAAGTTCAAGGAGAAGCCTATTGGCAGCCATAAGAGTACATTGCACAATAGGCTGGATTTCAGCTACTAACCATTACTTCATGTGATTAAAAATCAATTCCAAATTGAATTGTAAGTCATTGAAAGGGGGCTAAAGTATGGAGAAATCTGGTGTCTCACACAACACAAGAAACTACTGAAAAGAAAGAAAGAATAGAATATCTCTCTCTCTCTCTCTCTCTCTCTCTCTATATATATATATATATATATATATATATATATATATATATATATATGTGTGTGTGTGTGTGTGTGTGTGTGTAGTACGTTTACTTTACTGATGGGAGCAGAAAATATCTGCTACACTGATGTTGAATAGTAGAGAGACTACTTGGGTCAAATTTCATCAAGGTAATTGTAATTCTAGTTTAGTGTTTTTATTCCTTTCCACCAATGCCAGTTGGATATAAAATACCTATGCTTTGTTGCACTGAAAGTGAAACCCCTGAAAAAGTTAGGCAAAAAGCCTTGACAGAATTCTCCAAGGCAATGTAAGCTGTGAGCGAACTTCCTAGCGGAAAACATCTCCCCTGTGCTATCTCAGTCTTGTACTTCAACAATCCTTCCTCCACACGAGCGTAAGCTTCTGACTGCCAAGGCTATGATGACTTTCCCTTCTTTCCCAACATGCAGTTTCAGAGTCTTGGCTCAGCTGCTAAAGCAATCTAGTTCCAACGCCTCCTCCCCCCCCTTCCCAACCCAAAAGATATTTGAGGCCAGTAAAATAGAGACAACAACAGGACACAACTTGAACCAAGAAAATCTGATTTTCAAAACAGAATGATGCGCACACTTGCACAATATACATAATGTCCAACACAAACAAACACGAATAATATGACACTTTTTTTTCTTTCTTTCTTTCTTTTTTATTTATAAAGAAATCAGTTGTAAATCTGTCTTGATGAAATTACAGCCAAGTGCTTGTCAGAAAATCATATATCTTTGGGGTAATATCACTCAGATCATGTCCTCCTGATTCATGGTACATAACCTTCATTTTTTAAGTGGGATTGATGAGCCACTAGGGCACAATATATATTGTATTACAAAAAACACTGTATAACTACTGTGGTGGACAAAGTACTCGGATCCTTTACTTGAGTACAAGTAGAAATACTGTCATCAGAAAAATACTCAAAAACTAATAAAAGTAAATGTCCTGAATTGAAAATAATAAAAGAACAGCTATTATTAACTATTATTAGCCAAACGAAGCAGTACTCATTATGCAGACTGTTATTAAAATAATTTTTACTACTTGTTTTTTTAGTACTGAATCATCAAATTTGGCAGATTTCACACAAAAGTGCACAGCAAATTTTAAAATATACAAGTGTGACAATTTAATAGAATAAAGATAATATAATATTAAAGTATATGTAAAATATTTAAACCAATATCTGAAAAGTAACTAAAGTGTCAAATGTAGGTACTGGAAAAGGAAGTAGTGGAAGAATATAGTAGCATCACATGGAAATTCTGAGGCAAAGTACAAGTACCTCACAACAGCCCTTTGGTAAACGTACTCAGTTACAGTCCACCCCTGATTATGAGTAATCTTTTGAGATTCACACCTTGTGTGTGGAAAAAATGAAAAATTTTGTTTATTATTTAATCCCTGTAATTGGGGATTTAATTGTATTCTCAAGTCATTTACTTCTTTGATCATATAATCCAAAACTCATCTGGACGGCAGGGACATGTTGGTTTTAGCATTAAGTCCATTTCCGTTGTAACCTACACCAGGGGCCCTTCTTGTGCCCTCATATGAATGCCTTATGCTGCAGTGAACCCATGGTCCACTTTGTTTGCCCTAGAAATGAATTGCTTCCTCAATCTTCCTGGTGAACCTTTGAAGGAAGGGCACAGGATCCTATTTCATTTATTTATTTGATTAAACCTTTATTTAACCAGGTAAGCCATTAAGACCAAAAAAAGACCAAAGGAATGCTCAACAAAAAATAAATCATCAGTATAAACTCATCACTTTACTCTACACTTTACAACTGATTACTTTAATCAGTTAAATAGCTACACTGTGCAAGAAATGGACAAAAAAAGAAAGATGCTGTCCCTTGATTAGATTAAGCAAAACCTTTGAATTATGAATTTCTCTACGCTAGAAAATTGTGAGAACCATTTGAGATAATGGAAATACAAAACATAACAAAATTTAACATGGGTTTAGTCATATGTAGACAGTTTAATCCAGAAAATGACACACTGGTCCTTTAAACTTTGCATTTCCTACCCCTTTCCCATTTCTATTGATAACAGTGGTGCTGACTATGTAATGATGATTAACAAGTCCAAAGAATCTCCTCAAACACAGCAACAAATAGGAATGTTGGGTGACAAATGAGAAAACAAAGCATTTACATGATAGTCATCAGTTAGAGTCTCAAACAAGCTCCCCCAAGCAGACAGCAGGGAATCTGGGGAGGGGATTTCCTCAGTAATGTGGGAGGACTAAAATGGGAAGTAAGTAAAGGTTCACATTTTATGGCAAAGAAATAAATTCACCTCGGCAGAGAGTACAGTATGAACAGTACAATACAGTCTCTGGCTGGCAGGTTATATCTGAAGATTAATTTTGCAAGCATATTTATGATTCTAAATTGAGCAATAATGAAGAAACCTTCCTTCTATCTGCAAAAGGGATTACTCCTTTAGAATTTATGCTCTAACATTTATTGTACTAATACATGTTCCTAAAACAGCTAAAGCTTGTTTCTAGCAGAACGCGAGATTGTACTAGTTCCCTGGCTTCTTTGTTTTTTAAACTACCAGAGTACTGGAACAACCAGAGCAAATAAGTGGCATAAAGGTTTTCAGAGTGGCCTAATGCCTAACCACATGTACATTTGGTTTTACATGGTTGTGGGGAAATGATTTGCACCTTGTGGAAAATGTGAGGAGGACTGAGACCACTGAGCATGAGTCATTGGCTAGCTATCTTTGAGGGGGATGGAAGTCCTGCCTTGGAGTGCCGGACTCAGACATTTGTTTACTTTCCAGACAGAGGAGCTGAGAGGCACAAGAAGGGGAAAATGGTGGGTAGAAATATAACTTAAGAACCTTTAGATTAGGAAGCACAACATCGGATTCAGTACATTTACACTTTGAGGTGCTTGTTGAGATGATGAGACATTGTAAAGTCTCTTTTACATTTGCTCAGAGCATCAAAAGAAGCCAACATATGTATGCTAGCCTGTCTATGCAATGATGAACAGCTTTCTTTTCCTTTCAGAAGTGTGATGACACTAAACCTATAAGAGCTACCACAGCAATCTAATGTGAAGCTAGAAGGACACCTGGAGAGAATATACCCTCACCAAGGACAATGGTCTGTCTTCTATTTGACTTGAAAATGTGTAGCACAACAAATATGATTGGCTACATTCCCAAAACTATTACATATGACATACAGGAGACCTTTATATCTGCTTAAAACTTATTGTGCACATTTGTAAGTGGGATCCACCCCTAAATGTAAAGGCTTCATCCTTGAACAATTCTCCACCCTACCACCCGTGTCCCTTTAGTTTTTTCCATAATCCTGTTCACAGATGAATAGACAAATAGACAATAGACAAAAAAAAATCCTCCTCCCAAAGGAGAATTATCCAAAGTTTAACTTCATCTGCTGCTGAACTTCCAAATGTCTCCAATCAGACAGCTCACCAATAACACCTTATAACACAGACAAAGCATCTTTTCCAGAGACTAAATTATTATGATGTGGGACAAGTCTGAAATGATTCAGATTTTTTTTTCTTCTTTTTTCCAGAAGTGGTTTCCCCTGTGGATGGAGTTCTCATGAGATCATGGCTAGTCAGAGAAATTAAGTGTCTGATAGAGACACAAGAAGCAAAAGACTGGGAAACCATGACTAGTTCTTAGGACCTCATCCAACTTTTTGATTTCTTTTTTTTTTTTTGCAAGAATCATTCATCAAAACAAACATTCGGCCATTTTATGCATTTTTTATGGAATTAGAATATCTGGGGAGAATAATGAAAGAAAAAAAATGTGAGCACATTGATTCTGTTGTTTAGAGGTCAACCTTATCCAGCAAGAGAATGAGCTGGAAGATTGACAGGAGTTTCAGCCTGTCCTATCAGCCATGGGGGTTGCTGCATCCATCACTGTGGCTCCACCCAGGTTTTCCCTCTCACTCCTTATGTGGATTCTACTTGAAATCTGAGACTGTTTGTTAAAATGTTCTCTTCAGAAAGTGGTGGGTAAAAAATGAACATTTTAAACAATGAAATAGTTATATTACAAAATATTTGCACTGGAAGTGGTGACTTTTATATCCACCCCCCCCCACCCCCCACCCCCCAATTTAAATAAAACAATATTTGATGAATAAAAGACACAAACATTACCATTGCAATTTTTATCCATGCTAGTGGCATGGCTGCAGAGGCGACAATGCTTATCAGTTGTTAAACTTTGTTTAAAACTGAAATGGCTCAACAACTGGATGGACTGCTGTAACTTTGTACAGATATTCATGGTCCATAGAGAATGCAGCCTGATGACTTTGGTCCAATCCTACACTCACAAGGCTGTCTCTGAAAATTTTAGTCAACAATAGATCAAAGCCGTTCCCCCAGGTTTCATTCCTAAAACTGGGTGGAAACATTTAGAGTTAAAAATAAAACTGCATTGCAAAACCAATCCAAAGTCATTAGGGCTAAAGCTTCATATTAGTTCCTGTTATATCGCATGACAGGAAGTTGTTTAAGTATCAAGGAGTAGTGGCAGAAAGGGGGCAGAGCAACATTTCTGGTAAGGCGTGTTCTTGACATAATATAAGGGGCGTAGGTCTGTTAGCAGCCATTCTCTCTGCTGTCTATGCAAATTTGTTGTATTTAGTAGGCGGGAAGATCTCCAATCATCTTGTATAAAAATGAAAAACATTATTTTATTTCTCTGTTTTGACGATACTGTTATACTAACACCACTTGGTCCACTTTTTCTTCACTGTCTTGCTCGTGTGAAGCTGGAGAGGAGGAGCCAATTACGAATGCTGTGTTTACAGACAGTAAATAACAAATTCTATACTTTTAAGGTTTATAAAGCCTAGTGATTCACTTACTAGCTATCAAAATGCATTTGAATTGAAACAGTAAATGCTTCTCATGGAAAATATTGATATATGTTGTTAAAGTAAAACATATTCACACTGTGAAAATGTTAGCATGTCGACATTAGCATTTTAGTCAAAGCACCAGAGGTGCCTAAGTACAAGAAGTCAAGGCACATGGCTTGATTGAAGGCACTTTCAATCATAAGGATGAACAATTACAAACACTGATAATGTATGACTATCCTGCTAGTGATGTATGTCACTATGTCCATTAGTCAGCAGATACAACACATCTTGACAACTGCTAGACATTTATGATTATAAGCGTATGACTCTCATTGATTTAGCTGATTCTCTGACCTTTCTCAGTGACAAGGTATCCTGGGAACTACAGGCTTGATTTACATGAAATTTTCTGTTGAGGAGTAAAGTTGTTTTTTGCACAATCTCCCTGTCTTTCCTGAACTATAAAAATGTCAAAAGCTTAATCAGAAATTGCAAAGCTCTACCTTTTCCAGTTCTACTATTCAGTCCTACTAAAAGCCTTTCACAACAGGACTGAACTTGAATATTTAGTAAGTGCAGCGGGGCCTTTATACAGGCTTAAAGCACTTTGCATGTCCTCGGGGGTGCAGCACGGCTGTCAATCTTCTTGGAAACTGACTATATGTATTGTGCCTGCCGATGTTTGATGAGGGCTCAGACTCAACTTGAAGGGATGAAGAAATAGCCTACTCCTATTCATACTTTTCAGCTTAATCTGACACTCTGTCCCTCTGTCCTACAGGCATCATGCTTTAGCCATGCAGGTAAAGACTGAAAACGTAAAACGTTCCCTAACTGTAAACGTACCTTTTCTGCAACTCCAGAAAGTTGCCATGATGCCCTTTGATGCAACATGCAGTTCTTATAAATGGTTTTACAAATAACCCTCTATGCTTTATACAGTAGATCAAGACTAGTCCACTATCCTAATGATCACTAACTCCTAAATGACAGGACCTAGTCTGGATTTATATAACAACACATCACATTTATTCTCAGTAATATGAGCTTTTTCAACCTTTAACTTCTATTTTAAACCATACTATGCACAGAGCCCTGGTCCAATTAGGGGTATTTGGTGTAATAGCAAAAGCAGAACCCATCCAAGCCCCTGTGACCACAAGCGAGGCAGTAATTCTGCAAACGGAGGCAGAAAAAGTCCAGGCTTCGTGGAGCTTTGGTAATAAAGCATCTCTCCTTACAGTGCACTGCGGATGAGGTCAAATGAACCCCATAGACTTTGGGAACAGGAATATGGCAAATTCTCTGCAAATACTGTAATAAAAATAACACCTCAGGCAGCAATCTGACTACAACCCTCTTTCATCAATTCAACTGGATGTAGAAACCTTTTGTGTAACATCTATCGACTCAAGATACGGTTCTGATAGAATTTAAATAAAAAATGAGATCTGAACCGTGAACCAAATTTTCCGCTGAGTTATGATTTGTGAATCGAAAAACCAAGGCTGGCACTTTGTTGTCAGAGGAAAGAATCTGAGGCCTAAAGTTATAGTCTGAAACACCGTGATAATGACTAGGTATAAAACAAATGCATGTACTCTGGTGATGTCACACTTTTATTGGGATGGTGTGTGAGCCTTTTCTTTCCACGGCCGGGAGAGGAAAAAAAATCCATGGTCCTTATTCCAGTTGCTTCTACCACCCCTGCGTGTCGGGTGAGTGGGGGTCTCCTCCAGCCCCTACTGGAATGCACCGGAGTAATTTATCACTCGGAGGTCTATGAGTTGAGAGGAAAGAAGATGTATAATTCCCCAAGGAAAGAGACCCTTGTTTTTGGAAATCTATATGTGAAGCATTTTACAATGGAAAGTCACAAAGACACCTTTGTACAACAAATTGCCACGAAGACCAAAGTCAGAAAGACTATCTAAAGGTCCTTGTGTTAAGTAATATGTAATAAGGCCCTCATAAGTCCTTAGAATATAATATGTAATTATAACAGCATTAGTTATTGTTAGCTTATAAGGATAAGGAGTATGAAACATTTAACAGTTCATAAATGCTTGAGAATGTTATTAAAGATTATGAGTTTCTTATGTAATTGTTTATGATAGCATTACAAACACAGATATTGTGTTTAACTAACTTACCTATTATGCCATTGTTAAACATTTTATAAGATATATTTGTCTATTTTATTATGATTAAAATATACTTTATTCTGCATTAATTTAATTTACTTTGCATTTATAAACAGGTAGCTTTTTGCAGTGACTCAATATAAAGTAACAAAAAACTTTATTAAGGTTAATGACTACTTTATTTTGCACTTATTAACAGTAGTCTTTTTTACAGCTACTGGATCTAAAGTGAGAACAATGCCTTATTAAGGATGTAATAGCCTTAATGAGCTTGTTACAAACTTGTTAACAAGTTTCTTATATTTTTGTATTAATGTATTATAACTAAAAAACTATATTATATATAGTTTTAATAACACATAATATAGTGCATCTTATAAGGACACCTTTTTACATGTTAAGTAATCATTATTACAAGGACTGGAATATAAAATGTTTCCCAAAAGTCATCCAGTCTGTTTTTCATCAACTGGAGAAACTTAATAAGAAGGTGAAACTACTCTACGCCTCTGCATGCTAGTAAATGAAAGGTTTACGAAGGATAGAAAGTATTTCTGAACAGTCTAACATTATCACCTCCACCTCCCTTGACTCCTTTTTGCAACAGTAACTGTTTGCCTTGGAATAGTCTTTGCAACATGCCAACTACATGCCTGAGCAGACACATCTTAATGTACACCGAGGCCTTAAAGCAGAATGGCTTGCCTTTCTATAGAGCTGAGTGATGAAGAAGAAGAAAAACTCACCTAAGGCAGGTAGTGTTACAAATAGCTGATATGTGAGTAATGACAGCTCTTCAGAAAGTTATTTATTTAACTCTGCCGGGTTGCAGTCTTTGCAGGTGGGGAGTGTTTGCAGGGCTCCTCGACCCCACCTTGCCCTCATTCTTATGTGTGTGTGTGTCTCCTGTCATCTCTTTTTTCAAATGTAAAGGCATCGATGATGTGTTGCGCATCCTTGCCAATAATTCACGGAGTCCACCGTTCTCATCTTGTCCAGACTTGTAGGCTACAAAAAAAGAGTGAAGCTGAGCAGCTTGTTTTATCTTGCCTGCAGTCAAATGAGATTTATAAGCTTAGAGTGTTGGATTTTTGCTCCACATTTCCTGATCAATGACTTTTCTGATTTAATAGTAGATAGGTTTATGAAGTAGGCCTGTAGACTTTGTGTCATTATCAAGAAATTCTTGATTCAATATCTTACATATTAAGAAGCAAATACCTTCATTATGATTGTCATTTTGTGATGTTTGAAATGTTTTGGCTTGTTCCAGTGTGATGTTATTTCTGCTAGAATGGGTTTTGATTAAAGCGTTGTTCTTCAGTCTGTAAACTTGCCATGTTGCAATTTAGCAATTTTCCTGCATTATCCAGCATGAGTTGGTACAGGCAGTAACTTTGAATATACTTTATAAGGCATATGTTGAACTTTTGATTTCTCCTCATACCCACATCAGTCTCACTTAACTTTAATCATTAGCCTCCAAAACTCTCTGATAAATCAAAATAAATAATACGTAGTAATAGTAATTGCATAACTAAATTACAATGATAATAGTGTCATGTAAATCTCCCCAAACAAATCTATGAAAATACATATATGCATGCAGATATGTATGCATCTATAGTCATCTTCACATGTATATATGGATTTACATATAGATACAGATTTTCAGTGTGTGCAGAGATATAATCATACCCACAGATGCATGGTGCATGTGCACAGACACAACAGAAAGCCCCACAATACAAATATCAGTCTATCTTATCTTTTTTGTTAATGCCTGCTGACAGAGAAAGACATGTATTCACAACATATCCAGCAAAGATTCTTCATTCTCATGAAATGGTTTTCAGTCAGTCAGTCATTTTCTATGCCTGCTTGTTCCTCATTAGGGTCGCAGGGGTCTGCTGGAGCCTATCCCAGCACATTACGGCGAGAGGCAGGGATACACCCCAGATGGTCGCCAGCCAATCATGGGGCACACACACCATTCACTCACACACTCACACCTACGGGCAATTTAGAGTCTCCAATTAACCTCAGCATGTTTTTGGACTGTGGGAGGAAGCTGGAGTACCCGGTGAAAACCCACGCAGACACAGGGAGAACATGCAAACCCCGTGTCGCCCGAAATGGTTTTCATAATATCTTAAAAAATGTTCCACACTCACTTGAATTATCAAGTGTGTGTGCACAAGTCCAGTGTATACAACCTTTAGTTTATTGGTTATTACATAAGGAAATTGGGATTTCTATCATTGCCATGGTGGAAAATAAGTGTTCTGCTACACCATGCAACTTGATTCTATCAAAACTAAGACAAACAATTAACTGAAAAAAAGAGTTACAACTCTTTTTTTCAGTTAATTGTTTGTTTGCTGATTGTTTTGTTCCATTGTACTGCTCCATTTCCCACTTCTTTTGTAATTGCCTGTTTGCGACACCCTCAAAAAACTAGACGATACATCTCAAGGAGAATATCCTAAATTTCTTTGAGACATATGATTGTACAAGCAGCATATACAGTACATAGAAAGCATCTTTTTTTTTTTTTAATTATCAGTATCCATACAGTCATGGATGGCGAAACAGTCCGACTCTCACCTAGGATACCAAATATGATATCTCTTTGAAACAAGATATTTAATATTTAACACGACAAAAAGATACATAGTACAATTTAAACACTGTTTTTTGTTGTTCTGTACTCTAAGATTGTTGCACTTTGGCTCACATACCTTTTAAAATCTAAGGAACACATGACTTGGGGTTTACAAGCAAAGGACCTATTTGATATGTCCACCTCATTATATCTGAAGGTATTTAGATGTTCACTGTTTCTCTAATCCCATCAAGCAGTAATCTGTGAACTTCTGCCTGTTTTTCGACTTTCTATCAGAGTAGAAAAGGGTCATTATATTGCATTATATTGGATCTTATCTCCAGGTCTAAATGCATGCCTGGTTTTCATGATGCATGATATTTCTGTTTCCTTTTGACCTTTCACAAGTATTAAGCCTGTTGTTTTTGTGTTTCACCCTTTAAAATACAAATGTAGGGTCATATCAGCCTATAGCCTGCCAGTAGTAGTGCTGTATCTCCAAACACACACTTTATTTTTCTTTCTCAATTGCTTGGAACTGTTTGTCTTTTTCACTTTTTCATCGCCATTTTCTGTATAGTCATAGCTGCTGCTGCTTCTGTTTTAAAACAAAATGACTGCAACCAGACTTTTTTTTCTCATTGGAGGAAGTATGAATTTCAGGTCCCTCACTGATGGTTTTGTCTTTTCAATGTACATGTAATGTGTGTGTAGTGAAACACACGTGTGGGGGAGGGCGTGGAGGCTTGGCGGTGACCTCACTGCTCAAATCTGTTCACCACTCTGGAAAGGCTGAGATAATTATCTTCGTTTCCTGGGGATGTAGCAGCCTGGACTCCCCCAGACTTGGGAAAGTTGAATCAGTTTACCCCCTATAAAGTTGCGTGTGTGCTGAGTCACATTCCCTGGAGTGGGTGTTAGTACAAAGAGTACATAGAGGGCAAATATGTAGCCATACCACTACAACATGTGCTGCAGGACTGTTTAGAGCTAGTGCTGGTGTGTGCTGCATGTGTACAACGTGGTATGAAATCCATTTTAGGGGCATGCTGGTGACACAACTGGCAACCGTGTATACGCAGCTAACATATAACATTCCCAAAACATTCCTGGAACGTTCTATATATATATAATGTCTTGTGTGACATTTTTCCATTGGATAAACAGAGTTATTGAACTCATCACAGAACCATTGATTTTAATTGGATTTATGTATTTTTTTTCTATGAAATGAGTTTACTGTCTGGTAAAAAGAATGACATATAGGATGATGCCATAACTTGGGGGAATAGTTGATTGCCAATGAAGTAATGATGAAAATATTGGAAAAAAAGGTTGTTTTTTGCATTAAGTTGAGCCAAAATCATGTATGTCAGTCATCTTCTCTACCTGCTTATTCTATACCCGCCAATCCCACCACGTTACAGGTGAAAGGCAGGGATATGCCCCAGCCTATTGTGGGGCACACACACCATTCACTCGCACACTCATACCTATGGGCAATTTAGAGTCTCCAATTAACCTCAGCATACATGAGGAGAACATGCAAACTCCACAGAGAAAGGTCCCAAGTCCCAGGGTGTTCAACCTGTGACCTTCTTGCTGTGAGGCAACAATGTTATCCACTGCTCCATGTGTCACCCCATCATGTATAATTGTGTTTAAGAATTATTCTTTCACTGAATGTTGTCACCAGATGTGTTCTTTTCATCTGGAATGCATTTATTAACAGCTTACCCAATCCACTGAGGATACCTTTCAGAGGGAAATAGTGTATGTTCTACTCCACTACATTTATTTGAGAGCTTAAGTTACTTTTCAGATGCAGATTTTATAATATAAAATATATACATATCAATGGCGATTGGTGATCTTTCAAACAGGGGAAGCTCATATTTGCCTTGCATCATAAACGTGTTATTAACAGACATCCCAAGTTCCAAAAAGTCATTTCAGGGAGTTTGTCGTTCATCGAGATGTTTACCAGAACTTCTGGGAGACTTGAATGTTAGCATTGCTTGCCATCATGATGCTAGCTGGTCACTCAGACCTAGCCGAGTATGATTGCACTATCGAACAAAAGGTAATTAAAACTAGAACAATAACAATAAGAACAAGGAAACTTTAATATTTATAGAACAATGAAATACACAAGTATGATTTATTTGCAGTGTAAGAGTGAATTATTTCACTCTGGAAAGGCCAACAAATAGTCTCTGTTTGTCATTTGACTTCACATGGAAAATCTGTGATGGGACTGAAATAATGCAGCTTCGGTGACGTCATGCAGACGTCCCAAGTCTCCTGGAAATTCAGCACATTTTCAGCATTTATCCAATGGGCGGCGAGTTTCGAGGCGATGAAAAAAAAGCCCCATTTACTCTCAGAAACGCTCAGCGTCTATGGGGAAATGCATTGACCAGAGACCATACATGTCCGTATGGGAATGTACGGACATGTAGTTTATTTATTTATGATAAGTAGCTGATTCTGAAAGAACTCCTATTCAAGATGAACATGTTCTAACAGATTTATAGTCAATAAAATGTTAATACAGCTGCACAAATTTGGCCATTTATTTTTTGACAGGGCAGGGGAATTTCAGCTTCCGTTGCAGTCTTAAAGAAATCGCCACTGATACATATGATGATGCAGTATAATTACTATTAATAAAGCATCTCTAATAGGCTCCACATTGATAAACTAACATATTAAAATACTCTCATATGTATTTATTGATTAAAAATAAGTAGTATAATAATAATAATAATAATAATACATTTATTTGTGATACTTTTAGTACATTTTTTCTGATAATACGGATGACAGTATTTCTCCAGTAAAGGATCTAAGTACTTGGTTCTCCCCTGGTTCCCAGTGATTGACATGGGATTGACTTGACCAATAAAAGTTATTTTGAGACAACACAAATTCCAGCATTATGTGGCAGCTGAACAGACTAGTAATTCAACGCCTTGTTTAGACTTGTTTAACCGGAGCAGATATATGAGGCTGTACCACCACACCATGCACCAGATTGTTTGTGGGGGGGGGGGCACTGTTTGGACACTGTTTACACAGGTCGTCTCTGGCAGCAGACCATGTTTGCCTCTGTTGATGTGTCCACATTTGTGTTTACGCAGCCTTCATGCTGCAATCTCAATAAAAAACTGTCAAAATGCAGCAGGCGCCTTGACATGTGGGGGGAAAGAAATTACACTTCAAAGTAAGATTCAGTGTTTGCCATTGATGTCCCCTACAATTTAGGCTCATTCATTAAATAGACTGAGGTCGACAAATGTTTCTGGTTAAGAATGGGCTGACTTAAGCAAATACTTGGAGGATACGTTGAACAATCCAAGGGACTGCATCAATTTTGTGTTTTTGCTTTCAGTGTGAACTGTAATCTGTGGAGACCCAAAACCAAGGCTGATTTTTTGTCAATAAATCTAAAAAAAAAACCTGATATATTTACCAAAAATCAGCGATTACAGAAAATAATGAAACTGATTTATACATCAAAACTTGTTTTTTTTCTATTTCCTCTCCCATTAATCATCTTGGGGCCCCTCAGATGTACAAAATCTGACCATAGCTGCAACAGTAGCATTCTGCTGACACAGTATTAACATTGTTATATCATAATATATAATAAAATATCAAAGAGACAAAATGAGGACTTTCTCTTTAATACTTGTTGTCACAACATGTATTTGTACTAGGATTATATATATCTCTATATATATTCTTATATTAGAGTTCTATATTTTAATGTAATAGAGTTCTTCAGATTGGAGGTTATATATTTAAAATTGTGTTAAAACACAATTATAGTACTAATAACTTCACAGCACGTACAAAGGTCACATCATGTGGTGAGTTTTATTTTCATACTTAGTGGTTTAGTACTGTGGAGGCATTGTTCAGAATTCATGAATTCATCTGTGGGGAATTCTTTTTGCTATTTGCTCTGGTGATCTGGGTGATTTTCGGCACTAACACATCTGCCTGTTTTCTCCTCAAAGTTTTTAGCTCAGCGTGGCAGTATTTTATCATCACTGGATGAAAAAAAACACTATATGAAGGAAATGAGAATGAAGAATGCGAGTATGCATTGTTTTATGGCCTCTTTGGAAAATCTCCAGAAAAAAAAACATACATTTCCTTCAGCTAATAACTTAATACAACAGAGGACTTGGTTGTTCTGTTGTTAGACTCATCAACCCCTGTGGGTCTTTGTGGGAGCCGGGGCTACACAGATGTTGTTTGCTCAGTCATAAGTCAAGTTACGGCTCTCTACTGTTCTACTCCCTGCATTGTGTGGCTCACCACAGCATTCCCCTTCCTTTCTCAGAGGGAGCCTGTCTTCTGTCTGTTGTGGGTTGTGTCCATATTGTCACAGAGCTTCTTCTTCACTTCCTTGAGTGATTTGGTGTGATTTAATGATATTATTCTAACCCACAGACACCTTGTCTGTCGTGACTGCAGATCAGAGTCTAATACACTCTGGACAACTTTTTTCACAATTTATTTGAACTGTTCCTTTAAGATGTTGTGCTCTGTTGAATTTTGCTCCCAGCGGGCCGTGCTTTTCATCATCTCCACGTTTGTGGTTCCGATCCTGCCAACTTGCTTTCAAAATGTCTGCTTTGGCTTCACTGTTCGCCATTTTCAAGGAGACTCCTGTACTGACATTACTTTACACAAACCATTATTTGCAATTATTGTCGGAATGATGGACCTCTATAAACTTAAAGTTAATGCGCATGGCTTTGTTCCGAAACAGTTTCTGCAGTTCATGATAATAACCGAATGAAATAAAAAGAATCATTAGATGGCTAGAAATGTCTTCATTTGCAAGAGGTTGATGTTCTGGCTGGTCTCCTCAGAATGATCGCGTCTGCCGTAAGTCAATAATTAGTGTAATGACTGTTATGTTACAACTCAAACAAACTACTCATTAGTATTTAAACACTTTCTTCAAATAAAACAGCTAAAAGTGTTAATGAGCCTTGTTCTGGGTGACAGAAAGACACAGCTTGTCTGCTAATGTTCAACAGTTAAATCGTTCTGTCCTCAGTTTTGCTGTCTCCAATAACTGATGAGCTGCAGCAACACATAATAAAGTTTGATGAGCCTGACGACTAAAGGAATAAAAAAAGGTCCTAATGCAAGTCGCCAAAATCAACCTGCATTATAGTTTAGGTTAAATGATGGACAACATCAAGCAATGATTACGACCTGTAGAAGTTGTGCAGCTTAGATAGCGTCTGTATATGGTGACAAACTCCCACTGTCTTAGCCGACTGAATGGTGTTAGGCCGTCTTGTTTGTCGATTTCCTGGTATAGCGTGAAAATGTTCACTGAAATATGTTTCTGAAAGCATCTTAGCCATGTAGTTGTTGAATGTCTGTGTTTTGCGTCTTAGAGAGTGGCTTTTTTTCAAAGTTTGGACACCACTTTTAGTCAGTGAATCGTACCTGGTGCTGTATACTCTGGTTACTCTCCCCTTGTACATAAGCTTGAATGTTACTTGCTGCTGATTGGCTGAAGTCACTTCATTTGTTTCCCATTTAAAGACCTGGCGCTGCATTGTAAAACTTTGTTGTGAAATTTGCAGTAATTCACTGTGTTAAACACAGTAATGTTACTGTAAATGATTATCACAGTAGATTGTTGTGTATTTTACTTTATATTTTAAATATAAATTAATAATAAATATAAACAATTATATATTTAATGACAGTAGTCGAAGAGTTGCCCTATTATCATGCAGTTCATCACCCAATATTGTAAAATACAACTGAAATCACAGTATATAACAGATTTTTATTGTACAATTTATAACCCAATACTGAAATAACAGTATTTAATTGATGTTTATTTTACAGTAAAGACACAATACTTTAAACAGAAGTACAGTACTTCTGTAGAAAAAATAATTACAGTAGCTTGCTTTTGTAATTATTTAGTAATTTGTTAGCTACTGTAGATTTTAAGGAAATGGTTTTACAGTGAGTGTGTATGTGTATCAGTGCTCATACAGAACACACATTTTGTAGGCAGTGAGGCAATATTTGTTGAATTTGACAAATGGGTATACTATACCTTTCTTATAATGAAAGTGTAAGCAAATACTATTACTAAGCAATAAAATCAGTATTTTGAAGTTTCTGGCCTCCTGACGAAGTCTCTGTTCATGGTTGACCTCCTGTTTTTCCAACTACTGAGAAACTTATTTGGGTTTTAGCTGCTAAATGCTCAACTACGTCCACCAGCTAGTTAGTGTTTATATTTATGAACGGGTAAAGTTGCTGCTGTTTGGTGCTGGGCAGGTAACATGTTATGAGTTAACATTTTTTTATTGACAGCTGGAAACATGCTTGGTGAGAGCAGATTTTCAGGGCCCCAAAATGATGCAAAACAATTGAAAGATACTAAAATGTACTGCAGGATGGCATCGTCACTGACTTTATCTGAAGAAGGAAGAGGTGTTTGAAAAAGAAGCAAATGAATGGCTATGAGTGTTATTTCCCATCGGGAGACCTGTAATCACATGACAAACAGCCTTGCCCCTGGGCTGAGAGATGTGAGCATCACACTAACAGAGACAAATGAAACATCACCTGAAGAAGTTTGTCTGAGGTCAGCAGTGGTGGAATATAAATAGGTACATTTACTCAAGGACTGGACTTGAGTACAGTTTTAAGGCTTTACTAGAGTATTTTCATGTGATGCCACTTTATACTTCCACTCTAGTGCATTTCAATATGTAACCATTCTGCCTTCTACTCCAGTACATTTATCTGACAGCTTTAGTTACTTTTTCTGCAAAACAAATACCTTTACTTTAGTACTTACACTTATGTTCAGTATAAACTAGCAATGCTAGATTTTGAATACTGTACTTCTACTTTTTGCATTAATATTGATGCTTGTACTTGAGTAAAGGCTCTAAATATTTCCTGCACCACTGGTGATCACATCAGGAAATGAGCTAAAAGCTCATTAAAAGTCATGGTGTGGCTCTCTACATCCATATTTGGCACAGTAATAATATTCACATGGCTTCCATCTTGTTAAACTGATGTTGTGGCAAGGCGGGCTGAGAAAAATCATCATCATCACTGGAAAGAATGGAGAACACCTGAACACAATGAGTACCATCCCTACACTCTTCTTCAAAAGTCCAGGGTGGAAACTGCTACATCTGGAAGATCCTCCAGCTGTGAAATGTCTGCCTCACATATTTAAACATTTTTAGCCTAATAGCATTCCTCCCACTATTATCAATCGGACACGTTATGCTTGGCAGACAGGCTGTTTGCTGTCACTATTAGCCATAAATGAATTTGTAGAACTGTAAAGTTAAACCGCTAAATAAAAAGCCTAACATGCATAAATGCTTGTTTTTTTTTCATATACCTGAAAGGCTTCTTATTGTGTATTTTTGTAACATCACTATACTTACTTAAGTATCATACTTAAGTACCATTTTGTATTAAATATTCTCATGTTTCTTTGTGGTCAAATCATATATATGTATGAGTACTTTTACTATTGCTATTACTATGTTTACTTAAGCAACATTTTGTGTACTTTTACGTGTAATTGACTTTTTTTACGACTGTTTTTACTTTTATTAAAGTAAAGGATCTAAATACTTAATCCACCACTGTGTGTAACATCATACACTTTAAGCAGCTGTGCACCATGTTAAAGCCTTTCTAAAAATGCTTTTTTTAATAATTGAAGTTAGGGTGCCCTCTACTGGAGAAAAAGAATAATGGCAGATACTTTCAACTGCAACAAGTTCCTTCTTGTTTCAGCCCACTTTGGCCTCTTTGTTTTTGTTCTTACAAGGTTTCCTAAAATAGAGTTTTGGATGTGTGTGTATGTGTAGTCTGTGGAAAACATTCTTGTTGTCAGGATTGCGAAAGTGTTTTTATGCTATTTTGTTTGTGCATTTGCTTCGATTACAGTGAAGCATGGTTGATGAGTTGCGCCTGCCTCCAGCTGGATAACACATCCGCTACCAGCAGCTGCACAGCTCAATATAACTGCCTGTGTCTCCTCCGCCACGAGCAATACATCACCACCAAACAAAAAAAAACTAACAAAGATGACATTCTAAGCAATGATCTATCATATAATAGTCAGACTGAGTGTTTTTCAATGAGCATTTTACCTTCTGATTATTTTAATGTATTTGGCCTGGTGAAAAAAAATGGGCTGCAGACAGCTTGTCTTTTAATAAAGTAACCGTGACTGTGCTGGCTAAAGACACCATGTCTGTTATGCCTGGAAAGAAAGAGCTTGCACACCAAAAAATCTTCTGAATAAGACATTATATACAATACACTTAGCTCCACCAGGAGATTGATGAGTATAGATCGGAAATCCAAAGAAAACAAGACCAGCTCAAACGGACATAAAATGCTGCTCCCACATGCTGCCGTGAATGTGAGGAAATGTTTTATATCCCGCAAAAGAACAATTTTCTGCTCTAATGGCCGAAGGGAGAACTTAATGCTTCCATTCAACATTTGAACATTCACTTTTTTCGCTTTTAGTTTTGCACCAAAGCAAAGTCCAGTAATGGGTTTGATTATGAGACACATTTATGGCTACACTGTGATACATTTATTAATTATCTCTCAGTTTCAACTTTAGATATTTCTCTTTTCTTCTGAGATTGAGCTGGCTGGCAGTGTGTTGCACCCTTTTGTCCAGTAGAGGGCAAGTGGGACCGTTTCTAACATTTTCACTTCAAGCATTCATGGATACAAACCAAATATGCATCAAATGTGCATCACATGCATGTTGCATTGAAATGGAACCAAATGCTACTTTTTACACTTCACTAAATTCTTTTAATGCGAGGAAATTACTGTTGCTGAATTGTTAAAAGCATCATTGTCTTCAACCACTTCAGCATCCTAGATCATTTAGAGATGTCATCATCAGAGAGCTGCTGGGCAATCTCATGGTTGATAGGGACTATGACATGATGTGACACCTGATGATCACAGTGAGGTCGATAGCTGAATATTGCACCAGTGCCTAAGTTCATAGGGATGAGTTGAAGAATTTAAAGAAGGAAAAAGAGAGAGACAAACATTTTAAGATTGACGTAAATTCCAGCACAAATTCAACTACGCCGAGTGCAGAACTGAGAAAAATAAATTCAAAGTTATCCTGTTAGTTATAGGTAGAGTACTGGGCATGTGACAGTTTTGTTACTTTATATTATCTTATTCTTTGTATATATCAATCCTCATATTTAATTTAATATTTTACCTTTATTTAGTTAGTGTATTCTTGTATTGTATTACTTACCGAAAAATTGACACTACCAAGGAAAAAGGCAGAAACTAACAAATTTTCCAAAACTATTTTACCACAACTTGGGCTCTGGGTGTGTTAGATGCGCTGTATTTGAAATAATTGGAAACATTTGTTTTTCTGAATATGAATATACCAAACACAGTGTAATTTGACCATTTTGGGCCATTATATTCCACCCAGAAACTGTTTTGGTGCTGAAACGGCTGCGTAACAGCTTCAGTGTCTCACATCAGTGAGCTGTGTCAATGCCCGAATGTGAACAATTTAATTTAATAGGAGCACATTATTACATGTGGCTATTAGATGGATATGTATCTGTGGATGTTTCTGCATCTGTTCAACCCTCAAATCACATTAATATTAAAATACTGCAGAACAACTTCTGTATAAAGCAATATAGTTAAACTCCAATTTAACAGCGAAAAACAAGATCATTTTGCCTAAATTCTTTGGAGGATTTTCAAAGTTGTGGCGATTACTAACAAGAACAATTTGATGTTTTTATATGGTGAATTATCTGTTTCAGTAGTCTAATAAACACAAAGTACTGTGTGAAATGAATATGTCGGACAGCTTTCAAATTGGTAAACATGTATTAAGAGATTTCTAATTAGTGTGTGAGTGAAGTAAAAATGCAGTGAAATTGCTGATAAAATGTCAGAACAGTCTAGTGAGGATCAGATGTCTGTGTTCACCATGGCAACAGTAACTTGTACAGTAAGCAAGGTACAGTAACTGATATGAAGCAAAGCAAGAATACAGTAACTAGACAGTTTCTGCACTTTTGCTTTGTTTCACTTTTTGCAGTTACTGTACTAACGACTACTGTTTTTCTCTAAAACAACACACATTTGAGATAAAATATTTTGTTACATAAACAAGGATGCTTTGAATGTCATGAACATGATAATAACTTTTTTTTTTTTTTTAGCATAAATTGCAGTTACCTTTTTGCTTTGTAGGGCAGTATAGGACATTCATGTATTTATATGAGTAAATGCAGCACTCCTAATGTAAAGTGCCCCCTGCATTTATGCATTTATTTTGGAATATGCACTACAGAAGAACATTAACATTTTAAAAATCAGTTTATAACAGATCTTCTTAATAGGGCAGAGGCTGTGACCAAGTAATGCAGGTGTTAATTTAACCAAATCAAAGTGATGCACAGTGACTTTGAGGTTTTAATGGGCCCTGGAGAACCTGTTTACTTTACCTTGAACACTTGAACCACTATAGCCGCTTAATGAAATATCCTCTATTTTATCTTTTCAATATCTTACCATAATTTTTAATCACTTCTATGTTCTTTTTGTAATTTTTGTTTTGAAAGGTGCTATACAGATTATTATTATATAATATTATTATATTATATATTACTATAATATATATATATATATTAAAAGTGTGGACTTTGCATGTTCTCCCTGTGTCTGCGTGGGTTTACTGATTTGCTCTGTTAATTGGAGACACTAAATTGCCCATAGGTGTGAGTGTGTGAGTGAATGGTGTGTGCTCCACGATAGGCTTGCAACAATCTGGGGTGTATCCCTGCCTCTCACCTGTAATGTCCTGCGATTGGCTCCAGCAGATCCCCGCAACCCTAATGAGGAACAAGTGGCTATAGAAGATGATTGAATAATAATAAATCACCAAATCTGTGTAGGTTTTGTTGAAGATTACAAGGACACTTTAAGTTTGGGGTCTGTGAGCTAAACACTTTATTCTGTGTTTAGCTCACAGAATAAAGTGTTTGAAATATTTGGCTATTTCAAATATTTATATGTAAAGATCAACTTTTCTCATCTACTATCAACCTGCTGAGTCAACACACATAGAAATGATTTAGCCTAGACCTTTTTTTTTTTTTTTTTTAAATAAAAGCCCTCTGCTTCCTTCAATGTTGCTGGGAGAACAAAATGAATGTGTAAATATTAAGAGGGACATATCCTCTTGCATCCCCCGAAACCCGTGGCTATGGAAATGTCCTCCATTAGTGGCTCTAGAGACAGGTTGTCCTACAGAATCATTCTGCATTTTATCTGATGCTGATGCAAAGCACGTTGGTACTATACAAATTAGTTCAAGGTATGAAGGTAAAAAACCAGTACAATATGGAACCTTTAATGTAATTGTTGCAAACAAGTTATTAACTTATGTTACTTTTATTAGAAAGATGAATAATAATAAAAATTATTTGTTATTATCATCATCATTATTATTATTATTATACATCACCAAATGTGTGTAGGTTTTGTTGAAGATTATACGGTTTAAGTTTGCAATCTGGTGATCAAACACTTTATTCTGTATTACAGTCAAAGATTTATTCTCCCAAACATCAACTTTTCTCATTCACCAGCAACCTGCTGAGTCAAGACACAGAAATGATTTTATCAAGATATACTTTTTTTTTCTTTTTTAATTTCAAAATAAAAGCCTTCTGCTTCTTTCAGTGTTGTTGGGAGAACAACATGCATGTTTTCTAGGAGGAACATATTACCCTGCACCCCCTTGAAACCTGCGCCTATGTCTATGTCCTCCATCAGTGGCTGTAGAGGCAGGTTGTCCTCCAGAATCACGTGGTCTGCTGAGCATCCTTCTGCAGATCAGCAGCTGCGTGTCTGCGCGTCTTCACTATGGACCTGCACTGCCGCCGCTGCTGCTGCTTCCATATACGCTGCATCTCCGGTCTCTAATTTCTCCCGGTGGACTGATCCCTCAACCGCAGGTAAGTCTGAAATTCAGAGGTCGCGAATAAAACAAGTGAAAGCGTTGAGTTGAGAGCGGCGGAAAAGACGCGCTGGCGTCAAAACGCAGCCGCGTCGCGGGCTGCATGGCTACTTCCTATGCAACAAAACACCAGGACAGAACTGCGTGGCGGGTTTCTGTGTCACTCAGACGCGCAGCCATGTGTATTGTATGTTGCCGAACGCGCGTGCTAGCAGGTGCGCGTGAGCAGGTGGAGCCGCTCCGGAGGCGTCGGAGGGTCGTTGTGCGTTTGTTTAGAGCTGACGTGGTGTTCTGCGTGATGCTCGGTAATAAAGTGCATTTCCTCTTTGTTAAAGAAAAAAAAAGATGAGGAGCTGTAGAGCATCGTCCGTTCCTGAAGGAGTGTGAGGTTCAGGTTCAAACAGATGGAGCAGACATGAGGTGGATGCTGGTAGATCCAGAAGGTGCTAAACGACTCCACAGCGTTTAATGAGGCGCGTGAGGCGCAAAAAAATGTGCTGAAGTGTGTTTCCAAAGCGTAAATTAACGTGTTCTTGTGGAGATTATATATGAGAAAATGCTATTCTTACAGACTACCATACTATTTAGGGTCGTTTTTCTTTATCATATTGAGCGGCATGACGTTCATTTCGGGAGTAGTTGTTTATGTCCCTGTTTATAGGAGATATATTTAGTCAAAATGACAACTTTTTTTGGTTAGTTATTATTTGTGCGCGGTTTTCTCCTTCACGCTAACTTGTTTTGTATCTATAAAGGATGCGCTGTTGCTTTAAATTACGTCACATGACATGATTTCAATTGAGCCTTTGGAGCATCCAGGAAACAAATATCAGATCACAGACACAACATGATCTTACAATATGCATTTAATGCTTTTCCATGTATGCTCAGGTCAAACGAGCTCAACCCAACAAGCCAGTCATACTAAACCATCATAAAACTGTTTAAAATATTCAAATATTTACACTTTTATTGCAAAGAATATATTTCAAACTGCATTCATGCAAGGTCAAGATTTAAAGTGCATAGGCAAAGGTGGTTATATCACGTCACATGTTTATAGTAATAGAAAAGATGTTATGCTTGAGGAGGCAAACTTTTTTTGGAGGATTAACATATTTTTCATGTTGTATATTAAAAAAAGACAAAAGTTTAGGCTTGATGAACATTTTGAAAAATTACAATGTGGAATTTGCATCTGTTTTGTGGAGTGATACAAGATCCCAGATTTACAGTGATTTAAAGGGTTAAATCAGCCGGATGTTGTTTGGCTTCGGGAACATGACACCATACAGCTTCAGTGTTTTATAAATATGAATATCTGAATTGAATGCAATTATTGATCTTATACTACTTACTGGACATGAAGGAGCACTGAGTGCTTGGTAAAAGCAATAAACTACAGTAGCTCTGACATCCAGCAGAGGTTACACCAAACAGTCATGTTAAGCAAGGATGTTCTTTTTGCTGATAATGCTTTTGTACTGTTTTAAAGTAACATTTTCATTTCAGGACTTTCACTTGTTACTAGGTATTTTTTTTGTTTTGACAACAGTATCATTACTACCTATGAGCCCAACACATTGAGATACATGGTTTCTTCCTCCACTCTGTACAATAGAGGTGAATGTAATGTTTGGGATAACATTAAGAATTCAACAGTAATTTGCAATTCCAGAAGAAGAAATGTGCACAGAATTCATTATTAATGGTTTTCATATGGAATCTTTTTTTGTGAGGGGGGGGGGGGGGGGGTAAACACTGCAGTGCAATCTGTTCACAGTGGGGTGTGTGGGTTGTCCAGGTGACTGTTTCTGGAAATTCTGTTTTAATTTAAATGCTGTTAACCTTCAGTAATTTGCTCATGTTGTTAGAGTTTTGCTCCTACGCAGCATGGAAAATTATGGAATCTGACTTGAATAATTTCCATGTCTGGATAAGTATGGAAAGAGTATGGAAAATATTTGTTTTTCAGACTGCTGTCTCCATTCTGCTTTCTAAAGAATACAATTCTTAAATCTGCTTCCAAATTAGTTTGAAGGAGACTGGCAATATCTTCAATTAGCATATATACACATAGCATACACAAATATCCAAATATTGAGCCTGAATATTTATATAGTTTTGCTCTGACTATCATAAAAGTAAACAGCATATCTTTACTGCATAAGGAAATCTTTATGGCTGAGTTCATCCTCATTTGCATGGAGACAATAAATAAACAAGGCTGCACAGATGTCTGAAAATGCCATTGTTCTGCATTTTTTCTGCTTTTTCATTTATTTATAAAAGAGACAAAAAATATGAGCAAACATAGCTATCTCATTCATTCTCTCTCTTATTGAAATGTGGGCAGCTATTTGTACTGAGACATCAAATATGGTCTGAAAATCTACTGCGAGATCAAAGCAAAAGTAAAATGGAAAATGTGTGATGAGAATTTATGAGCATAGTAGAGAAGTGTGAATCCCATTAAAATGTCCTGCAGATATGAATGTGCATGGGTGATTATGCAATTAAGGGAGTTTTTCTGTTCAAGGGTAGATTTTCAAGAAATAAATGTACATTCTGGTAGTAGCTAGCTACATGGAAGAACCCAATCAAACTAAAATGTAGAAACCATTCATTTATCACACCGCTTGTTCAATTTCAATTTGTCTATAATCAACCTCTTTTTTATCAGTCTGCTGGTTAAGATCTAATGACCTAATGATCATTAACAAGCTCTAACAATGTAAATTACCATAGCGACAGCAACTAGGGGGAGAGACGAGGGAATGGGAAGAAGAGTAGAGAGAAGGGGATGAAGGTGCTCCTCCATCAAAGATTTTACAAATTTTTACCTCATTGATTCATTCATATATAAATATAAACAAATATGGAATATTGCTATAACTAAACTAAATAACATATTATTACTTTAATACCATTGTTTTAACTTTTGAACATTCTGAGGCAGGTTACAAAGGAGTGCTAGGGAGAGCATGAGATTATTAGGGTAGTATGGTAGTATAGTATTTCTCGTTGTCCCCTTTAAAAATTATTCTTTGAAAATTGACAATTTATTGTCCGACTCATCAACAAGATTTTTGCCCCTGTCATCACAGAAATAAATCACAAATTGGACTAAATAAACCATTTGAATTTGAAAAATGTCTTTATAAGTTCTCATGAGGAAATTCAAAAGAATGAATTATGATAAGAATGAATGATGGATTTTTCTAAAAAAAAACAACAACGCGGGGACAGAAAAACTCCCTTACTTGAAGAATCAGTCACAAAGAACTGTGTAACGTGTAATAATCAGTATAGTTATTGTTCCAGTGTTTTGTCTGGACATGTTTGCTTTAACTCTGCAAGTTATTCTGGGCTCTTTGTCTGCAGCATTATACTTTCAAAGTTTGAGGCTCTGTAGAACTATGAGCAACCATGTTTCTCCACTTTACTGCCCACCTGTTTCTAAATATAGATCTATACATCAAGAAATAGCTCTGTGCTCTGTCTGGGGTGGTTGTTACAGAGCAAACTTCGCTGAATGGCAACTCTGCTGGACGCCTCTGTTCTCAAGGAGAGCAGAATACTAATTTGTGATTTCAGGAGACAGCTGATGACGTTTGGGTAGAGCTGCCTGTTAGCTGATGAAAGCTGTGCAAATATGTGAAGCTACACGAAGACGCTGGAGTGTTGCTGAGTGGTGTCTGAAATGTGCAGCTGAACAGGTTAACTATGGTTCACAGTCTTACACTCTCCCTCTGCGCTGTGTGTGAAGTCTTGTCCATGTTTGTCAGTGAGTGCTGTGATACTCAATGTGTCTCTGCTCTGATGCCCAGACTAATCTGTCAGTTCAGTTCCTGATCAAAGTTAATCACTGTCTCATTTCTTCAGTGCCAAAATAAACCCCAGACAGAATAATGAAATGGATTCCATTAAGGCCAGACACTACAGGTGATTAGGGTAAATAGAATATCATCATGAAACATCCCCAGTTACATTAAGATAGATACAAGTTTTATGAAATGTTAGGTTTAAATATGTAAATAAGTCATTAACTAAGTAAATATGCTATGTTTTGCATACATTTACACAACAGAAATGTGAATATTGGATAAAGCCAGTCAAAGGTCACAAATCAAAACATTTTGTCAAAAAATATGTGTGTATATATATATATATATATATATATATATATATATATATATATATATATATATATATATATATACTGAGGTGAAAAAAACTCATCTAGAGAAAAGGTTTGTGTGACAAATTTGTGTAGAAGCAGCTTTCTTTAGGCTGAATGTAGGGGAAACCTGCAGACACAACAATGGACAATTAAAGTTAACACCTAAATGTGGCTTTTGAACAAGACATCACTTATGATATCCAAGCTCTAAGATGGTATTAGTCTCATATCATGATATTGATATAATATCCATTCGTTGCACAGCCCATGTGATACGGTATAAGTCTTATCTTTTTATAATACAACATGACAGTAAAGGAATGAAGTTTGTTAGATGTTGTAGATCTTCTACTATTTGATTCTGCCTGCTTGATTATCATTTGTCAACATTTGTTGGTTTGTTTATTCGCCTTTATTGATTATAAAACAACAACATAACTTGTCATTTTCAGCAGGTAGGTTGCTCTCTTAAGATTGTTACATGTGGCGACCAGGATGGTAACACTAACGCTGGGCAATTGATTGAATTTTATTTGTGATTTCAATTGGCATATCAAACGATCTCTAAACTCATATAATCAAGTCATATAACAGTTGCACCGCTCCAATGTTGCCTTCCGTGCAAAGGTTTTCTATCCCACCTGGAACTCGTTCCTCTTTAAAGTGAACCCATCCAATATTGACCATTTAATTGTCCATATTTTATCAATTATTAATCATATATTGTAGCTAATGGCCATATTTGTTTACCATAATGCTTTGTGAGAGTTTTGACCAAGCAAAGGCTGTTCCAACCGGAAAAATAACTTTTCTTCTTTTTACCGACACCCAAAAAATAAATGTACATTTTTTTTTTTTTATTGAAAGGTTGTGGGGGAGGCCTGGGTAGAAATGGGTGGGTTGAGGCTCACCAGGCCTACCCATAACGCTGCTCACACAGCTGAAAAATGAAAGAGGTGTGGTAACTGTTGAGTCTTGGAAAAATAGCATGAGTGAGGGAAATGTCAGAGAGAGGGCAGAGTTTTTTGGTTGACAAAAAAAAGAGTCAGAAAAGTTCTCTCATATGTGAACAGTTTAGGTTCCTAGAATCCCAAGAGAAGCAGCAGCAACATGATAACATGCAAGATTTGCTATAAGGTAATATCCGTGACTTTTAGCAACACAACAAATCTGTTTAACCATCTCAAACAGAAGCACAAAGTCACTCATGCTGAATAAATTCATTGTGTAAGTGCAAAATAATTGTTTGAATAATCTTTATTTCGATAATGACCAAAATAATCGTGACAAGGATTTTTTCCATAATCGCGCAGCAGCATTGTGACTGAAACAATCGGCCAATGGAAGGTTGATTCCAACATTCTACATCTGTTGAGCCAGACCAAGTAATAGATAGTGTGACCCTTTCTCCGAGCCCTGGTGTCTGTGATTCAGAACTGCTTTTGAAGAGTAAGAAAGGCTTCCTCTGCAGTAGATTGAATCCCTAGAGCCATCTGGAGACCACAGACTAGACATGAGTAGACATGAGCTTGACATCTGCAGCCTAATCAGTGCCGCACTAAAGCACAGTTCCATTAGGCCCAATGATCCACTGTGGTTACCTTGATTAAATGATGTGCTACAAAACACCAGAAAACAACAACATCTTTGCTTCTGTAGATGACAGAAAATAAGAAGTGTGTGCTCGCTGTGTGACATATTAAAACACACAGTTTGCTGCCAGAAGCAGTGAGGTAATTACAGCTCTCCTCTCCTTCATACTGATCTGTTGCATTTCTCTGTTTTTCTTAGTGTTTTAATAAAACCTCTAGGCCATATCTAGGAGAAAAAACATGACAATGGCTGTTTGCATGATATAGTACCTTTAATTAATACAATTACATCAATTTACACCTTTGGCAGAAGTGTCATTAACGTATTAATGCAACTGTATTAATTAGTGACTTTTTAAAATCTCATTTTCATTATATAATTGATGTAGTGCCATCTTCCACTTTCAAGCTCTTGAAAAAGGTTTTTATCATCAGTGTCATTGTCAAACCAGCATTGAATGTCACCTTCAAATTCTTATTGCAGAAAAAAATATGTACAAGAGTGTTTATAAAGTTAATTCCAAGCTTAAAAGTTTCACTCTACACAATAATTTCTACAAATCAAATATCAGGACATGTTTCTGTCTTCCAAATACGTTTCACATTAGAGTTTCAATCTCAAGCTGCAGCCATGACTTATAATCACTGTTGTTTTTTCTTATAATAAATATTCATAAGTACATTTTTTGGTGATATGACACAACATCCATATTTCAATAGCAGCTTTAAGTGTTGACTGTTAAGTGTTTCTGTATTGAAATCAGGATGCAGTTTTTTTTTTTTTATTTTATTTTTTTTGATTAATTTGAATTTTCACCTTAATACAACTTGTGAAATGGCTGAACCATGTGATTGTGATTAGTTTTTATTTATTTATTTATTTTTTTTTTGGTCCAGGCAAAAATACAACACACTGCAAATCAATAATGAAAACAATTGGAAAAAAATAAAGAAAATTTTAATAATAATTATTATATATGATTATATATAATCAGAAACCAAAGTATATATTTGTAAAAAACAGTAAGTGATGATGTTCTTTTTTATTTTATTGCTTTTAATTGAACCACTGATTTGTTCAGATATGCCTGGACTACTGAAAAACTGAAAAAAACAAGATTTTGAAACTCACACATTAGTTTGAAAACAATAGAAATTTTATCTTTAGGCCAAAAATCGCCCAGCACTAAGTATAATATTAGAGCCTATATTTGGGTTGATTGTATTAATTCTGTCCTGAATCACTCTCATCATTTATACTGTAGGCCCATCATTCGCCACAGGTCTTAGCTGCCCCCCCTCCCCCTACAACCCTATCGATGTCACGTGTGGACGTCACCGTCCCCTTCACACATTCATCCGAGCCATTCACAGCTCTCTGATTTTACAGCTGACATGGACTGGGTGGGACATTTGATACTAGCAGTTAGTGGAGTAGTCGGCTGGGCGGGTGCTGGGTCAGCTGTGGCCGAGGTGAGTACACACTCCACTGGTGGCCAATCAGCGTGACACCCGGGCCCTTCAGACCCAGTGGAGGGTGTGTATAACTCTGTGCTGATAAAGAATGAGATGCAGGGAGGTGCTCAGCATGTATTAGTCTGTCTATTTGAAGGCAGATCATTGAGCTGCAGTCAAAGCACAGACAATTTGCTTTGTCACAGCATTACTCATGCTCTGTCTTAAATTTAAAATGCTAAAAGTTTTGTGTTTAAATGCTTAATAACACATCAGATAAAAGTTCTACAAAAAACTTTTGAAGGGTTTGAAACATTTGTCTTAGAAACACGATTTAAATGGTGTATGAGTCATGAGATTCTCAGCTTTCTGAGGCAAATTGGATGGCCAGATCACTGCTGTGAGACAGGTACAGACAACTGGAGACAAGCTGAATATGTCGAGATCTGAAGATGTGTGTGTGTGTGTATCGAGCTATGTCAAAAGTAATACTCTGTGGAAAATTGATATAAGCGCTTTAGAAATACTAATACTCGAGTTATGAATTGAAATTAAATGATAATTACAATTTTTCCTTCAGTAGATGATGAGACTTCCTTATCAAAGGTCATATTGCCTAAAATATGAAGATGCCACTAAAATTTATAACAGACAGTACAATAGCCAATAAATGCGGTGACTCACTGAGGAAACGGTGTATCAGCAGCAAACTAGGCAAAGGCATGATGGTAACGTTACAATGGACCAGAAAGAAAGGGGAGGCTTAATCATATGTTGTATAACACTTGACACTAAAAAAAAAAAAAGACATAAAAATGATGTCCAGTCATTAGTCCATGTAGGCTTTAGGAGGTCTACTCAAAGTGATTTCAAACTATCAAGTGTGGCGAAGACTCAGAACCCCCACTGTAGTTGGGTAGTGCTCCTGCAGGTGCACTATAGTGTAATAATACCATATTGCGCACAATAATTGCTTGAGTGCTCGAGAGATAACCTCAAACTGTTCTGTGTACTCACTTCAACACTTTATTTGTGCAGTGCCCTGTGCATAATGCGAGCTATGAGCCAGCTGTAAATGTCTCAGAGGGAGCAAATGAGTCAGCTGAATAAAACAGAGACAGATGTAGTGAGTCTTATTCTAACAGTGGGAAAACATCAGATCCAAACAGAGCGGGTCACTTGGGAGGCATTAGCTGTATTCCATCAATTCCCATCACTTTTTTGTCCCTGTGTCTCTAATATTCAGATAATCTTTCTAATTCGCTCTAACATGTTTTGTGTTGCCTTCTCATTGCTCACACTGTCCTAATTTAATTCTGAGTCCTGTAAAACCCCTCACATAATACGTTATGGCTGAATACACACCTAATTCATGAGATAACCCTGCACGTCACTGCAGTAGATGGTTGTCAGTTCTGCTCTTCAAAGTGGAGAAGACAAACACCAGAACACCAGTGAGGTTGAGGTTTTAGCCAATTCGTGTAACGTATATTTTGTAAAACCTCAATTTTATGTATAAAAAACGAACCCAAACGCAAAACCAAAGGGTGTAAGTATCTGTTTGGACAGTCTAAAGGATGCAGGAGAAATGCAATATCTATAAACAGGTCAGGGTCGCTTCCTCTGCATTTCTGTGGTAACGTTAAAGAGGTTCGGAAAAGGACAGATTGTTTACTTGCCCGCATATTTTTAAGATGACATGAATCGTTAGCCAGAAAATGATGTGTGGCGTTAGAGCGTGTGAGGAGACTTGGCAGAAATGATCTCTGTAAGGCTACATGCTGCCTCAAAGTAACGGTTGGTGTTATTTATGTGGATCTACATAACATTTAGCATCCCAACAGGAAAAGTTACCTTTAAGTAAGTAAAGTAAAACTTATAAAGTAACTTGCTATACTGGTAAGGGATAGGTATCATTAGGATTTTATGGAGCTAATATTGGGTCATATGTTTTGTCATGATTCCACACCCATTTCAGTTGATGCCGACTTTCAGAAGTCTGAAACTGAAAAAGCAAGAAGAAAAAAATATTGAAACTGTAAAAAATAATACAATCCATGCAACTTAAAGAAATGGGATCCCAAATATCAATTAGCAGAGTGAATCATAATTATTTAACCTGAACCTGAAAAAAACATGTGTATGCTTATTTTTATTTTGAATTCACGATCAAAACTTGGGAATTTCAGTTTCACTTTTTATTTTTTCAAATACCAATTTTACCCAATATTAGCTCCATAGGTTTATCAATATTGATACCAATACTTAGAGATACTTTTTTATCTAAACAGGTCCTCATTCCAGCTTTAATATCTATTTTATATTGTTGGAAAAGAACACATTTTTCATTTTAACATCTGTATTTTTAAAATGTGTTCAACAAAAGCTCAATTTTCATTTATTAAGATTTGGGCATGCTTGGTTTAGTTTAACAGGGCTGCCTGACTAGTACTAACTTACTATTTGCTGCTTTTCCAAACAACCATTCACTGCCCAAAATAATTCCTGAGCAACAATTCTCACCATGTTCACATGAATGAGAGGCACCTGTTTCCCTCCATGTTAAAACCAAAATAATCAGTTGTGTCTATTTTGGCATCATCCTTAGGCACCAAGGTGCCTTTTTGCCGTTTGTTTGTGTTTGCCTCAGCCGTGGTCAAACTAAACTGGTATATCGTCACCCTAATAAAATAATGGCCTAAGTCATTTTTTTTCAAGCTTTTGGGAAACCACAAAAAACATTGTCAAATGCACATAATATTATATTTATTCATCATTTCAATCAAAAAAAGGCCTTGACAGGATGACGGTGGATACACATAGAACGTTGTGTGTAACATTAAAGATATTAAAGTGACTCAGGGTAAGTTTTGTGACTAAGGCAACTTTAAAGTTGTGTTAAACTGTCCTTTCATTCCATAGTGCAAACTCAAAACTTACATTACTTTGAGGTATATTAAACAAATGTCAGGTCCCTTTTCATCACGTTTCCAGGTCTTCTTTGTCTGTTTTTTATTGAATGTAACACATTTCCAACGTCCAATTTTGATGACTTTTTAAAACCTGAGATGTGGCAAATTTTCAATGAAGTGATGACATGTTTTAATAGACTGATGATCGTGGAACGTCCTGCCTTTCTTTATATTTGGCCAGATATTTATTGAATTTATTGATATGCACAGCCCTTTAAATTCAATTATTTTCAAAGTATAGCTTATGAAATTTAGACCAAATTACTATAAAACATTATAGCCTTATGCTTCACCAGTAGAAATTGAACAAACATGTTCAGAGCTTCTTCTGCACCACAGATGGCCTAAAACTCACTAACACAAAATGACTTAGGCCATTATTTTAATAGGTTTGGGTGAAAATATGAAAATGAAGACAAGTTAGGAAAAGATATAGATTAGCGTTTGTGTTTTCTCTTGATTTACCACATCTCCATTTCCATTACAGGGCGTTGATTGTGTGTTCTGTACTCGGCTAAGCCAACAAAAGTTGTACATATAGTTGTCTTTGTACATATTCCAGTCTCATTTTTGTGTTTCCTGTCCCTTCCACTGCAGGTTATGCCACCCCAAAGGCTTCATGGACCCCCAACCGTGAAAGAGAAGGGCTGATCCCCCTCCTCCCCCCAGGTTCCTGCTGCTTTGCCCCCCATCATTCCCTCCTGCCCTCTCCCACTTACTCCCTTCTCTCAACCACACTAACCCCCCCCTCCCCTGCTCCCTGAGCCACACCTGACTCCCACCACCCTGTTATACTCCATCTATAGGAACTCCTGGCCAGTCACCCCCCCCCACCCCCACTCATCCCCAGTCTTACACAGTGGCTGTAGCTGACAGTAGCTGTCTTCCCCTCCAGCTCTTGCCCTTGTCAGAGTTTATTCTTTACCCCTGGCAGCACGCCGGGCCCCATGGCTACAGGAGGTCATGTCCCTGAGACAGATGTGTTGAACAACCTACAGCAGGTAAGTGTTCTCTTTGCAATTTTATTTTATTTTTAGGTAAAAAAAATAGGTAAAAAACAAAAACAAGAAAAAACACCAATTCTTTTGTTAAATCCAGAACTAGTTGCTTCTGCTTTGGGGAGATTGTGTTGCCTTTTGGCTGGCAACCCTCTAAGGAGGTTAAATGTCCAGCCCAGTACTTTGAATACTTGAAATCCTAAACCCCCCCCCAAAAAAAAATAGCATTCAGTTTTATTTAAACTCAACAGAATATCCAGGCAAAGCAAGAAAATAGATTTTTACAGTTGTGCTGTAGCCTCATTTTCTTTCTTTGTTAATTTTTTTAGGGATTTTCTCCTTATTCTGATATTTATTAGGTATCTGGTGCAAGGGTCATTTGGCCTAAAGATAAAATCTATAAGAAGCATTTAATATTTCAATTCAAATGAACATTGGTAGATTTTTACACCTAGTTCTATTAGGCAAGATGCAATAAGGGCCATAAAAATAAAAAAAGAAAATGTGGCTTAGTGTATTATAATGGAGGGAATAAATTCGTGATTGAGATGGTCACATGAAGATTTACTGATTTGGGTCTGGACCTGGTATATTTCTTTTTTTATGTTGAATTGAAATTAACACATTGTTTTGACAGCGCTAGTCTGAAACACAATCCTCAATAATAACTTCATTTTTAACTAGTTGTAGCTGCACAAAAATATGTTTGATGACGTGTTTTCCTGTTTCTCAGATGCTCTCATTTCCCAGCTGGATCTAGTATTTTAAAAAGAAGAATTTGTCTGTAACTGTTTCTCAAACCTTCAGGCCAGCGCTGCCCTTTGAAGCGGTTTGTGTTTCATGAATGTCAAAAACAAAATGCCTCTTCGGTTATTTTTCAATAGGGTAAGAAAAAGAGCTCAAGTGTGCTAATGTTTTACTTTGAACTCACACTTATTGCCACAAGCATTTAGTTTTCTAACATATTAATAAATTAATAGGCCAACATGCACTTTTAAGATTATATGTTTCATCCCTGCAGATATTTTTCCTCACACAGCAGCACTATTAGAATGATGACTGAAAAGAGCATTGAAATCCTTTTCAGAACTGAATTCTTCCCTCCAACATCTCAACACAGGGATGAGTCACTCATGGATCTGTGGAAAATACTCATGTCCTGCTATTCAAGTGGAACAGATTAGCCTTTAGTCTATGTTCTCAGAGAGAAGCAGCTCTGCAGGCTGAGCAGGTGATGTGTCATTATGTGCAGTGGCGTGGCCTATTAGGTCTGTCACCATCATTAATTCCTTTGCTGACCTTGATATCGCATGGATGTTTGTTTCCATAAGAACACTTCACTCAACATGATACCAGATATCCAGCTGAGGTTCAGACATTTTTTTTTATGCGTGCTGCAGAGAGCTTTGCATCCATGCAACTCAAATGCAGCTCAGCTCGTCCAAGTTTCAAGCAAATTTCATGAAAGTTTCACTGTGTGAAGAGAGCATTAGAGTTCATGAAACAGGCGATCAGTTTTAATATCATTCGAAAGGTTTTTTTTTTTTTAAAGTGAATTCCTAGTGAGGATGATCTTCATTTGCTGTGTCTTGTCAGTTGTGTTGTGTCTTGTATTGACTGTGTAGTTTTTGACTTCTACTAAAGCTATGGAGAAATGTTTTTATGTATTTAATGTTCCTGACTGTTAGGGTCGGAACAGGACTCAAGCGCAGGACCACAAGAGACGGTTGAGATGTCTTTATTCCCGACAGGTTATTAACAAAGAGTGTCCGCAGGTCAAAAACAGTTTTTAAACAAAGTTCCAAACTTAAAGTGTCCGCAGGTCAAGGTACAAGGTAAAAAACAAACCAGCAAAACTATATTCCAAGGCAGGCAGAAACTCATGCTGGTAGCAGAGGTCAGGAAGCACGTGCACGGAGACGAACAGACAAAGAGTGTAGTGGGAGTGGGGTTTAAGTACACAGGTGAGTTGGGAGTGATTAGGCGGTGATGGGTAACAGCTGACAACAGAGGAGCAGAGAGCAGTGACATCATACATGGGGAGGAGTTGAAGGCCAACAACAGAAAACACCTGGAAGGCTGTAGTGTCCTTAACTGCCCTTAGGGGCATGATGAGCACAGTCTTTATTCAGAAGCCCCAACACTGACCTTTGGTCAGTTTTCCAGTGTTTAACGCAGACATATTGATTGAGTTACATTGGCTCAAATTCAACTTTAAACTAAGTAATATGGTATGTTAGACTACGTCTGTATCGGTGACTGGATTAGAAATCAAGAGGAGGAAGCATAAATAAAGGTGTTGGTGAGATATATGAGTGCATGTAATGAGTGCCCCCTATTGAAGGAAAGTCTACCATGTTATAATTGATGGTATGTGCCCATATGCATCAGTGGCAGAATGAAAAGAAGCATTCATACTGATATTTGTGTTAGTTGTGGTTTGGTTGTCTGGGACGTGTGCCAGCTCTGTCAATCAAAGAGCCTGGGATGGACAGAGTGGGAGCTGAAAAACAAGAGCAGGAAGCAACAGAAAGCTGCATGTTTTTTTGGTTTTTGTCAGTCTGAAATTTAATGATTGCAAAGAATGTGACAGCAAATAATGTGTTTCAAATGTTTTTCTACTGCTGCCATTTTTGGCACTTCAATGAGCAAAAGCTCTTGAATGACAATATGTATTTGCTTCAAATTAAAATGTCTAAAAATGTATAAATCTATGTTAAATATGTGTAGTGTGTACTTTAATTATCCTAAATTTTTCAAACCACTGTTCAAACCTAGAGAAATTCATAATTCAAATATTTAATTTAATTTAAATTTAATAAAGAGAATTTATATGCTTGAATCCCAATATCCCCTGTGTACACACATCAATGTTTTGATTGTCATTAACTGACTTGTTTTATTTTTTTGACAGTTTTTCGACAACCGGATGAATGATTTTTGTCATCAGATGTCTGGATCTTAAAGTCCAACAGAAACATTATTCAAGAGTATCTAACATCTGTATGGTGACAACCCACATAAACTATATATAGATAGGGCTGAACGATTAATTGCATTTGCAATAATATTGCGATACGATAAAACTCAATTTTCTAATTGCCACGTGCGTGATTACAGTGTAATCACGTGACATGAGCAAAAGAATGGAGGACTCTTTAATCTGGTGCTCAACATCATCTGGCTCAACAGAACAGTCAGATAGATAGAGATGCACTCGACTTTAGTCTCAAAGAGGAGCAGCACATTGGTGGCTTGGAACTGCTTTAGTTTCAAGAAAAGAAGATGCTGCATAGTGTCAGGAGAACATGGCATGCTCCTGTTGCTGCTTCACGCCAAGTAGTGCTGGCTACAAACTTGTTCCAGCGCAAAACTCCACATATGACAGCTGCATGGTGCTATATAACAGCTGTATGATGCTATATGACAGCTGCATGGTGCTATATGACAGCTGTATGGTGCTATATGACAGCTGCATGGTGCTATATGACAGCTGCATGGTGCTATATGACAGCTGCATGGTGCTATATGACAGTTGCATGGTGCTATATGACAGCTGCATGGTGCTATATGACAGCTGTATGGTGCTGTATGACAGCTGCATGGTGCTATATAACAGCTGTATGGTGCTATATGGCAGCCGTATGGTGATATATGACAGCTGCATGGTGCTATATGACAGCTGTATGGTGCTATATGACAGCTGCATGGTGCTATATGACAGCTGTATGGTGCTATATGACAGCTGTATGGTGCTATATGACAGCTGCATGGTGCTATATGACAGCTGCATGGTGCTATATGACAGCTGTATGGTGCTATATGACAGCTGCATGGTGCTATATGACAGCTGTATGGTGCTATATGACAGCTGTATGGTGCTATATGACAGCTGCATGGTGCTATATGACAGCTGTATGGTGCTATATGACAGCTGTATGGTGCTATATGACAGCTGCATGGTGCTATATGACAGCTGCATGGTGCTATATGACAGCTGCATGGTGCTATATGACAGCTGCATGGTGCTATATGACAGCTGTATGGTGCTGTATGACAGCTGCATGGTGCTATATAACAGCTGTATGGTGCTATATGGCAGCTGTATGGTGATATATGACAGCTGCATGGTGCTATATGACAGCTGTATGGTGCTATATGACAGCTGCATGGTGCTATATGACAGCTGTATGGTGCTATATGACAGCTGCATTGTGCTATATGACAGCTGCATGGTGCTATATGACAGCTGCATGGTGCTATATGACAGCTGCATTGTGCTATATGACAGCTGCATGGTGCTATATGACAGCTGCATGGTGCTATATGACAGCTGCATTGTGCTATATGACAGCTGTATGGTGCTATATGACAGCTGTATGGTGATATATGACAGTTGCATTGTGCTATATGACAGCTGTATGGCTGAAATGCACTAATGCTCCAGTCAAGTCAAATATCTCAAGACAAGGATTACTGACTGATGTTTCTGTAATGGGCAGTTAAATAAAAAATGTTATATTTATTTCATACTCTTCATATATACATGTCATACATCTTTTAATTTAATTCTAACAAATTGAAAAACATAATGAAAGAACATTTTGGGAAAGAAAGAAAGAACATTTTACACTAAATATATCTAATATTGTGTCATGTCTGTGTTTGTTCTATTAAAATTATTTAGCATATTTTGCTGAGAAAAAAAAATAGAGGATAAAATTAAAAAAAAATAAAAAGACATTAAATTGCAATTGCAATATTGGAGGACAAAAATCACAATTAGATTATTTTCCTAAATCATTTAGCCCTATATGTAGGTATATACAGTATAGGGGACAAAATGTGGGGGGGAAGTTGATTCAACCATTAAAGAGTGGACCTTTCCTAGCATGTCTGGAATGAATCAGGCAGCAGCTAATGTTCAGGACTGGTAGCAGTTGAAATTGCTCTTTGCAAAATGATGAGTTACTCTGAGTTACTTTTTTCCTGAACAAAATATGATTGAATTTTGATTCGATTTTGACATAAAAATATAAAGAAATTTTGTAATTATTTCTGGCAAACATACTGTAGTTGAATAAGTGAATAATATAACCAGAGATGTGATCTAAATTATTAATTTCAGGTGAGCTTCAGGTTATCAGAGCAATCATTAGCATCAGCTCACTCTAAAGGAATCCTAACTGGAAGAAGGTGCCTGCAGAGTGTGATAACATCAGCACCATTGATGATGTCTTGATTGAGAGGCCTCCAGCAGAAAATTACATATTATGCATTCTCATTACACTCTTTAAACCACTTATATTTAACTTTTAGCCCATTTTGTAACTTTATCTCTAATTATAATGTCTGGCACAAAAAAAGACCCAGAGTGATCCATAAAGTCCTCACTTTAACTTTTTTCCTGATTACTAATGTGAGACGTTTGATCCTAATGTACAAACACATACACCTTTCTCCACGTTAGTCAGCAGCTAATAAATATTTTATGGCATCCATTTGGCTCAGCATTCCATTCAATATGAAATATTAATGTTGCAGTGGATGTTGGCCAGTTTAGGAGGAAAGGTTAGACAGCATGTTTGTAACTGAAGTGCAGCCAGACGAGACAGTGGGGATGTTCTAATTGAAGCCTTCCCTCCTCATATTTGATTTAAAATGACCAAAGCAGTTAATGGGTTGAAATTGTCATGCATCAAACATCAGTGTGTTTGATGTTGATTGCAACACACAGAACTCACATCAGAGCCCTTATACAATATTCATCATAAAAAAATATTAAATATAGGAGATTTCAATCTCCATGTTGGTTACATAGCTGATATGGAATATAAAAATTTAAGAGCTAGTTGGAAAAAAAGCATCAATCATAATAAAAATGAGTGTTTGAAATGCTTGGAATGCAGTGGTTTGAAATAATCAGCACGGATTTCAGATGGACTATATTAACATATAATATAATATATATATATATATATGTATATTTTATATGTGCAATATAGTTATTTCAGTTGTATAGTGTTATATTTAAAGGTGTCAGAGTTGTCTGCTTTTCACCCAAAGAGCAGGACAGACAGCCTGCAGTCATCAGGGGAAGAGAGACAATGAATCATGGAAATGAAAATAAATATGCAGTTTTGCACAATCTTTCCCCAGAGGGATTCAGCATGTCACATTCACTTATAGACACAGATCTCTTTTAGCCAGTCTGCATTCTCTGTGACAGCAACACTTCTTTCTGTTCCTGCTTACGTGTTTGTCTTGGTCAGTGTTGCTGTTGTTTGTTTTGATGTGTGTCATAGGCTCCATTGTCATATACAGTGGTGTGAAAAAGTGTTTGCCCCCTTCCTGTATTCTTTTTTTAAGAGCAAATTTAATCAAAGACAACACAAGTGAACACAGAATAATGTGTTTATTATTAATGGAGAAGAGAATTAAAATCTACAGGGCCCTCTGTGGAAAAAAGTTATACTGTGTACAGTATATGATTTAAACCAGTTATCAATACCAATCAGTTATCTTTACCTTAACGTGTTACAAAAGTAATAAATTACTGTAATGCATTGATTTTTGCTGTAACCCAGTCATGTAAGGCATTACAGGAAAAAATGGTAATATTTTACTTGGTACAAATGTTAGTAACAAGCATTACAATGTGTTTTTAACCTGGATTGAAGTGTTCATTTGTTTTGTTTTCCTTTATATTATAACAAATTCATTGGATAAACATTGGATAGCACATTCTCCTGATGGACACAAGCTTATTACCTTGCAATTGTGAAACATAAGGATTTGAAGAACATCGTAGTCAAATGCTTTTGTCTGCTACACCTAAAGAACTGTCCACAATGTCTGTTTGTTCACTCCCTGAAATATCACCGGTAATTTAACATGTACAGAGGTGCCATAGAAACATGAACTTAGCAAGGAAGCAAGCGGAGCATGAGAGTGGAGATAAAACCACAGAACAGACACAATTAACGTTCTCCTGCTCTGAGATTCTTCAGCCTCAAGAGGTTATTAGACTTGTGTCAGAGTGTGTTGCTGAAGACAAGATAATCACTTTCAACAGTAGAATTACCAGCTTTTTGAAAACATGTCAGCAAGATCCCTGTTGTGACTAGCAGCAATAATGACAAAGATGAGCTACATTTAGATCGCTGAATCCATATTTCCGGTTATTTTGGTGAGGCCTTACATTTTAAATCCAGTAATATTGTAATGTAACAAATTACTTTGAAATGAAAGTAACAAGTAATTAATCACACATTACGGTTTTGAAGTAACTTGCCCAGCACTATTGATAATACAGTAGATGCTGTCTTTAAAATCATTGTTCTCCATTGTCTCTCACATGTTCACGTCGTGCCTCCATCAGCTGAGCTGCAGTTGCCTCCTCCTGTGTTACTCCAGCCCACCTGACTTCAAAGCCGACATGAAAGACTTTTGAGTTATTTGCACCAGTGGAGCTTGAACATAGCAAAAAACTGGTTTAGAATCATTCTGTGTCCCTGTAAGCCTCGGCATTACATTGCATTTTCCCTCTCGCCTTGAATCGGTCCGATTAAAATGATGAACAGTGTTTACCGGAGCAAGGCAAGAAGGAGACGGTGAAATTAAACCAAGGATGGGTTTTGAGCTGGCTTGTCGAATGAAAACAGGGCTTTTACTGTTCTCTCATTTAAAATTCTCCCTTTTATATTCGCTCTGGCTTCGTCTGCCTACGTAGCGCCGATCATTAAACGTATCCTGTCCCTTCAGCCCACTGGTAATTAGGAAGTAATGGAGCCCTCGAACAGTGAAACCTGAGGCCACGGAGCGGTAGCCAGAGTGCTTACCGTGCCAACACCAATCTGAGGGGGAGGGAGCCGCTTGTCCCAGTGATTTGACCTATCAAAGGCACCACATGGGGCTGGAGGAACACTCCCTTCAGCCTCCAGTGACTCCAGGTGCTGCTTCGTGCATTTTGTGCTGCTTAGCACTTTGTTTTATTGATTCAATGTCCTCACTACATGATGTGGAGGCTGTAAAGACACTGTGTATTCTACTGACAGACAATTTCTTAAAGACAGTTTCAATTTTGCAACACAAAGACGGTTTGGGGATTTTACACTGACTGATGTATATTCTTTTGGGATCGACTGAGGTGGGCTTTGATATAATATAATATAATATAATATAATATGATATGGTGTGAGTGAGAATTAGGGCTGAACAATTTTAAGAAAATGAATTGAATTGCAATTTTTTTCTGGCAAATGCGATATCAATTTCATTTATGATTTTATTCTAATCAAGTTTCAGTGCACAACATTTACAAGCATCAGAGAAATCATCATTACTATTAAAACATTGTTACCATTAAATCAAATGCCATGAATGTAGTGCAAGAACGAAAACTAAAGTCAAGAATTAATTTCCTGTTCATTAAAAATTTATATTTTTACCTATCATCATCATTTGAGTCAGTAAATGGCTAATGATACTTGAAATATATAGGACTGAATCACCCCGCCTAGCAGTGACTTCAGTATACAACAGGATACCTGGCTAGCACCGACTTTATCAAGTGTTTCTCTTCTCAGATATCTTTCAACAGGCTCATCTGAAAAAATGCAGCCAGCAGTTACACAATGGCATCTATATATTACTGTTAGCTTAATGCTATCAATTAGTTTACTAATTACTAGTGTACGTAGCTACAGTGTTGACGCAGATCTGCAATCTACAAGTCATCTTGACGTAGGGCTTCTCTGTTGCTTCTGCTCCAACATTTGCAATAAAAGCATTGATATCAAGGAGCTCTGTCTTGGTTGTCTGAAGGAGTAAAAGAAAAAAACAGTACATAAAGTCTAGAATATGTGTTATTTGGGTGTGTTTTTTGCTTGTTCATTTCTGTTTTGTGCCAGACTTTCTTTTGTTTTGTTTTTTTTTGCCTGGTGTACAGTCACCACTGTGAAGAGGAAGCATTGATTCCATAGACCAGTGGTTCCCAAACTGGGGGGCGAGGTTGTAAGGAAGATTTTTTAAGAGTTTGCCTTTATCATTTATGTGCAGTGAGTGAGAGAAGGAGAGGAAATAGGGGGAAGAGAGACAGAGAATGACATGCAGTAATTGGTCCGGCTGGTGGGTGGGGAATGGTGGCTGGGAATATAGTTATATATAGTATATATATAGTTACATAATATAATATAGTTGTTGTTGTTCTCCCCTTGACTAAGAGGGGTGTATCGTTTTGCTAATCCAGATGGTGGAAACACAGCATCTGTATTTTTTGTTCATTTTTATTGGAAAGTTACCACATATTTTTGGAGAAATACGAAGAAGAATTATCAGTGTATCTTTCGTTCATTCCATATCCGTTTTAGAATCTAAAATCAGAAAACGGATAACGACTTTGACACAAGGGGGGGCTGGAGGCTGAACCCAAATGCACAACTCGTTCAAGATTCGTTCAGAAAAGGGAAAGTCTTTATTGTTATGATGTACAAAATGATAATCACTCACAAGGAGGGGAAATAACACTACCAAACTAAACTATAAAAAGTACCAACATAAATTCACTCTTACGAGGAAAACAAAAAGTCACTCTTACAAGGAAAACCTGACTAAAGATAACTAGAACAAACAAAGAAAAGGCTGTCAAAACAAGACTTGAAACTAAACAGACATGAACAAAACACACAACCTGAAAAAACCGTGGGCATGGAGCTGGACAATGGTTCTCACGACAAGGGACATGACTAACTGGCACAGGACAAGGGGAGACAGACAATAAATAGACACAAGGTAACAGGGCACAGGTGAAAACAATCAGGGCAGGGGAAGGCAATCACAGTGGCGGGAAACACACAAGGGCAGGAAGCAAAGGTGCCCGAAACGAGAGGGAAGAGTCATTTCAAAATAAAACAGGAAGTGAACGACAAGACAACATGAGTGATAACTTAACATTTACGACGAGACATGACAGACTTGTTATTTCATTTCTCGTTTTCAAATCAAAAATCAGAAAACAAATAACGGCATATTTTTCGCTGTTTTGATTTTGTTTTGAAATTAAAAATAGAATATGAAAGAATGGAATCATCATGGGATTTTCGTTCTATTTGATTTTGGTTTGTATCATTTTCGATGTGTTGTTACCCGGAAGTTGTTGACTTTACTTATGTAAAGTTGGAAAGATGTTGACAGATTCAGACTTCTAGGATTAATAAAAATCTGTTATGTAAAAAAGGGGGTCCTGGCAAAAAAATTTTGGGAACCGCTGTTATATGTTCCATGTTCCCTCTACGCAGAACTTCAAATGCACAAGGTCTGCATTGCATCGACTGCATAGCTACGTACGCAGAATTATAAACTAGGCTGAAGTTGGGGGCCAAATTAGCCTATGCTACCGGTATGCTCCGTAACAGTAGCTGCCTATCAATGTATTGTGAACATTTGTTTAACTTGTAAAATTTATGTCAAGTTTTCTCAAGCTCATAACTTAAGTCTCCCTTTTCAGTCAGTCGCTGCTTTACACTCTGATCTGTTCAGTGCTCAACCACTGCTTAATACATACAGGTGAAATTAGCCACATGGCTATCCCTCTCTCTCTCTGTTTACATGATTACTTGATTGCCTTCACATGCATTGTCCTGTTCATTAAAAAATAAAACATAAATAAATCTACAAATCTACTTTGCTAACCACGAACCACAGTTTCAATTAGTTGCTTCCTTGCATGCATTCTCATATGCGTACAACATGTTGACACGGTTTCACAATCGAATTAGCGTTACAACATCTGTTGTTTATCCTGATTTAGCATTACTTTTTACTAGGGATAGACATTTTAAAGGCCCTGTATTAAATTTTCCCAGATTAAAATGTCCAAAAATGACAAGGCAAATTGTGGGTATCGTGTTGTGTCAGGCACTTTCATTATCCCAAATGTTTGCAACATTTTTAAATCCTTGAGAAACTCATAATTTTAATTCATAATTCAATCCCTTTTTTTTTTTTTACATTGAATTAATACTGACATCCAAAATACTTAAGTACTTACACACATCCGCACTTTGTGGCGACATTTTAGCATTGAACTGCTCCCTGTGTGTCTACCTTTTCTGACCTCAGAGCCAGGCTGTTATTCTAAAGGAATGTCTGACTGGATAACACATACAATGCAGTAATCAGAGTAGCACAATTCATGTAATCATCAGGTTCCAAAATTCATGGCAGTGGTGATTACAGTTCCCATGGACAGATGCTCCATTCATATTCCTATTCAACAGTGAAGAGATTCCTTATAGATTTCTTAACAGGCAGAAATTGTTCTGATTGCGACAGAACTTGCTACAAGTGAAAAGATCAGTATTAAGTATTAAGTAACATTTCTCCTGTGTTGTCTCTGTACAATACACATTATTTTCTTATTTGTTGTAATTGGTATTTTCTTTGGTCCTATTCTTGCCTCTGTTAAATTCTGTTGATCCTCTATCTTCTCTGAGAAATGGAAAGTTCTGAAGTGTTTGCTCCTTGTGAAGGTAGAGGAGGAAGATGAGTCAAGATCAGAGGAGGAACGGGAAGAAGAGGAGGAAGAGGAGAGCTGGGAGAAAGCTCTGTCTGTGGAGCGCTTTGGAGATATCATTAGTGAGTCTGCTTCCACTGGAGGAGACCGGATGGGCCGACACTACACTGAGAAAGACTTTGAATGTAAGTAAAGCTACGGATTAACATTATATTTTACAGTTATTTATTGTTATTTTATTTTAAATGTATTAATTCCTATGGCACAACATGCCATAAGATGTCAGTCAGTCAGTCAGTCATTTTCTATACCTGCTTATTCCTCATTAGGGTCGCAGGGGTCTGCTGGAGCCTATCCCAGCGCGTTACAGTGAGAGGCAGGGATACACCCCAGATGGTCACCAGCCAATCGTGGGGCACACACACCATTCACTCACACACTCACACCTATGGGCAATTTAGAGTTGCCAATTAACCTGAGCATGTTTTTGGACTGTGGGAGGAAGCCGGCCGGTGAAAACCCACGCAGACACAGGGAGAACATGCAAACTCCACACAGAAAGGTCCCAGACCCAGGACCAAGGAGGTCTTGAACCTGCGACCTTCTTGCTGTGAGGCAACAGCGCTAACCCCTGCGCCACCGTGTCGCTCACCATAAGATGTTTTTCTTGTTATTTAAACACCAATAAAACCTAAAACATTCAGTAAGTGGTTAGAGCTACACATGTATGTGTATTTTACACACAAATCATGACTCAAAGCTTTGAGTCATGAGACCTTTTACAACAGGGCATGAGATTCAGTGTAGACTATGTAAATTATACTGTGGATTAGTATGTTCAAATGCAGGGGCATTAAACACAAACAGCCTACTGAAGGGTCCAATCTGGCCCATTGGGTGACTTTAAAAAGTGAGACAAAAAGTTCCAATTTCTTTGTGGAAGTCAGTGAGCATCGTTCAATGCTCAAAAGATAAAATATTTACAGTTTCGATTTGTAAATGGTTTGCAAGGCAGGGTATAACTTCACCTGCTGCTTAAAAAAGTAAAAAAAAAAAAAAAAAAATCAGTGAGTAAATGTTTCAAATTGCAGTGTAACAAGAGAATGACTGAATATAGAATAACCAAGACATCATATTGTTATTTTTGCACTTTGTTTCTTAAGTAAATTCTTCTTTTGTTTAATAAATTGAAGGTTAATTCATTGTACTAATCATGAGAAATGTGGAGGTAGTGTTATTTGTATGTGTATTTGTTCTTACTAAATTGTGCTGCATGTGGCCCATGAACTGAACTGAGTTTAACACCCTTGTTCTAGTGGGAGAGAATAGTGGCTAAGATTAGATAATGCTGCTTCCTATATTCTGATATTCATTAATCCGTCCATATCTTCATTATCACAAGTTAGCCTTAATAAAATCTAAAGACTGCACCATATTATATTTATTCACAATCCTATGTCAGTGATTGTAAATCTGGACACTACACTTGCTCTGGTTCCCAGCCAAACACCCAAGTGTGAAGCTGATCAGGTGAACAGGTCAAGACATACGACACATGGACAGAGATTCCTTGCTTACAGTTTTCTAGACAACATACGCAGTACCAGGAATAAAAAAAAGGATCAATAGACAGATTTAACAAGTGATGACCTTCCTGTGTTCTTTTTTTTTTTTTTTTTACCCACAGATCACAGACATACATTTCACCACACACACCACCCCCTGTCCACCCACCTGCCGCTGCCACAGCGTTTACGCAGGAAGGTGCACAGCATGGACAGGAAGCGCAAAAAGAAACGGAAGAAAAAAAAGACCTCTCTGCCCCCCTCCGAGGTCACGCCCACCATCCACGAGGTAGACGAGGAAGAGGTGGAGTCTGAGAGGGACGCACATGAGATGGCAGCCACACCCACAGAGCTTCCTGATATCCAACCACAGGTAAAATAAGACAGAAGAGCCATAGGATGTCTGAAGCTGGTAGTGAAAATAAGTTGGTTAAGTTGGTGTGTGTGTGTGTCCATCTGACAAATGTAGCTGTACCTGAGTTAAATATCTTACAAAAGTTTGAAAAAACAATACAATTTATTTTGTGTGCTGAAATACTATTTGCGGACATAGTCATGGAATCTAAGGTGAATCTGATCAAATTAACCACATTTTTTAGAGACAAAAACTTTGAAATGGTCAGATTTGATAAGATAGATAAGATAAGATAGATAAATCCTTTATTTTCATTACACCTGGTGCAACGAAATTAGGGGTACTCCCACAGCAGCAAGTACAATCGAGCAGTTGACCGGGAACACGAGGGGTTAATGCCCTTCAAGGTTGTCAAAGCACTAACCTTTACATCTCCCACATGTCTTAATCAGAAAATACTACATTCAGAATGAAGCCTAATTCTGAAAATCCACTCTGATTATGCTGTTTCAAGACCTGTACCAATTTCATAATGTCATATCCGGATTTAGAGTGGATTATTAGTATACATGTATATGTCGTCACTGATCTTCCTCTTCTTCTTAGTTTAGTTTGGGGAGCCAAGAGGACTTGGAGGAACCCCTTCCACTCACTGCCTTCAACACGGAAACTGAAGAACATCTGTCATCAGGGAAATCCACACCAACTTCGATAAAGGGGGAGGTTCATCATGCTGTCCCCAGACGTCATAAGGATGTGGATGGAGAGGAAGCGGCTGGCTACAGGTACCATCTCACAGCAGCTCAGCTTAGGCTGTTTGTCCTGGAGGCTACTTTCTGCTGCCTGTAGGAACTGTGGCACTTTCTTTTATTTGAGGGGATTTAGGACAAACTTTAGGATTACATAATTGAGTTAATTCAGCATGAAAATGTTTTGGAGCATAGAATGATTGACCTAAATACATTATAGCCACCCGTGCAGGCGACATATGCACTGATGATCTACAAAGTGAATCATCCACACTGTAAAGTATTGAAAGTATTAAAATATATTTTTAGATTACATTACATTATCCTGTAATTCATTTTGATCCATAAATACATATTATTTCAGTAAAATGGGCTTTCTCTCTCTTCCAAAAATTGCAGCTTAATTGGATGCTTCTCAAGTTGTAGGCAGCACACTTAAGATGAGAAAAGACTGGACCACTACTGATTGATTTTTATTTAATTCATAATTTCCATCATCAAAGCAATATAAATAAGACATAAGCATAACGACTGTTAATGTAGTTGCTCACCCTCTGCTATTATAAAGTTTCAAATGCTAATGCAATCATTCTTAATTATACAAGTAGTATTTGAGGCAACATGTTTAAGAAAGCCGAGTATGATTTGTCCATCTTTTCACTGTCATAAAAAAAAGTCAATACTTGAGGACAAAACCAAAACAGATTTCAGATTTACAAAAAGTGACAGTTTTTATTCCTCATTCCATTCCCCAACACATGCACAGATTACATTTGCAGCTTTACAGGTGGATTTTCAGTCAATTAAATGTATTACTGCTGCATTTGTACCAGAAGTTACCAGAAGGAGTTAATCGAGTATGAAACAGGCACTTACATCGCTATGGTTACCTGCACTTTAGTATGCTTCATAGACTGGTTTGCTGTAGATTTCTTGTTTATTTCTCACAAGAGCATCGTGTGGTGTGTACTGTTAAGAGAATTTAACAGCCTCCTGTCTGCCAGTCAGAGATGAGTATTTCCTTTTGTCATGGTGGAGAAGCAATACACAAATAGAAAAGCAGGATTAATAAATATTAAATATTTAGTTTTCTAAATTTAGAACAGTTGTATCTTAATAGTCTTTTTGTCAAAGTGATAGTAGTAGAGGGTTGATTCTGCTCTTATTGCAAACATTTCCTTAAATATTTCATTGTGAATAGGAACAGCATCAAACAAACCAACACCCATAATAATCCATGTCTACATTTCCAAACACAATTATGATCTAATGGCCCCAGAACCCATCTGGCAGGCTAACAAGCCTCACCATCCCAATATGAATTATTCTGTGATGCTCTGAATAATGTATGGAGTTTGCGGCTGGGAGGTCCGGGGTTTCGTGGTGACTAAGGTATTTGTGTTGTCTGATTCCGGCCTTTGGAAAAGATGTGAACACCACCATGCCTCTGCTGAGTGAAGAGATCCATGTATGTTGCTGTCTAGTGAAGCCCTCTGTTGGTAGAAAGACAGCAATGCAATGTAACCAAATGGTCTGAAGAACATATTAAATACAGGTGGAGTTATTATTTATCTATATTTTAGTGTTGCAATACACTAATGATTTCCTGTATTGTTCAAATCTACAAATTTACAAATCTACAAAAGCGTCAAAGTACTTACTACTAGTACTTATCTACTAAGGCCGTGCAATTAATTGAATTTTAATCACAATTTCAATTTGCGTGTCAAACGATCTCCAAAATTATCAAATTGAAGGGATATTTGAAAAAAAATCTGATATAAAAAAAATGATATAAATAGACAAGATACAAATGACAAGAAACCAACATGAACACAAATTGTACATTTAGAGAGACCTGATGAACTATTTCAAAATATTTTTTTGACTTTCTCACCTTGCCAAACACTATATATATATATATATATATATATATATATATATATATATATATATATATATATATATATATATATATCATGGCAACACAACAATTCTGTTTAACATCTCATTATTTAACAATAATCACGAGTTTAATATTATATTTAATAATCATGATAATGATTTTTTTCTATAATCAAGCAGCCCTAACATCTATTAAAGTACAATTTTGATTTACTTGCATTTTACTTGAGTATTTCCATGTGATGCTACTTTATACTTCCACTATGCTAATATTCTGTTATCTATATTATATTAAATTACCACTCTTTCTTTTTTTTTTTTTTTAAATTTGCTATGCACTTTGTGTGATGGTGCCAAATATTATGATGCAAAACTTTTACTATAAATTGACCCAAATGCTCTCACATGTAAAATACTCATAACAAGTTTGGGATACTGTAAAAAAAAGTGAATTTCATACATCTTTAGAGTAATAAATAATTAACTAATGAAAATGGTGTTTCTTCTCATTCGTTATTAGTAGTATTTATATTTCCATTAGGAAAACCACTCATGTAAATAACAATATCCCTTATTGTGAGTATTGTATTCAGTGAATAAAACACGTTGTATCATATACTATTATAATATAAAAAGTCTGTGTAATTAGTATTTAATACCAGTACATTTTGCTGATAGTACTTTTAATTAAGTAATATTTTCAATTCAGGAGCATTTTTTTAGTTATGGTATTTCTACTTTTACTCATCCACCACCACATCGATGTCACTAGATCAACATTTGATCATGTTTTTAAATTATTCTTACCAACCAACAACCATCGTTTTACTTCATCAGTGTTTCCTCAGGTTCAGATCCCTCCAGCGTCAATGTGACTCGCAGCTGGTTCCGCAGGAAGCCGGTCCACCATCGTCTGATGGGCGCCCAGCGGAGCAACTACGACCTGCGGGAGCGGATCTGCATCGGCAGCATGACGGCCCTGGAGACCGCCGTCTATCAGCAGGTGCCCACTGATGAGGCCGAGGCCCAGATGTTGGCGAGTGTCGATTTGGACGACATGAAAAGTAAGAAGGATCTGTGACTGTTCCATATATGTACATGAGTAGGTGAGATACACTACCATTCAAAAGTTTGGGGTCACCACAATTTAGTGTTTTCCATGAAAATTCACACTTCATTTACCACCATGGATTGTAAAATGAATAGAAAATACAGTAAAATATATTATCTAAGTGACCCCAAACTTTTGAATGGTAGTGTTGACAGAGCGATCAAAAAATATTAAAAAAAACAAAAAAACAATTAAATCATAGACCTTTAGGTACCCTGGACTGAATATAAACGCCTTTGACTTCATTTTCTTTGCTCCACGAATCATTCTACTAAGTCAACAATAAAGCAAAACCATCTAGCATCTATTCTACCTGACAGATCTGGATTAAAATCCCTTTATGTCTTCTAGACTGTGGTGTTTCAGATGTCTCTGATTTAAAAACACATATATAGTTATACAATTTAGATATACACTGACCCTAATATATCATGACATTTGTTCAGGTAGTATTACATTCTGGATATTGATTTAGGATGAGATTAATACTTGTTTTTTTATGGAATTAAGTAGATTCTCTATATATAGGGTTTGGCACACTCTACTGGTAATGTAAAGTACTGCTACTCACCGGTGAAATCTCTCTGAAGCAGAATTAACCCTCATGTTGTGTTCCTTTCATGTTAATCAATGTGGTGTTGGCACATTGATTAACATGAAATTGAAAATGGTGTTAAGACTCATTATAAAACTGTAATTTAATTACTGTAATTGACATAACCTCTTGTAAACATTGCAAGTTTTGAACTTCTGTGTTATTTATGACCTGTATGTCTCATTGATCTGAACTTATACATCTTGAAGTGGTCGAGTGTAAAAAAAATTGAATGTGTGAATGTATGTGAATTAATACAATTTATTTTTTCTGCTGTAATCCTCTTTGTGGACAAAGTCGTGAAATTGTGGGTGAATCTGATCAAATTAACAACATTTTTGTGCAACAAAAACTTTGAAATGTCAGATTTGACCGGGAACACAGCATGAGGTTTAATGTAACCTCAGTTTCTTAAAAGTACATTTGAGTATTTTTCTGACCACTTTATTTATTTTTTAAACCCACCTATCTTTCCTTTATGACTCAGAGGCTGCAACACGTTGGTCATTGTCTTTTTTTTCCTAACGTCAAATGGAGGAAAACAAACTACGCAAATCCCCGTCTCAATAACAACACGCCAGCATGACGAATCGCAGACAAATGCAGTGTCGTGAGGAGCAATTCTGACCAGCTCTGAACTCCTCACATGGTTTCATTTCAATAAATGTTCAAATCGATCCAATATTTCACCAAAGTTAAAGATTAGGGGAAAAGTCTGAAAAGTGAAAACAGATTTGTTTATCAGAACTTGCTGCTTACACGCTGCTGCTTCAGTATTATTAATCTAATGATATGCCAGAGAAGAAACAGGTATTTTGACTTTAAATCTTTTAAGTACGTTTTACTAAGAATACTAGTTTTCGTGCCATCCTTTTGCTTGTAATAGAATATTTTTACATTACTGTCTTAGTACTTTTATTTAAGTAGAGGCTCTAAATACTTCTTTTAGTTAATGTTGATCGTATCCTTTGCCAGTGAAGACAAAATTCAGATGTTAGTGGGTGTTGTTGTGCTCTTTGCCCGCAGTAAAATGGCCTTTATTTTACATTTAATGTCAACAATATTTGAGCAGTAGCCTAATTTTTAATAAACATGGTTACTACAATTTTGTTTTATTACTGCCTTTAGAAAGTATGTGTCAACTTTGTATTTACTCCCTTGCTGCTCTGGTGCTGACCAATAACACGATGTCTCACTGCTGCTGGTGACTTGGCTCCACTATGGGCGTCCCACATATAGTGTCTCATGAAGTCTGCCCACACAGCTCAACAGCATGATTCCAAAAAGAAAATAGCAGAAAGGATGGAGGACAGAGACATGGAAAGTGTCTAGGGGAAAACATTTAAATGATAATCACATTCAAGATGTCTGATTTAAAAAAGAGAGAAAACAGCAGAACACTGACTTACTGCAGATGAGCCTGTTAATTGACGATATGTAGCACAATAAAGAACAGAACATGCCAGACACACTGAACACATTTCTGTTATCACTTCTTCACAAAACATCCAGTAAAAATGTGGTTAGACTTTATCTTTTTGGTTTCAAAAGACTGCATTAAGTATCATACACTATTATTCCAGGGTAGAGGCCATGTGTTTAATGTTTGGACCCAACAGAAATCCCCTCCCAAAAAAAATACTAAACGATTTAGAAAATGAATAAAAGGTGGGGAGAATGAGATGGGGATAGAAAACCTAGTGTTACAAGAGAAAAACTCGCTCTTTCCAGCATAGTATTAATTAACAGAGGCTGCAGTCGATTCCCCTTCAGCAGCAACCCTGCCTCTGGCCTTTCCTGCTTCATCACAGCAAAGTAATCATTGACTGTTTAGAAGCAGAAAGCCAGGGTCACCAGAGTCACTCAAAACAGGCTATCAGATTTGTAGAGAACAATGCTTTACATTGACAGGCTACATATATATCACCACTGTATATCTGCTTCAATTACTAAGCAATGTGTCATAATATGAGTAAAATATTCTCTTCACTAAGGTTGATGTTAATAAAAAAAACACTCCAATAATCAAATAAAAATTGAGGTGTTCTGTAGCTCACAGCTCCTACTGAAGGTTTTGTCTTAAAACTAATCTGCAGAATCACATTTAAACTAGGGCGTGTACTGATCCTGAATGTTACTGCTAATATTTCAGCAAAGATAAATAATAAATATAATAAATATTATAACAAGGGTTCAGGAACCAGCCCACACTGTCTCTCCCCAATTTAATTACCTATGTCCACCTATATAGGCCAAACCCCATGTCTCTCCTGTGTCTCAGTTGTCATGGAGTTTTTTTTTTGTTTAGTTTTTTTTTGTATTCAGACATATTTATTTTTTTCGAGTTGCTATTGTTGTTTAACCATGGACATCAAAGTGGTCGTTAACTGGTTATGCAGCAACCTGTGTGGTGATCAATCTGATCCCCACAGCCTGTGCTGCATTAATCACCTTCCTTGACAAAGTATCTATGATCTCCTCACCTCATCCATTGCACCAAACCCTTTGAGCAGGATACCTTTCCCTTTTCATCTACCCATCCCCCAAATCAAGTCTCTCCAACTATTCTGTGTTTTTTGTGATGATTCATTGCCACACTTCCACCTCCAGCCCATCACTAGTAATTCTGGGACATGGGGACATATTTTTAGATGATGTTCCTTTTCACTTTTCTTACCAGAGGTGTGGGTGAATGGCTAACCCATTAATTACATGCACAGAAGATGGAAAAATTGTAGGAGATGACTGTTTTAATTGTAATGTTGGGACATTTTACTGAACATTTGCCCCATTAATATTGTGCATTTTGAGCTGATAATTTTAATCCAAACCATTTTTCTAACCCTTACCCAGTGTTTTTATGCTTAACCAACCTTAACCACAGTGGTGTCACAGCATAAAATGTTACTTTATTAAAGTAATGCCATATTACGATTCCAATCCAATTGATTGATAGGCACTTACTCATCAGGTCTATCAGGCCCCTACTAAGCCACATATGGGTCTGAACTACTGATAACACCCATTCAATGAGCTGATAACATTCAATAATAGTTTAATAGTTAGGTTGTATTGTGCATGAGGACCATAAACTGCTTTATTAGTGAGACAAATATGCATAACGGGAAAAAAATATAGCATACAGCTACTGTCACTATACTGTATAACTAAACAGCTGGTGGCTCATCTTATTTTTTTGTCTGAAAACTGACTCCAGCTGTATGTTTAAAAGTAATGACGATGTGAAGAGTTCATTTGCAAAAGCAGATAACTCCATTTTTAGAAATCTTAAAAAAGCTATTTATTTATTATTTACTCTCAGTGCTATCAGTCAAACCAAAGTTCAGTGTCTTTGAACAAGGAGATGTAACATAGAAAACAAAAAATGAAACTAATTTACAAGCCTCAGATATATATTTTCCAAAATGGTGTTTGTCTGTTTTTGCAAATGATCTCTTCTTTGCTCAGATTGGTGGACCTGCTGTAGACTAGTCAGATCACAACACCTCAGGGAACACATGGTTTCCATGGAGACCAAGGGACAGAAATGGTGCCGCTCAGTCTGGTCATTACCACCAGGATTTCTCATTAAGCAGAGAACCGGAGCTGATACTTAGGATTTCTTAGTGTGTATGGCTTTTTGTGGCATTTTACTTTTATTTTTTAGTTTAATACAACCAATGGAGAAGTCATCCTTTGGAACCTAACATTTACCCTCCTACACATCAGCAAGTTGGAAAGTGATGGCGGCACAATGGAAATGAAAGGCATCAACTATTCTGGTCTGATCCACCCAAACTACATTCAACCACAAAGATCAATGTTCTGTGGACATCGTTAAAAAAGGGCGGCACTTTCGTTCATTTGACAGACAGATCCCACAAAGTAGACCAACGCTTGTCAATACTTTGTGGAGTTGCGGCTAAAGTGAATGTTGCTTCTGGTTCTGTGCCTGAGTGCTGATATAGCAGGGGGGCTTCTGCCTGCCTGTAGCTCCAACTTCACATAAGGATCTCGTTCCCATACTTGTGATTTATATTTTTGGGCTAGAAGGTCAACATTTTGGCTGGCGAATCATCTGAAGATATCTTTGACTTTGTTTTTGTTTTTTGCTTCATGTTCAGAAGTCTGGCTCTCTGGCCACCAGTAATTTCTTTTTTTGGTCACCACAAGTCTGGTTGCCAAAATTGACAAAGTTTTAGTTTGGACAAAAGTTCTTTCGGCCCACCAACATAATAGAGGTAGACTGGTGGTCTCTGTGAAGACCCAGCCTCTTTTGAACTGTGTCCTAGGGCAACCAGAGTCTAGAGCCCTGGATGAGCAGTGAGTCCACTTGGAGAGAGGGGGATAGGAGGGGGAACCAACTGTGGAGATGACAGACATAGAGGAACAAGAGAACCAGGGGAAGGAGACCTCTGATAAGAAGAGATGTGTTGACCGCCATGGATCAGATCGTCAGTGCAGTGTGCAAAAGGCCATTGGCACCTCGAGGCTGCACCAGCTTGAGCACTACAACTCGTTTTCTAATGCAGAGGGCTTCGAGGACTTTGAAGAATTTGTTTTGGATTTTGATGATTATGACTTGCTCGAGTCAATCCACACCCAACTGGGATCTCCAATTGAGACCCCCATCCGTAAGTAATTACCTTCACAAGGAGGTATTGTTTCAGGTGGTGATTGTCTCATTATCTGCTGAGAGCATTACAGATAAACTCTTGTTTGGACTGTTTTAGTGTCTATTAGTGTCCCCTGCTGGTTAATTGAATGTTGAGTGACCAGTTCACAGAACTCTTCCCTGTTGATTCAGCTAGATACCATCCTAATAGGGATGGAAATATAGCCACACATATTGGTTGGATATCACATGGATGAGCATTTTATCCCATATTTACATGGATAATCGATGGATATGAGTTCACTTGTTTCCATTGATTATGTACTAGCCCACTGCTAGCTTGATTAATGCCAGTATAAGGCATATTCAGGGCCACACAGAGAGCTACATTGCCCACTGTATTGAGTGAATTGACATGGTGCTCGACTGCTGCTGGTTCCTGTTTTTCTATTGATCCAGTGGCACCCATTTGACTTTGGACTCAGCCACAGCTAGAGCGGAAAGATATGTCATTGACAAACTGTGTGTGTTTCTTCTATTTTTATCCCTTTTTGGATTTGGAAACATGGCACATTAGTTCTGCGGTAAAGCTAGATTCAAGTACATGAAGGAGATGTGAGGGTGTTCAGCCTGCAGAACCAAAGCACTGGATTTTGTGAATTTGTTTTGTAGAGAATGAGTAGGAGCTTGTACATTCAGGATATTCTTTGAAGGACTGTTTGCATTTGGTCAGCTGATGGTATGATCCCACTGCTGCCAAATATTAATAACATGGCTGCAGTTTAGAAGGACCCAATGATGAATCAAATCATGTAGCTAATTTTTGGAAACCGTAAGACCTGTTTCAGCTGTCTGTTGGACTGTAGCCTGATATCCACTCATGACTTTGTTACACCATAGTAGGATAATAACTGCGATATTGCTATATATTGCTAAAAATATAGGCTACATTGTTTATATTTTTGTTTACCTGTGAACAGGATGATGGAAAACTACTGCTGGGCCGATTTTTGTGAAACTGGCAGGATAGTCAATTGGCAAAGAATGAACCCATTGGGGCAGATCCCATTAACGAAATGTAGACAACACTGTTTTAGTGGCTATTAGTGGCTCCTGCTGGTCAATGGAATGTTAATAGTTAAATGAGTGGTTTTCAGAACTCTGCCGTTTAGATTCATTTAGACAGCGTCCTAATAGTTTTGGAAATATAGCCACATATTGGTCATGCTGTACAGATGTCAATTCAATAGAAGATTTTGTTTTTCATTCATTCATTTTTAACAAAAAAAATCAGGTGCAATAAATAAGTTTCACATTAGGCCTAAAACTAATAGTCCTCCACAATGTTAAAACCAATAACTGACATAATATAATCCAGTTCAACCTATTAATTAACCATACAGATGTCAGTGTGAAAGAGATGAGTTAACCCACACTATAGGAAAAAAGTGTGACACAAAATATAGCCATTTAAGGGGCCTCTTGTCAAAAAATCAGGGGCCCTGTGGTGATGAGGGATTCTACTGCAGTCACATAAAATGCAAACAGGCAAAAATAGCGCTGGAATATAAACCAAGGAGAATTGGAAAATTGCCCAGTTCAGGAATGACAATTACTTTTGTCTAACAAGAGCTGCTGATCTAATTTGTTTAAATGTTGATGCCACAGGAACCTCTCCAGAGATTAGATTATTTAAAAGTTGTATTTGTTTATAACAATAGAAGTTATTATACTCAGTTACATGTCCTGACATCCTCTCATTAAGTCAGATGACTCAGTGGCTTAAGCGTTAACAGACCCAGTCAAGTGAGGTCCTTGGGTATTTTAAGCATGTGATGCTTTGTGTTGTGCCTTCTCATCAACATTAAAGACACAATATCTACATCATGAAAGTATTTGTTTAATCAGGTGAGAAGGAAGACTGACAAATGAGCTTCCTATGAAGACAAGGCAAAAACACAGACAACATGAGACAACAAGAGATGGAGGAACACAATTCTTCCTCTTTCACCCAGATTTTGTTCTGCCCTTGTTTTATCCTATAATGAGAAAAAAATACATCTCATCCAAATCAAATGGAGCAGTTCCTAACAGCGCCAATCTTTGGAGTGTTTCCTGGGAGAATCAACTAAATGAAATACTTCTCTTCTTCTCTCTGCTTTTTCACTTCTCTTTGTTTCCCCCGAAGAGGGCAGCAGAATGGAACACTTGCTTCATACACACACACACACACACACACACACACACACACACACACTCACACACACACACACACACACACACACACACACACACACACACACACACACACACACACACACACACACACACACACACACTCTCACCTCCACTTTTGGTGACCTCAGATTACTCATGTAGAAGATTAAAAAAATGGTATTCCGCCATTTAAGTCTTGCCATTTGTCTTGACTGGTCAATATTTCCAGACCAAAAACAAATGTCAGGTTCTAAACTGTCCCCAGATACCTTTACCATAACCATACCCACTCTATCCATGTAGAACCTAATCCCTACCCTTAAAATCTCATATATAATCTCTATCTTTCACACACTCTCTCTCAATCTCTCTCTACTGTTACAGCACAATAATTCCTAATTAGGTTCTACCAGCATTACCAAAGCTATTTTTCTTTTGCCAGAGCCCAGTGTTTTTTTCACACAACTGTTTTTTTTTTGTTTTTGTTTCTGTGAATATGGTTTGCCAGTCCGTAAACATATTTCCACACAGGTGTTTAGCCTTTTACTTTGCTTTTCCAAGGTCCTTTATCCAAATCCAAAGAGACCACCCAAGCCTTAACGACGGCCAGGTCATCGCTGTAATGAAAGGACCTCCTTCTTTAGCTAAATTCAATAAAATATGATTTGTGGGTTGAGGAAATTGAAAATTAAATTACCCCTTTTCGTATTGACAAATGTGTGGGGGCAAAACCACCTCTCTCTGTAACAGTTTCCCATTGCGCACACAGATTTTAACTCACCCATGGAGCTTTTGCCTTCTATTACTGGATATTCTTCTCTCAGCTGGAAACTTAGACATATAAATTTGATTTGTAAATTTTCCAGCGTGGAGCACATTTCTGACTCAGAGAGGATGTTTTGCTTGTTCAAGGTCAATAAAAAGCAGATGCTTTCAAAATGCTGCTAGTTATGTATGTGTCTGAATTACTCATTAAACTTGCCTCTTAAAATCGAGACATCATAACCTAGCAATGTTGACCTTTTGCTTTTGGACTTAAAATACTCACTCGCTGTTTAGGTCACAGGTTTGAGGACAACCCTGGGGTGAGACGCCACCTGGTGAAGAAGTCATCCCGATGTCCTCTGACTCAAGCCAGCAACAGTTCTACACCACTAAGTAGCCTGAAGAAAAAGAAGAGGGCAGCAGATAAGAAGACTCACGAGGTCAATGATTTTTCCCAACCACCATAACTGAAAATTTATCAGTATGGGTATACACACATTCAGTTAGCAATACTTTGTTAAACTTCTTCCAAATCAATCCCGTGATGCCAAGTCTCTCGCTCTCTTCTCCATCTTCAGTTGTTTGTGGAACTGAACGAGCTGATTGTGGAGAAGGACCATGAGATGTGTTGGAAGGAGCGAGCTCGCTGGATCAAGTTTGAGGAGGATGTGGAGGAGGAGACGGATCGTTGGGGCAAACCTCACGTGGCCTCGCTGTCGTTCCGCAGCTTGCTGGAACTCCGCCGCACCATCACACAAGGTAAGTCTGCATCTGAGATAAGATCCTTGAGGATTGAACGTTTAAAAAAGAAGCAAAACTTTACACACAACCTGGTCCTTCCTGCCGTTTGGCTTCTTGTCTTCCTGTACCTTTCTCCCCCAGGTGCCATCCTTCTGGACCTTGAGCAGAACACTTTGCCTGGCATCGCCCATTTGGTGGTGGAGACCATGATCATCTCTGATCAGATCAGGGCTGAGGACAGACCCTTTATCCTCCGTGCCCTGCTTCTGAAACACAGGTCAGTGTCCCAACACTACTGCCCCATCTACACAATGACAGAGTATGTGTAAATTCACCAAACTTTAATGCCAATAAAGCATTGTGTAAAGACAGGTCCGTTGTTGTTGGTGACCCACTCCAGTAGTTTCTGAGAATGGGTTTCAGAGTGGAATGTCGTTGTGGACTTTCCAGTGTTGCCAAGGTGACGTCACTATGTCACATGACCAAAAGTTCCAACGCTGCCTTTGATACAATCGTAGCCTGTGTAAAAGGTTTTTAACTACCTTGGAACTCATGTCTCTTTGTAAAATAAACCCATACAGGTAGATCCAATATTGGCAGTTTTATTGTCCATATTTTATACATTTTTGATCATATATTGCAGCTAGCGTTGTTGCTAATGGGTATATTTATTTCTCATAATGCTTTGCTAGAACCTTTTGAACAATCAGAGGCTAATCCAAACGGAAATACCTCTTCTTTTCTTCCTTCTTGTTTTATGATCCTTGTGCACCAGTACAATAAATATATCCAGTTTCCATGAGGAAAACATTTTATAAATGAAAATCAAATAAGCCTCAGTAAAGAGATATAACGTTGAGTTTGTTCCTAATGTTTGCACCATTAACCTGCCTCAGATAAACACATAAGCACAAATTTATAGCTTTTTTTCTCAGTTTTCTCAAGTCAAAAGGCACCAATATGAAAAATAATTGCACATGTCTACTACATATGTGTCCAAATTTTGAATTAAACTTCATATATAAATATCTTTTAGTATCTGTTACTTACTTAGTAGTTATGTATTTGATCTGTAAGCTTGAACAACTTCTACCTCATGGTGTTAGTTACCATGGCAACAGAGCTCTGTTTGATCTCAAACATACCACTCCCAGTGAATCCCAAAGTTCAGTGACTAACCCTACTACTCCTACGGCCCTTCATGAGCCATGAAGAGGGGGGACATTGTTATTTTAAATTCATTTTTTTCTCTATCCAAGTATAAACAGATATGTCATGTTGGGTGGTGGGATAAAGCTTCATTTTAATCATGAATTGCAGGCATAACATGTATATAATAAGACACATGAAGAATAAAATCCAGGCCTTTCTTCCCCTTTATTAATCATTCTCCTGCAATGGAGGTTGCTGCAAAAACTCGAGGGAACCGAACAGGGAATTTCCAGAATGTGACATTTAACAACACTTGGCTCATCATCTGGTGTACTTCCCCGTGGTTGACTAAGCTGCAAATGTCAAGACTGTACTGTAGCTGCTCTGGGTTTAAAACCTCAACCATCAGATTAGGAAATGATGCTGCATTGTGTGAGTGATCTGGGTCCTTTGATTCATGCCTTTGTTCAGATATTTGCCTTATTTCATACACAAAAAAGAGTGGCTATTTTAATGCTAATGCTCAATATAAGACACAGACAACACAAAGGGCTCTTTGCTGCCTTAAAACCAGCATTCCTCACAATGTTGTTAGTTTTCATAAATCAAGTCTTATGCTTCTAAAATGTCGGGATTCAGATAATACGGGCCTAAACCCGGCTTTTCGCATGAAAGAAGATTGATTGTTTGAACTTGAAGCTGTTTGTGTGTTTTCATGCTCGAGGTTTTCTGTTTCTTACTATGTTATTTTAGCCCCGGAGATTTGGTGCTTTGTGGTTTCCGTGTAGCCGAGCAGGTTCTTTCCTGCCAGCTCCGGCCTGTCAGATATGGACCATATCATCCATATCCAGATCGGTGATTTTTGGAAATTATAAGGTGTGAAGTGGAAATGTGTGTGAGTAGATTTGGGAATGGGTTTGATTATCATGGGACACCACAATTTGCTTTTAAGGGCCACTATTGCAATTCAAAAAAGTATCAACAGCCATTAGTTACCCACAAGAAAACCTCAGACACCTCTGAGTACTCATAAAATACTAAATTATAAGAGGGTGGTTAAATGCTTCCCTGTGTACTGCTCAATATTTAGTCGATTAAATACAAATATATGGATGTATGTGACCCAATCTCTTTTGCTCTCGAATGTTCCCCCACTTATTGATTAGCACCTGTATTGACATGTGAGCTACACTGACCTCATATTTTATAGATCAGCATTATAGATTTTGCAAAGTTACATAAGGAACAAAACATGATCAGTACATGTAGGACGTCAAACTGAATCACCAGAGGAAGGACAAGTTGTATGTGTGTGTGTATAATAGAGTAATCGGTTAACTGCTTGGGACACTAACAAAAAAAAAAAAAATTATGACATGTTATTGTATTCTTGTGATTAATAGGGCTGTTTTTTAATACTTGTTTTGTTGAATCAATGTAATAAAATGTAGTTCAGACCCTACAGCTGTTGAAACATCAACTGTGAAATGCAAATCGGCAGCACAAGTTAAACAAGTCAGTTCCCATAAAACAATCTAATTAACTTTAATTTCAGAGCACAGCTGTTTGATATAACAATATAAAATTTTAATTTAAATTACATTAAGACAACCATTTCATAAAGAATGTTATTACTTTGGTAACTAAACTCATTTAGGAATATTTCTCTGTGGTTTTTGTCTTCTCTCCTCTTTGTTCCATTTCTTTTAGTTTTATATTACTTAAATAACCTTTCTGCTATACTTCTATATATTCCTCTACATGCATCCTTCACCTTTTCCCTCGCATGTATGTGGTGTGCATGCACAACACATTGGTTCGTGTGTGCATTTACATGTGGGTGTGCATTGCTGTTTATTTTTACTTTTACAAGAAGCCCATTTTATCTCATGCCTCTATATACTTAGGGTTAAAAAAATGGGGTCAAGGAACGGGTCACAAGATGGTTTGCAGAAGTCAAATCAAATTTAAGATTGAATTAGAAATAGTCTATTTTAGTCATACTTTTTGGGGGGGGAAATAGGGTACATTTTAAGTAAAACTATGCAAATAAAAATGCCTCATGTCACCTTGTGACTATGACTGTGACTATGAGGAGCAGCAGCATTGGTTGTTGCTGCTACTCATAGCAGCAACCAATGCCACTGACCCTATGATGTCAGTTCACATCATAGGGTCATGACTCTGGTCCTGTTCTTTTAGAGGCCGGGGGCTGAGAAGCTTGGGAACCCCTGTTCTTCTGAGCCACTGAGTCCAGTCTTCTGTTTGTGCCTCTATTAGGTCATAACTGTACAGCCTGGCTTTGATTAGGAACAGTGTTCTTGCGTCAATGATGTTGTGGTGTGATGACACTTCAAAAGTTTGGATCAGTCTAGCAGATTAAAGCAAATAATGTGATATTAATATATTGTGCTTTCACCAAAAACACAATGTGCATGGGACGGATCACGCAAAGCGACTGATGCGCACAAAGTAAGCTGCTCGTCAAACATTCTCAGCACCGAGCCATCGTGCAGTCATTCAGTCTTTCACAGCCGTTTTCACATGAATTCCCAACATACACAGGGAGAAAAAAACACTCCTGTCATTAGAGTCATCATGAGCCTGAGATATCAGATTTACGACGTGGAAAGGAAGACATTCGCATGCGTTAACTCGCAAGAGTTATCTCATTGCTTCTTCAGGCCAATGTAAAGATCCACAGGAAGAGTCCGGAGTACATTTCACCCCAGCATCACACCTCCTTCTTTTGTCTCATGGTGTGGTTGTGTCCAATTTGGGCACCTTCGTGTTTGACCATGTGGGCCTAATGAGTGAGGTGATGTCACCATTGTACTAAGCAGTGATGTAATGAAGCTGCATTTAAGGAAAAAAAGAACTTGGCTGGTGTGACACACTAAATAGTTCTCTTAAAGACAGCAGAGAAATGTGCTTATACTCGAATGCACACATGAGTGTAGATAATAAGGCTGCACAGCTCAGTCTCGGCTGTTTTGTTGATGCACTAAATCACTTTTTGAAAACTTACTGTGTTAACCCAGAGTTCCTTTAATAGCTTTTTAATTAGCTTGTCCTGGAATGTGGTTTAGAATTGGAGCGATTTCGTTGAGTTTCGTAAATTTATGAGCCACGTTGCCACAGCATGAAGTAAAGCTCTTCAACATGTCAACAGAAAGGTGGATTAAGTTTGCTCAGCTGTGCTGTGCACATATCTGGCAGCCTCTTTACTAAAGTATTTTAATTATTTAGTCTTTTATAGCTGAAAACTGCACTGTCATCATCATGTAATTTGTGTTAGTCATTCTTTGGCTGGATAACGGGTAGATGCACATTCTTTTTGAGAAAGAGAGAGAAGGTTGATTCTTGACCTTGGGAACATTATATTTAATTCAGTCTATTCACTAGAAAAGAAACCAACTCCATGACAGCTGAGCAAACTATTTTTGCCATGAGTCAGTTATTTTACCTATTTTTGTTATGTTATAAAAATGTAATTACAAGGTTGTGACATTGCCCCTTCACATACCTATTCAACTTATTCATACTCAAATTGCAAGATGGCACATTGGTGTTGTATTCAGTGGAAAAAAAAAATTATAATTTTATAATTTGTATTTTATAATAATAATTCTAAGATTGTTTCACCATTGACAATGAGTGAATTTTCAATTGAGAAAGGTGTTTTTTACTTTCAGAATATTGGTTCATTCAAACTCTGCTGCATAAAGTGCCTTTTACCGTCTGTATGTTAATTATGTATATTCTAATTATATTTTATGGTATACCAATGTTGTGTTTAAGGTCAGGTTAGGTTTAGGCCAAAAACACTCTTGGTTAGGTTAAGATGTGATAAAAAATGCCCAACTTGACAGTAAAAATGTCCAGTTAGTGGTCTGGAACTGTGCTCTCCTGTTACTTTGCAGCATTTTTCATCAATTTATCTAACCACCATGCAAACCCACCACCTCCAAATGCAGACAGTATTATAAATTATAGAGACTATGTTGATAGACATCATTGGTTTCATTTTGTGGGAAATAAAGGAATTAGGAGAGCATGACTTTTCTTACAAATCCGTACAAACGGTGAATGAGAACAGCCTGACTTGTGTAATTTCATAAATGCCTTATAGACAAAGTGAGACATTTGGAATTGTAGAATGTATTAAATCAAGTCTGTTTAGGTTAAAATGTATTTGTGTAATGCCTTTAAAACAACCAACAATAGGAATAAAAGAAAACACCTAAGAAGAAAACCTAATAATTATAAAATAATTGTGGGCACAATAGTAATATTATACAAGTTTCTAATTTTGTGCCTGGATCCTGACACATCCAAGAACATCTAGTGGGTGGACCTCAGTGCTCTATGATGATACAAGAGTTCAACTTGATAAGGTGGCGCCAGCCCATTAAATCACCTCTAAAACCAGCAATAAAATCTCAGAATCAATCCTGAAACTTACAGGAAACCAATGGAGGGAGGCCAATGATCACACTTTCTTTTTCCAATTAGAAGACCAGCAGCTGCATTTTCTACTGACGGCAAATGACGAAGAGACGACTGTTCTACGCCCAAATAGAATAACAATTGTCTACCCGAGTGGTAATAAAAGCATGAATAAGACCTTTACCCTGGCTAGAAGTCTCAACTGGAAGCAAAATTGACAACTGAACTAATCTGTTTATTACATTTGAAGGAGCTGTCAAAAATCACACCAAGATTCCTAACAAAAGATCGATTGTACGAAGCTAAAGGGCCAAGAGTAGCATCAGTCATCCAGTAGGTCAGGTCATCCAAACATAATGATCTCAGTCTTATTTTGATTAATGTTGAGAAAGTTTAAATCCATCCAAGTTTTGAACATAACTGGACCACCCTGCACCCTGTTCTGACAGTGTTTAGCCATGCTAGCAGCAGGGTCCATGGTTGGCCATGTCAGTAGTTTCTCCACTTTGGTCCAGACTGACCTGTCGCTGCAACTATTAGTAAAGTTGACGGCTATGACCTTTGATACAGGCATTCATTATTAGAGGATGAATCCTAATGAAGGTGATGAACTTTAGTTCTCTTAGTGTCACAAAGGTGTCAAAAAAATTTATTCAATTTCTTGGGAAATTGAATTGAAACATTAATGTTTCCCAGAAGATGTATTGACTTGGAAGAGCTAATGGATATATTACCATCAAAGTCGTTTTTTTTTCTTCGTATTACTTTATTGGAGATTTAAAAATGACCAATTTCATCATTCATCCTTTCAAATTTATACATTTTAATTCTGGTTATAGCCCAAACCAAAAAGTAAAAGAAGAAGAACCAAAGATCGTAATCAGGACACAATGAAATTCCTGTGTCTTCTCTCAGTTAAAAACAGATAGATAAATAAATACTGGCAAATAAAAATGTGAATTGGTAAAAAAAAGAAGTAGCAGCAATAGATTTTCATATAGAAACACAGCATAACTGTTTAATAATAAAAACAGTTTCTAATAATAGAAACTGTTCCTCAGTGTAGTTAGTGCAGCTTGTAATTGCCTTGCCGACGACTGGTGTTTGTATCCTCCATGATGATGCTGTTCACCTTCTTCCTCAGATAGATTGTATAGTAAATTTGAGACACATTTAAAATAAAGGAAGACAATGGGGAGGGCTTCGTTTCTAGATATTAATACATGGTGGTTGAGTCAATTAATCAGTTTAGTCAATTTCATGTTATTTGTTTTAATACAGCTATGCATATTATTATATACAAGTATTTATTGCCTTCCTTTGCAATTACTAACAGCTGATACCTAATCGAATAGTGGATGGTTGCAATAGTTGATGACTTAACTCCCAAAAGTTTTTCAACACCAGGGGCAGAAAAAAAAAATGTGTGTACAATGTGCTTCCTGTTCCGCACATTTTCTCCACCACTTGGCACCTGATAAAGTATTTTTTATTTGATTTTGGGTGTTACAAAGAGTCTCATTATTTTTCCAGTTGACTCAGATATTCACACCTCCCTCTGGAAATTTAATAACTTTGGTGATTCCTTGACGTTTTTTGTAGCGCTGTCAACAGGTTTAAATTCATCCAATTTTTTGGTTCATGAACTGTAAATATACAATAACAATAGTACAATATTGACTTCCCCATCAGCAGTGATGGAATAACAGCGTTAAAATAAATGCTGTTACTAACTGTGTTGCTTCCTTTAGTAACAGGTACATTACGTTTTCTATCAATACAACACTGTTACCATTACCTACACTCTGTTACTAGACATGTTACCTGGAAAGAAAAGGTGGAATTAAGTTATGAAACCTCCAGTTTAGCTGATACTTTATTCTTCATGTTAACATTGTTTACTGTGGCCGTAGCCAACTCCAAAACAACAAACTTGGTAAGAAAAGTTCACGAGTGCTGTGTGTTTCCTTCTTTCACGAGCTGCAGTGTCTTACTCCAAGAGATGTTCTAGTGCAGCTATAAACGCCTCATAGACTGATGTATTTTGTGCGTTTTTTTGTTGTTGTTTTTCACAGCCATCCGAGTGATCTGAAGCATCGTTTTCATCGCCACCACTCATCCAGCAGCCTACACGGCTTCAACCACAACCACGTCCCAGACACCAGTCTGCCACCCTTGGCTGAAGAGCACGATGAACAGGACAACAAAGGGCCAGTATACGACCCCAAACAAGATGTGTTTGTCACCCTCTTTGTAAGTTTCCCTATTCCCGACTCTGCCTTTGAAGTTCTCTTTTACACACTTCTTTTACTTTTTGTGTCAATTGGAAAGGCAGAGATCTGAGAGATATGAGATCTGCGTGATGATAGACTGTGACGCAGTTGAAAAAATGCAGGCAGACAGCACCAGAGCCAACGTAAGTGATTAAACACTTTTGACAAGAATCTACCAGGATAATTGGACTCAGCTATCTAAATGGACGGAGATAAAAGTACTGTTGGGCTGTCTTGTTCTAGTTTATGGTTTGCATTAAGTTCTAAGAATCACCAGTAAGCACAGATTTAATCCTGATTAGACTGAAGTCCTGATGTGAAGCCTGTGGCTCTTGCATTGTTCTTTGAAACACTCCTCCATGAGGTCAGGAGTCGTGTAGGTAGTTCTTGAAGTCAGAGAACGTCTCTCTGTGCCACATGTGTTAAATTATGTTCTTAGTCAGCTTACAGGTGCTTCTAGTTAAAACTTCTTGATGCATTAACTGTGAAAACATAATGTTCCCCATGGCGTAAAATGTTGGCAAATTTAAAACAGCCTATTAAAACGAGTCCCGTTCAGACTGAAGAAGCAGTCATCTAGTCTGCGATTTTAAAACGAATTGCACAGGGGCATACGAATATTATAGTTCATGCTTCACATACATCGCTCTTACACAATAACTCTACATTACTGGTCCCATGCTACATTACGGTGTCACATCATGTTATTTGGAACAATGCTGTGGATAATCTGTGTACTGTTCTTCCTCCAAGAAATCTCTCCACCCTCTGCCTCCTGAGAGCCATCCAGCTGCAGCCAGATCTATGAAACTGCTCGCCAAGATTCCCAAAGATGCTGAAGCTGTCATTGTTTTAGCTGGTAAGCTTTGGGATTTTTGACAGTGTAGATTAGTTGAAGGAGTTATTTATTTTACTTTCTTCTCTGTGTTTATAAAGTTCTATGGGATAATAATTTGCTCGTAAGTTATCCACTTGACTTGGCCTCAAATATAAAAAAAAAAAAACATTCAATTGCATCGGGATAAAAATCATAGTCCTTCACCAACAATTTGTTGGTCAGATCCTTTGATTGAGTAAAATTAGAAACAATACTAATAACAGAGACTGTTACTTAAGTTAAAGTACTACTAGAATTATTATCAGAAAAATGTACTTAAAATAGTAAGTACTCCTAATACAGACTGTGTTATAATTTTATAGTATATTATACTGGCTTTTAACTTAGTACATATAGGAGCATTTTTACATTTTTTTATTTTTCAATGTAGAGCCAATTTGAGATATCTTGTATAGATTAATAGTAATAGTACTGTATCATAATTGGCTGCTTTGCACAAATTGCATAGCAAATTTAAACAAGAAAAGTGCATACATTTTATGTTAAATTCTGCATTTTAAAAGTAACTAATCTAAAATTGTCAAATGAATTTAGTGGAGTAGAAAGTGTATTTCCTCTGAAATATAGTGGAGTGGAAATAGAATCAGATGGAAATAGGTTCCTCAAAGTTGTACTTTGATATAGTACTTGAGTAAAAGTACTTTGTTCCATTCCAGTGCTGCCTACTACTGTGTGTTGTGATCAGCGTTTGGCTTTGCTGCAGTTTGTGCTGTTGTGCTGCTGTTAATGTAAAGTAAACACTTGTGCAGCTGCTCTGCTTTGCTCCATGTGGACCCGTAAAGCTGCAGGAAGTCTGAATATTCGCCTTAACAACAAATAAACACAACAAAAGAATTCAAACAGCAGCGGATCGGTTTCTGTTAAGGTATCGGGATAATAAACAGACGATAAATACGCTATTCGCGGTCAGATTGGTGTGATCAAAAATGTCAGCCCTAATGTGGAGATGTGAGAAATGAATTGTGCGCGTTATTTCCTGTCAGGCTGCGTTGAGTTTCTGGAGCAGCCGGCCATGGCCTTCGTCAGGCTGAACGAGGCCGTGCTGCTGGAGTCGGTGCTGGAGGTCCCCGTCCCCGTTCGCTTCATCTTCATCCTGCTCGGCCCCAGTCAGTCCAACATGGACTATCATGAGATCGGCAGGTCCTTCTCTACACTCATGTCTGACAAGGTAGATACAATTTTCAAATTCAGAACAAATTTCTAATAGGTTCTTATAAATGTCTTATAATATAATGCTGTTATTAACACTTATATAGTCTTATTAATATATTAACCCTCTATTACATGAAATATTACTGAAACATGGTAAAAAATTATTTGAATATTTTTATTACTTAACATGGCCTAAATAATAGATATATTTAAGAAGTTGTAGAAATAGTCTTAACATAGTTTCATGCTATGTAAACCAATGGGACTCCATTAGGATATATGCACCAGGAATTTTCCATATTTGCATATTGTGCCACCAATTTGTTTTAGCAAGTTAGAAAAAAAAAACTTACATCAACATTTAATTAAATGTAAGTATAATAATAATAATAATAAAGTTTACATACAACAGATTAAGACAGAGTAAGTTAATTTTTTATTAGGTGCTATAGAGGGTTAAGACAATTTCTTAACTCATAATTATGTTAATCAGCATCTTAGGATCTTATTACATATTTACTAACATTTATTGCAAGGACCTTATATAAAGTTTTTCTCAAACCTTTGAAGAAAGTACAAGTTAAAAAGAGATTATCTTCTTGTCAACCATATTGCATTACTTTAAAGGTTCATCATTTTAGTTTTCTAATCATTAGTTATATGAGCAGTCCGATTATAGAACCTTTCATTTCTTCCCTGTGTGTGTGTGTATACATAGATAGGTAACTTCTGTTTAGCTTGAAAGGCTTTTCATCAGTAATGTTTTGCTGACACTCGGTTGCATTTCGCTGCAGAACTTCCACGACGTGGCCTACTTTGCTGATGACAGGCAGGACCTCCTGAATGGTATCAATGAATTCTTGGACTGCAGCATCGTTATTCCACCCTCCGACGTGGAGGGAAAAGACCTCCTGAAAACAGTGGCTGACTTCCAGAAGCAGATGCTGCGCAAGAGGAAGGAAAGAGAACTCAAGAAGCAACAATCTCTGTGTGGAATGGAGCTCACAGACAACAAAGGTCATTTTTACACAAAGGAAAGAGAAATAAAACGTCTTCATGATGCGTTTGGATGAGAATTTATCACATAGTTATGGGAAAAGTACTGATAGACTGATAGAAAAGCATCAATAAGAGAATCAACAAGTATTGTTGATTAATTGTTGTAATAACATGATTATAATCAGTGGAAGATTCTTTTGTGTAACGGAGTCTGTAACAAACCCTCTAGAAGTGATTCCAGAGGAGGAGGAGGAGGGAGACCAGGAGGTGGACCCATTAAAGCGCTCAGGGATCCCTTTTGGAGGCCTGATCCACGACATCCGCCGCCGCTACCCGCAGTACGTCAGCGACTTGAAAGACGCCATGGACATGCAGTGCATCGCTGCCGTCATCTTTATCTACTTCGCCGCCCTGTCGCCCACCATCACCTTCGGAGGCCTGTTGGGTACGTCCACGCCATGAGCCACATCAAGACATTCTTCTGTGGTTTATACTTAATCTGTTTTTCTTGTGTTTTTTGCAAACAGGAGAGAAAACAGACGGCATGATGGGAGTGACTGAGCTTATCATTTCCACTGCAACACTTGGAATCATATTCTCGTTATTTGCTGGTCAGCCACTGCTCATCATTGGCTTCTCAGGACCCTTACTGGTTTTTGAAGAAGCCTTCTACAAGGTAGAAAACCATTTATGTAGACTGTATACTGTATCTATATTGTGTAAGTGTGGAATTTCAAAAATGGACTCATCTGTGATTTTCCAGTAAAATTTAACCAGATTGCCTGATTTCAGGACACAAGACTCCCCTGCATCTTAAATAAAAGTCCCATCCGTCAAAACTCCCAATCCATAGAAAAATGTACACAGCTCGCATTTAACTGTGCCTTAAAACCAACCATCAGGATTCCCATGAAGCTGTGATGTCACAGCTATACATTCACTGTCCACCCACCCCCATTCACAGGCATTCAAATCAGCCAACTAGAAGAGCTTTGTTAATATTAATAAGACACAAATTGACCCACTCTTTCTAGTGCTGCAGAGCAAAACTATATTGAGATGTTTTTGGTTCTTAAAACGATAAATATATCTATTTTTAGTGACATCACTTCTAATATACTTCTAATATAACCCAGGAAAAGTGCAAAATATGGGACCTTTAAAGTATGTGTAATTTCCAGGATCTTTTCTGTAAAAGTACAATAATGAAAGAATATATTTACTACCTCAGTAAAATATATCATTTGAAAGTTCCTTTTTCCTGAACACATACATATTACAGTATGTCTCTATGTCTTTTCACTCAGTTCTGTCAGGCCCACAACTTTGAGTACCTCACAGGTCGAGTGTGGATTGGTTTCTGGCTCATCTTCATCGTCCTGGTGATCGTAGCAGCAGAAGGAAGCTTCCTCGTCCGCTACATCTCGCCCTTCACCCAGGAGATTTTTGCTTTCCTAATCTCCCTTATCTTCATTTATGAAACTTTCTCTAAGCTCATCAAGGTGAATATTCCAAGTATCACACATAGGTTGTGGGAGATTTTCAATTTATAGAAATACTGCAAAATCTCTCCCATATATGATTCTTTTCACAATTTTAAATTGTAATATTTTTTGTCTTCCCTGTTGCAAGTCTATGCAGTAGCAGAGAAAATAACTGAAACACAAAGTACAATACAAGTATATTGCTGTGTGATATTGTATTATAGTATTTCAACTGGACAATTTTGTGATATAACATTGTGGACATCACCCGAAGCCTCACACAACACACTGGACTCAAGTGACAAGAAAGTAAAAGACACATTTTTATATAATTGCTTCCCCTTAGACTTTATTTCTCACAGCTGAGATCAGATATCTACAGCAGGCCAGATTAAACCAGAAAAGTAACTTCCATCAACAAGTAAAGCCACTCCACCATTACAACCAAGACTGTTGTCACAGTGGGAATTACAGCTGTACCAATAAGATCTACCAAGGAAAATAAACTGAAAAACTTCAGAGTTAAGCTCTATTCATGTTCGAGACATAATGTTCTGGGGACTCCAGGAACAACAAGAACTGAGTTTATTACGCATTATACAAGCGATACAAGCAAACTATCTTCTGTTTCCAACACCTCTTTATACACATGCTTGACTCCGCCCACCAAACACATCATGACCTCATCACATACCAACATGTTAATCACTCCTTACATGATCTCCCTTTGTGACTCTACAATGTGACTCATGACCTTTGGGTCACCCTTTCAATTACAAGCATCTGTTTCTCCTCTAACAACTAACTTTAGTCCATCCCAATACTGGAGTGTATTCAGTGTGCTTCACGAATATTTTGAATGGAAACTGCAGTTCATCTGCTTCAGCTTCAGAGTTGTAGCATTAGATCATATGCACTTGAGGCATTTAGGGAACACTGGTGAATGCTAGTTCCTCTTGTTACCAGGTGTTCAAGGAGCATCCACTGATGGCGTGGTACCCCAGTGGTCCCACCGCGTCTCCTTTCTCCAATAATGTGATCAACCAGCCCAACACCGCTCTTCTTTCTCTGGTCCTCATGATGGGCACATTCTTCATCGCCTTCTTCCTCAGGAAGTTTCGTAACAGCCGATTTTTAGGTGGCAAGGTAATCTTTGTAAAACATATTCAAGCTGTGTTACCATCAGACCCTTTTTGGCATTTAAAGGTACCAAGTGGAGTTTTATTTTAAAAAGATATATTCAGCTTAAAAAAACAATGTGTATCCTTTAAAGTTAAAAATGTATTTCGAAACATTTAATTTCTAATAAAACTTTCTAATGAAACTTCCGATTTCAATTTGATGAACACCTTAAAATCCCACTAAAGTTTACCATTAGAAGTGATAAAATACACTATCATATGTCTATTTACTACTGGAAACCTTTCTATACCATTGACCATATTCACCATATTCACATCTTAAGGCTAAAAGTAGTTCCTAGCTTGCAGATTTAGCCATAACTCCTAAAAACAAAATGAGTGCCAGTCTTGTGTTGGTTGGGCTGTCATTGCCATGATTGTATCCTAAATGAGAGTTTGTCCTGTTTTTATTTATATATCTTAGTGAGGATTTTACAAAAGATTCAGATTCACTTTATTGGTTGTCCCTTGAAGGGCGATTTGCTGTGCAGCAGGTCATCATACATTCAATAAACAGATTAAAAACATATTACTATGAGTACAATTATTATGATTTGTATTATTATTATTATTTTGAAAGTTACTGTTTTTAAGGAAATCTTTGTCTAGAAATAGCAAAATACCTCAAACAAGTTTAAAGAGGAAATTCCTAGTTAACAAACTCTTAGTGCTATTTAGGTTTTCTAGAGGTAAGAAAAATGTTTTGTGAATTTTTTTTTCTTCATTTCAATTAGTTTTAGTTGTACACCATTTTGCACAATTTCCCCAAACTTAACCTAAAAACATCTGCACAACAGAAGCAGAACTACCAATTATTCTGCCAAGCAGGTCCACACAGCTGCAGGACTATACTGAATATGCTGTTCATGCTGCTTCTCTCACGGCTGCCAATAACCATTCAGGAAGAGTAAATAGCTTAGTAAACACTTTGAGGAAAAGCAGGCATGTCAATATTGCTATCAGCAAAAACAGAAAGAATGTGTTAAACACGATTGAAATGGAAAATATTGATCCATCCATCTGTGACCTGATTGAAGAGGCAGACTGTGGTGTTGGGTAGCACATAGTGTTTCATCTCTGGTTGGATTCTTGATTGGATTTTTATTTCTCTTCCCCAGGCTAGAAGAATCATTGGTGACTTTGGCATCCCCATCTCAATCTTAATTTCAGTATTGTTGGATTTCTGCATAACTGACACGTATACACAGGTAACCACAGCAATGGTTGAGTACAAGTTTTTAGCCCCAGCATCAGAGTCATTCTTCAGTCAACATGCTGTGTGATATACTGTCTTCTTTACTTCTAGAAACTCAACGTGCCATCAGGCTTTTCGGTCACATCCCCTGGAAAGAGAAACTGGTTCATCAGCCCCTTTGGGGACAAACAGCCATTTCCCCCCTGGATGATGGGAGCATCCATTGTACCCGCCCTTCTCGTCTTCATCCTCATTTTCATGGAAACTCAGATCACTTCGTATGTAGTGTGATACCCTACGGTGGCTATGCTATTGTGAGGTCAACCTTTTCAACATCTCCCTCTCTGTTTCTTTAATGTCGCAGATTGATTGTCAGCAAGAAGGAGCGTCGCCTGGTGAAAGGCTCAGGCTTCCACTTGGATCTGCTGCTCATTGTCATCCTGGGAGCCATTTGTCCCCTTTTCGGGCTGCCTTGGCTCACCGCGGCGACGGTGCGCTCCGTCACTCATGTCAACGCTCTCACTGTCATGAGCAAAGCCACAGCACCTGGAGAAAAACCCATGATCCAGGAGGTGAAAGACCAGAGGGTGACCGGGCTGTTGGTGGCTGTGCTTGTTGGTAAGAGGAAAGGGGAAGATTGGTCAGTAGTGTAGAGGAATGCTTTTTTTAAATACTGTCTGGATGAAACACTAGGTCCCATAGACTCCATCATTTGACTGTTGTTAAAACATTCAATGGGACCAGCTGCTGTAATTTCAGGTCTTTTCTGAATGAGAAAGGTCATGTGGAGTTGAAACACTATTCACCTCCGTTCTCTGCTTCTATACATTGTAACTGGTAGAGCATTTTTTTTTAAAGTACCTCTATCCATCAGGTATGTCCATAGTGATGACAGACGTGCTGCGCCACATTCCTCTGGCTGTGCTCTTTGGCATCTTCCTGTATATGGGGGTCACCTCTTTGACAGGCATCCAGCTATATGAGCGCATCACACTTATGGTCACGCCTGCTAAGCATCACCCTGACCACATCTATGTCACCAAGGTAACATGCACGGAACAAAATATTTAAATCTAATTCTTGTTATTACACACACATGCGACAACTTAAACCCATGTCTTGCATACGTTTGTGTGTGATGGTTCCTGAAGCACTGACTCCAGCTGCAGTCCACTCTTTGTGATCTCCTCTACATTTTTGAATGGGTTTTGTTTCACAATCCTCTCCAGGGTGTGGTTATCCCTATTGCTTGTACACTTTCTTCTACCAGATCATTTCCTTCCCTTCGCCTCTCCATTAATGTGCTCGAGTTTCACTGTTTGAATGGAATTACTGAAATAAATCAACCTTTTCATAATATGCTAATATTATATTCTAATATGACCAAGACCTGTATATACAGTAGTTCCCCCAGATACAAACGTCTGAATTACAAACATTTGTAGATACAAACAACTGCTGACTGATGTCCATAAATGTTGGGACTTTGTATTTTGAACCGATTGCCACATATAATTGGTTCCCCTTTCTGCTGCAACCCACCCCAAGCAGCACAGCTCTATGCACGCATCTCCAACACTCATCTCCCCCATCCTGCCCAGTTCCTTCATGCACACGTGTCAGTGAGCATCTCAGTGCCTGAGGCTTCATACCGACTTGGATACTTTACCATTTTCAAAGTTAACCTTATTTATCATGGCTGATAGAGCAAAGGCAGCGATTGTGTTAGGAAACGCCTGGCGATTTCTATGGAAACAAAGATTGCCATTACAGTTTTTTCTGATAGCTTAGATGCAATTTTTGAAACTTCTGGCTTTTTTTGCAAAACTCTACACACAAATCACAAAACCTTTCACCCAAATAGCAAAACACATTAGATTACTTGCAAAAGCATGTTTTTGCACTAATTGCATAAACACTTTTTGCTAAACTGTTCACACTCTTTCAAAAATAGTATTTTTGTATCCGATGGTGCACACAAGCCATAATATCAGTAAGCACACAAAGCAGCCACTGCACACTGGCAGTAACAATGAAAAACTCATTTGGCTTTTGCTTATCGTGTGTGCAGGGCATATTAGTTTTCAGTACCTTATACAGTAACACACAGGGGTCAAAGTGTATGGATATTTATTTACACACGTCAAAATACGTAAACATACATACAAACAAGTGTTTTTCAAGTCAAGGCACAAAAAAAAAAAAAAAAAAAAAACATAATGGAGAATATCACTGAGGAAAAAAAAAAATCAGTCTTGTCTTCTTACAGGGTCTGGCCACAAAATTTCATCCACATCACATGCAATGTCTTCCATTGCTAGGCAGCGGGGATAATATCTCCTTGAGTGTCGTATCCAGGCCTGACATGATACCCGGTCAATGTCTCCGCATGCCTCCTCCATTGCCTCTAGAAGGGATATGCGCTGATGGGGGCGACGGTCATAGACCTTCCAGCGCCAAGAAGAGAAGAACTCTTCAATTGGATTCAGGAATGGAGAGTAAGGGGGGAGGTAGACCACAATGAAGAGCGGGTGATCGATAAACCAGTTGCGGACCAGAACAGCGTGGTGGAAACTAACATTGTCCCATATGATGACATACCTGGTCTGCTCTGGTCTCTGAATGAGAGTGACTATTTCATGGAGGGTGTCCAGGAATGCAAGAATGTGTGCAGTGTTGTATGGGCCCAGATTTGCATGATGGTGAACAACACCGTTTTGGCTGATGGCTGCACACATGGTAATGTTTCCACCACGCTGTCCTGGGACATTGATTATGGCACGTTGTCCAATAATGTTCCTTCCCCGTCTTCTTGTCTTGCTGAGGTTGAAGCCTGCCTCATCCACAAAAATCAGCTCATGACCCATGGCATCTGCCTCTAGCTCCATCACTCTCTGGAAAAGACAAAACAAATGCAGCACAGCAGGCCCATGCATAGCACACAGTATGCAATTCCAAATTCAGTACCAATGATAAGCTTACCTGCACAAATTCATACCGCAGTTGTTTTACACGTTCACTGTTTCTTTGAAATGGGACCCTATAGATCTGCTTCATCTTTATTTGGTTGCGTGCCAATAAGCGAGATAATGCAGAGATGCTCACATTATTTATGTCCCCGAATGTTGTGTCATCCTCTCGTATGTGCTGCTGTATTTCTCGTAGCCTTATTGAGTTGTTTGCCAACACCATATTCACTATGTAGGTCTCTTGTTCAGCTGTGAATAGTCTTCTTCTGCCCCCAGCTACAGGTCGTCTAACAATTCTGTAAAGTAACAATTTCAGTATTTTTACAGTAAATGTACAGTATTGTTTCTCAAAGGAATATGACACTACTGTATTACAGTATACATAATGTAAAACTTAGTATGAAGAAGATACTGTACTCACCGATTCTCATTTCGAAATGTTCTTATGATGCCTGCTACAGTGTAGCGGCTCAGGTTGGGTTGAACGCGTTGGCCAGCTTCCCTTAGGCTCATGCCATGGTTGATGACATGGTCCACTATTGTAGCTCTGATGACATCAGTGATTCTGTTTCTTAGTCGTACGCTTTCCCCTTCCTCTCCTCGTTCTCCTTGTGCTTCTGCACCTCCTCGTCCTCTTCCTCTAAGCACACCTCGTTGTCCTCTTCCTCTAAGTGCTCCTCTGCGTCCTTGCTGTCCTCCTCTCCCTCTTGCTTCTGCACCTCCTCGTCCTCTTCCTCCAAATTCATTTCCTTGTCCACGTCCTCGTCCGCCTGCTTCTTCACCTCCACGTCCTCTTCCTCGCCCTCCTCTTACTCTCACTCCTCTTACTCTTCTTTCTCCTTCCATCTTTCTCCACAAAAAGGCTTACCTGTGGCTTATTTATAGTGCTCAGGCTGATTGCAAAGTCAAATAATTATAGATAATTGTTTTCACATGTGACAGTGTTGCCTGACAGTTGGCAAAATTGTGTAAATAATAGCCATAAATATGTATAGTTTTGACAGGAGTGTGTAGATCAGCTGGAAATTGAGTGTAAAGCAGTGAGCTGTGTTTACAGTTTTGCAAAAAGAGTGCTGTGCAGTAAATTGCATTTACACAAAACACAAAGTGTTTGTTACGAAATTGCAAACTAAGTGCAAAGCAGCATTTGTGCTTTCAGTTTTGCAAACTTGGTGAAGGGTTTTGTGATAAATATTAATAGTTTTAGAAATTGTGCTATAAGAATCAATGTAAGTGTTTAAGCCATCAGAAAAAACTGTAACAAAAAGTGAGACTTACGAATGAAAGGCCTTGTGGAACCTGTTGTGTTATTGTGTTCCTATTGGGCACCATCTGTATATATATATATATATATATATATATATATATATATATATATATATATATATATATATATATATATATATATATATATCAAAAGCAAAAAAGTCTACAAACATTTTTAAAAAACGTGTTTTTGTCTCAATACAGTCCACTGAAACCATCATTGAATGATCACATGAAGTATCAATTATGCGCTGAGTCCATAAATTAAAAACACTTGTGGCTTTTGCTTTTCCTGTAAAAAATGTTTTCTCAAAAACACTCTCCAGACAACAAAATCCCAAGGTTTGTTCAAGGTTGAAAAGCTGTCTCATCCGCATACTGTATTAGCTCATGATGCATCATGACTCTCTGAAAGAGACTAAACAATGTAGTACAGTACAGAAACACAGGGATTAGTCAATAGGATGCAGCACCACACATTTCCAGATCCAGGACCAATGATAGGACAGCGGGAGCCTACCTGCAAATATTCATGTCTCACTTGTTTTACACGGTGTGACTTTCTTTCAAACTGTGTAGAGCTGCTTCATCCTGACTGTTTTAGACAGGGACCATGTGGAGACTCACTCTGTTGATGTTTTGGAACAAGGTGTTATCTGCCATTATGTGGTTATGTGGTTCTCTGATTTGTAAGTGAACTCATTATCTAAAAGTGTTTTCACATGTGTCAATGTGGAAAGGGAATTGGCACACTGAGTGTAAAGCAATGAGTTGTGTTTACAGTTTTGCAACAAAAAAATAGTGTGTTATAAAATGACAAACTGAGTGTAAAGCAGAGAGCAGAGAGCACAGTTGGCACAGTTGGTAAATGCGTTGGCTCCATGTGTTAAATGATTCAGAGATAGTGCTTTAAGAATCATTCTTACTGCTTAAAACATACTGCAATGGTATGGTGCTGGAAAAATAAAACCCACTAAATTGGAACCAAAGTCCATCCTTCACTCAGGACAGAAATGAGGGATCTGGGATGTGGAGGATTTAAATACATCCTGCAATGCTGTCAATTATTATAAACCTAAATAATGACAGAATTATATATACAGGTGAGGTGGTAAGCCATCCAGATCCTGATACCTCTCACCTAATTTACTAATAGATGTGTTTAAACAATAGCCATACTTGCATGGTCTCAGTTTCAAATCCCAATATAGAACAGTGGTGTAAACACTGCATCTATATGAATATGTCCATGTTCAATATAAACATCATATCCTGATCATGATGAAAACCAGGATGCAACTGGAAAACAACTGAGACACTACATGTAAACAAACTCATTTACAACCCACTGCTGAGATGTGGGGATGGAGTTATGGGGGGTTGTAATTTAGACAAAAAGCAGAGGACGGATTTCTGGCACAACATCAGCCACGTTCAAGCTGCATAAAGACGATAAATAAATGTCAGAGAAGGTCAAAGCTTCCAGCAACGCTCGTTGTTTGAGAGAATAACGAGACCAATATGGGGTCAGAATGTGGAAACATGAATCAGCGGAAAAATTGGATAGACAAAGGAAACACATCGGAAGAAATGGGTTTCCTGTATCGCAAATAGAATGCAATTCCAGGCTGTCAGTCATCAGAGTTCACTGAGGCCGAAACAATAAATACAACTGAGCACTCTCTGAAAAATGGGAATATGAAAAAAAAAATGGCAAGAAACACACATCTCTGAAGGTGTCTGGTTCTGCTATCATGTGTTGCATTTTTTTTTTACTATTTATTTCTTTTCTATTTCTTCTTATTTGTGGTACTGTTTATTTTGTTCTTGTGTTTGCCTTTATTCTTTTGTGCATTGTCTAGTACTGCCATGTGTTTGAACCTCAATATCTGTTTATACAATTTTAATTTTAAATTGACTAATAATATAAACAAAATGAATTAAATCTTCATAACTCACAAATGCTTAACTAACTGCACGAGTATGTGAGAATGTCATTGTGCAAGATTTAAATAAAGTAACAGCACAACAGTGATAAAAGATACTGTTGCTCTCTAAGAGACGACTGCAGATGTGGACAAAAGGAGAGAAAGATTTTCTCCTTTATACTTTTACTGCAGTGACACCTACAATTATAGAACTTGCGAGTACCTCATGTTCTAAAAATATGGGGAAGGAAGAGGTTTATGTTTGGGATAGAAACTGTTAACATATAAGATATTATCGAATGTAAAAAAAAATGCATGTTATTAGATGCAGAATTATCCACTAGATGGAGCCAAAAACATGTGAGAGGTGCATTGATGCAGGGGAACAGGTCAAGAATGAGTGTGAACAGTAGAATGTGTCTCTGCGTGCTCTGAGTATCTCTGTGTGTGTGTGTGTGTGTGTGTGTGTGTGTGTGTGTGTGTGTGTGTGTGTGTGTGTGTGTGCTGTGCAGTCTATGCTGTTGGTTCTTCTACCCATGGTCCACCACATATGTGTTGCTGCAGGTGAAGACATGGCGTATGAACATGTTCACCCTGATCCAGCTGGGCTGCATCGTGGCTCTGTGGGTAGTGAAGTCCACCGAGGCCTCGCTGGCATTCCCCTTCGTCCTCATCATGACGGTGCCGCTGCGCCGCCTTGTTCTTTCCAGGATTTTTGAGGAACGTGAGCTCCAGGCGGTAGGTTGAGTTAGTAATGAAATGTTTGAATCCGTGCCATGATCATCTGATCTGGCCCGGGGACGCTTATTTTACAGCACATTTAACATTGGATGGATGTCTGCATGTTTTTGTTTATGTCTAATACTAACATCTCTAAAAAAAAATGATAGAAATTAACTTCACCCCTGAAACGCCTGATGATTTTCTCTCTATGATCGTAGACGACTTTCTCATCCACATATTTTCAAATGATGAAGAAATATTTATTTATGCTCTGTGCTTGAGCCAGAGAAAAGATTCACAGCCCATCCCAAACTCATATTTTCTTGGTTAGATACCCCAAATCCATGCAAATGATATAGACATATTTATTTTTCTCTGTGCTTGAGCCAGAGAAAGATTCACAGCCCCATCTCAACCTCATGTTTTCTTGGTTAGATAAACCCCTACATATCATGGCTGTCAGGTTTAAATATTTGCTTGTTAACTTCTTCAGGAGCAGCTTTGTTCTGTGTCCCCAAGGCCTCATGAACCCCAGGAATCGTAGAATTGCCTCAACAAACAGAATGAAGTTGGACCTCCATGATGTCAGATCCCTCTCCCCTCAACCTTCAAACTTAGATGAATCATATGCACTTTTTTTTGTTTCTCGGCCTTCTTTACCAAACATGATATTTATGAGGAATCATACATTTTTGGTAGCTGAGAGTGCTTTCGTACTAGTAATTTGCTTCATTTGGTCCAGACTAAGAAGAAAATGACTCATTGTTGCCTTTTAGTTCTGAATCACTCCGCAATCACAATTACTTTTAACGCAGGAACCAAGTGGAGTAAACATGAAGTCATTTTGGGTAATGTCATCCTGCATGAACCCAGAGACTGACAATGTGGATGTAGCCTAACTGAATCAAATGGCTGAATGCAACTCAGTTTTATAGAAGCATACAAACCAGTTAGCTTGTTAAACTGCAGAGTTTTGACTTTCAATGTGATTTGTCTGTTCACAGCTGGATTGTGACGAAGATTCCCCCAATTTCGATGAAGATGGGCGAGACGAGTACAACGAGATTCACATGCTCGTATAAATTAAAAAATTGGACCCAGCCAATAGGACTTTCTCCAACCTCTAGCTCTGACTAATCAGAGCAAACCTCAGTGTCTCCGGGCAGTAGTGACAATGCGGGAGGAGCTACGGTAACACTGTTTGTAAAATATACAAAAGCTCTAACTGGATAATCACTTCTTACCTTTGTTTATTCCAGTTTTCTAAAGAGCACCCCTGATGTTAGACCTGTGTGGTGGTGGTGGTGATGTGTTAACCTACCGGAAGACGCTTTTTTTTTTTTCTTCAGAGGCCAGTAAAGAATATGTGACATGGACGATGCAAATCTAGCAAATCTCACATGAACAATTTACTTTTTATCCCTACTAATCCCTTTAATTATACTGCAGGTTTGGGGCATAAGTGCAATGACAATGGTGACCTCTAAGGCTACAGCAGGCTTGAACGATGCAGGCTGGTTTAGGGGTTGAATGTAGGAAATTGGGTAATTTTCTATCATTTCTGTTAAATCAGGAAGTAGCTTTTCATCAAAATGCATTATAATTAGTCTGTTCTGTCTCTTCACTGATCTCTGTATCCAAACTATAGAGAAATAACTATGTTGTATCCTGTTTATGTGAACCACATTTTATACTGTATATGTGCGTGAATTGACCCTAAAATCCAAGTGGTGGTATAGGAGGATAGCCAAACAAAATTGATTTTACTGCCTATGTAGTTGTAGCTGCCTTTTTTCCTTTATACTACTGCCATGAACCAATAGGTTGCAATGATGTGCAAACAAGGAGTTAAGTAGTCCTTTTCCTTTATATGCAGACTTTTAGTAATGAGCACCTTGACTGGGAGGTTTTGTCACTGCCAACAGAGCTCCCTGGAAAAAAGCCTCAACTCTATATGTAATCATCTCTCCTTGAAGCCAAAATCTCTAGAGACTGTGCGAGTCCCTTCAAGGGGTGTTTCCAGAGTTACCAATACATTTTTAGCTGTAAATACCCAACATACCGGGTCACTGACCCCATTATTGTGACCTTGGATGTACAGTATGAGTTAAAAGTTAGAAGGTCTCAACCCTATTTTTATACTTTGTTTTGTCTATTTATTTTTGTGATGTTTGGACTCATTTCCAGGTTTGATTATCAGTGATGTTTAGCTTGGCTTGTGTGTGTGTATATATACACACACACATATATATATATATATATATATATATATATATATATATATATATATATATATATATATATATATATATACACACACACACACACACACACACATATTGGGTACTTTATACACTCAAACTCTCTAACTACACAAAGACTAACTCTCACTTATTCATTCATTCTTTCATCTTTGAAAGATTTCCTTAACGTGTTGCACTTTTCACAGATGTCATGAATAATATAATAACACACACTTCACTGGAAAAGCATAGAAACTAAGCAAACACACAAGTAGTGAGAACGCTGGGGAGCAGTTGAGTGTTGGCAGAGTGTATGAATGATACATTGTACAGTAAGACTGCAGCACTTGGAATTATAATGTTCCATCTGTGTTCGGAGTTGTTTTGAAATACCAAGAGATTTAATTTTCATCTCCTATATTGCCCCCTATAGAATTTTAATTACAATTCAGCCGTGACACATTCAGGGACGTGTTTACCTCTGCAACACAGAAACACCAGTTCTTTTAGAGTGACTGTACTTGAATTTTCAATACATACTCAATAACTCCAAGATATCAGATTTGCATGAAGCAGTAAGTAGTAGATCCTTGTCAAGCTAATTTGAAGCCAACTTATGGCATTAAATGTGTTTCTAAGGAAGCTTTAAGTTGCAGTGGTTGCAATTATTATTTTAGAGATCATGAATTAATTATTTTGTGATATTGAGATGACAAAGATTGTTTTCTTGTGATGATGAGATATGTCAACTACTATAGTTAAACCAATAACGATGAACCTGGATCTAGTGTCTTTTCAAAATAAAGCGCTTCTGTGTTTCAGATTTGTGAAACCTTTATCCTGTTTATTTTTAGGTGTAGGTAGTAAGTAGGGTTGAGTGAATAGTTTGCCTTTTTCTTTTATATGTTATATATAATATTTCACTCACCCACAACCTGGAAAATAGTTGTAATGAGAACGTATCAGATTAATCATTAATGCTTAGTGTAAATGACCTTTATACTGTGTCTTTCATGTGGGTTAGGTTTGCATTTGTAAATATATTTGTTATACTGCTTTTATTTTATTAACCATGGATATGGAAGTGTTTCATATTAAAAAGGACACATGACGCAACTAACACATAAATTGACATTTAGCAACCACGAACAAAAGCCACATACAGCATCATTGATTTGAATGCAGTTTATAAAGTAGAAGTTGTTATCTTGAGAAAATGCACTTTATAATCTCATGCTCATTAAATAATTAATTTATGATCTCTAAAAACATAATTACAATCACAGTTGTTTAGTGCTTCCATAGAAACATATATAATAAAATTGAACACATAAAATTGAAAGTTTTTGTTGTTAAATTATGGATGTTTTATCAAATTATGATGTTTCCATCAAATTTTCCAAATGCAAGGCTTCAAAATATATTGATGAAAACACCAGTGCGATTTCACTACAGCAAGAGTGTTACCCTACACTCTGATACCTGATGAACATTCCCATCACTCAAACGACTTAATTTTAGAAGAGCATTCCATGAATGTTGTTGTCAGATTTAAGCCTGATGTAGAGAAGGAATGAGCAACAAGTCAAGCATTCACCTCACGTGTCTGGGATGTTCTGCAGCACGTTCTCCCCAAACATTATGTTATAAAAACTGGCGGGCAGAGATCAGATATCAGCAGATGTGCTTCAACTTGTTCACATGCATGTAATAGTCCACTGTTCTCCTGACGGTATCTCTGCAATGCACAAAGGCTGAACTCTCACATTCAAGGACAATGAGATGAAACAGTATTTGTTTGGAAGACGCTTTCTAAATTCCATACTCTGATAGGTGCTAGATGTGAAGCATTAACCAGTTTCTCCTCATTGTCATAAATGCCAAATTTGACATTTAGTGAATGAATAGGACATACTTTTACTTTCCTGCTAAACTAAAACATTTATGGTGGAAACTATACAGAGACATTGTGTAGCTGAAGAGATAAATGGCGACCACATTTTATCTACACTTTCTTTTTTCACAAGATAATTTTCTGAAAAAGCTTCACCAAGTACATAGCCATGAACCACAAGACTGAGTGAATCTCATTTACATAACCATGTCCTACATTACAAGCCATGCACAAACTCTGTCTCAGGGGAAACTGACCTTCGATCTGTAAATATTGCTTCCCAGCCTTTAGTTTGTTGAGACTTTTGTGTACATAAAGCGGTCAAGGCAATCCAACTCTTGCGATGTAGAAGCATATAGCTCTACAGTCCAGGCTTTTGTGTGGTACAATGGAAAAATGGAGAGGTCAAGTGAAGAGAACAATGTGTTTACTAAAGAGAAGTGACATGGAATGTTACCTATAAATTAATCATTTTTTTCTCTGTTGCTTTCTTTCAGCCACAAAAGCTAAACTTTGATGTGAAACATTCCCCCGGTTTGAGTCTGTATTTAATTCTACAGCTCCCCGAGTTAATGAGTCACTGAATGTGCTTTATATTAGCAGTTTAATTTTAAACGGGCTTAGCTGTTAATGGACCTTTCCCGACCAGGTGTTTGTCTTCAGGTTTTATGCTAAGATTGAAATGAAAAATTGTGGGCAAAGACGCTGATAAGATTTCATTCGTTATTGGCACCGCCGCGTTCATGACATTACTGAATATAAATGTTTGGCAGCATGTGTTTTCACGGGCATGAACTTTCTTGGCAGAGGTGGCAGAGCTGATTATGATTTATGGAAGTTCATTAATGACGAAGCTACTGACCAAACCAAAACAATTTTTATAAAAATACTTTTTTTTGGCCCAACTGAGCACAAAAATCTAAATATTACTCTGGCATTTGACATATTGATGTGTATGTGACATATTTGGTGCTGGGCAGCTACAGTAGTTTTTTTCAGAGGCTTTTTTGCTGCTATGGCTGGAATCACAGTTCAAGATGAAAGATGAAAGAGCTGAGAGTGAACAAAAATATTGAAGTTGTGGACCATAAAACAAAAGCAGTCAGCTGAAGGATGTGAAAATGTTCCATATTAGTAAAATGAACTTGATAGACACAAATAATTAGTTAAATAATGTGTCAAGCATACAAGAAGGGTTGTGTTTCAAATATAAGCAGGAAAGGTACTGATCCACATGGGTTTTGGATCAGAATTGTAGACTGTAGCTTTAATTGTGAGCCTAATCGCAGTGACTACAGATCTTGTTAAAGCTTGTTACATGAAAAAAAATGTTGGCAAGCAGTTTGACATCTTTAAGGCCCCTGATTATTTTAAATGAGCTTGAGAAAGTAAGTAAGAGTAGATTTTAAATAGTATTGTCCTCAAAACTATATTTAAGCACAGGAAAGATCATGTCAATTGATTATCAGTTTGATCCAAGCTTGATTTTTTTTTTTTTTTTTTTGTGGTCAATGAGTACTTTTGTCAGGAATTAACTTCCATACCTTAACAGCCAAAGGAAACAGTTAAATTATACAAACAACACTTACAAGGACAATGCTGTGAGGAACAGAGATTAGATAAATACAAATTCATGCCTGCTCACAAACCGCTCATCTGGCCGAAAAGATTCTAGAATGTAGATAAAGCTGGGAACAAAACAACCGACTGGAAGACCTGGAGTCAGTATGCAGGTGTCTTTTGTTTGCTTGACAATTATCTTTTAGCCAAAGGAGCCATCTGAATCCAGTGGAGCTCTGTATTTTTTTGTGCCGGCCGGCCATTAGTGGTAAAAGAGGCACAATGGTGTATGTGCTTTGTTGTCTGAGAACACAAAGCTGTTCCACTGTTCAACACGTCCACGTGCCCTTGTTATGACAAGAACTACGTGTGGAGCAGCGTAGACTGTAGCCAGAGAGAGAGCCGGCGAAGGCATACTTAGCAAAACATCCTTTCAGTATTTACACAAGGGGGAAAATGAATTTGGGGTATTATTTAAGATAATAAAAGGTGTGGTGGTGCCACTCGGTCCCGTCTGGACGCTCCGTGTTGAAACAACGTAAGATGAAAAGAAAAATAGGGGCTTTTTTTTTGACCCTCAAAAAGTTCTGCCATGTCAATGATCTTAGCTTACCACACTTCGTCACCTTATACCACCATGGTTGCAGAGCAGACCACCCACCCAAATCTAAGACTGGGCTCTGTTGTTTTTGAACCTCTTTTAATTCAACATTATTGGTTTGAGTAAAGATGTCTGGCGAGTCTTGGAGTCTATATATGCAGTAGTGTATTATGTCCAACCATTATAAGGATATACACTACCGTTCAAAAGGTTGGGGTCACTTAGAAATGTCCTTATTTTTGAAAGAAAAATGCTGTTTTTTTTTTTTTTTTTCAATGAAGACAACTTTAAACTAACCATTAATAGACTCTATACATTGCTAATGTGGTAAATGACTATTCTAGCTGCAAATGTCTGGTTTTTGGTGCAACATCTACATAGGTGTATAGAGACCCATTTCCAGCAACTATCACTCCAGTGTTGTAATGGTGCAATGTGTTTGCTCATTACGTCAGAAAGCTAATGTAATAAATTTCAGTTCATTTTCATGTAATTAGAAGTGTGACTTTTCATGGAAAACACAAAATTGTCTGGGTGACCCCAAACCTTTGAACAGTAGTGTCCTTTAAATGAGATATTATAACAAAAGTTAAATCCAAGGGGATGGTATCTTCCAGATAATATAGGGATGCCATTATTTTTTCTTTAATTGCACTGCCACTGTATACCAAAGAATTAGATTCTTAGTTTCCTTATTTTATTCCTTATTGTCCCACCTTGTTGTTGTTGATCTCCCTCCATATAAATAAGATTTTGTCTTTTAAAATGTTGTTTTTTTGTCTTTTTGTGACAGAATTATGATGCCATCTGGATAGTGTTTTATAATCAGGGGCTGAAAATGGTTTTATTTCTGCGGCGTGACAGGGAGGATTCGCCACCTATGATTTCTCCATCCATACATTACAAGCTGTGGATTCCATAAAAGCTTCAGTATTTATTTTCAAAGCGCTGTTGAAGCTGCATTAAGAAAAAGAAAAGTTATACTTTGGTTTTCCTTGAATTGCTGGATGCTTGACTCTCTCCACCACCCTCTCATTTACCTTGGCTGCGTGCCATAGTGGGCAGGTGGAGGAGGCCGCCATCAGAACAGCACAGCGCTGCAGACGCAGATCCTTAGCGAGCACTAGCGTCAATGTCACATTATATGGAGTCGTGTCACTGGATCTAATGTTGAAATGTGGAAACAGAGTTTTGATGGCAAACAACTGGTCTTATGGGCTCAGCACAACTGTCCTTTTCTGTATACTAATCCTAAAGTATACCTAAATGATGACCTGAGAACTTTTCAGACTGACACAGACGTGTAGATACTAGAATAGCAGGGTCTTCTTGCTATTGCTGTAAAGAGGTTTTCAAACAACTGTAAAACATTATTTTTTGTCTGAAATAAATATTTATTATGTGTTTAAAATACAAACAGAATCATTGTTGTTTTTTTGTCAGGTTACAAGTATTGAAAATACAATTCAGATGATTTAAGTATCACATATATTCAGTCTTGGGAATAACGCGTTACAAAAATTACTGTAATGCATTGATTCTTGCTTAACACAGTTATGTAGGACATTACAGGAGGAAAAAATTGGTAATGTCAAACATTTTTGACCTGGATTGAAGTGGTCCTTTTTATTTTGTTTTTTTTTTTCCATTCCAATTGACTACAAAATCACTGCAAGATCAGCAGCAGTGAAATGTCAGCATTGGCTCGTCAGACAGAGGATGGAGATGAGTGAACCTGCAGAAACTTTGGATAGCACATTCTCCAGATGGGCACATGCTCATTACTTTATGTTTGTGAAACATAAGGATGTGAAGAACATCATAGTCAAAATGCACATTGTGTGCTACACAAAGCCGATCTGCGATTTGCAGCAATAATGACACAGTGAGCTATATTTAGGTCGCCAAATCCATATTTCCAATTATTTTGTTGAGAGCAACTTGAAAATAATGCAATAGTAGTGGAATGCCTTACATTATAAATACAGTAATATTACAATGTAACAAATTACTTTAAAATGACATGTGACAAAGGAAGCAGTTTTGAAGTAACTTGCCCAATACTGCATACATTTTTGTGAAATGGAGTCATTGTGCCCTATATTATTGTGAAGTTTCTGTTTTCCTCTATTTACTACAGGTAGTAACTGCAGCAATAACTGGAGCCGAGCAATCAGCCAAACAGGCTCTGCACTCATTTCTTTAACAGCTCTTGGTCTTTGTACTCTGCTTTAAATAAATATGGTCCCCAATCAAAGTGATGTTATTCACATTCTAATCCCTCCATTACACTCAATTGTACTTCCTTTTATTTGTGACCACAGTAAAACGCCTATGCATTAAACACAACAAAACAACAAAATAGGATTGCAACATAATTATAGGCTTGTTATACAATGAAATATGTTGAAAGTTCAACTTTGTCAGCTGAGCTAATCAGAGCCCCACAGTGCCGGTTGTCTCCCTGCTGTTGAGTTTAGTGCACAGAAAGGGTAAGAAGAGTGTAACGATGATACCAGGTGCTATTAACAGGATGCGAGTAGTGAGTGGGGGGTCCTGGACCTGTCCACAGTGCAAAAAGTACTTCTCATGGACCTCCAGGAAGACCTCATCGACCAGATACTTCCAACTGCTACACATAGTCAAGTTTGCCCACTCATCCACGCAGATCTTCAGCTGGTAGTAGATGCTACGGAGGAAGAGAGCGAGTTAAATGAGTGCAGAATCCTGCTCTGGATCTGCATAAAGCAGCCAAATGTAAAGTGTACATCATTACTGACTCAAGCAGAGCAAACGTTTTGACAGAAATCTGCAGTTGCGGCAAACTGTATTCATACAGAAAATGAATGGAAAACAATGTTATCTGCCAAAAACATCTTGACTTATGTGACTTCAAGCGTTTTATAAATAGAGAACTCGCCCACTGATGTTTAGGAGGCAGCATATGTTTCACTGTTTGCATTTGTGGAAGCGACCATGGCCTCACCAAACCAGCATAAATCTCACAGGCAGTTGTCACTGCACGAGTTTTAGTGTGGAAAACATCCACAGAGTCAATTGAGCCTGACAGCTGGAAGCCTGATCAACATGATGGGCTCCTTGTGATGGATGGAAGCTACTCCACCCTAACATACCATTTCAGCTCTATGGGAGCTCAGCTCCAAAGTAACAGTAAAATATGGATTATTACAGCTATAATTAAAGAGGGAGTCTACAGTAGGTACCATGGCAAGAGCGAAAGTCTCCACAAAGAACTGCTGTCTGGAAATATGAACCCAGGAGCAACAGTCTAGCACTTTTTTTCATTAAAAGATGACTAATTAGATGAAACCTTGAACAAATTTAGCCAGGAAACAGGAAAGTATCTGACTTTCCCATGACTAAAGGCCATATATTGTTGCTGAAAAGGCTATAAAAAGTGTGTTATGTGCCACTTTATCCAGCCTTCTTGTGTTTTCACTCACTGGGCTCTGCAGAGTTGAGCTCAGCTTCTGGCTACATGTGCATGCCAAGGCTCAGGCAGCAACTAATAACACCCACCCACGGGTGGCATCGTGCATATGCATTTAAACGCACGATATGTAATTTTCTGCTACTAGGGGTCAGGACGAGAACAAAAGATGGTGTCTATTATGTCTATTAAGTAGCGTTCATGGGGATTGCTGTGTTCATCTTTCAGGATGTTGTTACCATGAACCAAATTCTCTTCAGGAGTGTCTCTCTCTCCAAAACAAACGCACCCTCTGACTAAATCCGGTAAAACACTAAATGAAGCAGTTTCACATTAAAAATCAGTGTTTCTATGATGCTGTTCAGTGGGCGGTTAACATCCGGAAGTGGTGAGCAGTTGCTGGTAAAAATAGCTCAGCCTGCATCTCTATAGCTTCACATCCAGATGTTTTTTTTTGTTTTGTTTTTTATTGGAAGACAGATCATCTCCAAAGCAAATAGAGTAATTTAAGATAAAAAAATACTAAATAGAAAAGTTTCATGTAAAAAATAATTGTACTAAACTACAACATTTTAATCCAGAAAAATGACATATTGGCCCTTTAAATAATGATGTTCGCTAATCACGCACAACTCAAAATTTGGACCATGTCTCCATTCAATTCATAGTAACAATGTTTTCTAAAAGAAACTAAAAATCACCCTTTTACAGCTGGCCATGGGCATCTGTCATGATAGCTACTGGTCTCCATGCTGCTGTTGAAGTCTGACAGGCACAGCTCAACATGGCTATGAAACATGTCCTTGTCACATGGTGGAACAAGACGTTCTGCAGAAAGTCCTAGAAAGCAAACACTTGTCATAAATGTGAGTAACACTCCAAGGTAAACATGATATACGCAGGTAGTCAATAATTTACAAATGGACAAAAAATCCTTTAACTCTCCTGTAGCCCTTTAAAAAAGATCCTTTCTTTCTCAACAATGGCCTTTAATAAAACTTCCATCCATCCGTAATCATTCCTCACTAGGGTCACAGGGGTCTGCTGGAGCCAATCCTAGTGTATTGCAGGCAAGAGGCAGGGATACACCCCAGAGGGTCGCCAGCCTCATACACACACCATTCACTCACATACTCACACCTATGGACAATTTAGAGTCTCCAATTAACCTCAGCATGTTTTTGGACTGTGGGAAGAAGCCATAGAACCCAGGAAACCCAACTAGACACAGTGAGAACACGCAAACTCTACACAGCTCAAGACCTTGAACCTGTGACCTTCTTGCTGTGAGGCAAAAGCATTACCCACTGCCCTGCCCCTTAATTAAACTAATTTGTTTTAATTAAACATTTTCAGCATTGTAAGCCTTTAATGCCTGTTTCTTTATACATAATGCCCCTGGTATGATAAACACACACAAGGAGGATTATCACAATATGAGGTATCATGCACACAGACACCACCTTGGACCCTAATATAAATACAAACTCACCATTTTCATTTTTATATTTTATTTTTGCTGTAATGACCTACAAGAGTCAATAATGAAAAAAACAATCCTGGTTCCTACTATGGGTGTATTTCTTCTTCAGGGAAAATGGCAGGAAATGCATCAATCAGCTGGGAAATAGTTAAAATTACTATTCTGAAGCCGTAACTTTAAGAGGAATGCCTAACATAATCATTTACATTGCAGGATATACCACACCCTAATCTCCATAGCAACACAGCCACACCATTTTGTAATATATTTTTCATTGACATGCAGTGCTGCATAATATATAATTTAGCAGCAACAGCAACCATGAAAGACAGACAGACAGATCCTGTGTTTAACACAAATGAACTTGTTTCTTCTAATTTGTGTTATTAGCATTGGGCATTCAGAACAATGACTGTGCTGTAAATCCTTTGTTGAACCAGGATCACGTCATATCCTGCCTATTCTGAAATCAACGATGTTGCTGTCATCATTTAATCAGTGTGTAATCACTGAATTTCTGCTAGAAAGCTGTAGATGTGAACATGTGAAGGTTCTGTCTTACCTGCCCAGATGAAGCTTAATGTCAGCAAGTTTGCAGTCAACGGCATCTATTGATAAGCAATCGTGTTTCAAATTAATAAATGGCTTTAGTGAAGATGGTACATGGAAATAAACATTTACTCATGATCAGTGTGTCACAGATAAACAATTTAGTATAACAATTTTTTTTACATTTACAAATATATTACTGTAGTCACTTCAATAATGAAGAGAAGGGAAACACAAGTTCTGCTGTACAGAAAAAATAATTCTGCAGTGGTGGAAAGTGCATTTTCTCAAATCAGTTTTAAGCTACTTGTACTTTACCTGATAATTTCCATTCCATCCATACTCCACTACATTTGTCTGACAGCTGTACTTACGTTTCATATTCTCATTTATCCTGTCCACATAAAAAAAAAATAATCTGCATCTCCATGTGTTGATTAGTGATAAAGTGGCATTAAGTGTCTCCTATTTATTAAATTAAAACACTGTGTAGCTTCTTTAGCAAAAATACAACTTATTACAAAACAAGTATTTTAATACAAATGTTTCCTTTTTCAGTTCAGGTTTTATTTTAAATGCCAAACTTGCTCTGTCGCTGTCACATGCATCATCGTAGATATGAAATCAGGTCTATTTTTCAAAGATAATGAAAAATTGAGATTTATAGATAAATGATTCTCACAGAACAGAGACGCCACAAGCAGACGACAATGATCCTGTAGATTTAATTACCCAACAGCAGCTGTTAAATCAAATTACCTCATAATTAACATTTACAGCAGCAAATTGCAACATCGGTCGATATAATGCAGCAGTAACATTAATCCAAAAATATCCTAAATAATAGTAAAACACAGAGAGAGCTCAATGTAAAATGTATACTTTAAGTACATTGTCCTGATAATACATACTTTTAGTAACATTTTGAATCCAGGATAGTGGAGTATCTTAAGTCTGGTATTAGTACTTTTACTGAAGTAAAGGATCTGAACACTTTGTCAACTGCTACTTATCTGACATGTTCAGGCGTGTACTCAATCTTTGCTCAGCAAATTTCCTTCACTTCCTCCCCCATAGTTAAATAATAAAGCAAGTCAGTACTTAAATTAAAAGCATATGCAAATCCAAAAGCAAGGCATCATCTCTCTAAAAAGAAGTCCATCCCATAGTGACTTGTGATAAGTCTCCAAAAGCTCTATTATTTATCAAGTAACCGTTTCAACTTTTTGAACTCAGGTACAATTAATTTGAAAAGAAGAAGCTATAAGCTGTGTAGGACCCAGACGTGATCGCCATCTGCTTCCTGGACATTCCTACAAATTAATGAATGTATCTCCTGGGAGGCATACGCTGAAAACAGATGTTACAGGGAATGTAGCAAGAGCAAGTATATATGAAATAAATGTCCTTGTTGAGCAAAATGTTCTGGTATAAATCCCAATATCAAACATCAAATATTATATAAATCAATGAAATAGATACATTTGAATTGCTTTATTAATGAAACAAAACAAGTAGAAACATGCTCAATAAGCAGATACTGTACCTCAACTCATATACAGCTGTTTAATATCTTCTCTGTAGATCTTAGGTGAAGCCTTGTAGAAGCTACTGATGCTACAAACTGTTTACAAGCCAACTAGCAGATACACAACTGGTCACAAATGGCCTCTGTGGTGATCTGGTCCAGTTTCTTATCGGTGCAACTCGGAGCTAATTGGATTGCGCAAACGGCAATGGACAGCCTGCTTCCTTTCCCAGACTCAGCCTGGCTGTTCCCATGCTACTCAGACAGGCTCCACACACCAACCCCCAGAGACATTTGACCCATGAGGCCTCCATGTCAGCAAGCCAGCATGATTGTATAAATATATTACAGTGTTTTGTTTTGTTTTTTTCTATTGGGCAGTGAATCCTATTCCTGTTGAAGGTCAGAGGGGATGGGGTTAGAGACCAGTGGGTGGACTCTATGTCCCAGCATGCACTCCCTCATAGGACCAGTTATTGCTATCAGACACGCAAACAGAAACACAAACATTCACTTGTAGAGGAAATTTACTGTTTCCTGCTCACCTGGGATTTATGTCAGTGTCTGACTGCAGATGACAGATTTTTCAAGACTCCAGAATCTAGATTACAGTGCTCTACACAGGATTACATAAAAAGCACTATTTTGTCAATGAAGATAACTTTAAACTAACCAGAAATACACTCTATTCATTGCTAATGTCATAATTGGACTCCCTGGCCGCCCTTTTGGCCACTAAGGGTATTACCTTTTGTTTTCCTTCACCATGTGCTCCTTTTTTGTCACCTTGATTGCCACACCTGATTCCCCTTACCCTTGTTCTGATCCCACCAATCACTGTTGTCCTGTTGTTGAGTTCTTTGTCTGGTCGTTCTGCAACCATGTGTTGGAGTATGCCTGCCGCCGCTGCCTGAACTCGCTAGTTCGCTAGGTCACTTTTACCACTTCTGCCGTCCTCTGAGATTTTCCTTCAGAGCACCTTTTGTTGGATTTTGAATTTTTTGTGGATTTCTGAGTTTCTGTTGGATTTTGAACTCTTGTGGATTTTTTTGTTGGATTTAAACCTTGGATTTTTCTGTTGAACTCTGCCGAAAGAAATTAAAACTGATCTCATGCTGCTACTGGGTTCCTTTTCTGAAAACCCTGACAACGAATGTGGTAAATGACTATTCTAGCTGCAAATGTCTGGTTTTTGGTGCAATATAGGTGTATAGAGGCCCATTTCCAACAGCTTTCACTTCAGTGTTCATTGTGTCAGAAGGCTAATGGGTGAATAGAAAACGCTTGTGCAATCATGTTAGTACAGCTGAAAACAGTTTAACTGGTTAGAGAAGCTAGAAAACTGACCTTCCTTTGACGAAAGCAAAGTTTGAAGAGAAAAATAACTGTTTCAAATACAAATCACTATTTCTAACCTTGTCAATGTCTTGACTATGTTTTCTATTCATCTTACAACTCATAGTGGTAAATAAAAATGTGACTTTTCATGGAAAACACAAAATTGTCTGGGTGACCCCAAACTTTTGAATGGCAGTGTATATGTATATATTTTTCCCAGTGAATTTCAAATGTTTAAAGGATTTATTTCACACCTGTTCACCTACAGAAATTGCTAACAGTTCAAATCTTTGTTACAGATGTAAAACACAGAGGGATCCATGTGTTTCTTATTCAGACATTCAGGAACGAGTTCACTCTGTATTACAGGATGGAAGCAGATTGCATAGACAGGCTGTACAACCCCTGTTATACAGATATGACATCTCTGCTGAGACCTTTTTATTCCTTAGGATTAATAAATGCATGTTGCTGTAGCAGGCACTCCACAGGTCCCCACTATCACTACATGGCTAACACAGATAGCGACCCTTCTCCTTCTGGAGAAACTGACATATGATCTTAACCATAAATCAGACGAACTCTGGCATCTCCGGGAACCTCTGGACTCATTCCTACAGAAACACTGACCCATTTGTTTGTCTTGGGAGGAAACAGCTGACCACTGAATTTATGTGATTTAAATGAGCTGTATTTGTTCCTTGTGGTAATCCTGTGCAATATAGTTATATCCCCGAACTTGCTTGTTTTTTTTTTTTTCTTAATTCAATTATAACATATTTCAGCCAGTCAGTTGGAGATTGGGATATTTCTTCTTTTGTAGTTTTTGTTTTCTTATTGTGATGTTGTGATTAGGCAATAATCCAAATTGAAAATCTGTTTATGGTCGACAAACAGGCCCCACAAACACTTTTTTTTTGTATCAGTATCATTGTGGGTGACTTTGATATTACAAAAAAAAGTTGAGAGTTGACCTCAAATATGACCTTATTGCATAATAATTGTGAGTTACAAATCTGGAAATCTGGAAGAAATGGCACACACACACAAAAAAAACTTTGTCTTTGAATCAATATTGCCTTGTGACGCAAAGAGGGGTTAATTGATTGCTTGGCCTCTTGAAGATAGCAGAACCAGCTGTAAAAATTGTTAAAGCACACGTATCACACAAAGCTAAATTAACACTTGTGTTTTTTCTCCTCATGACTAACAAAAGTCCAATAATTACTCTCCTTTAGCTCTGTTTTGGTCTCCACCAACTTCTATGGGAAATATCTGGATCTTAAATAGCTTAAGGCATCACTATGTTCAACAGCTATTCTCTTTGGTGTAGGTATTAAAGAATATTTTTATAAGTTTTTTTTTTTTTTTACCCCTCAAACAGCTTTCAGCTGCAGCTGGAAACCTAACAGCCCAAAACTGTAAATATGTGGGCTGTAACTGAGAGGAACTGTAGAGTTGAGCAGCATTTCACTGTGGGTTTGTCACACTTCTTTAAATAAAATATCAATCTTTTCATTTGAAGAATCAACACAAGAAAAGTATGTTATTTAATACAAAACTTCTATTATTAATATAGCACCACAGAGAATAAATCCAGGTATTTACATAGATGACTGTGAAGCCAAACCACTTGGTAAAATAAGCTGTGCTGGTACAGCCACTGTTTCAGAGGAACAAGGACGGCCAGAGTCATTGCTCCATCCTGCAGCACTTTTGTGTTCTGACCCTTCTGTTTTATGCTATCTCTCTATAGTAATTACATGATACTCTGCTGCCATACATCTGCTGCTGAGCCTGCTCATTGCAGACGTTTTTTTTTTTCTTTTATATGGGTGAAACATTTTGTGCCTTCAAATCTACTGCTAAGGACAAATAATCCCTTGATTTAAAATTATTAAAAATGCACAGTTCTTTTGTCAGATGATTTTCTTTTTTCAAAATGATAAGCATATTTGAAGATAAAGATATTTAACATCCAATTTATTCCACTACATCTAAAACATCAGTACATTACCGTTCAAACGTTTGCGGTCACCCAGGCAATTTTGTGTTTTCCATGAAAAGTCACACTTTTATTTACCACCGTGAGTTGTAAAATAAATTGAAAATATAGAAAAGACATTGACAAGGTTAAAAATAATGATTTGTATTTGAAATATTTTTTTTTCCCTCATACTTTGCTTTCATCAAAGTAAGGCCAGTTTTCTATCTTTTCTAACCAGCTAAACTGTTTCCAGATGTGCTAACACAGGGGTTTTCTAATCATCCATTAACATTCTGATGCAATGAGCAAACACATTGTACCATTAGAACACTGGAGTGATAGTTGTTGGAAATGGGCCTCTATACACTTATGTAGATATTGATACACCAAAAAACAGATATGTGCAGCTAGAATAGTTATTTACCACATTAGCAATGTATAAAGTGTATTTCTGATTAGTTTAAAGTTATCTTCATTGAAAAAAACAGTGCTTTTCTTTCAGAAATGAGGAAATTTCTAAGTGATCCCAAAGTTTTGAACGGTAGTGTATTTAATTTTTATAGATTTTAATTTAAACTGCCTTTCATCCGTACATAACAGTAAGAAAAGTTGAACCCACATATATTTTCTGCTAATCCTGCAAATATATTAACAATTATTCCAAGACCTTTTTCTTTTAATCTTGCAAATTTACAAGTCTATTGTTAAATGCTGGATATCATAATACTCCCAAATATATGAGGCTATTGCATTCCTCTCGCTCGTATACCCAGAAAATGACTGAGTGTGGAAAATTTGACCACCTTTCTGTGGTATTCCATTTGTCTTAACCAAACAGCTCTTTGAAAGATGAATCTTTCAGGAGCACAGTTAAAAGATCTCTCAGCAGTCCACTATCGAGCTGTTCTGCTTAGGTGTAAAATTAAATGTTCCAGCATTGTCCAGCTATTGCCCATTCATTTGGAGTTGCTAGGCAACACGTACCAACAATGTAATCACAATGCATTTGTGAGTAGAGAAAGCTTGAAGAGTGGTCATAAGAAAACATTTCCATTTCGCCTAAATTACAACATTATAGTGCAAGTGAAAGACCAATCAGAGTACAAAGCAGATTGGTGCTGATAATCTGTAATATTACTGCAGCTTTCGCTCTGTTAATGCACAGCGAAGTCATGTTGGAACTAGAACTCAGTGTTGGTGAGGTTTTCTAACTTTTTCAGTCGGAAATCCGACTTCAGGGGATGTGCCAGGTGAATTTTCCAACTCGGAAATTCCGGCTTCCCAGTAAGTTAGGGGAGGAAGTAGTCATACCATCACATCTGTGCCCATCGTGGACAGTCCAGCGGAGAGAGAGAAGCTGAGTCAGAACACGGCACTATGTAATCTAAATCATCTGCAAACCACAAAGATGTGCAACATTATTGGTGTTGGTCATCCTCTCACAACAGCTAGGGTGACCTGTAACCGATAACACAGAGAAGTAACAGTTTAACTACTTTCATAAGTTTAACGGCTAATCCAACCTAAGATCCAATATAAACATGGAATAAAGAGAACGTCTTAGCAGGCTTTTGGGGTTCCAGTTATTCACTGGAACAAGTGTCTTCCATCACAGTGCAGCTGCACACATGAGTGGGTGAGAGGGAAAATGTAAGTGCCTTTGAAATGCCAGCGAATTGGAATTTTTCATCCGTTTGGGCCAGAAAGTCGGAAATTTAATCACTGTACAAAGTAATGGCGTGTATTACTCTCTACCACAACTTCTTTTTGACACTACACTAGGAAGAAATCTTCAAAATCTACAGCTAACCAAAACCAAATAACCAAAGCTTTATCTGATGTTAATATGAAGCTCACAGCGTTTTACTTTCACTCCGGTAATCATTTACTGGCAAAGAGTGGCTTTCAACTAACATTTTGTGTCACATTTTTAAATGCTAGGTAATGAGAAACTTCAGTTTACTTTGTTAGGAACTGATGTTAGATCTGATGAGTATGAACACTAAAATTAAGTTGTTAAACTTTCAGAAGTGTTTCTGTTTTCCACAGTGGTTCTTTATCAACCGTTTTTTATGCACATAAACAAGTGGCAGATTTAGACAAAGTGAGGATAGACGGTCCTGACAGACATTACTTCATGCTCCCAGACCAGCATAGTAAAAGTGTGTTCTTCAGAGAGCCACAGTGACATCACATTGGAGCTGCACTGCAGGTCTGGAAACCCGAGCCTGCATCCTAGGGTCAAAGATGAGGAAATATCTTTCACATACACTGGAATGGGTGAGAAGTTTCCTGTTGGTGCTAAGTCTTCAAGAGGTGCAACACACGCTCCATCATATGACTGTGTTAGTCCATCATTACATCATATGCTATGCATAACACTGTGTGATCATCATTCATGCTCTTGTGCTTTTTATTAAGCATAACAGTAAAATCCTATAAACATGTTCCCATTACTGGGCCATACAGTAGTTAAATATTAAATATTAATACCACATGTAATTATCTGGTATTTCCATGCAAATTTCTTGAGACATTCAGTATGAACAAATCCAAAAAGAAAATGACTGATGACATTACATTCAGCCTCTGTGTACTTGGATATTGAGATTCAGGCTGGGGGTTATGGATAGCACATGGTAACTCATCAATAATCATCAGTAAAGGTCATCCCAATACATATTATTCCCCTCCGTCATTGTAGTAAGTGCACTCACCACAATTTTGTATAATCAGAACTTTGCACACATCCCCTGCAGTTAATTCAGGTCAGTTTTATTCATATTTTACAAAAGTGTTTCCATGTGTCATGATAATCAGATGTTCCTCTCTTTCATAGTCCCTGGGTCTCGAGGAGAGCTGCTGCACCCAACTGGTATAAACAGAGGCAGCAGCAACCCACACAGGTGTCGGTGGTGAATTGGTGAATAACTAGGTCAAGTGTGGGGTTACATAATTAAGGAAATAATGACAGAGTGCATGTGTGTGTATGGGGGGTGGCATTAATGTTTGATTTGGAAGTGGTGAGTAAGGTGAAATGTATGCATCTAAATGGGACTAGCAATAGAGTTGCAGATGATGTGGAATAGACTTTAATTGATGTCAGCTTCTGGTTGTTCTGCGCTTAGCATTTATCAGCCTCTGACTACAAAAGATTGAGGTTAGTTGGAGTTTGGATGAAAACCAGACAGGGTTGCAAGTTGTGTTGGGGGTTTATCGTACAAGGGACCTGAGCAATATATATATATATATATATATATATATATATATATATATATATATATATATATATATATATATATATATATATATATATATATATATATATATATATATATATATATATATATATACCACCTCCTTAAACACATTTACACAAAGCAGCTCATCACAAAGCAGCTCATTGTACCACCGGCTAAAGTAAATAAGTGATGCTTCCTGTGTAACCAGATTTCTCTGAGTAACCTGGTTTCTTGTGTGCATGTACTGATCATGTTATCTAGTGTAGTGCCCCTGTTCGAAACACATGCTCATTCTATGAACTCTTTCTTGAGAACCACTCATCCAATCCACTTCACACTTGAAACTGTGCTCCCTTGGGTCGTCAGCGATACAACCCGCCAAGTGTGAAGTGGATCGGATTAACTGTTCTTGAGATATGAGAAGGACAGTTTCACATACAGGCAGAGATTCCTTCCTGTGCAGTTAGATGATGGTGCTACAGAACCAACTCTTGGCTGAATGGCATTGAATTTGTCACAGTTACTCAGCTATTATATCTACACAGGAGATATGACATTTGTTGTAATATAAGTCCTGCCCATAGCATTTGACCAACATTTGAGGGTCAACTACAGCAAAAGGGTATGGAATATTAAAAAATAGTATCTTTTTAAGGCTTGCTCCAGATATGTTCTGTACCAAATTTTGTGATGATTGCTCAAAATACACCGTTCAAAAGTTTGGGGTCACCCAGGCAGGTTTTGTATTTTCAATGAACAAAAAAAACAGACATTTGCATCTCGAAGAGTCATTTACCACATTAGCAAAGTATGCCAAAGTGCACTGTGCACATTCCATAGGCCAGATTTAAAGGAAATACATTCTTCTCTCTGTAGTTATTTAAAAACAGGACAGATGAAAGATGTAACAATTTTGAGTCAATTAGGATTTAAACAGTTGAATAATACACAAAGGTTTTATACTGTACCCTCCAAAATAAACTAAATAAAGCAGTTTTATGATACAAATCTGTTTCTCCGGTGTTGTTTGGCGGACAGAGATGATGACCATCTTGTACACATGATATACTCTTTGATGGGTAGAGGGAGTGACGCCATTGTGGTGGACTACCACATCGCCGACAGATGATCTTTTAGTGCATGTAAACTCTACAGTAGAGCGAGTGACGCATTGACAAGCAACCAAATAAAACATGACGATACTTTGATTAAAATGACATATTCCTCTAGGTTTGAAAACTGCTGTAAACATTTGGGATAATGTAAGTACACAACTCAACTTGTCATTTTCAGATATTTTTAGTCAGAAAAGTTTAAGATTGGACCTTTAATTCTGCCAGCGAGTGCAACGCTAGACCTCTTCAACTGCATACAAACTGGAGACATGGGTGGTGATTCAGAGGTTTGAGGGGATTTCTCTAGTACAAAGCAGTATGTAAATTAAAACAGCAGCCACATTTATATCCCTTGGCTTTTCTACACATTTTTTAAACACAGGATAACATGCTGTGAGGGTATGAAAATCCAAGCAGAAGTGTTGCTAGCTGGGGAGGTTATATTTGGCTCAAAGAAACAACCACCCTCCTATAATCCAAGGTAAACATACTATTTAGCTATATTCTTAGAAAATGAAAATAGAACTATTGTGGAATGAATGACAAAATCACATAACACCAAGGTGAGCTGAAAAAAAGTGGGAAAAAGTGATACTGCAATGAGGTCAGTTCCATGTCACAATTATCCTGTATCTGTTGGGTATGTTATAAGTCATCAGTCACTTGTTCAGTGCTGAAGGACAATCAGGCCATAATCATTTGGGTTCTCCAGGTGCATTTGGTAACACAGCACATTATTTAGACTACCACCACTAGGTAATATAATTGGGTTATACAGAAGCGGAGCCTTCTGGCTTCACCTTTAACTGAGTGCCAGCTGACATGCAACAAATGAAGCCACATCACAGACACTCAGCAGTAACTTTAATATTCCCCAGGAAAGATCTGGTTTTCTGTAGTTTGCTTTGACTTAAAACATTATGTAGTAAGAGTGTGTGTGATGCTGAGTCAGATCTATTTGTGTTATGATTTCAGTTTGCAATAAAACATACATACACACTATTGAATTTCACATAAAAAATGAACTGAAATTGTAAAAGTAATAGGCTATAACACAAATAATCAGGCTCAAGTTATAAGTTGAGTTTATTCACATCATTTTATGTAAAACCTCCAATATTAATCTGAATTTCACTTTTATTTAATGAAATTAAATGATATACCACTGAAATATTACAAATGGTACATGGAGCAGAGACCATGCCAAGACGCATGGAAGCTGTGATGAAAAAAAGATTATTACACCAAATATTGATTTCTGTACTCTTCATAAGTGTAAACATTAGTATTATGATGTTTTAAAATGAATTTGATCGTGTTTCATTGCATTGTTTGAGGTCTGAAAATATTGTTTGTTATTTAGACCATTTGTCATTTTCTGCAAATAAATGCTCTAAAAGATAACATTTTTATTTGGAATTTAATGGAAATGTTGTGAGTAGTTTATAAACTGAAACAAAAATGTTCATTTTGCCCAAACACATGCCAATAAGTAGTAAAATCTGAAAAAATGATAATTTTGCAGTGGTCCTCTCTTGTGTCAGCTATAGTCAGACAGTAATATGACAGCAGATAGGACCCTGTTGGTGGCCACACAGTTGAGTGTCAGAGGATAGTGAGGTTCAAAGCTGTTATCTTCCAGGGGTCATTTTGGATTTCATTAGTCTCTAATAACCATAGGAAAAGTTAGAATGGTCATATATGTGACCTACGGGCTGCTGTTTGCATACTTTGCCCTACCTGGAATTTTACTTGGAGATTTGGTTTTCCGATGCCCAAGTTGCGCTGCAGAGCGTTTGGCTGCGTGTCCCAAAGTCCCAGGACTATGTAAAGAAATAGTGAGGGAGCCGGGCTGTGGCTGCTGTCCAGTGTGTGCCAGGCTGGAAGGGGAACTGTGTGGCGTCTACACACCAAGGTGCTCCAGCAGCCTGAGGTGCTACCCCAGCACAGATGCTGAACTACCTTTGCAACAGCTCATCCAGGGTCTAGGACGATGTGGGCAAAAAGTGGACGTGGAACTCACAACAAGTCAAGACCACCAGGCTACAAATGGTAAGTATGACTTTTAGTGTCTTTTAGATCTTTTCTTTGTTCAGGCAGAAACAATTTTACTGTTCTTTGATGTTAAAGAGCAATAGACTTAAATATTAATATGTTCCAAATGCATTGCTCTAAAACCTTGCGTGCACTGCTCAGTAAGCACTTTATTTATTATTGCTACCATTCCAATGGATTCTTTTCACGAACAGGTCTTTTGGTTGTTTGCAGTTGCGATGTCCCATATTCTCTTTTATGTTGTGTTTGTGTTTTTACCTACAACTGCAAATCAAATTTCCCCTGGAGGGTCAATAAAAGTCAAACTGAACTGGATGAACTCTGAACCCCTTCCAGCAGCAGCAGCAGCAGTCGTGTTCTCAGTGAAAAGGTTCAGATGAACCCATTGCTACCTGCTCAGCACTAACAGTTAGAAACTAGCTGGTGAGCAAATTGGGAGTAGGGAGCATCTAAATAGACAGATATTGCTTTCAAGAATTCCTGAGTCTTGGGCTGAATGAAATATTTAACATAAAGCTTGCCATGGTATTTAAATTTAATAAATAAATTTAATTTAAATTATATATATATATCTTCTCATCTATCCACAAAACCCATCACCACAAGTAGAAAAACATATGTTGTATAACCAGAGAGCTAGAATATGCAACTACCTGTGATATTGGTTGGTTGATGAGAAGTTAATTAAGTTATTGTTCTGATAAGCTGTCAGCCAGCAGTTTAACTGCCAACAGCTAATGTTAAGTACAATGAGGTTTGGCGGACATGGAGAAGCTGACAGGTGTCTGTGTGTCAGTACTAGTCAGTGTTGATTGTGAATGAGCCAGTTCAAAGAGCCAGCTTTTTTTTTTTTTTTTTACTTTTTTTACTTTTCTCTTTTGGAATGTTGGCTACGGGGTGTCATGTGCATGCTGTGCAACCAATCACGTAAAGGCTGACAAGGGTCATCCCACCAAGCAGGGAAGGGTTGGAGTAGCAGCACTTATTATTTTTACTCTATAATAAAACATTTTAGTTTTAATTTTAATTTATATTTTTTTCAGTACTTTACTTATTTTGTTAGGTGTGTGTGTTTAAATAAAAACAATTAAAATATCAATAACTGTCCTTTTTTAATTTCTATATATTTTTTATAGGCATTTTTTATCTGCCTTATGTAGAAAGTTAGAGAGTTACAAGGGATCATACAACTGTAAATGCAATTGGCTACAGTAAATTATTGAAATTTAAATGATATATGTGTTCAAATACAAATCACAATTCAAAACAGCACTACATTTGGCTGAACTACCAAAGGTGGTTTAATGGAGAGCTATTAGGGAGCTGAAAGAGCCAGCTTTTCTTATTGAGCTGAGCCAAACAATCCATCTCACTAAAAAGAGACGAAATTCCCACCACTAGTCAGTACCTGCTCTGATTTCTGTTTCATTGTATGAGCATTTTCTGTTTTAAATGGGAATATTTTTATCACTACACAGTCACCATAATGCAAACTTTTCAAGTAATGAGTGACTTAACCAATCACATATGTAAATTTATCATTAAGAAATTCTGGTGGAGACTAAAAAAGTTAAAAGGAAGAGTAGATAAATATTTTCAAATAAAATATATCAGGTGGCCAGATGCTAATATATCTGCTGAATATTATGTAAAATGGTTTGTTCACATGTTTTGTGTTAAGTTCTGAGTTTGTTCTTTTGTCCCCAAGTGACCAATCAGTGAAGGCAGCTTGAAGCTTGTGTAGTGGTTGTAATTCTTATTAAAATTCGGGTTCTCAAGGGGGATTTTAGCCTTTTGCTAGATATTTTACTGTTTGTTTGTTACATTATTCACAATGAGAGGATGCAAGTGCTTTTTGTTTTTTTTTCTTTCTTTTTTTATTTTACTCCCAGTGTTATTTGAACATCTAAGTTGTAAATGTTTATTTTTTTTTCCGCAAAATCCACTAAATACCAAGAACAACATTTTCTCACAGTCTGGTTTGTACTGCAAGTACGTCATTGTACTTTTTAATTACATTCAGACAATAAACAAAACACAAATCTGATTTCCAGACAAGCATAAGCAGTTAATCGTTAACAGGTTCTGTAAGATTTAAAACATATTCTTCACTGTCTGAGAGACAATGATGCATTTTTCAATGAGGTTGTGAGTCTGTAACTTTGATGAAAGGATCAATATCAAAAGATCAAGTCAGTGAGTCAGTGAAGCGTTCTGCATCCTGTAGTTTTCTTTCCTTTGAGTAAAAAACAAATTGAACCTTCTCAGGAATTCAGCTTTGTTTCCTGTAAATTTACTTGAATAAGATATGTAGATATTGACTAATGCATGTGTTCTTTCTGTAATAACTTGTCTACTCTTGTAGATTGTATTAGTTTACTTCCAAATATTTGCATACTGTAATTTAATACAATGTCCTTAAATTAACCATCGGGGACTGTCTGTAACATACTGAATAAAATCTTTGCAAGTATGCCAGCATCCTCCAGCCAGCGGGTTTTGACCTGTCGTCATACCTGTGTATAATGTTAAATCCATTAAGTTGAAATTTCACAGAGAGATTCAGCACCGAAATCACAGGAATATTTTCTCTGCGGTGCTCTTTATGTCAGGAAAACCACATCAAATGTATTTGGTCACAATAACTACCCAAAATAAATAACCCCGAAACCCTGCTGAGACACAGAAATGTCAAGAGTTGCTCACCCACATTACAGTTATTAGGGACAAAGGGTCACTATTGATTCCTGAAAATGAATGTTGACATATGCAATGTGTTTGGCAGGCAGTGGCAGGCCCACATCTGTGAGTGCAAACAAGCAGTATCCCTCTGATGAACCCATCACATGTCTGTAACCCACAGATCCTCAAAGCTCTCTTACTGGGAGTGTCTTATTTTCTTGTAGTCTATTCGTTCTGGGACTGAAGGAAGATAATGTAATAAACATTTTTTGGGCTTGCAGTGAACAGTGGGGCAAGAAGAATTCAGATCCTAGGCAAATAAAAGTCCTGAATTAAAAATGTTAAGTAAAAGTACAATATGAAAAAATGTATTTAGCCTAAAGTATAAAAAGTACTAAAAAGTACGGCAAGTGCAGTTCTTTTTAGTGTTATATTAATATATTATATTGTTTTTTCATGGGCGACACAGTGGTGCAGGGGTTAACGCTGTTGCCTCACTAAAAGAAGATCGCAGGTTCAAGACCTCCTGGGTCTGGGACTTTTCTATGTGGAGTTTACATGTTCTGTGTGGGTTTTCACCAGGTACTCCTACACCTCCCAAAGTCCAAAACCATTCTGAGGTTAATTGGCGACTCTAAATTCCCTGTAGGTGTGAATGTGTGCCAGCCACGATTGGCTAGCGACCATCTGGGGTGTAGGCAGGGGCCTCTCGCCATAATGCGCTGGGATAGGCTCCAGGAGACCCCTGTGATCCTAATGAGGAAGCAGGTATAGAAGATGACTGATATTTTTATGACTATTTGATTGTTGTAGATTGTTTTGTGTAATCTTTTCTTTTTCTTGCATGTCACTTGTACTGCCTCTACTGCTGTTGCTAATGCAATATACCCACTGTGGGATGAATAAAGGATTATCTTATCTTAACTTATCTTATCTTATCTTATCTTACCTTATCTTAATAAGTAAATAAATGCAGTGGAGTAAAAAGTACAATATTACCCTTTGAAATTAAGTAGAGTGAAGTATAATGTAGCATTAAATAGTAATCTAAGTAGAAGTACCTCAAATTTGTACCGAAATGCAGTACTTGAGTAAATGTACTTAGTTAATATGGAGGCTGCCGATCACAGACTCCTCAGAATGGTGTTGGGAATGTTGCAGATCTTCATAGCAACAGCATAATTATTCAAACGTTATTTTGGATTTATCTAGACTCAACTGTGTGAGGAATTTGTATAATGAAGGTCTTGCACTGAAATATTTTCAGATGAAAAGGTGAATTGTGTTTAAGAGTCTTAGTAACCACAGCCTTAGCGATTTTCGGTAGGAGAGGGCAGTAAAAACAAAATCAAGCCCAGTCTCTGTAACTTTAGCTAAGCGTGATGGACTTGTCTGCGCTCTCTGCTGTGATTTACCGTCTTTGGTGTTCAAACCAGTTAGAACACATAAAGGAAAAGCTGAAAATGAGCATCAGTTGAGACTGCGGTTTGCCCTCAGTTCACTGTGTTATGCTTGGCTTTCCAAGCATGAGTAACTGCTGGCTATCAGATGTCAACATCTGTCTCCTCTGTATCCATTAAAATGCACATTTTGGGGTCGTTTCCTGCAGTTGGGAATTCATTCTCACTCATGAGTAACCACAGCAACCTTACTTCTGTTCTGTTCACTTGAAAGGGACTAGGGACTTTTCCTGTGTTTTGGTGTGGTTACAGCTCAAATACCGTTATTCTCACCTACCTCAGCCAATCACAAATAAACAGCCTAACAGGCTGGGTAAACAGGCCAGAGCTCAAATAAGTTCCTCCAACTTTAGACGGTGTGAGACACACTTCATATCTACTTACAATTTTGGCATTAGTTTGCATTTTTATACCACTGATGTAATTAATGCAGAAAGAATCAACTCTGCCTGCTGTATAATCATTATCTGTCCTATTCCCAAAGTTCTACACTGCAAAGGTGATGGACAGGGCCGTTTCTGGCTTTCTGGTGGTCCTTTTGCAAATCTGCCCCCCTGGATGAAATACATATAAACAAAAAAAAATTTAAACTTAAAAAAAACATTCAAGGAGATGTTTTTTTCCTCATGTTTTTGAGAATATGGGCCAACTGTATGGGTTAAACCTGCAGCTGCTACCAGTGTCAGACAGTAATGGACAGCAGCAATGTGGAATGTGCTGTTCCCTAAATGCTAATGTGAACCATGGTTGGATACGGATTCAAAATTTGATATGAAGAATCTAACACATAGTTGCAGTGTTAAAACTGATAAAATGTCTATGGTTCTAGTATATGGGCTTTGGCAATGATAATAAAAAAATAATAGCTCACGGCATCAAAAAAAAGAACTATGAACTAGTTCATGTTTCGGAATTATGAACAAACTACTAAACTATAAATAAATTTGATCTATGATCGAACTCTTTCTTTCCCAACGCTGCATATAAATGTAAATTTGAAGAATCTAATGTTGCTGCATTGTTAACAGCATCATCACCGTCATTTTCTATCTTCTATTTTCTCTCGCTTCTTAGTTTAGGACAGATTAGGATCATAGCTGCTGGCCAGATTCATGACTGATATTGATTATGGTAAAATGATAAACAGCAGGATACCTAAACAGCTGTTGGACCAGTGTCTAAATTCATAGGGACAAGTTGAAGTTAAGACTCGGTCAGTAGTTGGAGTCAGAGAATAAGTTTATTAGAAGACTTTATATTAAAACATTTTGAAGTAAAACAAATTGATACAGCCTAATCTGTCGCTTTCAGATGCAATGAAACACTTTTACAATAAGTGCATTTTATTGAGAAAACCATATTAAAGTTAAACATATACAAATATTTTTAAAACCAACAACTGACTACTACATACTGTAGTATATAGTAACCAGTCTAACCTCTCAATGACCTATACAGATGATACTTAAAATATGGGGAAAAATGCTAGATAATATACACTCACCAGCCACTTTATTAGGTACACCTGTCCAACTGCTCGTTAACACTTAATTTCTAATCAGCCAATCACATGGCGGCAACTCAGTGCATTTAGGCATGTAGACATGGTCAAGACAATCTCCTGCAGTTCAAACCAGCATCAGTATGGGGAAGAAAGGTGATTTGAGTGACTTTGAACGTGGCATGGTTGTTGGTGCCAGAAGGGCTGGTCTGAGTATTTCAGAAACTGCTGATCTACTGGGATTTTCACGCACAACCATCTCTAGGGTTTACAGAGAATGGTCCAAAAAAGAAAAAATATCCAGTGAGCGGCAGTTCTGTGGGTGGAAATGCCTTGTTGATACCAGAGGTCAGAGGAGAATGGCCAGACTGGTTCGAGCTGATAGAAAGGCAACAGTGACTCAAATAACCACCTGTTACAACCAAGGTAGGCAGAAGAGCATCTCTGAACGCACAGTACGTCCAACTTTGAGGCAGATGGGCTACAGCAGCAGAAGACCACGCCGGGTGCCACTCCTTTCAGCAAAGAACAGGAAACTGAGGCTACAATTTGCACAAGCTCATTGAAATTGGACAATAGAAGATTGGAAAAACGTTGCCTGGTCTGATGAGTCTCGATTTCTGCTGCGACATTCGGATGGTAGGGTCAGAATTTGGCGTCAACTACATGAAAGCATGGATCCATCCTGCCTTGTATCAATGGTTCAGGCTGGTGGTGGTGGTGTAATGGTGTGGGGAATATTTTCTTGGCACTCTTTGGGCCCCTTGGTACCAACTGAGCATTGTTGCAACACCACAGCCTACCTGAGTATTGTTGCTGACCATGTCCATCCCTTTATGACCACAATGTACCCAACTTCTGATGGCTACTTTCAGCAGGATAATGCACCATGTCATAAAGCTGGAATCATCTCAGACTGGTTTCTTGAACATGACAATGAGTTCACTATACTCAAATGGCCTCCACAGTCACCAGATCTCAATCCAATAGAGCATCTTTGGGATGTGGTGAAACGGGAGATTTGCATCATGGATGTGCAGCCGACAAATCTGCACCAACTGTGTGATGCCATCATGTCAATATGGATCAAATTCTCTGAGGAATGCTTCCAGCACCTTGTTGAATCTATGCCACAAAGAATTGAGGCAGTTCTGAAGGCAAAAGGGGGTCCAACCCGTTACTAGCGTGGTGTAGCTAATAAAGTGGCCGGTGAGTGTATAGTCCTATAGCCATTAACAGGGACCCTGTCTGTAGGGGAAAAACATAGAGCCCCCCTGGTGGTTAGGTGGGGTTCAGCTTTTATAATGCAAATACCCCAAAAAATGGCCCTGTAGATGGATAACGGCACTAATCGTTTAAAATCCATGATTTGAACTGTTCTAATTACAAAAACCTGTAATAGTAGAAATGGCACATCATCCTCAAGTATTTAAGTAAGTAAGTAAGACTTGGCAACATTCTCTCAGGCTTGGTCCTCGCCGGTTTGGGGCTATATGATTAGATGAGTATCTGAATCAAAACATTTCTCTCCTCTTCCCTTTTATTGCAGTTCCAAGAATAAAGAAATGACTTCATTCAGTCTCAAATCCAAAGCATCTAACGATGATGTGGTTGCACCATTATACAAGAAATGGACTCTAACGTTTCCGTATTTCTGCAGGAAAAGTCTGTTTTTTTGTGTCCATTTGACATCCTTGATAAGCTGAAACCCAATACTTCTCTACCACAGGATAATTTTAAGCCCACTGCCAACAGCAGTTTGGACATTTAATTACTCAATTATTTGTTACATGGAGAGTTGCTCTGAAAGCCTACAGCATAATCACATAATGACCTATAATCAGTTGGGCAGAGTCAGCTACCCCTTGAAAGTACCTGCAAAAAAAATATTGTTTCTGTCCAACCAAGACCACAAAATCGTAAAAGCATTAAATTAATAATTCCCATTTACATATTGGGGTTGGTTCACTGTTGGTAAAACACCAAATTAAGGAGAGAAAATAGCTTTGCACTTTTTACCCTTTGAATGATGGCTGTAAGTGTCTGATAGCTATCTGACCCAGTGCTCTCTACTGGATATCATTGACAGAACTTCCTTAAAATGGAAACAGCTATTTTTACCCATACAGATTTTTGTACACCTCTGTCCTCTGTATGTTCCATTTTCTTTTGTTATACACAGTACATGACCATGGAGAGGTAACTATAACAAAAACAACTATAATTGCTTGATGGAAAATATCAGCCGAGGGAATATTATTATTTGGAAACTGTTTAATCATTCATCAGCAGTAATTGATTTTTTTGGCCACTTGGTCTATACTGTAAACATAATGTTGTCATACATGTAGGCAGTGATTTTTTACACATCCAGCATACACAGAGCAACATTCGAGTCATTTGGAGTCACCTGGCTAATTAAAGTCAAATATTCCCTTTTAGCACAGTTTTTGGGGCAGCTGTTGGTGGACGTCAGGCTCCTGTCGTCCACCAATAAAATAGCTTTGTAAAGCAAAATGTCAAAGGAACAGAATGACCAAAGTGTTTGAGAATTGCAGACGTGTCACGTGTGGACAGTGCCCAGTGTGTGTTCTGTTTCAATTCATATCCATATAATTAGTTTCAACTCTGACTTTTAACGGCTATTGTCGTGAATTCGCATCATGCCATTTACATTTCCACTGCAGCAGAGATAGCATATGCATTCTTTCCCCGATGCTATTGAAAGTGAGTTTCAAAAGAAGAAACACTGAGGTCTAGCTATGGATATTCCAACACAGGAGGTGTGTTCAGATGCTGTGGGTCACTGGCCAGTGGTTGAAATTGAATGGCAACGCTATAAATTCCTAAAATGTAAAGGCCAGACTGTCTTCAAATGCTCAAAGTGCAATGTTCTCTGTCTCAACAAGAACCACAACTGCTTTCATGAATTCCACAAATAAGGACCAAAGGGTCCAATTCGGCACTGGATGACTTTTCAAAGTGCAAAAAAAAGTGGACACAGACTGTTTGACACCACTGTTCTAGCTGGTCTCTAGTTATAGTATAGTAGTTAATAGTTACTTAGTTATATTCTAAATAATAGCGCTAATAATAATAAACAATTTTGTGGCTTCAATAAAAAATGTATCATTGGTTACCATCACTGCCTATTGTCGCTAATTTGCATCAAACCTATTTTATGTGCTATAGACAAATTAACAACCTCTACTTAATGTACCATCAGACTGAAAGTAATCTGGTGATAAGTTCAGTATTTATTCTCTTTTAAGTCAGTTTTTGACACCAAGTGATTTAGTGAAATATATCTAGCACTACACATATTATAATTATGTAAATTGTCTCTATTAATTCTTAAAGGTTCCAAAATAAGTGTGGACATTGGTTCTCTTACCTACATTATTAAACAGTCATTTGAAGTTGACTGTTTAACTGTTCAAACAATACACACACAGGTTTTTATGTCACTGGTTAGACATGTACATTTTGTAAGAAAAAATCATCTTGACCTTAGAGTGTACTTATTGTCTGAAGTTTGAAAAATAATATAGAAGCTTCAATTGGGAACAGTTTTGCCTTTAAACTACAAAGGCAGCTTCATTCGGTTAGGATGATATACACGGCCACATGGAAGTGTAGTAACATCAAGAGTTGAAAGAACTGTAAAAGGTTTGAAAGGGATCTCTGGCTAGACACAACTTTTCTTATTCAATTGCTTTTTGTCTGTTTGCCAGCTGTTACGTGTTTGAAGTGGTCGAGGTCTTGAGAGAAACCATTTACGCTGACAATGTTTTGAAGTATCGTTTGGCCATTTACTTGGCCATTGGAAGCCTGTTGAAGTTTTTGAGACACAGCTCCAGTCAGTGTATACGAAAAACCGGGGCAAATATATTCATGCTAAGCAACTCTGGAAAGACATTACTCATTCTACGCTCTAGGAGAACTGTGAAAGCATTGCTCAAAGGCAATATCCAGAGCTGACACTCCCAACATCTCAAGACAGGTAGTTTCTATGGAACTAAAGACAGAATCAACAACACAGCATTTAGATGACAGCTGTTGGCTGCAGACATGTTTTTTCTTCCTAGAAAATGCTTGTCTTGAGTTCCTTTAAGTTTCTATTGAAAACAAGGTCTCGAACACGGCTAGAGAAATAACCCGAATCTTAGAGGAATACCATGTCTATAGTTGCACATCAGTCAGCTCGTCAACAATGTCAACCTCTCTGCTCTATCGCCTTTTGTTGTCTCAGTGCACTATCCTCTCACATCTATCCAACCTGTTGAAGGGAATGAAAGGCTATCGGTTTCCCTTTTGTTGTTACAAGTGTTTCGTGTTTTCATATTGTTAAGAAATAGAATGTTTAATGCATTCTGCAGAGGATTCACTACATGTTATGGCTCCTTTGCTCATTTGTGAAAGCCTTAACACAACCTGGGACAGAATTCTACGCTTACGTGCTCAGCTGGAGGTTGGAATGTATTCACTGCCACACTGTAGTGAATATAATCTTACCGCCTGAAACTTAAGGTTGTTTGCGGCCACACAGGTTTTTGGGATGTGTTGCCTATTTGGTTCATCAGATTGGAAAGATTCCCTGTGGCTAGAGTCATGGAAAGAAAGGAACAAAGTTGTTACCTGTAACTTGATTTTTTGCAAAAGCAGCTCTAGGAATGAGAATGTCAGTCCACCAGTTTGGATGCACTTTGAATAGATATTCATGGGCTTATTGATCCTGACTTTTCACCACCAGTACATTTTTTTTCCCTTCAAGAGAAATGTCTCAACTGGATTGTGATGAAATTTAGTACAAACATGTTCCCGACAGGACTGTTCAAAATTTGATGACATGTACTTAATACTGTACTTTATTGAAAATATGTTTAAAGTGTGACAAGTGAGAGACATGAGGCAATAAACAAAGATAGGGGGAAAAAAGTAATAGAAAACACAACGAGCAGACATTTCAAAATAAAACAGGAATGAGACACTGGAACATACATAGGCGATTGCTTCCCGGAAGGTGTTACTTTTCATTTCAGCATTCATCTGGGGTTGTTCTGATGGATGATATCATCTTCCATCAGGTTGGATGACCCAAATTCACGTTGGAGAGCTGCCATCATGACACCATGCTCCCTACTGTCAGAAACATGCAGTGATCTAAAATAACTGCTGAGTAATTGGGGGCTGGGAAAAAAAGAAGAAGAGAAGAAGAGCTCTTGCCGGCTGGAGATGCCACTAATTGGACAAGATTCTTGCAAAGCATTATGGGAATCAAATATGGCCAATAACTCAGTACTAGATACAATATATGATCGATAATTGATAAAATACTGACAATAAGAACAATCAATATTGGATCTACCCATATAGATTTTGTTTTACAAAGCCCCCCAAAACAGATGATTTCCAGGGTGGATATAAAACCTACATGGAGTACAATCACAACAAAGGCAGCATTGAAACAACTAAAACTTTAGCTTTTAGTCTAAAAAAAACATTTAAGGAGCTATGATTTACTCATCAAAAGTTATGCAAAGTTAAATGATATTGTGTCGTTGTCCATGACAGTGGCCTTTCAGGAAGTTAAAGAGATAGTCTGGTTGGTGCTAACACCAATCATAATTCTTAGTGCGTACCCCCTTCTGATATCATCATCCATCACAATGATTCACTGTAAACGTCATCAACTGCCAATTAACAAGCATCGCCCAACCCTACCTGTAAAGCCCTCCAGTGTTTCTGTGCAAAGAATGTGTTTTTAATTTTTTAAAAACTTTTTAAAAAATGTATCTGGTACCAAGTTTTAGGGTTACATCAAATGAGTTATTTTATATTGTAATCTGTACAATATTTTATATATATATATATATATATATATATATATATATATATATATATATATATATATATATATATATATAAACCTGCCTTGTTCTGCCTATGTGACAATGATCAATAGTCACAACCATTTAGTTGTAAATTACCTAGAAACCATATTACTTGGTAATTTCACAGCACCTAACATCTTTCTCTGATGCATTATTTCTATTTAATGGTTACAGTCACAGCTTCAGAGGTTCTTACTTGGAATCCTTTCAGGTTCAAGCTTTCAAGTTGAATTCTGTTAAAGCATAAACTGGTTGCTAGATTTACAACAATGTTTAAATAATTAAGACAAAGTAAATGGAATAGTCTTGTGTGGTTGAGCGAGTGACAGCCACACTCGCGCCCATATTCACCCTGGCTGCACATATATGTGCACAAACACATGAACACACACAGAAACGTTTTAGACTGTGTCAAAGCATGTGTAAGTCACTCTGAAGATTCACTGGTGGACCTTTCCCTCTCAGGCATAATTTACAACCTCAAAGTGCTGCTTCTGTCTTTACAGTTATAATTACAGACACATACATTCACACACTCCCACACAAACACACACACACACACAGAGCTTCTGGCAGGTAATTTAGTGCACCAAAAAAAAAAAATCCTTACTCAGCAAAATGCCTTTATCAAAATTGCTTCCTCACAAGTCTGGACTCCACTCCATGACCTGCAATCAAGCTCAGATCTTTAATTCAGGCATAGCGGGTTATCCAAGAACTGGAGGAGTTGGGAATCAAACCACTGATGTTACGATGAAGCGGATTGCCTTGTTGCTATACATGTAAAAACGCTTTGCCTATACAGTGTTAAACCTTCCGTGTGTGTGTTTTTTTCTTTCATAGTCACAGTCATCAACAGCAATTATGTCTCAGTTTCAGGCCTGATGTTCTGTATTATGCTGCTATTCTACCTTGTCCGGGTCTGTTCTGAATTAACGTGTTAACTTGTTTGTGTTTTGTCTCTCCCGTCTCCAACAAAACTGTGAGCATATTTCGATATAACAAGTAGCAGGAGACGCCATGACCCTGCTGCTCAGAAGACCTGTGCAAACTCTGTCACGGATGTAACGCTTTGCTATTTCACAGAAAAGAGCAGGTCTCTTCGCACTGTCGCCATGGTAATTACAGCAATTGCAACTGCTGACTGTCCAGTATAGAATTTGTGACATGAGGTATGAGGGACACAGGATGCCTTGAGGACACTGCGGGATGACTCTGTCCTTAGTCTGACTTGTAAAAGGACCTGTTATTAGGAACATGCTTGTTTTTAATGTCAGTGTTTAATAAAAGAATAGATGCACACGCACTTGAAAGTATGTGTGAGGGTATTTAAAAAGCCGTAAAGATGGTGAATGGTGTGTGTCATTATAGGTGCCATCTGTTCATTAAACACACAAGTTATATTTATATTGAGTGTTACCGGAACACATTGTGTGTATCCTTGAGGTCTAACAAATGTTGTGAATGCTTTTTCTTCCTCAAAGCCATTTCTTTAGATGTATTTTCAAATCCTGTATTGTTTTCATTTTTTTTACAAGCTTGCAGTGTTCTTCTTTCCTGCCTCTGCTGGTACATTGCTGCCTTTATTGCCCGGTATTACATTACAGCCACCTCTAGATCGCTGGAATAGTGTGAAACTATTGTAAGGACTATGGCCTTGTTCATTTGGCAACAGTTTCGGCACAAAACTGGAAGTATTTCTATGTTTGGGCTTTCCTTTTACATGACAATGGCATTGCAGGTTCCTGACGATGCAATCTTTTGATACCAGGCTCCAGATATGAGTATTCCAACTTTACAACCCTTTCTATCACCATGTGTGCTACATATTGTTACAGGATCTTTATTTAGTTGTGAGTTTATCCTGCAACAAAGTGTTGATTTGCTGCACTATTTTTGTGATCAACAAAGAGCATTTGTATGCAGGCACTACTGGCCTGACATGCATATTACGCTGTTTTCAATAGGGGTGGTTAATCTATCTGTTTTCCCAATTCACTTTGATTACGATTAGAGCAGCTGCAACTTCAGAGTTATTTGATTTAACTTAAATAAATATCCACACTTTCAAATAAATGTACAGGTTTTTATTCCTTATATAACAAATATACAGCTTTTTGAACTTTGTGTTCACAGTCACATCTGTTTAATGTCTTGGACCTTCATGAAAACCAAAATGGCAAAACCTGTTACTAGCTTATATGGCTTTTGACTGGTCATGTTATACTAAACAAGAACAATCAGTGGTCTAGAATGAACAGGTTATTTGCACTATCATGCAGGGGTAGAAATGACTAGAACACCATGACAGAACACAACACAGTAACTTGTGAGCGATCAAGTTGCACTGAACATACATTGCTCTGGAACAACCAGGTTCTTAAAGAGGAAGATGAGCTGGCCCACATGTGGAGTGAGTGTGCTTCATTGTACTGAGGCATCCATCGTTCCCCGCTATGGAGAACACTCTCTCCACAGCAACGCTCGTATCTTGGACACATAAATATTGTTTGGCCATGTTGGCTAGGAGAGGATATGATCGTTGGTGCTCCACCACTCAAGAGGGTCGTCAAGTGAGAGGAAGAGAAGGGGCCTCCGGATACATGTGAACTTCTTCCTCAGCCCTGGTTTGTGCAGACCACTGTGGTGACAACACTACAACACTAAAGGTTTGGCCAGTCAAAGAAGAGCTTTTTGATGCGGAAGGCCCATCCTCCTTCAGCTTCGGGGACTCGTCCCAAATGTTCTGAGCTATGTCATCCTCCTGATCATGCTGCTCAGCCAAATCATCACCTTCCCCCTCAGAGACCCCAGCCTCTTGCCTCACCACCTGACACAGGGAAACAGTAAATTGAGGAAGGTTAAAATGCAAAATTTTACAAATACAAAAGCATCATTGTAATCGATGGCCAACGTTTTAAGTTGACATTCTAAGTCAGCATTTTACAAACAATACCTTCTCCATGAAACCAAGGCATTCATTTTTTTATTTCTATTTTGGCCATAATGTTCCAATTACAGCTGACACAGTGGTTAGTGCTGTTGCCTCACAGCAAGAGGGTCGCAGGTTCAATACCTTGGTCTAGGACCTTTCTGTGGAGTTTGCATGTTCTTCTTGTGTCTGTGTCGGTTTTCTCCAGGTTCTCCAGCTTCCTCCCACAGTCCAAAAACATGCTGAGATTAATTGGAGACTCTAAATTGTCCATAGGTGTGAGTGTGTAAGTGAATGGTGTGTGTGCCCCACAATAGGCTGGTGACCATCTGGGGTGTATCCCTGCCTCTCACCTGTAATGCGCTGGGATAGGCTCCAGCAGACCCCTGTGACCCTAATCAGGAATAAGCAGGTATAGAAAATGACTGACTGATTGTTTCAAGTATTCTGTCATTCAGATAATTAACCAAAAACAGTAGAATTATTTATATCAAAGGAGAAACTACATCTTCGGATGCAGCCTCTGTAGTCATTCTGCTGTACAGTATGTCTCCAGTTTTTAATCCTCTGAAAAGAGTGGGAGAATTAAAATAGGGAATTGAGGGCAGATGCTGTATTGAGAGTGTGCCTCTCTTTTGTGGATATATATCACTTCTTCAAATCTTCCCGGACACCATGTTTGATTTCATGGGTCATCCTCTGGTACAGGGGTGAAGTGAGCCAGGGGCTGTACATGAAGTGGCGTGATAATGGAGAGGGTAGGCATACTCTCCTCAGACATGGTGATGGTAGCCAATTTCAGAGGCTTAAGGGCCTTCACTAGGTGTTCAGCGCCTGACATATCTGTTTCACTCAGTGTGTAGATATCATGTCCATCTTTACTCACCTGTAAGGATGATGGGAATTCAGAACAGCAAATGGTATCATTAATAATGTATAATAATACAAACATGTTCAGCCATTCATGCAAACATAACTCAGTCATTTAGACTCTCAATCTAAATTAACACGTGCACCACCAGTGCCTCCACAACACATGTATTGATTTGGCTGTATAGACATGATACATTCATGTGAAAATGGCACACTGATAATTAATCAACCCCTAATGGCAATAGAATTAGGTCAAATAAAGTCTTAAATTCATACTTGACATAGCCGGCTGCTGTTCGAGGAACCGATCCATCATGTCAAAGCTACTGTTCCACCTTGTTGGAGATGTTTTCACTAAACTGTTTTTAGTTTATGTGTGGGCAGTTCTCGTCTCGTCTAGTCTCGTCTTCTTCCGCTTATCCATTGTCGGGTCACGGGGGCAGCAGCTTCAGTAGGGAAGCCAGTAGTAGGGCAGTTCTTATGAAATGAAAAATTAATCAATGAGTATGTTATTATTTTAGCCTACATTTGGATATATTTGAATATATTTCAATATATTTTAAATAACCTCCTGGTAGAATAAAATATTTTTTAGCTTGCTTTGTATACCAGAGTTAAAAATAGCATCAATTAGATTACAAAGTCAACTTTTTTTTTTTTTTGTAATTAATGTTAAGCGTTTTGCTTACTGAGTAGCGCCTGCTTTTGCTCTAGTCTATGACTGGCTGTGGTGCTGCGGTGAAAGAAGGTGCTTATATGTCGGACCTGCAACAGCAGGTCGACCAACAGTCAAGCTACAGTTTGCAGTTTCAGGGCTCGTTGACAGGCGAGGTTCAATGTAAGTGCTTAACACCACACGTGTAGAAAGTCGCTAAGCTCTGCAGCCGGGTTCATGTTTGAGGCATCGACAGGGACAAGAACCAAGAACCAGACAAGAACCTGTTAATTCCCATGGAAGGTTTCCAACCAAATTCCTGGAATTTTGTAGCCCTAACGTTGACTAACACCACATTGCCACAGTACTTCAGTTTAATGCAGAAATGTCGACAGACAGCATGTGAACTATTGACATTTTTGGAGTTGCTGCAATAAAAGCCAGAATTAGTCCACACACTTGCTTTAAGTCCAGATAGAGGTGGGTGAAAAATCAGTTGGTTGCTGAAACCAGTTTCCTCATCCAATTTAGTGCTTGCTCCAGCTGCCACTGCAGTCTTTGCAGATAGGCGTGTGTACAGTGGCCGAGATGTATGGAGGTGCACACGTGACATTCAACTTATGTTGGCCTCAAGATCATTTAATAGTGCCAAAAATAACTGATTTTTGAAAACGTAAAAATCAAGTCATACTCGTCCATAACATAATTGCGGCAAATCAATAATCACATTTTTTCCACCAACCCTAATTTTCAATAGACTTTGTAGATCCTCCTCAGGAACAAAAAATAAGGATCAGACCATAACGAAATTTGTCGGCTTCAGGCGTTTTCATGAGCATTATCATTGAAACAAGGTCCATGCATTGTGTCGTTCGCTTGCACATAAGGATGCATACTATACACTGTACACAAGCCTGAGACAAACAAAACAGTGTTCCACATGTGAGAAAAAAAAAAACGCACCATAGCCAGAAATTCCACATGGAACCTTTAATTACATAGATTTACTAAAAGACAACACATTGACTTGACACAACTGATTTGCATGCATGTCTGCAAAGAACCATTGGTTCTTCGCAGACTGGATCAAAGCCAGAGATATGGTTGATTAGTTTTATGTCCTATTAAGGATGCAAATCAACTGATGTTCTTGTTTGTTGCAGAGGTGCATGGGACTGAGATTCCCACTAAGAGACCTCCCATGGATACTTGGTTTTGGCAGGAGTCGGCCAGAAAGCAACATCTGACTCAGCAAAGAACCAAGATGAAGTCAAATCAACTAGAGGACACCCGAACCCAGAGAGTTCCACAGGCAAGTGACAATTCATTAATTTCCTTTAATAATATTAAAATAACCTCACTAAATGCTTTTTTTGGCTATCAGATCTCCCTTTTTTAATTTTCAGTTTAACAAAACTGAAACAAACACTGACATGCAGTCAATTTCATCATCGTGTCAACAATAATTACAGACATGAAGTAAAATAAGTACAATGTTAGTCTATAATTATCCTGACAACACACGTCATAAGAAACAGAGTGTGCCAAAAATAAATTGCAGCATTAGAGCTGGTGTGTAAATGTTTCAAATCCTGTCCCCTGAATCAAACATAAACCAACTGCACACACGTACACGCACACACACACACACACATACATGTATAAACTAATTATGTATAATAACTAAATAAAAAGAATATATTAGGATTTATATCCTCAGCCCCATTTATGTGAGCTGTCAATAGCTCCATATAACCTCATTGTTTAATGGACAGAGTATTTAGAGGCTTCCAACGTGTTGAAATAATTTTCTTAGCAGCTGTGAAGCCTGCTAGCACAAAATCTATTAAATTCTAAAAATACCTTTTCCTACCTTGTGCCTATTAAGACCAAGAACAGTTTTAAACCATCTCATGGACAAAAACACAGGTGTAAGTCACTCACTTTACTCTCATACTTCCAAAATTATTTAAATGTAGAATTCTTACTCTAAAAGTAAACCTTATATAACTAGAATTTGTCTGTTGAATTCTAACAGACGCTCCCCCGCCTACTGACTGAAAATCTGTGGCAGCTCCCCCCCTTAGTAACAGCCTTGTTACTGTTCTGCTGCAGATAATGAACAACATAGAGGGTTCAACTGAATCAATATTTAGGGCAATATTATGTCTAACTGGACACTGTTGGTGCGTATATCTCCTGTTACATCAGCTGTGAGTGGCTGACACCTGATATATGATCTGTCAGTTCTGTGAAATGCTCAGTATGGTCATCAAAGGTCAAGCAGTCAAACAGTGACAAAAGGTCAACAATGTGCTACTGTGTGAGCAACCTTGTCTAGCACAGTAGTGCCCTCCTCTGGGCACCGTTTGACTCAAACAAACACACACGTGCACACACACACACACACACACACACACACACACACACACACACAAGCTCACACACCCACATACTTGCACATAGATATAGATAGACAAATTTATTCAATGCAGACTAACCTTAACTTTATATCCAGCGTTAACCACAACTCCCTCAACTTTAACTTAACACTGCGTCTCACACTCACCTAAACTAAGAATTTTAAGTCTAAACTCTCCTGCCCCCCCAATTACCACACACACACACACAAATTTGAGGAATAGTTCTGTGTGAACAGATGTCTGTACCGACAACACGATTAATACAAGTACATACATATGAAGATGAAGGGGATCAGTCATGGAGTCATGGGTGTTTTATGAAACTTTTATTGTATGTTATTCTATTTATTTAGCCTCTATTTAACCAGGTGTCTCCCATTGAGAGCAAAGATCTCTTTTACAACAGAGACCTGGCCAAGAATAATAGCAACACAGTTTCAACAGTCAACACAAAATCATGATATAAATCACAGGTTTGAGTAACGTTATATTAATCAGATAATAGATTTGCATACAGACAACAGGGACTTAATAGATTGTTTAAAAGTTGTTCAGGGATACTATGCTTTCAAGTTTAAGATCCGTCTCAGATTGCTCCATGCAGGAGTTGCAAAAAAATGTAAACGTTTCCCAGTTCAGTTGGGACTTTGGCGACGATAAACTGCAACATGCTCTTAGAACAGAAACTATATTTTCCATTTTTCAGCGGAGATAAGTAATGCTCCTGTTTTATGTTGTATATGTATTGTTGTGTTCATGTATGTATTACTGAGTCTTGTACGGTTTTACTCTACTGTTAGTTTTAACATATTTTAATGAGTCTATAAAATGTGTGGTATATGGCATACGTTCCTATTATATACTATAAAATTAAAGTTAAATAAAATAATAAAAACTCAGACACAGACCTTTTAACAGAGTGACAAATGGGGGGAAAAATCACTCCAGGCTTAGATCACATATTTTTGAAAGTGAAATTTTTTGACCCCTTGCTAAAAAAACCTTTCCACACCACCAATGTGATAAAAAATATATTTAACCACATAAAGCTACAAAAACCTCCTCAAACAATGTCAAGCACATGTCAAAGCAGTAGGTGGTGATAGCATGCCTAACAGGAAGATTATTTTAGCCAATCACAAGGTACTCCACTCGTGTCTATGGATACAACTTGCTGGTGAGTTGACAGTTGCAAGCGATTGGCTTCGAAGAGAAATCTCTAAAAAGCATTTTAGAAATAGGGTCAAGTCGTGAGGGGGGGGCGCAATATTTCTACTGGATTATATAGTAGGATACAGGACAATAAAGTCCTAGTCCTGCAGATGGCAGCAATGCAACTTTTTGGATGTCACCTGCCTTAAAACCCCAAAGAAGAAAAAGAAACTGCGATTTTCCCATCCACACAACTGTGGAAACCAGACTTTTCAAAAAAAGTTCATGCTGGACTCTGTTTTCCAAAAAAAGCGTTGGTTTCAGGAGCCAACAACTACAGTTACGTATGGATCAAACGCTGAACTGTGCAGAGAAATGCATGGTTTCAAAAATATCTGTGTTGTGTGGACTAGGCCTGAGAAACTAATCTGGAAATCTAATCGAGAATCAAAGAAAGGGGGAAGAAAATCACTCCGAGAGGAGGAATAAATACAGCAAATAAAACAAGGCTAACACAAAACGCTCAGTCGAGGAGGAATCTCTGGCCTGATAATTATTAACAAAAATAAAACAGCTCCCACCAAAAAGCAGAGAATCTTAGCTAAGGGATGAAACTTTTATCACAAAATTAAACCCTACAACTTATGAACAACTATGAATGAGAATTTAATAATAGAAGTTACAAACAAAAAAATCACTGTTACAGAGCAAAACAAATGGCTATGGACAGAAACTATGACTGAGAATCTGAACTAAGATACAAATTACAAACAACAAAAATCACTCAGGTTCAACAACTTATCTATATGACTGTGGTCTGTCCAACAGACAAAGATACTGACACAAGACAAGGGACGGCTGCTTCATGAAGCAGGAGCTGTTTGTGTTTTATGTAGTGGGAGTTTGGAGCTACAGAAAAACTCCCTCAGCAGACTTGCAGCATGTCTGTGGCATATTTAGCCGCCCTGTGTTACGTGACCTATACGCAAACAGTTTGGATGCAGTTTAGTTAATTATTCTTGCAGCTGATATATGTAGAATATGCCCTCTAACAACTGCCTACATTTTTTGCTGATAGTTTCCTGATAGTGTCCTACTATGTGAAGCTATTATGTAATGCAACAATAGTTATAAAACGGTGACATCGGATGATACATCTTTTTTTTCAAATTCAATGTGGGAATCTTAAAGCAGCATGAGCTGCACCCATTTTAGTTTAGTTAGTTTTCCTCGCTGTGATACTGTAACTTGATTGTGTGGGACATTTTCACAATGAAAGTGATGTTGTTTTTCTCTCCCTGTGGAATGCACAACACAGTCTATACATTGAAACGCCGACCCCCCTCCCCTTTCCTCCCCTCTTCATTCTTTAAAAATTCACTCGTCTCACAACAAAAGCTTCACAAATAATAAAAAACAGTTCCTGGAAATCCCTTAATGGGAGGGCGTACAAACATATTCTTTCTGTTTCATGCAAATGAGTCTGGGCCCAGGGGGTTATGCATTTATGTCACCACTTGGCAAACAATGATACGCATTTACTCATTTTCTCCCTCACTTACTCTACTCGCTCACTTCGCAGCAAAAACAAAATACAACAAAAAAACATAAGTGGGAGGGCACAAAACGATTGTCAGGATCATTAGATGCAACAAAAGAGAGAATGCGGAAAAAAAGAGTTGCGCGACCAGGCAGGGGGAGGGACTTCAGACGGCTGGGGTCAAGCATGGATGCACTTCGTTGTGGGTGGTCATAGGAGGTCAAATACAGTATACAAAGTGCTTCGCTGTCAGAACTAGGGTCATGTCAGATCTGTTATCTTTATGCCGCCACTGAAAATATATATTGTTTAAATTTTGTTATTTTTAAATCTTTGGCATCATATTCATATCAGTATTGCCATATGCAAATTGACATTGTCATGATTTGCATTTAAATTCAAAAGCCTCATTTCAATGCTCCACTTCAAATTCAAAAAATGTGTGTATGCTAATGAAGTGAAAGCAACCCCCCCGCCCCCCTTTTTTCTTTATTCATGAAAAGCAGATTTTGGGGGAGAAACAAATATTTTTTTGGTGATAAAATGAATAGTGAGCGTGAGTCATTGTCCCAGCAGGAACATCACAATTTACTGTAAGGTTTCAGTGCAAGTGTTACTTATTAGTAACCATGATGCAATTCCTTTCCTATGAGTGCTTTTAAAACAGACTTGTGTGAAGTGAAAGAGGCGACGGGAAGAAAATAAATCCAGTCGTCCTCACTACATGCACAAAACACATTCTAACATTCAGATGAGGTAGTTTCAGCAGTCTGAATTAGTCAAATCAAACTTACATGTGACTACTGCTCAGCAAACAAACTCTGTCTGTGGAAACACAAAGAAGACATTTTAACTAGATATGCTCCTGATTCTTCTCAGTCCCAGCACTAAGCAGAACCTAAGGATACATATTTTATTGTAGCTTTTATTATTTCTTATCTCTCCGAATAATCACATAATGAAGGAATCTCTTCCTTATAGGAAGGAGGAACAATTACAACTAATTACAATTTAAGCATACAAGCAGTAGGACATGTGGATGTGTTACAGAAAATATCCAAACGCGCCTTTACTAAGAGGTCAAGGAGGTGAACAGTGAAAGTGCTGTGCATGCATCGAGGCGTGGGTTTATACACACATGAAGCCATTTCTATTATGAGGGGCCGGAGAGAAAGTGTGAAAGAAAGAGGCAGCAAGAGAGAGAGAGAAAGAAAGAGTACTTTTCATCCATATGTTCCGATGTCTGATAAGGTTGGAGGCAGACTGCACCTCCTCCTGCCTTTCTCTCTCATCGTCAGCCAACTCATCATAAGACTGGTCCTCTTTGATCCCACTGGCAGCCTGATACACTCTCTGTGTGCTCTGTGGTACAGTAAAGTGTGTGTGTCATTGTGTGTGCATGTGTATATATGAACATGTGTCTGCATAGATTTGTGTGTGTGTGTGTGTGTGTGTGTGTGTGTGTGTGTGTGTGTGTGTGTGTGTGTGTGTGTGTGCTCGTGTGTGTGTGTGTGTGGCCATGACCACCTGCTGAGTTAAGCAGTGAAGCCACTCATGTTCCTCTCCAGCAGACTTACATCAGTAATGTTGGCTGGACTCTCTGCCTGCCTGGCTGCACCTCATAAACATGTTAGCTATAAATGTGTGTATTTGTGACATTTTTATGAGGAACACAGAAGTATTTCATTTTTCCATTCTTTTGTTTGAACAGATTGCTTGGCCTGAAACTTGCCAAAGTGTTTTTTTATGTATCCTTTATGTCCACTTTGACAAATGCTAAAGGAATCATTGTCATGATTAGTGTTTTAATCATTCTCTCCTCATCCATCATTTCAGAGCGCCTGTCAGCAGGAGTTGGACAAGGTATTAGAGGAGATCTCTAAAATGACCTCTGAAGATAACAGAGGCCCACTGGAGAATCTCTATGTGCTCAAATTTCCAAACTGTGACAGACATGGACTGTACAACCTCAAACAGGTGAGCCATGGACAGAGCTGCTACTGCATTACACCACTTTACATAGACACTGCTCACTGAGGGAGACCACGGTGGCTGGTTCTATACAAAGTGACACCCATACATGAGTCAGGATGGGTACAAAGAGCCCATATTTTTAGGTACTGGTTCTTAATTAGGTCAGTACTAGAGTACAGAAAAATGGTTGTACTATTCGTATTTAACAATACATTGTTAAATGTCATCATTAATTTAGTTTTAACTTTCCTTTAATGATGATAAAGCCGCCATCATCAAGTGATGGCACTGTGGGTTTCAATGCTCTCCAGTCGTGGACAACAGAAAAAACATGTTCAAAAGTGTGTGAAATGCAGTTAAATGCATTCATAGTGATGAGAGTGAAACCCCAGCAAAGAAAGTAAAACCTGATACCGCATGACAATTAAATAGTTTAGCGCTAAAAGATGCTATTTTTTTCAAACTAACTTGTAGTCTAACACTTAGAACACTTTCTAAGGCTGTAGTGAAAGGTAAATTACCATCTGCCGCCATGTTGGATCCACAGTTATCAAGACAGTCGCTTCTGTGTTTCATCATCGTCTTGCTGCACTCTCCCCCGTTCTCTGATTGGATCCCTAGAAGAGGCGAAAATTGGGTCCTTGGTTTCCAGACTGAATTTCACAGCGAAGTGAATTTTCATGCAATGAAGGAGAACCAGGCTAAGAAAATATAGTTTTTGTGAGAAACATGAATAAACACAGCTGTTGGGATGATGCATTTACAGCACTTCCCCGGAATACAAATATGAACATTCGTAGATATTATCTACTGTTGACTGATGTCCATAAATGTTCAGAAAATGCTTTTGAAAAGTGCACCACTTCCAACTAGTTCCCCTTTCTGCTGCAATCCACAACGAGCAGCACCGCTTCATTCGTCTTCTCCAACACTTTTCCAATACTTTACTTTTCTGTAGAGAGCAGTAATGATATTTCAATGACCTCGAATGGCAATTATAGGTGAAATTTAATATATAACAGCTTATGAAGAATTCAGCCTAAAATCAGCCTTTTGGAAGCTATTATATCAATAATATAGGCATCATCTGTATTTCAAGAAAGTATTGGTACCTATAGTTAATCATGAATACAAATATTTGGCAATCAATTGCTTTCATCTTTCTAATTATTCTATGAGACACTTATTGTAAGCAGCTGATTTTTTTCTCCCCTTTCCTCTCACTTTCTATGAGCAGAGAGTGGAGTTGTGCACGTCACAGAGAAGCCTGTTTACTGTAAATTGTGGTCGACTGTGTCCTCTGTAGGGGAGGGTTGGGATTAGGCAGCACAAACACTTTTGGATGTGTGGAGACATAAAGTCCCAGCGAAAATCACTTTAAACCAAACTGTTCCTTTTACAAAATCAGTTTTGATGAAGACTGACCAAAAAGCGACCCTCTGTCTATCTCCTCCACCTTGATTACAAGCACATGTTGTGCAGACAAGCATCATTCAGACCAATTTGCCAGAGTTTCCAGAGATACCCAAACACAGTGCACTCTGTCACACAGAATTTAAGGAACATTTCTATAAAATGACGCACATCTAAAAATCTATAAACGGTGCCTCAGTAAGAGAGTGAGAGAATATCCTTTGACTGAATTTGGCATCTAAAACTAGTTTGTACCACTGGAAAAAAAATCACTCTCCTTATAATTCAGATTTTGTCTTAAATTCCATTACTCATCTAGATGTCAATTACTTTATATAATTTATGATGAGAATATATCTGATATAATTTATCAGTAATGTGAAGTACTATATTTTGTCCTTTATTTTAATAAAAGTAGAAATAATGACATCAAGAAACATCCCAATAAAATGTAAATGTCCTGAATTGAAAATGTCACTTGTTATTATCAGCAAAATGTACTTAAAAATAAAGTTTTAAAAGTAAAAAGACTTATTATGCAGGCTGTGCTATATTATTATGTTTTATTCACAAATTGCATGTAAGTGCATTTTAATGCTTTTAATCAACATGGACCCAATTTTAGATACTTTGGGTAAATTAACGCTAATAGTACTACATTTCACAACTTTCATAAAAGTGCATAGAAATTTAAAACAAAAATAAGAAAAGGGCAAAATTGGAAAAGAATATAGATAATAGAATATTAATTTTATATAAAATATTTTTTTTTTCTGAAATCAAATTTATTGAAGTAGAAGTCATAATATCTGCTTCTGAAATGTAACAGTGGAAATGTAAAGTAGTATCACATGGAAATACTCAAGTAAACTTGTACTTAAGTACAGTACTTGAGTACTATCATTTATACATTGAATTTACACCAAATCACTGCTGAAAACGTCCATTCTCCACAGATAGAATCTTTCAGGAATGTCCCAGTACTGTGATGTCACAGCTGCAGTTTTCCCATCGGCTGCCGAAGGTAAAACACCTGCTGTGACATCACTCATTAGGATTTTTGGCCGGAACAGTGACGTGTTTGAAAAGTTTCTCCTCACAGAGGGCGACAGCAGCAGCAGCAGCAGCAGCAGACAGGTTCACTGCTGACTGGCTGTTTGATGATGAGCGGTAACATATAAGAGCTGCTGAGTGGTTGCAGATGTCGTCGGGTTTCAGGTTCTGCTGGCAGCGGCTGGAGGTCGGATTATCGTGCGCCGACTTTGATGTAGGAAAAAGCTTCTGTTGTGATCAGTATCAATGATGATTATTGTTCCTGCACACGCAGCAGCTTTTGGTTCAGTCCACTTTTTTCCTACTTTTCCTTTTTCAAATATTTTTTTTCTCTGATTGCCTTTTTTCTCTCAATTTACAATTCAAATTAATTTTATTGGCATAAATGTTACAAAATTACTGCCAGAGCATAGGGAATCATTAAAAAAACGAACTTGATACATTTCATAAATTAAGACCAAAAAAGAGCAGCTTGATATGTTTACAGAAAGAAAAACGTGTGTGTCTATGTGCTTGTGTTGTTTGGTGTGTGTTTGTGTTAAATTGTTGTGTTATATTGTGTTGTATGTGTTATGTTAGATTGTGCTCTGTCTCTGTGTGTGTGTTCAAGTTACAGCTCTGGAAAATAATAAGAGACCACTGCAAAATTATCGTTTTTTTCTGATTTTACTACTTATATGAATGCGTTTGGGGAAAAGGAACATTTTTGTTTGAGTTTATAAACCATTTCTCCCAAAATTCCAAATAAAAATATTATTATTTAGAGCATTTATTTGCAGAAAATGATAAATGGTCAAAATAATAAAAAAGGTACAATGTTTTCAGACCTCAAACAATGCAAAGAAACCGTCTCCACAAGTCTTTACCATTGTTCTTGGTTCAGGTTTCACTAAATCAGTACCTCTTTAAGCAGAATGAGGTGTGCATGTGTTGGAATTCAACAGACACTGGAATGCAATGGCTGGAATACATGTAGAGATGCTGATTTAAGAATAAAAAATACACTGGTCTCTTATTTTTTTTCCAGAGCTGTATTGTTTGTGGTATATTGTGTTCAAGTCTCTCTCAATGTCTCACACACACGCGCGCATGCGCACACACACACACACACACAAAAACACAAAAGAAATCCCTTGTATCAGCCTGGCAAAATCACCCCAGAAAATCCTCATCCTCCCTCTTTCTCCCACCTGCCACCGCTCTCCACACAACAACCCTCTCTCCCCCTTCTTTATAAACTCTCACACACACTCTCGTCCTCAGTGCTCACACACACTCACACACACACGCACACGTGTGTGCGGGGAGATGTCATCATGAATGAGGCAACAGCTTCTGAGCTCAAGGTTACAAGGCAATAAAGCTGTTTTGGCATAGTTCATGGGAAGACTTTTGTTAAGCAAAGGAACGAACTGTGCTTCCGATCGGGGGCTCGAATTAGAATTTTTGCTCGTCCATAGAAATGGGACGGAGAAAGGACAAACAAGGTCACATATCCAGTGTGTTCCTGCGAGCACAGCAGAGCAGAAAAGGAGATTTGAATAGGCGCCGCCGTTTTCTTAAAAGCAGCCAATTTTCATCACTGGTCACAAACAACAAGCATTGTTTGGGACCGGAGTCCCCGGTTCCCAGGGGAGGAACACTGTACCTCCTCAACACTTTTTTTTTTTTTTTTCGGAGTTGTCCCTCCTTGTCGCCGAGTAATTACTGTAACTGTCACTTTTTTTGTTCTTTCTCATCGAAGGAAGAAAACGGAAAGTCTTTTCTTTCCCTCCACCCTCCACCCTCCCCCCCACAACCCCTCATTCTTCTCGCCGTCCCCCTCCACGGCCACCGCGGCGTAAACTGTGTCCACTTCAATTACGGCCTCGTTTCTGAGGAGAGGGGGGGGGAGTTGGGGGGAGGGGGGGGTAACTGGTCGGCTGGCATCACCCTGTGTGTTTGTGTGATTGTCTGTAATGTGCTTGCGTGGCTGTTGTGTTGTGAGTAGAGGGGGTATGACCCGAGGATGGGCTCCTATTGGCTGAGATTTTCGCCCACCCGAACCATGGCCCACGCTCTCATCCAATAGCATCCCACTACCGCCAGATACACAAGTCCACACACACACCAAAGCACCCCCCCAAACCCCTACTGTGTATCTTCACCCCTCCCTCTTTTTTTTTCGCCAGTGTTTTCCATCTTGTCTACTTTTGTTTTTTTCCTCCTCTCGTTCCAGTGCAACATGTCCAACCACGGCCAGCGGGGCGAGTGCTGGTGCGTCAACCCCATAACCGGGATCCAGATCCCAGCAACACCCCGAGTCAGAGGGGACCCCAACTGCAGCCGCTTCCAGGACGAGCTCCTAGTGGTGCCCACCGCGGCTGCCGCCTCACGCTAACGCAGGATTTGGCCATGAATAGAAAGAAGTTACTGAACATGAAGGCTTTTTTTCTGTAAACTGACATTATGTTTAAGGTTAAAGTGGTTTTAAAGGATAAGGCTGAGGGTTATTCTTTATTTTTCTCAACAAATCCCATGAAAAGACCAAATACCAACAATCATACCACTAGCTTTGGTTTCACATGTAATATGAGGATGAACTGTTTGTTGTTGGTCTTTCCGTGGGTTTGATGAAGACAAAGCTGCAATCATTGTTTTATTTTATTGTATTTATATTTTTTTTTTTGGGGGGGGGGGGTTCAGCTCATCAAGCTGTATACTGTATATCAGAGTGAGAGTGAGATTAAACAGAAATTCAACAGACACAGAGCAACATTTGGAGTTGTGTTTATAATCTCTATTCTAGCTCCACAAGTCTCATATAGCTACACCAGACTACTTAAGTGTTTGGTCTGGTGACACCTGTTTTCATTTCTGATAGATTTATGCTGTTTGCATTGGTTATATCCTTCACAATTCATAGTATTCTTGCAAAAGTGTCCATGGGAGGACTTTATAATGGCTAAATCCCTACAGAGGACCACCACATAAAACTGTAAAAGATGTATATCAATTTATAGACTATGGTTCAAAAGTTTGGAGTCCTTATTTTTTAAAGAAAAACATTGTTTTTTTCAATGACAATAACTTTAAACTAATCAGAAATAAACTCTATACATTACTAATGTGGTAAATGACTATTCTAGCTGCAAATGTCTGTTTTTTGGTGTAATATCTACATACATATATAGAGGCCCATTTCCAGCAACTATTACTCCAGTGTTCTAATGGTACAATGTGTTTGCTCATTGCATCAGAAGGCTAATGGGTGATTAGAAAACCCTTGTGCAATCATGTTAGCACAGCTGAAAACAGTTTAGCTGCTTAGAGAAGCTAGAAAACTGACCTTTTGAACAGGTTGAGTATATGGAGCATCATTTGTAGGGTTGATTCTAACCATGTCAATGTCTTGACTATATTTTCTATTCATTTTACAACTCAACTTTTGAACAGTAACTTACAGTATTTTACTTATTAAACTTTTACTGATTAAAAATTGATCAAAAAAAAAGACAAACCTAACTTGCCATTTTCAGTGTGTAGGTTATTAACTTGGAGGTGGTGGTTGTTGTTTCCTCAAACAACGTTCGCGTAAAGCAGTGGAGAAAGCTGCCTGAAATAGTCAGCTATCGGCAGGAAGATGATTTATGTGTGTTGAATTGAATCCACACTGTAGTATATGTGCATACATTGAGCGTTCATACTTGTGCGGGCGAACAGGCTGATACCAGTTGTTGCTGTCTGTATCACAGCAACGTGTAGGTACATTTCTAGGAAGGTGCGCATCAGGCTGGTGTCATTTCAACGCAGGACCATAAATCATCCTTTTATATGCAAAGCTGCTGGAAATGAAAATAGAGTCCATGAGCAGCCTGAGGACGAGCAGTTTAAGGAACTCTGATGGTATAAAAGATAGGAGTTGGGTTTGATTTAAAAAATGTATCTAATTAATTACAAGTTTTGTAATTAATTAATCACAATTAATCACAAAAAAAAGATTTGATCCCAAAGCAATGTTTATTTTATGTAAATTTATTTTAGCTATCTGTAGCACATTTTTTAAACCCCTATGTTCAACCACTAATAGTGGTCTACAAACCTAGGAAATTCTTCCTGATGAAGTCAGTCATTTGTTCAGCTTGTTTGTATTCGGACAAGGACCACCACCAGGACCACAACCAGAACCAGACCCAGAACTAGAACTAGAACTAGAACCAGAGCTAGAACCGCCAACAGCTTCAGAGTTTCTGTGCTTGCTGTGACATGTTTTGCATTTAAATGCTATGGTAGGGTCGGTGCTTCTGTGATTTGCAAATTCTTTTTTGCACAGTTTGCAATAAACAACATTGTTGCCAACACTTTCATCAGGTTTTTGGACAGAAATTTATGGTCCAGCAGAGCACTTTCATAGTTGTAGTCGGAGCTGCGTGTGTCAGTATGACTGTCGTACCACAACATGGTGACTGAACCATTCTGTGTTGTTTGGCATGCAAACTGTGTTAAAATGTGTTCATATTTTTAATGTGTTATTTTCTTGGAATGAATTAATTGTAATTAACACATTAATGTACGGGCGACATGGTGGGGCAGGGGTTAGCGCTGTTGCCTCACAGCAAGAAGGTCACAGGTTCAAGACCTCCTTGGTCCTGGGTCTGGGACCTTTCTCTGTGGAGTTTGCATGTTCTCCCTGTGTCTGCGTGGGTTTTCACCAGGTACTCCGGCTTCCTCCCACAGTCCAAAAACATGCTGAGGTTAATTGGTGACTCTAAATTGCCCGTAGGTGTGAGTGTGTGAGTGAATGGTGTGTGTGCCCCACGATTGGCTGGTGACCATCTGGGGTGTATCCCTGCCTCTCGCCGTAACACGCTGGGATTGGCTCCAGCAGACCCCTGCGACCCTAATGAGGAATAAGCAGGTATAGAAGATGACTGACTGACTGATGACATTAATGTCCCACTCCTACAAAAATAAAAACCTGTATTCTTGGTGGGGATAAACCTGCTGGAAATTAATTGATGAAAGTGGAGTTGAGGGCCAGAAATCCAAAGCAAGAGAGCTTAAAGACATTAAAAAAACCTTCCATATTATGGGGAGCTGCAAGAGCGGGTGACAATTGACTCAAAATACAAAAATATACTGTAGTTGTGGCATCTCTGTTCATTAATTCTTGCTTTTTTTATATTGTAATACTTCTACTTTTCAATGTAATTCAATGACACCCTAAAATAGAATTGCCACATGTGAATGCTGACACTTGCATAGTAACATCTGTCTCCAACCAACCTCAGTCAACCGGTCCTCGTGCCAGATTTGTTGCTATGCTAATGAACTGACATTTTCTTGGTAAAGTTTACTTCCTACATTGTAAGTTATGTATGAATGAAATGCTTTTTTTTGCTCTGACAGTCACTGGGAAGATAAAATTGCTTTTGTAAATGCCACTTCTATGACATTTCACTGCAAAACTGTCACACTAATTTAATGCTAAATGTCAATGCAACACATCACCAAAGTGTTTCCATGAATCTGTCAGTTTGTTTGGTTGCAGAGAGTTGTCATCTTTTGTCAGCAGTTTTCCTATATCAGCATGATCAACTCCAAATAAGTATCACTAAAGGAAAATTGCACGTGTGTGTGTGTGTGTGTGTGTGTGTGTGTGTGTGTGTGTGTGTGTGTGTGTGTGTGTGTGTGTGTGTGCGAGTGTGTGTGTGCGAGTGTGTGTGTGTACAGTATGTCCATGTGTTGCTTGGGTTACTAATGATGTGTTGACAGGAGGAGGGGGTAGAATGGGGGTTTGACATTGACAAATGGGATATTAAGTGGGTAAAGATGAATAACCCAAATACACACAAACACACACTCCCACACATATTTGTGCTACAGATTATGGTCTAAAGAGAGGAAGCCAACATGAAGATTTAGCCAAGGGATGCTGTTTGGTTATTCTGGACGGCCCTGGCGAAACTGGGACAGTCTTTGTGATAACTTTGTACAGTGCTGTCTCACATCCATGGGCTGTCAGCAATTATTATTGTGCCTTTGACAGCAAGGCAATTTCTCATCATCATAAGTAATGGATGACATTACATGATGCCAATATCACATTTTCAAAAGTGTAGCCGTAATCCCTTGGTAAAAAAAAAAAAATGGAACACATTTTGCAGCCTATGCAGCTTCATGCAAAAGTTGCATAATATATTTTAATGCCTGCAGCAGTCGAGGAAATAATTGAGATGGGTTGCATGTGACTCAATTTAAATTTTAATCTTATTTATATACCAATAAAATCACAGATCATTATTGTTAAAAAAATTGTATTTCTTCAAGCTTTCTTCTGATTTTTGATCTACTTCTTGTGGATTTACCTCCTCTGGTCTCCAAAACAACCAACAAGCAACTTCTCTTTTTAGAGCTGCAGGGTTAGACTGTGATTAATCAGCAACTATTTTGATAATTGAAAGATATTTTGATGAAAAAATGTAACTTTTCTGCTCCTCAAAATTGATGATTTATTGTTTTTCTTTGTGGAACATGGTAATTGGTTTGGATTGGATTGGATAGGATTGGACATCCTTGTGTTTGGAATGTAAGAGTTTTTGACATTTTATGGACAAACAATTAACTCATAAATCATCAGTAACTTAACTTGTAGACAATGCAACATGTAATGAGGGGTCCTAGGTAGACTTTTCTTTATCTTTAGGGTCATGGATGGGAAATGCTGCTCTTGGAATGTGTGCTAACACATTCTATTTAATAGTAGTTATACTGATCTTCATACTGGCATTATCCTTTTTTAAAGTGACTACACTGTACAAAAGGAACAAAATCCATTGTTTTTGTTGATGAATTTTAAAGACTCTGAAGCTAATTTGAGTTTGGGTAAAGCAGGTTGCTTCCAAATGTACAGTCTTTTTAGTACCAAAATCCCTCTGTGCTTCCAAGGACATGTGTTTTCTTGCTGAGCTGCAGCAGAGAGACACTTCCTGGTAGTTACATGTAGGTCTGTTGCTGGGAAACAACGGCAACAAACCTACAAACGACTGCCAGGCAAAGATACCCACTCAATTTGGCTAACTCAAATTAGCATGAAAGTAGCTTCAGCTGTTTGGAATGCAGTTTTGCATAGAGCAAAAAATGATGAATGATCATTACGATGTAACCACTGTAATGACAGAAGGAAGGATTACAACCCATAACTCTTTCAACATGCATTATGGTATGTGAGTAATTCATATTTAGGAAGAATCCAAACCCTAACCTATCATAAAGGCAGGTAATGTCTCTTGTAACAAGCTCCACTCAATGTGAGAGGTGATTTCTTACCTAGTGACTGACGCAGGTTGTTTTATTATGCAGGCAACAGTTAGAACATATGTTGTTTTTTCATATTTTCATGTCGCGCAGCTTAAATACATTTTATATGAGGCTGAAATCGCAAACACTTGCAAAAAGTCGGCAACAAAAGTCACCACTGATTTGTGATCAAAATTATTCAAGACTTGGGTGTAAAGAGAGACTTCTTTGAAGTTCTGGCCAAAAGTGTATCAAATGAGACCACTCCTAACTGGCTTTGGCCTTGTAACCTTATACATGTGCCAGTGTGCCAGTTGGGCGAGCACAAGTCCAAGAGTGCAATTAATCATGCTGTGCAAAATATGAAAGCTCTTTCGGCTACAGCCTCACCGCTTTGTTCAGTATGTGTGACATGCTTTCTTTCTTTTTTTTATAAATCTTTTTTTTGTTGTTTTAATGCCTGGTCTTTGGCAGGGAGTTTGCTTTTAAACATTTGACAGCTTGGCTTGGTGTCACACATGGATCTTGGGTGTCCCTGGGTTATTCAGCACATTTATTGGTACTTTGAGGCCGACCTTTCTTTTTTTTTCTTTTTTTTTTTAACAAATCAAAACAAGTGTCTTTTGCTTTTTGGTTTGATAGATTAGACACAACGGGCTGAGGAGGGTGGTTTAGCAGTGGGAGTAAGAGTGGGGGCGAGTGACTGTGCAAGCTTGACTGCGTGTGTGTATGTGCGAAAGCGTGTGTGTTAGTCGAGAGAGCCGAGGATCCGCCCTACTTCCAGGCTACTATTTCTTTTGTTAGCATTCAACAACTTCCCTTTATACGTTGATGGTGGGTCTAAGACTCACAGAAGCTGTACTTGTTGAATGTTAACAAAGTAATTGTTGTTTTATCCTTGTTTAAATGACAAGGTACTTCAATGTTAGAAGGAAGCACAACAGGAGAGACATTTATCTTTGAATATGGACAAAAAGCCCAATATCAAATTTCAGCTTTATAAAAAGGCTGATGAAAAACGCCTCTATAGAAAACATCACAGTGTAATTGAAGCTGGTGGAACACAAGCTAACCCAGAGGTTGGGGAGCACTTTGGCTCCCTGTAGACTCCCTGTACACTGTGCAAAAAGGGCAAAAAAATTTTATATATTGGATAAGTTAATGTCTTTAAGTCTTCATGGGATGGAGGCAGATTCAAAGCTGAAAACCTTTATCTTAAAGGAAACTTACAGGTTATTCAAAATCTAAATTTTCATTGTTGCCATTGGTTAACAGAGCATTATACTCATCAAAGTAAATGCATGGATCTCAAAACACAGACATGTTGTACAGAGGAAAGAAAAACAAGCAGTAAGATTATTTTTTACACTTTATTTGGAGGTAAAATTGAAATAGAGCACACTTGAAATGTCAATGATCCACCACCAAAGGAAAATCATGTGTACAACTGCAAGAATGAAGGTTATTAACAGACATTTTGGGCTGTAATTTTACTGCTCACCTTCATTTTCTTTTCCAATAGTTCTATATTGAGGATTTAATTAGAACGTCTCCAACCAATTTTGTAACAGTCAGACCTATTTTTATTTATGTACCTGAGATCTGAGACCAGGTTACTTTGGCGATTGTGAATTTAATATGAAGTTAGTTAAAGTTAAACAAAGAAAATCCCAGTAGTTACAATGAGAGCCTTTCTGAAACAAAGAACATTAGATTGTGCTCTTGCCTGAGAGACTGCAAGGCATGGCAGCCATAATAGGAGCAATAAATAAATAAATAAATAACCCCTTTTATGACTTGTAGGATATAAAATCCTAATCTCAAATTTAGTTTACTTAACATGCCGTTATGGTTCTCACAGTCACATCCGATCCACGCTGAGGAACCCTTCATTTGGGATTCCGGGTCTAAGTCCATCTTTGATGAAAGGGCTTGAATGAAGACTAGCAGACACTTGTCTGCCGTCTTCTACCACCGGCATTGTAGGATTCCACCACTAAGTCATGTGATTTACTCCCCAACTGCTGTACATTCTTTTCAAATATCCTTTCATCTCCATCCCGGTGATGAAAAGAACCACCATTACCTCTTTAAGAGATAGCATTATACAAGAGCACAAGCAGTGATTTGCAAAGATCCCAATTATGCAGTGTAAACATCTGCATGCCATTTGTAAGCTTATGTATTTAAATGCCCCATCATCATCATCCAAAAGTCACATTTAATGATATGAGCCATGGGCAAATCGATTCACCAGCAAGTGAAAGCATCTACAAAGCTATTGCTTGTGATTTTACAGCCCTAATCGTTTGTTAAGTCACATGAGAGGACGAGTATCCAACCTTTCTACACGACTCGGAGGTCTGAGTGGGAAGAATCGGCACAGCAGTTCAACTAGTTTTAAGACGCGTGAGGTGCGTGAGTTGACGTTAGATGCAGCCTTCCAACATTGTTGGTCTAATTATGTAATAAAAGGGGCATAAATGCTTTGAAGTCCTAAGTGCAGTTGTCAGTTTCTTTGAAGGCAAATAGTAATTGTCATGTTCACTGCCTCACAAATCAAATCTTCTACACATGTTTTCTCCTCCCTGAAGTCAAAGTCTGTGCCCTCCCTACCACACACGCACGCACGCACATACACACACGCACGCACGCACACACACACAGGCATACCACAAACAACCTTTACGGCAGCCTTGATCTGCTCACTATACAGGAACTCCGCCCTTTCATGCCCTGAATCAGTCACCCACATCTGGAGTTGGTCAAAGTCCTGAGGTCCCCAGGGGAAGATTTTTGGTGGCCCCCAAAAAGAAAAAGTCCCATTCTGTCACTTCCTGGATTTCCATGTGGAAATAAAGATGACCAGACAACCCTGTCTCAGATCTTATTAGATATTGTATCCTTATGGCTGAAGATTTTGAACCACTAATCCCGAGCTGGCATCGTTCCTGTTGATTTGTGTGTTTGACCTTTACTGACCAGGTGGCCCCGTTTTGTTACAGTATATCACCTTTCATTTTTAAAGAGACCCAGCTAACGGATAGCCACTCTGTGACAAAAGGTGCCAATGTCTGGGTGTGTGAACATCCAATTTTTCCTCACCTGTGGTTTCCTGTATTCTCAATAACTGATTCTGACCATTTTTACCAAAGCTTCTGTAATTTAATCAATCATCATAAGTAATATTTAATTTTTAATTGTAACACATATATTGTCTTCACACTGTGAGAGTATGTCTGAATGTATGTGTGAATGGGCGTGTATCAGGGGAGGGAGGTTTTCTGTAACGGGATGAAGCATCCTTCAGGCTACGAATCCCGTCTCCCCAGTCATTTGAATGGTGAGCTGGTCCCACTAAATGGTATCCCCCCCCCCCCCCCCCCCCCCCCCCATGAAGTTCAAACTCATGTTAAATGACTTCCTTGTTCCTGTGCAATCTTTTTGACTATGGTGTTGAAAACCAGGTGACTTGCCCTCAGGCAAGGCTTTATAAAGTCACATCCTGCATGCTGCATGAGATCCTGCAGGCTAGCCTGTGTGTCTCAGACTTATGTCTAAGAGGTTTATCAGCTCGAGCCTTGGAGATTAGTCAGTGCTTACTATCAGGGTGATTCCACTTCAAACTGTACATTTCAAGTCAATTTAGAGGCTAGTCATTCCCAAATGCATCAAAAAAAAAAAAACCTCACCAGAGTTCTTAAATGAATACATAACTTTATTTAAATAAATGCTTTGTCATAACAAAAAAGACAAAGGTTAAAAGAGTACATAAATTACAAGTTGAATAAATATTACACAGTGATATTCACTTTAATAATTTGAGATTTTTTGTCTTTTTTTTCTTATTTGTCTTATGTAGTTCCAAATACTGACCATTTTATTTCCCACTGTCCTCCTGCCACGGATGGGTCTATTTCACAAGCCAGTGAACACCAAATTATGATAACCAATTGTATTGTCTCATTACATCCAGAAAGTGTTATGTATTCAGAAAAAAGCTGTTGTTACTGTACTACTTAAGTATGAGTTGTGAAGATGAGTTGAAACCGTATAGGAGATGAGAAACCTGAGGAAGTCCCTACTCACAAACAGGAACCTTAACCCGCAGCCCACAACAAAAGAAATGAATATCTGAAACACGTTTTTGACATACTCACACCCTTAACGAATCGAGATAACTAGTTCCAGATATGAGATATTTCACTGTTTTTGGACTCGGGAGTAATCAAATGAGAGTGGATCTTGATACTCTCTAGGTTGAATTCCCCAGATTCCCATGACTCCTGGTAACTGTCTTTCTAACTGTAACTAATGTCATGCAATTGGTGACCCCATATTGGGGAAGTGGCTAGGCCCTGATTATGACCACTGCCCATGGCGTTTGCTCTTCACCGTTCCTCTCTCCTCCATCTCTTTCTACCCTCTCTATCTTATCTCTCATCTCTGTGCAATAGGCCATGAGAACATCTTTAGCTTTGTGTTACTTTCAATCTATTTTTCCCTAAAAGATGTTGCTGTATTGGAGGTCCCAGGCATGGGCTACACAGCCCCTGTCAACAATTATAACCTCAAAGAACCACCTTTAACAGGTAAGATAACACAGCGTTTAGCTTTTGTGGCTGTCTTTTTTTTTGTTTTGTTTTTTTTTCGTGTTCCACTAACTTCATGATACCACATCTTAGGACATCGTTGTGTATCAATATCAATGGTGAGTAACTGAAATAAGTGCAAGCTGCTTTTCTTTTTGTTTCGAAAGTGGTAGTGGGGATTTGGTGTTGGAAGTGGGGCGAGGAGCCTTGACAATATATTCACAACTGGAAGCCGCGTTGAATGCATCATCTTTTTTCTTTTGTTGAAACAAAGGAAACGGTTGGTTTACTTTCTAACATCCTCTGACTCCCCTCTCTGGCAATCATATACATTGGCATTCACAAGAAAAAAGCAAGAATCTTAGCTTATTGGTTGTCAAAGACAGAGAAGAGGGAGGTGTAACTGACTGCAGTTGCACAGCAGATCCTCACAAATCATTCTTGACAAGAATTGCCCCCGAGGTACAGGTGGAGATCACAAATGGATTCGCAATGTGTTTTGCTGAAACCATTGAAAGGACCTACCACATTCATTGTTCTTCTCCTTATCAGAACTAAACCTAGACCTTTTATTATCGCCATTACAAGTATCAGTCCCGGTGAGGGGCTGTCTGAAAAAGGAAATTGCCCTGTGTCACTTTCACGTCACTATTTAAATGTATTTGCATGTAGGAAGGCACTGTGACTTGCACACAGAGAGAGAACAACTCTACTTAAATGACCATGTTATAATCTGTTTTCTTTTGATCGTGCTCCCCTTAATTGTAAGTATAACCTTTGCGTGGAGGCGTGTCAGCAGAAGGTTTCCAGAGCGTTAGTTTCTTTGACTGCCCTGTAGTCAAATGACTCTGGGTCATTCTCAAGCTACAAGGAGGACCTATTCAATTTTTTACCTTCTAAAATCTTCTCTTTTTTTATCCAAGCACAATTAAATTGTTGTCATACTTTGTTTCTACAGGAAAAACAACATTCAATGACTATATTTAAAAGTAATACACCATGGTTACACTGTAGTAGCAGTACTGAGGGGGAAACCACTTGATAAAGGAACATGGCTCAAAAATGGGCAGTCTTTACTTCACTGAAGGCAAAGAAAACAGCACAAACAAAACCGTACAAAACTACACTTCACACAACTGAATCAGAGAAGCAACTGGCCTGACTTGGCAAGTTTTGATTATGCACTCAACTCGAAAGATCAAAGTCAGAAGTGAGTCCCATTACTGAAGCTGAAAACTGTAATCTTTATTTCACCAGTAGAGTCAGCGCTCTCTAAGCTCTGTGTCGCCCTGCATGGCAGTGTCTGTTCAAATAGGCACAGTTGGCATATCAGGCTAGCTACATTGTCAAAGAGCCACTTACATAGGTTCATCTATAACAATCTGCTTACTCTTTTGTTTCTGAACGCTCCTTGTCCCGAGACGTACTTTACATTATAGAGAAGGCCAGCCCCAAGACCACCTTAGCAATACTTGTTGTGACAAAATCAAACAAAAGAGAAAGAAAAATACGACATTCTTTTTTTGTAATAGGCTCACTCCATCATACGCCAACACAGGCTGATACATACAACGCATTCACTCCGGACACACACGCATTCATGCACACATTATTTTGTGAAGTTACACATTATCTTAGCAGGTTCCCCTATTTATAAGTGCTCTGACAGAACCACATACCCAGATAGAGTCTAGAGAACTGTTATAGCATATCCCCATCTCATTTTCTTTCTTTTTTTCATTTGGAAAACAGACAAAAAAAACCAAATTACTCTGCCAATCGTCAGTTCCACAGTGGCATCTGATTCCAACAGCCTGAAATAGATCTGTTTCCAATCAACGTGCCTTTTTTTCTTCACAATTATTTTATGTTAATTTTACATCATACAAAGTGTTGTATTGAAACCCCTGGTTTCTATAAAAATATATCCATTGTGTGCATATATTTTCATGGATCTGCAGCCAGGGGACCCGGCTCACAAAAGGGGTCCCATAAGCAATAGTCAAAGGGATCTAGTAAATCTTCTGGGACTTTTCCCCTCATTTGGAGATGAGTGCTTGGTCAACAACAGAAAAGAAAAGAAAAAAAATACAGGTGTCTTTTCTTTCAGCCTGTTCTTTCATTTGGATTTTTTTCTTCCTTTTTTTCAATTTGAAAAAACAAAAAAAAAATCTTAAAGTGAGAGCAGAGCGTACAGGTGTGATTCAGAGAGGAGGTGTGGGCCCTGGGTCACGTGGTGGTTAGGGGGGCGGGGGCTTGGGGTTGTTGAGGGTCAGCCCTCCTCTTTTCACTCGTTGTTGTTGCTGCTCTCCAGGTCTTTACACTGAATGTCCCCTCCGCTGTAATCTGTCCCGGGGAGCTGAACGCCGTACTTGTCCACACACCAGCAGATGCCTCGTTTGCGGCCGCGAGATGGCTTGCACTGTGGGGCACACAAAAGGATACATGGTTGGAGGAAAATACATATAAGGGAATAAAACAGGTGGTCAAGGTAGAGGGCCCTGGGCAAGTGGCACAGTGAAGTTCATTGGAACAAAAGAAAAAAAAACATAGAAGCTGCTAGACACAGAGGTGGGCAATCCTGGTCCTGGAGGGCTGGTGTAGGTCCAGGTTTTTGTTCCAACCAAACAGTAACGCGCGATTCTATTAATCAACCCCTAGAGCCCTTGCTAAGGCCTTCATTTGTAGAATAAGGTATGTAACTTCTTCGCTGAAACAAAATCCTGCACCCAAACCGGCCCTCCAGGACCAGGATTGCCCACCTCTGTGGCTTGTTGAAGTGGTGACTGTTAGGGGCTAATCGTTGAACCACTGACTCATTATCTCTGCGAGGAGCTATGGTTTTCTATGCCATTTGTCTGTTTAGCATTGAACAGGCTTACAGAAAAACCACCAGGCCAGTTTTCATGAAATGTATGCAGTAGGTCACAAAATTGACCAAGGACAAACCCATTACATTTTATGGCGTATCCCACTAACTGAATCTGAATTGTTTTAGTGTTTTAGTGGCTATTAGTGGGTCCTGCTGGTCAACAGAATGTTAATAGTTGAATGAGCAGTTAACAGAACTGTGGTCTGGTGATTCATCCAGGCACCATCTTAATAGTTGTGATGCCACACAGCTTTGTGCTTGCACACTTAGGTGCCTGATAGAAGACTGAGCATTGACCTTGGTTGAAGGAATGTGCTCGCCGACTGACCTTCTAGTTATCATTGTCTTGGTTGTTAATGGTACACGAAGTTCAGACAGTTTGTTCAAAAGACATATTGTAGCTGCTGTCAGCAAACTATTAAATAGTCTGGACATTCTGGTGCTCCAGACAGCCAGGTCGCCACTGTCAACACGAATTGGACAAGGCTCAAATTCGCATGTCAGCGTTCACCCATATTGACCTTCACAAGTTTAGCGGAACCACTAAATGCAGCAAATCCATTAATTGACAGCATTGCATAATATTACAGTGTTAAAAGCTAGCGTGACTTAGCCTTAAAGACACAGAACATGCAATGGTGGGGAAAACGAGTAAACAAAATCTAAATCGTGCAAAAGAAAAGGAGGGCAACTGGATTGATATAAGATGCAAAAAGACGAAGGGAACCCACCTGCTTGCGCTTGAAGAATCCTCTCCTGTCACAGTTGGGAAGGTACAAAGACAGAGCCATTACACGAGAAGTGTCCTTCATTCCCTGAATTATACCGTCCAGTTTTCTCCTGCAAGGACCCTTGGGGGGACAGCAAAGGGTTAAAATCCAGCAACAGTTATACACAGTAGATCATTCTGTGTTGGGAAAGTGAACAAATGATTAAGAATGACTGGGGACTGAAATCTTCAACACGTTAACTAACAACCACCATCGCTGTTGAATACTTACAAATTCAGGCTCGTGCTTGTCAATGGGCAGAGGTGAGTAGTCCATAGGGGAGCCCATGGAGCGCAGCTTGCCTTGTTTCCTCCTATTCTCCTTGCGCAGTGCGTGAACTTTTTTAGAGTTCATAATGTCTTTGGGAAGAAGTGCCACTTTAGGCGGCTGCAGCTCCTCTGTAATCTCTGTGGTCAGGGTGTCCTCATGCTCTCGAGACTCACGATCTACACCAGAGCAAATAAAATATGGTCATATAATATCACAATTTTCCAACCAGGCATAAGCTTAACATTAATGCATTGACATATTGATGTACTGTATGCGTAAGAAAGTCGAGACTGATTGGGGCTATGGTTAAATCTTTAATTGGCTCTTTTTGAATCATCATTGATGTGCAGAAGATGATATGGAGGAATGAATCTGATTGAATGGAAGTTCAAGTCAAGTCATTTTTTGATCAAATTCTTACATTTAAAAACCCACAATTTAAAGAACCCAAAGAACCCAAAAATCAACAACAAAAATGCATCTAGGTCATAAAACAGTGATATTGTACAAACTTATTTAAAAACATTGGTTGTTTATCAGCATGGTCAGATTAACCTGTTATAGCACATGAGAGAAGACATTGTCTGGCCCCTATTAATAGGGGCCCCATAATTGTATTATTATAATTAGCATTTATACTGCAAACAAAAGACAAAAATCTCAATCTCAAAATGTAAAAGGTTGAGATTGCTATCCATGATAGCAAACTCAATATTGATTAGATTATGTAAATGCATTAACTAGGGCGTCAGGGAACAATGATTCAAATTTTATCCTTTTTTTTTCCTTCTTTATATTTGTACACTGAACAATCTATCGATAATTAAGGAAAACAATAATCAGACTTATTAATACCATTTTTACAACACATGAGAATATATGAACTAAACAATACAGGTCTTAAAACTAAATTTTGAGACAGAGTCCCTGTTCAGAAGCTCAAGGTGGAGGCTGGAGGACCCACCATGGTTGATATTTCACTTGGTGCCAATTTCTAATAAATTTGCGAATAATCAGATTATAATGCTGGAGTAAACCTGGGCTTGTGGATTCCCTGGCATGTCTATTTTCTAGTTAATTTACTTTTTAATCTTTTTGTTACATTAGACTTGAGGGATGACAGAAAGAGATGTGTTTAGGACATGCCACAAAGTTCAGTGGGGACATTGCAATTACATGGCTAACGTCTTAAACCACTACGCCTGTTGTGCGTGTTGTAAAATTACATGCATCATAAAATTGTACGCGTTGTAAAATTATACGCATTGTAAAATGACATACAGCATTAATTGATGATTTGCTCACATGGGAGCAGCAGGTCAATCTGTGCTCACAGCACTGACATATAATCAACCTCAAAATGTTAGCGAGTGGTTATTTAAATTCTGTTTGATTCCATTTTGGGCAAAAATGGTAATTGACAAGGCAAAGGCTGACTGTCCATGGGTTACACTGGCACAGCAGCCTGCACCACAATCAAATTACTCTTCTCCAGTGTTATGCCAAGATGACACTGGTCTTAAAATCTTATTGGAAAAATGAATTCAATTCAGGAATGAAGAGATGGTCTGCAATATTCTATGATCAGTATTGGTAATACTGATTATTAAGTTCTAACTGCACAACTTGTCAAGTTCTGTGGCTTGTTAGTCTTTCCAACATAAATACAATACCAGATGCTTTTTGGGTGTTTGCACCACCAAATGTTGCCTCCTGTGTTTTTACAGAGGTGAGGCTAGAGCTCAGTCGACAGCTGATGAACTCCTACAGCAAACACATGAGTTTAAACTCCCCTTTTCTCACATCTCAACTTTCAAATGCTCTACTGCTACATGGTAGAAGTAATGCTCAACCATTCCTAGACGAGCTGCAGCTGATCTGCACCCATGAGACCAAGAAAGGCACACTTTATTTCATTGTTTGACTAATAGTCACCAAAAAAATAAAGTGCATAAAGACACACAGACACAAGGCAGCAGATATTTGTAAGGCCTCTAGAACTTTAGGAAAACTTCATCACATGCTGCATCACTGCCTACACTGTGCCTGGAAAATGTGCTCACACGTTATCTGGCCTGCTAAGCTTCAGGAAGGCCTCTGAGTGCAGTAACTTTATAGCGACGTGTCCTGTATTAAAACTGATTCAAATGTCAAACGGAGGAAAATCCAGCTCTGTAGACTCATATTAATGCGTGTACATATATGTCACATTTCATGCTGTTCTTACACGTAATTATATCTCCCCCAGGGGGCACTATAGTCTCAGAGATCTGGAAGTCCCTCCTGATAGGATATTCACAGGTTGAGGTCCTTTATCCTTAACCTAGCCCCTCCCTCTCCCCCTCCTATCTTTGGGGCTCAGCCTCTTAAGCCAGGACCCCCAGCCAGAGGTGCTTTGAGGCCACAGAAAGAAGCCCTCTGCTCCCCCCTTGGCTTAGCTGTACCATAAGTACAGAGTTATTGCGGGACTTGCCAGGCCCCAACTGGCTGAAGCGATGGTGCCAGTGGATGACCCTGGTTATATTTATCTGACAAGGAAACCCGCCGTGGTGCGCAGGGCCAGACGCGCTGAACCAGAGAGGAATGTTGGCTGCAGACTATAGGCCATCTGCCGTTGAAAGACAAATCATACTTGTATATAGGCATGAAACTGAGAGAATATGTTGGAAAATATGATTTAACAAGTTGCCAACTTAGGCGAACGGGCCTGTTAGTACACAGCCACCATGGAGAAAGGCAGCGAGACGGAAGGACACGAGCTCCGAGAAACTGATGTTCAAAGAGCCTGACACAGCATGATTGTCTGGAGTCTCTGGAAGGGGAGGGGGGGGCAGGGTGATTACCAGAATTGGGTCTTTGGCTTCAGTGCTGCACTGCCGTCTCTTTGAAATTAATCTCACAACTCATGACTTGGCAGGCCTTGGTTTGTGTTTAGATATGTCCTTGTGTCTCCCCGCTCAGACTACGAGGCTATTACTCGCTATAAATAAATACGTCAAAGAAGCATTCCTATGTACACCATGCATGTGACCACTGTGGAAAAACTATTTTTTTCTGCTGTACAGTGCAATAATTTCTCAGCGCGCTTGATTAAAATGCCACATATTTGGCAATGTAATATGCTGTTAAAGAATACAGACTGTGTTTTTTTAACATGCATTCTTGTTTCACGTGTCTCATTTGAGCATAAAATGCCCAGACGAAGAAAGGTCTGTGCCTTGGGCCACAAGTCAGTCACTTTGGGAGTGCGTCTGTCTGAGAACAGTTTTGTCTCTGAAGTTTTAATTCTACATCTTTAAAAGGAACCCTGAGTCATTGTATGAAAGTATGATCAGATGAGTTGATATTGTAATGTTCGTGTCATCCTTAGCCAACGATATGGAGTCTTGCTTGTGTATTCTGACTTCTTTTCTCTTCCACTCACAAAAATCACCAAATTCATCTTTTCTGAAGTGGGCTCTTCGGTGCAGCCGCAGAATCTCAGTTTTTCCATGCTCAGGGTACCCAGCTTATAAAGGAGGCTTAGAGGGTCTGTGTTTAACTCCTGAAACTCAGCCAAGAAGACGCTGGACCAAAGCCAAGTGAGCCAAGTCATGTGCCGCTCTTCCATTCAGCTGAGCCCAAAGCTGTGCTGCTATCTCTCTCCCCCTCTGCCCGAGCTAAAGATTTCATTAGGACAAGAGATGCAGAGTAGCCAAAGGAGGTGCACCTGATACTTCTCTGTTTAAAAATTAACATCTGCACACAATTATGCTTCATGAATATCCCAAGTTTCTTATGGGCAACAGTCCAAGCATGAAAGATAAGCTACCATTCTTTGGATTTTCATTTCTACTGCATATATAAGACTATAATAATGCCATTTAGATAGAAAAAAAATCCAGGACAATAGATTCTTCCACCTTTCTTTGGATTTCTCTGCATTACACCACGTTTGTTATGTCCTGCCTTTGATTAAGTCAGTCTGTGTGCAGCATCTGAAATTACATCTTTACAAGATGTAAGAGAGTAGTGAATAGAGGTGCTGTTTAATCTCAACAGGGGGTAGGACAAGATAATTGTAGGGATAAATGAGCCTGAGGGCCTGTGTTATATAAAGCATGACGTTAGTAAACCATCCTTCAGTCTTAGGCTGCCTCTGCTACTTAATATTTGAAGGCAAGGCCATGGCCTGATAACCCTGCAGTTTCTAGAGCACAAAGGAAGGGAGGTGTGAACAAACCAGGCCCGCAGTGGAGTTTTGCAAGACACAGAGGATGTGTGTGGAACAGGACAAAAGTTAGGTCCTGATAACTGAAGGAATATGAGTCAAAAGATGTCTCGAGTCTTCTAAACTGTGGTAAGTTACCACTAACTAGGAATTTACAGTTAAACCGACAAGGTTTGTTCACTTAAGTACAAAACAAAAGCAAATCTATAACACAGACTCTCAGTTTTAATTTGAATTTAATCCTAATGAATACTAAAATACACCCTATGCATATGAGTTGACAGCAGTGCACAAAGACTGAGACTGATCTTTCAATAGAGCTCCATTCCAAGCCAGTTTTGGAATTAACAAAATATGCACTGTATCTTCTCGTTCTATCCATTGTTTTGTTTGACCACAAGTCTAAGGCGTTTATGTTTTGACCCTTATATCCTGTTTGAGTGGAATTTCTGTTGTTCGGGCCCAGTGCTTGGTCTCAATCAGCTTCTCAATATGCAGGAAATAACTCTTCCCATGGTATTGTGCACACAGAATATGTTTATTACAATCAAAAAGTTTCCTGCTTTTCTGAATGTGTGGTATAAATAGCAACAAGAACAATTCAAGGATTATAAATTGCAAAACAGGACTTATGAGAGGATGCAAGATTTTTTTTTCTTCCAATAGAGAATTGCTGCTGTATGTAGCAAACCGCCTGAGCTGTTTACAGCTCCAGCACTGCAAATAAATGCTCAGTCCATGTTGCAAACAGTCATATGAAAAGTACATTATCAGAGTAATGCGCATGGCTGTTGTACTGTACATTCATAATTTTGGTCTGAGGTCTCATCCCACATCTGAGTTTGGGTTTTCAACAAGCCACATGGACGGACGCAACCTCCTTTTGGGTCACCAACACCACAACACAATTGCTGGGTGTGACTATGTTCTAACTCCCCAGCGGCAGAAGCTGCTATTTTGGCGAGAGTCGAGTGCTCCTGGATGTAGCCTACTGCACAAAGCTGATCTCTGAGCAGTATAAAAAGAAACATGGCAGTGGTTGAAGAACGGTCTTCGACATTAATTGGTGGTTGACACTTGTTCTGTGGGGTTTACAGCATAATGGTATGATTTGTATCGTACTCTACAAAGGTTATTTATGTAACATGATACAGGCCGTAAATCATTTGAAGTATTTTTTACACCAAAATGGCTTTCTGATGCGTCAAATGTGATCAAACCAGTGAAATACACATTGATACAGCACAGCTTATATAATTCAATGCCCAAGACATGTTAACCTACCAGAATAGGGAACAATAACAGGTCCTCCTGTCTCACATTCCGGCTAACACCAACATTTCAGAAACATGAGTAAAGCCTTTATTGTTTCCCCGATCCTCAGAAAAAGAAGCGGCCTGTTTTATATCCCATGCACGCTTGGACATTTCAAAGAACTCCTCTCTGAGCTAGCTTGGGCCTTTTCTTCTACCACACTAGCATGTAACCAGGTGTTACCGCTGACGCTACAGTACACAGGTCAAGTCTGATCACCATTTTAAAGCCCAGCATGTGGCCCGCCATGATTTTTTTAACACGTTTCTTTTACCCCATGCTCCTAACAGAGAAAGACTACAGTGAGTGCTGATTTCTTTCGCAGCTGTTGCCACCAGCAGGCTAGGTGTCAGTGACCAATAAGCTGTACAAATACCACTGTAAATTTTTACAGGGAGAAACCAGGCAAGTGTGCCAAATAGGTTATTGGCTTGCCAACGGCAGCTCCGGTGCTGTCAACCGTCTCTGTGATCACACGCAACCCCGACATTTGACGTGCAGACAAAATCTGGTTCTACATCGATTATCTACCTTCTCCTGGCGTCACATTTTCCTCGACTTGCGTTCTTTTCCTTGAAGTCCTCATGTGATATCTTGACAAAATGACCTTTCAAATAATTTGTCTAGCACCTGCAACAGATCAGTTGCAGCATGCTAAACTTTCACTGCACTGTCTCAGATGTTCAAGGTGAGACGGACGGAAAGCCACATTCAGTTTCGCATGAGCCCATCATGAAGCTGTCAGGCAGCTGGGACCACACGTGACCAGAGCTATATCTAACATGGCATGTTTGTCGGAGCACGCAACGTCTACTACAGGCATGTTGGCTGGTTGTCATTAGTCTAAGTGTACAGTCGGAGGGAATCAGCTTTTTGCCGCTTGCTTTAGTTTCGCGGCTACAAACCAACAACCAGCTGCCGGTGACACCGCGGACATGGAAAAAGCAGATGGTGATTCTCAAAGTTGAATAGCTTTGTAAAAGTATGTGATGACAAGTGATTCTGTATGCTACTCTGAAATGAGAAGGCAACAGTGTGACCATACATATGCAAAGTTCTCTGGCAAACATTAGGCATCAGCAGTCTGCAGTTGTTTGACTTGCTGATGATTGTAAATATTAATGACAAAGACATGTGACATGTGAAAAACCACTAACTATTCGGAATGTGGCTGAAATAACTCAGAAGCTGTCTGGCAACAAGTTAAAACTGCATCTACACACATGCAAAGAGCCAAGACAAATGTAAAGTATTAAAGTTGTCAGTAAAGGCACCAGGTTTCCTGTTGCTATGCTAATAAGGGGCATAGTATTTCTGTTCATGCGTGAGTTGAGTATTCTGGATTTGGAACCACCCCTTAATCATCTTTTGTTTCTTGGCAAAGAGCAATCTGTTAGAACATAAGGCCCTTTCAGAAGCTTGAAGGACAAGGGGTCTGCTGCCATGAAGTCATATCTGTTGGCAAGAGTTCCAGGGTCTGATGCACTCCTAGGGGGCTTACAAAGTCTGAGTTACCCCCCAAAGCATGGGCCACCTCCTGTGCCGTACAATCCGAGCAACTCCTGGGATCACAGCGCAAGAGCAAAATGTGAATTAATGCACTGCTGGGATGTGAACCCAGACTTTGTCTTACATGAGCAGTAAAAGGGAAGGAGGGGGGGCTGTAGGATATCAAAGATTCCTCGCTCCCATTGTTTGGTTGCCCCAGTCAATATTTAGTAGGCTGGAGCTCTCGTGGCCTCCTGAGTGTTGTGGACACTTGAGCTCCTCCTCCCTGTGTTTGCCTTGCTCAGCTGGTACAGCACGCAGACAGCTGCAACCCCACACCGCAGGAAACTAGAAGCTCACCTCACTCGTTCCCATCCGTGGAGCTGTTTGACAGAAGGCCCTTCAGAGGAAAGAGAGAGCCAGAGGCATTCTGCTGAATCACTGCGTTGTGACTGAGCGCCCAGGCAGTCAGTGCACTGCCAAAGGCAGGAAAAGATGCTCTGATTACCTCTGTGGGCCAACAAAGAAGTCAAGTTCCTTCTCTCTCTTTTTTTCTGTGTGCGCATATGTGTGTGTAAGTGTGTGTGTGTGTGTATACGAAACAAAACTGCCTGAGGTGTCACCATTCCACCAACAATCACACACACACACACATACACCCACACAGCCCCACCCAACGATACATGAGAGCAAACACACAAACTTGAAACAGACACACAGGACTGATATCCTATACCTCCGAATCATTTCGGTTAGGAAAAAAAAAAACATAGGGCTTGCTGTGTATTTTTAGAACAATGGCGTCCACAGACAGACAGACAGACAGTCAGACAGACAGAGGGGGTGCTGGTTGCTCACCGGGTGCAAAGATCCTAATGACTCTGTCCACACAGCCCAAATGAGCCCAGCGGCAGCCTATTTTATAGAATGAGGCATGTGGCCAAAACCTTTGTGGTTCCCACCTACTTATCTGGTTGTTGACAAGCTGCTGAAACTCCTGAGTGACAGTGAACCTCTCTGCTCCACCAAGAAATGTCTTAAATCAATCAAAACTATCTCTCTTCTCTGTGTCTGTGTCTCTCTCATGCAGATTTAGTGGTAATTTGACTCTAAACACCACCCCAGGGGCAGCCTGCAGCCCAAATCTACCAACTAAAATTCCACTTTGACAAGACCCAAACTTTGGGAAGTTGCACCCCATTCCTGCCCCATATGCACTAGACTTTCCCCTTATGCCTGGACAGATCCCATGTGACCACTTCAGGTATATTGGAAAGGCGCAAAATAGAGGAAGAGAGAGAAAAATGATGCGCTCCGGTGTGAGGATGGAAAATAGTGGGGTTTGACAGACACTTGTTAAAGTGCTGGATATTAAACGGCGCATAAACTCCACTTAAGAGCTTTCCGCATATTTTCATCCTCACATAAACTCTTCGGGACAATTTTCGCAACGTTTTAGAGCGTCACAGTGTAGTGTTTCCCCCTTTTCTTATCGTTTTCTTGGACAGGGACCGGAACTGACCAAAAAACAACGAGAAAGGTATAAAATACAGGCAGAGGGCAGCAGGTTCCCCGCACAGAAACACCGCACCCGCACATTTCTAGCGGCTCAGAAGTGATAACGTGAAGGATTGCTGCTGTTTTAGTAAATATGCTGTCGTTTTTTTTAACAAAAAATCCTGCGTGCTCTGCCTTTAAAATAATAAAGTGAAATTAAACATGTTGTCAAAGACTCCTTGAGTGTTGCGGGACAACCGGTGTCCCGCACAAGCGGCTCAGCTCAGCCGGGACGTACCATGTGCGTTTAGCGGAGCGCAGCGTAGCAGCAGATTAACACGCACCGATAATGCTACTAATAATAACGGGATATTTGATGGAAGGATTCATAAAGAGCAGACGGAGTCATTACACTCGGGATGTGCTGTTCCTGCGATACTCTGAGCGCATTTCTCTTCTTTTTTATCTCCACAAAACAGCTGAGAGAGAAGAGGAATAAGCTGCAGCAGAATAAAGGCAGTGGATCAAAGTTAATCAGACCATCTGTCAACAAACGGTTTGTCAGAGAGCAGCGGATCTATAGTGGTGCCGGGTCTTTTTAGGTAAAACGGGAGGGGGAGAGGTAGGGGGCACCTGCAGGTCCCATCTGCAGGATGAGATCTCTCTCGCACAGATACCCAATAACCCAATGAATTAAAGTGAACCCACTTTGGTTTGGTTTCCAAACATCAGCGCGCACGCGACGAGATGTCATCAAATACGCTTCAAACTCTTATCTGACGCGTCTCCGCTGCTTAATCGCCGCTCCACCGCACCATCACACGTTTCTCAAGCAAATCGTTTGGTTCCGGGCGTGTTGCATGCGTTTGAGTGTGTCGCCGGGCTGCTTACCTATAGGCGGGTGGACGGGTTTGTATCCTTTCTCGTTGGTGCACACTCCCCTGCCGTGGAGCAGCGCGTGCAGGGGTTTCTCCTCCCCGCTCCTCGGCAGGCAGCGGAGGCCCTGGGTGCATGTCCCGGTGTAAACGCCGCACGCCTGCCCCTCGGACAGGGCGCATGTGAGGCAGCAGCCGCAGCCCGGCTCCTTGACCAGCTGGCAGCCGACCGGGACCGGAGGGCACATGGACAGCGCCTTCTGGTCACAGGGCTCGCACGGCACGTACGAGCCCAAGCAGCCGGACAACCCCAAGATAAATGTCACCAAGAGGCACAAACTCAGAAACATCGTTAGTGTCTCTTCAGGTTATAGCATAAACCTTCAAATGCGAAGAGAGGAGGGGGGGAGAAAAAAGTGGACTGGTCTAATGAACACAATGCCTCAGTCAGATAATCCGATTTTTTTTAAAGCTAAAGCCAAGAGTCTTTATCCAAGAGTGTTGCTATCTATTTGACCAAAAAAAACAAAAAACAAAAAAAAAAATTAAAAAAAAATCATAAATTGCAGGCTTTTTGCGCCGTGCACCCGTGAAAACGTTGCCTCAACTGACCAATTTTTTTTTTTTTCTAAATGTGTGTTTTCTGTTTTTTCCCCGAGATGTTGATGTGGTCCTCTCTGCAAAGGAGCAAAGCGAGTCTCTGCTGCACAAGATCTCAAACTCCTCTCTCTCTGTCTCCCCCTTCAATTTGGGCTCCAGCACTTTCTCCACCAGAGGTTTCCTGAGCAGACTGATCAACTTGAGAGCTGCCTTGCCTTTTTAAAAACAGCCGAGCCCAAACCCCTAACTATGAATACGCTAAACAGCAGGGGAAGGGAGGCGCACTTGTTCCACGGCTTGGCATGCAGCCAAACTTTTTTTTTTTTTTTTTCAGCAGCAGGATCGCTCTTTCACCCTGAAGGCTGAACTGATGCCGAGGTGCAAGAGGCAACAGCAGAAAAAAAAAAAACAACGCAACCCTCATCAAAACATTTCAGCTTGAACACTCCTCAAAACCTGCAGGCGGTTTCTTCCTCTTCTTTTTTCTTTTTTTGGTTTTACTGTCAGATTTGTAGCTTCAAATTCTCAATAATGATCTTGCCCTCAAACAACAAACAGACAACAACAACACACACACAAAAAAAACTATATTCAGCAATAAAATCGTATTTTGGTGCCAAGGAGTTTTTTTTCCCTCAGTGGGTGAGATAAATTCCCAAAGACATTCCCAGAAATTGTTGTAGCTACATTTAAAGTCTGTCTTGATAAATGGCCCGTAAAGGAAACTTTGACAGTTCACTGGATCACTGTGCAAAAGAAGCTATTAAAAATACAATCATGTCGTGCGAAGTACAGATTTGGGGATTTGAAAACCGTAGGCGATTCCTGAAACTTGTATTCAAGTCTCAAGGAAAAATCATTTCCTTACATCATGAGTCCGTGGCAGCAACAAAAAAGAAAATCGTCGGTAACCCCCTACTTGAGTCACAAGTGCCTCATTGTCACGGGTTACCGTAAATGGAATATCCTTGGAAAAGTACGGGGCTAAATCTAAAAGGCTGCATTGCATTCACCGGCCCTACACTTTAATCATGTGTTTATTATTTAATCATTCACTAATGGTTTGGAAAAGTGACAATTCTTTTGGTTTGCTCCGTTTTTTCCATGTTTAAAGTGTTTGTGTTTAGATAACACTCACAGGGATACCTGCCCCGGTCCATAAGTCACCTTTAAAGCCTGCACCTGTTGCTTCCATTGGACACCATTTGTGTTACAAATGTAGCCAGAAGGGAAATCCACCAACATGCCCCCCTTCTCTCTCTCTCTCTCTCTCTCTCACACACACACACACTGAAAAAAAAAAAAAGAGAGAAAGCGTCCTGTGCAGGAGAGACAGAAACAGAGAGATAATGGGGGGAAGGATGTCACGAACTCTGAGATTGGAGGCAACAGCCTGACAACTTAAGTGCAACTGGGCTCTATTATTTTATAGCCCGTATAATGCTTGATTGCTTCAGCGTGTGCTCTCCACACATGCACTCTAAATCAGACCAGCCAGGGCTGTTATTTCCATCTCTGCAGCTTTCAGGGAACATTTTTTTTCTTTCTTCCTTCAGTCAGAGAGTGTCAGGCAGCTGTATCGGTTGTCCTTACTATATCCACTCGCCGCTTGATAAACAGCAACAATCATTTCCGAAACGTGGCCATCATTTCATCTAACCCAGCATTTTGCAGCAGGAGAAGCAGCAGAGAAGTGATTTACACACGTTAGTTTCAGTAGTCCACCACTAGAAGGCACTGTTAACAATGATAAGCTCTGCAGTGGCACTCATTCACATCTCCTTTATACCTTAGAAATCAGTAAAGGCTACAATCAGTGAAGGAAAATAACTAAGTACATTTACTCCTGTACAGTCCTTACAGTACTTATGTAAAATGTTGAGGTACTTGCACATTACTTGAGTATTTCTTTCTGATGCTACTTTAAACTTCACTCCACTACACTCCAATTGAAAATATTGTACTTTCTACTCCACTACATTTAGTTTACAGCTTTAGTTACTTTTCAGATGAAGATGTTAATAATTTATATAAAATTAATAAACTTTAGTATTGTTACCTATATTCTATTAAATTGTCATTGTTTCTTTTTTTAAATTTGCTATACATTTTGTGTGAATGGTGTCAAATATTATGATGTAGTCCTATTACGATTAATGTGCCTAAAGTATCTCAAATTGTCTCCTCATTGATAAACTGAAACATTAATATAAAATAATCTCACTTGTATGTAGTGATTCAAACCAGGCAATATAATATATACTATATGAATAGATCACAATCCACATGTGTGCTTACATTTTTTTTTTACTTTAAATTTGATACCTGGATTGGATAATATAAATATAAAATTGAAAACTTTACTTATTTTCAACTGAGGACATTGTGTGTGGAATAGGTGACTGCATACATCTCATATATATATGAATAAATTCACATGGACTGCTTTTACCACCCTTGTGACATGGTGGTGCAGTGGTTAGCACTGTTCCCTCACAGCAAGAAGGTTGCAGGTTCAAGTCCTTGACCTGGGACCTTTCTGTGTGGAGTTTGCATGTTGTCCTTTGTCTGTATGGGTTTTCTCTGGCTTCCTCCCACAGTCCAAAAACATGGTGAGGTTAATAGGACTCTAAATTGCCCATAGGGGTGAGTGTGTGTGCTGGTGACCTATCTGGGGTGTATCCTCTTGCCTGTACTGTGCTGGGATTGGCATTGGAATAAGTGGGTATAGAAAATGACTGACTATTTCTCCCCCCAGTGCCTCTGGTTTTGGCTTACATATTATCATTTCCCATCTTTTGGGGACTGATTATGAAAAAAAGGTCACAAATTAATTCAGCAGCTATAAGAAGTGAATGACTTCCAGGGGTTAAACTTCTTATTAGACCTGAGTGAAGGATTGTAGTGAGTCACTGTTCCCACCAAAACCAACAGGAGCAGCAAAACCCTGTAAGAGCAAACTAAGACATAAACCCAAGCAGCAATAATGAACAGGATTAAAACAGTAAAGCAGTACAGATTAATGATGACTCATCTGGGCTTGAGACGATGGATGAAGAGTGAAGAGGACAAATTACAAGAAAATGTCCTCATGATATAAATTCCAGTTAAGGCTGTACAGTGTTTTACATTTTACCTTACCAACCTTCCTAAAGAAACACAATATTCTTCTTTGTTCAATTCAAATTCAAATGTCCATGCATCAATCCATCTGTTCCAATCTCCGTGCCACCCTTTTTTCTATCCATGCATCATTCTGACTTAAAATGACAATAACTTTAAAGTTTCATGCTTGTGAACTTTCTGCCAATTCCTTGGCAGAATGATTGCTTTCTCTGGTGGTACATCACAGAAAGCAAGATCTGAATACCAGAGGACTACCCTGGCACTGCAGTTTCCCCCGATTCCTACTCACATTATGTCTTTTTTAACTTCTCGACAGTGGCAAAAGGAGCAGTCAGCATCACGACACAACTTGGCAACATAGACGAAAAAGCTCTGCTCTCGTGCTAGGCTGCAATAGTTAAAGCAGTTAAAGGATGGTGCCTAGCTGAATCACCAGGGCGGCGTTCTGTCGTCTGCTCATTCAACTATTAACATTCCACAAGACCAGCAAGGGCCACTAATAGCCACTAGAAGACTAAAACAATCATTGTGCAAGTTTCATAAGTTGGACCCCCCCCCTCAAAAATAAGAGAATTTAATGGGTCCGTCCTTGACCAGTTCTGCACTCCAGCACCATGTTTCATGGATGTCAGTCCAGTAGTTTTTCTATAATTCTGTTCAGACAGACAAACAGCGGTGAAAACAATACACAGCCAAAAACAGCCTATATAGCATTTACACAGTAATAACTATTTTAAGCAAAATAATTCTGAACATGCATTTATAGAATGCTACAGTTAATGCTAATGCTAACTGTCCAGAATGTTTATTATCACTTTGTTTTTTATATTATTTTTATTAATTATTATATTTTATTAATAAGGTTGTTTGTGACTCTGGACGCTGGAGCCTCATTGTCTGATTTAAAAGGAATTAAGGACTAAAGATGAAGCAAAATGAACTGAAGAAACTTTTAACACACTTTTTATTTGACCACTGACTAGACTTTGGTGAGTTTGGTGGATTTTGCAGGAACCAAAGCTAGAAAAACATGTCAAGATCCGCATAATATAAGAATATTATTTTTTACAATATGTTTAGGCTTATAAGTATATATGTGTTTGTTATTACTTTACTATAATACTTCTTAATCATTCTCTTAAGACTTGTATTAGAGGCTTGTTCTCTTATTAGAGCTTGCTGTATGCAGGTTTACTATTTGCAATTAGCTATAAATCCTGTATTGTTGTTAATACAGTGGAAACATGCTGTTGGTTTAATTGAATCACCTGTTGCTTGTAAATCCTGTTGTCAAGAGGTCAATGTTGTGCTGTTGTGACCTGAGCTGTAAATCCTGTGTTGAATGCAGGCAACCTTAATCCACCTATGCCTGCCTTAATACAGGTGCTGGTCATATAAGTAGAATATCATGAAAAACTTGATTCGTTTCAGTAATTTCATTCAAAAAGTGACATTTGTATAATATATTCATTTATTACATACAGACTGATATATATCTCAGTAAATTAGATGTTACTTAAGACCAATTTCTAATCTTGGAGATTTCTAGAAATGTTGCCCAACTAAAGTATTAACATGAAAATTATGAGCAAGTGTGGCATGGAGTCGATCAGTCTTTGGCACTGTGCAGTTAACACATGCTCAGGTGTTATGTGAGCCCAGGTTGCTCTGATAGTGGCCTTCAGGTCTGACATTTTAGGGTCTGGCTTATCACATCTTCGTTTTCTATGGGGTTAAGGTCGGGTTAGTTTGCTGGCCAATTAAGAACAGGGATACCATGGTCCTTAAACAGGTACTGGTAGTTTTGGCACTGTGTGCAGGTGCCAAGTCCTGTTAGAAAATAAAATCTGCATCTCCATAAAGTTCGTCAGCAGCAGTAAGCATGAAGTGCTCTAAAATGTCCTTGTAGACAGTCCTTGTAGACTGTGTTGACCTTGACCTTGAAATACAGTGGACCATGGCACCCCAAACTATCACTGACTGTTGAAACTTTACACTTGACCTCAAGCAACATAGATTTTATGCCTCTCCTTTCTTCTTATAGGCCCAGGGACCTTGATTACCAAGGGATCTGCAAAATTAATTTTAATTAGAGAACATAACTTTGGAAAATTCAGCAGCAGTCCGGTCCTTCCAGTCCAGGCTTGACACAAGGAATACAACACCTGAAGGTTCTAGAAGCACTGACTCTTTGTGAATCTACCCCACATTTTTGAATGGGTTTTGTTTCATAATCCTCTCCAGGATGCAGTTATCCCTATTGCTTGCACACTTTTATTCTACCATATTGTTTTCTTCCTTTCAACTCTTTATTAATGTGCTTGGACACAGGGATCTGTGAACAGCCAGCCTCTTTAGCAATGACCTTTTGTGTCTTGCTCTCCTTGGGCAAGGTGTCAATGGTCATCCTTTGGAAAACTGTCAGGTCAGAAGTTTTTCCCACGATTGTGTACCCTACAGAACCAGACTGATAGACTATTTAAAGGCCTTTGTAGATATTTTGAGTTAATTAGCCGAATATGGCACCAGTGTCTTCAATATTGAACCTTTCCATAATATTCCAATTTTCTTAGATACTCAAATTGGAGTTTTAATTAGTTGTCAGTTATGATCATCAATATTAAATGAAATAAACACTTGACATATGTCAGCCTGTGTATAAGGAATGTATATATTATATAAGTTTCAATTTTTGAATGGAATTACTGAAATAAATCAACTTTATAATTATATTTTTTATATGACCAGCACCTGTAACTAAGCGAAAGCTTGAATGCCAAATGAGTGTATGGCCCCACTTGACAATAAACTAATGTCCTAACTCAATAGGAAGCATCGTGATACGTCACGTGGGGTTAATTTACCTGCTACACCTAGTCTGTCACTTTTGTGATTAATTGCACACCAGCTTTTTTTTCCTATAGAGATTCTGAGGAGATTTCACAAACTATATACCTTGTAAGTTCAAGCATTTGTTGCAATTTAAAAAAATATATACATAATTCATTTATTTTCATTGGATCATGGATAAACATTTATTTGATTATTTTAATGTGCTATCAAAGAAAAACATTTGTGGGACATCACTCACGGCTGTGGTATCAAGTCACTGAACCTGCAGTGTTTCCTCTACATTCATTTAGAAGTGGCAGCCTGGGGTTGTTACATGGCTGAGGAGCATGTCAAGCACCTAGCAACAGGTCAGAGAGTCAGAGGAGTGTAAAGCAGGGACTTACCGGCTGGAGAAAAGGTAGGTTTAAGTTCTGAGCTTGAGATAACTTGACATAGAGTTTACAGGTTAAAAAAGACAAATGATGATAGAGTAATATAAGGCAAAGAGCATCTGTCTGTGTTGCTCAACTTTTTGGTATAGCTTGTGCACGGCTACTCCTCGTGTTGTTTCACAGTGACAATTCAAAGTTCCGTTGTAGAGTTCCTTCCTGCACTGAACGTACAGCAAACATAGTAAAGGTATTGTAATGTCTCACAAAAACTACATGCTAAGATGTTAGCTGATTTAGCTGCTACTTCTTTCCTCACTCTAACACAGGTCTTACTCCAAGAAGTCTTCACAGATCTTCAACAATCGCAACACTATCACCTAAAAGAAGAGAATATGGGCCTAAGCTTGTTTATTAAGAAACACATAACAGTAACATGCCCAGGTTGTTACATTATACAGGAAAAAGTACAAAGTAAGACATTTATTACAAGTCTGATATTACTTGGCCTATCAACATAATTTCAAAACTGATATGTAGATTGACATCCAAACTGTCAACATATTCTTACAATACCTGTGTTTGCATGTCTCTCCTTATCTGAATGTATGTCCATGTCTTACCCAATGTACAATTTGTCTATTAGGACGATGTAACAGTTCAAACCTCCCTACCATAGCTCCCCAGAAAACCTGCCCCCACATCTGTAAAAAAAAATCTTAGCGGAAACACTGAACCAGTGTCAGTATTTCAAAGATCAAAATTAGTGGTACCTTTAATAATCAGTATAGCTGTACAATAATGTCTCCTCCTATCTTTATTTCAACTACTGCATCATAGAACATCAATATTTGACAATTCTGTAAAATATCAGATTATTATACATTCATTCATTAAAAAAAACACCTCTGTGCAGCTTTAGACGCGGAGTCGTTGCTTGCATGACTGTTCCATTGTGTGTGAATGTGTATGAAGGATAAGATGACAATGATAAGATTCCCTAATGCCATGTATGAATGTATGTGAATGGGTGAATGAACACTTGTATTGTAAAGCACTTTGAAAGACTAGAAAGGTGGTCTAAAATACAGTCCATTTACCTTAGCAACCACAGCCTGCTTGTACTAAATTGCTGGATTTTTCAATACTACATGGACTACAAATTGCTCTGAAACTGTTTCCAGTCACAAAATAATTGTCCTTCCCCTACAGATTCTGCACAAAATGTCAATTGTGAGCTGCACAATAGCTGTTTTTCAGGTCCTTAAGCTCAGATTTGTTTTTATGGCTGTAGACACAGTTCCTTTGAGTAGAGGGTTTAGCTTTTACAACCTAGCTTAACTATGTTTTTTTGTAGAAATGGAAAGAAACCTTAATAGACAGGTGGAACATTTTCAAGATTTATGTATTTTATGTAAGATGATTTATGTAGTTGTGATATGCAGGGCGATGTACAGGATATGTAGTGAACTCATCTTTCCCTGAAATAAAAGTACACATGATGAGAGAACAGATGATTTTACAGCACATGTGAATGTTGTTGAAGATTTTCAAAAAAAGAAGAGAACGGAAATTTTCTTTCAGCTGTGGCTGATGCATTTTTTTAGTTGGTCGGCTTTGTTTTTCTTTGTTGACAGGTTGGCAGTTTTCAGGCCTGCGTCCAGTGTTAAAAATGTCTGCTTTTAATTTCACTACAACCAACAGGTATAAACTACTGATTTGATTATAGCAAAAATCAAATTCGCTAAGCTCAGTGCCGTGCTATAACAACAAACACGTGTACATGCGATGTACAGTGCTCGCTGTGTGCATGTATATGCTCTTAATTGCATGTATATATATGTGTGAGAGAGACGGCACATTCATGTTTATGTGCTCTAACAAACTGTCTAATTGTGTGTGAGTGAGTGTGTGTGTGTGTGTGTGTGTGTGTGTATGTGTGGGGGGCAGGTGTATTGGCATTTATCCTTGCATTCCCCCATAGATGGAAAATAAAAAACACCAGGGAATGCAGCTTGTAATTTTTCTTCTTCCACTTCGTCAAGTCGTCACTTTACATATACAAAAGAGGAGTGAGTGATACACAAACACTCTTGGGCACACAAACATTCCCATTTCCAAGGACATGCGGAAAGGTGTTGTTGTGTATATCTGTTGAGACCAGACAGCATGGCTCCAGGAATTATGTTGTTAGCAGTCTGCATTCTGTCATTTAAACTGTGGAGTAATGCTCTGTGGCTATGGGTTTTTAAGAAAAGTGTTCGAAAAAGACACAGGGCAGTGTTAATGTAAGTGGTGGAAAGAGAATTTGACCAGTAGAGTACAGATAAAAACTTTGACTGAATATGTATGAAATGATTCAGGATGAGGTTTCCTAATATGCAACAATAATGGTTAAAAGCGGGTTCATTTGTGTGGGCGTCACTGGAGAGCTTTAACATCTTATTATGGGATAAATGCTGCTTCGGAGCCTTTTCATTGCTGTCAAGAATACAAAATATTTACTTTTCCGGGCATGACTGGTCAAATTTTAATGAACCATATCGGATATCAGTAAAAAATATAAGCTGCAATAGAAAAACAATGATATCAATATCGGCCTTGAAACATTTGAAGTCCACCACTTGAGATCTTTTAAAACTCATTTCTAAATGACTGGGAAGAGAACTCGGTGGTTTTCGCTGTATATGTGCGTTGGCTCAATGAAAGCAATTCCAAACTTACTTCTCAAAGAAAAAAAAATAAATCTCGCAAATGCGGTTTATTTCTCTAAAACATTGTATCACTCCTGGTCATTTGGGAGCGTGTGCAAAGCTTTTAATTCATGGAATAGTGAGAAATACTCAGCTCGCTCCCACATGGATTGCATCTCCCTAGTTGACAGTGTTGCTATAGTGGCATTGTCAACAGCACGGTGAACTTTCTGGTGATGAGCGTGTGTCCTGCGGGTTTCCATTAACATCGAAGCGCCTCGACGTGACCATGAGAAGACCTGCATGATCTTGTAACATGAGCTGGAGTGAAGGGCTTATCTGAGCATTGGTAACTCTGCAGATTGAGATAAGCTGCCTGTTAAGTGTAAAACCTTACACAAGTGGTAGTCTTTTTATAGTCTATGAACGTATGGTTGACCTAAAACATTCCCAAAACAAAGCCCATTCAAACATGAGACCAAAAAGCAGGAGAAGGAGGATAGTGTGAGTACTGTCAGAAGGTTCTGCTTTGTGGCCTGGTCCCTGGCCAAACCTTTAGCTTCAAATGGCTAACCCTGGCTTTTGTTAAAAGGTGATGTATTTGTGGTCTGTCTGCCCTGCTGTTTCAGCCCTTCAACCTCAAGGATGATTTACCTTCTCTTTTCCTCCTGCCGATTGCATATTTGCATTTTTTCTTCTTCATCATGCTCACAATTGACAGACCACCTTAAACAATCAACTTGACAAAAGAGCTTTTGTTTTGTTCTGTGTGCCAATGTGTGTGTGTTTGTACATAGTCGTGTGTCGGTGTGTGTGAGTTTATCCCTTAAGGCAGCGAGCCAGGTCAAAAGTGACTACTCATACTTACAAATATTTGAATTATTAAATCAAGTACTTCTCAAGTATCCTTTAAACACTTACAAACAATGACTTACATTTTTAGCTTAGGCATTAAGCCAACACTTTTATCCAGACTGTCTTACACTAAGATCAACATTAGAATTCCTCTGCTATAAATTAAGCAGAGTTGGTGACATTCGTATAAAGCATCAAGTGAGAAGAAGCTGTGTACACAGTACAAAGAAAAAAAAAACATAGTTTTAAATTATCCATTTAGTATCTAAGTATCTAAACTGACATGATTTATTGTCTATTTTCTGTAGCAGAGCAATGTTTATTTTTTTTGATAAATAACTGCAAATGTCTGGACAGAAACTGAGTACAAAATGTTGATTGCATTTAGGCAAAAATACATTATACATATATATTTTTTTTACATATTTTTAATATGTTAACTTATAGCTTATATTTATTATACTCGTATCATACTCTTAATATATTTATATTTAGATATTTATATAATTCATAATAATTCATATAATAATGTATACAGTATACATGTATACACCCAATAATTCCATGTGCAATAATCTATTCACCTAACTCATACCATGTGCACTTTGCAATAACTATGTAGCAATAACAAATTTACTGTTAGTTTCATATTTGTTAGTTATTTTATTTTCTCTATGTTGGCGATGGTATTTAGGGTGTTTTTTGTTTTTAACATATTGCTCTTCTGTTTATGTGTCTTAAGTTTATAACAGTGCTGTATGTGACGTGTTGGAAATAAAAGTAATGAAAGTAATAAAAGTAGCAGTCTAGAGGAAAGAAAAACAGCCCCAAGCAAGTTCCTGTCACTTCTTTTCAGGCCAAAGCTGGTGCCTGCTTCTTTTACCTAGCATGCCCCCTTTCCGTGCTCCATGCTGCGTGGTGCGCTAACAGCTCCTGGCAGCAGACTCCAATCCAGGGCATCTCAGGTATGGCCACTCTTCGAGTATGAATGGCATTTTGGACGGCGGTGGGCGAACCTTAGCACCGGGATAGCAGATCAAACATGATATGCCAGGCTCAGTGCGTGTGTGCATGTACTTGCAAGTAAGTAAGTAAGCAAGCAAGTAAGAGAAGCTTTATTTATAGCACCTTTTTTAACACGGGTTACAAAGTGCTTAACAACAACATCACGGAAGAAAAAGGAATAAAATCACAAAGCATTTACGACACAACATTTAAATTATATGTCCATACTAACACAGAGCGAATGTAATAGCCAGTCACCATACAGAAACACCCCCTGGTTAGATTAGATTAGATAGGACTTTATTGAAGGTTCCTCAGTTATTGAAGTTCCAACACGTCACATACAGCACTGTTCTAAAACTATAGACGCACAAACAGAAGAAAAATATAGTTACATAGTTATTGTAAAGTGCATATGGTATGAGGTAGGTGAGTAGATAGTTGCACATGGAATTATTGGAAAAATATAAATAAATTACACATGGTTACCTATTCTGTGTACATTATATACATTATAAATATATAAAGATTATAGTACAGGTATAAAAGAAATAAGTAGTATATAGTAGATGTATGTACATACATGCATATATCCTTGTGTGTGTGTGTGTGTGTGTGTGTGTGTCATACTATTGTAGATTGTTGTAGGTATGATTTTGTATGATAATATAGTAGTTTACAGGTTTTATGTTAACAGGTTCCTGGTAATTTGTTAATTTTCCTGCTCACCCTCCTCCTTCCAGTGAGGAGTTGGCCAGTTTGATGGCACGAGGGACAAAAGAGTTTCTCAGTCTGTTTGTCCTTATTTTGGGGAGCAGCAGTCTGTTGCTGATCGGGCTCCTCTGGCTGCTGAGGGTGGCTGGTGTTGTCCAGGATGCCCAGCAGTTAGTTCAGGGTTCTTCTCTCTGTCACTGATACCTGAGGCTCCAGCTTCTTACCGACCACTGAGCTAGCCTTCCTGATCAGCTTCTCCAGCCTGGAGTGTTAGTGAAATGCTATGCTATTAAAGTGGGTTTTAAGTGTTTTTAAGACAGTCAACAGACTCCATTACTCTAATGGGAGTTGGCAGACTGTTCCAGAGTCTGGGTGCCAGGCTGACAAAAGTGCTTTCACTTTTATTTTGGTTTTAGTTTGGTACATGGAAAGGCCTGCAGATTTTGATTTGATGATCTAAGTGACCCCTCGGTAGTGTAAGGGCTTAGTAGCTCGGAAATGTAGACAGGAGCTAAGCCAGGAAGTGCCTTATGAGTGATTAAAAGAATCTTAGAATCAATCCTTATCTTCACCAGGAGCCAATGCAGTGAGGCTAAAAACAGAAGTGATGTGAGATCTCTGACCAGTCCAAGTCACAGTTGGACCAGTCACTGAAAAGTAGTAATTATTTACAGTTACTAGTTACTTCTCTCAAAATGGAATTGAAATACTTTAATCATTACTGCAAATACAAAGTAATTAGTTACTGAGGAAGGGAACTTCTCAGACTTCAAAGGTGTGGTTCAATCCAGTGTTACAAATATAAAAGAACGATAGCTCAAAAGTCTCTTGTAATGCATATCTCAAGCAGCAGCAGTTCAGTGACAGGCTTATATTTTACCATGTATTGGCTACAATGACGTGGACTTTACAACATAAACTCATGTTGAGGGTAAAGTGTGTTTATAGACCAGTGGAGGAGATGAGGAGTATTTTACTGATGCAGTTGGGACAGAAATCTGCTCACACAGTCACAATGTGGGGATTCTTCCTCAGATACATTAAATATCAACATATCTACAGGAATGTAAACTGTCAACATTTCTCACTTTCTTCAACTGGGTTGTTTAAATGTGGACCACTGATCACAAAAGAGAATCAACAAATTCTGACATGGTATAAATTTAAGGTCACGTTCTCACATTGTGACTGCTGCAAGCACACATCTACAAACCAGACAATATAACATAAAATGACACAGATCAGCAGCTTTTGAATCAAGATTTAGGAGAAAACATATTTGTTCTACTTTAAGGGACTTTGTAATTTTGAGAAATTCCTTCTCATTCAGAACAACGCATGCTAACATGCATGCTTGCTCACAGCAGCATGAGGCTATTGTGTGTTTTTCCTCCTTATACTTCTCTTAATAAAGATTTCTAATGTATATTGCAATGTCAGTCAGTCATTTTCTATACCTGCTTATTCCTCATTAGGGTCACAGGGGTCTGCTGGAGCCAACCCCAGCGCATTATGGCTAGAGGCATGGATACATCCCAGATGGTCGCCAGCCTATCGTGGGGCACACACACTCACACATTCACACCTACGGGCAATTTAGAGTCGCCAATTAACCTCAGCACGTTTTTGGACTGTGGGAGGAAGCCGGAGTACCCAATGAAAACCCATGCAGACACAGGGAGAACATGCAAACTCCACACAGAAAGGTCCCAGACCCAGGACCAAGGAGGTCTTGAACCTGTGACCTTCTTGCTGTGAGGCATCAGCGCTAACCTCTGCCCCACCATGTCACCCATGTGTATTCCAATGTGTTTCAGTAAAATGGCAAGTGTCCTTTTCCCCACTGTAAGCTCACATGACTCATAATAGCTACTGTTTTGTTGTGAAATGTGTGGTGGTCATGTTAGCTTTATCATTAGCTGGAGAGCTGATATCTGCATGTTGTTTCTGGTAGGATGACCCCGTTATTGCTGTGGTGAGTGCCACATAGTGATTAACACTCATTAATACAATTTGTCTTCACAAATTTCTCTAAAAGTTACACACTGCCTTTAATACGTCCTCTGCACACAAAACAAAACAATGTTGGACTAAGCTGCGTACTGCTTTGCTGAATTTTCAAAACATTACAAGCTGTATGAGCTGATGCATCTGTTCATTTATGCTTGTTTATATTTTCATCATCGGGCTACAGTCCTGCATACATCCAGTGCACAATCCTCAATGTGATGTTTAGTCTGACACAGATTGTGATCTTGCACAAGTGATATTGAATATATTCAGCAGATCATTGTTCTCCATTGTTGTCCTAATTGTTATTCTCAAGCTGCCTAAAGTAGTTTTAAGATTGTAATTCATTTTTCCACTGTCTAACAGTATTTAAGCATTCAGGACAAAATTAATCCTGCTCTTCACTGTAGCTGTATGATTTTACACCGATTGAAATATTCAAACCAAAGACTGTTTTTTTCCCCCCATGGCTACACCCTTCATATAGGAATATTCAACATGTCTTTAGCCTTTAGTATCGTTCAAACTTCAGGATCTCTGCTAGATTTAGGAAAAGATTTTGTGAGTTGGAGCAGTATTTAGTTGCGCTGTGTTATGTCCTGTATCCATTGGTGCTGGATGTCAGTGGTTCAACTTAGAACCAGCAACATAAAAAGTGTAAAATCGTTTTTTATTCCATGTTAGGATCTAAGTTCTATAAACTAATATGAGCTCAGGTTTTGTAAAAATCCAACTTTGAGTATTTTAGTCTTTATTTCAGGGGATAACTTTGCTCAAAAGAGCTGTGCCTTGTTTCGTAGTGGTGCCACTTTTAATCAAGACAACGTTTTCGGAACATATCACACACACTGGCTTTGACCTGTCTGCTGGAAGAATAAACATTATTTTCTCCGTCCACTCATCTTTAAAACAACGGTTTTCCGCATCAACCTTCCTCACTTTTGAGCAAGACATGCTCTTGTCTCTTCCTCTCTGCTCTGGGTAAACAAACGGTTTGATTGGCTCAACCGAGTGATGCTATTACTGTATTAACTGTAGTAGAAGCCCCCGACCGTCTGAAAAATGCTCCATGAAAAATTTCTATTCTTATGAATTTATCAGATTGGTTATGGATCCGGCCAGAATCATCACTCGGTTCGGATCCGGACCGAGGTCCGCCATTTGGTGATGCCTGCACTAGGCAGTGGTGGTTATTGTGCCTTATTTTTCAGGCTGTTTCTAATGGAAAAGGAGACAAAACAAGGGCTCTCAGGTGGTACCTGAGAGCGGCTCGGGGTCAGAGCATTTTTATCAACTATCTGCACAATCCCATCAGGCCGAGTTGGATCAGGTGGCAAACTTACAGATGCCTGTATCGATAAGTGTCTGTCCTATGTAACAAATAGGATAATACAGATAGATCAGAGATCTCCCACCTACAGAGCATCTGAGGTCTTCTAAAGTGCCCAGGAAGGGACGCTAACAAACCTATGACCCTTAAAACACATCAAGAGCATGCCTTCCCTGAAATGATGATCTCCGCCTTACTCCCTTCTCCTCTGGAGTGAAACAACTTCTGCATGTCACCCAATGTCACGGCATCAATATATATGGCTGCCCTAAAGAATTTGGATTGGTTCTGTATTTTTCTTTAAACTCTCCTTATTTCCACTTGGTTTTAGCAGCTAAACCTGGGAGATTGTCTCAGTCTCTAAGAGATGGATAGTATTAGAAAAATCTGATTCCAATCTGATACCAACTAATACCACAAATGACTGTTGTCAATACCAACACATTTTTATGAAAAGCGGCTAATGTACTTTCATGTTTTATGAGTTTAATGCATCATAAACAGACTTCTGGTACATATTCCACATTCATTTCCTTTTACTATTCTACTCTGTTAATGACTTGGTCACATGCATGTTAAAACTGGAGACAATGCTGTGTGGATTCTTTGAACCAACAATGTGATCACTGCACGCATGCACACAACAGCAGAGAAGGGGAGAGTGTATGCACTGAGAGAGAAAATTCATGTGCCCAGCACGCGATCTAATATGAGACAGATCCACTTTGTTTTGCATAGTTCCTATTGAGGATAGTTATGATACTCAAAAGAGTATCAATACTTTAAGTATCAATCCACCCATTCCAAATGTATAAAACTATTTTGCAATGGAAAAGTTGGTCTGGTCACACAAGTTCATGCGGTTTAGAAACAAATCAATCACATACCCCAGAAGTCAAGTGATTGAGTGAGTGAAAACCTCCTCATTCTACAGCCCTTTTTATTTAAAAAACAGCCCACATGTGTAAATCAACTGCAGTAACATGCTGATATCTTTATAATTAAAAATGCATGTGCATCAGTGATGATGTAAGATATACAGGCTGTGTTTAACTTGTGCTACAGATTATCTGTATCTCTGTGCAGCACACAAAGGATAAAGAATGGATAAAAAAATATCACCAGCCTCAGTGTCAACATGAGGCAGGAGGTGTTAACTAAGCACTTCATACCCAGTGTGTTTTGTATTCTGTTTTACATTAAGATTCTCCCTGCAGGCCCTGGGAGTCAAACTTTGTCATTATAAGCCTACCTCTCATGCATTTTCAAGTATGAAAAGGCTGGAGATCCCTGCTGAGAGCTATGATATACATAATCTACCATCAAGAAAACACCCCCCCCAATCCTTTTCACTGTCTCCTGACCTCTAATCTGTCTGAACAATCATGCATAAACCTGTGTGACAATGACCATATTGTTGAGAGCAGTTTTTCTTCTTTCCCTGTATTTTATGGGTACTTCCCATCAGCCACAGTGGTGACTTTGCTTCAATATTTTGAGATTTTTCTCAGTGAATCCCCTGCCAACTGTAATGACGGGACATGTTTTGCAAAAGCGATGCGCAGACTGCTGCATTTTAGCCGAGAGCTGGTTTGCAAGAGCTCAAATGAGGAAAAAAAATGAGGTTGGCTAAGCTACAAATCAGAAATTACATCCCGATTGTTGGTGTAAGGGTATTTAGCAAACTGCAGACATAAAACTTTGCCTCTGGATGTGTGTTTTCCAGTTTTTTGATTAGAGAGTGGGTTTGAATTTTGATTTGGTCAAGGCTCTGGTTGTGACTGCAATGCTACAGAGAATCCCAAACGGGCTTGAATGGACATAGAGGCTTTTGTAGAGTATGTAATTACATAGTAAATTATTCAGTTGGTCCAAACCAAGACATAAAGGCATTCATTTTCAAAACCAGCTTACAAGGAAGCTTCTGGCAGCACAGAGCCACACTATTTAAAAAAAAAAAAAAACAGAGAGAGACCTTCGACATATGCTGGAGTGATATACGGTTACAGTCAGATCCATTGAAAGTGTCAGTCAGGTGTTGAGCTTGGTTTTATTAGCTTAGAGTAATTTGGGCCAAACCTAATCTGCAGGTTCATTTCCGGCAGGACTCGTGAGACCTAGTGAGACTCTGTCAGAGCTTTGAGAAACGTGAGTGCAGAGTGGACTGCCTCGTGGCTGAATTGTTTATTGCCAGGACAACGGCTACAAGCTGTAAGCTGGAGCTGGGTTAAGCCACAGGTCCACCTAATGACTTTAGAATGCTGATCGTTGGGTCTTTTCAGTGTATCGTGTGTCTACAAGCGGTCACTACATGGCAAGCCTGTGGCTGCTGCTGCATACCGTCCAGACAGAGAGCTCAGGCTCACTGGGAGCTATCGTTAATGACCCAATCCATCGATTTGGTTGCCTGGCTGGCTAGTAGTGACAACTACAAAAGCAAGTCTTATTATCTAATTGCACTGGTAGCCACCAGGCCATAATTATACCAATACTAAATCAATAAGTATACACCGAGAACATCACTGTATTTCACACAAGTGAAATGGTAAGGGAGTCCCAACCACGCTGATAATGGCATGTTCTCCATGCTGGAGGCGGGAAGAAGATACTGGATGAGAGTTTCAGGAAGAGCTTCTACTGGCCTGAGGAAATTGATGGATAGCATTTCACTGTGATCATATCTTATATGTGGCCCATATAACATCATCATCATCTCAACCTAGATTGAGATTTGGCCCAGAAACCATCATTTATTCTGCTCCATTCTGGCATGGATTATGAAAGCCCAGAGCTGTTATTTGGGTGGTATAAATGTTTATCAAATACTTTTGTATGAAACTTATAGGCAATCATATCAAACATACCTGATGATGAAATAGTTTGCAACCTCAAATACTTTCTATGGCTGCATCGAAAGGTAAATTATTGTCTGCCGCCATGTTGGATCCACAGTTATACAGAAATATTTGTGGAAGCCAACTCTGAACTAACTGAAATGATTCACATATAAACTCAATACTTTTGGAAGGTTTTGTTTGTGTCCCCCCTGTCAGTGGTCTGACCCAGATACAGTGTAGTGACCGCAGTTAAACCCAAACACTAAGGAACAAACGGACCTGCTCTTGGAGAGTAAACAAGCAATTGCGGAGCCAGTGGCTTTGTAAAATAGGTAAATATGTATAGTAATGGCCTGGAAGTGAATAATTTGTATATATTTTATGCTATGGCGGTGTCTTACATTATAGCCTATGTTGGTGACATTACTGATAACTCACTAGCCTTGAACTGGTTGTTAGAACATATAGTTGAGTGGTTAGCACAGTTGGTTGTGGTCTTAGAGTTTGGGGTTTGAGACTGCCCCCCTACACATTGTTAGGTTATTATTGATGTCCTTCTCCTTTTGAAAATTCCATGTTTGTGGTCCCCCCCCTCTAAGTAGTAATGAGATCTGTGCCCTCAGTACTGCTCTGACATATGGGAAGGCCTGTTGGTTTTGACCGAATACATTTGCATTGTTATAAATGATGTTGAGGAGAAGAGGCCATATCTAGTTCATGCTTATCATATCCAAGAGCAGTATTTCTTCGGTTTGGACCTGGTTCGGGAGGTTTGGGTGAAATCCCGGTGGTTCGGTACTGTTCTGGGCTGACTGAACTGTGGGTTCGCTCAGACTGAACTGGTGGAGCTTAGTGTTCACGGTCTCCTCATACAAACAACCACACACACGCACATTTCTTAATGTTGAAAACAAGAGTAAGTTGGGCAGTAAATGAGCCGTAAACAGTCCAGTCTTTGACCTGTAGACTGTGGCTGCCCGGGTCATCCTCTGCAGCGTGACCCACATTGCCCGAAAGGAAGAAACCACCTTAGCAGATTTCTGTGCATTTGATAAGTGTAAGACCAAACTATGCACAATAAAACAACTGTAAAGCAGCATCAAAAACATGCATGTCAGTGTCTAGATGATGTGATGAAAGACCTTTTTCCAATTTGCATGTTGGCTTTTTCGGCATTGCACATTGTCAGGCATCCTTGAAGAGTACTAAGAGTTGTGGAGGCCATATGGTCACATTGAATGTTTTTCATACAATGGTTAAAAGTAGGGAGGTTGGTGAAAAGTGCAAATATTCTTCTTAATAGTTTAAATTATGTTTATACAAAGCATTGATTGTTTGTTGATTTTGCATAGTAAAAATTGATGTGACATCTGTAAACTTGTGCTGCTTTTCTTGGCCAGGTCCCTTTTGAAACAGAGATGAATTGGATAAATAAAGGTCAAAAAAACAAATCGAAAGAAGGGCAGAGTTTCTGCTCTGTCATGGTTGTTTTGAGGGAACATCCTGTACAATTCATTTGATTTTCAGTGAATTCAATATGTTTCTGGCTGTTTTGGCTAGGGGAAGTGCCAAATATAGTTGTTTAGTTATTTGCGATGGCAACTTAACTGCTCAATTATTTCTTCAAGTTCCTGAAACATTGATATAAAACATATTTACACAGTATTTAAAATAATATAAAATAATATTTAATTTTAAAGCTGCCTAGTTTGCTTATGTGATGAATCTGCCACTGCCAATAGCAGCAAAAATCCTTCTCCTGATCACCCTAAGTCCCAAACTGCAAATGAGTCCACTCTGTCCTTGGCGATGCATGCATTGCAAATTGATTTGAAAGAATGCTACATTTCTGAAAATATATACAGTGCCAGTCAAAAATTTGTACATATAAGTGAACGGGAAGGTTCTGATTTTTATTCTTGACTAAATATATGAGTTCCTCCCTGATTTTTGTCCACCATACTCGTTATTCTGTCACATTTCCACTCAGATGGAAATAAAAAGACAGAGAAAGGGAGGGAAGGAGAGCAAGATCTGGCCTCATATGTTAAAATTTATGCAGGGTTCTGCAATGCTGTTATCATGCTTTTGTATACAGAACCTTATGGCAACCCTGCTTTTAAAAGCACTTCATAAATTACAATGTTGACTGGACCAGACATCTTTTCCGTCTTAACTCCCTGCACCATATGAACGGCTGGAGATAAACTTGAGTAGGTGCAATCAGTCCAACAAATAAAGTGGCTCCATCTGGTTTTGTGAGGGCTCTGGTGTTGACTGGTTGTTAAGTCAGAAAAACCTCCAGTGTGGTAGGGCTATTTTGGACTCTCCATGGAGCATCTGCTCTACCTCAGCTTGAAACCAATGCAATAGATCTGTCACAAGACAAGCAAACATTTATCATAGGTCATCTCAGAGTCCCTAATTAGTGGTGAATATCATTCCATCTTAATGAATGCATATGAGATTTGGAAGTTTTATATTCCCAAGTAAACAACCATTGGAATAGCAATTTAGGCCACTCTCATTCAAAACTTACAGCATATTTAATGGGGTGAATACTCAAGAGATGTCTCTAATGAAAAATGATTAGCTATGGTCAAAAACGAGACAAAGCCCATTATGAAATGATGCACAAATCCACATGTTCTTTTGTTGCAAAACAGTGGTTGTAGAGCTCAATTGCTTCTATGCTCAGCTAATATCAAACAGTAATTAAATGAAATATAGGTTGGTGCATGATGCTGGTAAAGCATTCATTATTATCTTAAAATAAAATCTACATCATGTCTATTTACATTGTTAATGAAATTCTGAGATGGCCAAGAAATTGCTGGCTGGATTTAGTCTCCTAAATCCTCATTACAGCCTAGTAACCAGGGCTTGCTTGATGGAGTCCCCTAATTACCCAGAAGCCTCAGGGGATTGTTAGTTCTCCCAGGAGAGTCTCCGTTGCCACACGTCATGGCTGGGGCAGGGGTTGGGTTTGAGGCAGTGGGGGTCAGAGGGTCTTCGTCAACATGTGGGCCTACTTTTAACATGTGACTGCTGACCCATGCATTGTATCACATTGCACTCATTTAAAAGGTCAATACTTGTGGAACCTGGTGCCTTTTGCTAATGTGACATTTGACCTGCTGTGGACACTTGCTCCATCTTAATCCCCAACAATAGGACCCATTCAGAGCTGGGCAACCTGTAGAACATCTGTTTCTGTGGCCTGGAGCAGACTATTGATCAGGGAAGGAGAAGGCTGTTGGTGCTGCTTTATTGGTAGAACATATTCCTCTTTCTTAAAATGAAGAAAAAAAGACAACATCTTATATTATTATATTATTATACTCATTATTCCAACTTGTGTCCTTTCTCTACTAGTTTAAATGTGAAATAGCAGTAATTGACACAATCACAAACATAAAAATGTACCCAAAACACAGTATTGAAGCAATCTTGCACCCCATTGGCTTTTGTCTGACAACAGATTAGCTGGTTTTCTGGTGGTGAATACACCAGAAAACAGATATTTTGGATTTCTGTGTATCCGGTTCAAGGCTTCCTTTTTACCTTTGTCCATCTAATAACTTGAGACACAAGAATGGAACTGTACAAGCTAATAAAGTTAATAAAACGCTAAAACATCGACAGACGGGGATCTGTTATCCCAGGATCTAGGTCTCTTGATACCATTTGGCCAGTGCATTTCGCCTCTATGCAGCTCTCCACACAGACTCGTCACTTGCATGCCAACAACAAGATTATTTTGTTTTATATATGCATATTTTTCTCATTATTTTCTACATACCAACATTTTATGCTCACTTATTATGAGAAAACGACTTAGTAGGAACAAACACAGTGGTGGATAGGGAAATTATCCTATTTTTTTATTTATTTATTTATTTTTTTAACCAGGCTGTCAACATGTTTATTTCTCCTGCAAAAGTTGAGGATGTTAACATGGGGGTCTTTGGGGATTGACTCTCTTCTGCAGCCAGCTTCAAGTGGCCATTTGAAGAACTGCAGTTTACTACAGTTACATATTGGCGTGTTTCTTGGTAGCACGGCATAGTACTTGCTTATGTGTACATGGGCGTGGGAGATACACATGGTGTTTACAAGTCAAGACTTCTCTGGGACCATTTCATCTATTTTCAGTTAGGTTGATTTAAAACAGCCTCAGCTTTTAGACTTTTTACCTTTTGAAACAGAACAGAGATCTAAGCAATAGTGTGTGCATGTTTTCTTTCCCAACTATTACATTTTACTGTGCAGTAAATAGTTTAGTAAAGGTTTTTTTGAAGGTACACTACAATGGATCATGTAATTGCTGTTGTCATTTACTGAAAATGTGGAATCTGTTTTTTCAAGTAGGGTGGTCAGGAAATATTTTGAAATGAACAAACACACTGTTGGTTTTGATCACTTCATGCGATTTATTAAAAGTGAAAAAAAATATCCTTTTCCAGGTCTATCACTCGTCAACTTGTAGTCTTCCACTTCTCTCCAGGTGACGACCTCTAAGATGTCAGCACATTTAAGACATACTGCCTGTCCCATCAAAGCGTGGAAAATGTAAACAATCATGTACACAAGTTTTTGTCCGTGTCTTCAATTTATTTAATTGTGGCAACATATGGATGTTTTTTATTATAATGACATTCATACTTATCTTATAAAGAGAAACATTTGTTTTTATAACAAGATAAGTTACTATGTCATAATAATGAGAAAAATATGACTTGCTCACATGCAAGTATTTTGTGATAATGAGAAAAAGATTTTATGGAAACAAAAAAAAAATACTTCTTTCTCATAGTGGCAGGAATACACTGTTGTATAAATTCGATGTGAGGAGCATAAATCTTGAAATCTTGGCCTACTCGTGTATATTTTAATAGAAAGCAGTGAAGAAAATAAGAAAAAAAAAATACAGATCCAGTAGATGCAGTTTGGATCTCCATTGGTTTCTCTGCTACTTAAAGTGAATAATTGCATTTGCTTGAACTGTTTTGGATGTATTTGGGGTCAAGGGTATTTGTAAATAAAAAATTTAAAAAATTATAATAAATAAATATATCTTTAACCCTTTTGTCTTTGCTGCTTCTTGCTCATTGAGATATTGTTTTGACTTCACTCATTTAATGAACATTTCTCTCTGCTACTGCAGATGGGGATACATTTACTTACAGAAACTCAGCTGTCCCTTGGATGAGGAAGAAGGTAGCAGTATTTTATTTAACAGGGCACATGATATTCAGGTTTATAGGCTGCCAGAATTGTGACAATATACTTCAAATATGCTAGACAACTGTCAAAGTTTAGTGTCCATGTAATGTCTATCTCTTTATACAAAAAAAGGATCTGTCTGTCCTACTGTCCTCGCATATCTTGAAAACCAGTCATCCGATCCACTTCACATTTGGTGGATGTGTAGCTGGGGACATAAGAAAGTGCCTTGTTAAATTTGGTGCAATTTGACCAATCTGAACTAGTCAAAGCTTAACATTATGATACAGTGATTCTAAGACGATTAATATTCCAAGACAATTTATCCTTGATCCATCACAATATATGTGAATAAAGAAGAAAGAAGCTTAAAAAAACTGTAACCATGTATTTTCACACTGTAGTGAGGTCACATATCTATATCATGACTCATATCAATATTTGCCCTTAGGTAGTGATAACAGTGAGCATCAAGATATTTTGCAATATCAAGATTTTGTCACCCCATTTTCTGAATAAGAACTGTGTTCGGTGTAATGATTGATATATAAAGTAGATATATAAAGTAGGAGTAACATATTGCAGGCCTGTCCTTCATTATTTATCTCTTGCAGTGGCATTTTGAGGTCAGTTCCTGTGATGATTTTGCCAGTGACCGATGACCAGCTAAATGTGAACACCTGTTGAACACCGTCATATAATGTTTACCCAACTAAATGAGTCGATGACAACTGCCTGAACGCACTGTTGGACAATCGTCTGGTTTGGGGATATTGAGGTCTGAAGGGATACGGCAGCTGTGTCACAAAAGTCACAAATGTCACAAAGGCTGCAGTTTAACCTCTCAAGACACACTGAACCATGAGCGGATCATTTACGGCAATTATACGCTTCAGTGGTTGGTTTCTATGTGCAAATAACACGACGATTATGGTCTCAAAGTTGTCTTGCATCGATTGACATCAGGCACAAGCCAATCAGAGCATGCTGTCAGGAGATAGCCGGCTTGAAAGCCAATGAGGGCTGACTACAAAAGTTTAACCACCTTTGGCTTAATGGACAACAGTGCGACCCAATGGAAATTTCCCATGATGAAGCCATCCAAATCTGATACCCAATTGCCAGGGCTTTCAAACGACATGTGGCATAGGGGAACTGTGCCACTTACAACTTGGAAATACCATATTCATAAATAAGATTGAAAAAGGGGGTTTGTTGTAGCACCTTTCTTTCTTTGCCATGCACACTCAACACCATCTTTATATTTGTCCAGTCCTGAAAATGAACATAGAAAGCAACGCTGTTCTTTTTTCATATGATACAGATGTCTATTTCTGCTATGTTTAAAAGAACACAGATATCCAGTCAGTAAATCATTCTTTATATCTTACCAGGTATAGAATAATATTTGGTGAGTGATCTAAAGAAACACATTGGTGTGTATTATAGGAGGCATACTGCTCTGTAAAAATCATATTATCACCATCACACATGCTGGCATACTGCATTCACTATTTGCATTGAAGTTTTGCTTTCACAGTTAACAGCCACTTTCTCAAACCGAAGTAAAAGGGCTTTGACAAGTTTTCATACAAATGGCAACCTTATGTTTACTATGAGGATACATTTTATCATTCAGTAGTTTTCATTGTATTTGATGACTTGAGTTTCCCTGTTGAACCTGTTCTTAACAGATGTCTATCAGTGACAGAGAAGAAGCCATTGTTTTCTCTAACAAACATGCTGTTGCAGACCCATGTTTTTACCCAGAAACAGCACAATAGAGATTGGGTGCCCTGCAGATCCAGTTACACATATGAGCTACTATCTGCTTCTCTCGTGACAGCCTCATAGCACCTCAGGCACTGCGATGTTGGCAAGCCACAACAAGATGTGATGAGCCACAAAAAAGTGCTGACTCGCTCACTACTTCTAGTTACTGTTGTGTTTCTGTTGTGTTTTTAGTATTCCTCAAAGAGTCCATATTGTGGGTTCTGGATTTTTTTTAAAGAGAAGCTGTTTTTTCTTCTTTTTAAATTGATTCAAGAGTGGTCGAGGAGTTGGCTGCTTCAGTGATATAAAGTGCATTAAAAATAGGAATATACTGTCTTTCTCCCCAGCAATTAAAGTAGAAACAACAAGAAACTTACTTTCTGTTTTTTTTTGTTTTTTCCGTGCATGCGGGACCATAGCAAATCAAGCCACATGGAAACTAATCAAACGTCACAAATGATTTTCAGCATGGAGTTTCTTGTCAAACCTCCTACCTTTCCTATATTTATGTGTTTAATTCATTTCCTTTGAGTCAACCCACTGAATAGGCATCACAACAAACTTGGTTGGTACAACTGATTTTAAATAGAAATAAATGGCTTCTGCATATTTAAGCAGGAGGAAAGTCTTTAATAATATTTTAGGAGTTTATTTGATTGACAATCTGTTTTCATGGACAATCTGTTTTCATGGACAAACAGATGCATAAAAGAGACAGAGAGTAGAATATTTGTGAGTAAAATATGTATGTCTATGTGAGAGACTGCATTTGAAGTGTGTTTTGTTTGTGTGCAAGTATGTGTGTGTAAAAGCCAGCATGAGGTAATACCAGTATCACATGCCTTTTAAGCATAAGCATATTCCACTGTCTTTTGCTATGGGCGTCTGTATAGTAAAATGTTCCATGTGTTGTGAGTTTCATAGAGCATTTCATCAAGTGAAATGATGCACAGGTACTCTGAGGTAATGACACAATGATGCTAATCTCATTACCCGTAATGATAATACCATGAGGGGAGTCACATCGTGATGACGTGCTAATGATTGCCTCATGAATAATCTGATTGTTTTTTTTTCCCTATGGCTGAGATTGAGTTTTGATAAACAATAATTCCAAAATGCATATGAAGGGAGGGGTGTGTGGCTTTTTCCTCTTTCCCTTTTCAAAGTAACCAAAACCTTCATGGTTTTCTGAATCTGCTCAACATTCTTGCTGGGTCATTTTTGGATGATGTGATGCATGCAGTAAAAGTTTTACGAGGCTGATCCAAATCCTCTTAATTTAATTTGTAAAAAAGAATACATTGAAATGTATTCACAGAGGGCTATTCAACAGCATTCTGCATCATTCACATTGACGCAGTTATATGCATTCACACCTGGGAGTCACGTAGTAAAACTGCTGTCCATGTTTGTACATGCAACGCTGAGCACTTGAAATGCTGCATCTGAATCAGCAAAGAAGCCTTACTAGAGGTTATATAAAGTGAATGTTTAATACATTTACTACGCTGTGACTGGACTCATGTGGTGCTCTCGTTTTCTAACATTCCTGTGCTGGTCTCTTATTTCTTTCCATTCGGCTGGAGAGCTCAAATGACAGTCAACGTACCCGATGTATCTTTATTGCCTTTGCAATTGTTTTCAGTGCCGTTTGGCTGTGTATTTGTATATCTGTGAACATAATTATGGAAAAACGACCGGGCTGATTTTTATGGTAGATTCTTGATGGAAGTTGTAGGATTGGCCAAGGACAAACCCATTTGATTTTGGGGTGGATCACTTGTGAAATTTGCACGGTTGTTTTAATGGCTTTATTTGGTGACTGCTGGTCAATGGAATGTTAATAGTTGAATGAACAGTTGACAGAAGTCTGCTATTTTACCTTGGTGAAGATAAGTGCTCTCCAATGGACTTCTAGTCTTCTTTAAAATTATATTTATCTTGTTATCTGCGTCCACCTCAAAGTATGTGAAACCAATGGCTACCAATGATTACTAACGGAAACCAATGCTGTGAATTATCAATGAGGTTTTTCTCATTCGGTTTCAGGTGCCCTTTTTCAAAGTGTTGTCATCTAAAGGAGGCCTAACCTTGGTATTCTACATTTCCACCAATTTTCTGCAAGTTATCTAAGTAATGGTAGCAGAAAGCCTAGCAAACTATCTCAGAAGGAGCAGTGGCTGAACTCGTTCAATCCAAGGTCGTTTTGTCTGTCCATGCTCCTCCTCCTGTCCCTGAGGGTCGGCCTAGACAGCATATGAAAGAAAGTATTTTTAGCTGCTTGTATCATTCTTTTGCTGACTCTTCAAACAAGGGTAGTGGCTGTAGGTCACATGTGTCAAACTGCAATCCAGAAGGGCTGGTGTGGGTGCAGGTTTTTGTTCCAACCAAGGAGTCACACACCTGACACACCTACTAATGAAGGTCCTCATCAAGGGCTCTCGTGGTTGATTAGTAGAATCAGGTGTGTTACTGCTTGGTTGGAACAAAAACCTATGCGGCCTATGCGGAACTATGGCTGACCTAAAGAAAATTTAAGCTTCAAAGCTTCAGTTGATACCATGGTAAACAATCGTGATAGATTCATCATAGATAAGTCTGTAATAATTTTTTTTTTAATATTGTGCAATGCGACATAGACGAAGAAACCAACTATCTGGAACAATTTTAACTGAATTAATTTTAAGGTCTCAGTTGTGCTTAGCACCAGTTTTTTTTTTTTTTTTACGGTTGTCATAGTAATGTGTATCACTTCCAGTCAGGAAGTGATGTGCAAGTGTTGTTGTTGTTCCTACTTGGTTTTGACTAAATTGCTGTTGCCACGCATGCTGCTTTGTGTGGTTTATGTATCGTCCTCCTATACTGGCGTGGGTTGCTTGAAAATGCCGACTCCCATCGTCTGATGGGCAGGTTTGACTTAACTTGAGGTTTGAGTTGTGTTCAAGTTAGTTGAAAACGTCAGGCCAGTGCAAGTGTACCCTCATTGACATGTATGTGTGCATGCATGTGAGCAAGAATAACAAAGTCATGTTGAAAGAAATAAAAGAGGAGGAATCAATTTGTGGAACTCATTCACCACTTCAATTTCACCACAGATTGTTTTGCATGTGTTAAACACTGCACATCTCTTGTGAATTAATTCAGCGGGCCTCCCCGTGTCCGCTGGCCATCGAAGCTTCTATCAAAATCGATTTTTTTGTCCTGGAATGATTGATTATCAAAATATGGTAATCGGGTCAGGCCTAGTCAAACATACTGTATATCAATATTTATACCACAACAGTCTGGTACAATGCCTGCAAAGACCCCCAGATGCTTTAACACTTCACTTGGAGGTGCTGACTCTCATTCCAGCCACTTCACACTCAGCTGCAAACTGCCTCAGTGTGTTGAAGGTCACAGACCAATGTAACTAGTAGAACGACAGGAACTGTGTCATAGTGGACATTGAAGTGTCCAATTCGGTGAACTCAGGATTGTGTCCTTGGCTTTTGCCTTGGTGGTAAATAAGTGTGACTTTTCATGGAAAACATAAAATTGTCTGGGTGACCCTACACTTTTGAACGTTAGTATGTATATATATATATATATATATATATATATATATATATATATATATATATATATATATATATATATATATATATATATATATATATATATATATACATAAATATATATATATAATTTCTTATATATAATTTATATTTGTGTACAAATTAACAAAACAAACACTGTTGTTAAACACTGTTTAACAGTGATGAATGCATGATTGAATGAGTTTAGGCCCAGGTGCTGGGATTTCTTGAGGGTCTGTGAACGCGTCTTAGAGTAAGACGCTGCAGAATATGGTTCTCCTCTGAAAGAAGAAAAGATGACAGCACTTGTGAACTTTTCTTGCAAGTAGTCTTTGTTGGTGTGAGGAATGAAGTAGCAGCTAGCTACTTCATTCCTTAGCGTGTGGTTTATGAGAGAGGTTACGCTACTACGCATGAGAGATGTAGGCATTGCACTATTTTAGATGGACACATGCGAGGCGGGGGCCATTTGTTGCAGAGGCAGCCTAACTATAAAGAACTGTGAAAAACCCTGTGATATATGACAGCATGTACGGTTAAAATGGATTCTCTTCTCACTTCCGTCAAAAGAACATGCTAAAACACGCTCTGGATACAATCTTTTTGCCTAGTTTTTGGATTGACTGATTTGAGGAACGATGATAAGGCAACACACTGTAGAAAACATTGGCCCTTTCTGCTTCTCTGCTTTACAGTTAAGAGAAAGACCAGAAAGGAATGGGATAGCTGGTGGCAGTGAAGTTGATAGTAGGGGGGATGCGGGGGCCAGTGTGAAAGAGAACAGCTGGGGATGGATGATAATCTCAATCTGATAATGCTCATGTACCATGCAAAGAGCATGGAAAGGTAAAACATGATGCCACAGACCCCACTCGCCTTTTCTGGATCTGTGTTTCACTATCTTCACTCATATTGTACATATGCTTCACTGAAATGCAGAGTTGCATATAGAATGTAATGTCAATAAAGGAAACCAGACAAGCCGAGGAAGATCTTGTACTGCAGCTTTAAGAAAAACCAGAGTAGCTTTGAGAAATTTACTTAGTATTTTGTAGCAAAACTTTCGGTTGAATACAATACCACGGTAGGTTTTTTCGCCTCTCTCCTTTCACCAAGTCAGACATTCCAGGGTTGTGTTTCTGTGTCTGTGTGTGAATGCGTGCCTGCGGAAACCAATCTTTCATTGTGTGGACCTCAATGTCACAATCATGCCTCAAAAGTAGAGAACATAATACACATTGTAGTCAGATAGTGGTAACTTAATGTTGCAAAGGACATGACAAAGTTGTTTTTTTTTTTCTTTGTGTGTTATGTTACCCTCAATACAATTGTGTTGTAGGTGTAGTGGCTGTCAGACAGTCGAGATTGAAATTGCTGCAAAATGTGATTTAAAATTTACAAGGAAGCATGGATAATTTAAAGAGTATTTAGATAGTATACATGTCTTTCAGCATTTTTTTGAAATTTATTTTTACTATTTATTTCTACTTTTGCATCATCAGAATATAAATATGCATTTTAATCACCCCAAGTTTCAGGTCAGACCTTTCTTACTTCTTGTCATATCTATAATTATATCTATAATAATAATATAATAAAAATGCCCCAAAATACATATCAGTGTTTTCTAATTTAGAGAAAACCTGCCACTCCTAAATCCTAGCAGCCGCTCCTATAAATTTCTTAATTTTTAGCTTCATTGTATTTACACCAATCACTTTTTAGTCTACTCATCCTCATTTATAATGATTTTTAATTATAAAATAATAATTCCCTATTACAGCCCAATATATTCAGAACTTGACTCTGCTGTTTATTTCAGCATGTGCATTTGCAAATACATCAGAATCACACTTAAATCACATTATTTTCTGTTGTTGTTAGCAAAACATTTTATACCATTAACTCTTTTAGTACTTAAAATTTGACACATTGGTTAATATGTTCTACTATGGTATTATAAACACATATTTGTTCTTGGTTTGAGTGAAATTATTCATATTCACGGACATATTCATGATCAATTTAAGAATGTAACATTAACTTCAGTAATAGAAACCAGCTAACAACTTTTAAACAACATATTTTTATTTCAATCTACGATTTTATAAGTTGTCTGGCAATAAATTTGTATCATATTCATATTAATGATGATAATAATAATCTGCATCATCATTGGTAGTAATTGGTAATCTGCAAACTATGCTGGGCTGCTAAACAAGGTAATAAAAGTAATCTTTTTTTCCACCTCAAAACCAAACATGCTGTAGTGTATGAGCAATGCCAACAAACGTGTGATATTCAAAAGCCAAGTCAGTCAAGTGGGAGGAAAAGATTTGCCACTACACACCAGAAGTCTATCTCCCAGACATTTTCAAGGTCCATTTCATTATTCTTGTGCAAAGACATGATGCTTTTCCAAACTGTGGAGAGAATCAGATTTTTAGGCATGGTGAAGACCTTGATCAACAATATATAGTACCAAGCCGCAAATATCTTAGTGAGGTGGAAATGCCTAAACTGCACAACAAACAAAAAAGATCTCTGTGATATAAAATATTATATGTCCACCGCAGACTTGTGGTCGAGCAGCACCATGGACCCGTATATCAGCCTCATAATCCACTTCATTAACAACTAGAAGTTGTGCAAAAAAACGCCTGCAAACACTGCTTTTCCTTGATGATCATAGAGGTGAGTTGATTGCAGGGACTCAGGGAAAGAGATCGAGTTATGGGGACTTGATGAAGAGTTGCAGTTATGCATCACCAATGACAATGGCGCCAATGTTGTTAAAGCAGTGGCATTGGTAGGTCTATATTTTGTGTTTTTGCCTGATATAATACTGACAAATTTTAAAAGTCATGAAAAAAAAAAAAAAAAACATTAGAGCAATTCTTTCCTTTGAATTTGACACAACATGAGTATCAACTGTTATGTTCTTAATATTGTACCCATAGCCTGCCAATTTTTTTCTGGCAATACAGATGTGTCAAAAAGCCTTCATCATGAGATTGTCTGGGATATTGTTTTTTTTTTGTTTTTTTATTGTAATCTGGCATTAGACTGTGCTTGTATTAAGGCCCACATCTTGATGTACTCTAGTATTGTTAAGTGTTTTGTTACTGGAGCTGGACCAATAATATCTCACGATTTTGTCAACAGAGGCGAATGTGAAGGAGCAACTGATTTACCATGTAGTTGGGGTGCATGATAAAATTGTAAGAGCATTTTCTTGCAGAAATAAGAGGAGAAAAGCATTGGCCAAAGCCCAAGACCAGGACAAAGCTTCCTGCAGGCACTGGATGTGGATGGAAAGGCCAACCCATTAGAGGGGTGGAAGCTGTAAAGACAAATTTTCCTAGAGTGACAAGCTTGGTTTGGAATTACTTTTGTATTCCAGCTACCAGTGCACCATCAGAAAGAGCATTTAGTACTGGTGGCAATATTGTTACATGCCACCGAGCTGCACTAAAGTCAGAGAATGTGGACAGGCTTGGCTAAATATCTTTGGATTCTGTGAAGTAGAAAGCACCCTTATAACCCTGGATTGTTTTTGTATAACTTTCAGCTCTGGGCTGTTCAAGGACCCATGATGCTTTCAGACCACATGTGCAGCACAGGATACACAGCATCATGGGCGATAGCCTTGTTGTACCACTAACTTTAAAGGATCAGTCTGTTACTATTCTAGTTTTCTGTTATTGTCAACAAATCCCACGGAATGACCAAAACCATGTTTAGACAACTCAAACCAAAATGCATCTCGTCTCTCAATATTTTCCAACTTCCCTACCCTGTATGTGGTACTCAAGGACATTGGTTTCTCCAGAAATGTAAATTTTTAAAAACAGGTCACAATCATATTGTGTGAAAAAAAAGGCTCAGAAATTTCCTAAAACTCTGGGGTACTGTTTGGCTGCTCTGCAGGTTTTGGCAAATGTCATTCAAACAAGAGGAATCTTACATTTGTTGTGGACTATTACGGATATACACACATTTGGTGCTTCAGTAAAGATAGAAAACTGAAAGGTGCATGTTGGTTATTATAGTGGTCATTTTAATGAGTGTAAAGGAACACATCAACCATTGCAACAGCTCGTTTAGTGTTGTTTAAATAAAAGTTTTGGGAATTTCATAACATGAAGTAATAAGATATATCAGAATTTGGCCACACAAACAATAGTTTTGAGATTGGTTTTCTTGTGGCAGCTACAACCATATAAATTAAAAAAAGAAAAAAAAGCTTTTAAATCAACACAATATACTTTTTCCAATTATTCTGATTACTGTGAGCATGCAATGGTCTGGAGGTCTCACTATGTTTTGAATATATACTGTAGCTCATCAAACAAAAACTGTCTGGATAGAGTTTTCAAAGCATTACATTCACTGTGTCAACTTTTGAAATAAGCTTAGAGATTTAGTTACGTAATGAGTCAGACATGAATGATGAAACTGCAACTCGTACATGACAGTTGAGTTGTTTCATCCTCTGAGGACGGTTATAAATTCTGGGCTCTGTGTTGTAAGAATGCAGTGAACACAGTGGCGTCAACTAATTCTACCATGATGTAAGGGCTTACTTTATGACAACAGTTCTTCTCCTAATGACTCTTTTGTTTATGACTGTAATACTTTTGTTTCCTACTGACAACAGCAGAATACCTTTGATACAAGGGAGAAGTCACACCTCAATGATGTTAGAAGCTTGATACTCCCAGTGGGTACAATGACAAGCCCAGTCACTGTATAGGAGGTGAGGAAGAGAGAGGGGGCTAGACAAGAACACATCATGATAGAATGAAAAACAAAGATGTAGGACAAGAGGAATGGATATTTGGACAACATTAACACAATGAGCATGAGTAGCATGGTGATCTTTGTTAAGGCCAAGACGATGACAACACTGACACCCCTGGACCACTGTTAGTCATCAAAACTCGTAATGGAAAAAATTAGTGGAAATATCTACTACAACATTCTATGAAAAATACTCACAAGTTCTTAAGAGAAAAAGCGGTGTTATTCTTTATCATGGTGAATGGATGTGACTGCTCCTCAGTATTGTTCTAGGAGAGCACGCGTCTGCATCCCACCGAAGCGGCGCAAGAAATTTTGTCTTTGCTTCAAGTCAGTTTGGGCGTTCTCACATCTCCTCCCTTGGGTAAACAACTGGGCCCATCATATCAGTTTTAGAATTACAAAATGTGTTTTAGGTCATTCAGCAGCAATTACATTAAAAAAAAACAAAAAAGAACAGGGGTAGACTAATAAATCTGGCGAAAAAGAAGAGAGGACCTGTCATACCACGTCATTTTAGCCATTACTTCTCAAATGCTGGCAGGCACTTGAATCGGATATTGTCTGTGTAGGTCTGTGTTTGAACTCATGCAGAGCAGGCTGTGCGCAAGCATAAATAAGAACATTTGTAAGTGGATTTGATGAGAATCACAGCATACTCACTTGAATTGATCCTTTGGAAATATTTGCATGACTAAAAGATGTTAAACAAGGGAGTTGCACATAAAAGAAGCTTCCTACGTTTTGCTTTGCTGATTAAGATTCCAGGCCACATCATGGGCTACAAGTGCCAACTTTTCAGCCATAATCACCTGCTGTAGCTGAGGGTGTAGTGTCCTGCTCACTTTGATCATGGTTCTGTGTATTCTCTGCGGCACTCATATGGTCACAAGCCTATTTCCTAGATGGGTTTACTGCTATTGCATTCAGTCTGAAGGAGTGCTTCTGTGCTATTATCTCTAATGGTGTCAGTGTATTTTATAAAAGACACAAGTACCTTTTACATGACCAAAGTATCAGTTTGAAAAAGGCATACTGTATATGGTGGACTACACTAAAATTAAATCACGTATGAGTTTATACTTTTCATTGCATTGCTCTGTTTTTGTACATACTGCAAGTCCTTGAAAAGAAGCCAAAAAGGCATCATCATCATTAGAATAACAAGCTTTTAATAAGATTTAGAGCTGACATCTTTGGGTCTTGGCATCCACTGGATAGGGGCTGTAGCCTAATTGTTTGACTCGCTATGTGCGCACGACGACGTATTGTGCATACCAGACTGAAAGCAAATCAAGTGATAATAAACAGGTGGAGACAAGATTGCCATTATCAAGCAATGACGGAGGTTTGGATGTGCGTTGGGAGGGTAGCGTTGCGATGAGCACAAATGGTAATGTACACACAATCCGGAGCATCAGCTTTTGTGAAAAAAATGAGCTGCAAAAGCCTGAATTCCTTGTACCCAAACAACGCCTCGAAGGACAAGAAAAAATCCAGTGATTCATAGGGTTACAGTTCTGGGGATGTGACTCAAAAAGGGCTATTGTTTGACATTTATGCCTACCACAACATGGCAATGGAGCCTAACAAAGGAACTGGCAATCGCCATGGCTACACTTTGGTCATTAAGGCAGAGTCATAGCGTTTCTTCTCTATAAACTATGATACAAAAGACTAATGAACACAATGAGGCCTATAAAGTTTCTGATAATTTGTAAACAGGCTGAGGTAGCTAACCAGCCCACACACAGATTTCTAAATGTCCCCAAAGATTGAACAATGCCTTGAGGTTTTTGTGTCGAACTGATGGTGTGGCAATGTGGAACCAGCTTGCACGAATTAACAAGCTTTCACAGAGGGGGGGGGTTGAGGGCAAAAAAGCTTTACAACAGCAGGGGAGCGACAAAATGAAATATTCTGCATGTCATCGACCACTGTGGAGTGGGGACCATGTTACTCTCAAACTCACTGGACTCTTAAGGCTCTTAAGGTTTTTTTCCCCATTAGACACATCAGAGTGAAACACTGATGTTTTTGCACTTAAAGTCTGAATTTCTATGCGGTGAGAACATGGCTATGTAGGCCTTCTGATCCACCCTTCTCTGTTAATATAGACCTTCCAACTCATTTGGTTTAAGTCTTAGACACATATGGGAAGCTTTCGAACAGTGCCAGCTCGAGAAAAGGAGACAAATTTCCTTGCATTCCTCCAGTGAGGAAACAGTCAATTTCACCACTAGTTTATAATTCCCAGTAACGAGAGCAAAATCTGAATCAAACCTTCCACTTTATTGAAGAACCATATATTGAAGAAGTGGGTGATGCTGGTACTGTTAAAAATGTGTTTTTTTTTTCTCTTGTTGTCCACACATTTACACTGCGGTCAAATTTTCCAGAAACTGAAATGTTTATCTTTAAAAAAGGACAATTTATTTTCATCTCTGAGTTGCTGGTTTGTTTTGCTTTTTTTTCCCCAGCTGTTCATGTTACACAGCACTGTCATAACAAAAAATACAGATGTGGCTGAGTTTATTGTGGACTTTTTTTGGGGGGGGGGAATGAAGAACTTAAATGATATTGCCCAGACCACTCGTAAAATATAATCTGTGTAGCATCAATCTCCACTGTGATTTTTTTCCATTTTTGCATACGTGTCAACCTGTCTGCTTTAGAGGCCACACCACTTCCTTCCATAGGTGTGACATGATTGATTGCGGGTTTTTGTGTGTTGAGCCACTTGACATAACAGAAATGAGGGAGAGGACAGGCTCATAAGACTTTTACTAGAAACAGACTGCAGCATGAGGCATTTTGTCCATTTCTGCTGTTCCATCATCAGATCCTTGAGAAAGGCCTGCTGAATGTAACAGAACACAAAGAAGCCAAATGACAGAGCAATGGTAAAATATATGAGTTTTGATCTAAAAATCACTATGTTCTAAGTAGATGAGTGTGACGAGCTTCTGCCTCAGCCCAGAAAACATCAGGTTGGTTGTGGTTTATCTGCAGATTAGTGGCACAAATGTAGTTACAAATAGGAAAAACTAAACTTTTGAAAAGGATTTACAACAGTACTATAATTACAGTACCGGAGCTAAATATCTGTTGTCTTTAGAGATGCACTGATCTAATTCTCAGATATTGATATGATATGATACCAATCCAGCATCTTGACCCAGTCTTGTTTTTCTTAATATCACACACAGCAATACAGCATCTAGTCACTTCAATTCTATGTACATTGTGTGTATAGCCATGTGTTACAAACTGTTTCTCTATTAAACTTTTTCTTTTTTATTTTAAGGAGCAAATGCATTTTTCACCTCTTTAGTAGACATGGAAAATAAAGTTTGCTATAGCTTTAAACAGTATTTTGGCTGAAAAGACTCACCTTGCTTACCATCTGTGCAGAAAAATGGTCTTATCTGTTAAAATAAATGAAAATCCATTCTAAATGAAAATGGACCAAAACCACACATGGACAGCACATGCACAGCTTTTGGTATGAGTGCAGTCTGCTTTGCTTATAAGCTGCAGCTCATAGTCAATGAGGGACTGTTGTCACAGTGGAGAGTGACTGATGCCAACGCAAGCTGGCGATCAGGCCTGATGCTTTCATTCACATAGCAAGGTATACAGTTTATTCATTCAGCAGTACAATTGGTACCGGGTATTGGCCGATACAAACAGCCCAGCTATTGGTATTGGATTGGATCCGAAAAACCTGGATCAGTGCATCACTAGGCATCTTCTCTGAAACAACCTAACTGTAGCCCCACAAATAAAGCAGTAAATAGACCAACAGTACATGAATAATACAAAAATAAGTGGACATTCCTCATACGCTTAGTGAGTGAATAAACAGCCTGTGCCACTCGTGTGTGATGCATGCACTACCTATATCCAGTGATGAGGAAGAAGATGGAAATAACATGCCTTTTGACTTAAAGTAGAAAAATCTGAACGGTGACATTGGTACAGCCCTTTCATGGTCAGCTGCAAATCACAGTAGATTAATTATGAGATATTTGATATTCACAGTACAAATTTAAACTCAAATTAAATTCCATTCATTTCATAAAGTGCAGAAAGATGTGTGCCAAAGATGCAAATAAAACCAAATTATTAAATGTGCAATTCAGCACTTCTCAGCCACACAGTTTGAAGTCCTTAATAAAATTATTTTATTCATCTATTTTCTTTTCAATCAAAATATTACATCTAACTTATCTAGAGCCAAAGATCATTAGTTGCACAATTAAAAATTGTATCTCCAAATATTGAGGTCAGCAGATCCAAAAATATTCCAGAAGAAGTGTGTGAGTAGTGTCATTTGGCAGAAGGGCCATCTCTAGACCCATTGTTTCAGTTCTATGCACATATTACAGCCTTCATGTACATACTCTTCATCTTCCTTATTATATTTATATTTGTTTGTGCATATTTTATTGTTTTTGTCTTGTTGCACGGGGGTTGCAATGAAAATTTCATTGACATGGCAATGTCCAATGACAATAAAGCTAATTGAATTGAATTTCTTTTCAAGTGTTTCTGTAACTGCTTGTATCCACTTCACAGGTGATTGGCCTCTGACTTTTACCTGTTAGTCAACTTTACCTGCTTCTGCCTGGGCTTTGAGAGTGATGTACACACTAAACTGGCTAAATTTGTATCTTTTTCCCTCAATTTTGGCCTTTAGTCCAGATTTAAACAGTGTTTTACTCCTCCAAAAACAGAGCTTTTCCAAAAAAACCCTCTAGAGTGAGCAAATCTGAAAATATCAGCATGGTGGTAGTACAGGGAAAGTTTGAAGGGCCGTCATATGGTGACATTAACAACCGACTTCCGTCCGTCCGGACCATCCTAGTCCGTACTGGTAGTATATTTTTTGTAATAGAATTAGATATTACACAATTTGGTCTTCGGACACAGCAGCACTTATACTGGGAAAAAAATGGATAACTATTTATCCAAAGCTGAGGACCCTTGGCTATAAAGACACAAACATTACTGTTATAGATACAAACACACACCAAGATGTCTTATTCTCACTTTAAATAGACCACCTGGTGTATATTAAAGTGTTGTACACCCAGACTTTCTCATATTGTTAGCATTAGGGAGGCAATGTGTGTGCGTGTGCCAAGTCAGTTTTAAATGAATGCTGTTTTTATGATGTTATATCTTTGGCAAAATCAGCAGCAATTACTTATCTGGACGAGTCACATTTTAACAGGCTTCTCAGCCCTCCCTTCTCTGTCTTGTAAACCACATCCTATCCTTTTTGGAATACCATGTGGTTTTTCTGGAATTAATGAGTTACTTCCTTTAGCTTGTTATATAATGATGTCACTTTACTGAACAGTTCTGATTGTTGGGGGTTTGGGAAAGTAGAGACGCAAAAACTCTAAACTTTAAACTATTTAAAGGAGACCTCCTACACAATGCTTTATATATTCCCATAACATATATTGTTCTGTTGTTAATTAGTTAATTGTGTCATTAATTCAAGATTGAGGAAAATGCAGCTCCCTCTTTAAATGTCATCAAATTATACCTAGATGATTTGGTAGAGGGAGGGGGCCATTTACGGCCATATAAACAAATTAATGGAGAAGCAGTAATGAAGTAACAACTGACACATTGCATGACTGACTGTTTAACTTGACTTCTTCAGTGTAACATCATGGTCATGTTAACAGATTTCTGCTCAGGGGGTGAGTCTATACCAAACAGAACAGATGTTACCAAACAAATGTTACGGTGTCATTTTAGTCAGCACTGAAGGCAGCTATTGCTACGATTGGTAACAATTTTCATGAAGAGAGAAGCAGTATGATGATTTAAACCCTCATGTTCATGTGTTTCATGTTGATCAATATGGTGTCCCAGGTCAAATTTGACCATTCCATTAAGACTCATCATAAAAACAATAGTATTAAATATGTTATCAGATTTTTTTATCAACATAACTTCTAGTAAATATTGCAAGTTTTGAATTTTATTATTTATGGCCTGTATGTCTCATTGATATGAACTCATACATTTTGAATTCTAGTTTCAAAAAAGAAACTTTCTGGATTATTTTGACTCTAAGAAATAATCAGATGAAACATAGTCTTTGGTTTATCATATACTACTTTGGGTCAAAGTTACCAAGGACATTTGTTTTGAAAACCATTTAAAATGTGATGTACATGCAGATACCAAAACTTTGAAATGTTCAAATTTGACCAGGAAAACAAGGGTTAATTCAACTTATGATACTAATAATACAGCTGATATATACAATTACCACCATTTGTGTAGTTTTGTCACTGTTTCTTATGATTAAAAGAAGAGGAGAAGCGGATAGAGGGGGTGGTGACCTGAGAGGAAGCCTCTCTTTTAAAGGATTACCCTGATCACATTCACTCCGTCACACATTCACACATTCACAGTCATCTGAGAACAAATCTCTCAATATAAGCAATGTTTTTCATATTTGTCAGTCTCATATTTTTTATCATAGGGCATGTGGGTGTCTACAAAGCTCCCAGAGTCTTGTGAAAGTCTCACAAGTGTCTGGCAAGCGTTGGCTTGTTGCAGGATGTCAGCTGTGTTTGGAAACTGGAAGAAGTCCCTTGCACCGTGTGCTTTCAGTTAGAAACATGACTCGCATCGTCCACCATGCATTTATGTCATCTAAAAAGGGCTCCAATAGTGAGGGTAAGTGATCTCTACACCGTAGAAACAGTTGTTTCTAAAGTTTAAACTCAAAATGCAAACTACTACAGGCTTTATTGTCTTTAGCCACAACAAGATTTACTTACAATATGTTTTCTTTGGTCAATTAAAAAGGAAGGTAAAAAAATATCCTGTTTCTCCAATAAATTTGCTGACTACCAATCCAGAAGAATGTCTGGGTGATTGTTAGTTCCCAAGTTGTGATTTGTGGTGCAATAGTCAACCTTTATTGGCAGAATATGCACAGAGAAATTTATTTGTTATTGAAATCAGATTTTTTCCAGAACGTGATTCTCTTGTGAAGAACGTGATCCTTAGCTTAAATATTGTACATAGATCAGATATCTCACATATGAAATATTGTGAGATATCTCAAATATTTATCGAAGAAGAAGCCCAGTGCACCTGTTTGAACGTCTATTCCAGTTTTTAGGAATGTGATATTTAGTGCTATCAATTGGGGTGTGTAATGAGTCCCTCTTGGTGCAGATAGTAATGAAATCAGGCCATGCAGTTTACATACATACATTCCTACATGAAACTTTTATGGGGGATGTCAAACGGTTTTCGGAAGATTACACAGGGGAGGCAAGGTCATCACATTTTAGTGCAAACAAATGAAAAGAGAACTTATGTACTTATCAGAGACACAGAATACTTTATTGCAAAGGCTGGTGTTGCACAAGGAGACAATTTTGGTTTGTTGAAATTCAGGGTGTATTTGAATGTGTGTAGTATTTATTAAGCTGACCTCCAGATATGAATGTGGTTTGTCAGACTAAACAAAAAGCCCTTGAACAGTTGAACCAGTTCATGTTGTTGGGGTTAATTTATGTGCATGCTCTACATGAAACATGACCAGGCAAACCACAACAATAATCTAAAGTGGCCAACTCAAGTTAAAAAAAAGAAAATATGCAGAACTCTCATCATTCATGTCTCTTTAGTGCTCAGTCAAACACACATTATAGATGGTTGCTTGGCTTTTGATATGACCCTTCGGTGACTGTATTTTACCCGGAATCAGACTTCGCGTTTGAACAGAATATTGTTCCAAGAATCGTCATTTGAAAGGTTCAAATTGGTTTAAAGAAAACAAACAACAAAGTTACACATTGTGTTCTGTGCAGCTTTCCTTGTTGCAGTAAGATGTAAGGTGAAACCACTCAGATTGTTATTTCACCAGTGGTCTTTAAGGGGGTTTCTACTGGTGTTACAGAGTTAGAGATAATGGCTGTTTGTTTTATTTAGCCCGATCAGTAGCATGGCTTGTGGTTCGTGAGCTCTGATCCTTGGTTGCAGGAAGGAGCATTTAAGCAATCACTATTGTGTGTTGGGTCATTGTTCTTCAGTACAAAGTAAAGTTGGTGTACATTAATCTGAGTGAAAGCTTTCTACTTTAAAGAACAATCATATGGTAACATGTATTTGGTTGACCTTGTTCAATGTTACTGCAAACAAGCATTTTTTTTTACAGAATAAACTGCAGGCAGCAGCTATAGAAAGATATGGGCATTTTATGAACCTTCCCTAAAATGTTTTTACAATAACCATTACTTTTTAGGAGCTATAGATTAAATGACTATATGTAAAAGTGGCAACTAGATTAACAAATCTGCACAGAATTATGACCCTACTGTACAGTTCCCCATGGCCCTACAACACTTTACCATCTTTGTGATTGTTTTTGCTTTTATGGCACAGACCTTTATTGGTGTGATTCAGTCTCCCCTCTCTCATCAACAGCAGGCAGCTGCAATGAACTACTCAGGGATATTCCCTTACCTTGAATATATCTTATAAATAAAAACACATTTTGAGAAGCATTGATGTCATAACTAGTAAGAATCTGGAGTTCATTAAATAAAGGAGCAGATGCCCTCTGTGACGGATCGGGTTGCAATCCTAACAAAACAATTCTGGATGATAAAATTTTGTGAAGGGTAGTAGGAAAAGTACTCCCCCGAACTTTATAATAGACTCCTTAATAAAGAGTAAGGAGAAGTGCTTATTATAGAAGTGGAGATTCATTTATTTATTTTTTCTAACTCAGTCAGTTCAACTCAATTTCTCATCAACAATAATCCACATTCCAAGGAATCGAGGTTATTGCAGTTCGGCTGATAACATTTATTAACCTCAAGCTAGGAATGTGTCTTAACTACTCTAAAAAGCCATGATGAAATGTTGTGGTCTAAGAAGTCCATCATTTCACTTAAAACCTGACCATGACCCTGATGACCCTACAGATGGCTATGACCTGTTTCTTTTCTTTTTATCTTTTTTTTTTAGTAAATAAGCATGTCATTGATCACTTTCGTTAATAGTTTAGTTCAGTTTTACCCACATCCAAAAATTGTCCTGGTTCCCACTGCCTGCTGCGTTGCCCTTTACAATAAAAGAAAAACCTCTGGTGGTGGGAGCAGCTCATAAAATGATCTATGCAATAGATCTAGATTAAATCCTCGTCTAAAGATCTGAGGAACATGGCCCACTTGGTTCAAACAGCCATGACATTGTAGCGCAGCCAGATAAGACCTGATTAGACTTGTCAGGTTTGCTGCTTACCAGCACGTTCAGCAGCACCACCTGCATCTTCTAACTCTCCAACTGTCGAACCACTCATCCCCCTCCCTGGGAAATGCTGAATGTGCACTTTCTCTCACATCTGTGACCCTTGTGCCTCAGTGAATGCTGTCTGCTCCCTCTATCTAGATCTCAAACACACACACGCACACACACACACACACACTCGCAGGCACTCAGGCAGGCACAAGCATGCACACATTTGCTTTCCCCAATCTGTGTCTCACACACACAAACACAGATGCACACACTTTTCTCCTCAACCTCAAAACTTGGTTTTCCCTTCCCCCATCCTACCACTCTGCGGTTTCAACTTGAACCTGTTACAGATGAGTCTCAGTGGCTGCATTCCAGCTCAAGAGACATTTTTCCAATGCAGTGGTAACAGCCTGGAAGTCAAGTTGTCCTTTTCTTGCCTGGAATTAAACATGATGATCATTTGTTAATGAAGTTAGATTTGGAAGTGAAGTTCATCATCTGCCATGTGTTAAGCTTCAATTCTGAATTTATTTGAGTTCTTATGTGTTTGGTCAGGCACGGCATACATGCAATTACAGTTCCAGAACTCCCCTCCCTTGTTTGGAAGAGGTTCATAGCCACAATGTGTTTTCCACAACAGAGATTAATCCAGAATTGACCAAATATAAATCCTTAAATATACTGTAGCATATCAAATAAATGGTTATAAATAGCACCCATGTGCAAACAAAATGCAGATGTTTCAACCACAAGCGTTGCTGTTTGACTTGGCTCCTTTTAAATGTTACACTATTGCACTTCTCGTCTGCAGCGTGCAAGGTTTCATGTTTATTAGGGACCGGTCAGTCAGACTTCCAACACTAAACCTTCATTTCCTGAAGCTAACATTTGTTATTTTTCCTTTTGCTGACAACTTGATTAACCTGGCATTGTATCTTCATTTTTTGAACATAGTCTTTTAAAAAAAAACAGCGACTGCTTGAAATTATGAACTCTTGTTGGGATCTGCTGCTCCAACGTATTTGCTCATCAGAAACATCAGAAACATTAACCTGAAATGTGATTGGTTCTGTGCAAAAGTCAAACCCAGTGCAGCAGTGTTGACCTAAGGTAAGTGAAGTAAGTTTGTGACCAGGCCGGACCGAGCTATTCAGTGGCTGGCAGATCAGATCTGTGGTTATACTGAGCAGCTTCCAGGTGTGAATGTGTAACTGGGTGAATGTGAACAGGTTGCAAAAGAGAGGCTTTCTCTCAGTGAACTATCCCCTAAAATGAATAAAGGTCAGTCAATAAGTCATCTTCTATACCCGCTTATTCCTCTTTAGGGTCACAGAGGTCTGCTGGAGCCACTCCCAGGCAGGAATAAACCCCAGATAGGTCACCAGCCTATCATGGGGCACACACACCATTCACTCACACCTACAGGCAATTCAATTGAATTGAAGCAGGAAAAAACCCATTCAAAAACAGAGAAACAGAGAGAACATGCAATCTCCACACAGAAGGGTCCCAGCTCAAGGGTGTGAACCTGCAACCTTCTTGCTGTAAGAAAACAGCGCTACCCAGTGAATAAGGAAAAACAAAATCTTAAATCACTTATTCTTATTTGTTTTATTGTGACTTTTAAACATTTTCTTAGAGACATCTGCTTATATAAAGCAGTCATGAGCCAAATGTCAACATTGCATGTCAAGGTTTTTATACTGTTTGCACTCACACTATTTAAACACAACTTTAATCAACACAATTCTCTGCCGTGACCATAATGTCAATAAGTATGCCATTTAGCACATGCCTTCTACTGTTCTTTGTGGTGTAACACCCACAAAACACAAAAGGATTTTATTAGAAGTGGTTTAACTTCATAAAAACCTGCATTGTACATGAAGTATAACCTTTCAGAAGTCAGGCCTGGATACTGATGTTATCTTCCCACTCTGGTTGCGTACAAAATACCTTCCGGTTCATTCTTAGTCAAAGTTTAATTTTAAAACCAATTGTTCCATTACATTTCTTGGGCAGTCTCATATTGGGTACTTTGGGTACTTTTGGGTACCGTGTTATTCCACAGTTTTTAAAAGGAAAAAAAAATAATCATTGTGGCAACTACTCCTAAATACTGATATCATTGGTAATTTATAACAAGCTTATAAGTTTTGACTGAATCAGGCTTTACAACAGAATCCTAATAAAAAATAAAAAATAACAATTAGAGAAAGAGGACTGATGATTTGCTGCTGTGCAGTTGAATGTGACAATAAAGACCAACATTGTTGTCAAAGGTCAAATGAGTGTCTTGAATTATGTCTGCTTCCTTCAGGCATTGAGTAGACAAACATGGTGAATGAGTTGACTAAAGCATTGAAAGATTCCAAGCTGCACTAAACAAAAGGGCTGTAGTGAGATCCCAAAACTGAATCCAGTGCAAGATATACACTCACCGGCCACTTTATTAGGTACACCATGCTAGTAACGGGTTGGACCCCCTTTTGCCTTCAGAACTGCCTCAATTCTTCATGGCATACATTCAACAAGGTGCTGGAAGCATTCCTCAGAGAGTTTGGTCCATATTGACATGATGGCATCACACAGTTGGTGCAGATTTGTCGGCTGCACATCCATGATGCGAATCTCCCGTTCCACCACATCCCAAAGATGCTCTATTGGATTGAGATCTGGTGACTGTGGAGGCCATTTGAGTACAGTGAACTCATTGTCATGTTCAAGAAACCAGTCTGAGATGATTCCAGCTTTATGACATGGTGCATTATCCTGCTGAAAGTAGCATCAGAAGTTGGGTACATTGTGGTTATAAAGGGATGGACATGGTCAGCAACAATACTCAGGTAGGCTGTGGTGTTGCAACGATGCACAATTGGTACCAAGGGGCCCAAAGAGTGCCAAGAAAATATTCCCCACACCATTACACCACCACCACCAGCCTGAACCGTTGATACAAGGCAGGATGGATCCATGCTTTCATGTTGTTGACGCCAAATTCTGACCCTACCATCCGAATGTCGCAGCAGAAATCGAGACTCATCAGACCAAGCAACGTTTTTACAATCTTCTATTGTCCAATTTCGATGAGCTTGTGCAAATTGTAGCTTCAGTTTCCTGTTCTTAGCTGAAAGGAGTGGCACCCGGCGTGGTCTTCTGCTGCTGTAGCCCATCTGCCTCAAAGTTCGACGTAATGCGCGTTCAGAGATGCTCTTCTGCCTACCTTGGTTGTAACGGGTGGTTATTTGAGTCACTGTTGCCTTTCTATCAGCTCGAACCAGTCTGGCCATTCTCCTGTGACCTCTGGCATCAACAAGGCATTTCCCGCCCACAGAACTGCCGCTCACTGGATATTTTTTCTTTTTCGGACCATTCTCTGTAAACCCTAGAGATGGTTGTGTGTGAAAATCCCAGTAGATCAGCAGTTTCTGAAATACTCAGACCAGCCCTTCTGGCACCAACAACCATGCCACGTTCAAAGTCACTCAAATCACCTTTCTTCCCCATACTGATGCTCGGTTTGAACTGCAGGAGATTGTCTTGACCATGTCTACATGCCTAAATGCACTGAGTTGCCGCCATGTGATTGGCTGATTAGAAATTAAGTGTTAACGAGCAGTTGGACAGGTGTACCTAATAAAGTGGCCGGTGAGTGTAGATATGGCATCATGAATGAATATTTACTGTTGGAACAACAGGGGATAAACCAGTGACCAAATATGGATTGTATCTAAGACCAACCTAGTTTCTCAAGCACTACTGCACAATGTTTTATGGATATAATGATGTCATCTGCTAATAGCTCTAACTTAAGTTGAACTGTTGAATCAGTATGATGAGCAGGTTGGAAGTTCATTTCACAGGGGGACGTTATCTCATTAGCTACTTCTTTCTACACTAACAGAGTAACACGCAAATCCCCTGCACAACTGGATTCGCTAACAGCTTAAAACTAATCCTGCAATTGCAGAAAGCCTCGTTTTGCTTTTCCTCCGGCAATATCCTTGAGCTCCCTGAAGTGGGAAACCAGAAGTCAGATCTTTGTATCTTTTAGCGGTTAGTGGGAAACAGTAAAACTGATTTTGTACATGGCAGCTCACAGGTACAAATGTAAAGCAGGATATGAGTGCTTGTATATTGATTTAGGTGGCTGTCATTGCATTTGCCTTCTTTAGGTCTCCATCAAAGCAAAGATTGACCAAGCAAAACTATAAAAGGTAATTGTGATTGATGTTAAGATCTGCAACCACCATCTAGATCAAAGTCTTTGAATGCAACACTAATGTTTGAACTGATCTTACGGTAAACAAGAAATCCAGCCGTATTCATATTGCCTCAACAAATAATGTATAATAAAGAGATAATACAAATAGTCTAAAAGAACACCAGTGATACTTTCAGAATAAAGGTCATGAATGATTATGCTTTAACAACCTGCTGGACAGTCCGCATGTGTTGTGTGCCCGAAGGAAAATTTGAGAGGTGGCATTGCCTGTTCTAGACTGATATTGTTTGTGGACTATGAGTATCCTTGCCAGAGCTCTCTGTTGTCCCAGGGTAGCACAATGCTACATAGCAGGGCAAAGCCCCAGAAAATGATGTCATCCACTAAGAAACTAATCCATGACCAGGATGTTGAAGGATCTTCCCCTCCTCCTTCCTTTGGGATAGAATAAAATAAACAAGGGCCATCAGAAAAAAACAACTAGAAGAAAAAAAGAGGGGTTGAGTTTTTCTTCCAAACAGGATGAACTTCAATCTCTTTAGAAAAAAACCTGACTCAAACTAGGTTACTTACATCCATGGACATTTGCTCATGCACACACCATGGAGCCACCTCACTCAATGTTTGTTCAAACAATACAAGCATATTGCCTGCAAAGGATTCTCTTCATCTTGACTGCCATAATAAATACTCAACGGCAATATTTCATGTGCCAATGTAGTGCTGTGAGTACTTCCTAGGAACAAAGTCAACTAATGTGATTTAATAATGTAATGTGATTTAGGATAAAGATGTGACAGTGTAAACTCAGCATTATGGAATGCTATCTGGCACAAGAGATTGGCTTTATATGGAAGAAAGGGTGATTAATACATTACTGCAGAGCTGCAAGGTAAAACTTAACCACAACAACTTAAATAGGTAGAGGAGGAGAAAGATGAAACATTAATATCTCAAGATGTTGTCTCATTTTTCACCAAACCCCAGTTGAAGCATCTTTACCAAATAGTACAGCAATGTCTAAAAATGGACAAAACCCTGAAGAAGATTCTTCTCGACTCCTACATACAAAATACCAAATAAACACAGTTTTAATGAACTGCCGGGCCCCCTTTAAATGCTGAGTGTAAGTGTATATTTTGACAAACAATCACCATCTTCAAATAAACACAGAATCTAATTTATTTAAAAAAATTCAAGGAAGAAGACGTGACCACTGAAGCTGCACTGCCGCATTGAGAATACACAAATGCTCAAATATAGACATGTAGTACAAACGTAGTTTTTCTTCAGTGCCTCGGTCCTGACTGCATCATAATCCTGATCCAATGACATTAAAGAATGTCATCTCTGCTAATATTAATTAATTGTCAATCACCATGGCTCTGGTGCAGCAAAAAAATTAAAAGTATGCATAAAGTAACTCTGAAAAAACAGTCACAAGATGCTCACTTGTGAAAAAATGTTATTGTAATATTGTAGTCATACTGGTTTATTAAAATAATTTAGAGTAAATTTAGAGTAAATTTAGAGTAAATTACCATTTTGTCCAGTTTTGCTGAGCACAGTTTTTGTCAGAAACAAATTAATTAATTAATAATGGCCTATCCCAAATTGTTGCCTGGTCTCAAATAAACACCTGGTCTGTTAAGTGATTGAAAAAAATATGTGGCCCGGCTGTTATTTGGTATTTTACTGTATTTCCAATTCAAAGGCAAAATCTAAAGACAGAAGGAGGGATTGGAGGCAAGGAGGCAATTACATCAGCCCCAGAGGAGCGTAGACCCACATTATGAAGATGATATGTAGATGACATTTTGGAAAAAAATACAAGCAGGACACACAACAAAAAAATATCATCTCAATTCCATAAATCCATTAAATCCATAGACATCAGAACACCACATCACAGACAAACTATCTTGCCGTATGCCCCACCCACAATGGGCCATACAGCAAGATGCACAGCAGGTAATAATCAAAAAGAAATCAAATAGAAGATAGATGGATCAAATAGAAGAAAAACACAGAGCAAAAACAGGAATTGCAGAACAGCGATGATGATACCATATGTCAGGAGTCCCCGAATGGATTCAAAGAAAAAAAAAAATCAAATCCACACACCGGTAAAACCACACAAAACTTTGACAGTTACTACTTCACCCAAAGGATAAGATTAAGATGCGAATCCTGCAATAAAACTTACATCAGGGAGATGGTAAGGAATTTGATCTCACAAAAAAATGAACATAAAAAGGACGAGGCCTGGCAAGAAAACCTCAAATCATCCACAGCAGATCACTGCAAAAGGGAAATCCACATCATGGACTGGGACAAGATTTATTAAACAAGAAGACAATTGACACCACCGGAGATTAAGGTGGGAGGTGTGGCCCACCTGTCAAAAGGAGGGCTTCATAACATCAACGGTGAAAAGCAAGAAACAGAAGTTTACTGTCGAAATGTCAGGTAAAAAAAAAAACTTTTACATGGCTGTGAAAAAGGAAAACAGTCATTAGTAAAACTATGAAGGAAGACATAATGAATCTCATACAAGGAAGTATAACTTTGTGAAAAGTTAAGCATACGAGTCAGAATTAGTTTTTACCCTGATAGGTCAATTAGGGAAAATATTCCCAGCCCTCTCACCAGACAAGGAAATCCAATGGTTTTAGTCATGCTAATAGTGTTGCTCTAGGGATGGTAAGCAAGGTGATTCACTACATTTGTCCTGACATAAATATCTCAACAGTTATTAGATGGAATTCCATAATTGTACATATATAGTTCACAGAGAATGAATCCTAATGACCTGAATGTTCCTCTAGTGACACCATTAAGCTGACATTTTTTATTTTTAGTTAAATGCCTCAACAACTATTGGATGACGCTGCGTTTCCCAGACATGCCAAGGTACACCTTAGGGTTACTTGCGTCGTAAAATCTACTATGCAGAGATATTTTTCAGCTGTTTCCTGGATCCTCTCTTATCCTAAGGTATAATTTACTACAGAAGATCCTATTAGATGTTTGAAACCCTCATAGGATCTCCCTTTGTGATACAATCCACTCATCCTGTCAGTTTTAGCCTTTACATGCCAACATTATGCTTTTCAAATTTCCTACATCTGTATATACATATGACATGTTAGTTTAATGTAAACCTCTATGAAAATTACTTATCCAAATATATCATGAGATGAAAATCTAGAGACTTGACTTAAACTGAATGAGTTCAACATTATCTATAAACATTACCATGCATTCTGAGCTTCACCTGATGAAGAACAAGGGCTAATTCACCTCCACTTCAGCAACTTCATCACAACTATACAAGTGCACAGCACTTTACTACACAAAGAGTCTTATATTGACTCCTAAATAAATCAGAAGATTGTATTTAGTAGGTATGGCTTCATCTTCTGCAATATTAGATTAATGAAAGTGATTGAGACACTTGTTATATTAAAACTTCATGCATAGCCCTGTATCCAAGTGAGAGATTTGAATAGTCTGCCATTGATTAATGTACTTTCAGCTTGTGCAGCTCATACATTGTAAACTCTCCCTTAAGGCAGCTGCTAAGGTAAGAGAAACATTTATGGTTGGTAAGTACTCCTTTGTTAATTCTGTTCTGGATGAATTGGTGAAACGTTGATGACCCTGACTTTCCATCTAGTGTCATCATCAGGTCAATTTTCAGTTCAGCAACACATTAGTTTAGGCTCAAATTCCTGCAAAACTAATGATATTCCCATCAGTTCTTTGTACTTAGTGCTAGCAGCATATGGCAACTATGGTATATATTTAGATTCAGAAAACATTGTTATGGAGAATAAATTATAGTTATTTTTACTTATAGTTAGAAAAAAGTTATAGTTAATAAAACATGTTAATTAAATCCGAAATTCACCCCCTGGATATGGCTTTGCCCATTATTACATAAAAGGTTAACTGCATTGGAATGGTCTATGGATGTGATTGCTAAGGTCCATATGTTGTAAGTTACAGAGTGGTCTACAGCACAGCTTTATGATGGAGCATGGTACTGATCAATCCTGCAGCAGGCATCTTTACTTTGTTTCTATTTACTACCTGTACTATACTATTGAGAAATAATTGACAAGTCAGTTCATTCCTTTCTTTTTTATATATGTATAATGTTGCCAAGAAAACATATAAAACATTTATTTAGGTTACCTGGAAGATTTATGACATTTTACTGAGGTGAGACAACATCAACTTTCGCAATGTGAAAGGTTCTGTCATCTTTACTTTGTTTGAAAGCAACAGCATATGGAAGGTTAATTACATCCTAAAACTCTGGAACAGACTGCCTTCGGGTCTAAGGGGCTCTAAATCTGTTGACACTTTTAAATGAAATCTGAAGACACGCCTTTTTACCATTGCTTTTTCTTACCTAATGGCAGTTGTACCTAATGGTTCTTTGATCTTGTCTTGTCATTTTGATTAAATGTTATCCTATTTTAATTTACCCTTGTTTTAACAGGATTATTTGCTTTTGTGTTAAGTACTTTGTGCTGCATTATATGCATGAATCGTGCTATATAAATTAAGTTTAATATTATTATATAGTTACTTAATTGTATCATTAAATAAGCTAATCTTATTAATAGCCAGTAAAGTTATTGACCCTGACATACACTGGAATCTGTTCCTCTTACTTAACTCCCCCCTCACGGCACACTTAACTTGTGTAATGTTAATTTCAGATGCTTTGTGTGCACTAATGGGTTATTGTCCATCAGTTTCCTGCCTTAGAGTGCAGGGGCTAAGAATACAGGAAGGTCAGACTAAGATAACAAAGCTATTAGCCCACAGTGGGAATGATTAATGGTGGGATGCAAGTGTGTGGAGGACAACTCAGAGGTCATGCATCATAATCTCACACCTCATTTGTGAGTCTGCTGCAGGTTAGCACTTTTTTGCCCCTAATTCTCAAATAAGAGTGATTTCACACCTATTGTTTGTTTTATGCTCTGGTCATCAGTTGGTGAGTTGATGAACTTGCTGCAATGATCCCTTGGTTTGGTGTATTTTTATGCAGAAAAATCCAAGTGAGCCAAAATGCGTCATTCTCACAAGCCCCGGGAGAATGTTCACTTCACTCATTGGCTAGATGAGAAGGTAAACACAGGAAAAAGGTCCTGAAGGAGGTCAACTGGGCAAATACAATGTAGTAACGTGTGCTAGTCTAGGTCTGACCTTGACTTATTCCCTGTACAGTTGTTTGCAACTGTTAAATTTGCACATCCGTTATAACTTGAAGAGTACACCTAGCAGTTGGGCTGGATTTCCTGTATGTGTCCATTATTTTGCATGTTTTGAAGTGATCATTTTAACCTAATCCATTATCCTTTCCTCAATTAAACAAGTATTTTTGTGCTTAAACCTAACCATGCCTTCACCATGCCTTTCACACTATAAAACATTTTTGAAAACATAAGCTAAACATGTACCTTGTTCATAATAAATAACTCCTGTTTGTCCATCCATTGACAAGTTGGAAGTCAACACCTGTTGTGAAAAAACCCTCATCTGAAGTTTGTATATTTGCATTTTCTAATTCACAAGTTATTATCTTCTGCAGGATATATTGCAAAGCACTTTTACTAGACACCTTCATCTACTCATGGAATTTCCAGTTCTCATCTACGTTTAAGGTTTAGTGTCTCAATTTGTCTGTGCGTGTATGCGTGTGTGTGCATATGTGTGTGTGTTTGTACGTAAATTAAAGATTATGCACAAGTTCTGCGGGGTTGTGGGGTTAACCTCTGATTAATTGCACAGCTCGAGTCGGTTGCGGTAAGAGCACGCTACTGTAATTTTGCAGCTGCTTGATTTCAGCATATGACACATGCAGTCCAATTGGCCTTCCGACCGCATACCAAAGCACTGAAAATAGTGTTTGTTTCTCTGGGCTCTTTGCTGTCAACAAAACAATATGGGGAGTTATTAATAATGTGTTCTCTCTATTGAAAGTATGTACTAACAATAAAAACTCTCTACCCTGGAGGTTATCGTTTAGCTTTTTTTCTCCTCAAGTTGTTTGCCTTGTTGCATGTAAAAACCTCTTTTTCTAATTTTAAAATGGGCCAAAGCGTGTGTGTTTGTATGTGAGCGAGTGAGTAGGAAAAAATATTTCGTAACAGCACAGCAAATTATTGATGACTCAAGTCATGTGGATTTACCCTCATTCATTGCTCTTGTTTTCATCCTGTCAGCTTTCAGCAGACATGCCAAAACACTGCATCTCTCCTCCTGTCCAACAATTTAATTTCTCACCTAGATTGAAGTCATAATAACAAAGAAAGACCACTTACAATTCTTTCTATGTGGCTCCATCTGCATAACTTTGCCCCGAGTCAGACTTGTTTGCCCTGATACAAGATGTTTTTAATCACCTACAGATTCTCCAAAGTTGGACCTTGAGGAGGTACGTAAAACACAACAGATGGAGATGTCTGTTTGGTAGTTTGATAGTAGACAGATATAGCGGAGTGTCACAAGCCTGCCTGACTGAACTGAATTTGCTGCCTAATGACCATGGCGCCCTGACAGTAGCGCTGTGGTAAAAATGTCAAGTTACATATCACATCATAAATCAAAATCTAACTTTTATTCCAACATCCTTAAGAGCCACATAATGTCCATCCAAACAGAGAGAGCTGAGACAATCTTATATTGGAATCTGAATAATGGAAACTTCACGGTAAGTAGCACCTTATTAAAATGTTGTCTCATAATCCTGAAGTTTCTGCAGGGAAGGATGTCAAAAAGACAGCTTTGTGTGACTCTTTCAAGGTGACCACCTTAGAGCCTTAAGGGATAAAACCTCCATAAGGTTTTGATACTGTGCTCCTGGACTTCCTCCGAGCACATTTGATTTAAGAGATAATTAAAAGTGGACTGGCAGGCAGGGAGCCACTGCAGGCATGGAGACAGACTGTCAGGAGGCTGGAGACCTGCCAAGGATCTCGACCCGCCACACGGCATCAGTCCTGTGATGTGGCAAGGCTCCTCTGTGCTAAGGAGGACAGCAATGGAAACCTCAGGCGAGGTTCCCTTTCGATCCTCACCCTATGTCTTCATCTTACACAAAGTCCTGCTAAGACAAGTGTAGATGTTCACACACACCTGGACTTAATCACACATTGTCCCTATGACTTGAGGCATACAGTCTGAATACTGAGGAAGGATTAGGTGTGAAGCCAAAAAGGTATGACACAGAAAGATTTTTTGGGAATAGAAAGTATTGAATGAAGTAAGCCTAAATTAAAACGCAGGGTTAAGTATCTCTATATCATGCACAGAATCTCTGTCCATCTGTTTTTTCTGTATTGTCCTTGCATATCTCAAGAACCATTGATCCGATTGACTTCACATTTGGTGGGTGTATTGCTGGAGACAACAGATAGTGCAGTATCGAATATAATTCAATCTACCCAGATTCTAGAGCTGTAACAATAAAAATAATATTTTGTCCTATAACCTTTGAATGTAACATAAAGTCTTTGAAATTTATTTTTTCCCTGATTCTATGAATACAGACAAATTTATCCATATAAGACATGTCTATCTGCGTGTATATACACTTTCTGCCAGGTTTAAATTTGTCTTAATTAGTTTTTGATCACTACTCATTCAAATTTTGAATTTTGAACAATTTTGAACAATCAGCACCAGATTTGGTACAAAACATCTCTGGATCATGTTGGAAAAAACTTACTATTTTAGCCAATAGGCAGTGGTGTCAAAGCATCATTTAAATAAGAAGGAGGGATCGGTCCATTCAGATCTAAGCGCTGAATGATAGACAGCATCCAGATGTTTAAGATTAGTGATAGGACCATATCTATAAATATCATTGCTATAGCGCAAAACTGAGAGAAAGGTTATTTCCACAAGACCTGTTCCTGTAAAAAAATAAGTTGCATCCATAATTTATGACCTAAGTTATCTGTGGGTTTGTCATCAATCCAAATGCCTTTGTGTTTATAATGAGGAACTTTCTCTATTGGTGCACCGTTCCAAGTGCAAATCTCAAGCCCTTTCATTCCAGAGAAAAGCATATGGTTTGTTTTCTCTGTATTTAAAATACATTTAAGATTGAGAAGGACTTGTAGTGCATTGAAAGAAAGCAGATGGTCAATGGCATCTTTCATATATATATATATATATATATATATATATATATATATATATATATATATATATATATATATATATATATATATATATATAACTTTAGTAGTGTGCGGGGGGAATGAGTGCTGTTTTGCAAATTTTGTTTTATTTTCCTGTTGTGACACTAAAATACCCAAGAAAGTAGGTCCATCTAAGGGTCACAGGTGAAGGAATTGATTTCATGCTATCTCATGTGATGGCAGCAACCATTCAGAGATTAGCATATCTGAAAAGGGGGCTATGCCACAACTTGTCCTCAATGACACATCGTGGATCTGTTTTACAAATTCATCAAGGAGGATATGGAAGAAGAGACAGGGCCCTTTTTTTTTGCAACAACCCCCTTCTCTCATTCTCATTCCCCTGTGGAGCTCGCTGCCACCCAGAGCTTGATACAGAGCAGTAAATGAGGTTCCCCCTGACATGTCCAAAGTACCAGGGTGTGCCGAATGGTAGTGGCATGCGAAGTGAGTCTAAAGCAGTGGCTGAACTTTTGAACCTGTCACCTCGCCTTTCTTCCCTGAAACTGCATGTGAACTTTGCTCGCCTTTGTATTACAAGCTGAAGATGGACTCAGGCAGGTTGGGCTTTGTGTGAACTTTTCTCATTAACCCGATTTCCCCATAATAAATGTGCACATGCACACATGTACCTTTTACTGCCTCCCTTATCTAACATATGACACATCCAAATGGGGTGTATTATTTGTGAATAGGTAATTTTGGGGACATACCTATGTTTCTAGGTCTAATGGTTACAGGTTAATATTGTGTTAACACACATTAACCCTCCAATTGTGTTAAAGTTGAAATATTTCATGAATATTATCTATTTTTTCTTTATTTAAACAAGGCTCCGAAACATCTATTTAAAAAAACAAACGAATGGTTATCGTTTATTTAGAATTTAAAGTTCTTTAATAAAAGTTGTTAAAAGTTTTAATAAAAGTCCATGGTGGTCCAGTTACAGAGAATAATAAAGAGTCTGGGTGGTTCTGTAGATAAAGATTTACTCAAACTTGAGTCAAACTCTTGGGTTGGGTTTGATCCACAAAACTAACCCAGAATGTTTTACTGCTGCATGCCATACTATTAAAAACCTATGTTCTCCCTCGGTCTGATTTTATTTTATTTTTGATTATTTGATGGTTTAGTTTAAGAGATTTTCATACACTCAAGTGTAGGCCTATGAAAGTGAGAACCATTATTTCTTGGATTCAGAAGTTAATTTCCAGTTATATGCAGTTGAAACTACTTTGTGTCAGCCACAAGAGATATGAGGTGAGCAGCATTGGAGCAGTGAACAGAGGGAAAACATGGGATTGAGGGTTATGAAATAGTTAAAACCACTGGGCTTGTGTGTTAAATTGTGTCTGAACACCTGTGTTTGCATATTACATGGTGGAGGCAACTGGGGGATTTATTTGGCGATAGTACAAAACCTGGCTCTTTTGGCTGTGCTTTCCAGCTTGCTCCCATAACACTGGAAAGTCCTTTTCAGCTAGTGGAAACTGAGAGGGGTCCTAGAGCCGCACAAGCCTCAATAAAGAGTCTTGGATGTCTATGCATGCAGTGTTCTACATGCAGATGGCTCAATTAAGTATTTGTGACACACTGGCTGCCTTATATGGTCTGCCACTCAGATAGTTATTTCTTTGTTAAACTCACAGCAAGTATCATGAAGAAAAAAGAACACATTTGACCATTAAATCCGATTTTGTCCTTTTGTATATTACCACGTTAAAGCTGTAGTGCAGAACTTTTACATATAAATGCACATCCGATCAATACAAGTCCTTTGTAGTACTTTTTTGAAGTATTGCATTAAAAATGTTTGATAGGAAAAAAAAAAACTTACATGGGAGGTTATAACAGCTTTGTCGACCAAGATCTGATGTAGTGAACATTTACCTCACATGACTGTCAGCTGATTCTGCTTTTACATTTCCCTTATCGTGTTCCCAGTTATTCCCATAATATGCATTCCTTTCTCTTTGTGTCCGGACAGCATGAAACAATTTCAATTTGCACAATCGAAACACACTCCCCAAGATCTCTTGATTTTTCTCTCCTAGATGACTGGTTTTCCGGATTCAAAGCCTCCTTCTTCTATTATTTATCACAGTAAAACAATTTCATGTCTTATAGACTCTCCAAGTGTTATTTGACCAAAGGGATCAAATTATGATTCCATTTCATTGTCATTTCACTGAAAACTATTCGTCCACCGTTTTACAGCCATATTTGTGTAATTACTATTAAAATGATCTGAGCAGATATTTGGTTCAATGTTGAGCAAGAACTAGCAGCCCCTTTCACAGCCAACACCTTAGAATGAAAGCAGATGGGTCACATATGCCCATATCTATCAACCATATTTTTCACCTCTGCCTCCCAACTGTTGTGTTGTTGCAGGAAATCATCTGTGTGTGGAAACGTGAAGTGATGAGAGCTGAGCAGCTCTGAAGGAAAGAGCTGGGGAACAGAGCCACAGGCTGCTGTTGATTTTAATTTTGGGGGCATTTTGCCTTTATTTATATAGGACAGTAGTAGAGAAACAGGAAAGAGAGTAGAGGAGTGACATGCTGCAAAGTTCCTGCAAGCCAGGATTCAAACCAGGGACTCACTGCTCAGAGCATATTATGCCCATGTGGTATGTGCCCTAACCGCTCAGCTATTGGGTTGCCCACTAAAGTGTCTTTTGGTGAGAATCAAAGAGTATGACAGCAATCTGAGCCTGACAGAAGTGACAAATATTTCTTATAGAGGACAAACACAGCTGGTCATACACACACCATTCTCGATGACAGTGCATCAGCTGTGAAGTGAGATGCTGCTGATTGCTCAGTATTGTACCAAATTGAAAAAAAGTCCTGCCCAGATACTAAAAGATGAGATAAATACAGAAATTCTCCTTTTATATATGTTCCAGAAAAGAAGGAGAGCCAAGGTGAGCCTGGGTTTTGTGTGAAAGTCTGTATGCTGAAAATTTACACAGAACAGGAGTTTTCTTTTTCTTATGTCTGCTCCATTAAGAAAAGGAGTCATTCAAACTTTCATATAAGTTATTTCGTAAGTTCTTTTTGCTCCCTGAAGAAATTTGTGAGCGCTTGCTTATGTGTCATGCATAAAGGTATATTTGTTGTACAGCAAATACAGTATATTTCCAAATCAGAAAATAGAGATTAAACTGTGAATTTTGCACTTTTCCTCCAAGAGTGGGGTTATGTTACATTGTTCACTGAAATGTTGACATCCAGACCAGTAAATTACATTTGCCCTAACTCGAACCCCTCCCCAACCCCATGCCTTGGTTAACCATAAACCAATTAGGCTATTTGCTGAGTACGGGCAAACTACGGGAGGGGGGTGGGGGTGGGGGGGGGGGGGGTTAGGCACTTCCATCAAACAACCCCACAAATTGGTCTCCAGCGAGGGACTAGGATTAAGTTCCCAGTGTCAAACTGCTGCAGCCAGTAGTGACTGTGCTGCTTGGGTTGGACAGATGGGATAACTGGGCGGGTCAGCGGAAGCAGGACCAGCTCAGTGTGCTGCTGCTGAGGCCATCTGGAAAAGTGGAACGGGATTCCAAGGCCTGACGATGAGGTGAAGAAAAGTGCTTTCCCCTCTGGGCCTGCCAGGCCTAGCAGTGATTTGTACCACAGCAAATAGACGCTTGGTGAGAGCGACTGCTCTTTCTGTCCAAGCAGCCGTCCTGAGATTCCTTCACCGGTTGCCATTCCTCCTCATCTCTTTCTTCAATCTATTCCATCTATCCTCTTCTTCCCTCTCTATCTGGCTGCATCTGGCTTCCTCTCTGAGGTGCCTTTATTCTGCTGTTTGTGACTGCTCCTTCCTCTTTATTTGTCTCCAAGAGTCTTTCCTGTCAGCTGCCAAACTAAATGGACAGTGAATTTCGTTCAGACAGTGAACGAAATCTAATTATTCTCTCAAAAATGCTCTTTTTCCCCCCTTTTGTTCTGAATTGCAATTCAAAGGTCATAGCAGCATGTTTTTCACTTTCACTTAGCAATTCCTAAAAGGTTGGAAATACCACACTTACACCAAACTCTACAGGTGCATGTGCATCAATGCTCTTATGCATCAATGGTCGTTTGGAGCCCTCAACTCAGAGCTTAATATTTAGTGTGATGCAGATTATTTATGTGTTTTTGTAACAGAGTTGATTGAATGAACATTGGAAATACTGCAGAGTGAAGGATGAGTTGTAAAACATTTGAAACAGTTTTACAGGAAAAGACCAAATAGGGATTTAGATCAGTTGTGATATTTTGTACATATACGTAAATATATATGGATGGATGGATGGATGGATGGATGGATGGATGGATAGATAGATAGATAGATAGATAGATAGATAGATAGATAGATAGATAGATAGATAGATAGATAGATAGACGACTGAAAAGGTATGCTCATGTTTTCATGGTAATGAAATGTTTACATAAAACTGGGAAAATTAAAACTGTATTTTTTTCTTTTTATGGAGCCTTTAACATGACACTGCAGCACGGTATAATAATGCAGTGTCAGAATTAGCTGTCTAAATCTACTGAAAATAAAAGTTTGTACTCTTTTTTATAGCATGAGTAATAGTAATCATAATTGGAAATGGATTCATAATTCATAAAATATAAAATGTCAGGGAGGATACTCTACATGTTACAGACTAATTTCCAAATAGTAGGGTTTACAATCCTCTTAAAACAGCAGATGTGTTACAGCTGTGGTTTGGTGTGTGTGTGATAGAGAAGCAAATGTGATTGTTTTGATATGTAACCACGTGGGTTGAATTACAGTCAACTCTGGGACTTGGATTTACTGTAGGTGCAGCTGACTTAGATTTTGGAGATGTTCAAGTTGATATTTTTCATGTATTTTGATATCTCATGGAGATAAGGAGGAGGTTCTTAGAATGAATGTGTCCCTGTACACCTGCCATAACAGGAAAGTTATATGTTACAGGTAATCTTCTGTGAATAAGAGCTCTCAGAGGAGTCATGCAGTAACTTTGTATGGTCTTTATTCCTAAACTGTCCCAACAGCATAAGCCAGACAGTTACGGCAGTCAAAAGAGTACTTATTTGCAGCTCCAATTTTTCCCAGCTTTAGTTAAAATTTTATGTGATTGGGAAAGTCAATTAAAATGAGTGACCTCAGATGAGGCATAAAAGCAGTTTAGTTCACATCTATTGACATGGGTAGGAGGAGGTATGTGCATGCGTGTGTGTCTGGGGATGGGGGAATTTTTGGGGGGAACAAAATGTACTGTACTTGTTCTGGCCTGATGCTAAGCACTTAAAGGCTTTTTCATGGTTAGAAGTGCTTTACGATTCCAATATCCTTATTCAAATGCTATAGTCCAGCAGAGCTTCAGCCTGTTGCGGTTGTCTTCAGCTGTTTGGAGGCCATAATGTGAGAGCTCTGGGCTTCTATCAGCCTCCCTTTGTCTCGTCCCACAGAGAGGCTCCTGTTGATGACTTATTTTGGAAACTAGAAGCACAGGCCTCTCAGCACTCAGGACAAGATGGCGAGTGACAGGGTCTGGCTGGCTGGAGCTTAAGTGTGTGAAAACTGGGAGCCTGATAACAGTTTTTGGGAACACATCCAAGAAATGACTGTAATTGTGACAGTTTTTTTTGTAGCTTTGTGTTTTGTCTTCTTGCATTTTAATTTGTTTTGTTCTTCTCAGCGGAACATGCTGTTATGCTCAGTAGGGGATTTCCGATCATAAAGCAGAACACGGTTTACTTTTTTAGTGCAGCCAATCACAGGGCTTCCTTTCATAAAGTTGTTGCTGCTGCTGATGTGCTATTGTGTTTTTGTATTAGTGTCATTTGGCTGCATTCAGTTTGAGATATTACAAAAAAATCACACAAAAATAATGTCCATTATGGTCCTATAATTTGCTTATAACACTATAGCTATAATTACAATCACAAATATATATTCATAATATATATTCATAGTGTTTTATAACAATAAGCATAATACATAATAAAGCATTTTTAATGACTTTGGTCAAGTATTATAATACTTCATACTTGCTAGTCAGTCACTGATATATTTTGCAAGGATTATAGTGTATTTTAATTTGAATAGTTGACCAGCAATTATGTAGCATTATGATACTTGACCTTATATGTCATTATAAAGCACTTTATATTGTTTTATGATTAATATTACAAGGTGTTATGAATATTTATGAGTGCCTATAGAATATAAAATGTTTAGAATGAATTATAGAAAGAAGGTGTTACCTTGTTTCTTTTAAAACAATGAAAAAAAAAAACTAAAAATAAATAAATACTTAGTATTTATAATTCCGGCATATAGGTAGCTGAACCTTCGTACAAACATGTATTTTATGTGGTTAGTTGTTGACACCACTTGATTGGAATGGGAGCAGATGACTGTATTCACTGTAGACCATAACATAAGATAAAGAAATATATACTAATTATCCATGTCTTGCAAATGATGTGAAACTGATCTTAGATTTAAATCCATCCAAATCCCTCTAAAGGTTTATTTGCTGCATAATACTCTCATGATGTAAGCCCAGCAATCCTGGCACAGGCTTTGTTTTAATCAGAAAATTCTTGACTCCCTCTAATTAGGTTGGAGCAGGAACTGAGTGTAACTAAATTGTCATGAAACACTGCCAGTTGTAGAGTTGTGATCCTCTCAATAACCTTTCAGTTAATCTAGCTGGGAAGTATCGTAAGAGTTTTTATTGTTTTCGGAAGAGAAGCTTCTAATTAGGTCTATTTTTTAAACTTTAATACTTACTAAAATTGAGGTACACCTAAGTCCTAACAGGGCTATTTATTTCAGTAAGCTTTGAGGATTTTTTTTCAATGATTTAAAGCAGGTTTGTTGGTGTGAGATTTACACTCCATAATCTGCATTATATTCCAGACCCAATTAAACTGGACAAAAGTTAGTTTTCATTCCCAGAGGGACTAAAAACCTTTGATTGAATTTGAATGGCTTATGTCACGCAAGGATAGATTCCAGCATTTTCATGTCTCTCTTATTACAATACTCACATATTAACATTGAAAGACCTATTAGTCAAAGTAATAATTTATCCCCACTGCTCTGCCCGTGAAGCCATAGGCTATAATCTGACATCAACAGATCAGCCTCTGGGTATAATCTGTCATATACAATCTTGGTATATGGTTGGATGATGCATTTTCATTTATATTCCATGTGGACACCCTTGTTCCAAGTTGTGACAGAAAGTTGGCTTCTTCTACTAAATACAGCTCCCCTGTATCTAGTAGAAAGAGAAGTATTGAAGCAGTATTCTTTTCAGTTATGGACAAGAATGGACATATGGTTATGATGTCATTTAAAGGCATGCTGTGGGTTCAACTTAAGCCTCTGGATTCAGTCTACCACTCTGCCCTCACATTCATTTGTGGTGATAGATATGATACCATTGTATCCTCTATCATAAGGTTGGTTGGCAAGAGGTATAACAAGCATTGTTTTTTTATAGCGATTTTCAGGGCCTTTATTGGCAATCTACATCCTTACATCACTACATGGATTGGAAATCTGGAACCCACATGACTCTAATGAATGACTAGTTCTTAAAGTCCCCCAAGCTCACACTGAACTTGGTAAACGCACATTTTCTTTTATTGCTCCTTGCTCATGCAATGTCTTTCAACAAACACTAAAGATCGAAGCTCTTTCCTCTCTCGCAGATCTTTGATTTACTGCCTTTTTGTTTAAAATTGCAAAATTTGAAACTGATTAGTTTAGTTTGAGTAGTTCTCTTCAAACTGTAATGGATATGTTTATTCTTTATTGTTTGTATTAATATGTCTGAGGGAAACCTCAATTATCTTTTTGAGAGTAAAAATAGGTTTGAAATAAAAATAAAATGAAATTTTGCCACCCACAATATTTCTGTGCATCCACAATACCTAGATCCAACACTTGCTTTTATGTTCATCGCTAGGTGATTAGGGTCTTACAACCTCCTTTGTATACCTACCATTTTATCTAATCTCTGTAAAACCTAATGAAATGCAAAAAAATCAATAAAAGGTCAATTTTATAAAAACTCCAATAGGTTCCAGTACTTTGTGTTTCTCTCTCCACAGACTCATCACTTAAATATGATTGGTCAATACTACTCAGACTACAAAAGAAGACTGAGTTACTGGTTGCAAAATAATTGTCACCTACAGATTTTGCATATGAATATTGTAATTAAAATTAGGGTCTATGTTTTCTTGCTGTGTCATGCCGAATCAATACTTCCTGTTAGTTGTGTCTGGGTTTATAATGCTAACTTTAATTACATAGCACTTCTCAAAAACAAGTTACCTTAATCTGAACCCAACCAGTGCCGTGATTCCAACCAGTTATCTTTGTGACACCTAGCATGGAAATAAACTACCGTGAGACCTAACCCCAGCACCACAGGAAACACATGAGGAAACATTACTCGAAGGGGAAACAGACCTTGACACAAGTCCGGCAATAAACCTACACATGACTTCCAGGCCCAGAATTTGTCTAACTCAGGCTGCTGAAGCCTCATATTTACTCCATCTGGACTTTAGATTGCATTTTTGCATTTTTCCACTCTTGTGGATTTTGTCCCTCTTTTTTAATGAAGTTGCATTATTTCAGGGCCAGAAGAGGAACGATTACAGCATCTCATTGAATGCTAATAGTGGTATGCAGGTATTGTAATAAATCCTACATCTAAAAATCTAAAACTATACTTGCAAATCATAACAAACAAAATCATATTGGTTTCTTGGGACCTCATTTGGAGTTTTTTTTCAACTTGTATTTATTCAAAGTGTGTTTGCAGTAAAGAGAGCGTCATGTGATTACAGTAGATAATAGTATGAAATTGAGATTTAGTAATATATTTGTGCCATACTATATGTGTCATCTTTGCAGTGCAGGTGGCCAAACTTTTCACAGGAGAGGTTTCTATTTTTATTCTAAGGGTTTTCCTGGAACAATCTTAGCATGATTATCTGTTGAAATAACTCGTTTATCTTTTGATGGACCTTTATGCAATCATTATTCATACATAACTTTAATGATGTGGGTTAGTTAGCTATAGTGTTGTTGTTACTGCTGTTAATTAACATTAATATTGTAGTGATGCCATTCATCACTTCCAAAAAGTACCAGGCTATATACAAGAAAATTACAAATTAAGCAAACAATGGCTCCTTCAATATACAAAAATAATGAGTTAATGATACATTTTCTTTGTCTTTTATTTATAATAAATGTCAGCTGATCCAGATTCAGACTCCCCTGGATACTTCACATCAACAGCCTGAAACCATCTGTTGTGTGTGTGTATATTACTATGCCATTCATTAGAATAAGTTCACTATTGGTTTCTGCTAATTTAGACAATAACCTGAAAAGCTGATTACCAAAAAGCTGCCTTTAAATGAGTTGTGAGTTGTCAAGGTTCTATAAATCAGAAGATTGCTAATCATTGCTCATGAAAACAATATCAAAGCCTTGATTTTATTAGAAACTCTTCGGACTCCCCCGTTAGTTGTGCTGGTGTGTCACAGGGCTACTAGCTTAAAAATACATGCGAAGTTTGCGGCCATAGTAGCTAAATCTGTCCATGGAAAAATGGTGTTTTTTTCCCGCAGAAATCTTAGTTACAAATTTGAGCTAACAAGGCAGTTTTGTGTTTATATGTGTGGTATTTATTCAGTTCTGGAAATCCAACGATCTGTAGAAAGCATTAGCGCAAGTTGGCTGGCTGACTCAGCAGGGACGAGATATCGTTTCTGTTTCTAGGTCATTAGTAAGGGTTGGGCTACTTGCTACTTTGGAGTAGTAAACTAGGTTTCATTACAGAGGAATCTACTAAAGTGACATATTAGTATTAGTCAGACAGGATACCCTCGGGTGTTATATCATATAATTAAAAACTTTATTGATAATAAAGTCAGGCTAGTCAGTCATTTTCTTTTAGTGATATTAAAATGACGGTGGTTTGGGTGGCACCATTGTAAGATGTCACTTATGGCCCCAGAATGTTCAGAAAGGGCCCTGATATATCCCGTTTAAATTCCATCCACATGTGCAAATCTTCCATTAGAGATTCCCAGCCCAAGTCTGGTTTAAGTGAAAATGTCAGACCGAAGTGGGAAATAAAAGCGTCAGCATTATTGTCTTGTGGAACTGAGCCTATCACCACTTTGAACTCCATATGTTGTCAGGTCTGCTGCTCTACAGCAGAAGTATGAATGTTTCATCCTTGCATTTTTGTTCAACTGTATGATGTAACTTTGACAAAAGGCAAAATATATTTAGAGTGAAGTGCAAATATCGACATTGCCACACGTTTCTTGTCAAGTTGCTCGACAATTCATCAGGGGAAATTTTGTGACATCCTTCCCTTGGGGTTTATGCTTAATGTCACTGAAATACCCAGCAGTTGCAAATGTAAAGAAATACATGTGATTAATTTCAGTGGCATTACCACCCAGCTGCTCACTTCATCACCACACAAGCGCATTGGATATGGCTTTAATCAACCAATGTTCCACTTCTTATTCCGATACATTTGTGAGCCAGAGAAAAGTCAAACCAATTGCTATGTGACTCTTTGGAGACTTGTTCATTTTATGTTTTAACGGGAAGGAACCAGGTTGTTGTCAGGATATTTCAGCCTCTGCAAAAGTCATTCACAGCAGATATCCCCAGCAACCCTCGCAAATACATAGTGGAAAAGGAAATACATATTGTAATGCCATATTAATCGCTTGTTATGATTAGCTAACCAATTATCACCACAAACAGTCAGTGACGCCTCTATGTGTGTTCGTGCCACCGGGGTCTCCTGCTTAGCGGAGGCTGCTTCCTCTGCTGCTATGGCAACGAGTAAGCAAAGCTATCTCTTGTTTCAGAGCTCCATTGTTTTGTTTCCCATTTTAAACAAGAGACCTTGTATGCCCTGCTCACTATATTTCAAAATAACACTTTCAATGCCAGGCATACTGTGAAGATTTTGTTTTCACTGACATTTACACATTGTTAATGAGAACACTGAACTTAATGACACTTGTGAAAAGATACATTCATTGTTAAACTGTAAGCTACAACAGTAGACTATAGATATCACCATATAACTATGCATGGAACCATTCCCCTTTCTTGATTTAATTATATTTCATCATCTCTGATACATTTGTGTCTTTAGCTGCTGAAAACGCAGAAATCATTTGATTCCTCTCCTTAGCTGGAAAATTGGAATGGAAACCACCTGTGTTTGTCTGACATTCCTTTTGCTCAGCAGTGCACTGTGCGGTTGGTTTGTGACCTGATTACCTTGTGCTGTGAAGGATTATCTTGTCTGTTTATGAAATTATGAAATTGTTAAACAGCATCACACCACTCATTTTCCAGTGATGTAAGCACCCCCCTCTTCGCTCCTCATCAGATTTCCTCTAGTTTCCTGCCCAAGTAGGACAGGAGCAGATCTGTTGCATGTATGCTGTGAACATCTAATTCATGTATCTACTTTGACACTTTTAATTCTGATTGTCTATTTTAAGATGGAAAAAAATAGACTGCCCACATGAGTATTGGGGACCGCGTAATTTAAACACAATAACACAAATGGACCATGAATACACTGCAATGTATTATGTATTATATAGGGGTGTGACGAGATCTCGTGTGACGAGATCTCGCGAGATGTAATTTGACGAGATTGCTCGTCGCGTTAAAATTCTGTCTCGCGAGATTTATCCAGCAAGCAGCCAGAATGACGGAAATATATTATATATATATATATATATATATATATATATATATTCAATTTGTAGAGAAAGAAGTTCATTAAAAGTTAACGCTTAGTTATAAAATCCATGTGCAGCTCAGTTAAATAAAAGTCTGTTGTCCAGGCATTCATATCATTTGTAATTTAGTTTTCTTAAAATCTCGTCTCGATCTCGTGAACCCACTCTCGTGTCTCGTCTCATGAGCTGAGTGTCTCATCACACCCCTAGTATTATATTATTATTGTCAAATTAGAATATAACTTAAAAAAAAATAAAAAGCAAGCATGACCATGAATAAAAAGTCAGCTCGGAAAATCTCTCTTTTTTTGAGATTTATCTTACATTCAAGAAACCAGAACAGTGGTCACCTGCATTTCAAACATTTGAGTGCAATGCAACTAACTGAGACCTCAAAGGGCCTAATGGACTTACAAAGGATCAGCAATTCACTAATATAAGGTGGAGCCAAGTTTGTGTAAAGCCTGTTAGGTAATGAGAATGATTTAAAGTTCATTCCTAAATTTGATTGGAGGCCAGTGAAGTAAAGCCAGGACAGGGGTAAGATGGGATTACTGTGGAGTCTCACTCCTGCAGAAATTTGAATGAGCTGAAACCAGGCTTTTTCCTTCAGCAAGAAAACAGAGTCACAACAGCTGAAAGGGGATGAGGCAAATTCAGAGGATAAAAGATGTATTTTTACACCACCTCATCGGTACAGAAACATCTTGGCAATTGTTGGTTTTCCATGAAAAGTGCAGACATGCATCAAATCCTGCTGACTGTGATGATCCTTTGACCTTTAGCTCCAGCATCTTTATCAGGTTGAAAAGTACCAGCACCCCCACCACAGATAGATATTTTGTAGACATTCATGGTTTCCAAAGGATGCATCCAATGAAATAATGAACATTGGGTCACTGACATTTGAGATATTCATGTTGCCCATTGTGAGATTTTGGTGCCGTTTTGCCTTTCATTATAGAGCCATCACTAGTCTCCGTGTTTAGTGCTTTAAGCTTCATTTAAATGACAATGCTTTTGAAAATGGACACTTGGAACCAGCAAACTATTATTGTGGTCTGACCCTTCTTTTTACATGCAGATAGGAAAGTTTTGATACTGACCCCTATGGATATGGATTTGCACAAACTATTAAAACACTGTTGTATCTATGCCATACCAGTAGTTGGTGAACATTAGCACAAAAGCAGCATTGATTATTATAGGACCATTATGTTATATATTGTTTTCTCAAGAATTGTGTCTTTCCAATAAACAACAGAACAGTGGCAACATAAATGATTGCAATATCAAATGACTTTACAGTGTGGTATCAAAAGATTATACCATTGAGTTCAGAAAAATAGAGAGCCATTATACAGATTTGATGTTCCTCCACTGAGCTTAAGTTCTTTTAACTCATTATGTTCACAGACAGAGGTGTGACCTTGTTGGCCGCCACTTACCAATGGCGGTAAGATAGATATTCAGCATGGAAACAGTATCTCCTCATGGGGTTCATGAGGAATTATATCTTGTTTCATTTAACCACCTCTTGTAATATATGTGTATACTTTGGCTAATCACCTTATTATAACTTAGAATTATGCTACCTCCAGGGTGGTTTATTTTTGGTATATAACAATAACATACAGTATATTGTTATTGTTTAATACTATTATTATTATTTTTGTAGACATTATTATTATTTTGTAGACACGGTTTGACAGTATCACATATTTGCTATGTAATTTCTTGGCTTGTCTCTTTTTTATATTGCATTAGCATACAGTAAACATCTTGATGTTATTCCAAGAGCATGGAACAGTTGCTCCTGAGTACAGACAGGATTAAGGATGCACTGAATATTCCATAACCAAATATAGCAAAAAGTGTCACATTCTGCCTGCAGTGGAGTGAGTTAAAAGCAAAGCAGAATAGTGACGTGTGATGCAATTATGCAATCAAACAACGTAAAATGACATAGTGACCTGGTACCTTCCTAAAAATGTTGGAGTGATATTTTAAAACATTGGAGAGTGAAAATAGAATTGCAGTTTGCAATTATTGTTCAACCCAGCTACCTAGAGGGGGTTCCTCTGCAAAGAACGTTAGCACTACTGCTTTAATTTGTCATTTAAAATCCAAACACCCTGAACAGCATGCTGAATATGAGAGAGACGGCTGCAGCAGTGTAAAAGGAAAACTTGTCACAGCAGGCCCACTCCGTCCATAGCTGAGGTCTATGAAAAGTAAAAAAAAGTTTTCAAAGGGCAGTGCCAAAGCAAACAGAACCACAATGAAGAATATACAGAGCAGACAGTATTTCCCAGATGTGTGTTTTCTGGAGATGTTTCTGTGTCTAAAATTGTATTCTGTCTATTTATGCAATATTAAAATAAGTGAAAAACTTAACCATATGTGATAATCAAGCATTTAATTTTATTCAGCTTCAGCTTTGGCCACAAATTTTCATTTCGGTGCATTACTAGAAAGGATAATAGAAACTACTACTTATCCAGGTCAGGTCGCGGGGGAAACAGCCTCAGCATGGAAGTGCCAAGTGACATAGTCTCTCCAGCATGTCCTGGGTATTTCCCGAGCCTGCCTCCCAAGCCACCTCATCTAGGTTCTGGGAGAGTCCAGCCACCCTGCAAGGGAATCTCATTTCAGACACTTGTACTCATGTACTTGATCTCATCATTTCTGACCATACATGAGGGTAGGAATGTAGATCAACTATTATCGATCGACTCTGGCTCAGCTCCTTCTTCACCATGACGGACCAGCACAGAGCCCGCATCACTGTGTACACTGCAATGATCTGCCTGACAATCTCATGCTCCATCCTTCCCTCACTTGTGAACAAGACCCCAAGAACTTGTAGTCCTCCACATGAGGCAGAATCTCACCTTCGACTTGGAGGCTGCATCCACCCTTTTCCATCTGAGAACCATGGCAGATTTGGAGGTGTTGAGTCTGATCCCAGCCACTTCACAATCGGCTGTGAGCAGCTCCAGTGAGAGCTGAAGGTCATGGTCCAATGAAGCCAACAGGACAAGACAATGATCATCATAGAATTTATATAATGCAGATGTCAATATGCAATCAGTCAATATGCTGGAGATATACATGAAACCCACTTTTCAGCTGGCTGCTATTACACTATGTCTGGTCTGCAGGTGGAAGACATCACTGAAAGTTACTTTAAATGTTAAATAGATGCCGGTTGCACAGGTCACTGCCCAATCACTGTTTGTTTAAATTACCATTTCCATATACAATGTAGAAGAATGTTTTTCTCATCATAGAATAAATGTAGCATGTTGATTAAGTGGTAATAAGCCAGATGTGTAATTGTACCGTTAGGTTGTTTATATGATATTCAAACAAATTTAAGGAGACTATGTGAACTTAATGTGATTATCCTCAGATTGAAGTGATTTCTAATTCAGTCTGTCATCCTTTTCACTTTTAACACTTAATCTTGTTTGATTACTCATTAACAGTGCGGTTTGAAGCCCATGTGAGGGAAATTCAGTATGTAAGAGATGATCCAGCACTTTATAGCGCTATCACTAATTCCTTCTAAGGCAATGAATCATTCTCAGTAGAGATCATAATCTTTGACTTTCTGACTTACCATCACAGATAACAGGGTTGATTTGACTGTATAAACAAGGTGATAGATAGGTTGTAGTAGCATCCAGACAATTGTGTTTTCCAGTTTAACAAAGAGGGCAATCAGAAACTCACTTAAGGAAGTTGGGGTCAAGTCATTCCCAAAATAAACTGTAGTAATGAGATGTGTTTCATATTCAATCTAGCAATTGAATGACATCTGAAATGAGAAACAGCAGGTGCTATTTCCCTCAAGAAAATGCAGAAGCTACTCTTTTGTAGCAATACCTTCAGTATTCATTTGACCTCACGTGAGAGCAATACACAGTAACACTATTACTTGCTGTGTATTAGCTTCATATGTGACATATATGTTAAATGATTTTTAAAATGAATGAAAGTCTGTCTAGAAAGTCAAAGTCTCATCATTTTCATACTGAAGGTATACACATATTCACACTTAAACCATTTTTTAAATCAAAGATAATATAAACTTTCCCTAAATCATCTGTTCTCAAAAATAGAACAAACTCTGATAATGACCTAGTGAAAATCTGTGCCATAAACTCTTTCCCAGCAGATATTAAGACATTGAGTGACTTAAAATCTCCTAAAAGTTCTCCTAAGACATCCTGTAACGCTTCAGTTTTCAAAGCCAAAGTTATACTGATGTTAAATGGGTGTCCATCCTGACAGGTCTAAGTGCCCTAAATTTTTTTTATTATCTTTGGCTATTCTTCAAAGGTTTTATTATCATTCTGCAGCTTTATAGAGCTAGCTAAATAGTTTATTATACTATATAATCTAAAATGGTCCAACATTCTGTTTAAACAATGTATCATGGACTATTGTTAGATATTATAGTCAACAAATGACACATATACACCCATTAAGATTAATTTAAGAAATATGGAATCAACCATAGAAACCCACAGTCTATACTAGTGCCATCTGTCCTCTAGCTGATAAAATACCAACCTATATTTGATGGTATGTGCTCAGACGTGTCTGCATTCGAGATCTTTTGTAGTTCAGGGCCTCTGCAAACCTGGCTAGGATATAAGGGGGGAGTCAATCATTTATCCCTATCTTCGTCATCACTGCTGCCACTAAAAGTTTCTTAGTGGTGTACCTGTGTGGTATAGGAATGTAAATTCCTCTGCGGGTCAGCTGGTTATGTTGTCACCTGTAGTCCTGCTCTGCTGTCAACAGCCAAGACGATACAACTTCCTGGAAGAAGAAGAATGAGAGAGAAGCTTCCTGGTAAAACATTTGTCTGGGAGCACTTGGAAAGTGATGCTTGACACCTTTTCTGTTGGAAGCAAATATCATTGTGGCATGAACGAACAAATCCAATCCAGAGATTCTTAGAAAGGGGGGGTGGGTGCTTTTAGTCATCGGATCTGTTTTCCCAGTTCTTGACATAGATAGTTGAACTTGGGTTCACCTAATATTGGTGAGATGACAGTTTAAGCAGATACCACATTCATTTATGGATGGCTGCACTTTGTGATTACCGGGGGGAGCATTGGGAGGGCTAGGTAGGACAGTTATTTTCAGGCCCATAAAGTCTAGAGTGCAGGTCTGTGGAATAATCCACCACCCCAAAGGCCTCACTACCTCCAGCGCAATAACAGCCTGTCTCCAACCTTAAAAATAGCTGTACGCTGGAACTCTCATTATAACCATCCATCCCTGCAGTGGAAAACGTCTGACAGAAGGAAGGAAAATAAAGTTTGTTTATAAACGAGGCACTTGTGCCCTGCCAACTTTTTCACTGACTGATTTCAGCATTTCAGCATGTCCAAGTGATTGATACAGGATGACTCAGAATGCAACAGGAATATCAGAAAAGATTTGAATTTTTAGACTGACAGTGGCGTGGCGATTTACACAAATATAGAAAGTTGAAGATATGTATATCTTACTAATGACATAGCAAAAGTGGCATCTCTCTACATTATAAGTTTACAATTTAGAGCAGGTTTTATCCAGATTGCAAGAGAGCTACAAATGGTTATCCAACCTTTATTCTTCAGGACTTTGATTGACATGAATGATCTCTTGTTGAATCTACGTTTTTTTGTCACATCAAATAGATCACGGTAGATCGGCCTCTGCACTAAGCTGTTGGGAGCTGTTATAATCGGCTCAACTTTCAAGGGTCAAAAAAGGCAAAAAGAGTGTGAGAGAGAGGTTGAACACATACTGGGAGTTGGAGTGTGTAGGTGTTTGTGTGTGTGTGTGTTGGGGGGGGGAGTTTCTGAGAGGGAGCCCTAGGCTGAGTTCTGCTAAATTCACACCAGCTGTAGTGATGTCAGTAGGCAGTGTGTCGAATATTCCGGCTCAGAAGCTCCGGCCAGGGTTGTGTGTAAATCTGTGTATTCAGGTGCGTTATGTGAAGTCATCTTCAGCGAAGCAGCCAAACTCAGTGTCCGCAGGGAGGCTGGCGTTCCCAGGCCAAAACCTTTCTTCTTCTACCATCCCCATTCACTCATCATTCTCTTACTGTCATAGTCTCTCCAACTCTTTCTTCCTCTGTTTGAGTTGCTGTTTTTCCTGCAGGTCAAACTCTTCCACTCTTGACCTTTTGTCACTTTCCCACCGTGCTCCTTATTTCTAACAATTCTTTTTCCAGCTCTCATGGTCACTTCTCCAGAGTAAAATAAACACATATCTTTTGCCACCAGTCTTATACATCAATGTCAATACAGCAAATCTTTTTTTCAGTGTCATTAATATTCAGCGCCAGAAGCTGTCTGATGTGGATGTAACTGATACTACTATCACCCCATGCCACCTTGTCTTTCGTTGATGCAATCTCAGAGGTGTAAAGGTTTTCACAATGAAAAACTGATGTTATGTGATTCTTCCACAATGTATTGCAGTTCTCGGTCATGCACTTCCGTATGTTTTTTTTTTTTCTACTCCTTACATGTGCTTTCATGTAAAAGACATAGGGGTGATGTTGCAGGATAGTGCTGCAACAGACAAAGTCTTGACCAAGAAAGTTCCAATTCACACTAGTAGCTCACTCACCATCCAGCTTAAACAATAATGGTGGCATCTCCAAAAATCTGTTTGTCAGCAAATTGTACTGAAATCTATTCTCCTTACCCTTTTGTGTTAATAGTGTCCTTATATTTTCTATATGAGTACCTCTTTCCAGGACCTTGTTGTATATATATATATACATATATATATATATATATATATATATATATATATATATATATATATATATATATATATATATATATATATATATATATATCCTTTATATCCTTTATATCCTTTATATCTATTGGACGTCCTTGAAAGAGCTGTTTCTTTTGGTCCCCATTTAAAGTTTTTCAGATAAAAGGACATAAATATTCAACATGTATTATAATTTCAAAGATTTAAAAGGCTTTATTTTCACAGTCAACATCGAGTTCAACACAATATATCTAGGATTTCCCCCCCCTTCATGCAATAAAAAACATCTTGTTTAGATGAGAATCCAAACAAGAGTATAACTGTGTACCCCACAGCTCTGATGCTTGTGGTTTGTGGCACCATCTGTATCTAAAGGGTGGGTTTCATTGCCTATTTTCATGAAAAATACAGGCGCTCAGTTTCTCAATAATAATTCTGACCTACCCATGTAATTCTACACAGTAGGAGATCTAGTTGAACTGTGATTCAGTTATTTTCATGGTCTATTTGACTTTTTTTAATTTAAAAAGCAAAACCAGATACAGTACATCTGGCTCATGGAAGTATCAAGCGCTCTCTGAAGGAAACCGTGCATAAAGTTGATAGGGGTTTTCTGCAACGCTGCTCTTTTGCCGCCCACACTGGGAAACTGCTAAAATCACAGAGGCAAATCTCCAGTTAATTTAGTCATAGGACAGGAGCAGGAAGTGATTGTGTGGACGGGATGTTTATATTAGTAAAAGTTTGTTACTCTAACCTTGTGAATTGAGGTGCAGTAGTCCCAGATGAGCAAAAAGGTGCGTGTGTGTGTGTGTGTGTGTGTGTGTGTGTGTGTGTGTGTGTGTGTGTGTGTGTGCATGTGTGCGTTCAGGGGTGGAGGGGTGAGGGCAAGCAAAGGTTGCACACCACTGTCAGATGAAAAGAAAATACCTCAGAGTATTGGGTTACAGTAAATCTAATTAGAGGATTACTGTTGTGATAAGGATTGGAAAGCTTGTTTAGCTGTTCGTATTCTCGTTCTACTTCAATTACACACTGGGTTGGTCTTGATGTAATGCATATAATTATCTTGTAATTATACCTTTAGAGGATGTTTAGTAATGTAATGTCATTTTGCAACTGCAAGTTAAGGCCACAGTGTTAGAGGGAAGTAGATGAGTGCCAACACCAAATGGTAACTTCAAGATATAATCCACAGGTCTGCTACCAGCAACTCTGGTAAATATATTACAGCTAATAGACAGGTAGATCAGCTACACTGCACACAACCTATTCATTGCTAAAGATGCAAAATCTCAGATGTTTAACATCTGAAATTTTAACATCTCAGATGTTATGATAACATTTATGAGAATTTGCCTATCACCATGATTCCCATGGCCATAACAATAGCTGCTCTAGAAATAGAGCCACAAACTGCTTAGCTACTACTATACGACTAATGGTAATTTTTGGTTTCCCAAACTTCTCTTCAAAGGTTTATCAAACTCAGCAAATACACAATTCCAACTCCCAAACGATGTTGTGGATGAGTTGTGACCTGCACATTAACCACACTATGAGATAATAACCGCGACATTATGATATGTGAAGCAAATACCCAACCACTGGGCGGAGTGAGACAGTATGTTCACAGACAGGCAGAAGTAGATGGACTAAACGTGTGCTTTTGAAGTCAGGCTTTACATTTATCTTGAAATCTCATAACATTCCGTTATTATCTCTATTATCTCTGCTGGTCTGGAAACAACTTGTATTGACAAAAAAGGTAAAGCACCTATTGCTATGACTATGGGCATCATGATGATGGGCGAATTAAAAAATAATGGGCGAAATAAAAATAAATATAAAAATAAAAAATATATATATATATTTTATAATATAAAATAAATAAATAAAAAATAAGCTAAAAATAAGCTAAAAAATAAGCTATATTTGACTACTACTTTACTTTTTACTTAAACTTTGAAACATTACAATGAAAGATTCACATATTATGTAAAGAAAAATGTTAACACAGGACCTTTTTATAGTTCTGTTTACTTAAATACAGGTTTTATGTTGTTCTTCTACCACTGCCAATGCCAATAAGTGACAGGGGCCTAATGCCTGAGTTCACCCAGGGTCTCCAAATCACATCATAAATCTGGGGCCCCAGAAAATGGATTGAGAAATGCAACTAGATAAAGTTGAACTGAATTTATTTTTTTTTCTATTTTAGTTTGTTTGTCTTCTGACTTTTTGACCATAAAAGAAGAAACACCTACTTTTGTTCATCCCAAATAGCTCAAAAGTGTTCTTAATGGCTTGAATTTTTGTTTCCAGCTGACTTGGTACTTTGATTGGTGCTGTGAAAGTTTCCAGTGATGGCTGCACAAACAGCCAGTTAACCCGTTGGGGGCTGTCAGTGCCATTATCCCGTCGTGATTTGAGCCCCCCCATCATTTCTCCATGACTGCATTACTCCATGTTGTCATTCAAATCACAGTGCAAAGTGCTGAGGTTATAGGATGACCTGTTGCTGTGACTTTAGACAATCTGGTCATTTATCACCACATATGGATGCATGGAAGAGAGACAATTCATAGCTGGAGCCCCCTTCTTTACGTAATGCAGGATGAACAGAGCACTGAGTGTGGAAGAGCTGACGATGGCTCAGATTGTGTTGAGAAAAAAAACAAACCTTTAGCAATCTCACATGGGAATCAGTGCAAAGGTTAGCAAGTTAAGCTAACTACCCTCCACTTTCCACTGGTAAGCCCTGTCTGCTAACTTTCACTTTCCGAGTGGAATACAAACCTCCGCATGACGGGTCCTCCAAATGTTGAGATGTTAGAAAGGAACAAATCTCTAAAGGTTGACAGCACCGCGTGGACTTTTTCAGTAACACAATGAGTAATGGAAGTCGGCTATCACCCAGATACTTGAGGCTTAGAAATGTTTTTCAAAAATATGTCATCAAACAGTGAAAAATGGAAAAGCATGAAGCAAGGCTGCAGCATCTTTATAATTTGTATTTCTTTACACATCCTAGGGATGAATTAAATTTCAGATAGACTATGTTAAGATCTTTATATTTTGTATTCATTTTTATTAACATTCAGCCATCATAGAGTTAAAAAACAAAGCAGGATCATCAAAGAGTCAGATGGTCAAATCCATATTGTGGCTTTTTTAAACAATGATATCATCACCGTGTGACAGAACAACTGATCATTTGACTTATTCTGATAAGACTCAAAGGTCATCTGGGGAAGTCCTGTGTTAGCAGAGGTGTGTTTGTATACACTTACTCAGCCCATCCTGTGACGTATTTTCTTGAATGGCTCTCTGTGGAGACAGGATGACAGAAGAAAGCCATTATTCCTGTTCTTTATGACCCAAATCCAGCAGATATCAAGATCGGATCCACTGACTCACGTCACATAAAATCACATGGATACATGACAGTAAAAAAAAAACATAATACCAGGCCTTGTACTCTCTTTTAAATGTTTGTTGAAGTCAGGGATGTTCAGCTTAGTGGTTCAGGTTTATGGCGATCTCAGCAATCTTTGCATATTGCCAAGGGGAATTTGGCTACTTGATAGTGCTAATTTTCTGGGTGACTATTAGAGTTGATACAGAGAAATTTGATCCCATTTTATTCCTGCAAGTCTCAACCAAACCTCTTTAATGGTTACTGTTACTAAAGGGTCTAAGACTTTTATTCTTCTATTTTTGATTCGCTTTGTGTAAAAATGCTTGTATAAGCTGAACCCTGTAAGCTACAAATCAAGACTTAAACAAGCTATCAGAATATGTCTGCTGCAGTGATTTCACATGAATCTATAAATAGTTCTATAACCATAAATATAAAAGAAAAAATAAACGGAAATTGAATTTCACAGGAATGTATTCAAATCACACAGGGAACAATAATATTGGGGATTTCTGGCTTTTCAGAAAATTGTTCTCCCAAGACTTGGCAATCAGGGGAAAAAGAAATAAACATTCTAGCCAACACACATCAAAAGCATTTTTTCAAGAAAAGTCGTTCCATTTTTATCCAAAAACTTATTTGTGCCATGTTTCAAAGCAGTTCCCGTCACCACATTCAGAAGTCACATCATCCTTTTTACACTTTTATTTTTATTCCTTTTTTTAAATTTAATTTTGATTATATATCTATATATCTATATGTATATCTATATCTATATATATATATATATATATATATATATATATATATATATATATATATATATAGATAGATAGATATATATAGATATATATATATAACTTTTACTTTACTATTTTTTCATTATTGAACAAGTACAATGACATTCTCAATCTGTACAATTCAAGTGAGGTTTTCTGTTTAAAATAATAAACAGCTCTGTGTGTCTGCCTTTAGTGTACACACACACACACACACACACACAGATACACACTACAGGAAGCTTTAGGACCTTGTGCTCTGGGAGCCCAGCAGGTGCTGTGCTATCAGATGACACAGTATCCATCCATGTTACCATTACCCACAACATTATGAGATCAGAGCTGTCCATCACCATAGATATCTATAGAACACTAGATGACTCAACCATTGCTGCTGCCCAATGAGCCGGGGTCTTTACACGGCCGCCATCTTGTGTCAGTCTGCTCGCTGCCTTACAGTATTGAGCCTAGGGTGAATAAACTATTGATATAACCATAACTTACTTATATTATTATTCAATAGATTTTGTTATGAACATCATTAATGTTGTTATGACACTAGATACTAATACTTATGATTATAATTATGAACAAATAAAAGTACCATTATGCAAAGAACACACACACACAAAGTGTTTTACATATGATCACACAAACACTTTATTACAATGAATTACATTGCAATGATGATTTAATGAAAAGCTGCAACTTGAAATTATTCAATCATCCTGCATCGTACCTTAAAGGTGGAACAAACCAAACTGTTTCGAAATTGGTCAAAGTGTCAGTATTTTTTTCTGTGTAGCTCTCTCACTTTATTGTGGTTAGAGAACCAGATTCCACCTGGAGCTGGTCTGTCACAATATGGCCGCCGCTGTGGGACGTCGGCATGTAGCCTGGTCCACCCCCCTTGTCCGTCACAGCCTCATAATGCCTCTGATTGGTCAACAGACTCAACTGAAGGCATCATGGGGGATAAACATGATGGCCTCTATAAGGACGCAACACCTCTTTTCAATTTGCAATATATGGAAAAATGACCACAACAGACACTCAATATCATGATGGATTTATTTTACAAAGGATTACAAAGCTTCTGAAAGGGATAAAAAGACATGGGAGACACCATTAAAATGGTGCAACTGTGGTGCTCGCAGAACTTTTTACTGTAATTGATAGCATTATTGATAGAATTAAATTGATAGAATCAGATGTTAATATAAAATAACTGTTTGCATAATTTCATAGCGTATATTGTTTCCTCAAGTTACTTTTCTAGAGGAAAATAGTGTATGTGTGTGTGTGTGGTAAAATACTAATACTTTCAACATTTCATTCGTTTTATTGTGGTCATTTGTAGTCTTGCAAAACTGTAATTATTTTTTATTTATTTTTAGTCTGTGTTGCTGTGCACTTTGAGCTGCATGTTTGGATGAAAGGTAATATATAAATAAAGTTGAGTTGAGTTATGTACATCATGGATCAGTGTTCACAACAGTGTGGCATTCAGACCTGATTCTGTCTTTAGTTCAGCAACACTCATCTCCATCTCTAAGGTTACATGTAATAGCACAGAAGCCACTTATAGAGTCTTCAAAGTTTTAAAGACTTTCATGGTCTCTGTCAGTATTCAGCTGGGATGTAACATAAGCCCTTTTCAGACATGGACTACGTAACATTACTGGCTTCATCAAGCTGTTAAACTGATGGCTTTTTTTTCATTCAGACAGTATGTGACCTTTCCCTTAATGTTCCTTGCAGATTTATGACGGGACATCAAAAGACACAACGAATGCTTACGCAATATTTGACACCCAGTGAGTTAGAGACAGAGGCGAGTTGAAAATGTCATGATAGCACGGAAGAAAAGTGTTTTGTTCATTGACAGTCTGGTTCACTGAGGGATCCCGGGAAGTAACAGCTTAAAAATCACTGGGAGAATACCTCTAGTGATGACATTTAACAGTCTGGGAGTCATTTGAAAATAATAAAAACACTAAAACATGAAATACACTTGGATAAGGGACTGTGTCTGTGCATGTGTGTGATTATATTACAATGTTCTAGTTGTCTAAACATTGTTTTGTAAGATGTTAAAGATTTTTTATTTTTTTGATGTTTTATGACTTGTTTCCACTTGGTACTGTGAGTTAAAACAATCATTATACATTATCATATCAAGAAAAAGACAACTTTCTCTTGTAAGTTAAACAAAAACACATTTCTTCATTATTTCTTGTAAGTAACTCACAGTTTCAAGTTCAAACAATCTAACTACATTCATACGACTTCTGATTTCAAGTTAAACGGAGTGAAATTCCACATTTGTTCCGATTTACATGGTACAGAACATATAGTCATGTTTAAAAACACGAGTTTAGCCTCACCAAGCTACTAAAAAGCTCATCCTATATAATTAACGTTATGTTGCTCCGCCTCCTTCTTGTTTACCACAGTGTTTATACTTAGGTTGGAATTCAATATGAGTTATCTGCAGTATGTATATGATTATGTCCATGCTTCAACATTGCCAAGACCATTACACTCAAAAGTCAGAGCAAATTTTCCTCTATCTTCCACCCCCCTACTGCTGCTCTTAATCTTTGTTTTGTTTGAACGATCTTTTACAACACTATAAGTCTTACTTTCAAAAATTCATACGGTTGGGTTCAAAGTCCCAAACTTGTCAGAGCTCTTTGCACTAAAGAGAGGAAGCAAGTGGATGTAACTAAATGGGGCAGTAATGTTTTACAGTGTACAGGAAGGTCCCATCGAGTGACAACATCTCCTCTGCCAGGGAGTCCTGGTCTGGATAGCAACACCAATGGTGTAATTATAATCCCGGAAGCTGACAGGCATTGATGTTTGTAGCACCTCATGATGGGCATGTCAGTCTTTAGCTTCACATGGCCATTTAATATATGATCGAGCAAAGGGATAAGAGGTCATGCTCACCCCCAAGAGGCATATCTGTACACATGCCTGGCGAGCTTTGCGGTATGGAAACCTTGCTGCCACGGAGGCTACTTGGCACAACCCCTGCATTCTTTTCTTGACCATCACCCTTGGATTCCACAGGGGCACTGCCCTTAAACAGTATACCGCTGTCCATCTTGCCAGTTTACTGACTTAAATTCCTGCATGGTTTCCACCCTCCGCCCTATGGTCAAAAGCAACATCCTTTTTGCCAGTCCTTGAGTTGAATGACTATTCCCAGTGGTTATGAAGTAGTTTATCCGCATTGGCACTGCTGCCAGTAATGCCAGTGTCCATGCTACTGCTGGGATTATATTACCATTGTCTCCAGACAGCGCCTATAAACATTAGTTAGACCTTTTTTATTGGTCGCGTTAGTTACGACTGATAGTCGTAGTAGTAGTGAGATGGAGAAACTGTGCTGGTGCAAGGATTATGTCACACATAGCACTTTGCACACTGCTTTCACACAGACTACCTTTATTTTTCCGTAATTGTACTCTGGCACGTCGTGTCAAATGTCATGACGATATTGAACTGAATTGAAGAATCTTTCTGCTTTTTCGTTTGAGGCTACAAAAACAAAAAAAAAATACCTGATACAATGCCAAAGAAAATTCTTACATGTCACCAATTGTCAAGAAAAGCTAGCTGCTGGACATGTCTATTCAGTATCCAAAACAAACACTGCCACTGCTGACATCAAGATATGCGCTGTCTGCAAGTGAAGTGCCAACCTGACAAATACCCCAACCCTCCCCTGTTTTAGAATACCAAGCTCCTTCCTTAGCTCTTTTAATAGCTTTGTGATCGTGTCCAAATCTATTTTATAGTGCAATCTTTTATTTGAAGTTATAACACCTCCCCCATTCTCTAGTGGTCTCTGCCATCACTCATGAATAAAAGGGTAAATAAAAAATGAGCTGAATAAAGAAATGTCTCCTAAATATTTAACTCCACCGAACAACCACTAACGTTCTTCGATTTAGATGGCAGATGGCATTTCACGATTACCTCATCGCAGGTTTAGGCATTAAAGCCTGTATCAAAGCTCAGTGAAGTCAAGTGAGTCTTGGAGAGCCAATGTCAGTGTGAGCAGGGAGATGACAATCTGGATCTCCGGTGACCCGTGCACACTGGCGGACCACCCGCCAACACAGACTCCCGATGACGTGACAGGCGCTGTCTCAACCCTCCGCCAAGTACCACATTGGGGATTTGAGGGGAGGTGAAACACCCATGCAGTCATCCACATCACCAAATTGCTTCCAACATCTCATTAATGTGTTAAGTGTCAGTGATATGAAAATGGTGATCGCCTAAAGTAAAATGAAGTTGCGCCGTTAACATGCATTTGCTCTTCCACAAGACAGGCAGAGGCATGCATTTTTAATCTTTGCAGCTTCCAAGACTCCGATGTCAGTTCCAAAAAAATAAAGCCGAACAAGCAGGGGCCACATGACAAAGCCTGTAGCTTAACAGACGAGGGTGTCAGCATGCAGACAGTATGCAGCCTGTTTCACTATTTTTTTAATCCATCAAACTCTTCAGCTAAAGGTGAGTGCAGTTAAACACTTTACTCAGTCAATCTGCCCTTCATTCTTTCTGCGGCCGCTGACTGCCGACTGTTGAGATGTGTCGTTCGCACAGAGTGGAAACCAAAACAAAACCAACAACACTGGCAACACGCAGACAGGCTGATATGCAAAAGTGTAGTTTCCATGGTTACAGGAAAAATAATAGGAATCAGAAGTTGGAGCTGCTGAAAAGTTACTCCGCCACTCATGTCACCCTGTTGCCACAGCAACTCTGACTGGCATAAGCGACTCCAAAAATGGATGGTTGAATGGATGAAAAATGACTTACTCATTCATCTGTTTCATTAAAAGCTGTCAACAAATGCAACTATATGTTTGAGTTAATTTCATACAGCAGAAGCAAAGCACCCATGCAGTGACACATGTCATCTCAGAAACAAAACCTTCTTTCTAATTTCCCCTGTTGGGGAAAAAGTAACAGACAATAAACCACAGCAAAGACTTGACGAAATGTTATAGGCAGCCACAGGGGGAAAAGAAAAAACAAAAAAAAACTAAAAAACACCTATTACTCAGAGGCAGTGACTTACAGTTCATTCAAGAACTACATGTGTTACCAAGTGTTTATGAGTCCCAGCGAGTGGCCTTGTGGGATGTGGGAGTGGAGGGCAATGGCACAACAAAAGGAAGCAGTATGCTTTAATAGGTGTGTACTGGGATACACGGGCAAGTTATAAGTCTAAGACCAGCCAGTTTGTCGTGCTGAAAAAGTGAACTGGCAGCAGTAACAGGCCACACCAGCGATTACTGTATGAAATGGGCACCAAACAAAGATACTTCTGGCCAACAGAAGTTTGTAAAAACATAAAAAAATAAAATGCCATGAAATGGCAGCATATTCGAGTGGTTTGCATAAAGCAGGTGGAATTTGGCTGCAGTATTTATATCACTGCAGGATTCCAAAAGGAGATATGTCAGATTTTGAATCCTTGACTATCAGTTTTCTGATTGAACATAATCTTTGACTTCATTCTGTTGTTAGTGTTGAGGTTGATTAGATTCTTCATAACAAAAATAACATAACAAAAATGGCTTTCTGTTACATAATTAGATATGTATAATGCAGTTGACATCCAGCCAGTGTCATGCAACCCGTCCAAGTCTTAGACAGACAACATCTAACTTTACATCTTTACTGTAATTGAAGATCCAGGAGCACCTAAATTAGATCTCTATAGCAACAAGTTAATAAGTTGATTTAAAAATAAAACAATCAACAGAAACCAATTGTCAAGCATTACAGAGATAACTGGAATCCTACACAGTCACGTCCTGTATTTCTTTAATTAAAGCCCTTACTGTATGTATATAATTCTTTTCTTGTGACACAATTGGGTTTTCAAAAGAGTATCTAATGAAAGAGTTATTACATTTCCATTATCATTATCGTCATTATAATAACAAGCTAATGATCAGGTCTCGTGAGTGTATCTGTGACTCTCACACACGCAGACACACCTACACAGACGTATACCCGGGGGCAATCTGTGGAAACATGCCCACGACTATCTTGATCTCATGTGTGAACAGAGGTTTGGCTCCCCTCTGTTTGGGCTTGTATCACACAAAGTCCCAAAGAGAAATGGTTCGAACATGACATCATCAGCCAGAACAAAAGACAGCATGAAGCAGAGGAGAGCGAGACAGGCGCTGGGAGGAGCAGAGCTGCCTGGAGGGAGCCAGAGCTAAAGCCTCTGCTGATGTTTTAGAGATTAGGATTTGGGAAGTAAATAATTGGGAGTGGAAGGAAGGAAGGAAGGGAGGTGAGTGTGTGGGAGGGATATTCACAGTGGAAGGAAGTGAGCAGTAGCAATGGTCAAATTTAAGATGGTCAAGCTAAGCTTCAAGAGGATTAGCTGACTCATGAAGTTTTGCAATGATAACTTTCTTTCCGTTGATCTGTCTGTTGTTCCTCTTAATTTGAAAAAAAAAAAGTGTTATAATGTGACATTAACTGAAAAAAACATGGCATTTAAGTTCAATTGATAACATCACTAAACTTCAGAATCATTTGTGATCAATGTCTGTCCTTTGTCATCTCTGAACCTCTAGATCAACAAACCTAAGGCTGTTTCGGTTGCTCCTCTTCCTCATATGTAACTATTTGGCAGAGCTGTCCCAAGATACACAATGATTAATGTGCCTAGTTGAAAAGTGAATGATTAATCACATCATTTATTAGTTTACCCATCTTTTTTACATGTTGAAGCATTTTTGCTTGTGTGAATGAGCAGCAGGTGGGGATGGATACTCCCTCACTGTCACTATACATCATTTTTTATTCTACTAGAATATAGATCTTGAAAACTGATTAATTACCCACCAAGGTGGCCAGAAATTTGACATCATGAACGTTAGGTAGCTTTTAACCACATATGGCATGTTGCCATTTTAGTTTCAAGTCCTGGGTATGATATTTTTTTAAATACTTTGGGAGCTACATAAATATAACATTACCATTTCCATAACCTTCATGTGTCCTATAGTCTATAAAGGATTCCTGAATGGGAACCAAGGAATAATATCTATGTCCCTAGGGTCCTGTGATTCCAAAATCTGTATGACACATAATGGGACCATGATAAAGACTCTTGTTCCCAGAATTCCGTGTACTACCAAGCACATAATGGGAATATTTCCCAACTCTGTATTTGCTAAAATGACATGGGCTATTGTGGGAACTTGCCAAACAGTTGGGGGAATTCATCACATGGTTGGAGTCATGGAATCACCAAAGTTCACAGCTTAATGCTTCCTTCGATGAAAACTAGCCGAGTATATATGATTTTGAATCTAACTCTCACATTTCCACATCTATGTTCTAACTCCCTGTATATAAATAAATTAAAATTAAAAATGACATCATGACTCTAATTTATTCCAGCTGGTTTAGGTATAGAGGGTTAGGGGGGTGTTGAAAATGTCATCAAACCAAATCATTAAAAATCGGATACAATCTGACGCACAAAGAATGTTGTTTTTTTAATGATATGGCATGCAGCAGTAAAACATTGGTAGTTTTGTGGCTAAAATGCAATTCAAACAAGAGTTTGAGTAAAATTTAATCCACATACCCACCAAAGGATCTTTAATATTCTCTGAAAGTAGAACACCACAGATGTAAGCATTTCCATTCAGCATGAACACTTAACTATGTTTAGAGAAAATATATTTCAGGAAGCGTTATGTTTCTAGCAAAAAATGTTTGCTGTTGTAATTTAGTTGTATGTGAATGTAATTTCTGGGAGAGAGGATTGCATCGACAGGGGACTCTATTGCTGTCTGACTATCTAACTCTCGAAAGTCCACAAGTCTTTCCTTTCCAAATCTCCTTATATTTAATCCAGGCTCCTTGCTGCCTTGAGGATATGGTCTTGCTTAAAATACAGCTGATGGGTGTTTTATCGATGATACTGGGGCCACTGAAAAGGAGTTAATCCAAGTTCATCTATTTTCGCATCATCGTCTATTTTATGTTTTAAATACCAAATAACATGGTACACTTTGGTAATTATTTGTGGTAATTGACACACAAAGTGGATAAAAAATGTATCTTGGCAGTCAGCATGTAAGCATTCACTGTCATGGTTCGTGTGTTTGTTTTGATTATAGTTTCCAGATGTTGTGGTTTCTGACCCTGCATTGCACTAGATAGCTGAGTTGTTGATATTAAAATGTAAGCTATCAAAGTTATTTTCACAGGCCAGAAAACAAATGGTTTCCCCAAGTCCCCAGATGGCTTTAGACATAGTGACGCATTTTCAAAAACCTGGTGTTTAGAGAAGAACAGTGTAGACACTTTCTTGATTCCACTGCCATATTATTTCTCATGCTAAATTAACAGTTACCCATTTAAAATATGTCAACAGTGTCCATAGATCAAATGGGCACATATTGCTGCTTAGCAAAAACTCATGGCACTGCACGGCTTATAGATGTTAATGTAATGTGACGTGTGTTTAGCTGAGAATTTTCATATACATTTGTATATAGTATAGTATAGTATAGTATAGTAGTATTGAGTGTAGTAATTATTATCTTGGCTGAACCTGAGCATTCCAGAACATTAATGACTAAAGGTTGATCGATTGGTCATCATGCTCCTTCAACATTCAACTGTCCAAGTGGCTTAATGACCTGACACAGTAGTGCAATGCTTATCTGGACATCTAAACATATTTGATGAAATAGTAGAGTTAGACTAAACTTTATGTCATTTTCCTATATCTCCCATTATGTGAAAGTGTCTCCACAGTCTTGAAATCTGAAAGCATACCTCCCTCTTCTCTTGAATAGGATGAATGAATAGAATTTTGTTTTCTATTTAAAACTTGTCAATATGAAATGAAGAGAAATGTATATTTTCCCAAAGGTATTGTGGTGCAAAATTTGAAGAGGCTAGGCTAGGCTTTTAGTGAAATTTAAAGAAGATGACATGAAAAGATGATACATGCATAGTACAAGTAAAACATGCCCTGAGTTATGTTGTATTTTTCTGCCTTTAATCTTGGTATCTTTGCTACTGTATATACCTGTATCCTCTTTGAAAAAGACTGGCAGTATCATTTTCTAGTCATTGTTGCATATTATTGTACTATATTGATTAAATTATTGTGTAATCAATCACTATGTCTGCACACATTTGGAACAGTGTAGAAATTGCTAAGCATGCACTTTGCCTTGTTTACACTGAGGTGGCGTATGCCTAAAATGGACCTACTTTCAAAGGTGGAAAAAGCACTTGCTGTCCTCAATTATGTTGTTTCAGGACAAAGAATGAGTAATGCTGACCACTACTTTAAACACTTAGACAACAGTGGGGATGAGTTTGTTCCAAAATGTGAGCTGTGTTTGGCAGTGGGTAGCTACATGAGTCAGAGAGAAAAGAAATACTTTATTACATTAAGAAAATCATTTAAAAAAAATTATTTAAAATGAGATTAAACAGTATAGAATACACACTGATCATAGACACAGACAATATCCTCAGAAAAACCTCACAGTCTTTTAACTCCATCTGTCATGAAAAATTATGTTCATTATTCTTTGCTACAGTGAGTTACCTGCAATGCTTGTTTCCTGCAAAGCTAATCTCAATAGGGCTTCTCTTTAAATAGAGTATGTTTAAATCGTGGAATGATACAGTACGATTAGATTGACTTGACCTGACTTACATGCATATACACCATGCTGTACCATAAGGAGATGCTATCACAGTTGAGTCGGCATGTGATGACAGCATGCAGAACTCCAGCAGTAGAAAAGGGATTGGCAGAGGAGCCTTTTTCAAATGGAAAAAAATACTTTTTGGTCATGAGCTCTGCGTGGTGTTTGAATGAGATGGTGTCAATGATGAGGCAGAAGACGGGTGTGGTTTTGGTGAGGGCTTTGGGTTGTGCTTTGATTAAATTTGCATGCATCCATGATTTAATTTCAGCGAGGCGGTTGGTCAGGGTTCATTGAGGTGCAGTGATGACAGATTAAGTGAATATGTAGAACTGGACATCATCAGCATAGCAGCGATGATTTATTGTTTTTAACCCTTAGCAAGGAACACAGTTTATATAAAGTAATTACTGCTCTAGAGGTGATTTTCTGGTGACATGTTAACCCCAGAATATACATAAATTAAAGAAGGCTCATAACATTTTCTTAAATTTAAAAACAATTCTTAACTCTTGTATTTTGAGTGTGACTCTTTGGGTTGTATTTTAATCATTTGATTGAATTTGTGTAAGGTTTATTTTGTTACTTCTTGTGCATTCAGGTTGCCATCATGATACTTTAAATCAGTGTTACCCAACCTGTGGGCTGCATTTTTTTGGTGAAAAAATGTACATTTTTAACATCTTTAAAATGTTTAAAATTAGTTTAAAGTTATATTATACATTGAATATCTAAGTTTAAAAACAAACCACAAATTGACTTTCAAGCCAATCGTTATGTGTGGGTTGCATTCAGTTCACTTCTAATTTCCAATTCTTGGCATTAAAATAAAAAGAGCCCTGAGAACGTATTATTTGGCCTCTGTATTGTTTATGAGGTCAGATGTGGGCTGTTGAGATTTTGAAATGAAATATTTAATGGTCATGGGAATAAAAATGTACAAAGACTGTAAATGCAAGGAATAATAAACATTAAGCACTCTTCATTTTCTCTAACTGACAATTAAACCATCCCTGAAAGATTTTATCAGCTCTAGTAAATGTGTTATGCAGTGGATTTAAAATACTAGTCCATTTTTATTATTCATAGATAAAAAAAAGTGTTTTTTTAATTGAAAGACAAATGGTTGTGTGTATATTTCTCCAGAAAACTAACTAGCTGCTAATAATCACTACACAAATTAGTAATTATTAACTTTACTCCTTTGCTCGTAACTGATGTTCACTGTCATTCTCTCATTCTCTCTCTCTCTCCTCTCTCTCTCTGTTTCTCTCTCTCTCTCTGTTTCTCCTTTCTCCCTTTCATGTCTATCAATATTATTGTAAGATAAAAGAAGATTAATAAGATATTAATCTATTTGGTTCCAGACCTGCCTGAGTCATACTAATACTTGTATTTTGTTGTCAGTAGATCATAAATACTCAAATACTAGAGAAGTAAAATAAGCAAAATACATGAAAGTTGGTTTGTGATGTGGAGAGCTCTATGTGTGTCTCTATAAAAAGCTTTTGTGATCTCAGTGCAGTTAGCATTATAGACCTATATATTTATATAATATGTAATATATATGTCATATATTCAGTAAATTGGATGTTGAGACGGGGCAGATATCGATTGCAATAGATGTGCATTTCATGGTGCTGTCAACGGCCAAAATCCGTTCTTCATGAAATCGTTCCAGTGACTGTTTTCAGCACTGGAAAACATATTTAGTTTGACATGACATGACCATGGAAACTGAGCTGATCTGTAATGGTCACTGCTTCATAGGCATGTGCCGGAACACAGGAAAACTGCTGATGGTCCCAACCTTCCATTCAACATTACAAGTTAGAGATGATGGGCCTCAGTATTCTAGCAAAAATAACATCTCTTCTCTAATTTATTATAAATCTCTGCAGATTAAATAATTTTCCCCTTGCGCTTCAGAGTGAAAATAATACCATCTGGACAAGTCTAAAACCATCCTGATTCTCAGTTTACTTCTCCTTATCTATAAAGCTCAGTAAACATTTTACTACTGTATGAACTGGATTTAAAGCAATGACACCATCTATACTACTGGGTAACACTGGTTCCAATACTATTTCAGTGCACTTGAGCTCCCCTAAACTTGTGCACTCAAAGACACTGAAAGGAATGAGAAAATGATACCTAGGAAAACATTCCATAAGGGGACCCTGCTCATGCTCAGGCTGGCATCCTAGGCATACCCTGCATGTCCAATGAAGCCGTACGAGCATATTAGCATTCTACTGACATGGGAAGGTAATTGGACACGAGGGAATGCCTCTGGAGTTGCAACCAGAGATGGTACAGTAAGCATTTATTTGCAGGCATGCTGCTAACAGAGATGAGCCAATATATATTTCTTTGGAGACTCACTGTGGGAGTGTGGCAAGAAGAGCCACAAAACATGGGCAGATTGTGATTATACCAAGGAGGAGTAAATGTTGTGGAATGGAATAGTTTGACATTTTGATGAAAAATTAAAATTAATTTTCTCATAATCTCCATGAGGAGATTAATGACTGTCATGCCTATCCACTGAATTTGGTCCCTTTGGAGGTGCTGCTGGTTGCCTCATGGAAATTAAAAGACTTTAACTGAAATACTTTATTTTGCTGCTAAAATTGAAGTAGTATTTTCCCTTCATGCTTTTTACTTGCATTATTTTTTTTATATTGCTGTGTTGGTACTTTTACTATTTATAGTATGAGTACTTCTTTCTGAAAAGGTCATTTAGGTGCTCCCAGCTCACAGCCCAGCCCAACAGTATAGGCTTAACCTTATGTGCACTCTAAATACATCACATTTTCCTTCAACACAGTGGAATAACTTTTAATAGCGTACAAAGGGATGCTCTCCAAAATTCCTGTGTGGTGAAGTTTGAGAGACAGCTTGCGCTGAGTGTCAGACAACTTTTGTGCAGACGTGTTGCAGAGGGACTGTGATCCCAGGCCCCACATGCGACAGCTTTCTCATCAATCATTCCTGCATATTCTTAAGTAAAATATCTTTGTGCTGAAACATGTTTTTTTTCTACTTTATGTACACTGCCATGCCTGGTTATAGAGTTACAGACCTGGTGGAACTCAGCTGTATTGTTCTTCTAAGACTGAAGCTTTAAGTAGAAGGGCCCTGCCTTTAGTTTCAGGTATCTTACCACACATGAAATGAACTCAATTAATACACAACTGAAGGATTACTATTGTATATACTGCAACTACAGATGGGGTACATTTTAAATGTTTGAACAACATAAGAAAGATATTTGACCTTCAATTCCCACCCAACAACATTTTGCAAAAAATGAAATCAGTGGGACATTTTTCCCTAACTGATGAACTCATGCTTCAGAGATGCCTGACGTCATTATGGGAGCTCGCTCTTTTAGACAGAGAAATCCCTACAGGTTTTTGATCAGGTCTTGCCAGGTCTCGATAAAGGAGGTTCCATCTCCACCCAAGTATCCATAGAGATTGAGCTGACTAATAAAAATAGCTTGGCTGTTCTGTTTACTCACAGTTGGATGTTGGTTTAGTTTCTTTCTCTCCATCTCTCACTCAGTCTTTATGTTTAAACAATGGAACTGAAGTTACGTTTTTTCTTGTTTTTTATGGAAAATCTTTGAAAATTCTGTTTATGCTAAGGTATTGCCTACATTAATGTGAACATTTTTCTGGTAAGATCTCCAAGAAGCTTAAAGGATCAGACTATTTTCCAGTGAAAAACATTGATGGTTTACATTTCTGCAAACCACAGATGTAGAATGTCAACATTTATGTTAAAGATATGTCAACCAAAGACATTTGTCTCATCATGGCATGCACTGATCATTTTACCCCAAACCATGGTCTTTTCCTGACCCTATCCAAGTGTATTTTGTGCCTAAACCTTACCACACCTTAAGTGAGGAGCCAGAGAAGGTGGCTCTGGCATCTAGTGATGCCTCCCGGGTGCCTCCCTGGTGAGGTCTTCTGGGCACGTCCCTCTGGGAGGCAGCCCCGTAGAAGACCCAGGACATGCTGGAGAGACTGTGTCTTTTGTCTGGTCTGGGAACACCTTGGGGTTCCCCTGGAAGAGCCAGACGAAGCGGAAGTCTGGGTTTCTCTTCTGAGGCTGCTGCCCCCGCAGTCTGACTCAGATAAATGGTGGAAGTAAGTGGTAGAAGGCAAGACGAGATGAGATGATATGTATGTCAAACATTGGCATTCAACATATTTGCGGAAACATAAACCATCAATGTTTCCCTCTGGTGACTGGGTTAAAATATTTGTTTACAGGTGTGTAGTGGCAAAATTTCAGTTCTTTACCAAGTCCTGCTTGTGCAGTGATTGACTATCCCTTGTTACTTTGGCAGGTCCTTTGTTTGGGTGATACTGTATGTATGTGTGCTGGGCGCGGTGTAGTTTTGTGTGGCTTGTAACCGTAACAACAGGTCGTTGGACCTGTTGTTACGGTGACAAGCAACATTAATGTGGCATGGAAAGATAAGCTAAGACATGTACCTAAGTACATCACAACAATCACATCCTGTAGCCAAGTAGCAGGCACACATATACTGGTACAACGCTGACCCTGTTCCTCCTGTTATTGCAGTAGCCTTGCAGTATTAATATTGTCAGTGGTTGAAAGTACTAAGTACATTTACTCAAGTACTGTACTTGTTCATGTACATTTTTCTGAGAATACATCAGTATTTTTACTTACGTTACAATTCAAATTTAAGACATTTACTTGTCATTGGTTATTTCAGTTCAGTTCAGTCTACTATAATAATTGGTAGGTTCTTGATGTTAAAAAGAAATAACTCAACATGCAGCATGCTTGTCCTGCCCTTATAAATTCATATTCATATGGAGGCTCTGCCCAGCGTGACCACAGCAGAAAGGATGAGAATGGGGAAGAGAAGAGGAATTAGAAAAGAATGGGAATGGAAAAGAAGATAGGATGATTAAGTGGAATGTAGAGAACATTTGAAACGGAAGAGGAGCAGGAGAAAAAAGAAGAGAAAAGACTGAAGTACACAATGATTTCTTTGTTCTAGGCCTCAATGTGAATTCTTGAAGTTGTTTTTTGATCACCACCCACTACAAGACACAAAATGATACACCCATTAAGTGTTTCACAAAGATGTCAGAAACAGGAAATGGCTCACCTTCTGTCAAAAGCGTCATACACTACATAGTTTAATCTGCATGGCATTTGGCAAATCCACTGATAGCTTGGCATTCATCAGTGGCATGAAAGACCAGTGCGTGGAAGAACATGAAGGGACCTGTGCAGAAGCATACTTATCGAATGCCTCTAACTCTGAGATTTAAAGGCTGCTTAGTGGAGAGCAGTTGGTCTACTAGCACCTCAAGTGCTAGAGTGGTAAGGTACATACAGTGAAAATCAATGAAAAGCTAGAACCTGGTTATAGGTCACTGAATGATGCAGCATATCACCTTCTGGATCAGAACATAGACCATGAAGAATTCTTTGCAATTGTCCATCTTTAATCAAAACATGATCTGCGCAAGAGGCCGCATGAGTCAGGGGCACAACACATGCCGTCACTGGATGTGGATCACTGTTTTCACTTCTCAGTGACATTGCAGTTTTCATTCATGACTCATACAAAAGGATGAATGTATCTCCGTCTGACGTCTTTCACTAATTGGAGAGACGTTGGTGGGCCAAGACGATGCTCTCAGGAAGGTGTTTGGATCTATTGGGAAACCAGATCATGGTCTCCATGTGGAAGTCATCCTCTGACGGCTCAACTCTTCCTTTTGGAGAGCAATCACCACCACTTGCAAAGTATCTGCAAACATCTGTATCTGGATATCTTCCCAGGCCAATGGTTCAGGATACTCAAGAACGTTTAAAAAGCATGGAAAGAGTCTTTGTCATCATTGACACAAAAAATGGCTTAGCTTTAATTCATTAGGCCTACATAATTTTCAAACGAGGTAATCTAATGTTCTCATTCGGCAATTTACAAGATTATTTCTGAAGAAAAATTGATAAACAGACATGACATTAGAAGCGCTGCTTTTTGGAAACTTCTGAAGGACAAAGTAAATGTGGGTAGTGAGGGGAATGTGACTATTGGGCTCATATTTTGAATTTGCAGCACATGATTTCCAATTGTACTCCAGAAAAAATAGGTGATCATGGGCTGGTATGTGGGTTCCCCTTTGGAAAAAAATCCAGGCTGAAGTTTTATCCCAGTACACCCCTGTTTGTTTATGTACAGTATTTGTGCACGTGCACTTTTCATGAGGGATGGGAGTCTGGTGGTTAGACAAAGGGCTCCAAGCAGCAGAGAAATCAAAGCCAGATGGGTTCTTTCTGTGACTGTCTATACTTTCAAAGTGAATGGGAATGGGCCATAAACGTCAGGATGGACCCATAAACGTCAAGTTGAGGAGACAGATAATAGGTGGCAGGTGAAGTTCATGGAGGTACTGCGCGATGATCTTTTTCTTCTGGCAAAATGTGAAAAAAAGAAGCTTCCAATGTTTAACCCTTTTCCTCTCTTATCTGACCATGAAGCACTTTATTTTGACATTTTTATATCCCCAGTATCATAGAGTGATGAGAATAACAGTGATTTTAACAGCCATTTATTATATTAATTATATACATTCATTATATATCTCTAGTTTCTTAATTTCTTGTTCAGGAAAGAGCAGGCTGTGATTTTTTGTAAAGTAATTATACATTTACATCTTTGCTAACACATTTCACACATGAAAATATGATGAATAGTTCATAAAATGTTTGGGTGAGATGCAAAGGGAGTCACAGCTAAAGCTCACAATAGAATAGGTAGAATATATTCATTTAATTTATGGTGTTTTTGGAGCACTCAAGATGCAGCTGTTTTACAGCTGTGATGTTTTGGGAACTAATTGCTGTGTTTTGTTAAATTTAATGTTAAAATCAGGATTTATAATAGTAACAAATTTGCCTGCACTAACATTACTGTTCATCAGTGTTACTCTTTATTGATAGAAAGCCAGAATCCCTTAAATATGTCACATTATGCTATTATATGTCACTAATAACAGCAAGTGGGCTGACGATCATCATTAACTCCCAAGAGCATGTTTCTCAGGTAGCAATAGGAGTGCATTATGTCATTGTTACTCATGTTTTACATAACAAAGTATATCATAGCAACAAAAATATGACGTAGTGAGACAACTTGAACTCTGAAGAACCTTTGATTTGCCATTGAACCATTTAATTCTAAGAAGAAACTATATAAAAGAAAAGCCATGTACAGACTTGTATTCATCAACAAACTCAGTTAAAGGTAGACAATGAATACTTCTGACTCAGATAAGTTATTTGTGTGTTATTATGAACCACTATGAAGCAATAAATACATTTTCTTAGTTACAATTTGCAAGAAAAACTTAATTACATCCATAAAACAATGCCACTGACAAGCTGATTACACAAAAGTAAAAGTTGAAATCTTTAACATACATCTTGAATTCACTCTTAGTGCTGCATCAAGGGCTGTATATCTAGTCACTGTTTTGATTATAAGTATAAGGAAGAATCCCTAAAGCAAATGACAATGGATATTTTCAGACACTATGGCTTGTCAAATTAGCAAAAGCATGGGTGTAAATAATAATATTAATGCATTAAATTAATTGCCTCAGTAAGCCATGTCAGTAAATAGGCATGCACACATTCCTTGAACTGGCTCACTTACATGGAGTTACACCATCATAAATCTTAATTTATGATGGTCCATTGTCAATCATAACATACCTGTTGTGATTGACAATGGACCCCTATTGTTAATCACAACAGATATGTTGTCATTGATTTTGTGGATTTTGTGGCCCTCTGTGGCCACAAAATCAGGGATGCATAATCATCATTTGTTTGATATTGCTCCAAAAACTGCAATCAGTTGCATGCTTTTTATGGTTTTCATATTAGTTTTCTAATTCCCAATAACAATGAAGTTTAGTAATCCTGCAGGTAGCCAAGAAGGGAGCTACTGTTATTAGCTGGTCATCAAATGACTTTTCTATACCTGCTTATTCCTCATTAGGGTCACATGGTCTGCTGGAGCCAATCCCAGCGCGTTACGGCGAGAGGCAGGGATACACCCCAGATGGTCGCCAGCCAATCGTGGGGCACACACACCATTCACTCACACACTCACACCTACGGGCAATTTAGAGTCTCCAATTAACCTCAGCATGTTTTTGGACTGTGGGAGGAAGCCGGAGTACCCGGTGAAAACCCACACAGACACGGGGAGAACATGCAAACTCCATACAGAAAGGTCCCAGACCCAGGACCAAGGAGGTCTTGAACCTGCGACCTTCTTGCAACAGCGCTAACCCCTGCTCCACCGTGTCGCCCCCTATATAAATAGGAAACAGAAAAAACACAATAATACATTTAAACATTTGGAACTTAAAACATACAGTGCTGAACTCTGCAAGAGAGGGAAGAGCGAAGGGCACCAAAGTAAATGCAGATTTACCTAGATCAGTGTGAGCTTGCTGGACTTTAAGAACCAGCCAGGTATTAATTCACATGGGTTCCAGACTTCCAATCCAATAAGGTAGTGATGTAAGGCAATAGCTTTCCAAACAAGACCTTGAAAATCTCTATAAAAAGCGCTTGTGCCTCTCTACCAGACAACCACCCTTATCTTAGGGGATACAATGATGAGTGTTATGTCTATCAGCAGTAATAAATCTGAGGGGAAGCGTGATAGACTGAGTCCAGAGGCTTAAGCTGAACATGCCTTTAAATGATATCACCATAGTCCATAACTGGCAATAACTGCTTCAATAATCCTCTTCCTACTAGACACAGGAAAAGTTGTGTCACTTTGGAGGGTTCTGCGAAAGGCATCGGCAAGTCATCCAAAGCTCTCAATTTTACCCTGTACTGAGAAGGGTCTCATGCCAAGTCATCTGCAATCTGGCAGAGTGTTGTTCACTTGAAGAAGGCGTGTGATCATGGTGAATGTACTTAACCAGTAAGTGGTGCAATCAGTCACATCAATGAGGCCACACTGCTGCCACGTTCTCTTTGTTACAGAGGACTTCCACTTCACCGACATTACTTTGTCAAGGAGTTGCTGAGCACTTGTCTCCTTTTGGATCATGATTAACACAAGTTCTCTACAAATCCAGATGACATGAGGCATATGCACATACGATGACACAAATAGACACGGTTGACTCTAAATTCACACCACTTATTATATACAAAATGGAGGCATTAGAAAAACTGTAATAAAATAGTCTTTGATAAAGTCTTGTAGCTATCTAAAATTATGTTTTAAACATATAGGGAATTCATCAGCTGCTGTGAGAATGACAAAGAATAGTATTTGTCAACATCAGATGACATATGAGAACAAAGAGACACAGTAAATGAGAAAGGTATAGAGGAAGAAAGTCCATTGCAGATAAATCTTTTTTTTTTCTTTTTTGCTTCCAGAAATTATCTTTCTATAGCTTTGTATAAACTGTGTGCCTGTATTGCACTTCCAGATAACAGTGTGATAACATTAGACTGAAAGATCTTCATTTTGGCTTTCATCTGATATTGACTGTTCCTCTTTAAGTGGTGATAGGCATGCCTTACCTTTCCTATACATATATTCAAGTTTTCAGAAGCTCCACCTGACGCTGTCACGGTTCCACCAAGATATGTGAAGGTGTTGACATCCTTGAGGTCTTTCTCATGTACTGTGAAGGCTGCATTTCTTGGTGTTCGTCCTCATTGATTTGGTTTTGTTTGGGCTAATTCTAGTCCTATTTATTGACTGTACTTATTTAGTAGGTCAAGTTTTTGTTCTGCATGAGTCAATGATTCTGTTATTAATACTATATCATCTACATAATCTAGATCTTCTGGTGTCCATCACTCAACACCTCATCCCTGTCTTTCCTCCACTAAGTGTTTTCTTTTTATCCAGTCTATAACTAGAAGGAACAAAAATCCTGACATAACACCGCATTGCTTCACACCTGATTTAACTTCAATCCTCTGAGATTTCCTTCTGCCGTGCAGTACTGCCATTTTGCAGTTCCTATAGAATGACTTACACATTGCAATAAACTTGTATGGTATCCCATATGCCTTCATAATGTTTCTGCCTTCATGATTTTTGATGGAGCTACCCTGCTAATAGAGTCAAAGACTTTCATAATCTACAAAAATAAGGTAAAGGCTTGGGTTCCATTCAAGTTATTTCTCTATGATATTGCAAAGGATAATGATCTGTTCTGCTGTGCCCCTGTCCTTCCTAAAGACAGCTTACTCCCTCCTAAGTCTTTCATCCACTCTATCATATTTTCCATCATCAGTTTTAAAGTCCCCCTCCACAAAGTACTGTAGGTTTTCTTTTTGTTCCTTCAGTTGAATATTTGAGCTTTCCTGTGCAGAATGATGTACATACATAGAATGACACTAAACAGCTGTTTTTACATTCATATGCTGAAAGTGGAAAGTTTCTCTGAGCTCAATGTAACTCCACTTTTATGGGGAGGTGCTATGGGCATCATTTGTAACATCACATATGGTTTGCTCAAATATTCAATTATTGTTCAAGAGAAAAGGAAGAGAAAAGCAACCATATTACCCCCATTGCCCAAGATAACTGTTAGCATCTGGATTTGGATTACCTTATATTTTAAAGGGACATCTGACAAGCCAACTTGCATATTTTTTATAATATATGACCTTGAGATTTATGCACCAACTTTGACATTGTGCAAGACACTGCAATATTTGTTTGGCAAACTCTGATGACTCAGCTCATATTTTCATCTGATCCGCACCATTGTAACGTAATGGAATACCCCGACAAATTGACAGCGCCCAATATTGTTCTATTTTCCTGCAGAGCTATGCCAGAAACAGAGTTTTGACTGGAATCCAATCACTCATTCAAAGTGAGTGAGCCAATAATCTGTCCACGCTGGAACAACCGTCTTTCTTTGGGAGTGCAGGACCTTGTCATACTGTTTACTGTACTTGCTGTGTCTTTGGCTTGCTAAGTCAGGATTTCAGCACACCCTGTGTGCGCTAGCTTATAGACCAAACATTTTGTTTTCCAAATGAAGAAATGTTGATTTTGTTTGCTTCAGCTGGTATTGTTAGTATCTTCATTTTTCTTTGTGTTTTATTTGTCTAATGCAAACATATTTTATTCAGGGTCTGCCTCTATAACATACATTGATATGCTTTCATATAAATATTCTATTTTATATATTATATTTAATTATCACACATTTTATAATGTCTGCACTCTGCATCAACTGTTATGATGCAGTACTTTTACTATATATCTACTGAAAGCATTATTATTGAAAGTCAAATTGGCTTCACAGTGATAAATCATGTTAAGGCTCTGATGTATTTAGTGAATAAAACATAATTTAGTAATTGCCATAATAATGTAACATATTGTCTGATGTGACAGTCACATCCGTATAATGTACTTTTACTTTTGATACTTAAAGTACATTTACTGGTAAGCTATCACTTTTTGAGTAACATTTTCAATTTTAGTAATTTAACAGGAGGACTTTTATTATTTTTATTACTGTAAAGGATCTGTGTACTTCATCCACCCCTGGTTTGCTCCCAAACACATTCAGTGAATAATTTTGCTGCTTAGCCTTCTTGAAGCATTTAAAACATTTATGTTTCTGAATTACTGAGAAATAGAGAGAATAAAACTAGTCCACACTGTCTGGGAAGAGGGAAAGTGTGGATGTGCTCATGCAATGGAAATCATGGCTGAAACGTAGAATTTCTCATGCTCATCTTTCTATATTAGGCAACTGCACAGCAAGGTACATTAACAATACAGTGAGTGAGTCAACCTTTTTTCCAGATCGACGCGAGAGCATGCGACAAGATCAGCAGTTTTTGATGAACAGAGAAACCACAAATCTTTTCATCCAATGTTCTCTGCTCCCTCAGGCAACGATGACACCACTGAAGTAGACTTTGTTTGGGTTTCCCTGAGACTACCATTCAGATACCCTTTCATCCACTGACAGGCTGGTAGTGGTCAAGCTTAGAATATAAAATTATTTTTTTTCAAAACCTACAAAGTTTTCCCATGCGAATTCTAATTTGAGGCATACTGTAAGCCACAAGTGTCATCACCTGAAAAGCAGAACCTGAATGTTTTAGTTTTGTCATTCGTGACCAATGAGCATTATTTGTAGTATAAAAATAAACTGCAAGTAAGAACAGCTTCAAGTAGATGGCAGCGAACCCAAATATGTTTCAGTGAAGTATCAATAGCAGTTGACTGAATTCTGCCAGAGCCCAGCAAACCATACCACTTCAGGTATTTGCTTCTGGCCTTAAGTATAAAAGCGGCACATTTATTTCCAGCAATAGCGCAGGTCATTTCAAAACACCTTATGGAACAATGACTTCAGAAACAAGGAGACAGATTACTGCTTAAAGGCCAACAGGTCTTTTTACTCTAAAAGAAGAAATGTTGCTGATGTGACAGGCGCAAAGCACTGAGGTACAAGAGGTTTACTTTTTAAACAGGATTTCATATCAAACATTGTCATGTTCTGGTTATCAGTGGTCAGGTTTATTTAAAATATAACTATATTCCTAATTCAGAAAAGACATGTAGAAGGCAAAAGTAGTCAAAGCAGTAGTAGAAACAGAACAGCTCAACTTGATCAATTGTGTCTTGTGATACAACATATACAGTGGCTTAAAAGTATTCATACCCCTTCAACTTTCCCCACATTTTGTCACGTTCCGACCACAAACAAATTATCAACGCAAAGCGACACAAATGTGAAGTATACGGAAAATTATACATAAAAAAAAAATGGAAAAATGTGGCATGCAAAAGTATTCAGCCCCCCCTGTGTCAATCAATACTTGGTGGAACCACCTCTCGCTGCAATTACAGCTGCAAGTCTTTTGGGGTATGTCTCTACCAGCTTTGCACATCTAGAGACAGGAATTTTTGCCCAGTCTTCTTTGCAGAACAGATCAAGCTCAGCAAGATTAGATGGAGAGAGTTTGTGAACAGCAGTTTTCAGATCTAGCCACAGATTCTCGATTGGATTTAGGTCTGGACATTGACTGGGATATTTTACACAGGAATATGGTTTGTTTTAAACCATTCCATTGTAGCTCTGGCTTAAAGGTGGAGTGGGAGATCTTGGAAAAAATGGTTACAGCTATTCAACACAAGTGAGATTTTGAAAATATACACTCCCTCCCCTCCTCCCAAAGGCTCGGCCTCCTCCTCTTCAGCTCACCCCTCGAAACCACGCCTTCACAATTCATGGATACATGAACGCGCACACTCTCGAGGGGTCACAGGAATTCACGAGCATTCACGCTAATAGCATGACAGACAGTGACCGCTTTGCTAACTTCAAGCAATGTCGTCTTCACAAGATTTGTGAACATCGTAATGAACGTAAACAGTCTTTCATTAATGTAATTTCAAGAATATTGACATAAAATTCAAACTAGAGTATCTGTTAGATTTCCACTAGTTGATTGGATACGTGTGTCAATTACTTTGTTATTGCAGTAATGATACAATGTACGTAGCCTGCTGTATCGTGTCCCTAGCCAGCCATCATAGGTTACAGTCACAGACATGGATTATTTTATAAGTAGTATGCATTTGCCCGTAGTAGCCTACCACATACCTGAATTTGAATGATTTATGTTACTGACTTATTTACTTGCGGGCGCTTTATTTCACGGGCAACAAACGGAACGACTCACACGGGGGTATGGGGTATCTCTGGGATAAAGGCACCTTTCTGTTGTAGTCACCATAAATTTGCGATGATCAAATTGCGGTAATCACAGTATTGTTCACGTGTTATTTTTGTATTTAGAGTTTTCATGACGAGAGCTCAAGCTCAGACTTAGCTTAGCCTTGTAGTTGACAGAGTAGGTAGCTTAGCGAAACATGCTGGAATTATGCTTATGTCACTCGATTGACAATAAGTTTGTCATCATCTTTCATTTTCTCACTGACTTGTTGAATAGGCCTACAATACCCGTAACCGACCAGTATGTCAAAATATTATGTAATTAGAAGACAACATCTTACATATCCAGTAAAAATTCGGCGACTTTGGCATCCGTCTGGAGCCCCTTCTCACTTTTTAGCTGGCGCCAGCGCTGGAAAGCCGTACCGATAACCACTCTTGTCCTGTTTCGTTCTTCTGTTAGCTTCCGCATGGCTGTTGCTTTTTCAAGAACAGTTTTCCCCCTGGTTTTGCTGCCAGTCGACGTCTTCTCTGCCATTGTTGCAACGATATATCTGTGCGAGCTAACTTGAATGTTGGCTTTCGAAGCTGTGTCTGCTCACCTGATTGCCAGAGCTGTGGGGGGTCGAGTGACGACGACACAGTGAACGCGCAAAATGGGGGGAGGGGTCGAGTGGGAGGGGGAGGGGGGTGGAGCAGGGAGCCGTTGGGAAGGGAGGGGTGGGGGTGTGTGCATAGGTATTTGATGGACGTATTAGACAGCCAATAAATGTAAAGATGATCAGTAGATTGATTGGTCAGAGTTTTCCTCTGAATACACCCTCTAGACCGGACCAAAATGTTTCGAGTTTTTTGCAAACATTCTATTTTAGTGTGTGCAGTGGGAATGTGAAAAGGTTTTCAGGCAATATTTTAAAAAATGCTGCAAAAAAGAATCACCCACCCCACCTTTAATGTTCAGGGTCGTTGTCCTGCTGGAAGGTGACCCATTCTCAAGTCTTTCGCAGATTCCAGCAGGTTTTCTTCAAAGACTGTCCTGTATTTGGCTCCATCCATCTTCCCATCAACTCTGACAAGCTTCCCTGTCCCTGCTGAAGAAAAGCAGCACCACAACATGATGCTGCCACCACCATGTTTGACAGTGGGGATGGTGTGTTGAGAGTGATGTGCAGTGTTAATTTTCCGCCCACACAATGTTTTGAATTTAGGCCAAAAAGTTCCACTTTAGTCTCATCTGACCAGAGCACCTTCTTCCACATGTTTTCTGTATCCCCCGCATGGCTTCTGGCAAACTGCAAAGGAGACTTCTTATGGCTTTCTTTCAACAATGGCTTTCTTCTTGCCAATCTTCCATAAAGGGCAGATTTCTGCAGTGCACAACTAATTGTTGTCCTATGGACAGACTCCCCCACTTGAGCTGTGGATCTCTGCAGCTCCTCCAGAGTTACCGTGGGCGTCTTGGTTGCGTCTCTGATCAGTGCTCTCCTTGTTCGGCATGTAAGTTTCGATGGACGGCCGTCCATCGAAATGTCTTGGTAAGTTTGCAGTTGTGCCATACTCTTTCCATTTCTTGATGATGGATTGATGTTCAAAGCTTGGGAAATCTTTTTATAACTTAACCCTGCTTTAAATGTCTGCACAACTTTATCCCTGACCTATTTGGTGTGTTCCTTGGACTTCATGATGCTGTTTACTTACCAGTGTCCTCTTAGCAAACCTCTGAGGCTGTCACAGAACAGCTGTATTTATACTAAGGTTAGATTACACACAGGTGGACTCTATTTAATCATTAGATCAACAGCTGATCATTCAGCAATCATCAGGCAACCTCTGACGGCAACTGGTTACACTCAGAGAAAAGGGGGCTGAAAATTTTTGCATGCCACATTTTGCAGTTTTTTATTTATTTTTTTTTTTTATTTGAAAGTCATGTATAATTTTCCTTCTACTTCACAATTATGTGTCGCTTTGTGTTGATCTTTCACATAAAATGCCAATAAAATATATTTGTTTGTGGTCCGAACATGACAAAATGTGGAAAAATTCAAGGGGTATGTATACTTTTTCAAGCCACTGTAATCTCTGTGTTGCACAGAGTTGCAACCATGGATCTCTTTGTATCTGTCTATTACAGCTATTTAAGCTTGCACAAACAAGGCCACCTCGGTTTCTACCTCTGAACAGGCACGATTTTCCACACATCTCCTGTCAATGGTAACATATGCATACTTTATTATGATTTATGGCATCTTGGTCTTTATTTGAATGATGAAAACTTTGTGTCGCAAGCACTCAGCTGTTCCATTGAACAGTGAGATATGTTATCAGTTCATTGTGACTGCTTTCAACAGCAGTAGTTGAAGTCTCCAGTCTCAACTGCAGCTGCTCTTTCAACAGCTGTATGAGACAATCTCTGCACCTGTTTGGTGAAGATATACAGTACCAGTACTATTGTCTGCTTGTGGGAATTTGGTGTAGGTAAAGTGAGAGCCCTTTGTCACAGATGGGATAATGTGTTGTATTTTCTCAGCCCCTGAGGCTGCTAATTGTGATGCTCTGCACCAACTCTAAGAAACCCATGTAACCACAAACGGAGGTGGAATATTAAATGTATTCATATCTGGGATTAAGATCCTTTACACACACTCTATTTGTACATCTGTGTGTATGTGTGACCATGGAAATGTAATCAAGTAATTACAGGTTTCAATGACTAAATGCAACCGCCTCATAATTCCCTCCTGTTTATATTTACGCCACTATCAGAGGAGCTCAGAATATGTGTTCTTGGGAGGTCAGTTTTCTGCTGTAACCTTCAGTGATGTGACAGCATGAAAGCTCTGGTTTCTATCACTGTCTTGTGAGCAGCTGGAGTCATTCTGTTAACTATCGATGAAGTCCAGATCTCTATTTGAACTTACAGTGTGAGTACATGACATTCTTTACCAGAAAAAAAGTCTTTTGCACATATGTTTCTCCCATCTTCACTTTCCTGTCAAAGCCATAGCTGAAAATGTGGTATATTCTTAAATGTATATAAGGAGTTACCAGTTAAACTAAATCATATTATTTTATTAATATGGCTGAAGTTTAGTTTTATTTATCAATTTTACATCACAATATAAAACGTACATTACATATATATATATATATATATACAAGCTCAAAAACAAGCTGCTGTTAATCTAAAAAACCAAGTTATAAAAAGACGGACCATACAAATTTGGCTTGAACCTGGATGAAAAGTTATTTTATGACAGCTTTGGATGACAATCACAACACTAACACTTATGCACAGGGGACATTTAGAGCTTTGGCTTGATTTAATAAGAAATTAAGGAATAAATTAATAAAAATGTCCAAAACTCCAAAGTTGTTCGGGATAATGAAAGTACACAACTCAACAACATATTTAGCATAGATATAGTCATTTTAAACTGGAAAAATTATATAGTGGACGTTAAAGCATGATTATTTTAAACAATCTGTGTCAAGTCAAGCTAATTTTATTTGTATATCCCAGTAAAACAAATCACAGGTGGACTTCTGTGCAGCAATACAACATCACCTGTCCTCAGGACCTGGGTTTGAATAAGGAAAAACCCTAAAAATGGAAGAAACCTCAGAGACAAACAGGTCTGTCCTCTCCTGAGATGGACAGATGTACAATAGATGTAATTTGTAGAGAATAGAATACAAATTACAGAATACAGCATTAAATCAGATAACAAAATTATAATGGTTTCATCATTTATATGAATAATTGGATGAAGAGGATGGCAAAGAGGTTGCAGGTGCCACCAAAACAGGATCTGAGCCACGTGATCTCCATCAACATGGAGGACTGTCAAAGGGACATACTACACATAGGAGAGAGACTCACATCACACCATTCATGCATTGGAAAACAGACAAGAAAAGACATTATTCACACAGGAGAGAGATAAGAATGAAGTCATCATTCAGAGGGAGAGACATGAGACATGAGGTGGGGCTGAACTCCTGCAGGATGGGGAACTAGCTCCAAAACCTCAGGAAATGGCACTGACAGCCAGGGAAGCAGAGCGGATCCAGGACGGGTGATGGTCCAGCAAAAGCTGCCCGAGAGACAAGAGAGGACAAGAGGAGAAAAAGTGGGAGAGTGGAGAAAATACAGAAGAGTATACAGCTCAAACAGAAGGCTAGAGAGATCGGAACACTTGTGAAAATCAAGAATGAAGCTTTAGTGAGAGTTGCAAGCTAAGACCTACGAGTTAATTTCCCATCCTGCATTCTCTTTTCTCACACATGCTCTCATAATTTCCTTTCCTTTTGGAACTGTGAATTGATGTATCAGCTGTTCACATCAGCTGTTCACATCTGTCCAATAGCACAGCGACACACCTTCCTTGTTACCCTTCATCATCTTGCTGCTGTGTGTGTCCTTGTAGTGTTATGCAAGCCCCTCCACCAGAGTCCATCATTTGAATTGCACCTCAATCACAAAATGTCCCTAAAAAGTCTAAAAAAAAATGTCTTTTCTCTTAGGACTATTCACAGTCATTCCATTTCCATTCTGCTCCCCAGGCCAGCACTGAGAATCTTTACTTTGTAGTATTCCATTTTGTACACACATAATTAATAAAATGAATTGTGACGGTATTATATCCATCATAATATGGAAGGAAAAAGCATGGGCCCATGGATCTATTATAAGACATATAATGCATCCATGCATGGGCCACAGAAACTCACCAATGGTCATTCCTATAGTGTTTCTGCTGGGCTCAATGCTAACAGCTCCTCAGCTACTGAGTGAACTTCACCTGATTCTTTTGGATCATTTGATGCACAGATCAACAACAAAGACAGTAACAAAGACATTACTGCTGATTGTACCAAGTGAATGAAAAAGGACTCTGTGCTCCATTGTTTTTGGTGAGTGTATTTTTCTTATTTTATTTGAGTGATTAGCATGTATCGGTGTCTGGGTAATTAACTTAGCAAGCTAATAATTCAGGACTGAAATATTTAGTAATTTTTCCATCCGTATTCTGATGGACAAAATACACACACAATATATTGTATGTACGACTAGACTAATTCAAGTTTACAAATATTTATTTTATGCACTGATCTCCATAATATGCACACAAATAATAAAAATATGCAGGGATCTCTCTCTACTACTTTATACTTTATTGTTGTACAAGCTTTAAAGCCCCCTGAGGCAAACAAGAGGAACAAGAGATAAATTAAAAATTAAAACAAGAACCCAAGATTGTGGAAAATATATTTTTTTCATTTTCTAGGCCCTTTAAAGTCAGATCTAATATAGACAGGAAGCCAATGAATAGAGGGAGAATTGGTTTAAGATGTTAAATATTCCTGTTTAATTTCAGATACTAGGTGTTCCATCTTGAACCATCTGAAGACATTTAGTGCTAGCATTTGGCAGAGCAGAAAACAGAACATTACAGTAATCAAGTCTCGATGAAACAACTGCATGTATTAGTCTCAACATCAGCCAGGGACAGGAAAGACCAAAGTTCAGCTATGTGATGTAAGTGGAAAGTTTGTGATTTCTTTAATGTGTTTATCAAAGGAGAGGCTGCAATCAAACGTAACACCAAGTGCCATATTAAATTATATTAATTTAAATAATTTAAATTCATTAGCTTTAATGATTTGATTTCTGATGGGTACAGGCAGTTTGGAAGCACTGAGTCATGGGAACTCTCTCCTCACTCATCTCCATGATTATCTCATATAATGTGGAGGAAAAATGCTGACTATGCTAATAATCATTTATCTATTGAATGAGCCCAATGAAGCTTTTCCATAACAGCTGAATTTTCCTCTTTGAAAGTGATGTTATGCATGGATTCTTTTGTGGTTGTAATTCTGTTAACTAACTGAAAAAAATACAGACCCACTGAGTCCCTTTCAGTATGTGTGGGAGACCAACAGAAAACTGGATGAGAAACAGAGAAAACAGACGATCAATAGCACTCCAGGGTCCAACATTGAGGTTGTTTTTGGTCGAGTTGGGCGCTTCGTTTATATGTCAAGATGGCACATCAGTCACTGATTGGCACATTGTCACTTGGCATGCTGAACAAGTCTTGGAAAGCTTACAGACATGTTGCATTCAAATTAGAGTAGGCAATGGTTTTACTCACAAATACATAGATACACACTGAGACCTCCGATTTGTCATCGATGCTAGAAAGAGGCCATTTAATTCTCCTCAATCTGAAACAGCTCTATTTGTTCCCTGAATGATCTCACTGTACTTCTAGACATTCCTAAAGGAATACGCACTTAAGCTTTCAAAATGATAAATAAAATGTAAGAATGACTGTGAAATGTACAACTAGTCTCCATCTCCCTATTTTGTATGAACTCAAACTTCCCTAAACTTTAACTATTAGTGTCATCTTTAGAAGTCATTGCTCAGCACAACTGACAGCTGCGAGCAGGATTTCATAGAACGTCTATGATAGTGTTGACAATGAGATGCACCACAGCTTTTGTTGGCTCGACAAGCTCCCAGGCCACAAAATGTTTTGACAGTTTCAGGTTGTTGGAAAATCCTACATTTGATCACATAGTTCAGGTCTGTCTATGATTATTAGACCTTTTGTTGATTGAGGACACACTAATGTGCAGCTGTAGGCTGCAGGAATATACACATACTGTGTAACTTGATTCAGTGTCTTCTTAATATTTGTTTCTGTAATTTTTTGACCCCAGAAAAATTGGAGTTTAAAAAAATGGACAATGGAAAGTTTTTCATCTGATAAATGATTACACGTCCATAAAGTTGGAGGACTCACAAAGACACTTAATTGCTATCTTGGTTTGGTCTTACCTGTATTATTTACTGTATTGCTTTACATCTTTACCCTCAATTTGTTATAAACAACTCAGCATTCTGGTTGGAAATACAACTAATATTGTTTTAAAATCTACACCATGAAAAACTACTTGAATTGTCAATAAGTATAAAGAGTATGCACAGTGGAAAGTCTGCCAAAAGATCTATGACAATTCAGAAGCAGTTCCAAGCTTTAGAGGCTGAGGTTGAAGCGTCTGTGCATTCAATACAACAACAGTTGTCCGAGTGCTTCACCAGTCGCAGTGACAAAGATAACTTCTTTTTTTTCTTGCATGACATCACAGCTAGAGTTTGCCAGAAGGCACGTGGGCGACTCTGAAGTCAGCTGGAAGAAGGTTAAATGGTCTGAAGAGACTGAAATTGAGCTTATTGGCCAACAGAGTAAAGGCTGTATTTGGGGTAAGCCAAATACTGCACATCCTAATGAACAAACCATCCCCACTGCGTAGCCTGGTGCTGGTGGCAGCAGGGATGCTGCTCTGCCACAGGCCCTGGAAGGAAAGAAGCTAAGATTTTTGCACAGACGGGAATGGAGAGAAACTTGATGCAGGCTGCAATTGAGAGAAGATTTGTTTTCCAGCAAGATACTAAGCCTAAACTTAATCCTTACATACTGTTCAGGTCAAATTTGACCAGTTTTGACATTTGGAAGCAATAAAACACCACAAATTACATTCTTAAGCCTGAGATTTTATGGCTTTTCAAATTTGACCCGTATTTATTCAAAGTCACCAGAGCAAGTCAAATCAAGGTAAAGCATGGTTACAGAAAATCTGGGAACAGTAAAATTACAGAACAGAGTTCATGGGGGACCTGTCATGGAATGCTGTAGGGATGACGTATTTTTGTAGGAAAACCCAGAAATTAAGATTGACTTGGTTCCCTCAACAAAACACCTATTTCAGGTATAATCAAAAATATATTCAGAGAATACATTGACTTGAGAACAAGGGAATTGGACATGCTAAAATGCTAACTCAGTTCCAGGTTTAAGGATCCATTTCTTCAGGACTCTAAATGGTCATGAGATGCCACAGCATCCTACACCAGTATATAAGCCTGAAGAATATAACACACCAGCAACCAACATAGGTGCTGTTGTAGTGGATGGCAGCTTTAAAGGCATCACAAAAAGTACTAAAAACAAAGATATTGTGGATCTGTTAATCAATTTTAAAAATTAGACAGTAGGTTAAATATAGTTCAAGTATTAGAAGAGGAGGACAAGGTGTAGGAAAGGCCCTTATGACTTATCGTTGTAATTCTTTTAGAGATCTCTTTTCACTTTGCTATAAAGGAGTCTTTTTCTGTTGATCAGTGCCAAAAAAGCCTCATTGAATGAATTAATGTTGATTCAATGTTGTAAAACAATAAAACATTAAGTGGGATGAAAGCTAGACTCTGGAAAAAGGTAGTAAATTAATCTAGATGAACTGCAGTTGCTGAGGTCAAGAATGAACACTAACACCAGCACTTTGAAACCAGAGGGTTTCAACGTGGGAGGCAGGCCTCCCCAGGGGGTTCCAAACAGTTTCAGGGGAGGCTCCGAGAACGGAAGTAAAATAATATTACATTAGATATCAGAAGGTCACATAGAGTAAAATAGGTAAAGATATGGTTCTGAGCTACAGTAGTTCAGGGTAACTGTTGTTTTTGAGTCAGAAACTAATAAATGCCTTCTGACAGACCTTTTTAATGTATTTTATATCATTTAAAAGTTATGTTAAATAGTGACATTCTGTTTTTGTCTTGTCAAATAAAATAACATTGTGAGCCCACAATGAAACTAAGCAAGTAAATGACCAGGAAGGTAAACTGACTTGGAGTCACAGTCTCAGACTTTACACTGAATGAATGATGAATGTTTTATTAGGAACATGTAAACGATAGTAATAATAATGATAAATGTAAAAAAGTTTAACAAACAGTGTAAACAGCCAATAAATTACAATACAATTAATATTTACTGCATAGTTTGCATAGTACTCATAGTAATGACAAGCTTTATAGAACTACACTACATTTTCATATGATTAAAAATGTACTTTACATTTTTGAATTGAGAAAATAGCAGATTTAATTAGTGGGGAAATAACCCTAAACCTGAATCTTTTACCAAGACAAATTTAACCTTGAAAATTGAAAGTTGTACATTTAAATACAGCTTGCTTGCTGTATCCAAGTTTGAGCTCTGAGACAGCAACATCATGTCCCGTCAGGAGAGCCATGCTGTGTCATTGTGGGCTGGAAGCTGCAGCTGTGTGAAGTTCCTACTGATGTTGATTGCTTTCTGCTGTGTCATTGTTGCCAGATGATGCCCACAATGCTACTGTGCTGTGCCTTTGGCCTCTAAATAAAGCACCCCCTCCCAGAGTCCAATTCCTGGCCCAAGTGCAACCATTCTGGTGCAGACCCCCTGGGCGTGTGAATCCTCTGGCAAGTGCCCATTTAGGGGCAGAAGGGGTGAGTACATGGCCACAACCAGTGGGAACACCTGCAGCTCTGGGATGAGCCAGTACTGCACTCTGCCAGGGGCCATTTGAGGGCAGTTTCAGAGAGTTTGGCACAGAGCCAAAGGAAGTTTTATAAAGGGAACTGGCACAATATCAAGGCAAAAGTAACAAAAGTAAGAGTACAAGGGAGTAAGTAGAGAATTGGTCCCCTTTTTGGGTTGGTAACCAATTATAACAGTGAAGGGTTGTCTCAGGTCAGTCAATGATAAAATGAATGAGCCTTAATACTTGTGGCTGACAGACACAAAACAGTCACCCTGGGGCTCTTGAACTGCTTTTAACTCAGTAGACCATGAAATCCTACTCCAGACTACAAAAATATATATCACGCAACACAGACACAACTTCAATCGTGTTAGAGAGCTCCTGAAAATGGTTCCGTGCACTTGTGATATTTATATTTAAAATAATAATGCTTTGTTATTCTGGAAATTAAAAAAAAGAATAGTTACTGGCTTACTGTGACAAATGTGTGTTTTAGAGTGTAGAAAAAGAAGTGGGATGAAGCATTTGTTACACCAGTGTTACATAAGATGCACAGGCTTACACATTAAAAGACACATTTTTGTGTCAACCTGCATGTGTGCGCGCGTGTGTGTTTGTACACAAGTGCAGAAGACACAAGGTTGTCCACGTTCCTCCTTGTCCAGGCATATCAAAGGCAGGTGCCAACCCTTGTGTTCCTGCCAGCCTGATACTATGCCAGATTCCAAAGGTTAACAAGATTCTGCACTCTGCAACCAGCTACAGACAATAGTGGCATTATTCTCTTTGCACATACCTTCTTTGGTTCTCCTTTCCAGAACCTCCTTGATGTGCAGCACAAAACCAGGCTTGTGTGATTTGAACCCAGGAACGTGCCGAGGAAAGATGATCGTGACATTTGTGTGTAATAACACTTTTTTACTTTATAAAGGGGAAATCATTCTTTAGATTACCATGAAAATGGTAAATCAAATGCAGTTTTTTTTCTACTGCTAAATGAATTGTATATGTGTTTATACATAGACTGAATATAACTGTTTAAAAATCAAAAGTTCTCCTTCAGTATTAAATTGCCCTCCCCGGCAATATGCACTCCTGTCTCCTTGCTGTTATTTATTATGGTTGTGTGCAGCATGAGAGCCTCTTGTGCATTTGAAAATAAATATTTTATCCATTTATATGAGACTCTAATCATCAAAGTCAATGCAGTAAAAGACAGTGAGTGATCTTTGTAGTCGAATCTTTTGTCAAACATTTTTACATGACATCATCACATTTTTTATTGCAAGTTAGGAACTCTTTATCAATGAATTGATATGGTATGTTATTCTAGGGTTAGAGACTTAATTAGTGAATGAACACTTGTAGTAAAACACTTAGAGAGTTCGAAGTAGAATCACGCTAAACTAATACGGTCTATATTATTAAACATTATCAAAGGTTAAGTGACTATCATTTCAAATGTAAGCTCTTCACCAACTCCTGAGAGACATACAGAGAAAATGCTCCACTATGTTTTCAAGTGAGTGACTCACTTGTGTCGGCTGTTGGGTGCACAGCAGCAGTTTAACAGAGTTTACCACAGACACACAACTTCCTGCTGCAGCTAGACACAAGGTTGATAAAAGCAGCACATTTGTCAGCCTCAAAACTGAGTCATAAAGCTGAGGGGACTGAAAAGTCCCTGTGGATTCATTATGACATGCAACCTTCATATTACACACACCCAACAGTCCTTTGATAAACTGCAAAAAACAAAACAGGAAATGAATAGTCCTCCTTTAAATATCAGTGACAGCACAAATGTACAAACTTGTTGTTCTAGTCGCATTATCTATACTGATAATTACATGATTTTAACTATGTGGCCTTTGGACAAACTGGATACATGAATAAAATTCAACACACATACACACAACACACATACAACTCATAGTTAAAGATGAAACTAACCTTTTGTCTTTTGACGTCTTACAGGCAGTGTGTAGTGGGTTCAGGTTTCATGTATATGAGTTGTTATAGGTTCTGCCAAATAGTGATTTTTCCCTATAAACTTTTCCTGATTTAGATTTAATAAATGTTGAAATGATCCAACATTTTACTCAAAATAGATTAGAGACAAGTCCAAAATATAAAAAGAGATTCATGTATCATAAATTTGTTTTATACATTTCCGTCTCCCATTAATCATCTCACTGCTGCTCAGATTTATCTGTTGAACCACTGGATGAAACTAGCTAACTGTAAATAAAGCAGTTAAAAGTTGCTCCACACCAGCAGCTATAACAGTAACATGCTGCTCTATCACCAATGCTTCATATTAATAATCTAATGATGCCATATATAATAACAATATATCAGTCAGTGGGATCAAATAAGTACTTTTATTGCAATAGTGTTGGTAATATATTGCTGCTAATTCTAATACTGTAAAAGCTAATAATGAACTTTTACTTGGAAAGGAATATTCTTACATTGCTGTATTGGTATTTTTACTTGAGCAAAGGATCCGATTACTTTTTCCACCTCCCACAAGATGCAATCAGCAGTAATAAATGAGCCTGTTTGTGTACAGGCATTCCATTCTTAAATCAGCATTGCTATATTTGATTATAGTTATGCCTTGGCCATGTTTTTATTGATATAATAATGTCATCTAAGTGGAATTACTCTCATATATTCATGTGATTACCAGTAAAAAATAAAGTAGATAAATTCAGGAATAGATCACAAAGTAACTCAAAATATGTAGCCTACCATATAAATAAGAAAAAAACTTGACCTACTCTGCACTGCTTCTGTATTTTTTCACATCTCTGTCTGTCTGCACTGTACCTATTTATTATTTATTATGCTATGAAGTCACAGTCTATAAAAGGCGGAATACATGTTAGACTGAGTTAGACTGCACACAGAGCACTTGTTAAATATGTGTATGTCTCCTGAGTGAAACCTTTCTCTAAATAATACATTTATTAATTGTAAGTAGACTCTTGTACTGGAAGAAAATGTTAAGATACTGAAAACAGTTTACAATTAAAAAGTATTCAGCAGGGGTAATAAATGTTTTTATATGAGACGTGCATGCTCCAGCTTTTCTCCTCACTGAAAACATGAGCCACTGTGTTCCATTACAGCCATAAACACCTAGCTGCTTTGCTGACATGAACTATGGCACTTTGGATTTGAGCTGTCTGAACATGTACGCATGCACACAAACACACTACATGTGCGCACAAACGCAGACTGGGCTGTGTTACAGTTGCTATTGAGTTTCACTACTGTTCTATGCGAGATCCTGCAGAGATTTGGAGCCAAGGATATGAGTGAAGCTCCACAGTTTAATAGCAACACCATCTCCATTTTAACATTTTAGCTTTTAGAGCCAAACTGTGTAGTACTATCTATCCGCCCATGTCACAGACTCCTTAAAGCAGTTCATTTTGAAAAAAAAAGGTAAAAGAAAACACTGTGGAAATTAGTTTTTTTCTGAATTCAGGGGCATCTAAGTGATTAATTTGACTGTACGCTAGTAACTATCTTTGCTTATATGCCAGCAATATGCATGTATTGAATAAAATGTCATGCTCTCATAGTCATTTAACCATGTGTCACCTTAGTTTATGGAAACATCTTGAGTGTTTTGTGTCAAAGCCCATGACCTGTGAAGTGTAGAGTGTGGCCATGAAGGAACGCACCTGGTTGGCAACAATGCTGAGGTACACTGCGGTATTCAAAGTATGTTCAGATTGCGTGTATCAGGAACCCAACTTTACACACCACAAGCAACCTGTACCTATTAATACCCATGTTACAATTAGCATATTGTGGTCACCAACAGAGTGGTGAGTTTGCTGATTGATTTCAGAAAGGTAGTGCAACATGGCAGGCTTCACACATGAGGACCAGCTCGCTATGTAGATTTCTATATGACTCCAAACTTTTAAACGGTGTATAAAAGTAACGGTGTATATATATATATATATATATATATATATATATATATATAGAGAGAGAGAGAGAGAGAGAGAGAGAGAGAGAGATGCTACTAATTTCCACTAAACTGGACAAACTGGACCTTTAAGCTTATAAAGTATGCCAATAGAAAATTAAAAGCAAAATGTTTGGATTTGTGGAGTAACGTCAGAGTTCTTTGTATGCCTGGCTTATGATAGAAACTGTTGGCTTGGGTTTCCACTGGCATTTGTGGGTGGCTTTTGCAAACCCCAGGACAAGTTGAAAAGCTTAGCTCTTACGAAATGTCACTCACTCAGACATGAAGTCAGAGTCTAACCAATGGACCAGCAGCAATTCATCATCTGAAGCGTTTCTGTTACACCTCTCATATATTTACTTCATGGTCTGCAGTGAAAGAGAATGGACTCTTGTTCTACACTACGGAGGTGTGTGTCGGACAGAGTCCAGCACAGGTAGGTACCCACAGCTTCCCTGATGTTGCGCATTTCACAAGGATTAGGAAAATGTCAAACAATGTAAAACTATCCCTATAGAAAACCATCAGTGTGAAGAAAGAAACAAAGGAGACATGTCATTTTAGATTTCAAGATAGATAACACTCACCAAGTCAAACATTATACTGAAACACAGATCTTAAAGGTCCCACACTGAAGGAAATGTGATTCTAATATACTTTTGATTGGAAGAAGGTCTAGGTGTTATATATCTACCGTCACGTTTCAAAATGCTCAATACACAGAGAAATACAAACAGCACAAATTCTAAAACTGTTCCTTAAAACCAGCCATCAAGCGTTTTGTTAAGTTGTGATGTCACAACTATACAGTCACCACCCACTCCCCATCCACAGACATTCAAATCAGCCAATCACAGGAAAAGCTCATTAATAATAATACGTCTGGCACAAAATACCTGGTTCTCTCTAGAGCTCCAGAGAGGAGATGTAAAACTATATTTTAATGATGATTTTCGTGATGATTTTTGATTCTTAAAACTACATATATGTCTTGTTAGGGATATATTTTTGTATTATTATTTTTTCTATTGAGTAAGTAAGGGTCAAGGAGAACACAATCACTATTTCAGTATGATACATACTCATATATCTTAATGAAATCAAATGTCATGATTTGCCCGTGTTTATGTTGCACACTCATAAATACCTTATGGCCCTTTTTTAGGGATACCAAACCTTCAAAAAACCTTCTCTGACTACATCAAATACTGCAAATCTCATTCACAAAAAGGGGATGAGATTATTAAATACAGACATAATTAAATACACCATCAAATACACACTTAAATTCATACACTTCTTGGCAGTAGTATTCAATTACTAAGTAGTACTGTATGCAGTTTATATTCTACTTTCTTTTGGGTTTTTTTACAGTAGTTTCTAGTTACTTTTTACTAATTTCTTTTATAGTTGAGTGTAATGCATTACACATTAATGCATTACTAATACACACTCAGAGGTTACCCTTTTCTGCAATATGTTCTTTTTACTTTTTACAGTGAACTATTACTGCACAATAATGTAAGATGGCTGAGCAAATGCAACACAGTGGGATATTTCTGGTCCATTCCAAAATAAATAGCAGCTTTCTTAGAACAGCTCAATAGTCAGGAAGCAACACAGTTTTCACTTTTGGAAGTGGATGGATATGGTTGCTCTTTTTGGCTGGCATCACACCCTAATGAGCTCTGTAAGATGCAGGGCTGGAAACCATCCACTTTGTGACGTAATAACATCTGTCCGCTCATTCCAGAGGAAACTGGACAGTTTCAAAGATGATCTTCAAGGAGATTGCACACTTCCCAAAAGTGCAGGAGTGGATTCAGTGTGAGGGAAATAAAAACAAGCTGAAACTTCAGTAAAAGGTTTGACAGCTTCAGACTTGGACAGCAATTCTTCCTGCTAATCCAGAATCTTTTCCTCATCAGAGGATTTTCACAGACCTTCAAATGGGTACGTGCTGGATCTTAGCTTGAGCTCATTGATCTGCAAGCAAATGTTGCGTTAAGAGAGCATTTTGAAGCAACTGACCCTTACTTTCTGACTACAGACTGGTTCTGACACTGTTTTCCTTGGTCTAACAAAGTAGCACTGCACAACTTGACCATGTTTGGATAGACTTACGTCTGCCTTCTCCACTATGAACATTATCAAAAGATATCTACCATTCCAGCATCTACACATGTGCATCAGCATGGCACTAAACCAAGCAAGACCCAGACTACTGGCAGAGCAGTCACATGCCCATTTCTCTCACTAAGAAAGTAAGTAGAGAAAAAAAGCTGTAGAGAAAAGGGGTTGTTCAAAGTCCCAGTTACACTTTTTATGTCTTGTTTTCTTTTCCTTGAAATATAGGCCTTAAGTTAATTTGGCTGGGACTAGTTTTATTTATACAGATTGCTATACAAGTTTAAGGTGTATGTTTAAAGTATCCTACTTTAAAAAAATACAAAATATTGATGAATGCAGTCAAGGACACGCCTGCTTTGAAACCCATCTTGAAACAAATCTCCTTTCTACTGTTACTATTTTCAACACTATTGCCTTCATATTTTTATGACTTTAAAATTGTTTTAGTAGCCTTGAATTTAAAAGCTTGAAATGAATAGTTTTTTGTTTGATTTACATTGTTTTTTTGCCCAATTTGAACTCCCTTGCTGCAATGCTTCATAGTCATTGAGCTTTATGCAGCTGTATTTAAGTTATCTCAGTTTACATTTTGTGAATAACAGTTGAAAGGTGGCACGGCAGTTATCACTGTCTCCTTATAGTTAAAATGTTAAAAATTGTTAGTTAAATGTTATTTAAAAACATTTCACTAACATTAACTTATGGTTTGAATCTTCGGACTGCATTGAAATATACTGGATAGATGACTAAGGTGTCTAAGGAAAAAAAATTAACTGCAGCTAGTTTTAAACTTAAAGTTAAAAACTTAATACTCACAATGTAAGATCTGTTAGAAAGCTCACAAGCTATTTTACATAATATTTTCAATTACCCAGTTTGAGAAATTCTACACCTACTTTTTGTAAAACACACAATGCTGGTTTGTGCTTTGACCAAATAGGACCCTTGTGATTTACTATTTAGAATTTTAGAAAGTGATCATATGCTCATCTACAATTAGCCACAGATGTCCATGTCATGTCATTTCCAGGGTTACTGGAGTCTAATAAATATTGTAATTATAATCTGAAGATCATCATATGGTCATATAGTTTAATTTTCCCACTGAGGGTGAAATCACATATTGAAACAGGTGTCAAAATATTGCCTGAGTCATATCTCCTACAGTGTTCATTAAATAAATTTCAGACTAGACCTAATTGTCAAAAGGAAGCCATTTACGCCCTGGAAGATAATATATGGAAAGTATGTACATTTCAAGGCATTTAGATTATTTATTTTACATATAGATACTTGTTCAGACATATTTCACTGTGACATACAGTCCATGTAGGATGTAAAACATTTGGCTGATAGAGTTTCTGTCTTTTTCCCATGACAGTGTAATATGTACACATTTATTTAAGTATGAAAGAACTCTACTTCCAGGATTTGTGGGGAATTCCCTCTTTGGCTATCGGGTGTGTGTCTGCTCACAGAAATACCAAAGCATCAGGGCATTTAATCCCGTCTGCACATTCGCATAAGTTTTGTTGTATGCCAAGCAATTCTTACACAAGTCAGTTTTAATGGGTTCAATGGAATGTTGATGGTTTTAGAATATCTGTAATGAAGTGAGAAGCTTCTGTTTATCAATGTTAGACAAGACAACACCTTAACACACATGCTCACAAGCATAAATGTTCCCACACTTAAAAAACACATAGATCACAGATCTCTGCAGCCTCTCCTCATAAAGAAAATGACAGTATAGGTGTAAAATTCAGTGAGACAAATAGAACTTTCTAGTAGCCGTAGAAATTATGATCCGAGAAAGCGGCTTAGACATTGATATTAGATGATTTTCTTATTAGGATGATGTCTGTTGGATGGATAGATAATAATTTGATGGCAAAAAGTGAACAGAAGACAATTAAAAAGAAAAAGCCTATTTCAGTGTTTACTGTTGAAATGAAGTAGAATGTTTTGGAACTTTAATGAAGTGGAAACCACATTTCAACTCATTTCAACCCAAACCATCTTTCTCCATAGACTGTCAAAGATAATGGACCTAATGACTGTGACATCACCCATTGGCTTATGGACTCTTGTTTTAGATGTCTTGAATTTGGTGTTTTGATGGTTGCCATCTTGGAAAACACAATAAACAACCCTTTAGAGGGTTGCTGGACAAGACTTTTTAGATGATGTTTGTAAACTTTCATTAACTGAAAACACACTGTGAAATAGTGACAGCTATGCATAAGCTCTTATTCTAATCATGGGTTCCGTATATAACCAGCTACGTTGCCATGGTAGTGATTTGTCAATCACATTGTAGCCATGTGCTAAAGCATTTACTGTCTGTTTTTTGCTAAATGGACCAACGCAAATGATATACGTTACAATATAGGCTGATAATCTTGTGTTACTGAAATTCAGAATCAATAGGGATCCTAATTATCAACTACTTCAGCCTTTTTTCCCTGCTGTGATTGTGAGTACCCAGATACACCAGGCCAACACTGAGAGACTCAGAAAGAGCTTCTACACTCAGGTTGCTAGGATTCTGAATACGGTCACTGCCTAAAATTGCCCTCTGGCCCCTGGTCCCCATTCATCCAGGACACTGAAAACAATCATATGTGTTGTTTTAGTAGTCAAATAGACCTATTTTGTCCTTTTGGTATGAGGACACATTGTTCCCTGCATTGCCCTAAAACCTCATAACCATATATAGTTTGGAAGACCTTAATCTATCATCTTAGTAAACATAAAGAAGATGAATAACATTTTAGTGAACAGCATTTTATGCTTTTTAAATTTTTTCACCTGAAGGTCTCTTCTACCAGGGTGGTGTCGACAGTCTCTGGCAAACCCCTTAAATAGTGTTGTTAAAATCAACCCAAAGTCTCTCCTCATTTCAAAGGACCTGTCATCAGCTCTGGGAAGTAGAGTTTATACTTTATAACATGAAAAGCATTAAACAGGATTTACCTCAGGCTTTACTTAAATATTCACTACTAGTCACGCTGAAGTGAAACTATGCAGCTTTTAAAAAATGTAAAATAGTACATTCTTTCTCATAAAAAAAGAAAACTACTACTAAGCAATAAAAATAATGTACCACACCCATTCTAACTTCCGTTTTGGCTGCTAAAGACTATTTTTCAACAGTGGTCGGGTATGACCACTTTCCAGATGTGCCAGCTGAGAGAACTGTCATATCTGTATTCCCAGGCAGCAATATGTAAACAAAGCTTCTGATGGGAAAGCAAAGACAACAAAGAGACACTCCATAGCATGGGCGTCATCACTTCATTGTTTACCATCCAACGTAAAACATAAAAATAAATTCCACCCAGTGGCCACTCCCGATAATGCAACAAATAAAAAAACCTGTGGCCCAAAAGGCATTTTCCCTGTAGACTAGCATTACAAAAGAAACATCTGTAAAACTGCTGGCAGGACAACTTAAACTGCAAACAAGTTCAATTATTACTTTTACTCACATGTTTCCATTCCTCTCCATCCCTGATGTGTTGAAGTCTGTTCCACTTAAAAAAAGTGTGTTCCTTCAGTTAAGAAAGTGTGATACACCATGTCACTCAGAACCCAAAAAACCCAAATGAGCCAGTGTGCTTGAGTGTAGCAGCAGAGGCCACTGATTAGGTGGCAAAATTGCTTTTAAATTAATTAATAGCCTTAAAAGGTCTTCAAGATGGCCCCTAGTGGGTGGTAGTCTGTTTTAGCAGTGCTAAGTTTATTTCTTTCATTTCTAAGTCAGTTCTTAACTTAATGTTTACTAGCTTTGTTTGTCTGTTTGTGCACACACTAAACTAACTCGATTTACCAGACAATGATCATACAAAATACAAGTGATAAACTCCTGGAGTATCAAGTCCATTTGAGACTCCCGCCAACAGATATACCAGGCAAGGCTCCCACAGCCTAAGTAGAGACAGTAGAGGAATAGGAGGAGATTTAAATCTTGCCTTCCATTGATTGTCATAGAAAACAGTTTGCTGGCCAAGTGCAGCTTGATGTGTTTCACACAGACATGGCTCAACATAAACATATCCGACTATTTGGTGGTGACAGCCAAGTGATAAGATGAAAAAGGAGGTTTTTCCACCTTTGTTGACTCTGAAAGGTGTAATGCTAGACATGTAACGGTAATGGTCCAGATACAGAGCTGCTGGCTGTGGAACTGAGACTATATAACCTGCCTCGTGGATTCTCTCACTCTATAGTGGTTATCATTCCACCGATGGCAGCACACACCCATGACGTCATCCACTCCACCATTGCAGAATGACAGACACAACATCCCAAAGCATTCGATCATCATAAACAGGATTTCAACCATGTCTCTTTCTCCAAAACACTGGCTAACTGACTAACCCACCAGGACTGTCAAAGTGTGGTTTAGAGAAGCTGAGGCAGCCCTGCAGGACTGCTTCCAGACAACAGACTGGAGCCTGTTCCTGGGGGACCACAAAGAGAACATTGAGGGTCTACCCCACTGTATTACAGACTACATATGGTTCTGCATCACTGCCACAAAATTATTGCCTAAATAGGAAGAATAGGGCATTCGTGGCAGGAGACAGGGAGGTGGAGAACACCCAACTTTCAACAGCTATTGACAAATGGGTGGCTACAGCTTGTAGGCCAGTTAACATTGTGGAGGACAAGGGTCTGCTTGAAATAAGTAGGATCACGTGCAACGACTGCACATATGAATTGCCATCAAAAGCCAGCACTGTGACCTTTGTTGCATCTCATACACTTCTGTCTCCCCCTTCTTTTCTACTGCTTCTTCACCTCAACTGTCAAATGGAGGAAAAAATGCACTAAAACATATCCATATAACCCGTTTCCACTGTTTCCTGCTCACTTTATTTATTGTTTGTTTTATTTTGCATTATCCTGTTTTTCCCAGAGCACAAGGGGATGTTTTTTGTGAGCTTTTATTTTTCCCATGTGAGCTTGGACACATTTACATTATGTGATTTGCTTTTGAAGTGAGGGATCCAAGGAGTGATCTTAAATCAGTACTGAAGTAATGGAAAATGTTGCTGGCCAGTGTGCCCATCTGTTGCCTATTGAGATTGCCATAAATTATTATTTGAGCTTTTTTTAAAAAAGCTGAATGCTGTATCTGTGAGGGGTTTATGACAATCTTTGTCATGGTTTTGTGTTAATTGATTTCCAACAATAAACTTTATTGTTGTCATTTAAAAAAACAACATAATGCAAAACACTGACTTCCACCCACTTTCTTGCAATCCAACCAAAAGTGAGGATATGATTTAAATCCCTCTTGTTACTGTTCAAACCTCAAATGATTTGTTTCACTGGAAAATACTTCACAAAATACATTCTGATTCATGTTTCATATGTTTTTTACAGCACATTTCAACATGAAAATTGTGCAATTAATTTAGAATTAATTAGAGTACCCTGGTGGCCTAATGGTTAAGGAGCAATCCACATAATCGCTAAATCCATGGTTCAACTCTCGGCCACTGGAATTATCTTGGATGTCATCTCTCATTCTCCCAATGTTTCCTGTCTCTTTCCACTAAAACGTCAAATAAAGATGAAATGCCAAAACAACAAGCCTCAAAAAAAAGAAAGATTAATTCACTATTAACTATGGATAGTCATTCGGTCAATCGTAATTAAATATTTGAATCAATTGCCAGCCCTATCATACATGTATAATACATGGCTTTGATTAGGGCCTAGCTTAAAACCACACATGGCGCTAATCTGATCGGGAGTGTGCTGGTTGGCTTCAGTTGCATGTTGGACTCCTCACAACCTTTGGCCTGCCAAATCTCTGGGTTTCACTCCTACAAACAACCGACTTGGGGGATTTGGTTCCCCAGTAATTGTGTGCGATCATTGCTGGGCTCTCCCCTGCCTTTTGCCATGCCCAAGTGGCCATTGTTGTAGTGTTGTTCCTAAGCTGTAATCATAGGCAGATGGCTGCGGGTCTCTCCGCTCCATCTTGATGGGGCTTTCCCCACACAAATAAATGAGGTCTGCTCATGGAGGGAGGTGTGATGTAAGGTGTTTGCCGAATGCGTCTTCCTAAATTCTGAGAATTCCAAATTTTAAAAGCTAGATTGGATTTCTTACCATTTGGCTAGGAACATATTTTTGGGAAGGATCGCAGCTACTTTAGCTATGATGTTATGATGGTGCATACAACTGAATCAGGTCACAGGGTGGCCTGGAGGAAGAAAAACAGAACAGAGTCTGGACAGTCTTCCATTCAGCATTGTCTATTTTTTTTCCTGGAGAGCCGACTCTGTACATTTTTTAACTTGACAGTTTGAAAATGGACAAAAGGACGAGCTCAGTGTCAATGCGGCGAGTAATAAAAAGTCAAAAGTGGAGTTCTCTTGTAAAGAAAGTGAGAAGTAATATTACCGATCACTGTTAAGGCTAACACACACTGCTGTGTCAATACAGCTGCCCCAATTATTTTCAATGAATAACCCCCATATGGGTGACAGCACAGCATGCAGGGGGTGTGTCCACTGCCATGCAACACATATCCAGTGTCCTATATCCAATGTCACCGCCCCTGAAAAAGTGCAGTGAAAAAGCTGTCTGTGCATTACTTTTCCCATACTAGCTGCATCTCTGCTTCCACTGCATCGCCGTCCTTTCCTCACCTTTTGCTGTCAGAGTCTCTCTGTTGTGTAACATTAGAACAATAGATGAGGAGAGACTAGTTGTTGAGGCAACTCATCCATGGCATGTCATCACTTTATTTACCCGATTTCCACCCACTGTGCACACTGTGTGATCATCTTGTTGTTGTTGACATGCTGCGGTGCTTCCTATTGGTACCAGGAGCACCACTTGATGCAGCTCATATGATGCACCACTGCACAGCGGCGCCATTGTGTTTAAATCTTTACTCATCAAACAAACATTGTATGTACTCTTGAGGCCTATTAAATTGGAAAAAGGGATCTTCTTCTTCAAAGAGAAAGCGAAGCTGCTTTTGTAATATTTGAAATCCTGCATTGTTTTCATCAATGTTCACATCAGCTAGCAGTATTCTCCTTTCCTGCCTATATCAGCACATTGCAATATATCTTGGCACATGACTGCTGTCAACTCAGTGGAACTGGGTGAAAACTCTTGGCAGGAATGCCTATCGCTTCACATGCACTCTTGTGCAAACCAAATGTAGGCAGCTTTTGAAAAAAAACTTGCTCCATAGCACCCCTAGAGGTCAAATAAACCATGGGGAATGTTTAAATTGTAACCCAGCGTCATGAAAAGTTGTTGGGGCTACTGTCAGGTGATTCCTGGTGAGCTGCTGTCACAGGTCATACAATCATATGTTGTTGAAGCTGCTGTCCACACATTTAATCATCCATGAAGGGTGAGCTGCCAGCAGTATGCATCCATATGTTCACCACAGTCTCTAAACTGGCCTTTTCTCTGATGTAGCTGCTCCAGCAGTTGTGTTTGTTAGCTTTTCTGGCCACAAAGTGGGTCAAGTTCCGTTTCAACTGACAAAACAATGAAATGCAATCAAAATGTGTGGTTTCTAACTTACAGCACGTTGTATGGTGAGAATTATTCTCTCGGCTCGATGACTGTTTAAGTAGCATTCATCGGGGCTAGAGACTTACAACTCAGATTCAAGGACAGTGAACATGAGCCCAGGCCAAAGAAAATTAGTGGATTTTATTCCATGCTTGTAAATTAAACTCATAGTCAATGCAAAAATGCCATGTTTGTGGGATTACATATGGCCACATGTGGGATGTTTTGATGACCCAATGATTTCACGATATCTGTGGTGGCAAGCTGTTTGTGGAGTAATTCCACCACACACAAAAAGAAGTTGGAAGACATCAGCGATTTCCATCAAAATGATTGTGTTCTGCCTGAGGAAAAACAGTAATTGCCAACTAATTGAACTTCTTTATAGTGTTTAAAACACTCTCATCTGCCTTTCTGGTAACCTTAATTTTCTTCATTGTTCATCTCACAATACACTCTTTTCTTCTTTCAGTTGTCATTTTTTGATTGCTTGTCAAGCTTTAAGAAAGCAGGACTGTGCTACTGTGAAGAACAATGTTTTGTTGAAAAATTAGTGGACATCACCATTCTCCTCATCCCCAAAGTATTTTGGCTCAGTTTCCTAAATGATCTGAAACCAACACCAAGCTCAATGCATGGTTGGCAAAATGAGTGGATGGTTTGAGGTCCATATTAGCCTGATCATTCCTTAGTGTTTTGTAATGTGTTCTAACGTACTGGTGAAACTCCTCCAGTTACATTTTTCAAAGGTGGAATACAATTTCTGGATGAGCAAAGAGAGCAATGTGCCAAGAGCTGAGGCACACTAAGGCTATGGAGTAGCTAAGGGTAGAGCCTCAATGAGGAAGCAATGTGAGGTCAGGTGGGAATCCCTCCCAGTATGAAGTAGGGTAAGGGAATAATGACAGAGGGCAGGGTGGGAGCAGTGATATTCCAGGAAAGGTGAAGTCAGTTTTACAGAATGAGAAAGTGAGAAAAAACAACGAAAAAAAAGACCAAACACATCAAAGGCTATTAGGCAGCTAAACTATTTTTCTAGAAGCGCAATAAAAGGTATTCAGCATTCCCACACTGAATAACAGGATCTGATTCCAGGAAAAGTGTTTCCAGCCCACACATCCCCTCAGCCATTAGACACCTTAAACTTACTTCAGCATTCACCATTTTACCTCCAAGAAAAAAAATACCATTTGATATCACTTGTCTAATGAGCTATGACTCACTGCAAAAATCGTAATGTAAAATTCCTTATAACTTGTCTCTCTTTACCAATCTATGTATACTATACTGATTTGTGCAGGAGTAGGAAAGGACCAAGTCATGAGAAAATGATATGCTTCATTAAGAGGCTGTACTCCCTGAGCATGGCCCAGTGGATAATTTACTCCTTCGTGCCAAGGCCTTTTATTGTTTATAAGACCAATGGGGTTTCATTTGATTTAGGATAGGCAATATTGCTCAGAGTAGAAAGTGTGGCACACACATAAACTACATGGAGAGTATCGCAGGTTGTAAGATTTAGATCAGATTACATTGAGCAGGTTTTTTCTCAGGATTTCTTATTTATCCCCCTCTACGTAATTAGACTAAATACAAGCACCGAGTGGTCTAAGCCATATGCAGCACCTAAGGAAAATGTAACTGATCTTATACAAGCTGCACTTTTGTCAGCATAAATTAACAAGTAGAACTATAAGGGCAGAGAGAGTGCATACCTTCACTAAGGCCAATGATCAGTCTTCTGTCTGACCTGCAAACCAATATGTGTGTCTATATTTCCACAACAACTAGGATCGTGCTTAACTGAATCACCATTAGGGTCATCATGATACTAGAATTTCAAAATTTGATACCGTATGATACCCAGTAACAGATACTACTATTACCCGGAGCGGTGTCATACAACACAGGTACTGATTGACTGGTGTTGATTGTCATTGATTAACATGCCATATTGACCAGCAGCAGCCACTAATACAAAAAAAAACAACATCCCTGCAATGGTAAAAAATACAGTACAAGTACTGGGAATTCATACTGGGCATAAGACTTCAGTGTTATTTAATTGCTACTGAAGCACCTGAATGAGCAGAATCAATGCGTTGGTTGAGTTACCATGGCTGATACAACAGTGAAAACAGGATGCATTATGCCATTCCGGTAAATAGGGATAAAACACCCATTAGTGAGTTCTCACATCTGTACATTTGTAGGACAACATAGCTCACACAAGCTACAGAAATCAATCATCATTCAATATCCCTGATGCATGTTTCACTCCAAACTCTTCACCTGTGGTGTGTCAGCCAATGAGATCATCTTGTTGTCTCTCTCACACTCTCTCTGTGGCTGTTTTCCTTTCCTCTTACTTTCTGGACAATAAATCTTTCTGGTTCTCTAAGTAGATCCTGGGCGTTTGTCCCAGCCCCAGTGCCTTTCTCCCTGGGTATTTATGAAGTCTTTGTACTCATTTATCACACTGTGACACATCCTCCTTAACAAAGTGAATCAGTACTTCATATTAATGGAATTTCAATATGATGCACTGCAGCCATCCATGTCTATCTCTAAACATATGACCTCCACTGGGAGAAAGAAGAAATGTATATCTAAGCACCTCTCATAAGGCCTTTTCAGACATCTGTAACATTGCTAGTTTCATCCATCTGTTGAAGTGGTGGCTGTTTGGCATTCAAACATACTGTAGGTCACAGTTACATAAATATTCTGTAATGGCTCTTTGACAGAAATGACAGGCCCATTACAGATTGTGTTGAAATGCTTGTACGACATTTAGCACCTGGTGCACGAGAGGGAGCACAAAGGAAGTTTGGTCGTGACTCTTATTTAAATCCTATTTTCTGACATGCGTGTAAGAAAAAATGAGGTATCTATTTTGTCATGTGTGGGATGACGTGTTTGATGTGCAGTATAAACTATGTTAGAGAGATTCATTTGTTTTCCCTTTTTACTGTGAAGCATCATGAAAATTTCTCATCTTTCTTAATTCAGGTTAATGGACAACCAGACTCACATGTCAGTCGCTAAATGCTTTGCTCAACTTTTTAAAAATTACGAAATGAAAGGAAGTTAAATTTTGTCTTTATTTTTGTGTCCCACTGTGGACAAGAGTTTTGTTTAAGTACAGCTGTTTGTAGAAATGCAGGAATGTATGTATTTGTAGCTATGTAAGATTAATAATTAAATGTTACACCTTTCTGCAGGTTGTGCAGAGGATTGGACATGTTTTTTTTGTGCTTTAGAACATTACAAATCTAAAAATATGGTTTTATTTCTCTGACTAACTGCGTTGTTCATGGTTGCCCTCCCCTCATTCACTTTATAGCTCGCTCTACCACCGCTGCTTTCTCTCTTGTGCTGTGACCCAAGCACATGCATTCAAAATAACTATATATCAGGGCTTCTCAAAGTCCAGACCACAATCCGCATCTCGACCAAACAGCAATTCAATAAAATGTTAGTGAGGTTGAATATACAGTGTAGCAGGAGATCATTCACACGATCCTGTCTCCAGTTGATTGTGGTTTTGATGTGGCTTATTTCCCTATCGTTGACAAAGTTGTCATGGTGACAAGGGAGAGTGTGTGTGCTGTTGCTCCCGAGTTCACTCATTAATGTTACACTGGTGAATTCACTATCAACTCCCAAATCAAAGATTCTGAACAATTTCTATATCCGGGCTCGAATGTGTTTGACCTATTGCTCAAAAGTTATAAGTAAGTTGATTAAATGTTATTTTGTTATTGCCAATCATTCCGGACCTGTGACCTTAAATATAAATCAAATGCAGACCTTTGAGTAATAAGGTTGAGAGCCTCTGATATATGGAAATAGCCAATCTTTTCTCTGATGGTGTCATTCACCGGTCTAGGTCATATGTGTCAGAGGCATCATGAGACTGTTTCGTAACCAGTTAAAAGTTCAGTAATTTTAAGGGTGGTTAAATGTTACACTTTGTATATTAGGACACTAGGGTTTTGTCGATAAAATATACTCATGGCTGAGTTTAGGCACATAATAAAACGTCCTTCCGATGACTTGTTCCAATTTAAGTAATATGTCAATAAAACAGTTGATGTAGTGTAACCTCTGAAGCTCATATCAGTACAAAGGTGAAGTACTGGTGAGAGAACTGCCTCTAATGGAGTTAACTGATCAAACAATATCAGGGGTCACTTCTCAGAATTGTTATTTTTGTCCTGAAACTCCACCTTATATTTCCAGGTATGTGTTTGTTCAGGTTGACAGGTGAATAAAAACAAAAGACTCGCTCCCCCCCCACTGTACCTCCCATGTTATAATGCTAAGCAAAACATTTCACAGTCATTGAAGTTAGATGCACGCTATTGACAATCAAAAGTATTTTCGGTTTCTATAAGGAATTCCTGTCACCTGACCCTTTCACCTGAGTGTTAAGGCATTAGTCTGAGTTTTTATTAAATTGGAGTAAAATTATGAGGAGCCACAGTCAGTGGTCAACAAAGTACTCACATCCTATACTTGAGTAAAACTAGAAATACTGTCATCAAAAAAAGCTCAGTAACAAGTAAAATCCTACATTGAAAATGTTACTTAAGTAAAAGTACATTTTCATTACATGTACTTATAGTATTAAAAGTAAATGTACTCACTATGCAGGGTGTTATATTATTATAGTATGTTATACTTGTTTTAAACACTAAATGTGATAGCATTTACTGATTTATAGTAATAATTCTGCATTAATGGAATGGGAAATTCTCAAGTAAAGTACAAAAAGTACAGTATTTGAGTAAATGTATTCAGTTAACTTTTACCACTGGACAGTCACACATTAGGACTTTTATTGAGTCTAAATCTCTTATCTTTCAGATCCAAATGAAAATGTTCATCCAGCTAAAACTTTTTCTAAATAAAAGAAACAAAGATTTGATCCAATGTTGTCATTTTAGTGGATGTGCAGTGTAACAAAACAGCACGCAGACGTTAGGATAATTGTGCTGAGCCAGCGTTTTGGCAGCGTGTCCGCTATCTGTTCTGGATTGAGTTTAAAAAGAGGGGGGGCAGGCGTCAGCCACTGTGTAGGTCTCAGTTTAGACTGAGAGAGGCACGAAGGAAACTGTTTCTCCCTGCATTCAACATCTTCATCGTTGCAGATTGCCTTTGCATGTACAAAATGGTCCCCGTACAGTGCAATAAAAGCCTTGTTGAGAGGACAAACACATACAAACAGCTTAAAATATACCGCAAGTTTTAAAATGTTACACTCCATTTCTAAAAAACAGTGAAACTGGATCAAATGAGAAATGAATTTCCTTTCTCCGAGAAGCCTCAGAGGTAAACACTGGCCGAGCAAAGTCAATATTTACTGCATTTGAGGCTTTTATTTCAACAGGCCAGGCACTGCAAGGCCATATTTGACCTTTCTCATTGTCTGGAGCCTTTTTCTGTGTTGTTTATCTCTCGAGCGCTGCACTTCAGTCAACCCTTGAACTCATGTAGACATCTTCTGTTTGCCTCTTTTGACAAAAAGCTGATCGAGATGAGAGATTGTTGCCTAGCAACCGGTCAACAAGGCTGGTATCAGAAGAGTTGAGTGTGACTGCCAGAAATGGCTCTTTCTTTTTTGCCATTTACACTCACAGTATTTCCATCCAATAGGTTTGTATGTAATACACTAGCTGTGTTATCATTGGCTTCGGACACAAGAACCCCTGATGACAAATATGGTTGCACAATCAGATTGTAGTAGGATGAATATAAACTGCATCCAAGTTAAGCACGCAAACTTGGAATCTGCTTACAGTCGACTGTGGCACAGCGCAGATTTTTCCGATACGTCAGCGTGATTTTTGTCAGGGGATTTAAACCATCTTAAAAGCCAATTAGAGATGTTGGCGGTTTTATTTTGAATGAATCCAAATCTTTCAGTTTCATCAACGTTTCCCATATGCTTGCTCAGCATTAGTACCAGATGTCACTAGCAGAGCGCACAGAGAAGCTGATGATGTGACCAGGGGCTGATGTAGTATGTTACAACTTCCTGAATATAATGACCCCGGCTTAAATGTCATTATCTTAACTCTCTGTGGCACTTCACTCTCAATCGCTTTACCTTACGTTGGCCGTTAACTGTTGGAGGGTGAGAAGATTTCATCATTGTTATATGAAACCGAGGCTTTCACTGGGCATACTGTACTTTATAAGTGGTAGTGTGTGATAGTTGCTGCTAGAAATGTAAGAATCTAATTTGCCGTGGAAAAAGCAAATGTACAAATGTCAATTCAAAGGAGAAAGCAAGAGTTAGACTTCATTTTTGTAATCAACCAATTTTATGAAAATTCTCTAAATGTTATGCCATCTGTCAATACATTGAGGCTTCCCTAAGCAGATTGCAGTACATAGTTTCAATCTTTAAAGTTACAACTGCTGTGTAGGTTTCTTTTAAAGACGTAGTTATTCTCTCAGAAGTCGGAGGCTCAGCAGTTTGATTCCCTGCTATTTCAGGCTGCATGTTGACATTTCCTTGGACAAGATACAAGAGACACCCCAAATTACTCTTGATGACTTGAGTGTGTATGATGAATCATTGGCACCTTGCATGAATGTGTGTGAAAGCGTTTTGCGTGGTCAAAAAGACAAAAGAAGGTGCTAAACAAATGCAGTCCATTTACAATTTAGCTCAGCGCACTCAAAGCAACAGTGTGGCTCATTGATGTGTTTTAATCAGTTATGGACAGTGACAGTGATCTAATGAGGAAGAGGTTTTTTGACAACATACATGAGGTGATACTAAAAGCTACAAAATTGGGGTTACACAAGTATAGTGAAAAATGAGCCATTATGCAGCTGGTGTAGGTTATAGTACTGCATCTGCATCAACAACTATAAAAAAAGTGTCTAAAAAGCTAAATATCTGGGCTTCTACATGATCTGTGAAGTATCACTACAACCTTTTATTGCTTTTATTATTTCATGCTGCTTATATGTGCTGTAGAATTGTATACAGTAAACTGTACAGTAACTGTATTGTCAACTAAATCTACTCAGAAATGCATTCCTATGGTGGCTTTTGCATAGAAACAATGGTTGGCAAAGCAGTGATTATTTTATATTTTTGTTCTAGATTTTATGTATATTTTTTTTGGTTCAGAGGTCTTAAAATATTTAATATAAACAAATACATTGAAGCACTGCAAACACTGTGCTGCCAGCAAAAACAGATCATGTTAAGTCTAGTTTTTGTATGTGTATGTGTGTGTGTGTGTGGGGGGATTGACCCTTTAGTCAAGGGTCAATCAATGCAAACAATTGAAAGGCGATTGTGCCTCTAGAAAACATGAATTATGTACCGTGTGTTCAGTCTCTATACAGTACCTCTTCTCCTCTCAGCTGAATCTACAAGGCAGGACATGTCCAGTTGGTCCGCAGGTTTCCTTTTTGTTTTTACATTTACTTCCCTGTGGATGCAGAAATGTTCTACCTCCTTGCGAAAAGAAGAATGTTCAACTTGGGGTTCTTTGTTTGAACTTGTCCAATGTGCAATTATGCTGGATCATTTGTTCTTGTTACGTGGGTGGTAAGTAGGTGTGTCTTTGAGCTAATTATATATGTGGGTACTCATGGGTTGGGGACATGACAGGGTCTCTTGGCATGGGAGTCTAATATGAGAAAAAAAGGCATCTGAAGCAGTGCCAAGGGCGCGAGTGTATCTTGCAAACATCCATGTGTGAGTCTCTTTTTGTAATACTATTGAGAGTAATCGCTCAAGACTTAGAATTTAGCTCCATTCTGTCTCTTGTATGTCCTCATTTCCCAATCTGTCATCGCTGTATCTCATTCCAGCTCTCGCCTCTTTCTCAGCAGTCTCTGTCTCCCCTGGCCTTTTGGCCTGGTGTGTCTGTCACGTACTGAGGGACAGACTATGTGGCCAAGAGGCTCCATCCTCAGAGAGCCTAAATGTTTTTCACCATAACAAATGCCGGTGCTGTCAAAAGGTACCATAGCTATTCAGTTTCTGTGTTGACCAAGCTTTTATAGGTTATGAAGTAAGACTTAACAATGGCCACATCACAGCTTGACTGTTTATACAGCCCAGGGTAAAGCACAGGTCAGGCCAAGAGTTATTCTAATGTATGTTTTTGAGCGATCCTTAAAGCTGCGAGCTTTTTAAGTGAAAAAAAACACATCCTATTAACAACAGTGAACACTCTGACTGACCTCTTAAAGCATGGGACCAGCGAAATTCCCCAAAAGTGCAGCTTGGTGGTTTGGTTTCTTTCCATGTTTAATATTAGGCAACCAAAATCACTTGGTTAAGATTATGGGGAAAAATGCAATCATAGGTAGATAGAAAATAGGCAACTTTGTTGGGAATGCTTTGTGTTCAACGGTCTCCATCTCAGTCCCTCAGTGATATTCGTCAGTACTGAGTCCATCTGGTAAGACTAAATTATTGGTCGGGGCATATAAAAGTGTCCAGTTCCCATATTTGGGTCCAAAGGAGTCATAGAATTCATCCAAACTGCAAATCAAACTTAAAATCGATCAGACACAGGCTTTTATACATGTCATGTGTAATTTTAATACACCACCGTAAAACTGCTATTGCTATTTTTATATGAACAATAGAGCAGATAACTATGTGTATGTGTAACGGGTCATTCATATTAAAGAGCCCGCAGAGGATTAGCAGACTCTGCAGTTCCATTCATTTCTTCTGAGCTCTTTTAACATCTATAACTCGCTGTTTTGCTTTGATGGCACCACAACGTCTTATTTTGTTTCCCATGCACTACTCTCCTCAGCGGAGCCTCCACACACAGCAAACAAGCTCTGAAACCCCACCGTCTACCTGCCCGGCACTAGCTTCTGAACATAGTGGAGCGTTTAGCTCCTAAAATCTAGATAGTTGCCTCTACAGCTGGTGTGGAGCACCTCAAATGAGAGTGAATACTGGAACTCATTGGGTGGCCAGAACTCCAAACAAATACTATGTGTAATGTCAGTATCTGCTGGATGCATTTAAAAGCAGCTGTATGCTAGCACAATTTTTCTCCACTTGGGGGAAGTGGAAACAAGCAGTAAACACATATGATGTATTACCATAAATGGAAATGGTGACCATGTTAGCAAACCGTTTCCTCTACACACTTAACAGAGCAGAATAAGTATTCATTTGAAACCATTTTTCAGGAAACTGCAGTGATAATTCGTAGTAGGTTCACCACTATGAGTCCCACCATTAAATTCCTTAAGATGATCGGTTGAAATGGTACCTTCTACTGCTAACATTTTAGCCCAAATGTGCCAAGTTACTACCGCTATCAGTAAGAGTAATAATAGGTTTGACTTGTACAGCACTTTTCTAGGTACCCAAAGATGCTTTATTTTTCTCACTGAAGTTGCCTTAAACCAGATAATTTGAACAATTTTTTTTTGCTGATACGATGAAATTCTCTCCACCTCCCTCCTTCATTCCTTCACCTCTGTATCATTCTAATTTGTACTTTCTCGCTGTTGTAAATGACTTGTTGACATCATCCGATCTATCCTGAAACCAGCATTTATTCATTATGTCCTCCTGCTAACCAACTACAATACCAGCATCACGTTTTTGCCACTCTTGCTGCCTTAGTGGCATTTCGAGGCCAACCACTGTGACGGGTCAATGAGAGGAAACACAGCAGCACCCCTGTGGAGACTCTATAACCCCCGGGCCATGACCACACTGTCTGCTGCGCCTGCAGTAAAAATACAAGGCACCATGTTTAATTGCACGTCTGTCTACTTCTTGACAGATCATTAGTGCCTTTATATGTCTCTAATAATAAGCTATTTGTTATCATTAGGTATGTGGATAAAGTGGAATGTTCCCTGTGGAATGTTGTTAAGTGGGACCAGAAGCATTTTGAATGGCAAAAGTCTTAACTAGAGCTGGTGGTGGTGTTGCATGTTGTTAAAGTCCTGCTGTGGACAGGAGGGCCTTTTTTTCTCTCCAAGGTAGTAGCTGTATCTGTATATATCTGGGATTTCAATCAGGAACAATTATATATTGACACATGCACAACTGATCAGAAGAGGAGCAGCTTCTGGTGAGTCCTGGGTGCTGATGGGATGAATGGAGGTGAATGGGGTAGAGGAATGTCAATCAAAAATTTACACTGAAATGACAGCTGACACTGCATAGAGGAGAACAGATTTATGTTATGTTCCCAGTCAAAACGAACTGTTTCAAAGGTTTTGTATATGAAATTATATTAATTTACATACAATTTTGTGTGTTTTATTCATCTTTTGTACACTCGTAGTGTTCCAAAGTGACCGATCATTAGAAATTAATGGGGGAGACCACACACACACACACACACACACACACACACACACACACACACATATACATATATGTATTATTATAGTTTTTTTAATAAGTCTTAATGGAAAGGTCAAATTTGACCTGGAACAGCAAATTGATTAACATTTAACAAACACAACATGAGGTTAAACTTTGACAGCTAAGACATGATTGGCTGGTAGAAATCAAATTCTAGTTGGGTTAAATAAAATTATCTAATGTTTCAGATCAATAAAATAATTATTTGTAGCTATACATTAAGTTTATCTTAGGTTGAATCATTAACAACCCAAACCACAGAGTAAATAACAGTGTATCTGCAGCCAGTTCTGAGAGACTTGGCAATGGTATATGGAAAAAGACACACAGCAACATGCAATTAAATAGCTACCTTACCTTATCACGTGGCAGCAGGTAAAGTTACAGGATTTGAATTGTGTTTTATGGACAGGTGGGGCTACACTTAACAGCTGCTGATACTGTAATGGTTTAATGGTGAAAACAGCTACAAATCACCGTCCCTAACATCATTCCTGACGTCATTCGAAGATTACCGTAATTCAGTAACTCTAGGTGGTGACATATCCTTTCCTAAAGTTGGCAAGTTATTTTCAGACCTGGATGAAGTAGCTGAAGCAAATAATTCTTGGCAATTAGTTTGAAGAGGAAGTCACAGTATGAAGCGAGCTCATAGAGCACCTACTAGTTATCAATTCCATATTTATTAAATCATAAGAAAAAAACGTCTGGATTTATGAAGTCAAATTTTCTAGAGAAAAAAAAAGTTGTTATTTTTGTCAAGGAACCATCACTTGGCAAGCTTAGATCTGTGCCGTCAGTGTAACTAACTGTTGTGACGTGCATCAAGTGTCTTTTCAAAACAAAGCACAGATGATCATATGCAGAATTTATGAACATTACTCCATGTCCTGTCCTCTTACAGCTCAATGGTTCCAGAAAACATATTACTTTTATCATATTCCAAGAAGGATTAAAAGGATAAAGATGTTTAAACAGTAGTTATAAATATGGGCAACTTTTAAACATTATTTCAGAGAAGCATGCTTTTTTTAATCCTTCTGCATCTTTGGAATTATTTGGGAGTTTTGCAATGTATTTTTGTGTTGCATTAAAAATAGTGTTTTTGAAATTTGATAGAGGGAGGCAAAGGAAATGATAAGTTCAGGGTCCCACAAGGCTGCTCTGTCATATCTGACAAGATACACACAAGCACATCTTTTACACAATAAAGAGAGACTGAGGAAACACTGTCAATATCAAGTTCACTGGTTCTCAAGGTACATTAGACACTCTGATTGTCTGCATCGCTCTGTCTGGTGTTTGCATCTAAGCTTCTTTTGTCATTTCAGAAACACATTATCCCCATACTCAGGTGTCTGGAAAGCAAAGGTATCAGATTCCATCCTAAACAGATGAAACATAATAGAAAAAAGGCTGTGTGGGAGCTTTGATATAGTTACTGTAATTATAAGAATTTTCAGCTGAATATTAGAATGTTCAGTGTTTCCCCTGGATGGAGCTGTAGCAGCAGTAGTGATGAGCAGGAGAATAGCATTTTTTTGCTGATCACATATATGAGTTTGTTGACTTAAAAGATAATTTTGCAACTGGGGTAGTATCATACCCTGCTTGTGAAAGAAATAGAAAAATATAATGTTTTATGGAAGTTATTGTAAGCTTAAGCATTTTCTATTTAGTGAACGAGTCCCGTGTCCTTTGCTGAACACAACTTTCTGGTCAGGAAGTCACCACCACAGCTGTATTTAAGACATGAAAAAGCTGTTTCGTGGTTACATCTTTCACAACAGCCTCCGCATGACTTGCTTTAGTCTATGTGTTATTTTAAGGCTGCTTTGGTGACACACCTGCAAAACCATCCCTCATTCTTTCCTCTTCTGGTATCGACAATTAAGAGAGTGAAAGAAGAAGGGGGCAAAGCTCAGTGTTTACAAGTGTGTATCTCCTCAGCAGCTATGCGCCCACGGCAGACAGAGGAGGTAGCGCATGACAGAGAAGAATAAGTGGGGGCGGATTGGACATCGTTCATCAACCACAGGTATTTCTATTAATATCCTCCAATGGTGTCACACTCAGCCGAAAGCAGTTGAACAGTGGAGACATGTCAGTCATTGTTTGGTCTGTCTTCCACTGGGTTTCGGGGAATGCAGTGCACAAGGTACACCTGGAGGCAAGACATGGATTTGTCTGACACTGTTTAGCTTAAGTAAAATTACCCAAGCTGAACTATGTGTGTGTTCTGACTCAGCCAGGCTGCTCTCAGTCAGTCAACTAACTCAACCAATCTCAATTAAATTTGACCTGCAGTGGTTGTTTAAGTGAGGATCAGGAGTGAGAGCATGCTAATTATCTTTTATGTATTCATGTTGTACAATTATTGCTGTTATTATGAGAGTCCCCAGATCCTTTACATGAATAAAAATAAAAAAATACCCAATTACCAGTAAAAGTACAGAAGAAGTATTTCAGTATACATACTGTATAAGTGTATCACATGTTGGTTTAATATGGTTTATATGGCACCATTACACATGCATAACATTATAAAAAAATAAAATAAACGATCAACATTTTAAACAGTATTAGAAATTCATTAATTCATTCATTTTCTCCCACTTATTCCTCATTAGGGTCATAGGGGTCTGCTGGAGCCAATCCCAGTCTATCGTGGGGCACACACACCATTCACTCACACACTCAAACCTATGGGCAATTTAGAATCTCCCATTAACATCATCATGTTTTTGGACCGTGGGAGGAAGCCGGAGAAAACCCACGCTGACACAGGGAGAACATGCAAACTCCACACAAAAAGGTCCCAGACCAAGGACTTGAACCTGTGACTTTCTTGCTGGGTGGAACAGCGCTAACCACTGCCCCACCGTGTTAACCTAGTATTACAAAATTCAAATATATTATTTGTATGTCATGTCTTCATTTAAAAAGTAACTAAAGCTGTCAGATAATTGTAGAATTGTTGAAGTAGAAATTAAAGTGTTTCCCTCTGAAATGTAGTGGAGTGGAAGTATAGAGTAACATCACATGGTACCTCGTAACAGTAATTAACTACAGTAGTTGAGTAAATGTACCTATTTAATTTTTACCACTGGATATTAGTATTTATAAAACAGAAAGCCATTCATTGCAGACAATTGAAGTTTGGTACATGTGGAAGGTCACTTTTGGAATGCCTGGACACTCCCCATATAACTGGATTGTGAATCAGGTTCACAATTCTTCCGTCTGTCTGAAAACAATAGCTAGGTGTCAGTATGATTATTCTAACAGGTTCCTGTTGGCTGTAATCATTCCTCCTGTCCTGGTCAGTAGTTTAAAGATGGATTTAGTCCCACCATCATTCACACATTTAAGGAAAGATGGCAGTTAAGCAAAACCTCTTACAGTGTTCATATGGGCACTAATCTGGAAATTGTGAACCTATCCTCTAAACCAGAATAGAGTTGTGGAGACGTTTGATTTCAAAATTGTTATTTCATGTCAAGTTGATGTTGATTAATGACAGACCGGTATGACAGATACCGCCTCGGGAGCTGTGGACGTCAGAGGCCTGATCACTGAACAGGTTGAATGGATAACAGACATACCATGAGGTAAGTATCAACAACCGTTGCTAATTTGCATTCTTTGGCTCTTACACTACGTTCAGTGGTGCTGCAACTGTACAAACTCAAATGCTTCGATGTTATCACTCTATTAAATGGGCCTTATCAGTGGTTATCAGCCTCTTAGCTATAGGTTAGTAGGATGTTTTGATAATTGAGGACCGCTACCATCCATCCATCCATAGTAATTCAGACCCAGGACGTGGTGATTTAGTTCACAGGGCTTTTATTAGCATGAACGAGGGTTGGATGGAAGGTTTGGTAAATTATTAGATGGACAGAAATTAAAAAATTTGCAGGAAATGACTGTTTATCTCCACTTTTAACCGTACATACATAATAGATACCTTACGTCAAACTTTATCAATCCATCATGTCGGATATTTTGAAGTGATCATTTTAACCCAAAACATTATATTTTCCTTTTACCAAGTGTTTTTACTGCCTAAACCCAACCACACCTTAACCACAATGTTGTCACACCATAAAACATGAGCAAGCAATGTGTGTAGCTCTGAGAGTACCAGCAAAGACCAGAGAAGAACAAAACACAGCTGTAAAGAGGAAGTCACTGTTTACAAACTGATGTGATTCCATCTCCGTCCATAACAATAAACAGCTGGCACGTAATATCAGTTTGACACAATCAAACACATGGTTTGTGTGAATGAAAACAAATGTTTATAAGAAGAGTAAAACATTCTCATACATTAATAATTTGGCTGTTCCAACCAACCCCCAAGTACAGTATACAGTGCATCCGGAAAGTATTCACAGCGCTTCACTTTTTTTCACATTTTGTTATGTTACAGCCTTATTCTAAAATGGATTCAATTCATTTTTTCCTTAACATTCTACACACAACACCCCATAATGAAAATGTGAAAACGTTTTTTGAGACTTTTGGAAATTTATTACAAATAAAAAACTAAGAAATCACATGTACATCAGTATTCACAGCCTTTGCCATGAAGCTCAAAATTGAGTTCAGGTTCATCCTGTTTCCACTGATCATCCTTGAGATGTTTCTACAACTTAATCGGAGTCCACCTGTGATAAATTCAGTTGATTGGACAGGATTTGAAAAGGCACACACCTGTCTATACAAGGTCCCACAGCTGACAGTGCATGTCAGAGCACAAATCAAGCATGAAGTCAAAGGAATTGTCTGTAGACCTCAGAGACAGGATTGTCTCCAGGCACAAATCTGGGGAAGGGTACAGAAACATTTCTGCTGCTTTGAAAATCCAAATGAGCACAGTGGCCTCCATCATCCATAAATGGAAGAAGTTCAGAACCACCAGGACTCTTCCTAGAGCTGGCCTGCCATCTAAACTGAGAAATCGGGGGAGAAGAGCCTTAGTCAGGGAGGTGACTAAGAACCCGATGGTCACTCTGTCAGAGCTCCAGCGTTCCTCTGTGGAGAGAGGAGAAGTTCCAGAAGGACAACCATCTCTGCAGCGATCCACCAATCAGGCCTGTATGGTAGACTGGCCAGACGGAAGCCACTCTAAGTAAAAGGAACATGGCAGCCCACCTGGAGTTTAACAAAAGGCACCTGAAGGACTCCCAGACCATGAGTAACAACATTCTCTGGTCTGATGAGACAAAGATTGAACTCTTTAATGTGAATGCCAGGCATCATGTTTGGAGGAAACCAGGCACCGCTCATCACCAGGACAATACCATCCCTACAGTGAAGCATGGTGGTGGCAGCATCATGCTGTGGGGATGTTTTTCAGCGGCAGGAACTGGGAGACTAGTCAGGATAGAGGGAAAGATGAATGCAGCAATGTACAGAGACATCCCGGGTGAAAATCTGCTCCAGAGCTCTTGACCTTAGACTGGAGCGACGATTCATCTTTCATCAGGACAACGACCTGAAGCACAAAGCCAACATCTCAAAGGAGTGGCTTCAGGACAACTCTGTGAATGTCCTTGAGTGGCCCAGCCAGAGCCCAGACTTGAATCCGATTGGACATCTCTGGAGAGATCTAAAAAATTGCTGTGCACTGATGCTTCCCATTCAACGTGATGGAGCTTGAGAGGTGCTGCAAAGAGAAATGGGCAAAACTGCCCAAAGATAGGTGTGTATAAATGTACCAAGCTTGTGGCATCATATTCATAATACTTGAGGCTGTAATTGCTGCCAAAGGTGAATCAACAAAGTATTGAGCAAAGGCTGTGAATATGTATGTACATGTGGTTTCTTAGTTTTTTTTAATTTTTAATAAATTTGCAAAAATCTTTTTTTATGTTGTCATTATTGTGTTGTGTGTAGAATTTTGAGGAAAAAAAATGAATTGAATCCATTTTGGAATAAGGCTGTAACATAACAAAATGTGGAAAAAATGAAGCACTGTGAATACTTTCCGGATGAAATATACACTGTATATACGAACAGTTACATTTATACAAGCCAAGTTCCTCAATAATTCATGTTGTATGATCCACTGAAATCAAGTGATGCCGGTACATACAGTAAACTAAGATGATTACAAATTATTTTTTATTTTTTAAAATTAAGTGCTAAAGAATGATCGAAAGATACAAAATCAAATAAAATGTGCTTGTGTGTTGGTGAAGAAACACACATAACACAACACATGTCATATCTTTTACATTTTCTAACCAGTTGAGGCAAGTGGAAATTTTGTGCCTAATTGCACTTTACTGGTTATTATCATCATTCCACAACAGTACTGTGCAAGACAAAGAACACCGTGTACCAAAAACAATATATCATACCATATGTCAATACATTAATCAGCTTCAGGGAAGCTCTTCATCAACTGAACCTGACTTGTACTGTCAAATAAAGAGGGATAGAAGATAGAATACATAGCTGGATTGTAAAATGCGATGAAAGTTGTTTTAATGAAAGCCATTAATTTTATACCAGTCTCACAGCCCATTGACAGATTAGTCTCTGGGTGTGACCTTCACTATTCCTGTGCATCTCTCTAGCTTCCAGGACACCAGAACACAATAGAGACTGCACTATGACTGAGTTCTAAAATTTATAACATGAAACTACTTGTTTACATGTCTAGAATTTCTAGGATAGCAGTATATCTTATTATAGCATGATTAAAACTGCCAGGGAACCTTTGTGAGTACGTATTGTTCTCAGTGCCATTTGTTTCCCTGTTTGTTTATCACAGCATTACAGAAACACTGCTGAGAGGATTTGTGTAAAACTTGGTGGTAGAGTGTAGTATTGGCCAAAGACAAACCCTTTACATTCTTGGGAAGATCCCACTTAGAAATTAACACATGTACTGTTTTAGTGGCTATTGGTGGCTCCTGCTGGTCATTTGAATACTTAAATGAGCAGCTGACAGAACTCTGTCCTGGTGACTCAGCTTGGCACCATCCTAATAGCTTGGAGATATGGCCACACATATTTGTGTGCTGTTAGACAGGAGACCTAGCACCAATAGCACCACATGCAGATGACACTGACCTTTATACTCTACAAGACTGGTGTGCAATAAAGCCTTACTGACTTGTTCATACACATTAGCACCAAAGCAAATAATTAATATTACCGATATACCGATATATATCAAATGTTTATTTCTTTTAATTTTGATGATTATAATATGTCAGCTAATAAAAATCCCAAATTCAGTATCTCAGAAAATTAGAATATTACTTCAGACAGATCCAAAAAAAAGATTTCTAGAAATGAAAAGTATGAACATGAAAAGTATGATCATGTACAGCACTCAATACTTACTTTGTTTAGTTAGTTTACTTAGTTTCTTTGGAACTGCTCAGGTGTTATGAGAGCCCAGGTTGTTCTGATAGTGGCCTTCAGCTCTTCTGTTGTTTCTGGTGTATCACATCTTCCTCTTCACAATACCCCATAGATTTTCAATGGGGTTAAGGTCAGGCAAGTTTGCTGGCCAATTAAAGTAGATTGGAGGATCCTGGAAAATCGTTTGGAGCAGGCACCATTCAGAAAAAAAAAACTAAATTCAAAAGGCCAAACCCAAAGCTAACCTGTGCTAAGCATGTCTCATGGCTCACTCAGGTAAGAAAATTCCTCATAACATCATAATGAACCTAAATGACAAATATGATAATTGTTTGAAGTCATATGTATTAGTATATTCGATTTTCTTTTAATTACTATGATTCCTTTTTTTTATAGGTGTCGTAAGAACAGCTAAATGATTGATGGATATTCATCTTGTTGCTTTGAGCAGTTTGTATCACCATTACATTTATTGTACAGTAGTGTGCAGAACATAGAACATACATCATAGCTAATGTTAGCGTATCTCATTCATACATGTTTTAAACATGTAACTGATTGACAAGTGTGCTTTGTTTGATGTTTAGCTGTGTTATATAAATTGTTTATTTATTTAGAGTGTTTTTCTTCCCTTCCCCTTTCTATTAATGTATTTGGACAAAGGGCACCTTTTGTGTCTTGCCCTCATGGGGCTGTGTCAATGGTTGTCTTTTGGTCAGGTCAGCAGTCGTCCCCATGATTCTGTAGCCTACAGAACTAGACTGAGAGACCATTTAATGGACTTTCCAGGTGTTTTGAGTTAATTAGCTCATTAGAGCATGGCATCAGCTATCTTCAATATTGAATCTTTCCACAATATTCAAATTTTCTGGGATACCCAATTTGGGGTCAGTTATAATTAGCAACATTAAAAGAAATACTTGAAGTTGACATCTGTGTGATATGAATGTACACATTGTACAAGTTTCACTTTTTGAATGGAATTATTGAAATAAATAAATGTTTTCATGATATTCTAATTATATGACCAGCACCTGTTCTTCATGAATCTGGACTTCAGTCTTTGCTTTTAGTCTTTGCAAATACACAGAAAGAAAAAAAAAATAGGAATGCAGTGCTTGTGTTTGTGGTAGATATGTGCGTGTGAGTCTGTAAGAGAGACACATTTAGGAAAAGAACAGGGGAAGATTAATATATGTTGGGTATGGCGCAAATCACTATATGGCTATAGTTACAGTGTGCCTCGGGCTGATACTTGGCTGAATCCATATTGTTAGAGCTGTCAGTCACAAAGTGAACATGCATGCCAAGAGGCAGAAGCCAGCCCTTCCAAATAAAGATGGACATTTTCTTGGCGTCTATCCCAACAACGGCTTTAAGCTCATGTATTCTCTCTCACCTGGGGACAGACGGGATTATGTTAGTGCCAAACCAGCTTTGCGTTATGTGTTTGGAATATACAAAGGTAGTGGCACCAGTCTATTAGAGGAGTTTTTATATAACAAATGGATATCTGCTGCTTTCCAGTGATGAAAGCTGATAAAGATTAAATAAAAGTAAATCCTTGCACTTTTCAAACTGTCCTATTGTTTGCATGTGTATACAAACATCTGTACCAGTTTAAAGGTTAAATAATGATAGCATTACCCTAAACATTAGCAGTGGTAGACGAAGTGCTCAGATTCTTTACACAATTTAAAGTAGAAATACTGTTGCATGTATAGTAAAATGTACTTAGTTTTAAAAGTGGAAAAACTCATTATGCTCACTCTGCTATATTACGATAGTATATCATACTACTTGTTTTTTTATCACTAAAATACATGTGAGAACATTTTAATATGTTGGTTCATGAATGAGGAGTCAATTTAAGGTACTTTGGGTAGAGTAATGGTAATATTACTGCATCATCATATTTGTCACACAGTGTGTAGGGAATTTGAAAAAGAAAGAAAAGCAACATTTTAATAGAATATCATACACCCACTTATTCCTCATCAATCCCAATCCCAGCACGAGGCAGGGATACAGCCCAGATGGTTGCCAGCCTATGGTGGGGCACACACCATTCACACCTACAGGCAATTTAGAGTCTCCAATTAACCTCAGCATGTTTTTGAACTTTGGGAGGAAGCCGGAGTACCCGGTGAAAACCTACACAAATATGCAAACTCCACACAGAAAGGTCCCAGACCCATGACCAAGGAGGTCTTTAACCTACGACCTTCTTGCTGTGAGGCAACAGCGCTTACCCCTGCGCCACCGTGTCACCCTAGACCTCTTTTAAAGTAACTTAAGCAGTCAAAATTAGTAGTGTAAATGTAGTGGAGTGGAAGTATAAATTAGTCAGTCAGTCAGTCAGTCATTTTCTATACCTGCTTATTCCTCATTAGGGTCACATGGTCTGCTGGAGCCTATCCCAGCACGTTACAGCGAGAGGCAGGGATACACCCTAGATGGTCGCCAGCCAATCGTGGGGCACACGCACCATTCACTCACACACTCGAACCTACGGGCAATTTAGAGTCTCCAATTAACCTCAGCATGTTTTTGGACTGTGGGAGGAAGCCGGAGTACCTGGTGAAAACCCACGCAGACACAGGGAGAACATGCAAACTCCACATAGAAAGGTCCCAGACCCAGGACCAAGGAGGTCCTGAACCTGCAACCTTCTCGCGCCACCGTGTCGCCCATATAAATTAGTATCAAATGGAAATATTTAAAGCACAAATTCCACAAAATGATGATAATGATATGATATCATAAATGATACGACCAGGACGGTAAATGTAATGGTCAAATTAAACAGGTCATATAATTTGAAGTGACCCTCACATAAAGAAACTAATTATTAAAAACCTCACAAATGTTTTGACATGCATAATCTCTACCCAAGAGCTCCATACAATATTCAGCCCACTCTGCTGTGAAAGCACTACATCACAACTTGTTAATGCCTGCCTAATATTGACAGCCTCTCTCTCTCGTGCTCTCTCTCTTTGTCTTTCTCTCTGTTTCTCTCTTGCCTGCAAGACATGAAAGGCCCTTGCTGCAGGAGATGTTTGACAAGTGCAACTAGTCTGAGCTATTCGTCTCTCGATGTGTTTTTACAAGATCACAAATCTTCCCTAAGCTCTCTTGTTTGAATTTGCGTGTGTCTGTTTAAGTCAGTGTGTGCATCCATGGGTGTACGTGTGTGCGCTCTCATGCATGCATGACTCAATGAGGACTGCTCACTGACTTTCAAATGAAACCAGCATTGGGTTTGATCAGCAAATCAGCTGTTTCTAATCCAGGTCATTGGGTCCACAAGGATAAAACATTGTAATCCTTTACACATTTGCTATAAAAGTTGTTTTTGATGCATTTATGTATATTTAAATCACGGTTTGTGATTTCAGTTGAGCACACCTGAATGCAGAATCTGATTATAGCAAACCCACTGTGCAGTTTCTCTTCAGTCATTGCATGAGTGCACTCTTATCATTTGTATTCTGTATTTCTTGGCATAGAGGCTCATTTTCAGTGAAATGGATGAATGACAGAAAGAGATTAAGATAAACCATAAGCCAAATGTGAAGCATAAGAATCCACTGAAAGCAGTGACTGACCTTTTGTGTTATTTACGACACACTGTTCTAGATTAGTCATGGATGTTATTAAAGCTTTAGTGTGCCTATGCAGTATAGACATGTAGTTGTGGTATATGCATCAATACACTACACTACATACACTGGCTTGACAGAAGGTAAGCCGGGAGACAATAGTCAACTAAGAGCTCCTCTCTGGCCATTTGTATTAGCTTGTGTTTTTTCAGCTGGACAGCTGCAGTGTAACTTAACCTCAATGCACCTGGAATCCTTCACCAAGCCGAGGATCCCCAGAGTACTGTTTAGTCCTTTAGGAGACCGGGCACTCGTGGGATACTCAGACTTGTAATTGCAGGCTCACACAGCATTGTTCATTGATTTCATATTGAGAAATGTTCTTTAAATGTGTCAATGTGTCATGTGTAGGGTAGATCACCATATAAGGGAGATTACATTGCCATAAATGTGTTGAATTTAAAGTAAAGAAATATCACTTAAGGCCTAAATTGGATATCTTTTTCTTAAAAAAGGTTCTGTAATATAAGGATGTTGGCTTGTATGAACATGATCTCTCTACACCTTGTATTTTATGTCTGTAATTGAAGTGACAAGCCTAATGAGCTGTTGCGCTGGTGTCAATTTGTATTCCTCCCTGGAGCCATAACTGCTGGCATAACATATTGTTGCTCAATGTAGGGAATGTTGTTACCAAGAGAAAAAAAATGTCTGCAGACAAACCCAAAAGTATTTTGCTGAAAAGGATTTGTAGACATACAGACACATGATGAGCAAAAACCTAAAGGAATTCTGGGAAACAGTGATAAGGATACATAACTGAATTCATGTCAGCACAGGGTTTACTCTATATCCCAGGTTTTAATCCTGAACTTTGGAATACTTTCACCTCCCATTATGCAATGGTACTGGCCACATCCCTGATGATCAGGTAGTTGACTTATAATATCAAGAAATTCAAGAACTTTTATTTCTTGTTGGTAGAACATACATTGTACTGCTAAACAAAGTCATTTATTTGTTTTTGGCCATGGGAAAATGGGAATAACATCAAGATACATAAAGTTCCCCCAACTACTGTATCACAGAACTATCTCTTCAAGCAAATCAGACAGGCTATTTTATACAGGTTAGATTCCCCTGAGTCTGTTTGAACATTTCTAGCATTTAATCCTGGAGACTGGAGTCTGCATCCTGTCACAGATCTGCAAATACCATTTCCTTTTTATTATTATCTATATTGATATTGTTGCTTTTCCATGTGAAACACATTATTGAACTGAATGTCTGTGTGCAGGGTTGGTTTGTTGTTGCATTGCTGTTTGCTGATATTTATTTACAGCTCTGTTCTTTTGTATGGTTTGGCCAAAGTTATTTTCTTTCCCTTTTTATTATTATTTGTCAGACGTGACTGACTGGCACCCCTCTCTTTTGCACAAAAGAGGTCAAACCCTGCAACACAGTAACTTGATCTTTTCCTTACCCTAACCCTACATTAACCATGATTTATTTGCCATGACCATGATCCTTTCATTGACATGCTTAACCATTTTGTAGAGAAAAAATACACACTATTTTGTTGAAAGATCTTTAAGGCGTTGTTGATTGAGGGTAATGTGGGGCTTTACAATGTCCTCTTCAACTGAGCTGTTTTGATTTCTTTAGGGTTTTTTAAAAATGTAATGAATTGCTTTAGCCAAAACAAGAAAAAGCAGAAAACCAGTCAGTAACTGCTGTGACCACCATTTGCGTCACGCAGTGCGACACATCGCCTTTGCGTAAAGTTGATCACGTCGTTGATGCTGCACAGCCAGAGGGAACATTTGCCCCAACGACCTGCAGTGAGGTCACGACCTTGGAGAAGATGCAGATGAGCTTCCCTGAGACAGATTCTGACAGTTTGTACAGAAATTCTTTAGTTGTGCAAACTAACTTTTGCATCAGCTGTCCAGGTGGCTGGTTTCAGATGATCTGGCAGGTGAAGATGCTGAATGTGGAGGTCCTAACCTGGTGTAGTTACATGTTTTCTGTGGTTGTGAGGACAGTTGAATGTACGGCAAAATTGCACACTTCCTTAAAACTTGCAGCATCTGTGTCATCATGTTGTTTAATAAAACTCCACATTTTAGGGTGGGCTTCTATTGTGAACTTGCTGTTTAATCGGCATCTTGATATGTCAAACATGTCAGGGATGAGAGAGAAATAAGACTTTATATGTATAGGAAAAAGTTTTGGACCTTGTATTTCAACTTGTGAAAAGTGGGCAAAAATAAAAGTGTTTATATTTTTGTTCAGTGTAAATGATAGTAAAGAGGGAGAAACATTTTCCTCTTCCCACTCCCATAGCATCAACCATACTGTAAATGCATTTTGAAACACACTTGGGAACTCAAACGGTGCTGTGTGTGTTAGTACCAATAATCCATCATTTTCCTATCTGAGATAATATCTGCTGATAGATGGGTTTTTAAGACACGAAGGGGATGGAGTTGCAATGGTCACCCAACTACCACCACCACCACCACCCTTCTCCATAATGACAGGTGCACAGTTGACCTTTCTCTGTACAATTTGGGATCAGATTGCGCTGTTGCAGCTCCCCGTATCGCTGCACTATGTGTTTAACCCTGTTAAACAGCTCTATCATGCTCATGGCAATCCAGGTTTTGCATTACACCAACTGCCGCACATATACAATGCTATCCTTGACTTGGAGATTAGAAGGAGATTTTAGCGATTTACCTCAAGCTCATTTTATCCATATAACACAAGGCATTTCTTTCTGTGCAATGCAGCAAAAAAGATGGTGTGGTTCACCATGATTAGGTGACTTTATCTTTATACTATAGACAAAAATTTCTCATTCTAATTGGACATTTCCCCTTCTTCAATATACCAATCTACTTATAAACATAGTATTTCCTAAAATTTGAAGTAATATGACAAACATAAATAGGCCAACATAAGATGAATAAAAGTATATTACCGCCACGTATTAACAGTTTTCAATCCTGGTCTTTCTGGGACTTTATGGACTGCTTATGCTTAACTGTTTACAAAAGTGGTGCACAGCAAGCCAAGCACTGCCATTTAATTAGGAGTCCATTTCATGGCTATCTGACATGCTGATAAAACTCTCCAAACAAATAGGCAGAGTTTCTCCAGGAGACTGACTGTGAAATTGAGTTGTTTTTTTTTTTTTAATGCAACCCCACTTGGCAAGGGCACCCATATCTGAAAACTTGGTCACTCAGTCACACACATGCACATGCAAGACGGAGGAATGAATGAAGGGATCAGGGAAACTGCCCTATATTCAGTCAACACACACATACATATATATTTATTTGGCAAGAATGTACAGGATCAAATGGTGCACACAGAGCATCCAGCTGATTCAGGTTAGAGAACCTTTGTTTCTGCTTCTGTTTTTCTCATCGGAGGTTCTTGCACCATGTTTGTGGAAGAAACTCAATCTCCAAATGTCCTCTGACGTGGGATATATGTTAGCCAAAGTTTTCGTTTAACTGTTAAAGTCATGAATTTAACCATTGTGCAGTCTGGAAAAATGCTCAGGATCTTCTGCATGACCTTAGATATGAGTTAGACACTGTGACTGTCAAAAGCTGATCTGCCACATATTTGCTTAGGAGGACTGTTAATCGAATTAGATGTGATGTGTCATAATAATGAGGAAAAAACAGCCCCGTGGACTTTTGGACTACAACTATAGAGCAATTTTTGCGGGCCCCTATTTTGTAAGTATCTCTCGCTCAGATAAAACAGTAACGCCCAGCAACAGGAGCCGTTGCATGCAAAAAAGTGATACAATTTAATATGCTCAATATGTGCATGAATACAGGCACTAAATGGCATGAAGAACACAGAAAAGGCTTCTGGATCAGCAGATACTCTGGATTGCAATGTGTTTCAAGCTTGGCACTCTTCCTCAGGCAGCATTAGTATCTCTTGCACACACTCAAGAGTATACTGGCAAGATGCGTGGACACGGGTGATGTGATAAACACAGTCTTTAGTTTTCACACTGGTCTATTGAACAACAGTTGGTGGCAGTAACAAGCCAAGAAATGCAGAAATGTGCCAACAGGGGTGAGGAAGAAGAAGGCTGGTAGCTAGCGAACATGGATGTAAACAATGTAGGTTTCAAATAGTTTTAGTAAATGAAGAGGCTCTGCAAATGTGGAAAGATGGCATTCAATATGTTTGTTAGCCCTCAAGGTTACAGCTGCTGTGTTTTGGTGAAAAACAGTGAAGGTGAAAAAAATCTTCAAAAGAATGAAAAAGATGACACCAGGTACTTTTAATAATTAACTGTGACAATGACTATTGGAATTATGATGTGTTTTCTTTTTCAAGAGAGTTAATCAATGAGTAGGGTAAATAACCCTTCGTGTCAGGTTGTTCTTTGACCTCCACATCATGCATTAAACACACTTCACTTGGTTATCAACACATATACCATCATGGTCATTAACCATTAATAAATGGTTTTCATGCTTTTTGCAATCAAAATTTTACATTTTCTACACAGTTTCCCTGTACTGGAAAAAAATATTACCATCCCATACGGTTCTCATGTAATGTTAATGTTACTCACTACTCTAGTAAATAGAATGGAGCTCAGACACGATTTGGCATTGAGAGATGGTGAGGCGAGCAAAGCTTATGGTTCCATCGTCGGTTATATAAATTCAATAAGAGACACAGCTACCAAACATCTGCTCATTTATTGTTCTGTTTTTTTACTTGGTTTCTTTCTTTTCTTATCCATTTATTTTTTCCTCTCCTGGGTCTCATTCTTCAAAATTGTCCTATTCTCTGAGTAGATTGAAAGAAATGTTCAAATCAGCCATCGGTGTGTTTTCCTTCCCAGTCCGGTCATTAGTTTATCAAGCTCATAACTCAGCTGATAAAAAGTAAGTTTGACAGCTGTGCTCCAGCAGATGAATTTAGAACAGGTGATTAAACTTGAGCCGAACTATGTGTGAGTTAAACGGTTTCGATACCCACCTGCCAATCAGACAAGAGTATTCACCCGGACCATGCCATTAATACAGAGGGTGGTAAGCGAGTCAGTGAATATCATTCTGGCCATCATTCAAAATAGTAGAAAAGAGAATGATGACGAAGAAAGGAGGTGAGAGTGCTAAACCTTTGGTCCCTGGTAAGTGTAAAAATTGTACATCAGTTCATGTACTAATTTCTATTCAGGAGGTATGAATTGGTGCTTCTATGCAAGTTTAAAAACTAAAAAGCAACAGTGAATAATAGCTATAAATCACAGTGGGCAATTTAAGGAAACTGGAAACAATTCAACAGCCAAAGATTTATATACATACATCAAAATGGCTTTAGTGAAAACCGGGATTATTTTCACCTGGATAGAAAGCATAGAATTATAGGGAAGAGGGGAAAGAGGGAAAAAGGTGGGGAAGATTGGTAACAGCTACAGTAGAGAGAGTAAAAAATAGTAAGATCGAAAGAAACAGGGACTGCAGCCCTGAATCAGAGGTATCGTATTCAGCCTAGTCCTGACAGAGTCTCCTCTCCAGGTTGAATAGGCCCATTGTTTGGACAAGGCCTCCATGACACAGGCCATTTCATTACAGAATGAGCCAGGGCAGAGGGAGTAGATGGTGGTTGCAATGTAACCCCCTGCTTCCCCCTCCACTCCTGTCAAAGAGCTTCATTCTCTCTCCCTGGGGGCTACCTGCATGAGTGGGAAGACAGCCATACGGGCGAAGCACTCTCAAAAACAAACAGGCACCCTCCATCACAGCAACACACAGAGAGAATCTGTCTTTCCGTGAAAAGAAGACGGTAACTAATAGTCTCTGATGTAATATGCCATGTCTCTCCTGTGACTTAGGGACCAGGAGTAGTAAAATCATGTCATAATGTCGATATTTCTCTCTTTGTCTTTCTTTCTCAACTACACACACATACACTTATGTATTTGCTTTATCTCAGATGTCTCCAGCAATTTCCAAATCTTGAGAAATTTATCATTTTAATTTAATCTAATTAAAGGGACATAAACAAAGCTGCCCATCAATGTCCCCTGCGTGCATGCAACAGCAGTGTGATTATCCACTAAAGCTATAATACATTTACTTTTAAATCACGTTTTTATGAGACACTTATTTTACATTGTGGTCCCTTTAAAAGTTTGAAGGATTTTAGTCATCAGACATCTGGATCTTACGTTATCAAGAGCAACAAGCTGAACTAACGTTAGAGTTAGTTCAGGTAGCAGCACCGAACAGGCTTAGAGAAACTGATTTTACTGTTAAAACTCATAATCCCACAGTATGTCACCACTTCATCTACTTTGTAGTTTGTTATCATTTTGATTGACAGACCCTTAGTGGCAGAAAATGACATATTGTGCATTTAAACCATATTACCTCAGTCTCAAGGGTTAAGCAGTTTTACAATAACCTTTAAACTTGATATAATACCAGAGAAAACCTTTGCTTGCACTCTGGGGTGATTATGCTGAATTCCCACAATACAATTTGGATTATTAATGATAAACATGGCATGCTCCTGCTGGGTTCCTTGGCTGTTTCCTTCTCGCTAAGTATTACAAAGCGGCTCTGGAGGTTCTCAGTTACAGCAGAGTGGTCATTGACACAGAGGTCCATGAACTGTTTCCTTGGTGTTAAATTGCAGTTATGAGATTCCTGCCTGTCACTCTCCACCTAAATGATCTTCCTGTTTTGAAGATACGACATCAGTCAAAATGTGTCCTTCCGGCTACCCCCCTCTGACTTTTTCTCTCTTCCTCTTTTTTTTTTGCTCTCTGCTTTTCAGGACTGCTTATCCCCTCCCTTCCCTATGCGGTCTCTCCGACCTCCCTGTGAACTTGTGCGGCTTTTCAGTGCTGTGCTTGTGTTATGGAAACACCCCACCAATAGTCCTATTAGCCACAATGTAAAGATGATAGGTTGTGTTTTATTTGGATATCCATTTCCAATCGCAGGTCATGATTGGCGCAAGCAGCCCGTGATGAAGGGTTTGCTGCATTATATTGCCAAAAAATGAAAAAAAAGAAGTAGGAGAGGGAGGGAATAGAAGAAGAGGGGGAAACAAGGAAAGACAGAAAGGAACACAGTGAGGAAAACCAGTGACAGTGGCTTATACAATATGTGAAAGCAACCAAAGGAGAAGTTTGATTGGGAAGAGGAAAGCTGAAGCTGAAGAAAATTAGGAGAGAAAAGTGGTAAATTTCAGGTGAAAATGCCAACAGGTATTTTGCATGTAAAAACACAGAGGAGCTGCCACATACAAAGAGATAGAATGACTATCATTATACCATGGCTCTAGAGGTTTTTGAAAATGCTGGTAGTATACAGTCAACACATCTGAAATGTTTGTTCATCTCCTTGTGTAAAATCCAACAATTACATCATTTATAGTCATATAGAATTCCTATTTGTTATTATTTGTTAATATACAGAATTATTGAAGACACAAAAGGGATGACAAATCTGATTTAAACACATTTAAACACATGCTCACACAATTATGTGAGCTGCACCACCAGGACACCCATGAGGAGGATAATCCAGTTTTGTGTCCAGACTCGACCTCTGTGTTGTTTTTAGGGTCAGTAAAGCAGCATGAGTGAGTTTGGCTGGACCTGATGGAAGGTTGGGATCAACAGACACAACAACACAGACCTGTATCTGGCTCACGAAACTAAGGATTGGCATTCATGGTTTATAATTAGTTTTTGTTCTGTCTTTTGGTTTCAGAACAAAAATAAAACAATACAAAGGCCTCCTTTGACATTCGGCATATTCCTGACTCCATGGGGGTTTTCAGTTCTTGATGCTTTAACACACTTGTTGCTTATTTACAGTAACTGGAACAAAGCACCCTTTGGGTTCACACACACCTATTTATAGAAATGAAATACTCACACTGTAGAAAAACGGACATTATATTGTTAACGTTACATGGAAATTGTGCACAGTTACTGTTCAGAATGCTTTGTTTGATGCAGAACAAAGTGTACTGTCGGTGACAAAATCATCATCTCCTCTTCTACAGAGGATTCATCCAAGTATAGGTGTCACATGTCAATAAGAAAGAGAGAGAACAGGATGAAGCTAATGGAAAAGGATACATATACATTTTCCACTTTGGGTGGAAATATTTGTCCTCCATTGTGGCTGCACTAGGGTTGCATATTTGAATTGTTTTTCTGACTGAGAGTTAGACAAGATAAATCAAGATAAATCGTATTATTTAGCGGGGCTATACGAGTGCTTTGAGGGGTGGGGAAGGAAAAGAGAGGGTAAGAAAAAAAGAGACAAAGTTTTTGTGAAGTGTTTGTGGTGCAGGTGTCGTCTCCTCCTTGTCTCTGTATGCAGTAGCTCTGCTGTCGCTGTTTCAGGGCTCCAGCAGTTTAATGACACTGGCTTAGCTGCACTGTGGCTAGTCCCCCCCCCAACCGGCCATCTCTGCCTCTCTCTCTTCACTCTCTTCAGCCCTCGCACCTATTGGACCACTGCCACCATCTCTTCGAGCTCCCTCCTCCCTTGAGTACTCAAAGTTTCAGATATTTTAACAAAGTGAGCAAACTAAAAAACAGAGTAAATCCGCCAGCACCAGAGAGTTGTAGCGAAACCTTCTCTGCCTCAGCTCTCGTCCAATTAATCATCAAAACAGCCAACAAAACCAAAACTTGTATTCAGATTTTTTGTTTAACTGATAGTATTTATTGATCAAATTCTTAATATCTGTTAATGGTTGAACAGGTAATCTTGGTTATGAATACACTGGAAATATTAATCAGGTCACAAGGTATTATTTTCGGTGCTGTTTGTCTATGAACACGATTATGGAAAAATGACTGTGTCGATTTATGTGAAAATTAGTGGTATAGGCCAAGGCCAAACCCATAAAATTTGCACAATGATTGTTTTAGGGTTTTAACGGCTATTAGTGGCTACTGCTGCTCAATGGAATGATAATAGTTGAATGAGCAGTTGACAGAATGCAGAATAACAAAAATACAATGGTTTAGTATTTGCCAATTGCAAGGGTGATTCAACTTGACATGATTCTCAAAGTTTTGGAAATAAAGCCACATAAAAATGTAAAATAGCAATGGAGTCGTACAGGGAAACGTTGATAGAGCATGATTCTGCAGATATGTTGAAGGGTAACATTTCATATATATCATGGTTAAGGTGATTAGGTTTAGGTATAAAAAACAATTGGTTTTGTATTCAGAATAGATAATTATAATGAAGTAAAATGCCTAATGAGATGGTACAAAATGTCCTGTCAATGTCTTAACCCTTCACCGGTGGTGTTGGAGGGTTAGAGGGCTGCAACTTTTCCAACTCCAGTACATGAAACAAAGCATTAAGCTGCCCCAACCCTCCTCCCACGTTGTCTGAAACATTGGCAAGCAACATGGTTTACAAAAACGCAAATTGTCAACGTCTTTTTCCTTTGAGACTGGGCTGCAGATAGAAGAATGACCATTGGCCTTGGTGAAAGGATCTAACAGAGTGGCCATTTAGTTACGAACACATTTAGTTTTGAGTGTTTGAGTTGGATTGTTCCTTTAGCAGCTGGGTCTGAGCAGATGTTTTTGAGTCCTGGATTAGAAACATTTTGGAAAGGCAGAATGAAACAAATTTAGCATTGTTGGAGTTGAGTGTTTACATGTGTGTAAGTACCTGACAGCTTGACACAAAGTAATTACATGTAGCTTGGAGAGCCACTGTGACAACTAAAGCTTTAGCACTGTCAGTTTTGCACTTACCACTTGATTTATAGTGTAATGGAAGGTTGGAGGCAAGTTTAAAAGGAGGTAAAGATAGTTAAGGGCCAACACATGAGGCATCTCTCAATGAGTTCCAAATTACAAAGGGTCTTGATCACGTATCAGTGAGATAAGGACCACCCACAGTATCAGATGTGGGATTAATACCTCATACCACCATGTGTGAGAGGCCGCCAGCCCATCACGCCCTGAAACATATGAGCTACGCTGTGATCAGGGGACCATAGCCAATCGAGATGAATGATGCAGAACTGGATGAAGAAATGAAGATGTACTGTACGTTCATCTTTGTCAGCAACAGTGCTGCCTTGTGTAAAGGAATTCTTATTCCTTTAAGGATTTACTAATGCCAATATATGTTTGTCAGATTACACATTAGACAATTTCCTTTCCAATTACCAAGTGAAGCAGAGCTGGTGAGTTCTGGAACAAAAGCAGAATTCTGTCACGGAATGTAAGCTTGATGAGCTGGAGGAATGACGTGATGTTCCTTATCCACGGGTCATTTACTTTGATTCTCCCCTCACTCACCGAGTCCACAATATGAGTAAGCTCATTTTGGGGACCAGAGGGATAGATCACAGTTCAAGCAGTGAGGTATTATGCATAATGCCTCATGTTGCAGGTCATTGAATTTCTTTGGGAAAAGCCTTGCCAGACACAAGATTTGTGTGTAGACTGTCAAATTTCAAAGTATTTATTTCCTCTTCATCTGAAAAGCACTGTATATCATGTTCGTGTATCCTCAGGGAAATTTAATCTTCCCCTAAATATCATTATGACTGGTTCCTTGTCTACCACTCGTTTCCTATTTGTTCTGCTCTGAATTGTTCAGTTTTAGTGAGGGTAATATTTGCATTAGTATTAACACGTTCAGCTCAAAAAACAAGAGGAAAACACAAGTGGAGGAAATGGAGATGCAGTGCTCTCTGAAAAAGAAAATACTGACTTTGTACAATAAGCAGTAGTAACAAAAATATGGTTGGGTTACACCCTTATTTATTGTGTCTGCAGTAAAGGTCGATCAGCCACAAAGGTGAAAACGACCTGAAGCTGAAAGAATATGTGGTCCACATGAGGACTACACAAGCTAAAGCTGCATCTACTATTACCAAGTAGCAAATATAAAGTCACTGTGGCGTAACAATGGGCATCTGACATTTACTTTTTTGATAAAGTTCTATATGAAACAAAGTAAACATTTATAGTATAGTATTCATGGATACAGATATAGTTTTTGTGAGATTTCTGGTATAAACATAACCACAGAAGCTGTATAAATAAAGGAGGAATAGTTATTGATGATTTATATTAAAATACACTCAATAAACAAGGTTTAGCTAAATAAAATTAGGACATTAGTAAGGACACAGAAAAATGTGAAGGCATTAAATGTGAAGGCATTAAATGTGAAGGCATTAGAAAAATGTGAAGGCATTAAATTTCACAGCTAAATGATTGAAACAAAAAGTAGAATATTTGTTTTTTTAGTTTTTCAGGATTTGTTAGATGCAGTCATTTTTAATGAGAGAAACCTGTACAGGGAAAGCGAATTACCATAAAGTGCCTGTGAGGAAGGCTCTTAAACTGTGGCTGCTCCAGGACAGCGTTTTTATTCAGATGGTATCATAGACACCTAGTTGACAACAAAACTCACTGGCCTGCAGCCACTGAATAATACATTTTTGTACAATAAAAAAAAACAAAACAAAACACATTAAATAAACCCATGGGCAACAGGGGAGTTTTTTCCAGTATCACATAAATCAGGGTAAAACAACTTTCCAGCATATTTCACATAGCTTCACATGGTTTACTGTTTTATAAGAATAATAAAATATCATGAGCTATTTCTGTACTTGTTTAAAGACCTCAACAAACAAAGGATACACAAACAATAATGAATAACTGTGTAAGAGTCAAGTCTGTCAGTGACTGTCAGAGATAAATGGAGGCGATCCAACGTTCTAGATTCATGTACAAAGCTCTTGTTGCATGTCATTGAGCAAGGATTAGGATAAGTGTAGAGTATAATAATGTCAACCTGAAAATTAGTAGAGGCCTATATCCCAATAATTTGTGAGGTATTTTTCATATTTCCACTTCATCAGAGTGGTGGAACATCACCCAGTAAACAGCGCTGCAGTGCACACACCATGAACTGATTACTCAGAATTCACCTGTTGCTAGTTAAACAGAAAACGCAACCAAGACCAGAATTCTTTTCAAAGTGTCTCACTCTGTTTTGACTCCTAGTTGCCAGGGTGGGGCTCAATCTTATCATTAGAGATTCTTGCAACGACCTTCTCAGCTTCAGGGAATCGGCTTTGAATATTCTCAATGAAAACATGTCGCCAGGCTAATCAGGTGACTTAGGAAGTGTTTGATAGGATTTCTCTCTGGATGAGATAAGGGCGAAGACTAAATTATGGCACAAAATCTCCCAAGTGCAAGTCCCCGCAGAGAGCCTGGCGGTAAGACTGGGGGAGCATTTTCGGAGCCTCTCCAGGAAATTCCGCATGCACAATTTGTCTTTGTAACAGGAGAGCTGGCACGGCCCTCGGCTTAAGGATGTCATGACCGGACCAACTTAGCACGCAGCAGAAGTGCTTATTACGCATTGTATACTCATTCCTGACACAGGGGAGCCTGGCGTGGCTCACATCCCGGTGATCAGACTCAAGCTTTTTCTCACCACAACAGTTTGTAAAAGACCTGGTGAATTTCCACGAACCTCGGCATGAACTCTACCACTTAACCATGAGAGACTCCTCATTTTGGGAGAGGCCAGAGTCTGATAAACACTGGGGAAGAAAGAAAGAGGGGAAAAAAAGAAAGACAGGAAAATGGAAAACAGGGCTGGCACTTCCAGCAGGTTTATTTGAGGCCGTGACAGTGAGCCCTTGGAAAAGGGATGGCGTCTTAAGCCGAGTCCACAGATGGGCGGAGGGTACACAAAAGGGGTCGTGACAAGTAGACATGGCATTTCAAAGCCCCCTCGCTTCTTCTCTGGAGTCTGGGAGATAAAGGAAGGAAAAATCGGATTATTTTACTCCCCGGTTCCCTGAACTCAGTGGGGCAGAGTGAAGACAGTGCCTGGGAACAATTTGTCCAGCCATTATCTCAATCCATTAAGGATGAGAACTCCAGGCCATGCTCCGGGTCCGATGTTCCATCGTGAAGATAAAAAGGGGATTTCTGAAGTGCTTTATTTTTAGATTAGCATCTCCTTTTTTTCTCTTTCTGTGTTTTACTTGCTGATAGAACTTTACAACTTCACAAAAACATGCATTATTTACTTTAGGACATAATCCAGGTTCCACCTGCTTCCACCTTTGCACGGCAGTGTATTGTTTGTGCACATACATGCACACATTCAGTACTTAGGCAGTATCAGCTGCACAAAAGAAAAGGCATCAATCCACAAAAGGTCCTGGTCTTTAACTATTGTTTTAGTGATTTAGAACATGTTGTTTTAGATATCAGTAAATCTATCTACCAGACAGTAAAGACAGGATTCTTTTCCAGATGGCACACAGTAAGGTGAATCTTGAGATATGAAAGGTTTTAATTATATGAAGATATCATGATCAAAGAAGGCAAAAATGCAAAAGAAACCACATTATGTTCTTCAGCTTTAATGAAAGGATTTATGTTTCAAACATATACAGTACTTGAACTGATCATTCCATGTCTTTTCATTTAAAATCATTTTCCTCCTTTGTTTCATTTGCTAGATCTCAGTTCACAGAGACATGCTTTAAGGCCACAGAAAAGCCACAGAGACGTAGCTGTGAAGGCCATGCAGAGTAGTTGTTTAACTGGGGTTTGGTGATCCACCAAGTGATGGTGAAACATGGTGGAAACACAAAAAAGCCAGAGTGTGGTTCTTTGGTTCATTGTTTGACACTTTCTGACTTGGCTCTTGCTGGAAATCAAGCTGAGCTGTGCCTTCATGACTTTGTGTGCATGGCTTTGTAGCATCACAATCTACTGGTCAATATGGCAATGACTGAGGAGGAAACTCATGTGCAACAGTGTCGGTTTTCATCAAAGGGGCAAATCCAGAACATGAAAGCAGACTCTGTATTGTTAGCTCTTCCAAGAGGGTTGTATTTTTGGCTCCGTTTGTCTGTGTGTTTGTCTATTAACCAGCAGGATGTCTCAGCGTATGCAGCTAGCTGCTCTGTGGGGAAGCATTTAGGCACAGTGCTTTGACGTCAGCATGCTCAAAATGATAATGCTGACATGCTGATGGTGAGAAGGTAAAATATTAGTTTAGTGTGTCACTGTGCTAACATTTTCTAACTTGTATAAACTGTATAAAATACACCTGATGCTTAGTTTTACGGTTGCCATATTTTTAGATACATAAATCCCAGCCAACACATAACATTCCCATAACATTCCTGGAAGATTCATTCCATGATTCTATATATTAACTATCCCATGCCTGTTTAACATAACGTTCCCAAGACATTCTCATAGGCACATTTTTGTCCCTGAAGTTCCTTTTAGCCTTTTAAGTAACCCTCTCACAATGTTCTAAGTTGTTTAAATGTTTTTTTAAACATGACCTTAACAATAATAATAATAATCTTAACATCTAGTGAACATTAAGGGTACATTCCAATAATGTCCCTAGAATGGTCAACTAGCCATAAATGAATGTCATGAAATTTGATCTTCATTTTTTAGTAGTGCTTATTTTATTTATCCATATGAAAAGTTAGGCCAAATCGCCCCATATTTGTTATGACATTATGATTGTAGGTGGATCCAAATGCAGAGATATTTATTTTCAAATGTACAAACCATGACACAGGAATGGCAGGCAAACACTGAATTACGAACTGAAAATTAATACAAACTGAATCAATCATTGGATGGAGAAACCCAGGGAGCAGTCATAGCTAACAAGATAACTCAGGGCAGGTGTGGAGGAAAACCATAGAGAGAAAGCACGACACAGGAGGAAAAACACTGAGCAAAACAACCACAACCTCACAAACACAAGGAAAGCAGACAGGATAGTGACAGACCATGACAAGTTTGGTCTGAAACCCAGTCCTTAAACCAACGACCAACCAACAGACCAACAACCAACAAAAACCATCTGATAGTTTTATGCCAAGGGAAAATTTAGTAGCGTTCGATGCAGCTGGCCGATCCATGTGGCTATTTAAGAAGCATTGTTTTTTTATTATTATTATTTTTATTTTTTATATCTTTACTGACCATTTCTACCTGTTTGGCAACATCTCATGTTTTACACTTCCCCCTTAAATTTTGCAGAATCTTCACCAAAGCTGATACCTTTGGATGACCCCAAAACATTTTAATTGTTGGTTTCCTCAGTTGTTGTTTATTGTAAGCAGTGGGTATTTAAAATACTTATATATGTACAAAATGCAAACAGGAACTAGAAGGGCACTTGGACAGTGCAAACCTTCACCAAGACCTGTTCAACTATCAACATTCCAATGACCAGCAAGCCATTAAAACACTAAAACAATCATGTAAATTTTGTTAATGGGATCTGCCCAAAATTGAATGGTCTTTGGCAAATTCCCTACCACAAAGTTTCACGAAAATGTAGTCCTGTTCTTTCAATAATCATGCTCACAGATAAGCAGACAGACAAACAACACAAAACCAATATCTGCTTGTGAAGGTAAGTATAACAAACACATTTATATCATGCATATATTACCTAGTAATGTTATCATGTATAAGTAGTTCCACAAATACAAATTAATATGAATATGATTTAAAATTTAGGAAAGCCATTACCTATATGTGTGATTGGGTGTGTTATTTTAGGATTGATTAAACACAATAGGTGGAGTATATTCAAGAGTGTTTTGCCCAGGAAAAGGATGGCGTACATGTAACAGGCCTCTCCAGGAGAACAGAATGAACACACAGAGGTTTTGAACCTCATTCTACCAAATGCACTCTTGAATGAGGGCTCTGGAAGGTCCCATAAGAACTGTTCTGGTGAAATTGACGAATGGAAATCTCATCCCACAGCAACACAATCCACCTGCAATGCCAAACTATCCCATAGCGAGAGCCAATGGACATGATTACATTTATAGAGTCAAATTCAGCTTCACTTCCTCTCTCAGGATAGAAGTCATTGCCTTTGTAACCTTGGAGGACACGTCTCAATCCAACTTGGCAACAGAAGGTCAAGACTTTGATGTGCTGAAAGCCGACTTGACCTGTGTTTACAGCTTAATAAATCTAGGATGGAAAGCTGTGCAAACGACAGACTGACGCAGGCCGGGAATGGATAGACATCTTCCCCCTAGCCTTGGGCCACAGCAGAGCATGTGCTTTATATTAGATGAATGCAGTGAGAATAAAATGTACTTCAGCATCAACACGAATTAGTGGTGACTTGTAGCTCAAGAGAAGCAGACTGATAACTGGCTCAGTGTTTGTGGGCATATGGTATATCTTAAATTAGGGATAAGGACACACTTATATGTGTGTCCAGAACATGCAGAAGACCACTAGTTGGTAACATTGTTTAGGTTTGACAGACTCAAAGCATGGAGCTCAAAAATACACCAGAATAAGCTCTTTGAAATTCACAGAACAATATGGCATTTAGTGTTTGAAGTACGTTAAATATCTGGCCCATGATGTCATTGCCGCTGGTGTGCGCCTAAGGGTTAAAGCCACCTTAGATCAGTAATTTACGTGCCTAGTACAATCAGTCTTACGATACAGGGAAGGAAAACATCTCATAAATTTTTGTAGTCAGTGTGGGTAAAACAGATTTAAGGCATGTGAAATGGAGTCTTCTATGACTGGTCATTTCTACATCAGACAACATTATGAGTCATTTCTGCTCTAGGGGAAACCTTCTGTGTTCAATCATCAATGCTGTCAGTAATGCCTCTACTTCGCTTTACTCAAAAAAAAACACTTGTTTTCAATAATCTGGACCAATTTCTTCACATTGCATGCTAAAAATTGATGAACAAACTAAAAATAATTTTTGGTACAACTTTTTGTACCGGTTTTAAATTGAAACCTTATGCAAGTGAGCTTAGCTTCACTCTGTGCTACTGGGTGGGGCTAAGTACCAATAATGTACATAAATAAAACACTTCCTAAAATGAGAAAGACTTGACAAAGATCTGTTGTTGAGTGAATCCATTGTCTTAAAATAAACTACAAAAGTGCTCTGAAAGTGCAGACCTCTGCTAAGCATACAGCCAAGCTTTGCAGGTGCCAGATATCACCAAACGGTGGCTCCAAACAATGGCACCTGTTTGAACGTACATTTACATTTAGAAATTGTGATTTCTTCCAGATCATAACCAACATTTAGTCATCTATTTATTGTATCATTCCCAACATTCACTAAAAGTTTAGCACCACTGCAAGACAACTCTCCTCTTGACTGCAAGGCCACAGCAGATAAAATATATTAAAAAAATATATCTAATTTTTTACCCAAAATTGACATTTAAATGCAATCCTGGAATTTAAAAGGTTTAAATTTATATGCATTTTTTCCACGCTTGAGTGGAAGTGTAACAGGTTTGGACATTCCTGTGCATTCAATATATAATCCATATATATCCATCGATATATAATCCATAATATTATAATAATAATAATAATAACCCACAATAGACTGGCGACCGTCTGGGGTCTATCCTTGCCTCTCACCTGTAATGCCCTGGGATTGGCTGCAGCAGACTCCCTGACCCAAATGAGGAATAAGTGGGTATAGAAAATCACTTAATGACTGACTAAATAATAATAATAAACTTTCAAATGTATTTGACAACAGAAAATTCGAAGCAATCCAGAAATCAAGATTTCAATCATCTGTTCATGGTACCATTCCCAACATTCCTGAATGTTTGTAGAAAATCCGGGCCAGACTTTTTGAGTTATCTTGCTAACAGACAAACAAATTCTGGCGTTCACATTACCTGGAGGCAAAAAAATGTTTGGGAGTATTAAGAAATAGTTTCTTACCCGTTTTTTTTTATTATTTTGAATTTACAGTTTTTCTCTGCACCAAAGATGCATGAAATCTCACTGGAAATCCAATTCCTAAACCACAACTAATTAATCATGTTGAAGACTTATCTGAATCAAATGTAAGTCAACAGTAATAACACAATAAAAGTAAATTCCAACATCAATATACTTAAACTCAAATATTATAATATACTCTAAATTTAAACATTTTTCATCCTAGTTCAGTTGATATCAAGTTAGAAAAAACACCTCAAGGCTCGGTCATCTACCAATATATGTTATTGTTTCTGATTGTTGAATTCATCCACCTGTGCTCTAAAAAGTCTTTCATGGCAGCTTTCACCATTTCTTCACTAAATACCTTCCACAAATGTCTGCTCTCCCTTTTCTTCATCCACTCTCCACTCCCTGCTCGCACACTATGCCACCTTCTGTTCTGGAGTTGTACATGTGATTTTACCTAAAAAGCATTAGGTTCTGTCAGTATGACTAAATTTAGGAAATGTTAAGTTATTGCATATCATGATAAATTAGCATAATGTAATGATGTTCAACCAAAAAAACATGACTATATATGATCGAAGCTACATGTTACATTTTGATCAATTTAGCAGACAATCTGGCTTTTTGAGTGTATGTAAAAGAACCCTGAAAAGGAATGCGAGTATCACATGTTTTCTTTAAAAGTCCTTGATATACAAATACAATACCCCTTATTCTAGCGCTGTGTTTGCCAGATAGCCACAAACCATGATCATGCAAAGTCAAAAGATTACATTAGCTGTTGGCTTAAGGAAACCCATGAAAACATATACACACACACAAAACCTTCAGATCCAATGAGTCACTTTACTGTATCCAAGTAAAACTGACTTTCTAAATATGTGGTGCTCTATGAAAGCTAACCCTGTATTTACTGTAGTTGCCCGTAACGATATCTGAAATAATGTTTTGAACTTCACAAACAACCAAGAAATTTCAAAAAGCCTCAACTAGTGTAATCTGTACTAGAAATTTTAATTTTCTGTTTTCCTCTGTGTACTGTATATACTGTAATCACGTTCCCAGATGTGCGGTGCCACTTTGGGGAGCCTGCTTTGGATGGATGGCCTGAATTCAAGATAAAAGCAACCCAAAGAAACAGTTATGTAGTTTGGACTGCTTCTTGGGTATTTCCAATTTTTCAAGTTTTTTTGTGCTTCTTTGCCACAGCATGTCTATAAATGAAGCCTTCCTGTTATAATCTCAGTTATTACCTTCATGAGGAGGCATTGTTTTTGGTTCCATTTTCTACTGTTTGTTTATCTGTGAACAGGATTACAGAAAAACTACTTGGCTGAGAAATTTCGTGGTGAATTTTAGACTTGGCTAAAGACAAAGCGGTTAAATTTTGAGGTGTATCCCACTCACGAAACATGCACAAAGCTTGTTTTAGTGGCTGAGAGTGGCTCCTGCTAGTCATTGGAATGCAGTTGACAGACCTCTGCCCTGGTGATTCATCTAGGCATGATCCTAATAGTACTGAAAATAAAGCTACACACTGGTTGTGCTGCATATTTGCATGTGAAATAGAAAGCTCACCATTTGCCTTACTGAAGGTTTGTGCTCTCCAAGTGCCCTTAGTATGCTCAAATAAGATTATAAGGAATTTAGCTCACATTCCCTGTAGCTTTCTTTAACTATCAAAACCTGTCTATAAATACATTAATTCTCATGTCATATTCAGGAACTCTCTCTTTTTGATCATTATGGTTAAAATGCTGATTTTGGTGCAGTTTCTGCTATATCGATTACAACCAATGAGGAAAATATGCAGCAGTAGGACTTCTGAGGAAACCATTTGTATGAACAGTGGAATAACTTCAACTTCATAATGGAAAGATATGTGGATAGACTTTCAACTTATGGCATGTGAGTATTGTATTAACACACGCTTTAAAAAGTGTCCCAATTCATCAAACAGCTTAATATGTCATCAGCTATCATCTGCAAAAATACAATGATAGATGTGTATGGCTGTTTTGATCATATTTAAAACAAACCTTAAGATTTATTCTGAGTTCATTTAAGGACACGAGTGGTTTTCATTGCAAGATTTCATTCATTGTTTCATTGTTGTTTTTAATAAACGGTCACTGTTAGGTGACAAATAAATAGTTTTCTCTTTCTTCTTGACAACAAAAGCTACCCTGTGCTTCAAACACTTTTAATGTGAAGCAACAACAGTAGGATGTTCTGTTTGCATTAACAGCTAATTAATACAGCTCTGACATAGTTTAAAGATAAACTAAACTTTAAAGTTTAAAGTTCCTTCTTGTTCTTGCATCACTGAAATGAACAGACATTTCCTAATTTGATTTGTAAGTGCCAAAACTCTTGAATTTAATTGCTCTTATAGAAGACAGTGTGCAACAATTCCTCTTACAATTCCACCCACCATTTATTTTTAACCCCTAAAGCTATACAAATATCCTTGTATGGTAAAAAATAAATTGTAGGAAAAAAAATTATCTGAGAAATTTCAGCCAATGTTCTATACTACTAATATTAAAAATACATTTGCCCCAGATATTTTTGTCTTCATCAAGGTAGGAGATGCCCCAGTCTACCATGACGAATCACTGCTGGCATTTTCAGCACCACGGACAGTGTCCATTTGCGCTTGTGTGTCTGTCTGTCCTTCTCATATCTCAAGAACCATTCATCTGATCTACTTCACACTTGGTGGGTCTGTTGTTGGCCACCCAAGGAAGTGCAGTGTTGAGTGTGAAGTTGTTTGTACATGCAACACAGGTAATTGTTGATATTAATCTGTATCTGAGAGCATGCACTCCAATTCACAGCAATCTGTCTTTAAAGTATGGATGCTTACGATAAGACGGTGATTCTGAGTTAAAATGAGATATTTCTTTACCAATTGCCTTTGCTACTGCAGTGAAGGAATGTGGGAAGGAATATTGATACATTTCACTGTTTGTTTTTTGTTTTGTTTTTGTTTTTTGGGGTGGGGGGTGGGGGGTTGAGCAAATTTGTGACTTTATAAACTCAGAAAATGTGACTGTTTTTCTAGCAAATTTATGACTTTAATCTTGGAAATACTGAGCTTTCTTGGAATATTACCCCCAGGCTCCGTAATTTATTTTCTCTTTTTTCCTACAATGGCCCTAATCCTCTTCTCTAACCTTGAGTTTATTTTAATACTGTTTCCATTATATAGGAGTCATACTGAAAGTGTATGCAAACACACACACACATGCACACACACATCACTGCTGCCAATTCTGCATTATGCCAAGCCAGGCGGGAAATTGATCCAGCTTGCGTTGGTTTCAGCTCCCTGCAACGTGGGCCTTGTGTCACTCACTGACATATCCTGTAAAATGTTTCCACAGTCGAAGGAGCTCCCAGAAGATTTTTTATGTACAATTCTGTTGCATTCGCTTGAAAAGAAAATGCTCCATTAAAATTCACAATAACGCATCAACAAAACGGCATTTGCAAGACCTTCCACATACAGTAAGTGATAGCTTTTAACCTGTGCTCCACTCTGCAGTCGAGGCTCACATGGTTCTGCTGAGCAGGAATTCCAAGTGGATCCGTGGATTTGTGCACTTACTTAGCAAGTCTATGACAGTTTTTTAGAAAACAATAAAAAATAATATTCACTGACGCCTCATGACAGCTGTCTGAGGCATGGCCATTTTCTTCAACTTGCGTTTGTCATCCAGTCTTTTACAGTGCTTTCTTGGAAAAGGTACCATGGGATCACTTTTCTGGATGTAAAAACTGACCTCGTGGGGAACATTTGGCACAATCAATCTTGTTATTAATTAATCATAATATTTTCTCTGGTCACAACAGATGGAAGTCCTTACTTGGGGCTGGAACTTCCATTATCAAATGACGATAGCTGCGTTGACCTACTGGAGTGCATTCTGTACATGTGTGTGCAGTTTTGAATACGTGCTTCAGAATTTATTCATTGGTTTTCTGAACAAATGAATCATTCATGAATGTTTAAAAAAAAACAGTGATGTGGTAGTGATGTGAATTATTTGACATTTCATCGCTACAAGTTCCAAACTAAGTGAAGAGCAAAGGGTGAAACCATTAAAGCATTTGGCAGGTCCTCAAGGACTCTACTCAAACTCTCACAAGTTAATCGATTCACTTGGAAAATTGTAATATAATCCACTGGATCACTCACATTAGGTAGCAGATTTTAACCGCTGTCAGTTTTATGTGGATTAGTTTTACTTTCAAAAGTCTGTCAATTATGTGTGGACCACAAATCATTTTCTGACATAAATCTATCCATACTTTCACACTGAATCCCCTTTTTTCCTTATAGCCACATAATGATATATTTTATACTTTAATACTATTTTAATTACTGTAAAAACCTATTTTATTTTTTTAGTTTCTCTATTTGTTGTTATAGTGTGATTGAACTGATAAACTGACATGTGGCACAAGGATCCGCTCAATGTTGGTAAAGTTATATTTCCCTGAACTGTAGTGATAGATCTCACCGGGTCAACAGGTACGCCCATGTTTTATGTCATTGTTTCATAAATTGTCGGTCCCAACCCTAGTGACCACTTATGGGTGGGTCGAATGATATCCTGCATGAATTATTCCTTTTTTTGTTGGTGTTAGCACAGTGTCTGAGGGGTGTGAGTCCTCTACAGCCAGATCCAAACTAAAACTCTTTTTTTGGAAATATGAATATAACCTTTTTATTTTTTAACATTACATTATTCATTATACAGTTTTAATTTATTTTTATTTTAAATCATTAGCCATGGTCTGATTATCTCAAGGACTAGAATTATTTTTCTATTTTAATTTTGTTTTTATGTGATAATGTTTATGTAATAGGTAATTACAAAATAATGAATATATACTGAGGTGATAAAAAAAATCCCTGTTGATATTCAGGATTGTGGAAGCACATGCAGGGAGGAGACCTCTGCAAAACTATATGTCATATATAATGTATGGATACTGAACACACACACACACATACACATACACACATGCACACACATTAAATGAAAATATAAATGCAACACTTTTGTTTTTGCTCTCATTTTTGACCTTTTCAACCTCTAAGTTGGTGCTGGTGTTGGGATGTTGCCAGTTGAACTTATGAACCTGCTAAGAAACTTTTTGCTTTGCTTTTCATGTGCTAGAGCTGATTAGAGAGCCATGTCATTACATCATATGTATATGTTTGTGTACAGCACCATTTTGACACCCTGCATTTTTTTTTATGGTGGCGGTCCATTAGGAGCAAGGGGTGTGGAGAATGAAAAGAGAGAGGGCGAAACAACAGAGAGACAGCGGGGGAGAGTGAGTCACAGGTGCCTCGTCCAGACCCACTGGCCAACTCGGTTTTGTTTGTTCTGCAGCTGTTTTGTTGATCTGGTCTGTGTCCAGCTCGTTCTGAAGCTACTACAGGCAGCCAGCAGGGGGGTTGCCCCCTCTCTCTTGGCTCTTCTCAGGACCCCTCCTTTTTTTTATTTATTTATTTTAAGTGAAGCTTCAAATTAATTCTAATATTGCCAAGAGAAACTTCCAAGTCCAAAAACCAGCATTTGGTGCAGAGAACTATTAGCACCATCTTCAAGCACAACAATGATCTGATTGGTCATTTTGGCTTTGGTTGGTCACGATAATCCTGCCACCAGTCGGTGATGTAAGTGGTCATGAACTCTGTAACCTATTTTACAGGCTAAGGGCCGAATCTTTGCCTGTCAAAACAGAAATAATTGGCTCTAAATAAGGTTCTGGCTCTGAACTGGCCCTGGAACTGCTGTGGTTAAAGAGGGGTATCTGAGTATTAGGCAGGCATGTTGTCTCTGTGGTGGCTCCAACAGACACAGTTTCAAGTTCTCTATGACAAATGAGGAACTGACTTATCAAACTGAAAACAGTTAAATGTCAAGAAATGTTACCGTATTGTAATGTTCATTGCTGTGACTGAAGAGTTCTTCTATTAATCTCTGAACTTGCCATATTAAAGGATACATGATACAGAAGTTAGACCATCTTTTGTGACCTATTTCCCAGTGAAACAGATTATTTGAGGGGAGAGGGATTTAAATCAAATCCTCACATTTGATTGGACCACAATAAATATATTTTAAGGCAGTAGAGGAACTTAAACCAGCAGAAATGGTTTATAGTGTAATATGTCTGTTCATGAATCTTGCAAACTGGAAAAAGGTATTTTTATGCATGCTAACCCACATGTGGCAGTGGTTAAGTGATTGTTTCCAACAAAATTGATGTGTGTAATGATGCATGGACATCACTGAACGCATATCTTAAGCAAGTTTCTCTTTCCTTGAAGGCATACTGATTGTTAACTCAATGGATAGAGAGAAATGGACAGAGTGAGAGAAAGAGAAGTAAAACTGTGCCATATGAGAAAGATGGAGGAGATACACAGAGGTCACAGGAGCAGAGGGACCTGCTGGTAAAGCTTCACAAAAACACAAGACATAAAACTTTTTTTTTTTTTTTTTATCTTTTCATCCAGCAAAGGAGAAGTTTGTCAGAGTACTACATTACTATTATTTATACACACACAGACACACCTTTCCAGTCACCTCATGGCAGCAGAAAATTCCCCCTTTCCTGCTGCAGCGTGCAGTAAGAACTTAACAGAGATGTCTGACTTTATGACCCACAGGAACAGGAATATTTATTGAATTTAATACCCACTTCATATATATAATAGATAAATATAAATATAATAGTTCATTACATACATAGAATTGTATGTAATGAACCCCACTCCAGTATCTTGTGTTTGCACTATTGTCTTTTTTCTGTAGCACTTTTTTTGTATAGCTTATTTGTCTCATTATTGCAAGAGCAAAGAAAATAAAAAGGGTGAGTGAGAAAGGGAGAGAGAGGGTCAAAAGGAAGATATTGTGTGGACTGTCAAGTCTAGTCAAGTCAAGTCAATTTTATATGTATAGCCTCAAATCCCAGATCGCAGATTTGCCCCAATAGGCTCTATAGTTTGTATATCACAACATCCCCTGTCCTTAGACCCCCACATTATACACATTGTAAGAAAAAGACAGTCCCTCCTCCAGGATGGAATAGATGAAGTGTGCATGTGGAGGATGCCTCGTCCTCCACATACAGGATCCAGGATCCAGGTGAACCAGGACAGGGTCAGACCCTCCAGCAAATGAAGGCTCCTTGTAATGGTCACAATGCAGCATGGTCTGTGAGGGCAGGACTCCGGGAACAAAACAGATTGAAAAAATGGAACATCAGTGGGTCATGAGTGTTACAGATGGAAGAAAAAAAAGAGAAGCTCAAGAGTATCTCATGAGGTCCAAGCTGTCTAAACCTATAACAGCATAACAATGTTCTAGGCCAGCCAGGACCAGCCCTAACTATAGGGTTCTTCAAAAAGGAAAGTTTTTAACGTGTTCTTAAATGTATGATGGATGTCTGCCCCTGGACCGAAACAGGAAGATGATTCCACAGGAGAGAAGCCTGGTAGGTGAAGGCTCTGCCTCCCATTTCTATGTTTAGAAATTCTGGAGACCTCTAATAAGCTACATTTTTGTTCTAGATGGATGATACAGAATTATGAGATCCTTAAGATAGGATAGAGCCTGACCATTAAGAGCTTCGTAGATGAGGTGGAGGATTTTTAATTTTATTCTTGATTTCACAGGAAGCCAGTGCGGAGAGGCTAATACTGATGAGATATAGTTCCTTTTTCTAGTGCCTTAATATACACGCAGCTGCATATAATTGTGTCAAGAATGAATATATTTTTATGCATATGTACTTTCTGTGTTTTGTCTGTAAGTCACCTTTTGACACAAATCCTTGGCAAAGTTTAATGCCACGGGTATCAGAAAAACAAAATCAATTTATTTTTAATAAAACGGTGGACTTGCCTGTGAGGGCAAAGTAAATCTGCAAAAGTCTTTCAGATGATGTTTGAAATTTCAACTTTAAGGAGCTTTGACACAACAATAGTATTATGACTGTTTTGACAGTGCTGACCTTTTGGGGATAGTTTAAAAAAGAAAAAAAAAACTATCATATGATATCATAGCTGTGTTGCACCATAAACTGTTCTATGTTTAACCCTCCTCTGTCAGAGAAGGAATTGTTCCACAAAAAGGATGTTGTTAGTCATCAGTTACGAGAGTCAGTCAACAGTGAACTTATTGTCTTGTTAGTGACCAAGCTATCTAGCTCACAGACTAGATAGTTTTTGTGACTCAGTAGTACTGTTCTCAGTCTGGTGTGTTAGCTGCTAGCTCATCATCCACAGTCATTCACCACTAGCCTCTCTTTGTCCCTTTGTCACTGGGCCTCTAGCAACACCATCTTTGGTATAGACTAAATGTGGCTCTGCTTGGCTTGTCTTCACATTGACAAACAGAAACAAAATAATAACACTATAAAATAAAAAAAAAAGAGATACATTCACAACAACAGGTAACTGAGAGTCTCCAATTCACAGATGTTTTTGGTACAACACAAGGAGACACAGTCAAAAACTTGGCTTCAGCCAGTTTGATGGGGTTCCTCCACTATTTTGGGATTATACTGAAATCTGAAACTAAAGAAAATGTATAAACTGAGCAATAATGCACTAATATGTGGTTGCATGAATAGAAATACGAATAAGAAATGTTTCTTTCTGGCTTTTCAAAAGGGCCCAAAAGTGCAAAGTTTCTCCTCAGGTTTATGTGATTAATAAGAAAATTCCTTTTGAATTCACTCATCATTCACAGTTAAACAAATAAGAAACTGAATGCAAATTTTCAGTCTTTCCGTGAGGAAATATTAATACAAACACTGTTAATGTCTCTCATGTAAGAGCGGTCAGATGGGGTAGTATTTCTTAATGGTTTGTTTCCTTACAGACTGCCAAAAACACCCAGTGCTGTGTATTTATAGTAAATTGCAATAATAATTTGTTTCTACCCAAAGAACATATTCCATTTTGCGCCAGTGTTCCATGTTGCCTTTGAAGTGCCAGTGAAACCAATCACATTCCTCTCACTATTTCTCACTTCCTATCTCCTCCATTCATAGACTGAAATAGCCTCTGAATCATTCCATGGCACCCACATTTGTGTTTACACTTTGCCTTCTTCCATACTGGAATATTGTACCATACTTCACACCAAGCGCTCAAAAATGTTCCGATAAAATCAACAAGAGAAACCAGAATATGGAGTCTAAATGATTTGAGTGGAACTTGCTCAAGTACATGTTGTGTTATATTTCAACAACAAGAGCTAAAGATAACTTTCTGTGGTAAAAACCTGCCAGAGAATACTTGTATGGCATAGCCTGTGGTTTCCTTGAGTAGAGCGATGGTCTCAAAAAAAGCATGTGTATGTCATTGCATAAAAAAGTATTATATTCTCAGAAACCTTTTTTTCTTAATAATTCAGAACAAAACACACATTTTTGTGACGTTTATATTTACACTTTGATTACCTCATCAAGACTTTTACACCAATTCCTGTCAAATCAGCCAACATCAACTATGTGACAAGCTTTAATTACTATTGTCAACAATACAAGAGACAAAAAGGAAAGAAAGGGAACAATTATGAAACTGCTCCAGCTGGACAGTTTCACTATATAATTGTAACTTATTCCTGTGCTCCTCTAGTAAAAAATACAAGAATATTAAGAACGAGTGACTGGTTCTGATTGACCAACAACTGGCATCTGTGCATTGCTACAGAATAGGCTGGTAAAATCCAAGTTAAATGCTTCTTTTCACTATTGTCATGAAATGGTAGAATGATATTTTACAACAAATTCTGCACAGCTTTTTATGCAGAATTAGTAAAACAAAAAAGCCTTGCTCTCATGTTGTGGGATATATATATATATATATATATATATATATATATATATATATATATATATATATATATATATATATATATATATATATATATATATATATATATATATATATATACATAAATTAGGAGTGCATTAATTTTCATGTGACTATGTACAAACAGTGAGAACAGTCTGGTCACACAACCGGTTCCTAGCAAATTGGAGCCTAAGTATTCTGCTTTTAATTTATTTCTGGGGAGGCAATAAAAGACTATGAAATACAAAATATGTTGAGACAGCGATCACTGAAAAGTCTGCAATAGACAATCAAATGCAAACATTGTCATGTGAAACGATTTAGAACACAATAGGGTGTGGGCTGTTCAGAAAAGAAAAAATATCACGCAAAAAACAAGTTTCAGCTTTCTCTACTTGTCACTGATGGATATGAGCTATGGCATTGTAACTCTAAGCCTTTCATTCTTTAGCAGGCAGCAGCTGCCTATGCAGAGCCCTTGAGCAAGGCACGGAAACTGTAGGGCTTAAAGTACAGTGTTGTGGTCACACTACATATTTCCCAGATTTGTATGTGTCAGTGTATATGATGCTCACTCAGTGTATATGATGCTCACTCTGGGATGACTCCCCTCCTATTGGAGCTGCAATTATAAATGTCTTCATATCCAGTCAAATACATTTTCATTCCTTGATCCTGCTAAAATGTCAGAGGAACAACATGGGCAAACATTTTGCAGGAGAAATGTCTGAATGTTTTGGCAGTGGGTATGTTTCCTTCCACCACTTAACCTTAAATGTTACACAACCCACTTAAGGGGTCACTTCACAAGCAAGCACAGCTTTTTCAAACTGTATTGTATTGTTTTTGTTTTTTTTATTTCTTTTTTTTTGATCAGCAGGAACTGAAAGTGTAGTATACAGTATATATATATACTGTAGATAGCTGTGTTGTTTTGTTGTTTTCTAGTTATCTTGTGGCCATGTGTGTGGTTATTTGAGTATCTTCCTTGTGGAGTTTACTAGGTTAGGGATTATAAATTTAGTTCACCTTCTGGATCAGAGCTTCTCAATTAAACACATGACCACATACTAATTGAACTTCAAACTGTTCTGCTCCAATAAATGAGATGCTTATTAATGCAGTGTCTCAGATTCTGCATGATTTTAACAAGATGTTGCCAGCATTAAATCCTCTTTTTTATAATTTCATGAAGATCTTAAGAGTAAAAGCAGGGCCTCCAGATTGCAGTGTGGAAGTGGCATGTATTTAATGAGAACAGCCTTTTAAACAAGCAACAAGACATTTTATAAGCAATGGCAGTGTCACTATGTTGCATAACAGATACTTCTTTGTGCAATTTAATTAAAAGTCAACACGGTGACAGTTAATTAGAAAAGTACATGTCTTGAAATGGGAAAAATGTGTGTATCAGCTTACAGCAGCTGGAGGTCTGCTAGCAAAGTAACACATTTATATTAATTTTACAGGAGTTTGTGAGTGAAAGTCTAGTCAAAGTTAAGTTAAGTGAGTCAAAATTAAGTGAGACTATTAAGTATCCCAAAATAAATGTGACGTATAAATGTGTTTTTTGTGTGATTTGTGCTATTTTGAGTTATTTGTATACTGTAATGATGTTATATGATATATTTTCAGGAAGGTTTCATTCACTATTTGTACAAAATACTGCACCTATATATATATATATATATATATATATATATAGATAGATAGATATATATATATATATATATATATATATATATATATATATATATATAATGACCTCTATCAACGTATATCATATCATATAAGGTGTTAACTGTAGCAGGTTGGTGGGTGCTGGTTAGATAACTAGATGCAAAAAGTTGTCCAAGTAACAGGACAACAGTAACAATACCTTCTCACGAAGGTAATTATTCATACAGACACTAAAGAGCCCCTTGTGGAGCAGATTACATAGCAACCTCCATGGCAACTACCGTAGTAACAATGTGCTTGCACACTTGATCACTTCTTTTTGCTGTGAACATCTCATTTGCAACATCACTTCTACTTCCTCCTTGTGATGATGCAGATTGTTCACACATGCTGACAATTAGCCATCCATTCTGTAATCCATGTTGCTAAAGTTGTTCTTCGCTCTGTCCACTCACAGACTTCAGATCAGATTCAGGCTTGAAAATGTATTCTAGAAGTTTCTGTAGCAAAGTTGAAGAAAAAGAAGTTGTTTACATAGCACCCCCAGCAAGGAGGCAGCTTCCAGAAGTTAACCAATCAGAAGAGAATAAGCTTATCAAGAGGATCTTAAAGTGACAGGAGCTGAAATGGTCCATTTCAGAAAGAGAATGAACTGAAGGTCAAAAAGATGATGATATAATCAGTAAATCATTCTCATATATTCCAGTAGAGCCACATTTTTAATATAGATCTAGAAACATCTATTATATGTCCCCTTTTAAGTTCAAAACTGCAAGTACGTAGAATGAGTAAGTAGGACAACACTTATGCATTAGTTATTGCTCAACAAATAACAATATATTGCAATGTACATTTGTAGCAATGTACATAGCTTGTGTTTGTACTGCATATGTCTGATATGATGAAATATCAGGGTTTTATTAACAAAGAAAGGTCTTTGAAATATGTAATTTACAGGCATCAAGCAAAAGTGTTTAGCTCAAGACAAGCAGAACATTATTTTGGCAAAACTGACACTTTTATATCAGTTATGTAATAATATTTCAGCACTGTACATACACACTGTAACTGCTGCTACAGTTTCGCAAACAAATAGCTCATTTGTTTTAGGCCACTGGCCAAAAGACATAGTTTCCAGAAAAGCTGAGCTATTTACTCATCATAGTGTAGGAATAGCCAGTTAAGAGCTCTGTTGGATTTATTCAGACAAATAATTTATGGATCACACAAACACGTTTCTTATCTCATTACCTCACTGCCACGCACATCAGCTCCACAAATCTCTGCTGGGACTTTTTTTTTCTTCATTGGAAAACAACATCAGATGATGTCATCACCATCATGTTTGTAGATACGTGTTCAAATGACAAACATGGATCCTTCTGGCTAAGCTGCTGTTGACACCTGAGTCTGTTCTACAATGAGCATTCAGTTCAACATCCCTTGTCTTCTCTGTCTAGACTGCTGTACTAACCTGGGGACAGAAAAGGTGTGTGTGTGTGTGTGTGTGTGAGAGAGAGAGAGAGAGAGTATGTGAAAGAGTGTGTCAGTGACACCTATTTGAATAGCAGGGGTGTGAAAGTGTGTACATGGCTTGTATGTATAAACCCCCGGAACAAAAGGGTGGATTGTCACCGGTCTATGTTTATGGTTGGGCCTGTTTCTTCAATCTGTCTGGTTCTATATTTAGGACATGTTTACATGAAATGCTATCTTTGTGATCTGGAGGTGTAACTCAGCTGCATGCTTTGCACTCCTCATGAATAGTTTCACTTTAAGGTGAGGTTAGGTTACTGTAGGTTAGGTCAGGTTGTCAACATTAGCTGCTGCTAAACTTTATAATTCAAGATTTTAGACTGCATCCTAATGGGAAAAATATGTTTCTGTTGGACAAAAACAACACAGCCAAAAGTCATAAATCTTGACTGAAGGTTGATTCTTTTTTTGTTTTTTTGTTTTTTCTCTTTAGGAATATTTGCCATAGAAGATATAAATGGTGACTTCATAATGACGTACATGTGAAATTCCCCCTTGCAAATGCTCAACATCACAAAAGTTCATGAGAATAAAACGGAACAAACAGGAGATGGGAGAAATTCTTTGATGCTCGAGTGGTTTCATGGCAACACGAGGGGGGCAACATATTACATCGTAAAGCTAATTTGGGCACCGCATGTTCTGGTTTGGGCTGCCCCACCCCCTGTTGGGATCAGGGGACCGGGGGTTATGTTGTCCAGATGGAGAATAATAGCCCACACCTGGGCCTTGGCCCAGACCCCAAACATAACTCCTGCATGGCCCCAAAGTCTGACTCAGCTCACATCCACCGAGACCTGTCGCATCCCTGCTGCGGTAAAAAAAAAAAAAAAAAATCGGCCAACACACAATTTACCAGACTACCCTAAATCTTAGATCAACTAACATAAGTTTTAAGGTTCAGCGTTGTGCTTGCAGCAGTGCTTGTCTCTCTTCGTTTGTTTATCATACACTCAAGGATGAACAGGCAGTGAAAAGCCTCCCCAAACATCTACATTCTCCAATTCCAGGAACACAGTGTAGCAGTTAATACTTTAATCTGTGAATGTGCAGTGAGAAATATGAAACTCACAGGTAGTGCTCTCTGGATTTCAACAACGTTCATCTCATCTCGGCTAACATGTGTCCATCTATTTGGAGATGTGTTTTGCAGGCTTGCTTCGAGGCGTGTCCAGACAGAGCTCCATACATTATTCACATGAATTTAATTGGACTATTTGTGCGGTCTTTATTTGCTTCAAAAGTCAAATATAATGTAGTGCACAGACGTTAGCTGCAAGCAACATAGTCAACTGCGTTTTTTTCTTTTTGGTCCAGCTTGGATCTCAGATCTCCGGTTCTTTCAGCTATTTTTTCTTGCTGCTTTTGCCTCTTGTCTTTCTACATTTCTGAAGCAAAGTCATACAAGATGGGGATAAGTGCATTTTTTTTCTCTCAAGTTGAAACATTAACCAATATGGACGCATCCTTGTGAATTTGTGTCCATTGTGTCTAAAAATTGTGAGATCCTATGACTTGATGATGTCAGCAGAGAGTGCTGGTGAATATTACCTTGCCAGAATTCATTTTCTTTCTTTGTGTTAAACATTAAGCAAAGATCAGTGAACCTTTGAACTGGAATGATCTGTCGGCTAACTGACATATGAAGTGAAGCAATTCTGAGGGAATACAGTCAAAAGGTGGAGGCTAAATATTGAAAGTCAGCTTCCAGGTTTCTGGTATAATATACAGTGTGTACTCATAAACTGTGCTTTAAAACCAGAACTTCCCAGCCCTCATAAACAGCCATTCAAATCAGTCAATCAGTGGAGAGGCTCATTAATATTAATGAAACAATACGACCTGTTCTTTCTAGTGCTCCAGAGAGAATCTGGTTAAACTTCAATGAGATGATTTTTGGTTCTTAAAACCACAAATATATTTAAAACTTCAAAACCTTAAATAAAACCCAGGAACATTGTAAAATGTGGAACTTTTAACTGGAATGGATCATTTATAGGTACTTTCTGAGCCTATGTGTTCATGAGCCAAATTTATGGGGTTGTCCTTCTTTTAAACTATTTAAACAATGTCTGGTGCATCAAATATATCAGGTGTCTGTATTCCTAACACTATGAATCACTATGGCTCTTTTAAATTTAATTCTGTACATTACAGTGACCTTAATCACAGTTGAAGACTTTTCTGTTCAATGCTGCCTACTGCCAATATCATTCTTAATTACTCTACACTGCACTGTAACTTGTTCTTTGTTTTAATTTCAAAGTTATAAATTTTAATTCTTAATTTTTATTTTGTTTTATTTATTTATTTATTTTATTTATTTGTTTTTTTTATTTTAATCAACTGTTTTAAATTGTATTGTTTTAATTTAAAAATTTTAAATTTTAATTCTTAATTTTTATTTTTATTTTAATCAACTGTCTTAAATTGTATCACTTTGAATTACCTCGTTGTTGAAATGCGCTATACAAATAAACTTGCCTTGCCTTAATCGAGAATCTGTACAGTATAAAGTCAAACAGAGTTGCACAGTTTATATTCCCATCACTGAAAAGGGAATAGAAGAAAATGCACATGTGAAGATTATTACATATATGGATATACAAACATGCAGCTTATACTGGACCTTAAAGACCTGTGGCATATGTTTTTCTTCTTCGTAACTACGTCACCATGTAAATCAAATTACAGTCAAGAATTTTCTTTTGAAACCCTCTAATTTTGAAATGTCTCTTTATTTATGATCAGTTCAATGCCTAGATTAGTTTAAGTCATATTTAATCAACTTGTATTCTTTTTGCAGTGACATTTTAGTTGATGAAAAGTCTTGGCATTTTAATCTAGTTTTAGTGAAATAAATTCCAAATTATTTTAGTCTAGTTCATAACCTTCTATAGTCTTTGAAAGCAGGTTGATAGTAATGTTAATCAAAATTAATTTAGTCAAACAAATTAATTTTAGTCTTTTTCTCAAAATGTATTGTAGATTTTCTATAGCTTGTAGAGGAGCACGCACACAGACACACACCCCTAGCAGCAGCGCTAGCGAAGAAATATAAATGATACGCATCCAATAAAGGCACATTTTAGATTGTAATTTTTAAAGTCTGTGACAAAAAAAGGGCAGCGGTGGTGGCAGGCTCTCTAGGGGGCCATGGTGGTGTAAACAAATGACACTTCACTGCAGAATTTAGTTTTACAATGAATTTATTTAAAAATGCAGCCAGCAGTTACATTATGGCGTGTAGATATTAACGTTAGCTTAATGCTAACAATTAGTTTACACATGTTAGCGACAATAAGTTGGCACCGGCAAAATTAACCAAAGCTACTGATATGTCATGTAACGTTAGCTTATATCAATATATGGTGAATGTCTGTTTAACTTGTAAAATCTGTGTTGAGTTATCTCAAACTTAAGTCAACATTTTCTCTAGTAATTTGATGTTTTACACTCCGTTTTTTCATCAAGAAAAGATGTGTGTTCCTTTTGTCACAGTCAGTGGTTAAGGGCATTGATTTTGTCTCGTCTTTGTCTCATATATTTGGTCTGAAGAAATTAACAGTGCAGTTCAGATACACAAGTTATTCAGCTGTTGAGTGTTGCAGATCAGTGTCCACTAGGAACGACAGGTACATCAAATGGCTGTTTTCATTTTGTCTATGTACAGTACACTGTATCTGCCTCTATCAAATAAACCATAAATAAATAAATAAGGGTTAGCTTAAGTCTGTCTTGTGACCTATAATTATTTCCCTTCATAAATATGTCATCAAGTAAAACAAATAACACTCAAGTGACCTTCATTTGAAACCCTCTAATTTTGAAACGCCTCTTTATTTATGATCAGCTCAGTTACACAGGTCTTCAGCTGCTCTGTGTTACAGGTTGATTTACTGACACCAGTGGAGATAGATGTCCTACAACACCTCCTGTTTTTGTTTTTCTTTCTCCGTTAGACGGATGGTGGGAATACAGTCAAAGTTATGTCTCTTAAACACTGCCATTCCATTAGTAACTTTCCACTCTTAGAATCAAATAGCAAAGTGAAACACAGTTGACCCTCAGTAGTCTTTTATTGTAACATGTGTATGTGCTTGTGTATGCTCGGGTACATTAACGTGCCATGAACTATGGCAGTGTGAGTATAACACTGTACCATTGCTCTGAAGTTCAAAGACTGTTTCACCAAAAAAGACAGTTTTTCCTCCACCCTTTCTCCCCATTTTTACACATCCCTTTCCTTTTGAAATCACTCTGCCTCCACGCCAGCTCTCCAACTCAAACAAGTCTGCACAGATAGTTTGGCTCTTCCCCTGAAACTGGAGCGTAGGCACACTGGTTGGACAAGGAGAACAAACAGCTCAGATGCCTTGTGGCTTCTTGATGGCATACTTTTCAGCACTCAGGTTTTGGAGGGGTACTCGGGAGTGCATTCCTGGTAATTAATAAGGCAAGCGCAGGTTTCCATTTGGAGTATTTGAACATGCCATGATAACAGAGTATGCACAGTCGGATGGTGCTGAGTGTTACAAAGTCCTGTCTTGTTTTCAGTTTCTTAACTGTGGAAACATTGAGGGAATGAGTCTAGCAGAAAATTCATAGGTTGAGACCCTTCTTTTTTAGTACACATCGCTGTTTGTGTGTGTGTGTGTGTGTGTGTGTGTGTGTGTGTATATATATATATATATATATATATATATATATATATATATATATATATATATATATATATATATATATATATAGAAAGGGGAGTCTCTTTTGAGTATTGTTTGAGGAGCATGTACATACACATGTATGTATGTATATATGTGTAATTATATGTATAAATGTATGTGTGTGGATACTGTATGAGTGTATGTATATGTACACATAATTCCTTGCATGTATTATAGAAAGTTGAGGATTTGTGAAGGTGTGGTTACTCTGTGTACTGGTATGTGAGAGACTGTTAGGGGCTATTTACTTTTTTTTTAAAAAATTATCATTCTCTTTATATATTTATAAGTTTATTTTTTATTCTAGTCAGAAGGTTTCACTATAATCTCCTTAGGGTTTATTATCTTGTACAATTCTGCTTTTTTTCACAAATATTTTCACATTTATGTCACTTCAGTTTGTACAGTTTGTCAATATATTTGTCCATTCGTTCAATTGCTGTTAGTCTGACATAATTTAACGTTGATATTTTAGTCAGAGTTACTGTTTTGGGGCAAATTTATCCTTGTACTGTAGTGTTCACTCAGCAATCACTGAAACGCTTGTGACCTGAAATAGTGACTTCAGAAAAAAAAAATGGAGGCCTGTGGAGTTGTGTGCCACCCTGAGCTAAATACTATTCTCAGCCTGACCATTCTTGCAAAGATTGTTTGGCTGCTGGTCCCACAGCGCAGCTGTTATTGTTACACAATTGTACACTTCTGGAAGGTTATCATCATTTCTGTAGCCATTATTGTTTAGCATTGTGCTGGCAATAAATTATCTCAAATTTGATGTGCAATGGCAATCTTCAATGCCAATGCGGGAACTGGTGTGTCCTTGCAGGAGGCCCAAGTAACAAATCTGTAATTACCTGTTTTATTAAGTGTAACCGCAATCTCTCCTTGATGTTGGGGTGTCTGGTAGCTTAGGGGCTTGTTGTTCCTCAGTATGTTCACAGTCTTTGTATCATTTTGAATTAATTATTAATTACGTCTTTGGCTTTTTACATGGCAGCAAAATGTTTGAATAGCCTGATACGTTATCGTTGCTTAACTGTCATGACCAAATTCTTTCTCTAACCTCAACCAATGCACACTTGGCATGAACGGATATTTTGGACTCTGCGAATTTTAAACTGAGAACTTTGGCGCTGTACGTAAATGTATAATCAGAGACTGTAGAATAGTACACTACATTCTTGTCTTGAAACTGGAAATACACCCATCCTTTAAGATGCTCGTCATTAGTGAATCAGTCATTGTGTATAAGCTTATAGTGTACCATGGAGTAAATTGGACTACCATTTTGATTACTAGTTCCAATGTAAAAAAGAAAAAAAAAAACTTATGCAGCAGCATTCTCATTTTTTAAATATATCTAAAACATCAATGAAAAAAGATCATGTCTAACCTTTTCTATGCTGGAACAGCAACTTCTGTTCAGAAGACAACTTTTATATTGAAATGCACCAAAAGTATATCTGACTACGGCTTTGTCGCTGAGTCGGAGTGCAGTTGGTGGGAGAAGCTGTGTGTATTTTTGATTGGAATATCTTGTGTGGCTGCAGCGGTTTGCAAAGACATACTTGGTTTAGGGGAATTTGTCAAACCAACAAGATGGAATATGTTCAATAAAGAGAAATACTTATCTCTTCTTTCACTTGCGGGAATTCCTCCACACAAACACTGAGCTGAGTCAGCTCCTTCGTCATCTGTGGACCAGTGAAACCAACAACCCTGAAGGCCTTATTTGCAAAATAGATATTATTAAATAGAGATTGAAAAGGTCTATTGTCATTGACCCCACCCCCAAACGAACACACTGTATAAAGTAGCTACAATGCTGTTAAACACTGATGCTTCAGTGTTAATGTTTTAATGATGTCCTATAAGCAATAATATCAGTCGGAGGGACAAAAACAATACATTAACTGAAATACTTTTCAAGCTACAACTATGCTAACGTTCATGTTCATTATTATTGGACTTGTCCATCGAACTCAACTGCCATTTTCCCCTCCCCCCTCCTGCTTCCTCCTCTGCATCTGATACAAAGAAATACGTGTAAAGTTAAGTATGTACACTGACTACTGGTTTAATTATACCCTACTAGGAAAAATTCTCCTGGCAAGGTGGAGAACCCCCTATTGCAAAAGGATTCTTAAAGTTGTCCACAGCAATTCCACATTCTGTTCATACATCTGTGGGCATGTCCTAGAAATTTGTGCACACACACCAGGTGGGTTGACCTGCAGCTCAGACAGAGTTGAAAGTGTTTAGTGACTGAATCTCAGCCTGTTAAGAAAAAAAAGACAAATTTTCCTTGTATGTATTATTGTACGTATACAGTGCATGCGAGGTCAGTTTACAAGTCACTGACCACTATTCAGATAAAAAATATACTTCAGACTGACTTCAGACTTTCCTCTGACTACTGTTAGAGGAAAGATACATCTAAGAAGACAGTCAGTCATGTTCTATACCGGCTTATTCCTCATTAGGGTCACAGGGTTCTGCTGGAGCCAATGAAAAGCGCATTACAGGGGAAAAGCAGGGATATACCCCAGACAGGTTGCTAGTTTATCATGGGGCACACACACCATTCACTCACACCAATGGGCATTTTAGAGTCTTCAGTTAACCTCAGCACGTTTTGGGACTGTTGGAGAAACTGGAAAAAACCCACCCAGGCACGGGGAGAACATGCAAACTCCACAGATTTTTCTGTGCAGTTTGGTATAATGCTTAGAGACACATTCAGTTTGTGATAACAGGGTTTCACAAACTAGCAAAGTTCAACAAAGGTGTGGGTGTCATAAATTGTATCGTGTGTGTATGGGATAAAAAAAGGATACGTTTGAGGCTAAATTGAAGAGAAGAATCATACATAGCATGATGTCAAAAGGTCTTATCCCTGTCGTGGCCAGTTTTCCTAAGTGAGTGGATCATGTCGTGATTATCACACCTACATTGAGTATTCTGTGTTTCCCCCCACACACAGAGCTAATGCTACTTATTGTGGCACATTTAAACGTCATGTTGGACTCTGGAGGATGGCCAGGAGCTGAAGATCGTAGTGATTAGAGACAGCGTGTGACAAGGTGAGACACAGGAAACACAGCTTCCCGTTATGCATTTCCACATATTTATGATAACAATATGTTTTCTTAAACATATTGTTATCATATTATATCAAATATTGTGAACCCAGTATTATTTATTATATAATATTGTGAACTGGGTGTATTATCACACTCCTAATGTATTGGGACTTTTATTAAAGTAAAAGTTGTGAGGACTTCTTCCACCACTGCCCCCCAGAGTGCCTGTGTGTTCTCCTCCATCTGCAAGTAAACAAAGAAAAGGAACACAACAGTTACGACACCATTTGTGTCAGTGTATTTTTTGGAGGAGCGTTTACCTAACCAGTGTGCAAAAACAATATTGTGTGCACAACAATACACAAAGCCAAACAATGGTTACTTTGTATGCAGCAGGGAAGTTGAAACAATGAATATCTCCATTATACTGTAGGTCTAGCTAAGCCACCCAGTTTCACCAATCATAACCACAACAAATGACATATTATTACTTTTCCAGAAATAGAGTCAGGTTACTGCAATACCTACAATTACCGATTTGAATTTCAGAGCCAACACTGATAGTCAATAGATGCTGAGACACTGCTATATATTGCAGTGAATTTTACTGTGGTCCACAGCTTCAATGAGCCCACACTTAGAGGTACAGTAAACTCTGTGTATGCACATTGTATAAACTGTAGCTGTCTATGTTAGACATCAAATTCAAATGAGCTTTTTTTTTTAGGCAAACATGCATTTAATTGTTAGCTGTCAAACAAAGATTCCATTGCACTGCAAAGAGCTCCACTCTCCCATTTAAAATATTTAAGTGTGCTGCACCTTTGTGTGGAGTGTGATCATTCCCATATGAAAAAGATAAATCTTTATCTTATATCTTATATTAGACAATGAAATTTCAGGGAAATGCATGAATGACTTAAAGCAGGTTTTCAATTCATAATGACACAGGACTGTCTTTGTTTTTTACATGTTATGAGCAATTATTAATTATTAAAATTCTTCTTGCAGAAATGTATTGAATGTTGCACAAGATCAGCAGTTTACATTGCCCTCAGTTTATGAAACACAAAATCACTAACTCTCTCTTCACATTTAGTTGACAAAATCATTTACAGTGATACATATTCAATAACTGACCAGTGATTGAGCTGGACTGTATGTACATGGTCTTACTATCAGAGTGGTATTTATGGCTTTGTGGAAGCCCTTGGGAAAAAACAGACAGTTGACCTGTAGCTCAATTGAGTTCTGATTAGAGAACCTCTGGCTAACATTTGCACTCTACAATTGCCATGTTTTCCTATAGCATATAAACATTGATTACCCATGTCAAAGTGTGAGACTGGAAAAATACATTCATCCTTCAAAAGAATAAGAGAGTCGTGTCTTTGTTTTGTTGTAGGTTTGACTATGAACAACACCACCATTCACAGAAATTCTCTTGTAGTAACTCACCACAGAATTTGTAAGAACTTCTCTCACTGTGTGGAGAGCAGCTTGGTCATGAAGAGATATTAATCTCACATTTGGTGGACCAAGGGCATTCACCTCAGTAAACGTTTTAAACTCTTGGCATGCTGGTTACCCTGTCTCATTTCATTGCAAAATCTTCAAGAATTGCATTGCTAAATGGGTGAAAGCATGATATAATGTCACTTGCTTGCATATTTGTTGTAGAACAGCTTGTCTACTTTTTACTTGTTTCAGGAGGTACCCGTTGAAATACATGAAAGATGAGTGAGTCCACAAAGGACCCTGGTGTAAAAGGCTTTTGCTTAAATGCAGTAGTGAATGAACAGTAAATGTCATGTGCTATTTTCCATATAGTAACCGCACACCTCCAACAAAATACACTAAAGCATGTGTGTGATTTATCAACTCAGCATTTAATTCAGACCCGAACAGAATGCTTTTGCCCTCTATTGGTAATGTCCAAGCTATAGTACAAAAGCTAGTAGGGCAAAGCCCACTTTGTGATCTACAGCTCTACACAACACATACTGACATTGTCATAACCTAACATGGCAATACAAAAACCGCTCAAAAGTATTAAGCAGTGTGTCATTAAATCAGTTTGCTTGTATTCTTTCTTCTTTTGTTCTCTAGCTATTAGTTATGAGGCAACCTGTAAACTTAATGCACTGCTGAAGGAAAATTAACTGCAGAGCTAAGCGAGAGGGTGTCTGTGTCTGTGTGGGTTTTCTCCGGCTTCCTCCTGCGGTCCAAAAATGGTTAACGGAGGTTAATTGGAGACTGTAAATTGCCCATAGGTATGAGTGAATGGTGTGTGTGTGCCCCACGATTGGCTGGTGACCTTCTGGGGTGTATCCCTGCCTCTTGCCTGTAATGTGCTGGGATTGGCTCTAGTAGACTCCTGTGACCCTAATGAGGAATAAGCGTGTGTAGAAAATTACTGAATGGCTGACATACAATTGTGTCATGTAAACGGAATATCATTTTCTTTTATCTTTCTCTCTTTTTCTCTCTCCGTATACCCAGAAGTCAAAGGCTCTCACAAGGAAAGACCCTGCCAAGGTATTTCCTCAGCAATTCCCCAGCTTCAGACATTCATCATATAAAAATTCTGACAAAGACATTGGCTGCATTAAAGTGGGAGATCTGAAAGAAGAGAATGGTAATTGAGGGAGTTTTTTGTCCAAGCTATCCCTTCTTATCACATATTTCACAATTAGATAACCAAAACACTTTAGCCATACTTCATATTGTACTCTTTTATTTGTCATATTCTGTAGATTGATGTGCCTGAACTCCTAACCATAAAGAATGTAACTGATTTGGCTGAAACTGCTAAGAGATCCAGTTTGGAGCTGAGCACAACCACAACTACCCCCTAAAGTTCTCCACAGTCCAGGCCTGGCTCATCATCTGTAGATGCACTGCTGTCACCATCCAGCTCCATATCAGAATCTGTTATTCAATCATCAAAGGACTCCGAATTGTCCAAGGTAATTAATTTTTAATGAATAAATAAATCCACCCCATCATCTGCTGCCTCTCAGGTGTACATGTATGATTATGAAATATCACTTTTTTGTTTTATTGTCTTAAGTAAAGTCAAATTATATTTAAACCCAAAATACTTACAATGTCTCCTTGTTTAAACAGGTGGGGATCCATCCTGGGACTGGAGTCATGGTATAGAAACTGACGTGGGCCTATGCAGTTAATGGAAGTTCGCCTACAGTATTTGTGAGGCATCTGCTCACAGCAGTCTTCCCAATGGAGATACTACTGGTGAGCACTCTTTGTAGGGGAAAGGAGGCAGTTTTGTTTAGTTTTGTTCTGTGGACAAAACTAAACTGGATGCTATCTAAAGTAATTTTTCAACTTTTTTGGTAGGCTTAGATTTTTACTGATTTCATAAACCACACCAGCATTCTACAGACTTTAGTGTCAGTTGTGTTAAATTCCATGAGACACATGAAGAGAATACAATATTTACCCAACATTACTTTCAGATAATGTACTGATGATTTTAATGGTTACTTTCAGATTATTTATTGTACTGTTTTTCCATTCCATTTCCCCTATTGTGTTCATAGGTGTGACATTTAAGAGGTGGCCCAGCCCTCCAGCATTAGCAGCACAATCAATACCAAGATCACAGAGCTCAAAAATATTCTGTTACAACATCCACTTAATACACTGATTACCACACCACAAACATGCTCAACCTAATAGACTACTACCAACTGTAACTATTAGGTTTTACCTGTTAGAGGGAAAATGTTTAGAGTTACCGTCCTTACTTTTGCCCATATTGATGTTCAATGTGATATCAGTTCACTGTAAATAAAGTTAAAAGTTTGCTTAACAGACGTTTTTTTCAAAATTACAAATGTTAAAAGATTACATGATGGTACAAATGAAATAGTTAATTAAAGTTTGTAATTTTTTATAATATATTGCAAATTTCATAGGCTTCATAGTTCATTGTGGCATTACATTCCTATAACTTTTTATACAGATTTTTACCAGACAAAATTTAATAAACTTACATAAAACATAAGACAGTTTCACCTGTAAAACATAATAACTTTTCTACAAAAAAAACTACATATAATGGTATTTATTCATATATGTAAAATATGTGTTTAAACAGCCCTTATAAAAATGCAGGAAATTATATGAAATGTGTATGGAAAACATATTGACATGTGCTTTCCTTGTTTCTATTGATTCTCATATAATTCTTTATATAATCATGTATAAAAGACTTTAAAAGTGGCCACTCAGATGTATATCATAGACTATACATGAAACATACAATACATGAAACATAAACTGAGGGCAAGTATACATACATTATACCCCTCACTTTATGTGCCCCATATCAGTCACCTAGTAGACAAAGAAATATATGGATTACGTTCAGGGGAAAAGGTAATATATATATATATATATATACTTTTTTCTCTTTCCTTTTCGTATGGGTTTCCATTCGATATGTCTAGTCTGAGGTGTTATTGATCCACCCTGAAGAACAATTCAACATCTCAGCAGCATGGTGTCAATTTTGACCACTGGAGGTCAGCAAAAACAAGACTTCTGTTGATCCCTGCTGTTTTTCAATCAGTTTTTCCCTCGTTTGAAAACTGTACACACACACATGCATAAATTCCCCTTCTGGAGCTCAGCTCATGCTGGATGTTACCAAGAGCGAGCACAGCACTCGGCAATTACAATGTGTTCTTCTGGCAAAAAATAAGCTCAGTGGTTAAAAGCCATCATATGTGGGATATGAACATTTCAACCACTGGAGCCCCTGGTGTATCAAAAAACGCAGTGCGGTGGACAGCAGCAATTTTTGCACACAGTTTGCCAATATTACACTTGTTTAGCAACACGTGTAACTTAGTAGATCCTGATAAGGTTTTTGTTGGGTTAAAGTCAAATAAAAAGCAGCCACAGGAGGATAAGTAGAACATCCTCCCAGCTCTGTGCTTCAACTACTCCTGGATATGAATCATAAAGTTGTGCTGTGTTGATAAGCAGAAGCAAGAAGGTCTCATCGCAGACACACATATACATGTACAGCATCTGTCTGATTTGCAGCCCTGGAGCTGGAACCGACTGGCCTGTCAGCAGGGTGTGTGATGGGTTACACACCTAGCCAAGCTATCCGCCGTTCCCTCCAGAGAAGTTTGAAGGGAGTGCTCTTTTGTCTTTAACGCTGTTGGATGCACTTACAGCGCACCCAGTCCTCAGCAGCCCAGCTGGAAGAGACCACAGTTCCTGCAGGGGAGAGGAGAACTGTGTGTTCTTCAACTTTAAACTTTCTGGTTGGATTCTGTGAGCTGTGGAGGTAAACCAACTACAGTATATATATATATATATATATATATATATATATATATATTACCTTTTCCCCTGAACGTAATCCATATATTTCTTTGAGTGTCTACTAGGTGACTGATATGGGGCACATAAAGTGAGGGGCACACCCAGTCAGGGATTCCGGACATGCCGATTAGCAGTGGGGTGATATTTGACATAGGAAAAATCCTGGGTGTAATTTGTCAAAGCTGACACCATAAATAGGTCCAATCTAAAAACCATTGTGAAACCATTAAGCCCTTAGCAAAACAGAGGAACTCCCATTGAGATCAAATTATTTCCCAAAACCAGCATTGCTCCAAATCAGCTTGGAAAACTTGGGTGGGAAAAGTGAATGAGTAATGTTCCGTCCCTCAGAGAGAGCACAGTTTACAGTACCACAAAGACTGCAGGACGAAACATCAAGCCTGGTTCTGTCCATTGGTTCCAATATCTACCAGCATCAGTAAAAGACATTTATCAACATTTTATTTCATTTTGAATAATTTATAGAAAAAACTAAGTGTAAATACAAAGTGTACATTTATGGGGAGCTTACATTCTGGGTTATTCCTTGGTCTCCACAATGACTCCCAGCAAAATGTCTGCAATAAATCAATCATACCAAGTTCAGTTAAATTATTAAATTCTTAACAGTCAACCATATAGAGATGTTCCATACCCCACCCCCTGCTGAATTTCTATATTTGTTTTTATGTTTACAGAATTTTGTCATTTTGTAGCCTATTGAAGTGCTTAAAAGGCCTAAGACAACTCCAAGCTCTCTCAATTTACTGTTTTTTATTGTTGTCATTTTTTGATTTTATTTGTTATGCAAATTGTAGACAATAAAGTTTTAACATAACCTAATGTGCACATTAGGTTAGGTTAGAAACCTCACAATTGAGTTACCCTAGGAAAACACTGAGCCTGGAGAAATACTTCTAGCTCACAATCCCTATAAACCATCAGTTTTCATTTTCATTAATTAAACAAAAGACATATAGAAAATTAATTAGAGACCTTTTGATGTTGTAGCTTCATATTTATGTGACAGATCTGAGGGTAGTAAGTATCTTCTCTCAACAAGAAAATAAACAAGCGTATTGTTTTACATGTCAAACTGTTATTTTTACTTGGATTGGAAACAGACAAGTATCATCATCTTTGCTGGTTACATGATAACAACAGTAGGCAGATGTTAGCCGTTGTTTATTTTTCAAGTTAATTTTATTTATTTTATTTGCTTTGGCCCAAATCAGAGGCCGGATTTCCTTTTTTTTTCGGTTTCTTTTTGCAGAGAAAAAAAAATGATATCATACCACTAGAAGCCATGTGAGAATAATCACTCTGCTCAGTGATTGGTTGGGTCTCGGAGTCACTCAAAGAGTCACTAGCAACTGTTGATTTTGCCATCGATGGCAAAGCAAATATGTGCAAAGCACACCTGGCTACTGGAGGTGTTTAGCTCAGAGTTGGTTTGTTCCCAAGTACGATTTCTGTGTACAGTTTTGCCCAAAGGAATCACACCGAGGGGGAAAACTACAGAAATTTGAGTCAACCGGACTAAGAAACACAGGTTTGAAAACGCCTTACATGCCAGTGCGTTTTAGTTTCCTTTGATATGGTTGCTTAGAGACAATTAGTTAAGGCAGACGCCTCATCCGTTCCCAGGACCATTACAGCGTTCATGTGGACAGTAGAGACCATGTTCTCACAGACAGAAAGTGAGCATGTGTGTATGACGTACCTCTGTAGCAAGTCTTTCAAACATGTGCCAAGATCAATTTCCATCAAAGGTCCACGGGGAATAGTATCCCACCATCTCCTGGAGATGAGTCAAGTGTATTTTGGAGGGGAAAGCACCAAGCTGCAAATGTTTTATCCACAACAGTAGACATCACACAGCCCCTGTGTCAAGTTCGCAGAAAGGTTCTCAAGGTCTTTTCACCCTGGGTGCAAACTGAAGGTGTCTTTGTTTCAAGATCCAAAGCAATTAAAGGTTTTAAATTTGACTACTATTCTGGCAATACTTACTGTATAAGTGCACTTTGACTACTATTTTGGCATTGTATACTTTTTTCTTCAGTCCAACTGAGGAGGAAATGTGAAACCACACCTATATTTATTATTGATTAGGAAGGACTCTTAACTTCATTTTCATAGTTTTGGCATCTTTTCTATGATTTATGATAGCCATCTACATGGCCGTTTCAGGTTAGCTTTGGTTTAGAGAACTGTTCTCATCTGTTTAAAATCTTCATGTGGTAGTATTGCTGCATTGCCTGGTGACAAAAAAATGCAATAATAATTTATGGGAATGGCATGAACTTAAAACATGGGTTGGGTTTTTTCTGTTTTTCTTAGGATCTTGTTTTAATCATCCTGCCTACATGCTCCCTCATGCTCACGTCATCAGCAGAGCAGAACAAAACTTCGACAGAAGTACAGAAAGCTTGACCTCTAGCCCAGAAACCAAATGATAGACTTGTTCTGAGGCTTAATGGCAGAGCTGGACATTTGACAATAGCCCTAGGAACTCTGTGGAAGCCTGAGAGTGGGCGGTGGCTCTGTTTCCTCTTCTTCCTTTGCTCATCTACATCCTCTCCCACCGTGAGGTCAGAAGCATGTCAGCAAGCTACGGCTGAGGAGTTTGCTGCAGAGGTCAGCTGGCAATATTAAGTGAAAACAGCTTATCTCCGTCAGTGCATAACTGAACAGGAAGTTATTAAGCAGCTTTGTGAAGGGATTTGCTAGTAAGTTCTGTACAGTATATCATTACACTTTCTGTGAAGTCCTCATCTGCAACACTTTTAATAAAACTAAATGACATAAAAACATCATAAAAGCAGCTAAATAATGTATCATTATAACAGTTATTAGGCATTTAAGATCATACCACTTTGCAAAATATATTTATGCAGTAGTGGAAAGTAAAGATGTAAGTACATGTACTCAAATGCTATACAATTTTACATTTTACTTGAGTATTTCATTGTGATGCTACATTATAATCCACTCCACTACATCTCAGTGGGAAATGCTTTCTATTCCACTACATTCATTTCTACATTCATTGTTCTTTTCTTTTTTTAATTTTGCTGTCCATTTTATGTGAAAGGTCAGATGAGGTGCTATTACCAATTATCTACCCAGTTTATCTAAAATTGTCTCATCTTTGATTAACTAAAACATTAAAACGCTCTCACATCTAATTGCTGACAGGGATCAGTTGGAAGTAACAATAGCTAATGCTTGCTTTACATTGAAGGCCCTATCAACAACTTTTCGGTCAGTTGAACGTTATTATATATAAATGAGTAGCGAGATGTGTGGTTGCCCTGTTACATTTTATGATTTTCTTGTTAGAAAGTTAATGTATTTGTACATATCAGTCAATCCGTACACCTCTAGTCACCAGTCACAGCCACTAAAGTATGAGTAACGTGACTCTGAAGGACTTCCCTGCAGCCGTCAGAGAGGAGGCCGATATTACACATCCCTTTCGACACTTCAGAGAAACTCAAGAAGTTACAAACCTCACACAAAGTCCATCAACACTATTCATGACTTATTTTAAACCTTGTGCTAACCCACAGTTCCTCAGAGGGTACATTTAAAGATTCAAAATTTTATTGCTGTATCAACCGCTGGCTGTCAGTAGTGTTTTTCGGTACCACACATCATAAGAGGAAAATGACACAAGAGAGCAAGACCAGTGCCATGTTTTACCATTCAGCCATAGCTTGGCACCATTATCATTCAACAAGACTAAATTTAGGCTGTTTTTTCAGCTGCAAGACACAGAAAGCATAATTTCTCGCCAGCAAGCAAAATACTCATTATTTTTCACTCTTCCTGTAGTGTAGTGTACAGAATCAAAAAATGTTCCCAGGACGAATAAATCAGAAATTTAGAATTTCACTGAATAACCGACACTGCAGTGAAGCCTGTCACTGGGGAATTGGATTGTGGTTTGGGGCATTAGCACTGTTATATATTTTATCCAGACCCAGTTGAACTGGCAGATTTTTTAAAAATGGCAGGTCTGCAGGAACTTTACTTTTGGTTGATGCCAGGGGTCAAAACTGTGCTGTGTGAGCACAGAGTAGGAACTTAGATGTGAATTGTTGTGTCATTGTCATGAACATTTCTATATACAGTAGACATATTGGTGTTATTTATGGCTCTATTTACTTGAAAGCTCCATGGTTGCTTCAGACAATATAAAGTGAGAGTTTCTCCAGATCCTGTGAGAAACAACACCGACAGAGACATAAACTACAGCAAATACAGAAAGTATGAGTTTGACAGACAGAAAAACAAAATACATTAAATGTTTTGCCTCTGCTTCCAGTCCTTGTCCAAGCTAAGATAAACACTGCTTGACTCCACACAAACATGAGAAGTGTATCAATCATCCAGCTCTTAGCAGGAAAGTCAATAAGTGAATTTTCAAAAATGTCAAATTACATATTTAAACTATATCTCATCATATTTATCTACACCAAGTAACTGTTTTTGGTGCCCTTGTTTATTTGTCTGTTTATCTTTGAGCAGAAATGGGGAAAAAAAAAACACTGATTTTACTGAACCTTGGTGGTAGCATTCGCCAAGGACAAACCCATTCAATTTTGGGGTTGGATCCAGCTCACAAAATTTATAGGGTTGTTTTAGTGTTTTAATTTTAATAACGATTAGTGGCCCCTGTTTGTCAATGGAATGTTAATAGTTGAATGAATAGTTGATACACCTCTGCCCTATTGCCGACACAACAAAAATTTTATGGGTTTGTCCTTGGCCATTTCTAATAGTGATTCAGCAAGCTCGATCCTAATAGTTCTGGAAATATAGCCACACACATTGGTTTGTTTCCCCTGAGTTTTAGGCCAAACCTTAAATTGATGACCTTGTGATTGGAACATAAAGTAGAGTTAAGAGATTTGGGGGATTTTCAATTTTTCCAGCACTGTGTTTCCTCTCAGGTGCTGTCTTAAAAGCTGAAGAAATTGTTTGATTCTCCACTGAGATTGATTATCTTGGCTAACAATGAGATTATACTATATTCAAAAAAAGAATACATTTGATTTTAAAAGGATTTTTGGTTGGTGATCAAGAAGTGGGATTTATTGTAAGATCTCCAAACCTCTGAACCTAAAACTGACTTGTTTTTGTTTATGTGACAACGATTCTGATTGTGAATTGAAGGTTTCACAATCCAGCACAGTGCTCAGCATCAACATCTTTTCATTGTTTTTCCCAACACCAGTAACTAAAGTGAACATACCTCTAGTGCTGTTCAAAAAAGTCTTCATCTCAATTTATTAAATAAATTATGTAGGACCCTCTCCTGATTGGTCAGCCCCAGAAAGCCGCCCCTTAGCAGATTTCCAGTGGCTCAGGAGGCTATACAAACAGCACAGGAGTAGGATTTCAATTTGATTTCTCTTTTTATTGTGTTGCCTGAATCCAGTCAGAATTAATCAGCACCAAAAACCCATGGACCAACTTTAGCAACAAAGGCTACAGATGAACTGCTACTTATGCGCAAAAGTGAACAGCACGATGTCTTCACAAAATGATATAGGTAAGATTAGTTGTGTTCGTATCTATTTGATAAGCAAATTTGAAGCAAACTTCTGAAATCTTGCAAATTGAACATTTTTAAAATTTTAATGAGGTGTGTTTCCATCAATTGGTCTAGAGCCACCAGAAGATTCATACTACTATAATAAACAGAATGAAGAGGTTGCAAACCTGAAACCAGACAAGTCACCTATGAGAGAAAAATGGAGAAATCTTTGAAAATTTGTATTGTTTTAAGTGAATGAACAAAATAGTGTATTGTTTTTAACATTTAAAAATATTAAAAAATGTAAAACAAAATGTATGTAGAAATATGAATAAAATAACGCACTAATTATAATAAGAAATAAAGCAATAATGATAATACAATAATAAACATAATAGCAATAAAGTAAAAACAAAATATTTATATTCATAATGGAGTAGGTAGAAGTGAACACTTATGTATTGCTACCTCTTTTTCAGCCAATTATGGTGAAAACATATACAACCCAATATCTGTTTAAAACTATCCCAATTCTATATACAACCTAAAACATTATTAATAGTTATTAGTTAAAATAGTTCAAATTTTCTTGGTACTGTGGCTGTTCTACCTCCGGATTGAATCCCTGTTCCTTCACCTCTTACTATTTTTTCCTAGAGGTCATGAATAGGAGGTAGGAAAGGAAAATCATTTTTATTCAATATTTCAGCTATAAACTAAACAGCTTGTGTATTAATTCAGGACTTGTTTTATTATGTTTTCTATGTCTGAGGTTTTCTCTGACTAATATTTGTTACATTCTACAGAAAATCTTGGAATGTAGAGTGAGCTAAAATGTTTCCTTTCACTGTTTCTAAGCTGTTTACTACAAACCACATGGTTCCATTTCATTAGCGTTCACAGCAATAAACTTGACTGACTAAAGTCGCGCAAGCAGAGCCCATTTATTACAATCTTAACCAAGGAGGATTAAAAGTGAGTGGTGTGGGTTACTTTAAATAAGTGCACTGTGCCCAGGGGAATTGAATTACAAAACCCCTTCTCACCTTGTCTGGTAACCCGAAACCCAAACTTTACATTGAGAAATGTGGAGCTGGCACAAACAGATAATCTCCCTCCTCACAGTTACCACAAACCACATGCTGCCTCCTCTCAGGTTCACATGCTCCCTTAACTTTTAGCTAATTGAACGTTTATTCCCACCTCTTGCTGCTGAACAAGATGAGCAATTACACAAAACCCCTTGATGTGGGAGCTGAGTAATTTACAAGCATGACATGGGTGAGGAGATAGAGGTCTAATCTTATTTTGAGAGGCTTAGTCATTCAAGCCCTCATTGCCCTCATTTTCTGTCAGCTGCTAAAATGAAATGATCTATTCATATTGTGTTTCACCACAGTCTTTTGTGTGTTAGGATTGGTATCATTTCTTGACCCCAAGTAATCTTAGCTCTGAATTAGTGTTGTTCATCTGGTGGAAAGCTTTAGGAATTGAGAGGTCCCCCCCAGGTCAAACTATGTGGCCTCATATGAATTTCTCCCTCGTTAATTTTACAGTGGGCCCGGCCCTCCTTGTCACCCATTCTGTCCTTTCTTGGTAAAGTGATACTATCTTCTCATGGTGTGTTTCTTCAGCACTGCAAAATTCAAAGTGTGTAAATCATAAAATTATAGAGCTCTTATCAGTTTATCATGTTGGAGCATGTACAGTCATTGACTGGCTTTACACTGAGTCGTTCACACAACTAGATGGAGGTTGCAGGTTTCATGAAGAACATTTCCATACAAATTGGCCGTTACATGAAGTAATTAAAATGTCTTATGTAATACTGGTTTATTTCAATAAATCTAACTTAGTTAATAGTATTTTTTCATCTGTTATATATTTTCTTTCCTGTTTTTCTCAATAGATTGAAGTTGAATTGAAGTAATTTTTGTATTGTTTTCTTGTTGGATAACATTAATCCGGACATGTTGTATTGCCTTTTTACTGCTAGCTACTTTTTTTGCCATACTTACATGAAGGCAAAGAGGATAATCTCGTTTCCAGGCATCCAGAGACTTCATTTTGGTACGTTTTTTTATGTATACAAATTTATCAGTTGACATGGAACAGCTATCACATTATCTAAGTGTTTTGTCTGGCTGTTGCATGAAAATCATTTCACAAATTTAAGAGTATTGCAACTGTTGCGGCTGAGCTTTCAGAGGAAGGTTCAAGTGCATTACAGAGGGCTATATGCCATGCAACTCAAGTTTAACTCACTTTCATGAGTTTCATGCAACTTGTTTCAGCGTGTGAAGCCTGTCAGCACCTTCTCTCTAGACATGGTGGGTAAACAAGGACATGCTCATTTCTCTGGTTGCTTTTATCCATGAAATGAGATGATTTTACTGTTTCAAGAGTTTAGGCCAATCCTCAAATTGATGACCTTGTGATTGGAAAATAAAGTAGAGTAAAGACATTTGGGGGATTTTCAGTTTTTCCAGCACTATGTTTTCCGCTCAGGTGCTGGAGTTTTTGGCTTGCATGTTGAAGAAATGGTTTGATTCTCCACAGAGATTGATTATCTTGGCTAACAATGAAAATTATACCATATTCAGAAAAAAGAATACATTTTATCTTAAAAGGATTTTTGGTTGGTGATCAATCAGGGGGATTTACTGTAAGATCTCAGAACCTCAGCACCCTAAACTGGTTTATTTTTGTTGGTGCGACAAGTCTGATTTTGATTTGAAAGATTCAAGATGTTCCACCACAGTGCACCGCATCTGACTGGTTTCTTTTCATTTGTTTCCCTTTAACACCAGCCCAGTACCTACAGTATACGTGCCTCTAGAGTCTTCTCGTAAATGTACTTTACTTATCCGCAAGGAATGGAAAATCTGAGGGTTGTGGGTGATAGCAAATATCAACGTGAAGAGTTACTCACTGGAGAGTTTTTGCTCTTTCCCAAAACCAACCATCATCTGAAAGAAGGAACAAATCCACCCTGAAGATAGTGCTTCCATCCAGGCCTCTCATTTCCAGCGCCATGTTCGCACGCATCTGAGATGCCATTACTTGCACAATGCTTTTGCTTTTCCATCAGTAACCATAGACATTGTGAACATCATTATTTTCCATAATCAATCAAAGGCAAACCTTAGGCTCCAGTTGTGTGTTCCAGCCTTTTGGGGATTGGAGATTTTCTGTTCCTGGCTGAGTTAAACTAATTAACTATTTATTTATTCACATTTAGCAAAGGCTGTCAGGTTCTTGAGAATATAACACAAGATAAACCCAGATTTCTGGGAAGGTAGGCATTGAGTGGCCACATTATTTAATTTCCTGTCAAACATCTGTGTTTTTAGATTGGTGTTTGCTCCTCACAAACAATAAGAAACAACAGAATAAATATAGCAGTAGCCAAAAGAGACACAATATTCTAAAAAGAAAACATATATGAACTTCTGAGGAATTATCAATCGCGGCAACCATCCTTTCTCTCACTCCTGCTCTTGGTCGTGTTGGATTTATTTTGGATGTTATGCTGTCCTCTCTGTGTTTTCATAAACTGGATCTCGCTGTGAGCTACCCTCATGTTTCTCCAACTTCACACAGTTGTCTTTCTCAGGTTTTAAAAGTTGAAACATTGTGGGAAAACCAAACTTGGCCGTCCTTTCATCTTTTTTTCTTTGCATTCACTCCCTTATATTTTGTATTATTACACCTTTTAGAAACATTTATCCACCCTTTTTACCCTTCATCCCGTATCTACTTAATCCATATTTACCATATATTTATTGTTGTTTCCTTCTCCGTCTTTTCAGCCTTCTCTCTGAGTCACCGCCTGGAAGAAGTGGGAAAATGCACATGTTATGCCATACTTCTATTGGAAGGGGGGGGCATGGTGTTGAGTTCTTAGCCAGTGAGTCATTCTTTTCACTAAGGGATGATGTCATCCACAAATGCTGTTGAAAAGTTACCTGATTCGAGGCATTCACCCGTGACAGATTCCATGATAAAAACGCTGAGCAGTGTTATGGCTGTCGTTAAAATTGCATAGCCCTACTTTTGCCCCCATTCCCATCTTTTCTACCATCTCTCTCTCTTTTCTACAGTAATGGCCTTGCTCTGTTCACTCAGCAGCCTGCTATATGCTCCAAGGCCAGATGGTCTGATTTAGGTGGCATGCTGAGGGGAATGACAGAATATGAATATTTCACTTCATGGCGTATACTGTATGTGTGAGCAAGAAAGAGACAGTGTGCACATGCAACTATGTTCCAGACTACATGAGAGGGGCTATGTGTGGGTTGAGAAAGAAGAACAGCAGACGTAAGTGATTGCCTCGTAGACAAAGCCTATCCCGTTGGAATGTCATGCAATACCCAAGCATGGGAATTCATTTTCTCAGGCTACAGCAATGGATTTCTATCCAGGAGTAGGCTCATTGCTGGGTCAAAGTTTATTTCACACAGCTAGCTTGTACATGGGCCATGCATGAGTTCCTTAACAGCAGCTGTGTTTACATCCAGATTATACTGATACAGGAAAACAGGCTGTGGTCTTGCCACTGTGACTTCTTCCCCTCTCTGGCTTTCATCTCACCCCTATGCTGCATTTTCAAGAACACCTTGGCTTGAAAGGTTTAACCCTTCATGCACCTTGACTTCACTAAAATGATGACAGGAAGTGTCACTCTTCTGTTCTCCAAGTATGTTCTATGGCTCCTTTGCCACCATTGTTCAAGACACCTGCAGTATGTAGGCATGTATATACCTCAGTGGATACAGTTCTTTTGATTGTGTAGGGTGGAAATATTCTATTGATTCAGTGAGCACCTCTCTCAAAGCAAACTCAAAAGCATTTTTTCCAAGCAACAGACTGCAGTAATTCAAAATATGTAGCATGAACTCACCATTGTTGTTTAATTGAAAATAATATCCATTCTTGTCTCCTTTGATCATGCAGGAGATCCTTGGTTATTAAATCCAAAAGTGTTTCCTTTTCTATGGTTTTCAGTGCCAGGGCTGAAAGTCAGGTCTGTCTAGTAGTGTTTCTTTAGCAAGTTTTGATTTCAGAGCTGAGTTTCAGAGCAGAAAATGTGCTCTCTCCAAAAAAGTTATGAACAGATCTGCATGTGAATATGCAGAATCTGTAGGTGTGATTATTACTTTGTAACCGAAAAAAGTTCCAGAGCCATTTGCACTCCATGTATTTGATATATTGACCAATGACATTGAAGCAGGTTGTGGTTACTATGAAGAAGCACAGAAATGCTGTCAGATGATAGCCAGTGGATTACAATATTGCATTTAGGGCTTGTGTCCATATAGCTTCTTTTTTTCCTTTTTTTTCTAAGAATCGCTTTTTTCAGTTGTTTCCAATGAGGAGAGATCATAGAAAAATCATCTTTCTACAGAGCGCTCCTCCTTTTTGTTATGGCTCTTCAGAGCACTTCTAGTTGAATATCTGAACTTTTCAGAAAAGTGCTGGTGTCGTCATGTTGCTCCTGGGACTATTCACTCTAGTAACAAAGAAGATGAAGGAGAAGCTTGTTCTGGCCTTATCTAACCTGAGCTTTATGATCTGTCAGACAGAAACTATCATAACAAAGACAGAAAAAAAACTATTTGTATGATTGGAAGCAAATGTCATAGAAACAAAACCCATGCTCTGTGTTTTTTTGTTTCTATCACTGCACTAACGCTTCATCTCAACGCCCTGCCAGCGCTTTTCTGCCAGAGAAAAGCACTTTGTGGACTCAGGCCTTTAGACAGGCAAGTCTGTAGTTGTTGGGTGCTTTGATTGAGCCTCTTATGCATCAGAAGGACTACAAGAGCAGAGGGTTTTTTCCTTTAGAAACTAGACACATAGTCCACCAAAAGCCCCTGTTTTTAGCGGTAGTAAGTCATGAATAGTCCCAGAGTCTCAGAGAAGAAACGGCTGTAGGTGCTTCTGTGGGTCCAGGCGTGAAAGTAACACAAGCTTCTTATGGTGTTTGAATTTGATATGTCGCTTATTTGTGACAGAATATTTTCAAGAATGTTGCCGTTTTTGAGTGAATGTTGTCATGTACCTGGTCCTTCTTTTGTTTGGTGCACGTTTCCCCCACCGTGGTATCATAGATGACATTAGGACACACTTTGTCCCTCTCAGAATATTGATTAATTCACTTTCACTCTAGTCAAGGCCTTGTTCTGCTGATTTCCATGAAGCATGTCTAAATAAGAACAAGTGCCAGAGAATATGGAAGGCTAACAATGGCCAGGTACAGTATTGTCATCTAGTTTGCCTTCTTTAATATGCTCAAAAATCTTCCTCAGTTCATCTTTCTTCTTCACCACTGTGCAGAAACAGTCTGAAAGTAAAATTCCATCTTGTTGGTGCTATGCGTGGGAGTTGCCTTTGGCATATTTCATCAAGCAGCTGCATTCGCTTTGGAGATCTGGAAACGAGCACAGCCAGACCAGTGAGGTGTGAGAAGAATATTTAACATTCTCTCATCTTTACTGTTCCTTGGGTCGGCACCAAGGTCAGTGTGTGGGCATAGCAGTGTGTGAAGAGAGCCAGGGGATCTTCTCCATCCATGACTTGACCTGAACTCTGAACTCTGTTTAAATCAGAGGTCATCACTGCCCTTACGTCATATGGCTGAGCTCCAGTTCTCTCCAATCAGGGATGGACTCAGGGGTGAAGGCAGGATAGGTGATCAGGAGGTGATATGTTGTTCACCTGGCTCCAAAGCACCACTGTCCCAAACCTACTGTAACTGAGCACATGAGATAGAGTCATCCACCATAGCAGCAGCAAGCTTCATCTCTCATTTCTGCAATGAAGACATTGGAAACAGCTGTAGTTACCTCATTCTAAATATTATTAGACATCCCAGCGAACATAGTGGACAGATATTAATACAAATATTTGACTTATTAAAAATGAAAGCTGCTCCAGGAAATTGCCTTAAATGTTTGATTCCTTTAATCATGGACCCTGATCAGAAGTTCTTGTTTTCACATGAAGATACAGTTGATAAGCATCTTAAATATTTCCATTTCACTTCACCTGCTTGTTTTGGATTTAAATTCCATGCAATCCCCAGATTTTTAAAAAATTTACCGCCGTCATCAAATGCACGGTGTTGAGTTTGTTAGTTTGTATTATACATTTACGAGACACGCCAGGTTTGCAATTCCTGATGAGCTCCATGTTACCTTCTCTGTAAAGAAAAACAGTCCTAGCAACAAAATTTGGCCATTTTTTTAAGATCCAGTGAACCATGGATGCTGCTCATAGTTGCACTTATCATGCACCCTGCTTGGGTCAGAGTCTGTGGTTGCAGTGTTGGCCTGCCATTCTTCTCAAATGGTCTCCAAGATAATAGCGTGACGAATACATTTGATACAGTATCCAATGCAAGGCAATTAATGCCAGCTAACTATAACAACGACTGACACAGACCTCTTTAACCGATGGTTTGCAGGACAAGAAGGGTTAAAGGGGCATTAGGTTAGAGGTTGGTATACATCTGAGATAAAGGAGAGAGACAAAATGTATTCTTCATTAAATAGAATTATATTGGCTGATAAAACAAATCTGACCAGCATATGACACCCTCTGTCCTCAGTGTGTTAGACCCTCAATTCAGGAAAGATGAAGGAAACCTCTGTAAGGGTAACAGAGGAGGGATCTCTCATCCATAGAGGACAGATATGCAGTAGTTCTAGTTGTAATGTTCTTTGATTCCACTTTACATGTTGTAGATCCCTTTCCCCTCAGAAAACACAACCACTGAGACAGGGGTGATGAATGTTATAACCGCAGTGGATTTCAGAGCTGAGCAGAGGAAGCGCAATCAAACCAAGGTGGCTAAGAAACCCACTGAGAGGTGAGAGTGCTGCCCTTAGTCTGACAGCCGAAAAAAAAGTGTCATTGAAACACTCACTATGTTATGCTTAAGAAGTTGAAAGAGACAGTTTGTGAGAGGCCACTGAGAAAACACTGAGCCTCAAATCAGCCTCAAACAGGAGGGGACTGGAGGGGGGAAATGTTTGAGGATGGCAGAAACAATTAGCCTCCTCAGGCTACTCAGAGTTCAGCCGTTTTGTATTTCCAAGTCACCCGGGCAATGAATGAGGAACACCCTACTTTACTCCCTTTCAAATAAAGCTCACCCCTAGTGCCACTGACACTCATAAAAGGCGCACATGACTCATATTCAATAGAAAAGATCTTATGGTTTTAAAGAGGGACAGAATTTCTGAATGTCCATGAAAAAAGTTGTCACCAATGTATTAATTCCAGCAAACAATTATTACACCCAAACAGCCAATGCATGTGTTTTATATTGAGGGGGTCCTCACCCGTTATATGTATGACCTCACATTATCCCACACAACAAGGCAATAAAATACATCTGCAATATTCATGAAATTAGAAAAAAATCACAACACATGGCAGAAGGGAACAGTGTGTAGGCTAACAATACTGTCAGGGGTCCAAAAGTTTTTTATTTCATGAGAAATGACTGAAAAAAAATAAACTGCATTGTTTTCAACTTTTGACTCATTTTCCTTCCCTGTCATGTCAGTGCGAGTGTTGGGCCCACGCTGCATCCCTCCTTCTCTTTCTTCAAATGCATCCAGCCCCATTCCCTCACCACCAGCCCGAGTCTGTGCAGCCCCTCTCCCGACTTCCTCTGCCCATTCTTACTTTTCCAGCTGTTTGTAATCATGCAGGTGCCTGATTGGCTGAGCCCAGCTGCCGGCTGATGGGAAGGTCTGTGCATGTTCAGCTGTGGAAAGGAAGATGGACTCTAGTCAAAAGGAAAAGGTGACAATCACACCCCCACCCACGCACCGCTAACACATGTACAGCCAAGACTCCATTTGGAAGGAAAGGATTAAAATGACCAACTTCCTCCTTACCACCCTCCGCCCTACCTCCTGGTAATCATCATCAGTATCATCAGCATCAATATTATTTTACTCAAATCTTGCAGGACAGAGCAGGCTTGTCAAAGAATGGAGGAGGGAGGAGATGGGGCTCGGCTCATCTACCATTAAACATGTGACCTCATGTTCTAGGCACAGCGTTGCTTTGGTGAAGTCTAATGTGTGTAATGATTGTCTGTTTCCCTTTGTCTGCATCCATTGCACTTGGGCATGTGCGGCTGTCCATGCATGCATGATCTGAGCAGAGCCAAAAGAAAGCAGCCCTTACAAGGCCTGGCTGGTCTCCTGCTGCCAGTCCACAGGTGGGCTCTACAGTTCTTCCAGCATTGCTGCTGCATATCTCTGTATGGCCCGAGAACAAATCATCAAGCATGTGGGCCCCCTGCTTTCTTACCCAGTTCTGTTTCAAGGACTTCTTCCTGTAACTTAAAAACAGGCTAATAGGAACTGGAGATTAAACAATGTACATGTGGATAATGTAGCTGTCCCACACCTTGATTAACTGGATCATCAATCGAATAAATTGCAACAAAAGGATGAATTGGGCACATAGATATTGCTGATTTGCCATGTTCAAAAGTGAATTACAGTTTATATTTCTTAAAGGTAGACTGATCTTTTTGTTCTATCTTAAATTACTGTGTTATATGAAAGGGGTCAGTCATACAAAACTCTTCATAGCATTTGAAGGTTTGTAGGCTTGTTGCTTTGGAAACTCCATTTCAGCATCAGCATGCACCTGTTTTCAGCAAAGAAGCTGAAATAAATCCGCAAATAACCTGCCAAACATCAATGGCAGACAGTTAGCATTTAGCTTATCGAACATATAGCAGCTATGCCCGGGTAGTCACTAATGATGTCTATCTGCTGTTTGGTGATACAGGATTTATCATACCTTTCTGGCTGAAAACAGTTGTGCACTGCAGCTGGACACATGAGGAGCAGTGAGACCGAACCAAAAGAAAGAGAAGCCAAAACAATGAGCTGAAAGATGCTAGAATGCATTGTACTGTGCAACGCCAACTTATTAAGCTCTTACAATGTCAATTTACATCGAGCAGAAACTTAGCGAAATATGAGTCCGTCTGTTTCTGGTCCGTTAGCCTCCTAACACCCACCTGCTTTTTGGGGAATTTTCTCTTACTTTGCATGGCCAAATGGAAAAAGCTTATAACAGAAGAATTGTAAGGCGAAAATACAGGTTTGAGAACTCATTTAAAAGACAACATGCTTTAGTTATGAAAACACACCCTGAACTCAGCTCAAACTTGAAGGAAAATATTTCTTTTTGTTGCTTCTCCTTTTCAGTAAGTCATGTGTTGCAGCACAACTTTTCCACTTCTTTTATTTTTCAAGTAAAGTTAAACTCAAAGTTGAGCTTTGAAAGTTTTCTTTTTTTAAAATTCTTATTTTCATAAAACTAGATGAGCTAATAACCTTTACCTACCAATGTATTGTACATCAACAGTTAACATATTTTGAGTCCACTTAGGGAATACTAATTTGTACATATTAAGATGAGACTCAAAAGTATTTTCATGTCAAAAATATTTTCACTCAAATAATTTAGATCTTGTTAATAAACCTTTTGATGGTAAATTATTCATGTGAAGTAATGTGATAAGTGATATCTAGCAATTTAGAATGCTTCAATCTGCCCTTTAAACATATGATTGTTTTTTTTAATTAATTATTGTTTATTTATCCTTTTTTATTATTATTTTTGTTTTAGGCATGTGGAAAATATGCATGTGTAATGGTGAGGTTGTAAATGTTACCACCGATATAATCACGCTGATCTGGTGCAACGTCAATGCAGTGGATTCAATTTTTGTCATATAACTGTTTTATCTTCATACTAAGCTGCTGATTTTCAGTGTATCAACAGCAATAGCAATTTTAAGCATTTTACATTTTATTTATATGATTCAATATTAAAATGATTTTAAATATTTCTTCTACAACACTATCTGATAACATAACAATCCATCATGTTTACCAAAATCCATAGCAACGTTGCTTAATCTGTGCAACAAAATGCGGTGTACAGCAGTTCTACAACCATTCTAATCAGCTGCATGAAGTCATATTAGTGTCATTATGCTATTCTGGATTCACACTCTCACTGAAGTATAACCATATCCATCACTACAAGCCAAAATCTGATTGCAAATTGTTCAAAACTGTTTCCTCTAGTCATAAATCCAGTGTGTTTGCAGATGTTAACTTTCCAACACATAAGTCACGAACCAAGAGGGAATTTGATAAGTCATGAAGGGAGAGTTTTTATTTCGGCTATGAAGTATTTCACAAATGTGTTTTTAACAGCTAACATCCTCTTAGCTGCCAGATCTCTCTTTGCCATTACCATAGCTGTCCCACGACCTCAACACTGCACAGTAGTTTAGTCTCTCAGGGCTGCAAGTTTGAGATAGGGAAATGACCAGACAGAATGTTGATTGGAATTTAGACATTTGCCATTTTAGAAATGTATAAATGCAGAGACCTTTTCCTTGTGAGTTTTCAGCTCTCCTTCAACTGTATGTTTACACAGGAAGCCTGTTAAGGTCTTGAAATACCTTTGTCAAAAATAATTTTTTAAGAGTGGGTGGACCTAGCTGGCAGGACTATCATGGGCATTGCTGTACAAAAAATCCAAGTATTTAATCCTCAAGGTAAACTTTAAACCTAAGGCAAATATACAATGATTACTGCACATTCATTGTAATGGTAATGTCATCTGACATGTTTCATGCCTTTAATGAAATATCATTAAACATCTTCTGAATGCAGTTGACAGAGACCAAGTGAATAGAGGGAGAGGGGGATGTAAAGACTGGTCACCACACCCTTGGCAGATGTTGACAGAGTATATGAACTGTCTACAGTAAGGGTGTGTCTGTCCTATTACAGCCTATTGATCAGTTGTGTTTTCCCAGACTCATTCATAGAAAAATTGGAAGCAGCTGCACCATCTGCCTCCTCTGTTCACAAACCGTTGGATGTGTATACAGGACATATTTCTGGATTTAATACAAATGCCTCATTACCCAGCAAGCCTAGGACAGATGTCAGCTATCATTTCATCCAGTTATATACCAGTCACAGTCAAGCTTACATTTTGTGACTGATGACTCAATAATTAATTGTAACCTCATTAGTTTTATAAGAAAGGCTGTGACATTTAAATGTTGATCTTTGCTTCTATGTTACATTGTGAGACTTTGACAGACATCAGTGCTCATTGTTTCTTATTTATTATGTATATTCAACACAAAATTCTAAATATACCTGTACAAATAAATGAGGTAATTCAAAAGTGGTGCCAGGGCTCTCTCAGAGAATCAATATAAAATGTTAAAATGTATGTATCACCTGTAGTGACTCAGATTAAATTGGCCACCGGAAGGAATTAATAATTAGCAGAAATAAGCATTCAATCATTAAATATAGACTTTCATTTATTAAATCCAAAAATAAGGGGTACCACACTCCAATACAGTCTCATAAATTAGTCTAAACTATCGATTTAACTCTGGCTGATAATAATTTGTCAAAATATAACAAAAATTACCATATTCATAGCTAGTACAAATTGAAGCATTTGGCATTTTAAAGGTAGAGGTTGGTGTACTCATTCTTGTACATTAAGTAAGAGGCAGCAAGTATTGCGCCAAAAACAATTATTCACAAAAGATAACAAAACACATAATTAGTAATCTAAACTTAATGTCACTGTGTATGAGTGAATATGGGTGAGCGGATGCATGCATAGGAACAACAATCTTAAGTTTGAAAGAACTTCAGGAACAGTCAGTCAGTCAGTCATTTTCTATACCTGCTTATTCCTCATTAGGGTCGCAGGGGTCTGCTGGAGCCAATCCCAGCGTGTTACGGCGAGAGGCAGGGATACACCAGCCAGCAGTCGAGGGGGTCGCCAGCCAATCGTGGGGCACACACACCATTCACTCACACACTCACACCTACGGGCAATTTAGAGTTGCCAATTAACCTGAGCATGTTTTTGGACTGTGGGAGGAAGCCAGAGTACCCGGTGAAAACCCACGCAGACACGGGGAGAACATGCAAACTCCACACAGAAAGGTCCCAGACCCAGGACCAAGGAGGTCTTGAACCTGTGACCTTTTTGCTGTGAGGCAACAGCGCTAACCCCTGCTCCACCGTGTCGCCCACTTCAGGAACAATAGTAGCCTAAATCAGTACATATTAACAACATTCAGCAGTCTTACTTAGCTTATTGTTTGTGCCAGCCATTTTGCTGTTTGTTGCTGAATGGAAGAAACCATGCCATGCGAGTTAGTGAGACCAGCTAACTGAGCAGAGAGAGTGAGGTTTCAGGCCTGCAGGCTCTCACTGCAGGGAGCAGATATGTTCCACCTGCTGATGAGTCATTCAGAGAAGAGAGTGGAACTAAGGGGGGGTGATTCTTGTTGTGGTGACTTCACAGTACACAGGTGATTGGAGGATGTCCTGGTTTTTCATGGAGGTGTGAAAACCAATTAATCATATAATCGTTATATATTCATCAATATACCCTACAGTAGAGTAGGCTTCTATTAAGTAGATATGTTCAATTACATAACATATTTAGAAATAAATTATAAAGGGGGATAACGTCATGTTATCAGATGTTGGAGTGGTCATGTCCTCCCTATCCCTCCTAGGATCTGCACCTATGGGTGTAGCCTTACAGTCTTCTGTGGGTAAATGGTCACTGAGGTTGAAGGGTGACACCATGGTTCAAATGCGTCTCTATCCAGGGAGGGGCAGACTTGTTATTCGACTTCTGATCCAAAAACTTGTAGCTGGTATCCATCACTCGCTCATGATTCCGAAAAGGATCAACAACACTCCATCTTTCCTGTTCTGCAGTCTGTGACCAAGCCTGGCAGCCACTTCTGGCAGAGTGTGGCCATCTGGGCAGAAGTAGTTGGTGTTGCCATGATGTGACAAACAGCGAGACAGCATTGGGTTGCAGTGGTATTGTCTGAGCTGAGCAGGCTTAAGAAAACAGACATCCACCCCCTGCTGTGGCCCGCTGTTTGGGGCTCCACAACACTGATTACCAGTTGTGAGTTCAAGCCCATCGTTTGCATAATTCGTCTCAGTCTCCTCGCCTATTTTGAATGAGGAGATGCTGGCCTCTCCTGGTCTCTTCTCACAGAGCCCATCAGAGATAAGTCCCTACTTTGTTATGATAGCTTTACAGCATTGACACCCTTCAATCAGCCATGTATAGACAAAGCCCTGAGACTTCAAGGCAAACTATATATAAGGAAATGTATCTTTTTTCACTTCACATGTATGTCAAAGCTTAGAGGGAGTGGTGGAATATCACATGACATATTCACATTCATTTAATTTCATGTATGTATTTATTACACTCATAATAATGCAGTTCCAGAAGAGAAACACAATTAAATTCAGACATCCCATGGCCAAAAAGGAGCACTTGTAGTCTGCCAGTTACAGTTATTTAACAGTCAAGGCTTTCAGTAGCATGAGAAATAACAAACAGAAAAGGGAACAATAAACAATAAAGAGCAATACATAGCAATTCATCAACTAAGAAAACCTGTCACCTGACAACTTCCTACTCACTGTGTGCACATGGACAAGCTTTATCAGATACTAAAGGCATAAAATGTATCAAATTAATGTACAGAGATTGGATTTGTGAACAGTAAACCCTGGCATATTCTTGTGTATGGTGTATCATTTTCACGTCCAGTGTATGCTTGAGAATTTCTACTAGGGATTTCACCTGGAAGTAGAAGGAGGCATCAACGCTATCATAAATAATGATGTTTTGCTGGAAAAGTCAAACGATCCTTGGTTGCTCGTAATATCAAACACTGGTTCATATGGACTTCCAAACACTGCAAAATGTACAACATGTTCACTAATGCTGTTCTGTCAAACTCCTGGAATGCCATCTTTGTTTGTATGCTGCCAGATAGTTCATTGTTGTAGTTAAGTAGCCACAACAAGAAGTAGTTCTAACACCACATATTGAAAGAGTTACAGCGCCACCTATCGCAGTGGAGTCAGCCAGGTCGCTGACATTTATCCGAATTAAACAAACTCTATGTATATGTGGATTTTGGGACAGACCACCCGCAGAGTTGCAATAGAATTTTGTGAAATCCAGTACAATCCTACCATGTGACCACAGTGACTGTGTAAGTATTTATTCTTTTCATATTTTGTTGAACTTGAATACATTTGACAGTCCTTTTTGCCAACAACTGAAATACTTTGGTTTAAAGTAGTCTATGCATACTAATGCTTAAAATAAATGTCCTCCTGTGGTAATCCTCTGAAAACTAAAAACATTTTTTGCAAATTTTCTGGTAATACTAATGCTTTTTGCCTCATACATAACAATGTCTGTAACACAACTAGATCTTTAAGTTGAATTAATCCTAACTTAATAAACAATCCGTTGATGTGTTCTCTTAAATCTACCAATGTGTATTATATGTATATTGTATTATGATTTCTCTATTCTGTAATATAGACAGCAACAGCTTTATTCTGCTCGTATACATGTTGCCCCACACATCCACACCGTAACTAAATCTGGTAAAATGAGAGAACAGTAGAGAATTTGCATTGCCTTGTAATTTAACATGACACATCATAAATCTAACTCAACAAAAGCATATCTATCCAAAGCAGCATGACTCTTTTTTCCAAACTGTGTCTTGTCATGTTTTCCAGTTTTATTGCATGTTATCATCCTTCATTGGCAAAATGATCAAAGCAGATGAAGTTTGATCAAAGGCAGACAACCGACTACTTTACTGGCCACGCTGCAAAATAAAACGATGTGTTCTTGATACAAAACACACACACAGTGAAAGAGCAAGAATATTAAAATATGTTGTGTCAAATGTTCAGCTGATAAATAGATAAAGCTGTAGCTAAATATTGAGAAAATATGCATATTTAATTATTTCATTTCCACAACTGGTTAAATGAATGAACGTAAGGTGTAATGTGAAGGGGGTCACTCTTTGGCACATGGCTTCAATTTTGAAAATCTTCATAGCATTTGAACGTTTATTAGCTTGTTGCTTTGGAAACTCTATTTCAGCATCAGCATGCATCTGTTTTCAGCTAACAAGTTCTAATAAATCCACAAATAAACTGTGAACAAAAAAAACAACTGGCAGTTAGCATTTGGCTTGTGGAACATCTAGCTGCTAAGCGTGCCTAGACACTAATGATGTCTGTCTGCTGTTTGGTGCTACAAGATTTATCGAAACTTTTTGTCCAAAATATCTGCGTGCTGCAGCTGGATACGTGATTGAGATATCAGTGAGAATGAAACAATATAAGGAGAAGCCAAAACAGTGAGATGAAAGACACTAAAATGCTCTATAGATCTGAGAGGGTGTGTGGGGATCATAAATGATAATGGCTTGGTCACTACTAGAGACTCCACAGTGTGGTATTATGCAACTGCTCTATTCTGCAATATAAGAGTGTTACCCCACACTTCCACACTGTAACTAAAATACGGCAACATAAGGAAACAGTCGAGAATTTGCATCGCCTTTTAATTTAACATGACACGTTATATATCAAACTATCAACAAAAGCATATCAATCTAAAGCAGCATGACTTTTCCAGTCTGTGTCTTGTCATGTTTTCCAGTTTTATTGCATGTTATCATCCTCCATTGGCAAAATAATCAAAGCAGATAAAGTATGATCAAAGGCAGACAACAGACTACTTTACTGGCCACGCTGCAAAATAAACTGATGTGCTCTTGATGCAAAACACACACGGTGAAAAATAGATTGATATTACAGACTTTGATGGTTCAATGGTAGTATGATAATCTGTGAACCTTTTGTCGCAGCATTTGTATTTGATGTGGGATTGTGTTTCCTTCTCATTCTGTCAATGACTCACTGTACTTCAAATTGTTTTCTCTCTTTTCGTCCTTGTTTGTTTTCTGACACTAGTCTGAAATACTGGTATTCATTGGCTGCTCTGAGGCTCTTTGGACCTAACACATTTCATAATGAGAACAGACATCCTGTCTTTGTAACTACAGGAAGGAACACTGGCACAACCAGCAACTTCAACCAGCTGCAAAGTGATTAAGCTGAAAGGGACTTTTATAAGGAGTGATTGAACTGAAAATGGACTTTTTATTCCACGGTCAGCACAGTAAGAGGCCTAAGTTCCCCATGTCTGGACACTAAAGTGCCATTTTGCTCAATGAGATGGCATTTAGAGAAACACACAAACCGCACATTCAGGGCTGACAAAGCAAGAGGAAGGATCACAGACACCAATGGAGGCCCTGCAGTAAAGCCAAAGAACAGAAGGTGTTGTACGGAGCATGTTTTTGCGGAAATTTAAAACAGTTTTCCAGTTTCCAGCAGAAAATATGGAACAAAAAAAGACAACATCGGACTTGACAACATATTTTCAGTGCTGGTTTTAGCTATATGGTCACATATTGGCTCCCTGCCTTGCAGAACAATTTTTCCTCCGAAGAACCCACCCTGTGCTGACCTGTGGCATATTAGGAAACTGCTTGTGTGTAAACTGCTCTAAAAGCTCATGGGAGGATTTGTTTTTAATTGCCCATCGCTCACTACCACAGCTCCACTTGCTTATTCTGCTTTCCTCTCAGAGGTGTGAACAGAACGTCATATGTGGGTGGGCAGTGCTCATTTGGGGGTGGCAAAAAAGTACCTACAAAACAGGTTAGAACCAACGCTTTCTACTCCAAAACCACATGGCAGGTAGTGCCCACCACCTCTGAGTGAAAACGTATTTTTTAATAAAAGTTTTACGAATGCCAGATACCACAGAACACCAGCTTTGCTATTTCTTCTCAATCCAATCATGGATTATGACAGGCACAACACATAGTTAAAGTGGGTTAACGAAGGTACAAGCAGCTTTCTACAGATTCATCAACATGTACAGTGTTTCCTCTAGGATATTTTTAGAAGTGAGGGCGGGCTCCCGCAGGAGGAGGAGGTGTAAACTTGACTGGAGATATTACTTTTACAATAAATGTATTTAAAATTGCAGACAGCAGGTACATAATGGTGTGTAGATATTAACTTTAGTTCAATTAGTTTACTCATGTTGTAAGGACTTAAGTAAAAGGCATTGACTAATATGCTCCTTATTTACACAAATCAACTGGAGAGCAGTAAGGTTTTGACAATCGATCTGTAAGCTGAAACTGTAATACAGAGCCCCTGAAAATTACAGCAGAGGGAAATGATTTTTAATGAAATGTTTAATGTAATTTTTTAAAGATGGGCAGGACATATTTCAGGAGGGGCAGGGCTCCCCGTGGCCACCCCGTCTTTCCTCTTAATAAACAAGATGAAAAGTTACAGCCCTTGGTGAGGCCAGGCTGTAATGTGTATTGTAAACAAAGCCTAGAAACAGACAAACCTGAATTAGTCAATAGACCATGACATTACATTTAATTGCATAATAAGCCGTCTAATAGTTGTGTGCATTTTGCATCCTAAGTGCATGGTGGCGCCACAGGAAATCACCAAATTTATAAGGCAAGGCAGGTTTATTTCTATAGCACATTTCAACAAGATTGTAATTCAAGGTGCTTTACATAAAACAATAAAAAGCATTAAGATACAATTTGAAAACAGTTGATTTATATGGAACATTCAAAAAATGTCAAATAAAAAAAACAAGAACACTCAAATTTTTTAAAACAAAGTTGATTAAAAGGGAGAAAAATCAAAAACTCAAAAAAGAACAAAGTTACAGTGCAGTGGAAAATAATTAAGAAAAGACATTAACAATAGGCAGCAGCAAATAGAAAAGTCTTCAGCTCTGATTTAAAAACAGTGAGAGTTGCAACAGACCTGCAGTTCTCTGGGAGTTTGTTCCAGATATGTGGGGCATAGAAACTGAACGCTGCTCCTCCATGTTTAGTTCTGACACTGGGGACAGAGTCAGAACAGGAGAGGTCTGGAGATCTCTGTCTTATCTGTTGTTTTGGGACGTCTTGCCTCTTGTCCTTGGCAGGAGCTGTTTGTGTCTGATGGACAAAATAAAACAAGTTTATAGCTAACAGCTGCACACCTGCGCTGTTGAGAATGATCATATTTGCCCTACACATATGTCTAGATTCCCAAAATATGTTTAAATTGACAGTAAAATTCACCATCGGTTGAGCATCATCAGTCTGCTGAATCTCTCATCTCCTGTTCGAACTATTGGTAGTGGTCCATGTATTTGTTGTCTGTGAAACACGAGAATCTAAACCAAGATTTTGGCCAATTGTATTTTCATAGAGATAAAGTTACATTTCTGACCTGTCGGTGGCACTAGATGAAAATAAAGGAGTTGATCAAAGTGATTAGAATTTTTGAGCACCATTAGAACTGAGCACCATAGATATCTGGACAAAATTTCGAGTTCAATTTCAAATTAAAGTTTGTCATTCTGCCATATCTATACACTAGTATATAATTACCTTTCCCAGGGCCAGGATCTAAAAATATTAGCATAACACATGAGGGCATTCAAAACACTTAAAATACTCAGTACAAAGGAACAGGATTTATGAAGACCAATGCTATGTCATTGAGTGCAATTTAACAAGAATTTTTAAAGAGGCATATGTTTTTGTACAAAAGTAAAGCCTTAAAATTGACTGGAAGTGTTGAGCACCTTTCTGGTTTACAATACTTTCATGTGGGCTATAAAAGACGCTAAACAATAATAACCAAGATGGCTACGTGACACATCATGATGTACAGTTCCATAAAGTCAAAAGAGAACATTCAGTTTTCAGTTTATGAGGCAGAGATGTCCTGTTATGATGGGTGCAGTGTTCTCTGTCTTAGCTCCAAGCATCTCAAATATCGCCAAAACAAAAGTCTCCACATCAAAAAGCCAACTCAACATATCATCTTCGGACAGCCAAAACAAATCAGGATTTTTGCAGCTGAATCTTGTGTGTGAAAAAAGTGAAAAAAAATGATCATCATCAGAGACTCAATAAAAGCAGCAGAGCCAAGTAATACAAACAACTGGTTAAAAAGCTAATTGTGCTGAATGTGCAGGTACAGGCGCTGTTTAACAGCCTTATGGGGAGAAGCCCTGTGGGAAAAAGCTGTTGTGCATTGGGGTTGATTTTATGGAGCAGTATCTCCCGCCAGATGGCAGGAGATCAAACAATCTGCAGCATTGCAACCAAAGTTTGTCCAGCTATCTCAGTCAGGACCAAAGAGGTGGTCTTACCAACCAACCAGCTGCCATCCCTACTCTATATATAGAACAGAACAGTCTGTATTGTCATCGTACAAAACAGCAATATGCAGAGCATCTCCCTGACCATGTACTACATCATAGATATAACAGAAAGATGTTTATATTTATATATATTTATATCAATTCAATACTTATTGTCATGGTCATAATTGATAACACGGTTATCATTAACAATAAGATCATTTAGCAAAAGTTCTAAAATAGTGTGCAAATGTGCAAATAGTGTCTCCACATATAAACATGTCAATAAATATGTAAATAAATGAATAATGTCTCTCATTTAGCACAGCAGAACAGTTATAGTAAACTGAGTACCTCTGCTGCAAAAGGTGATATGAGTTACACTTGTTGCACCCGGTGTTTAGTGTTTAGCCTAAATGTAAAGTATAGTGCAGATTTTCTCTGATATTTCACTCACATACAACCATGTAAAAAGAGGTAGAAGCAAATAGTTCAAATGGAATCAATAAATCAGTTAGCGCTATTCTTTGTTGATGATGGTATACTTGGAAGATATGATCTTTTAAAAGTTATAATTATTCGGTAATGTAATGATAATCATACAGAAGAAATATAGCCTCTATTAATATTTTTCCATCCTATTTTTGTACTCTTATCGCAGAGAATCTCCTGGCTCAATAGAAAGCCAATACGCGTTTATCTTACCATGACCATTAAGGAGTGATTGTTTGTACCCTTGTACCCTTGCGTGCTGGATACTGTGTGGGTTTCTCAGACTCAGACTGTGAGACCGGTAGCGGATGCCAAATTCAAATCTCGCTGAGAGGAAAGTCATAAATTATTGTTCATGCAATGTTGAAGCAGCTCTATGCCGATTTCCATTCTGATACATTGCGGTTTTATTGCTTATCTATTCCTTGCCTGTGGCAAACATTTTCCTAATAATATTTACATCAGTCATGCTCGAGCGTGCGGTTCTTTTTCCTCAGTCCTGCTTGTAAATAGTGTGTTTGGGTTATGCGTGACACTGGTGAACCCAGGAGTGAAGCTCTCACACACCTTTTAACCCGTTGGAGTCTTGGGCTACTTTGGCCATTTTTGCTTTTATATAGCACACAAAGCCTTTAGCATGCCAGTATTTGGTATATTTTATTTTCAGTACATCACCACTCATATGACCTAACAATGGTATACATAGGTTGACATATTGGACCCAAAAATCTGTATTTTGTATTACATAGAAAACACAAACAAGCTAAATGGAGCTTTTTCAAGGTTTCTGCAATTGTGTAATCTCCATGTAAACTGTTTCCAGTACAAAGTGATTATCAAATGTAATCATATGATCACAATGTTGATGGTATCTGTTACACATTTCAATCAGTGAGCAGTGTCAATGTGCAGATGTGTCTGAATTTCAGGAGAAAATCTAAGACAAATTAATAGGATTGTTGGAAATATAGAGTAATGTTGTTGCACTGTACATACATGGGTGTTCACCAACCTGACAGGCAAATACCCAGTTCTACTTTAAAGACATACAGTCCGAGAGTCAACTACATTGAGGAATTGTTTTTACAGGCCATTTTCTTTTCATCTGGGGAAAGTTTGTTTAGGCACCAGTGTCTCAATTAGGTACTATGTTTTGATAAGGTGTGGCTCCAGTAATGTCCTTACTTCAACCTTATCCTCTTTCAAATGATTACATGTTTCCAGCATAGTGCACCTACCTCCTTCCCTAAATCGACTATCTTACTTTCAAGAACAAAACCACCTTTGGCCTTTTTTTCTCTGCGCTATACCTTGTCTGCCAGGACCTTCTTTTATGACTCCAATGCAATAGTGGTTTACTCCTCACCATCTCACACCCCCTTAAAAGTAAAAGTGCTTTGATCTTTGCTTAATTACCAACCTAAATATGTCACTGAAAAGAGAGTGTGGCATAACAGAGAAGCAGGGCACGGGAAGTGAAGTCTACATGAACGGTGCTCAATTGGCGGAGTCCACAAAGAGTGCCACGGGATCAATGGAGCTGCCTGTTGGGTGGAGGTAACATAATCTGGAGGTTCTTTTGAAAGATCGGCCCAAGCCCTTATGATTGACTGTGCACTAACCTCGGGAGAAATGCTAGGGATTTGGCCAGTCAAAACATCTCTCAGTGATTATAGAGAAAGGAAAGAGAGGAGAAAATGAGGGAGGATATATATTGTGCAGTATAGCATGAGTAATACATGGCTTACACAAGACAGAAAGCCCCACTTATACACAAAAGTGATGTCCTTTGAGACTCTGAGTCTCTGCTTTCTCTTATTATTTAAAGCAATGGTAGCCATCCATGCCAGAGGATACTGTAAAAAAGCAGGTTAATGACAGTGCTGAGGTATATTTATGCTTATAGAAGAAAAATAAAAGATTTAAAGACAGAGTGTAATGAAAGATACATTTTCCAAGTTTTATATATTGTATGACTGTGTTAATTATCAGTCTGTCTTGTTAGATCACATCAGAATTCCTTAATTCTTGCTCTGTGAAATATTTGTATGTAAAATATGTTCAAAATATTAATAATGAACTTCAGGGCGGTTACATAAACGTATCCAATCAGTGTGACTTGGGGTCACTAGTTAACCACACCCATCATATAGAACAAATTTTCTAAGAATGAGGTTAAGGTCAAATTTATTAATTTTACTTCTCCTCCTCTTCTGCCCCACCTAAAAATACTGGGGTCAACTCTGTCAACCTTGTGTTCATCAGCAAGAAAGAACTCCATCAGGCAGCTTCTGCCAGTTAGGATATGTTGTGTTGTATATTGACATCTATCAGATCTGTTCTTTTAATATTGTATACAGTGTAATAAAATTGACAACATACTTTCTTTTATAGTATTCTCTTTCATAGTACCAGTAACTGTAATTAGATAATTTCTCTCTCTCTCACAGCATGAGGATCAGCTGCAAAATATTACTGTTATAGTAGGGATAGTGACTGGTCAGAATGTATTAGAATATGTTTTCCTTATTATGTATATATGTAAAAACATGATAAGTACTGTATTTAGGTTAATGCTACCTTAATATTTAACATTAACTTAACATACTTTAATATTGAATTATGTTTTTCTATTAAATTGTCGTGCTTTTCTTTTTTGAATTTGCTATGAACTTTGTGTGACAGGTGACGAATAGTATAATGATGTATTATTACTACTTCTTAATGTCACCAAAGTGGCATAAGTGGATAAAATGAAACATAAAATGCTATATTTAAAGATTAAGTAGTTAATTAACAAGTTAGTATAATAACATATATATTATATATTTATTTGTATATAAACAGAACATTGATCATATTTGCAGATACAGTATTATTAGGTGGGCTGTGACCAACAGGTGGCTCTAATTGTATCGTCTGGGGTCACAGGTGAGAGACCACTACAACTACAACAGAAGAAAAAAGCTACCGAGCTAACTGCAAAATGAAGCGCCAGGAATTAAGTGGAGCAGCTGAACAATGGACAAGTGATGAAAAAAGGCTGGCAGGGTTTTTACAAAATGTTCGTTGCATTTGCATTTATTTAGAACAAGGACAGGGCAGAACTGAGGCGGAGTAGACCACGTAGCAGCTCTGCTAATGCTAACGCTACTGCTAATGCTAACTGCTACACCAGCAGCCAACGGGCCTCCAAAGGACTCCGAAAAATAATTCAATCTGTCCTAAATGTTAATATTCACTACGCTTTTATACTGACTCTGTCAGCAGCACATTAAAATTGAATTGAGGGCTAAGATGAAGTACAAGGAAAAGTGAAGGAACGTTTAACGCAGCTGAAAGATCTGACCAATCAGTGACTGGACTTTGGTGACGTTTGGAGGATTTTGCAGGAACCAAAGCCAGAAAGGTAAGACAATTCTTCATTTTCTTTTAGGCCTATAAGTATGTTTGCTAATACATTTGCTTGCTGTCAATCATTTTAGGACTTGTAATAGAGGCTTATTCTCTTATTGGATTTTGGTGTAGGCAGGTTTACTTTATAATTAACTGTACATTCGGTATTGTTAATACATGAAAAACATGTTAGGCTTTTTGTTTAGTTGAATCACCTGCTGCCTGTAAATCATGTTGTTAACGGGTGAATGTATTTATTGTTGGGTAGAATCTGTTGTTACCTGTGCTGTAAATCCTGTGTTGAACACAGATAAACCAATTTCCTGTAATTTGTATTAGTTTTGAGTGTTCCGAACAATGGCTGTGCTGTAAATCCTGTAGGGATGCAGGTAAACCTCAAATTTAGACTATTAATCAGGCTGTTGGTGTGTGCTGTGTGTGTGTACAGGTATGTGTGTGTGTGGTCTGGTGGTGGTGACTATAACCATGTACCAAAGATTGTCATTTTAATTTAATATCTGTGGTGGATATAATGCGTAAGGTCACATGACCTCCTCATATATGTGGACATGTATTTTACAACTCTGAGAAATGTATAGCAGTGTGCGTGAACCAATCACAACTGCAACTTTTCACTTGTATTTACAATGGACATTAAAGTCCCCCTCCACTTAAAAATATCAAAAATATGTCCAATATTTAACTTGCATAAGTGTGATGTGGAAACGTGAAACCTCCAGTGTACTGAGAATGTCCAAACGACAGGACATAATAACAAAACCATGCATGAATGTTTCTCCCAGTGAGTTTCGATTGCTGTCAAACTTGGAAATGTTCATCTGGTCAGAAGCCAGACTGCCAACACACTTTGAAAAATGAAGCATCCATCACTTTTCTATACAAGTTTCCAAGCAGTTGTGAGAAAATGCTGAACTATGGGGGTAAGAAAACTAGTAATGTGGGGATTTATCCAGGATTGCCAAGTCTTCAAGATGTCAATCCTTAACACATTTTTAGCTGTTGGTGTTCTGTTGTGAAGCCAACTAAATTGTGCCAATGTGCTCGGCCAACTGCAAACCTTGTCTCATCAATGGAAAAATACATTTTTCAAACATGGACCGTAAATCAGTGTGGGAAAGGGAAGCCCTCCCAGCCACATATTCAAAACACGGAAGGGCTCTTACTTTACCTTAAAGATCTTGCATTAACTATGAATATTAATGCAATTTTAAACATACTTGTGCAATTCTATTTACCAAAATTCAGATTCCTCTAAGTCCATTATCTAAAAAAAGGTACCTAATGGATAATGGGAACTGACTTACTCAGTAACTTCAGCTGGAGAAGTAAGACACAGCATGGACCGCAATCCTGATCTTAAAAGAAGGGGAAGAACCTGATGTTGCAATGTTGGGAATTTTACGGGATGTTTCGGAACAATAAAAACGTGATATTTTCCAAAGTAAAAATATTTTTTTAAAAACAGTTGTAACAAGGTACACAGGTTTGAAACCGCCGAACGGGAGCAGCCTCAGGGAAAATAAACTCCTAGTACTAAAAACATAGGCAACCGAAGTAGAGGCAAACCAGCACCTGGGAGTGGAGGCTGTAGAAAATCCAACTACTGTGTGCACAGATTGACCTGTGAAGTGCACAAAGAGTTACTACAAATCGTTTAAGTCACGGATAGTCCAACCTTGTATGTGCATACCGGAACAGCTCCACAGCGTTCACTACTTGCAGCCAATCAGGGACCAAGACAGGCAAAGGGAGCAACATTCAAGCCGTGTCTGGACCGCGAGTCGGCGTCACATCGCAGTCACGCAACAGATCCACTCCCATGTTAGTCAATGCAGCTGTCTGCACCGGCTCCGTCTCAGCTGCATCCCAGCTGCGTCTCACGGGTCTATCCACTTCATTTAAGCGCCAGCTCATTTTTCTTTCTTTTTCACCATATCAGCCCATTTAAAAGGGGCTGCTGAGACCAAAATGATGTTGAAGGGAGATTTAACAGGTGTTTTCATAATTTTGGTTCAGCGTGGTTTAAATGGATCACATTGGACAGGTCACGTTTTCGTCAAATACTAGAGGTTACATGGAATCATCCTCTTTAAAGAAAACAGGCAAAAAAAGAGAAAAATGTGCACTGTTTTTCTTTTAAAAGATGCATGATATCAGATGCATGATATATTCTATTAGGAAATTGGAGTCAAGTTTTCCATTGGCTTTAAACCATGTTCTAAATTGTTTTTGTTGGATACATTGATACACTGTGAGCATCAGAGGTGTTGGTAGGTGTATTTCTGAAGATGGGAGAGCCACAGGCGCCGTTTCTGCCCGTCTCCAGTCTTTATGTTAAGATAATTGTCTCCCATTTACAGTTCCGTAATTAATGTACATCCATTAAAATGGTATCTATCTTTTCATCTCACGTCTGGAACAGAATCAAATAGTTTTTCAAAGCTTTGAACTTTTCCTTTAAGTCTGCTCGGCCTGACAAAGACGTCGGAGCTAGTTAAAAATAATGAGCCGTGTTTACATGAGACCGCACAACTAAGCATTCAGACAAGATGAGGAGTTTGTATAGCTGATTGAAATAATAGTGATTTATGACTTACAGGAAATGAATTTATAGCTGACATGAAATCAGATGGCTGAACTGTTACCTCTATAGAATTATCTAGTGTTCTCTTACCGGTGCTATATACTTTGACATCATATTTATAGCTGAAGTCTGTTATAGTATATAATGGGATGATGATAGATATTATGAACTAATGTGTGTCTGCAGGTACTACATGCCTTTCACAGGATGAACTGGAATCCCTCTAGTTTATATACAACAACCTCAGGGTGAAATCCTTGTCTAGATTCTCTCTTAAAAGCTCTTTCCAGACACTTTATTAATGATGCCATAAAAATGATAGATTTTCTTCTTATAAAAATGTCACTTTCTTTCTCAGTGAAGGCTTGGACTTTTGTTTAAGCAGTTTATTCCCTGCATATTTCTTGCAATATCATCAACATAGTTTAAAGAGGGACTATAAGGGCAGCATATATTGTGCAGCTGGCTTTGGATCAACACATATCCAAAGATTTAATATGCCTTTATAGTCTGAATGTCTTTTAATTGTAGATGGATATACAGTAGTCTGTGTTGCTGAGCAGCACTTTAATATAGTTACTTTATAGCTTGATATATGGCTGCTGCCATGTTCTGTGATCTCTGGGAGTAAATAACAGGGTAAGGAGAGAAGAGTATTCCGATACAGTGAGAGAATATATTTATATTTAGAGTGTATAAATCAATGTCATCACACATTTTAGAGCATTTAAGCCAGGATTTGCTCATCCTATAATTAGAGCTGTTAATCGATTACAATATTTAATCGCAATTAATCACATGACTGTCCATAGTTAATAGGGGAAATTATTCACACATCTATTTAAAATTGACCATAAAGGGACATTTTCAAAGTATGCATTAATTTATTGTTGGAAATCAATTTACCCACCTGTTGTCCTTGGGTCAAATTTGACCCATTTTCAAATGTTCAGAAATCTGTTTCATTTTCATCTGTTATGGAAACAATTATTGTTATGGAATCCATACTCTCTTTGCAACACTCTTTGCAAATTAAATAAATGATCACTACTTTGACTGAATTGTGGGCATTTTATTCAAATTGGTCTTTATAGGTCAAATATGACTGAACATACATGCATACAAAAATTCAAACCTACAGGTGTGAGGATTTCATCAAAACCTCTCCAGAGTTTCAAAACATTTGTGATCTGTTGATACAATCCAATCCAAAAAAAATTCTAAAACCTTTGGTAATTCACTGGAATGAAGTTGGCTAAAAAGGTGTAACAGTGAATTCTGAATTATGGGAGTACAAAAGCTGTACAGTTGATGGGAAGACAATAGAAGGGTTCACAACACAAAGTAATGACACAGATTGTTAGAAGACCTCACAAGTTTAGCATTCAGCTATTAAAAAATATTCTCAAATCATAATTTATGTCAAACTCATGCTCAACAGGCAACAGATGGACACATTGGCCTGCTACATTTTCCATTACTTCAGTTCTGATTAAAGACCACTCCTTGGATCCCTCACTTCAAAAGCAAATCACACAATGTAAATGTGTCCAACCTCACATGGGAAAAATAAAAGCTCACAAAAACATCCCCTTGTGCTAGAAACAGGATAAAACGAGATAGAACAAACAATAAATAACATGAGCAGGAAACAGTGGAAAGGGAGGATAAGGAAGAAAATTACTTTTGCTCTTTAGTCATCCTGCAGGTTGTGTATCTTGGGTTTTGTGGTGTCTCTCAATTCAAGTGCAGTTGCTGGATGTGATCTAAATGATTTTGCATAGAACTTCTTCGTCAACCTTTGTTTAAACAAATTAGTTCACAGATATGGTGTTCATTTGATAAGATTTTGTACCAGGGGTCCAACAGATGTTTGCTTACATGTTTTATTATAGACATTTTATGAAAGCCATGACTAATCTATTCATTCTGTAGTTGTGTTACTTACAGATGGAAATGTAATGAAAATAAATGATTGCCCTTTTTGTTGGGGGCCCATTGGAACCGTCTTAAGAACCCCTGGTGGTCCCCAGACACCACTTTGAGAACCACTGAAATAGACTTACATTAGATTACAGATAAATCACTTTGTTAGCTGCAAACTGCAACAACTCTGTTATCATTCATAGAAATAAACTGTTTTTGTGACTATGTAAACTGACAGAATCACTTGTGTTTGAACAGTTATTCTCAATAATACTTCTCTATCATATTGACTTGGACTACACATTTCTGCTCTGAAGGTTTTAGCCTAGAAACAAGATTTCTGGAAACAACGCTCGTATTTTATTGACAAAATTATGCATTGTCCAAAGCTCTTTACTTTTGTGTTTTTCACCGCTTGGCCTTGTAATGGTGTCTGTTATTCAGAGTGTGGATGACGATGAGATGTTTTATTTAGCTTTATTTTTTCTTATATGTATAGAAGATGGTATTTATATTAGAGTATTTTTTTTACAATATTTTTGTTGCAGGATGTTGTTGGATGCAGTCCACAAACAATCATATTTTCAATTTAATTTATAAATAAAAGAGCACAGGTTTAATTATGCAGATTACATATATGTCAAGTGAAGTGTTTAAAAAAAAACAAGACTCATGTTAAATAAATTAGAGATCAAACCATAAAAACAAAACTGGGGACAAAACGCAAATCGTCATTCAGCTATTGTTGTTACAGGGTTAAAGGTTCAATGATGCAATTGCATCAAATGTCATGTGATGTAATGCTTTTTTTGCATGCTAACATTTTCATGCTGCATAATTTGTTAATATCAGTAATATCTCCACACACTGAAGTTCTTCATTGTTACTCGTTGTCACGCTAATTGCTGCTGCCGTGTCACACTTGGCAGATTGAATACAACTCATGACATTTTCCCCCACTGCATATTTCATGTAATGAGAAGGAGAGACTCTGATCTGGGTGTCGTCTGTGTAAACAAACTGTGCATGGGAGTAGCTTGTTAGCCAACATCACTCCCCAGTGCTGCTGATGTAAGCAGAGCTATTTTCCAAACTTTCCAGGCTCCCTGCTCGCATCTGTTTAGCCTTCAACGAGACCACATGACAGAGAGTCAATATTATTCAATATTCTTTATAATGACTGTAATTTCAGGGTAATGATACTATGCAGTCTGCAACAGTCTTGATTCTTGCTTGGGATTTTTTCTTGTCCTTGACACTTTACATCATGTGGGAATCAATAACCTTGTCCCACCATATTTGTACTGTAAAAAGGTATTTTATATATATAATATCCTCTGTTGAGAAAGTAAGAATGTTTAAAAGCATCCTTTCCAAGTATGTTTAGCCATTCATGATTCATTCCTCATTCACTCAAAGTCTTTGTGCACACCCATGTAAGGACAGATGTAATGATGGATTTAAGATTCAAGCACCTTGACAGGTGCAACCAGTCAACACATTAAATGAAAAGGCAAGATTTGACTTATCACAACTATTGCGGAGGGGTGTAAGGGTGTACAGTGTGTGGAGGATGTTTCGTCTGATGTGAATATGAAAGATTTATGGAATGTGTAGGAGACTGCCTGTTTAAATGTTTAAGATATGGCACTGTTGCATTTAAACAGAATGCGGAGGAGCACATAGTGTGTATGGATTTGGAGAATTTAGGGAGTTGGTGAAGACAGCAGGGGAGCAGGAAATGTTATGGGTGGAGGAACAGGAGGACAAGGGCAACAAGGGCAGGGTGATGTTTGGAAAAATCTGAGGAATAGAGGATGTGCTGGCTGGAGAAGGCGGTGAATCGTTGCCTCTTCCCTGCACATACGTATGCACAATTTTGCGTTTGTGAGGATGTTGATCTCTTACTAAGGCCTGCAGACACCAAATCTCTGTGGATACCAACACATACAAGAGAGGAGTTAATATACTACAAATAATCCTACAAGACAATTTGACACATGACTGATTTTTGGGTTGAATTTATAAAAGGATGAGAATGATTTTCCCACAAAAGGAATAACTAGAATTTAATCAAAAGAGGCTTTTTGAATACTAGTCAATTTGAGCCAGGTATGTTTTGGAACCAACAAAACAATAACAAAAGATGAAGTTAATAATGACATGAAGCAGTGAGGGCTCATGGGAGTTGTTGTCTTCGTTGCTTTGCAGTCAACTCTTTAAGAGTTCATTGTTTATGAGATTTTTAACAGGAACTGAATTATCCTTGGAGGTCTCTCTCCAAATGGAGAGTGATAAAACCCATATTAAAACCAGTTAAAACATTGAATAAATCAGTTTCACATAAAAAATCATTGTTTCTATGACGCTGTTCGGCAGGCAGCAGAAGTCCGGATGTGGCAGTGAGCCGAGCTGCTGTTAAAATTAACTCAGCTTTCATGTCAACTAGCTTAAGATCCAGACATTCAGGAGTTTCTTTTTTTCCCCAGGAGCCGGATTATCTGCAGATGTCTCCTCCTCTCCAAAGCCAGTGATTAAAACCAGTAAAACATTGAAAAAGCACTTCACGTTAACAATCAATGTTTCTCTGAGGCTGTTTGGTGCTGCTACCTGGGCTAATGCTAACGTTTGTCCTGTTTTTTGCTGTTAATAACATGCCTAAAGTCCTTTATCTGGTTAAAGATAATAAAAAAAAAGACCAAGATGTTAAAAAATAAATAAATAAATATCAAACAAAATATTTAACATAGGTTTAGTAATTCTTAGACATTAGGGAAAGTCACATATTGTGAATTTAAGGAACTTCTGCATTGGCTTCAAATATAAGCTGTGGTTGGGTCATTCTGGAGCGTGAACAATTGTTGAATTTGGTGATTCTAAATTAGAGGATGTATTGGGATGGGGTGGGACAAATCAATCAAAGTCTATGTATACAACACCAACTACAACTAGTGCTGCAAGCAGCATTAACGGGCCCTCGCCATGCTATGCCACCGCCCTGCCATGCCACCGCCCTGCCATGCCACCGCCCTGCCATGCCACCGCCCTGCCATGCCACCGACCTGCTATGCCACCGCCCCCGCGCCATTGCCCCCTCTCCGTGCCACTGCTGGAGTAGCGCGTGCATTGTGCTCTCATCACACATGTAAAGTTTGGAGCAGATCGTGCATTGCAACACAGAGTTATTTGACGTTAACGGTGTGACCACCAGGGGGCAGCAGCACAGTAGCCTAACTTGGGGTGGAGCGCAGAGGGACCCATCCTGATCACATGTGTGAAGTTTGAGGCAGATCGGTTTATGTGGGACGGAGTTATGACAAGTTAACTGTGTCCACCAGGGGGCAGCAGACTTCCTGTTTGACATAGACCGTTGGTGCCAGAGACTTTTATGTTTGTCTGGACAAGATACACGTGTGTACCGAATTTCATGTTTCTACGATAAAAGAAACCCTATGGAGGGTCTATTGAATATTTATAGGGGGCGCTATAGAGGTATTTAGCCCCTCCCATGTGGGTCATCCATATCAGATCAAAGATCCTGCCCCCCTTGACCTGTGTTTCCATTTTCATGCCGATAAGCGATCATTAAAGCCATCAAAAAGCCAAACGTATTTTCACGGCGAGTGATCGTCGCCGCCTCGCCACACGGACGCCATAGGGTGTGGCCTCACAGCGTTCATCACAGAGTTTCACCAATGTGTTCCACATGTTTTAGAGGTGGAATGAAGTTTCTAAGTTTAATGATGTGTCTTCAGTACATATTAAAGTAAAAAAAGTCACTTCCTGTTACCACCAGGGGGCGCCACCTATTAAGTGGGTAACCATGATGTCAAAACACTGGGGGCGGAGCCATGGTCACGTCCAGTCAGTTTGAAGCTGATAGAGTAAAGTATGTGGGCGTGACAGCCATTCAAAGTCAGATGGCGAGCTCTGAAGCGATGACCAGAAAAGGCGTGGCCACTACGGCCAGACCGTAAGACTTATGAAAACGCTTTTTATAACTTGGAATCACACATGCCTTGAGAGCATCCTGGCCGACTTTGAGTTCCATACCTTGTAATCTCTGGGAGAAGATTGCACAGATGCGAGGTGTGGAAATCGCCAAAAATCGACCATTCAATTCAAGATGGCCGACTTCCTGTGGGGATTTCACCATGACGTCATGAGGCTTTTTTGTGCGTCTCGGAATGATTAAGGAGTGTGCCGAATTTCATGACTGTAGGATGTACTAACCCCTATGTGGAGGGGTTTTTGAAAGTTTCCAGGGGGCGCTAGAGAGGCATTTGGCCCCACCCATGTGGATTGCCCCTATCAAATCATAGAGGATCTCACCTTTGACCTGTGTATCCATTTTCATGACGATAAGTGATCGTTAAAGCCACCAAAAAGCCAAACGTATTTTCATGGCGAGGGATCGATCGTCGCCGCCTCGCCACACGGACGCCATAGGGCGTGGCCTTACAGTGTTCATCATATAGCTTCACCAATGTGTTCTACATGTTGTAGAGGTGGAATGAAGTTTCTAAGTTCAACGATGTGTCTTTAGTACATGCAAAAGTAAAAAAAGGTCACTTCCTGTTACCACTAGGGGGCGCCACATATTAAGTGGGTAATCATGATGTCAAAACACTGGGGGCGGAGCCATGGTCACGTCCAGTCAGTTTGAAGCTGATAGAGTAAAGTATGTGGGCGTGACAGCCATTCAAAGTTAGATGGCGAGCTCTGAAGCGATGACCAAAAAAGGCGGGGCCACCACAGCCAGACCGTAAGACTTAGGAAAACGGTTTTGATAACTTTGAATCACACATGCCTTGAGAGCATCCTGGCCGAGTTTGAGGTCGTGACCTTGTAATCTCTAGGACAAGTTCGCACAGATGCGAGGTGTGGAAATGGCCAAAATCGCCCTTTTGGCGAAATTTCAATTCAAGATGGCCGACTTCCTGTTGTGATTTCACCATGGTGTCAAGAGGCTTTTTGGTGTGTCTTGGCATGATGAAGGTGTGTGCCGAATTTCATGACGATTGGTAAAACTAAGCCCAATGCGGAGGGTGTTTTGAAAATTTCCAGGGGGCGCTGTAGAGCCATTTTTGTGTGTCCATGCTGGAGACCTATAGAATACGTAAATTTTCGCGACTCCAGATGTGCACAGCAATTTTGGTGAGTTTTGAGGTATGGGAAAGGCCTCAAAAAGGCAATTCATTTCGGACGAGAATAATAATAATAATAACTAGTGCTGCAAGCAGCATTAACGGGCCCTCGCCATGCTATGCCACCGCCCTGCCATGCCACCGCCCTGCCATGCCACCGCCCTGCCATGCCACCGCCCTGCCATGCCACCGACCTGCTATGCCACCGCCCCCGCGCCATTGCCCCCTCTCCGTGCCACTGCTGGAGTAGCGCGTGCATTGTGCTCTCATCACACATGTAAAGTTTGGAGCAGATCGTGCATTGCAACACAGAGTTATTTGACGTTAACGGTGTGACCACCAGGGGGCAGCAGCACAGTAGCCTAACTTGGGGTGGAGCGCAGAGGGACCCATCCTGATCACATGTGTGAAGTTTGAGGCAGATCGGTTTATGTGGGACGGAGTTATGACAAGTTAACTGTGTCCACCAGGGGGCAGCAGACTTCCTGTTTGACATAGACCGTTGGTGCCAGAGACTTTTATGTTTGTCTGGACAAGATACACGTGTGTACCGAATTTCATGTTTCTACGATAAAAGAAACCCTATGGAGGGTCTATTGAATATTTATAGGGGGCGCTATAGAGGTATTTAGCCCCTCCCATGTGGGTCATCCATATCAGATCAAAGATCCTGCCCCCCTTGACCTGTGTTTCCATTTTCATGCCGATAAGCGACCATTAAAGCCATCAAAAAGCCAAACGTATTTTCACGGCGAGTGATCGTCGCCGCCTCGCCACACGGACGCCATAGGGTGTGGCCTCACAGCGTTCATCACAGAGTTTCACCAATGTGTTCCACATGTTTTAGAGGTGGAATGAAGTTTCTAAGTTTAATGATGTGTCTTCAGTACATATTAAAGTAAAAAAAGTCACTTCCTGTTACCACCAGGGGGCGCCACCTATTAAGTGGGTAACCATGATGTCAAAACACTGGGGGCGGAGCCATGGTCACGTCCAGTCAGTTTGAAGCTGATAGAGTAAAGTATGTGGGCGTGACAGCCATTCAAAGTCAGATGGCGAGCTCTGAAGCGATGACCAGAAAAGGCGTGGCCACTACGGCCAGACCGTAAGACTTAGGAAAACGCTTTTTTATAACTTGGAATCACACATGCCTTGAGAGCATCCTGGCCGACTTTGAGTTCCATACCTTGTAATCTCTGGGAGAAGATCGCACAGATGCGAGGTGTGGAAATCGCCAAAAATCGACCATTCAATTCAAGATGGCCGACTTCCTGTGGGGATTTCACCATGACGTCATGAGGCTTTTTTGTGTGTCTCGGAATGATTAAGGTGTGTGCCGAATTTCATGACTGTAGGATGTACTAACCCCTATGTGGAGGGGTTTTTGAAAGTTTCCAGGGGGCGCTAGAGAGGCATTTGGCCCCACCCATGTGGATTGCCCCTATCAAATCATAGAGGATCTCACCTTTGACCTGTGTATCCATTTTCATGACGATAAGTGATCGTTAAAGCCACCAAAAAGCCAAACGTATTTTCATGGCGAGGGATCGATCGTCGCCGCCTCGCCACACGGACGCCATAGGGCGTGGCCTTACAGTGTTCATCATATAGCTTCACCAATGTGTTCTACATGTTGTAGAGGTGGAATGAAGTTTCTAAGTTCAACGATGTGTCTTTAGTACATGCAAAAGTAAAAAAAGGTCACTTCCTGTTACCACTAGGGGGCGCCACATATTAAGTGGGTAATCATGATGTCAAAACACTGGGGGCGGAGCCATGGTCACGTCCAGTCAGTTTGAAGCTGATAGAGTAAAGTATGTGGGCGTGACAGCCATTCAAAGTTAGATGGCGAGCTCTGAAGCGATGACCAAAAAAGGCGGGGCCACCACAGCCAGACCGTAAGACTTAGGAAAACGGTTTTGATAACTTTGAATCACACATGCCTTGAGAGCATCCTGGCCGAGTTTGAGGTCGTGACCTTGTAATCTCTAGGACAAGTTCGCACAGATGCGAGGTGTGGAAATGGCCAAAATCGCCCTTTTGGCGAAATTTCAATTCAAGATGGCCGACTTCCTGTTGTGATTTCACCATGGTGTCAAGAGGCTTTTTGGTGTGTCTTGGCATGATGAAGGTGTGTGCCGAATTTCATGACGATTGGTAAAACTAAGCCCAATGCGGAGGGTGTTTTGAAAATTTCCAGGGGGCGCTGTAGAGCCATTTTTGTGTGTCCATGCTGGAGACCTATAGAATACGTAAATTTTCGCGACTCCAGATGTGCACAGCAATTTTGGTGAGTTTTGAGGTATGGGAAAGGCCTCAAAAAGGCAATTCATTTCGGACGAGAATAATAATAATAACTAGTGCTGCAAGCAGCATTAACGGGCCCTCGCCATGCTATGCCACCGCCCTGCCATGCCACCGCCCTGCCATGCCACCGCCCTGCCATGCCACCGCCCTGCCATGCCACCGCCCTGCCATGCCACCGCCCTGCTATGCCACCGCCCTGCTATGCCACCGCCCTGCCATGCCACCGCCCTGTACCACCGCCATCCTGCGCCCCCGCCCTGCTATGCCACTGCCCCCCGCGCCATTGACCCCTCTCCGTGCCACTGCCGAAGTAGCGCGTGCATTGTGCTCAGACTGAGGAGGGTGAAAAAAAATGGCTGGCTGAAACAGAAAACTGCCATGCCACACTCATCCAGCAGGTGGCGCTGTCGGCGTAACCATACTTGGGTGTCTACGTTCAGCGGCAGTCTCTCATCACACATGTAAAGTTTGGAGCAGATAAAGCATTGCAACACAGAGTTATTTCATGTTAATGGTGTGACCACCAGGGGGCAGCAGCACAGTACCCTAACTTGGGGTGGAGCGCAGAGGGACCCATCCTGATCACATGTGTGAAGTTTGAGGCAGATCGGTTTATGTGGGACAGAGTTATGACAAGTTAAATGTGTCCACCAGGGGGCAGCAGACTTCCTGTTTGACATAGACCATTGGTGCCAAACACTTTTATGTTTGTCTGGACAAGATACACGTGTGTACCGAATTTCATGTTTCTACGCTAAAAGAAACCCTATGGAGAGGGGCTATTGAATATTTAAAGGGGGCGCTACAGAGGTATTTAGCCCCACCCATGGAAGTCACCATCATCAGGTCAAATTCTTTGGCACCCTTGACCTGTGAATCCGTTTTCATGATGATATAATGTTGGTGAAGCCATCAAAAAGCCAAACGTATTTACATGGCGAGTGACCCAAAATGGCGGGGCCGCTACGTCCAGACCGTGTGACTTCACACGGTCTGGACGTGCTTGGGTGTCTACGTTCAGCGGCAGTCTCTCATCACACATGTAAAGTTTGGAGCAGATAAAGCATTGCAATGCAGAGTTATTTGATGTTAACGGTGTGACCACCAGGGGGCAGCACCACAGTACCCTAACTTTGGGTGGAGCGCAGAGGGACCCATCCTGATCACATGTGTGAAGTTTGAGGCAGATCGGTTTATGTGGGACAGAGTTATGACAAGTTAAATGTGTCCACCAGGGGGCAGCAGACTTCCTGTTTGACATAGACCGTTGGTGCCGGAGACTTTTATGTTTGTCTGGTCAAGATACACGTGTGTACCGAATTTCATGTTTCTACGATAAAAGAAACCCTATGGAGAGGGGCTATTGAATATTTAAAGGGGGCGCTATAGAGGTATTTAGCCCCACCCATGGAAGTCGCCATCATCAGGTCAAAGTCTTTGCACCATTAACCTGTGAATCCATTTTCATGATGATATAATGTTGGTGAAGCCATCAAAAAGCCAAACGTATTTACATGGCGAGTGACCCAAAATGGCGGGGCCGCCAAGTCCAGACCGTGTGACTTCACAAAAGGCTTTGAATGATTGTTTTATCACACATCCATTGAGAACATCCTGGCAAAGTTTAAGCTGTATACTGTAAAAGCTGTAGGAGGAGATCGATCAGAGGCGAGGTGTGGAAATCGCCAAAAATCGACCATTCAATTCAAGATGGCCGACTTCCTGTGGGGATTTCACCATGACGTCATGAGGCTTTTTTGTGTGTCTCGGAATGATTAAGGAGTGTGCCGAATTTCATGACTGTAGGATGTACTAACCCCTATGTGGAGGGGTTTTTGAAAGTTTCCAGGGGGCGCTAGAGAGGCATTTGGCCCCACCCATGTGGATTGCCCCTATCAAATCATAGAGGATCTCACCTTTGACCTGTGTATCCATTTTCATGACGATAAGTGATCGTTAAAGCCACCAAAAAGCCAAACGTATTTTCATGGCGAGGGATCGATCGTCGCCGCCTCGCCACACGGACGCCATAGGGCGTGGCCTTACAGCGTTCATCATATAGCTTCACCAATGTGTTCTACATGTTGTAGAGGTGGAATGAAGTTTCTAAGTTCAACGATGTGTCTTTAGTACATGCAAAAGTAAAAAAAGGTCACTTCCTGTTACCACTAGGGGGCGCCACATATTAAGTGGGTAATCATGATGTCAAAACACTGGGGGCGGAGCCATGGTCACGTCCAGTCAGTTTGAAGCTGATAGAGTAAAGTATGTGGGCGTGACAGCCATTCAAAGTTAGATGGCGAGCTCTGAAGCGATGACCAAAAAAGGCGGGGCCACCACGGCCAGACCGTAAGACTTATGAAAACGGTTTTGATAACTTTGAATCACACATGTCTTGAGAGCATCCTGGCCGAGTTTGAGGTCGTGACCTTGTAATCTCTAGGACAAGTTCGCACAGATGCGAGGTGTGGAAATGGCCAAAATCGCCCTTTTGGCGAAATTTCAATTCAAGATGGCCGACTTCCTGTTGTGATTTCACCATGGTGTCAAGAGGCTTTTTGGTGTGTCTTGGCATGATGAAGGTATGTGCCGAATTTCATGACGATTGGTAAAACTAAGCCCAATGCGGAGGGTGTTTTGAAAATTTCCAGGGGGCGCTGTAGAGCCATTTTTGTGTGTCCATGCTGGAGACCTATAGAATACGTAAATTTTCGCGACTCCAGATGTGCACAGCAATTTTGGTGAGTTTTGAGGTATGGGAAAGGCCTCAAAAAGGCAATTCATTTCGGACGAGAATAATAATAATAATAATAATAATAATAAACGAAGCAGTTCCAATAGGTCCTTCGCGGACTGCTGCGCAGTCGCCGCTCGGGCCCTAACTAGTGCTGCAAGCAGCATTAACGGGCCCTCGCCATGCTATGCCACCGCCCTGCCATGCCACCGCCCTGCCATGCCACCGCCCTGCCATGCCACCGCCCTGCTATGCCACCGCCCCCGCGCCATTGCCCCCTCTCCGTGCCACTGCCGGAGTAGCGCGTGCATTGTGCTCTCATCACACATGTAAAGTTTGGAGCAGATCGTGCATTGCAACACAGAGTTATTTGACGTTAACGGTGTGACCACCAGGGGGCAGCAGCACAGTAGCCTAACTTGGGGTGGAGCGCAGAGGGACCCATCCTGATCACATGTGTGAAGTTTGAGGCAGATCGGTTTATGTGGGACGGAGTTATGACAAGTTAACTGTGTCCACCAGGGGGCAGCAGACTTCCTGTTTGACATAGACCGTTGGTGCCAGAGACTTTTATGTTTGTCTGGACAAGATACACGTGTGTACCGAATTTCATGTTTCTACGATAAAAGAAACCCTATGGAGGGTCTATTGAATATTTATAGGGGGCGCTATAGAGGTATTTAGCCCCTCCCATGTGGGTCATCCATATCAGATCAAAGATCCTGCCCCCCTTGACCTGTGTTTCCATTTTCATGCCGATAAGCGATCATTAAAGCCATCAAAAAGCCAAACGTATTTTCACGGCGAGTGATCGTCGCCGCCTCGCCACACGGACACCATAGGGTGTGGCCTCACAGCGTTCATCACAGAGTTTCACCAATGTGTTCCACATGTTTTAGAGGTGGAATGAAGTTTCTAAGTTTAATGATGTGTCTTCAGTACATATTAAAGTAAAAAAAGTCACTTCCTGTTACCACCAGGGGGCGCCACCTATTAAGTGGGTAACCATGATGTCAAAACACTGGGGGCGGAGCCATGGTCACGTCCAGTCAGTTTGAAGCTGATAGAGTAAAGTATGTGGGCGTGACAGCCATTCAAAGTCAGATGGCGAGCTCTGAAGCGATGACCAGAAAAGGCGTGGCCACTACGGCCAGACCGTAAGACTTAGGAAAACGCTTTTTATTATAACTTTGAATCACACATGCCTTGAGAGCATCCTGGCCGACTTTGAGTTCCATACCTTGTAATCTCTGGGAGAAGATCGCACAGATGCGAGGTGTGGAAATCGCCAAAAATCGACCATTCAATTCAAGATGGCCGACTTCCTGTGGGGATTTCACCATGACGTCATGAGGCTTTTTTGTGCGTCTCGGAATGATTAAGGAGTGTGCCGAATTTCATGACTGTAGGATGTACTAACCCCTATGTGGAGGGGTTTTTGAAAGTTTCCAGGGGGCGCTAGAGAGGCATTTGGCCCCACCCATGTGGATTGCCCCTATCAAATCATAGAGGATCTCACCTTTGACCTGTGTATCCATTTTCATGACGATAAGTGATCGTTAAAGCCACCAAAAAGCCAAACGTATTTTCATGGCGAGGGATCGATCGTTGCCGCCTCGCCACACGGACGCCATAGGGCTTGGCCTTACAGCGTTCATCATATAGCTTCACCAATGTGTTCTACATGTTTTAGAGGTGGAATGAAGTTTCTAAGTTGAACGATGTGTCTTTAGTACATGTAAAAGAAAAAAAAGGTCACTTCCTGTTACCACTAGGGGGCGCCACATACTAAGTGGGTACTCATGATGTCAAAACACTGGGGGCGGAGCCATGGTCACGTCCAGTCAGTTTGAAGCTGATAGAGTAAAGTATGTGGGCGTGACAGCCATTCAAAGTTAGATGGCGAGCTCTGAAGCGATGACCAAAAAAGGCGGGGCCACCACAGCCAGACCGTAAGACTTAGGAAAACGGTTTTGATAACTTTGAATCACACATGCCTTGAGAGCATCCTGGCCGAGTTTGAGGTCGTGACCTTGTAATCTCTAGGACAAGTTCGCACAGATGCGAGGTGTGGAAATGGCCAAAATCGCCCTTTTGGCGAAATTTCAATTCAAGATGGCCGACTTCCTGTTGTGATTTCACCATGGTGTCAAGAGGCTTTTTGGTGTGTCTTGGCATGATGAAGGTGTGTGTCGAATTTCATGACGATTGGTAAAACTAAGCCCAATGCGGAGGGTGTTTTGAAAATTTCCAGGGGGCGCTGTAGAGCCATTTTTGTGTGTCCATGCTGGAGACCTATAGAATACGTAAATTTTCGCGACTCCAGATGTGCACAGCAATTTTGGTGAGTTTTGAGGTATGGGAAAGGCCTCAAAAAGGCAATTCATTTCGGACGAGAATAATAATAATAACTAGTGCTGCAAGCAGCATTAACGGGCCCTCGCCATGCTATGCCACCACCCTGCCATGCCACCGCCCTGCCATGCCACCGACCTGCCATGCCACCGACCTGCTATGCCACCGCCCCCGCGCCATTGCCCCCTCTCCGTGCCACTGCCGGAGTAGCGCGTGCATTGTGCTCTCATCACACATGTAAAGTTTGGAGCAGATCGTGCATTGCAACACAGAGTTATTTGACGTTAACGGTGTGACCACCAGGGGGCAGCAGCACAGTAGCCTAACTTGGGGTGGAGCGCAGAGGGACCCATCCTGATCACATGTGTGAAGTTTGAGGCAGATCGGTTTATGTGGGACGGAGTTATGACAAGTTAACTGTGTCCACCAGGGGGCAGCAGACTTCCTGTTTGACATAGACCGTTGGTGCCAGAGACTTTTATGTTTGTCTGGACAAGATACACGTGTGTACCGAATTTCATGTTTCTACGATAAAAGAAACCCTATGGAGGGTCTATTGAATATTTATAGGGGGCGCTATAGAGGTATTTAGCCCCTCCCATGTGGGTCATCCATATCAGATCAAAGATCCTGCCCCCCTTGACCTGTGTTTCCATTTTCATGCCGATAAGCGATCATTAAAGCCATCAAAAAGCCAAACGTATTTTCACGGCGAGTGATCGTCGCCGCCTCGCCACACGGACGCCATAGGGTGTGGCCTCACAGCGTTCATCACAGAGTTTCACCAATGTGTTCCACATGTTTTAGAGGTGGAATGAAGTTTCTAAGTTTAATGATGTGTCTTCAGTACATATTAAAGTAAAAAAAGTCACTTCCTGTTACCACCAGGGGGCGCCACCTATTAAGTGGGTAACCATGATGTCAAAACACTGGGGGCGGAGCCATGGTCACGTCCAGTCAGTTTGAAGCTGATAGAGTAAAGTATGTGGGCGTGACAGCCATTCAAAGTCAGATGGCGAGCTCTGAAGCGATGACCAGAAAAGGCGTGGCCACTACGGCCAGACCGTAAGACTTAGGAAAACGCTTTTTATTACTTGGAATCACACATGCCTTGAGAGCATCCTGGCCGACTTTGAGTTCCATACCTTGTAATCTCTGGGAGAAGATCGCACAGATGCGAGGTGTGGAAATCGCCAAAAATCGACCATTCAATTCAAGATGGCCGACTTCCTGTGGGGATTTCACCATGACGTCATGAGGCTTTTTTGTGCGTCTCGGAATGATTAAGGAGTGTGCCGAATTTCATGACTGTAGGATGTACTAACCCCTATGTGGAGGGGTTTTTGAAAGTTTCCAGGGGGCGCTAGAGAGGCATTTGGCCCCACCCATGTGGATTGCCCCTATCAAATCATAGAGGATCTCACCTTTGACCTGTGTATCCATTTTCATGACGATAAGTGATCGTTAAAGCCACCAAAAAGCCAAACGTATTTTCATGGCGAGGGATCGATCGTCGCCGCCTCGCCACACGGACGCCATAGGGCGTGGCCTTACAGTGTTCATCATATAGCTTCACCAATGTGTTCTACATGTTGTAGAGGTGGAATGAAGTTTCTAAGTTCAACGATGTGTCTTTAGTACATGCAAAAGTAAAAAAAGGTCACTTCCTGTTACCACTAGGGGGCGCCACATATTAAGTGGGTAATCATGATGTCAAAACACTGGGGGCGGAGCCATGGTCACGTCCAGTCAGTTTGAAGCTGATAGAGTAAAGTATGTGGGCGTGACAGCCATTCAAAGTTAGATGGCGAGCTCTGAAGCGATGACCAAAAAAGGCGGGGCCACCACAGCCAGACCGTAAGACTTAGGAAAACGGTTTTGATAACTTTGAATCACACATGCCTTGAGAGCATCCTGGCCGAGTTTGAGGTCGTGACCTTGTAATCTCTAGGACAAGTTCGCACAGATGCGAGGTGTGGAAATGGCCAAAATCGCCCTTTTGGCGAAATTTCAATTCAAGATGGCCGACTTCCTGTTGTGATTTCACCATGGTGTCAAGAGGCTTTTTGGTGTGTCTTGGCATGATGAAGGTGTGTGCCGAATTTCATGACGATTGGTAAAACTAAGCCCAATGCGGAGGGTGTTTTGAAAATTTCCAGGGGGCGCTGTAGAGCCATTTTTGTGTGTCCATGCTGGAGACCTATAGAATACGTAAATTTTCGCGACTCCAGATGTGCACAGCAATTTTGGTGAGTTTTGAGGTATGGGAAAGGCCTCAAAAAGGCAATTCATTTCGGACGAGAATAATAATAATAATAATAATAATAATAATAATAATAAACGAAGCAGTTCCAATAGGTCCTTCGCGGACTGCTGCGCAGTCGCCGCTCGGGCCCTAACTAGTGCTGCAAGCAGCATTAACGGGCCCTCGCCATGCTATGCCACCGCCCTGCCATGCCACCGCCCTGCCATGCCACCGCCCTGCCATGCCACCGACCTGCTATGACACCGCCCCCGCGCCATTGCCCCCTCTCCGTGCCACTGCCGGAGTAGCGCGTGCATTGTGCTCTCATCACACATGTAAAGTTTGGAGCAGATCGTGCATTGCAACACAGAGTTATTTGACGTTAACGGTGTGACCACCAGGGGGCAGCAGCACAGTAGCCTAACTTGGGGTGGAGCGCAGAGGGACCCATCCTGATCACATGTGTGAAGTTTGAGGCAGATCGGTTTATGTGGGACGGAGTTATGACAAGTTAACTGTGTCCACCAGGGGGCAGCAGACTTCCTGTTTGACATAGACCGTTGGTGCCAGAGACTTTTATGTTTGTCTGGACAAGATACACGTGTGTACCGAATTTCATGTTTCTACGATAAAAGAAACCCTATGGAGGGTCTATTGAATATTTATAGGGGGCGCTATAGAGGTATTTAGCCCCTCCCATGTGGGTCATCCATATCAGATCAAAGATCCTGCCCCCCTTGACCTGTGTTTCCATTTTCATGCCGATAAGCGATCATTAAAGCCATCAAAAAGCCAAACGTATTTTCACGGCGAGTGATCGTCGCCGCCTCGCCACACGGACGCCATAGGGTGTGGCCTCACAGCGTTCATCACAGAGTTTCACCAATGTGTTCCACATGTTTTAGAGGTGGAATGAAGTTTCTAAGTTTAATGATGTGTCTTCAGTACATATTAAAGTAAAAAAAGTCACTTCCTGTTACCACCAGGGGGCGCCACCTATTAAGTGGGTAACCATGATGTCAAAACACTGGGGGCGGAGCCATGGTCACGTCCAGTCAGTTTGAAGCTGATAGAGTAAAGTATGTGGGCGTGACAGCCATTCAAAGTCAGATGGCGAGCTCTGAAGCGATGACCAGAAAAGGCGTGGCCACTACGGCCAGACCGTAAGACTTAGGAAAACGCTTTTTATAACTTGGAATCACACATGCCTTGAGAGCATCCTGGCCGACTTTGAGTTCCATACCTTGTAATCTCTGGGAGAAGATCGCACAGATGCGAGGTGTGGAAATCGCCAAAAATCGACCATTCAATTCAAGATGGCCGACTTCCTGTGGGGATTTCACCATGACGTCATGAGGCTTTTTTGTGCGTCTCGGAATGATTAAGGAGTGTGCCGAATTTCATGACTGTAGGATGTACTAACCCCTATGTGGAGGGGTTTTTGAAAGTTTCCAGGGGGCGCTAGAGAGGCATTTGGCCCCACCCATGTGGATTGCCCCTATCAAATCATAGAGGATCTCACCTTTGACCTGTGTATCCATTTTCATGACGATAAGTGATCGTTAAAGCCACCAAAAAGCCAAACGTATTTTCATGGCGAGGGATCGATCGTCGCCGCCTCGCCACAGGGACGCCATAGGGCGTGGCCTTACAGTGTTCATCATATAGCTTCACCAATGTGTTCTACATGTTGTAGAGGTGGAATGAAGTTTCTAAGTTCAACGATGTGTCTTTAGTACATGCAAAAGTAAAAAAAGGTCACTTCCTGTTACCACTAGGGGGCGCCACATATTAAGTGGGTAATCATGATGTCAAAACACTTGGGGCGGAGCCATGGTCACGTCCAGTCAGTTTGAAGCTGATAGAGTAAAGTATGTGGGCGTGACAGCCATTCAAAGTTAGATGGCGAGCTCTGAAGCGATGACCAAAAAAGGCGGGGCCACCACGGCCAGACCGTAAGACTTATGAAAACGGTTTTGATAACTTTGAATCACACATGCCTTGAGAGCATCCTGGCCGAGTTTGAGGTCGTGACCTTGTAATCTCTAGGACAAGTTCGCACAGATGCGAGGTGTGGAAATGGCCAAAATCGCCCTTTTGGCGAAACTTCAATTCAAGATGGCCGACTTCCTGTTGTGATTTCACCATGGTGTCAAATGGCTTTTTGGTGTGTCTTGGCATGATGAAGGTGTGTGCCGAATTTCGTGACGATTGGTAAAGGTAAACCCGATGCAAAAGGGTTTTGAAAATTTCCAGGGGGCGCTGTAGAGCCATTTTTGTGCGTCCATGCTGGAGACCTATAGAATACGTAAATTTTCGCGACTCCTGATGTGCACAGCAATTTTGGTGAGTTTTGAGGTATGGGAAAGTCCCCAAAAAGGCAATTCATTTCGGATAAGAACGAGAATAATAATAATAATAATAAAAAGAATCAGAGCAGTTCCAATAGGTCCTTCGCGGACTGCTGCGCAGTCGCCGCTCGGGCCCTAATAAGAAACGAAGCAGTTCCAATAGGTCCTTCGCGGACTGCTGCGCAGTCGCCGCTCGGGCCCTAATAATAAACGAAGCAGTTCCAATAGGTCCTTCGCGGACTGCTGCGCAGTCGCCGCTCGGGCCCTAATAACGTGTAATTTAAAGTGCAATTTAATTTGTTTTGTACAGAAAACTGACTGGTATATATTAATGAAGTACTAATGGAAACAGTAAAACAATGAGTTCAAGAAAGAAAATGATGGAAAAGTAAGAAAACCAATAAAGTACAGTTAACAAAAAAACAGCTGTATTGAGACATGAAGTTTTACCAAGAAAGCAACTAAGCAAATTTCCCAAAATATCTTACTTTTCCTTAACTAAATCTTGTCATTTATTTTTTATCTACTTCCACTGTTGTATTTCACTATGATCCTCCTTTCTTTTTGTTTAATTCTTTGAAAACCCATCTTTCATCCTCCATTTGTTTTCCCAATTTTTCCTTCAACGATCCACCTCACTTTTCCCTTCTTGTACAGTTCCAATTCATTAAACATTTTTGGCGCAGTAGGAACTTACTTTTCCATTACTGTACCATTAATCACATCAGTCGTTCTTTCTCCCCACTGGCATGCGGACACCCCCGCTGCCTCCTTTCCCTGTATAATTAGTCTTGTTTGACAGTTGTTATCTTGGAAAATGGCAGTAACGGCAAGTGCCACACATACAGAAAATCACATGAAAGAGAGAGGAAAGTTGAACAGCTACCATCTGAGCGCACATGCAGAATTACAGCGACCCATGACCCGTCACAGGATGGGTGCAAAGTCAATGAAAGTTTTGAGACCTTGTAAAAACAGGGCAGAGCGGATGAGGGAGCAGCACAGCAGTTGGTCAAATTTTGCAAGGCTTTGGAGCTGTAGCGGACGCTTTAAACAAATGAAATGCTTGTGAGTCATCCTGGCTCTTGGATCGTAATGGCACAAAGGAAAACTGGCCATCCAAAACTGTTCTTCTAAGTGAGTGTCGGCGCATATGTGTCTTTGAGTGTGTTTGTGTCTGTATGTGATTTTAAAGATCCCCTATAAACATGTTTTATTTTCATGTGTCTTAAAATAGTTTTAAGACGCATGAAAATACTCTGCTTGGAATTCAAATTTGTGTCCAACATTTTTTTTTTTTTAACGAAAAATAAGTTAATTAGAAGCAATTCTCTAATAATGTCTGCCCCTACCTGAATTTTGTTACTTTTAAAAGTGTGACTGCAGGATGTAATATTCCTAATTCCATATTCTCCTAATTTCTCTATAAAGTCCATTTCAGTGTATGTAGAATAGAAAAGAATATATTTTTATTGTCCACTGGGGTGGAAATTTGTCTTTGGCTCACCAAGCGGCAGCATACAAAGCAGAGTAGGAGTCAGACATTCAGTAAACAGACAAAAGACAAGGCCACTTTAAACATTTGAAACAGTTCATGTCATTATCGGTGGCTAGATCTCATCAGTGACTTTATTGAGTTGGGAATATTAATTGCACCTGGGAAAAGGATTTCTTTTTTGGTTGCTAAAACAACTCTAAAGCATTTTCTAGATTTTAAAGGCTCAAACTGGCTAAAGAGAGAATGGGTGCTATCATCCCTGGATACTCCTCACTTTCTTTCTTCTTTCTGTGAAAGGATGAGAGTTTTCTGAAAATTTTGCTTTCAAATGACGTTTGTTTTGAGTTTGTTTGTTTTAAGATCTACAATTTAGATGACTGTACCAGATATTTAATGCATATTGGATAATGATTGGTGTCCAAACTAGTTGATGTCTGAAATCATGCTTATTGGTACACGTCATATGTCTGTCCCACTCTATACATGCATTATTTTGCACAGTGGAGCTGAAATATCCAAGTGATGTAACAATAAGTCGTTTTGTCTCAGACCCTGCTGAGATTTCCTACTTGGGCTCTGGACCCTGGCTTGGAAACTATGGTATAAAGTAATACTATACAAGGAAGGTTTTCAATGGCCAATTTGCTGAAAATAACCTGCTGCAACAAAGGTCAACAAAGTCAACCAGTTATTTGTGGAAATGCTTAGACTGAGGTCTGACATCCACAGTGAATGCAGCAGTGCTATTCAGACTGGAGGCAAACCATATGCTATGCAGTGCGTCACTGTAGGCTAGCGTGTCACATTCATAATGCAAACACTTCCTTTGGGCACACATGCAAAATGCATGGTGATTGGAACACTGAGCGAAGACTATAGGACACATTGTTTTATTGAGGTGCTGTTAAGACCACTAAAGAGCAAGGATCTTTAACTGAGGAACAGTTACACAGTAATTGGCTTTTCTGGGGTGTCTGACCTTTGCGTAACAGGTTGATGAGCTGTGATCTCTAATAACAATGCTGTGCACTGAAATCACCAACACACAACTGCCACTCACCCATCCTGATAAAAATATGATATATAGATTTAATTATGACACAATACTTTGAAGACAAACCCATCTAATGTTTTTCCTGAAACATTAACAGACACGCACAGGAGCAAACCTCCACTACAGGGAAGCCATGTAGTTCACATGCAGGATAGAAGGACTTAGTTGTCATGTGCTGGGTAAAATCTGAGCAGGACGGGTGCGGTGTTTCCATAATACTGCCGCATTTTCACTGAGCCTGAAGGCAACTGCATAGCAGGGCCACCCATGTTGTGCCGTGCTGAGGCTTGTGCAGTACAGTAAACATGGCAGGGGCCTTTTGGACTGGCTTCTCCAGCCCCTGGCCAAGCTGTCTGTAGTGGATGCCAACCAGAACTGACTGAAAAAAAGACTGAGTGTCCTATAAGTTAGCCCTGCCAGTATATTCCAATGGCTTGCCCAAGTAGATGAAATATTCACAGCACTGCCAATGGAGATGAAAGCAACTGCAGACACGTCATTAATTTGTCATGTTGTCCAGAGGAAACCTTCTTTTTATTCTAAATCATGGGTTTGTCTTAAGAAATCCCAAAATGAGACTGTGATGGATTTTCCCAATGAAGACAAATTGCTGAGGCCAGTGCAGCTCCAGCTCTCTGTAAAACAATAATAATGACGAAATACACTGGTGATTCTCAGTAAATACATAGAGCTAAGTGACTCATTTTAGTCTGACAAAACTCTTTTAGCCCAATCATAACCAGACCTTGTATTTTATAATAGCTGGAAACAGAGCCAACACTTTTCAGTGAACATGAACCTAAGGTTTAGAGCGTAACCAAAGTGGCACTTTACCTGCAATAAATTTGAATTAAGATGAACATATTAATATACTGATATTTAACCCTGTACTTTTGTGCTAACATTGGACATATAACCTGTTGTCACTGCCACCCACTCAGCATGAGAACGCATACAAGCTTCATGTAGAATCATGTAATTTCCTGTCTTTTGTAAACATTCTACAAGGAGCTAGATATTACTCTGTACACTTGTAAATATATCGGTCATCTCTGTGGTCAGAACCTGTGTGTGTGAGTGAAAGTAAGGAAGCAGCAACACATCAGTGGAGCTCCAAGAAAGAAAGAAAAAGAAAACACAGCACTGTAATCACAGAACACAGCAATCCAGACATAAGGGTCTACATTGGTTGGTGTGTGTTCTATTTAACATGCACAGTCTGGTATGCAGCATATAAAATATGGAGTTTATGTAGCTTGCATAACATACTTATGTTATACATTATGTAAGGCTGTTTTTTATATGTATATTAAAAGCAGCTATTATGAATACACTTGACCTGTAATATCTTTTAGTCAGATTTTTTCACTAAATGTCAAACGGATCCTTATATTGTCTGAATTATGTCATCTTATGTTATGGAGAATAATAGACCTTATACTTGACATGTTTCCGTAAACTCTCTTAGGCTTTGTTGCTTTAAATGGTTCCTTTTTATATTTTCATCCTGTCTGTTACACTGAGCTTACACGCCATCTGGAAAGTGCCGGCTCTGGTTTTAGGTCCAAGGGCAGAGGCTCCTTGTGACAATATCCTGAACCCTGCGTGGCCCCTCTAAAAGGCAGCTCCAAATAAACTCACTACCATTGTCATTTTGATAAAGCAAGTAACACATTCTTTGTCATTTAACACCAGTCACATCACCCTGTTCATGTTTTCTCTGTGCCAATTACCAACAGGTAAATTGGGGCCCCTCTGGGTCTTAACGTGTGGTGACTGTCAGTATTATGTGTGGTGAAAGCAAGCATTGTAGCCCAGTGACATATCACGTTACCTTGACAACAACAAAACATGTTGTGTATGATTGTGGTTTTGGGACATTATCCCTAAATCCTCACAGACCTCAGTGCGTGAGTATGGATTTTGGGATTGGGCCTTGAAGTGCGCTTTTTTCCACTGTCAGTATGGTATGGTACTGTATGGATTGGTACGAGTTTGGGTCTGTAATGGATACCCCCTGGAGTATGGTTCATATGTCTAGGTACCCCAACCAAACGGGTTACTAAAATGGTAACCAGTGCCTTGGGACCAGTACGGTAATCGAAATGCTAAATTATGCGTACCTTTCCATCCTGCACCGCATAGTGGAAACGTGCCGCATGATTAACATCAGGGGTGTTCACTGCTATTCCCTTGCAACACTTTGAACAGTCAGCTTTCTGAAATTGAATGAAACCAACAAACTACAGTAAACCAGACTAAGCATGATTTATTTGAATGTCCAGCAGAATAGGTTTTCTTGTGTTGCAAAACAGTTAACATAGTTTCATGAGACCTTTTAGATAGATGCAGTTGAAGGTGGAGATGTTTTGCTTTTGGTGGAAAAAAATGCTTGTTTAGGGAAAGGAGGAAAAGAAACTTTGTCTTCAATTAGCATGAGTCAGATACATACTCTTTGTCCTGTGTCTTTCTGTTTGTGGCCTCCCTCTGCTTGCATGTGACTGATGGGAATGACCGCGGGCTGTGAGTATTTATGTCTACTTATTGATGTTATGGATGTTAAATTCCCTGTATGTGGTGTGCCTTTGCACGGACAGTGAGGTTATTGTGTTGTTGTGTGCTATCTACAAAAGCACAACAGGGATGAGGCCCACTGAGAATTCAATGCATTTGATTTTCCACAATTTTGGGCATTGCAGTAGCTCCCATGCTATAGCGAAGACCACATGTCAAGGATGAGTCCTTCCCACAGTGTCCTGGGTTTGATTCCCAACCGGGTCCTTTGCTGCCTAGAATCTCTCTCCCCTGCCTTTCCAGTCACTCTCTCCTGTCAAGTCAAGCAGAAAGGCCCCCCAAAAATCTTTCAATAAAAGAAGAATTTTCACAATTTTGCATTTATTTATCGCCTGTTATTTAAAGGGATTTTGTAAATGTGTATAACAATATTCATGGATGTTGGCATAAAACAGAGTTTTGGTGATTGAATTCTTTCGATTTGAAGCTTAGTCACAGTGTAGGCAGAAGATAGGAGGTAGGACAGGATTCTCTGGGCCCAGTGGTTCAAAGAATTGAATCTGGATAAGAATGATGTAGATCTGGAAATCACATTTTGCCAAAGCAACATTGTATATGATCACTCTGATCCAGATCCCAACTTTTCAAGATGACCAAATCTGGATTACCAGTGCTCTAAATTAAACAATATATCAGAATGTAGGGTACCAGCTTTGTAAAGAGCAACAGGTACAGTAACCAGCACTGAATCACTTATTTAAACAGTTTTTAAAAGTTAGTCTGCCAACAACATTACAAAGAACAATTATTGCACTTTGACAGCTTTGCCTAATATCATCCACCCTGAATCTACCTTCTGGAATAAAGATTAGAATTGGATCTGAATCAAAGTTATTTAAATCCCACTAAAATATACCGAAGGTTCAGAACCAGATCAAAACCAGTATTTGATTATGTGGTCTAATTGGCTTTCAGAATATTCTCTGATCAGATTACTCTAGATGCATTGGTGTTGTAGTAAATGAGAAAAGCCAGCAGGTGATTGATAGAAACCTCTGGAGAAGTCCCTGGATGCACCTGCGGACAGATTTAATCGGAAGAACGTAGGCAGGGAGATCATTAGTCAGGTATAATGACGTCAGAATTGTCAATGAAGCGATTTTTGACAGTGTGGGAAAGCGGAAGTGACGGAGAGTAACAGGACATGAGAAAATAGCAGACATCCTAAATAGAGGCGAGGACAGAGATCTTCCTTCCTTAACCTTCCAAAGCTTCATGTAACAGTTGTGTGTAAATTATGTATCTACCATATGTGCATTGTGCCACTGCTTTCTGGCTTGTTGTCATAAGACACTTTATATAAAAGTGGACCAGTTTGCACATGATTAGATCACAAGATTAAGAAAAACAAAAGGGAAAACAACTTGCCATTTCACAGTTAAATTCAATGTGGTTTTAATTAAAAATCTAAGTCATGCAGAACATACACCCGAGTCAAGAAACAAAAGGACATTTTCCATTATTAACTGAACTGTTTTCCAGCTTTTTTGTGGTCTCATTTAGTGGACTGGAACAAAATGTATCATCAAGATATGGCTTACTGATTGTGATTAGGTTCCTGAAACTGAAAAATGTTTTATTCTATATGGGTCCATGGATTAGATTTGAGGCACGTTTTCCTTTTTTGGTGTACAGTTTCAGGCTTGAGTTTTCAACATGTTCAAAATGTTATTTAATGAGAAAACTGTGTCTCTCTTTTCTCTCATCAACTCTCTGCCAATAATCTGTGTTGTGTGTAATGCGTTGCAGCAGAAATACAGTGCCTACTGGTAAGATAAGTGTGTGCTAGTAATGGATGAACTAAAACAAAAGCTTTTAGAAAGAAACTTCTTAAAATACCCAATGATTTTAGGAAAGGCTGTTGCATGGACCACAACAGATAAAAAAAAAAATCCAACCTTCTTTACAGATGTGTTGTAGTGTTATGTTACATGCTGCTGCTTGACTGCAGCCCATGTACAATAGTGTTAAAAATTAAACTGCTTCACATCTATGCGGCATGGAGTCAATCAACTTGTGGCACCTTTCAGCTATTATTCCATTCCAACATTTTTAACAACATTCCACAAGCCATTTGCATTTCTTGGTTTTGCCTCAGAAACAAGATTTTTGATGTTACCCCACAAGTTCTTGGCTGGATTACAGTCCGGGGTTTGGGCTGGCCACTTCATAACATTAATTGTATTCGTTTGCAACCAAGATTTTGGTCATTTACTATTGTATATGGGGTCATTGTCTTGTTGAAACCCATTTCAAGGGCATTTCCTCTTCAGCATAAGGCAACATGACCTCTTCAAGTATTTTGATATATGCAAACTGATCTATGATCCCTGGTATGCGATTAATAGGCCGACACCATAGTAAGAGAAACATCCCCATATCATGATGCTTGCACCACCATTCTTCACTGTGTTCAGAGTGAACTGTGGCCTGAATTCAGAGTTTGGAGGTTGTATCACAAACTACCTGTAGCCCTTGGACCCAAAAAGAACAAATTTATTATCAGTCCACAAAATGTTCCTCCATTTCTCTTTAGGCCAGTTTGTGTGTTCTTTGGGAAATTGTAACCTCTTCTGCATATGCCTTTGTTAACAGATGGACGTTGCAGGTGATTCTTGCAAGTCACAGCACTTACTCCAGACTGTCTTTGATCATCCTGGAGCTGATCATTGGTTGAGCCTTTGCCATTCTGGTTATTCTTAGATCCATTCTGATGGTTGTCTTCCATTTTCTGTCATGTGTCTCTAGTTTTGCTCACCATTTTAAGGAATTGGAAATCAAAGTTTTCCCCTCTTGAATCAACTTTTTAATCAAAGTATGCTGTTCTTCTGAACAATGTCTTGAACAACCCTTTTTCCACGAATGAGAATACACAATACTCTAACAAATCCGATGTAAGTAAAAGGATAAACCTGCGGGGGTGAATTCCAGAAAGAAGACAAATCAGTCTTTCGTCCAATGCACGTGATATGAGAAGATGTCTCAGTGCCACAAACAAATCACAGGTACAATCTTGCATTCCATTTGTAAAGACATGACTTGGGTATATGTATTGGAGAAGGACAGCTTTCAAAACCTTGTCAAAGTACTTGATCCGAGGTACGTTATGCCCAGGTTTTGCTTTTTTTGGATACATTTCGTGCAGCAATGTCCATGTTTCTCTTGCGTGACACGACAATTGAAAATAAAGAGAATAACTGAAAACCTAGGTAATTGTGGTATACTGTGATATACTGTATATCGTTATTGTGATATAAAATCATTTATTTCGTGATGTTTTTTTCAACATCGCCCAGCAATACACTACTGTATCATGTCTAAACCTGCAGCTGAACAGGTAGTTGAAGATGCAATGTTAGTGGGCCACTGTGCCGTCTTTGTGTTGGTTTGCTGCTGTTATCACAATTATATAACTTTTTCTTTGAAATTCAAATAATAACAATAAAAACTCACTTTCGGTTGGGATGAGACCGTTTCAGTTGGGGCAGATTTGAAAAGTGTTTGGGTCACCTCTGGTTTTAGACCTGTACAAAATTCTACCTGAGTGTGGTTAATCAGACTCCCAACAAACAAACAAACAAACAAACAGACCAATGTGTTTCCCATTTTGCTTTTTCTTTCTGGCAGAACTTTTCTGAATGCTCCAGATGGGTTTTCAATCTGGATCACTTTTTCTTGTTTTTCCTTAAGTTGCAATTTGTCAGGTTTTCTAAACCAAATGAAAAACAATCTTCACTTGAGGCAATGAGCAACACCTACAGTCTTGTTGCAAATTGGGTCAGATTTTAATTACAGCTTGTTTTTTCTACTAGATAACATTTATTCATGTTATGTATGTCTGTTGATCTTGTCAACCGTATACATAGCTTGGCTCAGAAACTTGTATACGTGGTGCACCTGCGATAGCAGTTGCATGGTTGACTTCTCATGTGTAAAAGGTGCACATCACTCATCTACAGTTCAGATATGCCTAGAGGTGGGAGATCCAGTGCAGTTATTTCTAGCTGAATACACTTATTACGTAACTCAAGAAAATTTAACTGGCAGACCAATCTCGTTTGACTTATTTAATCATTTGTAAGAAACTGTTTCTCTATTTTTCTATTTTGGTTCAGGAAATGTATAATGTGAACCTATTATATGTGTGAAATGGCACTAGCACGTCAAACATTTAAAACATCCAAGTATAAACATCAGCGTCAATCCTCAAGCATCAGGGTGGAGCGGATTGTCTGGGTGCAAATCATGCAAGTAGAGTGTTGTCAGAATGGTACAGACAGCATTCATCACATTCCTCAACAGATGCCACAGACGTAAGACCAGCACGCCTTAAATGCAATGGAGCTGAACCTGGTGCAGCCAAACCAAGGGAATCAGAGCTGACTGGGGCACTGACAGAGAATGCTTTGAGGTGAAAAATACTGTTAAATGAACAGAATTCTTACCATTGCCTCGTCTGCAGCTCGCACCACCCAAAATGTATAAACAGAGCTGATGAATATCTGTGTTGATAGATGCATTAGCACGCATTTCAACAGCAAATTAAACTGCACATGGCAGTATGGAATGTTACTCGCATTAAAATTTCCTATCCTGTATAAGCTCCAGGTTACAGTATGAGGGGTTTCACTCCAGAATGTGCTATACAGCATAAATCATTGTCAGTGGTGGACGAAGTCCTCAGTATTTCTACTTTTAATAAAGTATAGGATCTGTCATCTAAAAAAAATACTCAACAGGTAAAAGCCATGAAAATGTGAAGTAAAAGTACAGAAGTATTATCAGAAAAATGAACCTAAAATATTACATGGTACTCATTATGCAGACCGTTATATTATGTATATAATACTAATTGTTTTAAATCATTAAATTCATGTGAGAGCATTTTAATGTTTTTGTCCATCAATGAAGAGCCAATTTGAAATACTTTGTGTAGCTTAATAGTAATGGTACTCCATCATAATATTTGGCACCTTTCACACAAAGTACACAACAAATTTAAGAATAAGAAATACAAATAAGAAAAGAACAACAATTTAATAAAATATAGATAATAGAATATGTAAAATGTTTTTAAAAATCATCTAAAAAGTAACTAAAGCTGTCAAATAGATGTAGTGAATTGGAAGTGTGAAGAAGAATCATATGGACATACTCGAGTAAGGTACAAGTGCTTCTAAATTGTACTATTTACTTTCCCCCAATAATTATTTGGAGAACTACACTTGAATAAGACTTGAATATTACAAAAGTAATTGCCTTTTTGCCATTTTACTTGTGCTTTTCTTTTTTCATATAAACCATGAGTAATGCCATGTTTCTAAAAAGAATAGTGTATTTGGAAATGAGAGCTTCAACACTGATGCTGAGCATTTGGTCTCAAACGCTGTAAAATTGGTTTTGCTGTGTGCTCCACATCAGTTCTCCAGATGTTTGTTGTTCAACAAGGACTTCATTTGAGTGGAGCAGTGTGGAGGCTTTAAATAGTGTTTAAAAATTCAATGTTGTTCTTCCATAATTGCATCACATTTTAAGCTGTTTAGATTTAGTGTAGTGGATTGTTTCAGTGGTGCATTTAAATGATAATTCATGACTCCAGTTCATGATGTTTCAGCCTCTTCAGGTTTAAAAGAAACCTACAACACTGTGAACCATCATAAGTACAGACACATTTCCAAAATCCTTCAGTTTTCCAAATCTCAGTCCCTCATCTTAACAAAGTTTGTCAGTGTGGGACATTCCCAAGAATTTTAAATAGATATCTAACCTAAAAAAACAAGAATAGCAGCCCTGTGAAAACATGGAAGGGATTTTCAGCCATCATGGATGGGGATCAGACATGCGGTTTGTGAAAGAAAACTACAAAGAGTTGCATGTGCAGTAACTTCCCGCTCCAAGACCTGTTCTTGAGGAACTGAACAGAAAATCTTCAAAAGTGGCTTGGAGTGAGCATATGCTTCTTTTTTCACATTTCATTTTTGACATTTTGTCCCTCTTTTCCCTCTTCCTGTCTACCACTGGGGCAAAACACCAGCAGGGGAGGGATTGTGTTTGATTGTGGTGGACCAAAACCCAGACTACTGACCAATACGTGTTTTGAATCAAGACTAAAAGGATCAGATTTAAAGTGATGGAGTGGAGAATGGAAGTAGGCAGAGCCCTGTGGGTTGGCAGACATAAAGAGTTGTGAAAGATTGTTGCCAGAGGACAGCCAACTGGATGGTATCTGTGGTCAACAAGACATTGCCTTTATTTCCTTGGATTGTCTGTTGCCAGTTCTCTAAGTCTGTTTAGAGTAAGTCTGCTAAAGCTTGAACCTGCCAACTTTAACCTGGAATTCTGATTTGTAATGTGCTTGTTCTACAAAAATTCAGCTTTTATCCCCAGTGATTAGTATGTGGATGTTTCTGAGCCACTGAAAATCATATTTAACCTTCACTTTTGCTCTATGTTTCTCTGTGGGTCACAAACAGTGGTGGAAGAAGTGCTCATATCCTCATATCATATCTTAAGTAAAATAACCACTACAGTATTGTAAAATACTACATTACAAGTTATAGCCCTGCATAAAAAATCCTATTTACCTAAAGGTACATTAGTACAGTATTAACAACATGTAGTACTTGAAGTACTTTTTTCCCCTTTTGGACTTTTTCTCTAATCTTTTTTTTTTTCTTTTTTTTTATCGGTGATTATTGGTGAAATATTGGATCATTCGGACATTTATTAAAATGAAACCGCATGAGTTTTAGAGTGAAAAATCATTATTTTGTAAAGTAGAAAGTATATTTCCCTCTGAAATGTAGTAGAGTGAAAGAATAAGTAGCATGAATTGGAAATATCTCTAAAGTACCTCATCATTTTAGTACAATACTTGAGTGAATACTACCACTGATCATAAGTCATTTTAAAGAGGTAAAGATAAGACGTAATGTTGGCAAAAATATCTATTTTAGTTTTACTGCCAAAGACAAATTTGTTCCTTAAAGGGATAGTATGGTATTTTTGACATGAATCTGTATAGCATCCCTATTATCAGTGTCGTACACTCACACTGACTTACCCCCGACAGTGGTAAGTCTTTCTTCTCAAAACAGCATGTGTTCAAAAGAGTGATTTATATAAATCACAAAACCAATATCCATGAAAAAGTCACACCTTATAATCACTTGGCCCTACTTTCTCTCCATTACTATCAGTGGGCACTGTCATCCTGTTGACTGCTGTGCACTATTCAACGCAACATTTTTCAGTTGTTCTGCAGTATTTGCATGTTGATATCAGCATCGCTAAAGAGCTAGTTTGAGAGAAGTAGATCGACACATTTACAGACATCCCAAGTTCCAGAAAGTCATTTCAGGGAGATGTTTATCGACCCCCCCGTCCACCCAGTCCACACCGGGTGGAGCTGGGGCTCTCTCCTATGCCTGTGCAATCGAATTGAAGCGATCCACGTTACTGTCTTGTCTGCACACTCTCATTCGCATTGTAAAAAAAACACTCACTTGCATAGTATAAAATTTGGGATAGATTTTGGGATATATTTCCGACTTGCGCGCATCAGGGAGCCACTATCAAAATCAAGGAGACTCCCAGAACTTCCGGGAGACTTGGGATGATACAAGCTATAAACATAATATACATATGTGTAAAAATGGGGCACACTTGTTGTAGCAACAAAGGACGTAGCTCTGGTCGTCTTGCGGCAGCGCGTAGAGATTACAAGGTGTGACTTTTTCATGGATATTGACTCTTTGATGCATATAAAGCATTCTTTTGAACACATGCTATTTTGAGAAGAAAGACGTTTTATTTTAGTGTCCCATGGAAACCTGCCAGACGACTTTTGTTTTGACCAGAACCGGACCAGAACTTGGCTCACAGGACACTGTCGGGGGTAAGTCAGTGTAAGTGTACAACACTAATGATAGGGATGCTATACAGATTCATGTCAAAAATACCATACTATCCCTTTTAATGTGTAATACATCATCAGTACACTACTACTACTGCTAAATATGGTCTGCCTAGATAGGATGCTTAGCCAATAATAATTAAGATGTGCATTTATTTCGCATTCATTAAGAAATGTAATAAAAGGCTATGTTCCATAGCATTTTTAAGAGGTAAAAAATTCCGAAAAGTGTATTATTATAACTCTATATAAATATATCTTACATTTACTAAAATATACAGTTCCCACATTTGAAATATGTATGTTGTTTTGGGGGATGTTGGAGTTTAAAGCAGTGGAAAAAGTATGTTGATGACCATTTCCAATACATGTTCCATTCATAGAGAATGGTGCTGTTGTGAGCATGTAAATGTCCAATCCTCAAATATAAGAACAAAATACAGCAAAACAAAACATCAGGGCTAATACTGTGTATTTGATTTATAATAACTGGCTTGGAAAATTGTAAAATCTAGACATGTTGGATACTGGTATACTATATGTTCTCCATGATTTTTGGCATTGTCTATAATATATTTTTTTTGTAGCAAGATGTTCTGGCAGTCTCTCTTTCCCTCTATTTTTTTTTTACCTCAAGCCATTTTTTTTAGTTCTGATTTTCAGAAGTCAGTTGCTGTAGCCTAGTTTGCCTAAAAAGAGTTCAAAATACTTCCTTAAACACTGCATGCATACTATTTTCCCAGCTGGCATAGCCGTCCATGTCTTGTGTATTCTAAGCATGTGGCTCATGACACCAGAGAACCCGGCTTTTGACAACACCTGGCTCGTATTTAACTGGCCTATAAATAGATTCCCGCTCCAAATGCTAACCACCTGGATAGGGTCAAACCACTGTCACATGCATCCTGTCCATTTTAGTGCTTGCTAGTAAGTACAATGTGCAATATGACAATTATGGTAGGTTATGTAGCACATTACCTCGTTGACATGTATCAAGTAGAGCCTCAACCACACTTAATGACTCTTAGAACCATATGGTCCATGAATACTGGGCACACGCATGCAGGTTTTTTGATGTGTACTCCTACACCACTTACTAATGTAAGTTAAGTAAAAAAAAAATAACTGCATTTACTTTGAGTGAATTTTAATCATCTTGTAATGGTTTTACTGCTTAGTCCTGTATAACTGATGGGTTTGGGTGGCCTCACTTACACATGAAATGTCTGTGTTTGGTTTTCAGTAATTACTTTTGCATGACTTGGTCACAGGTGTCAGACAGAGACTTTTGGTAAATGTTTGGCATGGTCGAGTAAGCAAAGTTTCAGGGCCTACCTGGAATAGTTCAGACTTTAAATAGTGGCAGGGCGTTGCCTGTTTCCTCTGCCGGCTCACTTGATGCAAGCACACGTGAACTGATGAATTTCAAGTTGACTGGAAATTATGAAGACTTAGAGAAAATAAGAGCAATTTTGCAGTAATTGCCATCGAGCTGTTAGGTCTTCCAGTGCAACGGCTCTTGCGTGTTGGGAGTGTGACTGTGGTGGGAGGCAGGTATTTTTAGAATCAAACTCCTCTGTTCCAGTGGCATGGCACTCAAGCAAAACATACCTTCGGTGTTGTGCTTTCCTCCTTAAGACAAGTACTTTCCCTTCTATGTTTTGTGCCTTGGGCTGGCTGCCAAGCCTTTGGCTATACAAAGGGTCACTGAGCAGGAGCTTTTAATAGAACTAGCTTTTGCTGACTCAAAAAGCATAGCATCAAACCCACTGTGTATGGTATCTGATGGAACTACAATCCCTTCAGTTAGGTTGATAAAAAAAAAAGAATTTGTGTATCAACCCACAGGATGCAGTCCACTTGTTGCAATTAACAACTATCTGCATATTGATTTATTGATATTTATTAGGCATTTGTCCCTTTTTCTTTGATAAAATCATTGCTTGAAGAGAAAACTTTGAATATGTGTATAATGAGACTTAATTGCAGAGGTGGGAGGTAACAGTAAATGCATTTACATATGTATTTATGTACTATTTTGAGATATTTGAGAAATTCCACTACATTTCAGAGGGAAATATTGTCCTGTCTATGCCACTACATTTATTTGATAGCTTTACTTAAATTTCCAATGAATATTTTAATTAATCTTCAATACAGGAGTTTTCTGTTGTATTTTTTGACAACAGTTTTTAAAAAAGTTTCAGTTTTACTCAAAGACTAAAGAACTAAAGAATCTCTTTACTTGAAGATCTTAAGTACTTTGTCCACCAATGTTTAATTGGCATTATCACAGCTATACATACAGTCACAGCATAAAATGTAAGGCATAAACTTTTTTTTTCTGGCAACAGTTGGCATTTTTAAAGGTATTTTTGTGATCTCCCTGAATTGTATATACTCTCAATTGTTTGAAGGCTACTCCTATCTCTTGAAGCGAAAATAAAAATGCCCACCGACCTTTAAGACTTACAGATAAATGTACACATAAGCTAACATATTCTACACATACAGCTGTCTGTGTTAGATGTTCCATGACAACTAGGAGATGACAGGAATTTTCAGACTACAGATTAACTCACAATCCTACTGAAAGCTGTCATGTCACTACAATACCTACTTATTTGATGTGTACACACACACACACACACACACACACACACACACACACACACACACACCTCTTTTGTTAAATAGAGTTGAGATAATCCATTACAGTCAAACATGTGATTAAAGACATATGTACCATTATGAAGAGGCTATTGGGCAGATGTACACCTACACCCGCCCATTCATGCATAAAACACACCCCACTTACATTCCTTCCCACATTGAAACACACGCGACAGGTCAGTTATGTGCTTTGCGAATGATTCCCCCACTCCCTCACATGTCTGACTACACTCCGTCTCTTACACTATTTCTTCACAGATAAATATATACACACATAATACTTATCATAACCCAAATGATGTTATGTGGTTAAATTTTGTGACTCACCCTGAAGTCATTTCAGAGAACCAGCATATTCTTGAGCTGCATTAAAGTCAACCTGAAACAGCATCTTACCGGTATGAATATTATACAGGTGGAAGAAAATGTTGACAGGATATCATTGATTGAAATTGCTCTTGGCATGATGACAAAATTCTTTTGATTCAATTTGTTTTAAAACAAAAAGAAAATGTGATTTTTTTAATATAAAAATACAAAGACATTTTTCCATTTTTTTAACAAATATGGTAAGATAAGTAAATAATGAGTAGGAATGTGATCTAAAAGGATTATTTATTTATTTTTTTATTTCAAGTGGATTTTAATAACATTATGTATATAAACATTTGCTGTCACTTTGTCCCAAAAAATGCACACATACAACTGATTATCATCAGTTGTATATTAAATATCACTTTATACAACTTAATTTCATTGTTTTTAAGTTTTGTTTTGTTTATAACTTTACACTCATCAAGAGTAGATACAGTGAAAGCAGTGTGATTCCAATGCCAATATGAGCACCCTTGTTTGCAGATGATCATATAGTGATTAATGTGTGTCCTCCACCTGTGGGCTCCACAGCCAAAATGAGTCTGAGTTGAGTAATGAGTTTGAGGCAGCTTCAACCATCTGTCAGGCAGCTCCATGGAAATGTGCTCTGACAGGACTCTGTACATGACTTATACAAGTACTCACATGTCTATTTGAGCATGTATGTGTCTGTGTGTGGTTAGAAGAAATAGGACAGTGATCAATTTGTAATCTGATTGGTCCAAACAAATGTCTTGCACTTCCATGCACACCTGGGGCCAAATGTAAACAATGTAAATAAAACTCTAAAACTGTGTGTACTTGGGTGTAGTAACCTGCGCATACATGAAATATGCCTATATGTTTTTTTTTAATCTGATTTATAAAACTCCACATACATCTATTCCCACATGTGTTTTACTCATTTATCTCAGTCATCTTGAAGTTGGCCACAAAAGCACAAACATTCTGACCAACACACAACCCTCCTGCTTGGCTTGCATATATTGACCAGTTTTTAGTTTACTTTCAAGCTGATCCGATTTTTTTTTTATCCCGATACTGATGATGTTGAGTATCTGCTGAACACTGCTGTTTGAACAAATTATTAATGAAGGACATGATCGAAGTGCGAAGTTTGAATTGCTTGAAATACTTCCGCTCACTGTTTTTTGTGTGGTTGGAAAGATTTGGTAAAAATATACAGACCACATATACAGTATGTTGTTAAATTGGTGAAATATGTCTTAGTCTTGTAATGCTTTTTTTAAACTCATTTTTAGGAAGGTTGCTAATTATATTATTACTAATATTAACACACAATACATAATGATACATTATTATATTATCTGTATTCTTTTCATAGTGGTTCCCTCATGCCAAAAATAAAGCTGTGAGCACTAATTAAGAAAACCTTAACATTAAAGTTATTAAACTAATATTAATTGCATTTTCAAATTAGTGATTTGAAAGTGCAAAGCAACGGTATGAATGATAATGCTTGCATTATTATTGTAATCATGTAATAAGTGAGCAATTGTCCTGTCAATTACATTCATAATGAGGTTGAGTATTATGAATGAAACTAATGAACTTATGAAAACTACCATTGATACAACTTCAGTCAGTCATTTTCTATACCTGCTTATTCCTCATTAGGGTCGCAGGGGTCTGCTGGAGCCTATCCCAGCACGTTACGGCGAGAGGCAGGGATACACCCCAGATGGTCGCCAGCCAATCGTGGGGCACACACACCATTCACTCACACACTCACACCTACGGGCAATTTAGAGTCGCCAATTAACCTGAGCATGTTTTTGGACTGTGGGAGGAAGCCGGAGTACCCGGTGAAAACCCACGCAGACACAGGGAGAACATGCAAACTCCACACAGAAAGGTCCCAGACCCAGGACGCAAGGTGGTCTTGAACCTGCGACCTTCTTGCTGTGAGGCAACAGCGCTAACCCCTGCTCTACCGTGTCGCCCTTGATACAACTTACACTAGTGAAATTATAAAATTGTTTCAAAATACCATTTTATGCATGATGTCAACATAACTGTTTGAGTACCAGCCACAAAAAAACAGCAATTGAGTCCTGTTCAGATAATCCAACCTGGCCAAGAGGAAAAAGACGAAAACTGCTTACTTCCCGAAACACCTCCATGACATGTGAAATGAGAGAGAAATGAAACCAGAAAAGAGCTAGAGATGTTAAAAAATATATATAAAAGATAAAAATACAAAACCTCTGTGATTTTCACAAGAGAACAGTAACTAGCCAGAACACTGTATACAGCATTGCACTGTTGAACCATGATGTACTTCATCAAGACGTTTAGAAGCTCAATTAACTGTTGAGTACAGAAAGACATAACCATGACAGTGAGAGCAATGGGAGAGTCCAACTTGGCCAACAGCTGGATGAAGGAAAGTAGTCTTGGAGAGAGAAAAGGAAACAAGAAAAGAGCTGGAGAAGTTGTCTCTGTGCACTTGGCAGATAGATGACTCCTCAAAGCCACCAAGAGAAACGCAAGAGAACATGAGCTAGACAATACTCAGCAGAGGCCTCGTCTGACTGTACTGCTCTAAAGACCTTCAGTAGGTCAAAGAACTGTTGAGTAGAGCGAGGGCCAACTACTCCCTTCTGCGAGAAACTGGAGAATCTGACTTGGCCAAGAGTTGAATGAAACAAAAAATTTGAAATTTTACCATTATGCTAAATTAATCTACATGCCATTATGTAACTATTGACTTAATTAAAATTAAAATTAAAAAAAACATTTTAAAAGTAATGTCAAATATCAGATGTGGAACAGAAAAATGTGCTCTGTAGAGTGTTGAGAAACAAACAAGCTAGCCTATTATTTTTGCTTGTATTTATTATATTCAAGAAGTTTCTTTAATTTATGATGATATTTTTTTCTGCACCATTTCATGTACAGGTCCTTCTCAAAATATTAGCATATTGTGATAAAGTTCATTCTTTTCCCTAATGTAATGAAACTTGAATGAAACTAACGTAATTAAACTTTCATATATTTTAGATCCATTGCACACCAACTGAAATATTTCAGGTCTTTTATTGTTTTAATACTGATAATTTTGGCATAGGGCGACACGGTGGTGCAGGGGTTAGCCCTGTTGCTTCACAGCAAGAAGGTCGCAGGTTCAAGACCTCCTTGGTCCTGGGTCTGGGACCTTTCTGTGTGGAGTTTGCATGTTCTCCCCGTGTCTGCGTGGGTTTTCACCAGGTACTCCGGCTTCCTCCCACAGTCCAAAAACATGCTCAGGTTAATTGGTGACTCTAAATTGCCCGTAGGTGTGAGTGTGTGAGTGAATGGTGTGTGCGCCCCACGATTGGCTGGCGACCATCTGGGGTGTATCCCTGCCTCTCGCCGTAATGCGCTGGGATAGGCTCCAGCAGACCCCTGCGACCCTAATGAGGAATAAGCAGGTATAGAAACTGACTGACTGATTTTGGCATACAGCTCATGAAAACCCAAAATTCCTATCTCAAAAAATGAGCATATTATGAAAAGTTACTCTAAACGAGCTATTAACCTAATCGAATGAATCAACGAGTTAACTCTAAACACCTGCAAAAGATTCCTGAGGTTTTTAAAAACTCCCAGCCGGGTTCATTACTCAAAACCGCAATCATGGGTAAGACTGCCGATCTGACTGCTGTCCAGAAGGCCATCATTGACACCCTCAAGCAAGAGGGTAGGACACAAAAAGAAATTTCTGAAGGAATAGGCTGTTCCCAGAGTGCTGTATCAAGGCACCTCAGTGGGAAGTCTGTGGGAAGGAAAAAGTGTGGCAGAAAACGCTGCACAACGAGAAGAGGTGGCCGGACCCTGAGGAAGATTGTGGAGAAGGGCCGATTCCAGACCTTGGGGGACCTGCGGAAGCAGTGGACTGAGTCTGGAGCAGAAGTATCCAGAGCCACCGTGCACAGGTGTGTACAGGAAATGGGCTACAGGTGCTGCATTCCCCAGGTCAAGCCACTTTTGAACTAGAAACAGCAGCAGAAGTGCCTGACCTGGGCTACAGAGAAGCAGCACTTAGCATATAGCATCTCACACATTCAATGAAAATAACAAATAAAATAAATAAATAATGGTGAGGGGATATTAGAACACTAAATGTAAAAGGATAAATGAAAATTATGAGCCTTCACTACACTCTGTATCAGCAACCAATCAATTAAGAGTTATGCAATTGGAATCTGCTGACCTCTGTTTTCATTCTTTAGCTTTATAGACTAAATTTGCATTGAAATTGTGGTTGAAATCGAAATCGCAATATTTGCCAGAAAAATCTAAATTCAATTTTTTCTTAAAATCCTTCAGCCCTAGTCTGGAGGAAGACTGCAAGTCCAGTGTCAAGTACCCAAAGTCAGTGATGGTCTGGGGTCCCATGTCAGCTGCTGGTGTTGGTCCACTGTGTTTTATCAAGGGCAGGGTCAATGCAGCTATCAGGAGATTTTGGAGCACTTCATGTTTCCATCTGCTGATGAACTTTATGGAGATGGAGATTTCATTTTTCAGCACGACCTGGCACCTGCTCACAGTACCAAAACCACCGGTAAATGGTTCACTGACCATGGTATTACTGGGCTCAATTGGCCTGCCAACTCTCCTGACCTGAACCCCATAGAGAATCTGGGGGATATTGTGTAGAGAAAGTTGAGAGACCCCAGACCCAACACCGTGGATGAGCTTAAGGCTGCTATCGAAGCATCCTGGGCCTCCATAACACCTCAGCAGTGCTACAGACTGATTGCCTCCATGCCACGCAGCAGTCATTTCTGCAAAAGGATTACCGACGCATAACTGAACGTAATTATTTGAAGGCTGACTTTTTTGTATTAAAAACACTTTTCTTTCATTGGTCGGATGAAATATGCTAATTTTTTGAGATAGGGATTTTTGTTTTTTCTTTACTTTTTTTCCAAAATCATCAATATTAAAACAATAAAAGGCTTGAACTACTTCAGTTGGTGTGTAATGAATCTAAAATATATGAAAGTCTAATGTTTATCATTACAGAAAATAATGAACTTTATCACAATATGCTAATTTTTTGAGAAGGACCTGTACATGTTGATCCTGCTGAATGTTAATATTAAGTGCCTGTGTGAGGTTTGGCACATGTGGCTTCAAACTAGGACTTTCTGTTTTGTTATTACTTTAGGAAAATGATTGACATACATCCCATATATTGCCATTTAGCCAAAAAATATCAAGATGTGAATTTTAGTCCATATCACCTAGTACTACTATATCCTATACTGCCCCATCATTTACTAACCACGAGGTTGAGAGTCACTGATTGGTAGTGTTTTTGTTTGGAAGTACAAAAGTTCAATGTGTGTAAAATTACAACTCCATCAATCAGGGTGAACCAGACTGTTAGAGCTGCACTGTTTAATTGATTAGTTGCTAGTTTGATAATTGATAAATCGATTTGAGTATTTTTTAGAAGAAATTTTCTGCTTTCTTCTGGTTTTGGAAAACAATGATCAACATTTTACACCATTTTATAAACCAAATGACTAATCAATTGTTTCAATAATTAATAGATTGACTGACAATCAGAATAGTCATTAGTTGCAGCCCTACAGACTAGTAGTTAAATTCAGAGCATAGCTTTCCATAACTACTATTTCTTGTAAGGTCCTCCTCAGATCCTTTCACAAGATCATTGAGAAATTGTTTTATTTATTTTTTGTTTTTCAGGGGGTCATTGCACTAAAGACATAACTCAGACTTTATTTGGGCAGACTCACTTTTCAACTCTCTAAGACCCAGGAATTGGCAGAATAGAGGTACACTGGAAGGAATGTTCTCCTTACACATGTTTCTGCCTATAGTAGAGCGGTAAAATGGAAGAAAGGAATGAACATCAGCCAATGAACCATGGCCCCTGACTCTCAATGCTTCAGTGCGATAGCGTGCACAAAGAATTTATGCATAAACGAGTTAGAGACAGGGTGGGTCGGGTAGAATATGAATAAATTGACAGACAGACATATGACCTGCGAGGGGCTGTGGAGCCATTTGTACAGCCTCGCCTTTTATTGGTTTCAGTTTAAGCACAATCTCTGAATCTACACACTGGTCTCATTTAGCCCAACTCATGCTAGGTGTGGCACAGTGGCAGGCGAAAGGAAACCAAAACCAAATGGGCCCCGGGCTTGGCCCCTTAGCTGAAGCCGCCGTTGGTCCCTCCAGGAGCTGGCTGCTGTCTAGTGGCTGCCCAGGAAGAAAGGAGTGTAAATCAGGCTACACAGGCGTGGTCCGCCGCACAGCTCACCACTGCACAGCCAGCCACATTGTAGATTGGCAGAGGGACAGTCAGCAGACACAAGCCTGCTATCCTAATGTGCAGTGAGGGGTTCACAGGAGGTGGGAGAGGCCAGCTATGTGTGTTACTGTTTCTGAAGGCAGTTGCTCTTAATGAAGAAAGACAACTCTGGCAAAACGGATCAAGTAAGAGGAGGACATAGAGGGGAAGGGGTAGTAGCAGCACAAGGGCACAGCGAGTGCACTGTGCCAGTACCATTGGAGGTTTGGAGGACTAAGAAAACAAGCGCCATGACCAAACTTCATGAGGCGAGCAGTGAACATGCAGTCTGGGAGGAGGAGAAGAGGAGGCGACTGAGTGCTCTGCCAGCCCTGAGATTTAAACCAGAGCTCTAGAGTTTGTTGACTTTCTCGTAAGACGGCAACAGCCGTGCCAACTCCATTTTAATTCACATGGCTACTTTGCATGAGAGATGGTGAAAGCGTACCTTTTAGTACTGTGTAAATGAGCCATTTGTTTTAATTTCACAGTTAGTGTGTGTGTGTGCGGTTACATATGTTTATGCTCTTAGATGTGTCAACAACATGAAATTAAAACATCTTTTTGTATGACTAATATAGCACAAACGCCAGCTCCAGAAACATTATACAATGCCTTCTTATTCTCCTGAAGGTTCAGTAGTATCAGTTTGATAGACATGCACCACATGTTGTTCATAGTAGTATCTGTTTCCCCAGTGGCTGATATTGCCACCAAGTTTAATTTAAGCAATCGTCTTTACGTCTGACGTTTTGTAAAGGTCATATGTGGATTCAGAGAAGATAACCAGTTCATGTTGGATGTAGACAAGTGCCTAATAAGATATGCACCAGAGACAATAAAGTTGTTAGTGCACATTAACTTGACATGCCAGACAGATTGATACACAGAATCAGACGTCTTCCTTGGAAACTGTTTGGAAGTGGCAGGTATTTTCAAAAAATAAATGTGATTAGAACAACCATCTGTCTATCATGGGTTGGGTGAGCCGTGATGATCATGAGATCATGCAAGACTCATGATCAGCTGATCGATCTGTTCCACACATGTGCAATTAACCTTACCTCAACTTAACCTTACCTCAACTTGATTCTATAGGCTGCATCTGTGGTGCTTTCTGGCAGCCACCGGAGGTGATCACGGCCAGTTTAGTCGATGCTTGTGATTACAACAGATGTACGTTCGAGTAAATAACTACACTAAGCCAATTGACTGTCAAACATGGTGGTTTATCTCAATCTATCTTATCTTATTTGGTTAAAACTGTTGGAGGTGGAAATTTTATTCTATCACTTCCTCTGACAAATAATTCACCATCCTCCCTACAGAAACTTTGGAAATTGCCTTTAGAAGAACTCAACCACTGCATTTCCAGTAGGCATACTCAAACACACAGATGCCTTAAAATGGAAAGCAGCAGTTCCACTAAAGCTGGAATGCTTACAAATTTATCCTTGTGACCACAAATCACTGGTGTATATACAAAGGCCACAACCAGACCCACACACAGCAGTGGGGATGTCACATGGGAGCGTCCTAAGAAACTGAAGACAACTAGATGACATCAGTGGGGTCTACCACAAGGCAACTGTGATATGGTGAGTTCAGTTTTATGAAAAATCAGGTTCATTATAGATCTTGTTCAGCGCAGCCATTTTGACATGAAATTGTAGGTAAAATAAGGTAATGTGTATCTCATTAAGAATCTCTGCCTAAATAAAACCTTCAGAATCTTCATTAATGTCATATGACATTTATCAGAAGAATTGTTTTGTATTATTCTGTCTTGTTTTGGCCTCATATACATTCATGTTCATCAACTTTGAATTAGCCTAAAGGTTTCTGGATGTTAACAGAAATTGTGTGACTGAGGTGGTTTCTACCTACTGAAAAATCTATGGTGGAGGAGGCAGCTTTGCTTATGAGTGTCTTGGCTCAAAGTAGTTTTTAGCGACAAATCTCGAGAGACTACGAGTTATGCTTTCCGTTGCGCTTTTAAAACTGGCAGCAATGGTTCAGGTTCATCAGTTTTCTCTTCAAAGGCTGTTCACTCTGTAAATGGAAACTCTGAGAAATTGTTTTTATTGTATAAAAAATTCCTGGCCACTTCATCGCTGACCGTGATGCCCTCTCACATGGACGTTTACGATGACACCAGCATGGTTGTCATCTTAAGGAAGGGAGTTTTACATATTATTCTGTCTTGTTACAATTTGGGTGTCTGTTCTATGTCTTTGTGTTCTAGGTGCAGCTCAGCTTGCTGATGGCTGATTGAGGGCACCTGTGTGATGTGGGCTGAGTGTTATAGATGGCTCCTTCTTTTTGCTATGATCTTAGAAACAGAGTAGAAAAGATGCAGACGGACCATTTGACTCATGGACCCAGCTGTCTGTTGATACTCTTAATTTGACTTTTTTGTCTTTTTTCTTAGTATGTTCTTTTCTCTTTACGTCAAACCTAGTGTTGGGTCTCACATATTGCACCTTCTGACCCTGTCATCACGGTATACTTGGAAGATTTTTGAGAAATGTAGACTGAACATTCCCTGGCAGGAAACTCTGTTAGCCAGGTTAAAAACATGCCTGCAGTGTTGTTAAAATAATGCTGAGATCATCTTGGAAAACAAAGTATGATCTATAAATCTTCTTCACATTCTGTATATGCCTCTAGGTTTTTATTTATTTTTTTTATTCTACCCATCCCACATGGGGAATGGGCGGTTCAGTAAAATATTTGAAGCATTAGCATTAAAACAACTGTTTCTGTAACCCGTGCAAAACATCTGTGTGAAATCTGCAATGCTTTAGACAATACAAATTATTAGAAGCTTACCAAATAGCTCTTGGTGTGCCTCAGCATTTTGCACAGACCAACGATTTTATAATCTAATCAACTTCTCATTATGATTGGTCTATTGTTGATTTCTGTGCCAAAACGTTAACACCCCTGTCACAGCTTCCGCCAAGAAATAAATTAATTTCTCCTTTTCCGCCAAATACCAATTGGGGCTTAAGCTGGCCCAATTTCAATTGCTTTCCATTAATGTTTTAATTTAGAGGATTTGCAGATTGTGATTCATATTTGCACTCTTCACAACTGTCAAAAATTTAAAAGAACAATACTGTCCATGTTCCTGTGTTTTTTTTCATGCCTAGGTTTTTAGAGAAAGGTATGTCTCTCCACATATCTCAATTCAATAAGTTTGTAAACTTGAATATTCCAAATGCGAAAGAAAATTCAATGTCTGCCACATTTCTTTAGACTTTAAGGAAACATGAGTGTGTTAACAGTCAGAGGACTAGTAGATAAGGCTTATATTTAGATTGTAATGTTGAATGAAGGCACCGGCATATATTCAGCACCTACCAGTGTCGGTGCAAGGCTGATGGAAAGTAAGCATGAAATCCCTATACACAACTTTTATGATTTAAAGATTTTGTTTTGTGCCAATAAGATGATTATTCAAGGTTTCTCTGCTTTTCAAAACATGCTTCATACTTGATGAAATGAACACATTAAAATAGTTTTCTTCCCTAAAAATGTTATACATACTTTTTGTTGCATGTGCATAATGAAGTAAATCACCTGATCTACTTTTAGTACTTTTATGCTGCAGCTCTTTTTATCTAAGTATCATGCACATGCATTTCATGATTAAAAGTAGGTATTATACTATAATAATATTAGGAACAACAACAACAATAATAGAGAACAGTAATCTTCAATTCTGGACTTTTACTTGAGTTTTTTTCTTTATAACTGTATTTCTACTTTTCCTCAAGTACAGAATTAGAGTACTTTTACTTGAATGTGGGAAGTAGATATGCAATGTCCTCTGGGAAGTTTAGAGGATAAACAGTGTGCAGCAAATGCGACCAGCTGGGGAGCTTGCAGCCAGTAAAGAATGAAATAAAGCAAAAACTTGCAAAAGGGCAGCTTCTTAAAATCACCAGTGATTCGGGGAAAGCTGTTTCACTGTGGAAACATGGCCTCGTTGTAACAACAGATAAAAACTTCCAACCTGTTCCCAGGGTCCTGTGTTCCCCATTTCAACATTCTGTTAACACACATTAACCCTCTTATTAACCCGACATGGCATAGAATATTAAAGAGTCTGGGTGGTTCTGTGGATAAAATTTTACTCAAACTTGACTCAAACTCTTGTTTGGGTTGGGTTTGATCCACAAAACTATCCAGAAAGTTTTATTGCTGCATGCCATATCATTAAAAACCAATGTTCTCTGCGGGTCCGATTTTACCGTATTTTTGATGATTTGATTTGATGAGATTTTCAACACTCTTCAACCCTCTAACCCTAACCCTAAACTGGATTTAATTACATACTTGAGTAATGATGTCATATTTTGAAGCCAGATGTCAGTGTGAAAGTTAGATTAAAAAATATGTATGCTAAGCTATTTTCACCTAAGCTATAACATTAGGTGGTGAGAAACAGAAGGTGAATGTCTGCAAAGAGATATTCATGTGGTTATAAACTTATCATCAAAATACACTGTACACACACAACACAGGGGTACACTGTTCTCAACTATTATAAGCTATGCAAACCTTTAGAGCAGGGGTGTCCCTCCAGGACCAGAGTTTGACATATGTGCTTTACAGAAACATAAAAAAATACACACAACACACATGTACACTGTTTTAAAATGCTAAGATGTAATGAACTATGCAATTCATACACAAGAGAAACGTACAGTTAGGGGCTAGAGGGAACATTGCCCACTCCTATTTTTTGCCCCCTCGGTTTAAATTATGAATAAGAAATGAATCATAATTTATAAAAGTCAACTTCCACTGAGCCTCCACCATTGTAACATAGTGATTTAAACTTTTCTGTGGATTCAATTGCCGTGTTTTGTGCAGATCTCATTTCTAATAATTCACTAGCCAGGCTATCTCAGTGTAAATCTATGCTATGTTTGACTGTCTTTTGTGACCGCTATCACATTAATTTTCTGCTTCTTGATTCAAGCGCAGGGCTTGACATTTTAGTTCAAAGTATTTGAATTCTCCATATTTTGTTATAAATATACATAGTTACTGCCTCTATATGTTGAAATTTGGCTGTAGCAAAAAACAATGACATGTATGGTACTGTTGAGGACACCAGCAACATCTGTCCCCTTTTCTGACCTAACCACCCGCCCTGCCCCCTGCTATAAAACCAACGAGGTGCAGCTTCGCTGTCAATCCAGCTGTTATGCTCCCACGCTAGCTGCAACTAACAGAGGCTAACCAGTGAGGCATAAATACCTTATGAACTGCTGTTGGGGGCCCTGTTAGTCATGTTGGGGTGAGGAAGAATGACTCACTGTCTTCCCTTTATTCATCACATCCGTGTGTGTGTGTGTGTGTGTGTCCTTTTTTTTAAAAAAAAGTTTTGTGTACAATGAAAGTGTGCAAAGAGTACAAACACTGTGAAGCACCACGTAGAATGAAATAACAGCAGTAACAAAAGGAAGGATATATATAGATAAAGTCCCAACACACCTAGTTACAGTAGTTACATGATAAGCAGTCTGCTGGTTTTAAATCCAGCCATACAGCAGTACAACAATAAACTCTGAGTAACTCATTTAAAAAAGAAAAAAACTGAAATAAGACCTGGCTCAAAAAGAGTCTTTCTTTTATTTACGGCAGAGAAAGATGTTTGGAGTTAACCAGCCAAGATACTCTGTCTGTTAAACTGGCAGTTGATTGCAGTATGTGTAATGCAACTAAACCTATGGCTTATTAACTCGTAAAGGATAGGATAGTCTATGTTCTGTGCAAGATGGCCACTGTGCCTGCAGTCTGTATTGGTCAATTACCATAGTCAGGTTAGATGTTTTTGTTTAAAGGTAGAGTATGTCGGACTTCCTTAAAATCTACTCATAAAAAACTCATCTCATACAAAAGTAATCCATTTCAATAAACACTCACGACCCACTAGAAGTGTGTGTAGGTATGTTTATATGCAGAGACTCTGCCCTCTGCCTGTAATTGTATTATTTCTCATGGTTTTGGTGGGTCCAGGACACTTTTGGACATCAATCTTTGGTTGCTGTGCCTCTGGAGAGCAGAGAAGGCACAATACCTAATAACGGTACATAGCATTTAGGAATGCTATGTACCGTTATTAGGTCTTCTACATTCTCGTTGAGAGATATATCTTTTTTTTTTATGAAGGTAATGTGATTCTTGTCCCTGTTATGGCTTTGGGGAGGAGGTTGTTCTCCACTCAAATGCTAAACATATTATCTCATAAGGCAATAATGACCAGCTATTAACATATGAAAATAAATGCTTTTCTGAATGTAATATGTTTGGGTTTCCAAAAGGCCAAAAGAGCAACATAACATTATCAGTTATCCCCAATCAAATGTTTGGCTCTGGCACTGTGGCTGGATGATGATGATGAAATGGGTGTGTGCTTGGGTGGTGCTGGTGACCAGCCCTCCATGGCCAGTTTACAATAGAAGCTTCACTTTTTCCAAAGTATGTCAAATAGTTGAATTTCCGAGGTGACATCAGGTTATGTTTTCGAGCCAGCTTTTTCCGTTAAAATAAAACCTGTGAGCCAATTGTCTTCATGGAGGTCAAAAACGTCATGAAGACAAGTGGAGCAATTATTGGGAGACTGATTTGGTGGAACTATCTGCGTGTGTGTGCATATTTTTTAATACCCAAATAGGCTTTATTCTACATTATTATGACTCTTTGAATGGAAAAAAGAAGTCTGTATCTTTCCATCGGTCCTCCCAGATTTTATATACTGATAATAACCCAGGTTTTCTGTGTTGTTACTTTGAAGTGGAGCTGTTAACAGTTAGAAATATCGATAGCATAATTCTATGTCCTTGAGAGCATACACACCGTTTTTAAGATTAAGTGGTATTTTCCTTTAGAACAGTTTGTACTTTGTTTTCTTAGCAGTGTATTATGTTTATTTCTCCTGCCTTCATTGTTGTGTTTTTCTGACCACTGCATGACCACACTGCAACAAAATCCCCTCTGAAGAATTGCCATACACAAATGTAATTATGGTCATTTGCATTTTGATCAGATCTCATCTCATGACCTCACTCAGATTTCATAGGGTTTTGTTGGCATAAGTTAATTGTTGAATATAATAAGGAAACGATACACACTGCATTGCACACTGCAACTAGATGATTGCTGAATGAAGGGAATTGGGCTTCATGAGATCTTTCAAAGAATGACGTTTTGGAAATATTCTCTCAAATCTTTTGGAATATTCAGTCTCTCAAACAACCATGCATACTTACATAGCTTAGATACTCTGTTATTTGGCATTTCATCAGTCACTTCTGTAACTTCACTGTTGTGGTTACCAAACAACTGAACAATACTTAACATACTGGCTACCATGAAGCAACCTAATAATGTCCATTCCAAAGCACATGTTATAATATACAAAGATGATTCATTCATTCTTCTGTCTGTTTTCATGTTTTTGAATGTGTTTTTTACAATGACCATGTGTGATAATCATGGTTGGCTGTGCAGGAACCACCAAAACACATTGTCATTTAACTACTAGATATGAAACAGCTTCCCTCATGCACATGCTTTGTCAAGATTTCTGATTTTCTTTGAGTTAATATCTGGGTGCAGTAAATTCAATACAATATACCAATGAGTAATGCATTCACAATTTCCTTTGACTATTCATTTGTTTAACTCTTCAACACATGCTCATTTAAATTATGAAGAGGGATTTTCGATTTGAATTTGAAGAAACACAGTAGAAAGGTTGACTGTACATCAAGGAAGTAGCTACAGTCCTCTGGTGCTGAAGCTCTTTCTGCTGTTGTCTCCATGTCCATGGACAGATGAGCTTCACAAAGAGATTTCATCTGCAAAATGAAATAAAATTAAAAATCAAGTCATCACAAAGATTTTACACACACACACACACACACACACACATACACACACACACACACACACACACACACACACAAACACACACACACACACACACACACACACACACACACACACACACACACACACACACACACACACAGAAGTAAAAAAATGCAAAACCATAATAACTAATATCCATAACACACACCTTTACTACATTATACACAGACATAGAGACATAGCCGTACAAACACACACACACCTAGACTACATTACACAAACAGCTGCTTTCTTAACCTGATTTAGTGATCATTAACAGTCTTTACAAGCAGAAAAACAAGGAAAAATCATTAATCATTAAAACATTAATGTTGATATTTTATTGAAACTGAGTCTTTATTTATTCAGGAAAAAAACAGCCCATAATTATTTTTTTTATGTCAAAACATGTTTTTACAGCAACAGCGTTTTGCGACAAGCAACTCATTTTGATAGAGCATGTCACATTTGTTACATCTAGATCTTAGACCACAGTACATTAAATGGCACTGTGCTTTCAGGTCAACCAAGAAATTGGACCCTCCAACAAAAAAAAACAGAAATGCACTTATTTGCTGATACAACTCTTATATAATTTATAAAATAAATATGAATCAAGAGCCAGCAGCCTGTTAGCTTAGCACGAGCTGGAAACACAGGGAAAAGAGACAAAGCCTGGCTCAGTACGAAGGTGACATAATTCTACTACCAGCTCCCTTACCAATGAACATGTAATAACTTGTTTGTTTAAATCAAACTAAAACAGACACGTTGTGGTTTCCTAGGGGTTATGTGCCAAGCTTCTTCTTGGCCCAGGTGAAGTCTTCTAGAGTCTCGCACTGTTGCCTGGCAACCTCACGGTGATGACAAGACTACAGGAAGTTACTGCACCCGGCTAAGAAATCACCCACCGAATTACACCCTGGGAAACCACAACTTGTCGCCTACTTAGGTTTTTGTATGGATTAAATACACAAGCAAAAATTATTAAAAATATGGCAGGAAAGTGACACACTTATGACTATGGTGCAGCTTTAAAAAAATGGAAAAATTGTGCTAATTTTAAAAAGGTTAAACCATTTGATTTCCAGTAGTGAAAAGTAATGAATTAAGTACATTTACTCACATATTTTGAGTACTTTATACTTTACTAGTGTTTTAATTTGGTGCTACTCATACCTCCTCTCCACTACATTTATCTGACAGCGTTAGTTACTTTTCAGATTCAGATTTGACACACTAGATAATATAACAAAATACAACACTTTGTTGAAGATGAAACCAGTGGTTTCCAATGTTTTTGTCTTTGAAATCTTAGAAACAGTATTTGGGTCACATCAGCTCCACTATCTAGTGATTTTTCTCTCTAAGCTCACATGGTTTAATTTCAATAAGTCATATCATCAAATATTTCACCAAAATCAAGGATTAGAGAAAAATATCAAAAGTGAAAACAGATTTCTGTATCAGATTTTTTTTATTTGTTCGTTCCCCCACTAATCATTTTGATTCTGCAAATTTATTTGCTGACCCATTGGAGGGGCCCAACCCCTAGGTTGGATATTGCTGGATTTAATTACCTTAATATATATGGAGTAGTTCAAACTACAAACAGTATAATATTCTACACTGATGCTTCAGTATAAATCTAATGATGTCATTCATATTAGAGGGATGAAACAAGAAACACAACAAGAACATTAATGTTTCAAGTACATTTTACTGCTAATACTTTAATACTTTACTGTACTTTTGATTAAGAATATTTTTTCTTTGCTTACAGGACTTTTACTTGAAATGGAATACTTTTATTTTGTTGTACTATTACTTAAGTGAAGTATATGAGTACTTCCACCACTCCACTGTTGATATCACACAAAATTTTGACTATAGTCTTGAAGAGTCTCTACTCCAGAGAAACACTTTGATATTTTTCACTGTAAGGGCACCATGACCTAAATCAGACAACAATCTAAGGAGCAGAAGGATAGTGGGCACCACATTTGCTTACAACATGAGGCTTATAATTTTTAGTTTTCTTTCCATTTCATACAGACTTCGGCTCCTTGCAGTGTCTATAGGTTTAGTGAGGCAAAGTCAGTCAGTTTCCCCCTGCCCCAACACTCACACTGCTTGAAGAAAGTGTGCTGGTCACATGAGAGCGGGCCACCATCACAGACACTGCTCTAACATAGCCTGGTTGACATTACATATGGGGGTGGCATCAACACTCCACTGCTTCCAACCACATCAACACAATTGGAGGGAGGAGGGGTTCATCCAAAAACATTGCTGCTGGACACATGCAAAGATGAAAGAGCCAGTGAGTTCCCTGTGGTGCAAACACCAGCCACTGGAAAAAGTACTCATGTGAGTATTTTTTCAATGATCAGTCTTGCATGTCTTAAACAGCCAGAAATGCAAAACCACTACATAGTAGATCTGAATCTCAGCTTCAAGTGGCATTTTCCACTTTGTTGCCCACAATATTGCATTGTATTATCTGATGGCACTTCTTCCTAGGGTAATGTTCAAACTGAATGCTGTATTCTTTACTGATCTTCCGGTTTCAAGGATTGTCCACAAACCTCTAGCCGCCTTGTCTAGGAATTAATGCATTTCAACCTCTGTAGTTCATTTAGTCTCTTCCTCTGCAGTTCCTTTCATATGCTTAGCGGGTCCTTGGACCTCACCCAGTACAGGAAGTTGAACTTCTCATGTCCACCTTTCAAGTGTTTCCAGCCAACAGGGAAAGAACAGGACACACACACATACAAAAGAAAGGACAGACAGATAGAGAGAGAAAGAAAGAAAGAAAGAAAGAAAGAAAGAAAGAAAGAAAGAAAGAAAGTGGGGAAAAAAGAGAAAGATAGAGTGAAAACAGATTCCAAGGATAGATTTCATTGTGTCTTTTTGGTGGCTTTAATTTCCGACCTCTGCAGCTGTGAACACTGTTGCTTCTCTACTGTTTTGGTGCTGTGTTGGTCACGGTTATGAATTAAACACTGTCCTCAATGTTGTATTTTATGGCCAGATGTCTAGAAACTCAAATGTTTTTGTCTATGCCATGTGTTCATACAGTAGCTAAAGCCTCCCTAAGGTTTCAGTTTTATTGAAAGACAAGAACCATTGACAAACACTTTGCCAAATGAGATGCAGTTTGAACACAGCAAAAGCAAGAATTATTGTAGGAATGAGAAGAATAAGTCATAATAAGTTAGCTTTTCCCTACACTAACATTGTGCTCTGACACAAAAACAGGGCCTTCAAAATTTATCTTTCCCTCCATTTTGTCTCCTTGCTCCTCTCTATTCCCCCGTGCACTCTTACACCACTCAATCACATTCCCTTCCCATTGCCTTTCACCAGTGCTTCAGCTCTGTAATGACAATCCCAGATGTGGCTTAATAAATACTCTGTGGCCTGATGATTGAACCCTAGCTTCACTCAGGGAACTTCACTGGAGATGCATGTTTCAAGGCACCAACAGATCAGCCCGCTCGTTCCGAAATGGAAGATGTTTTTACTCTTCAAGAATAGAGCGTGCAGGCTTGGGGGCTGGGAGAGAACCGTACTCTATGCACGCCCAGTGAGTATGTTTCACATTAGGGACACATCATATTTCATGTCTTTTTATCAAGAGGATGGTCAGGAGTACAATCTGTGTAGAGCTAGTGAGACCGCAAGCTAAAAATACATTAATGTGCCACGATTCAGGCTGCAGTAGCACGCCCATTGCATGCATTGAAATGATTTAGTGGGGATCAACATCGGCAGCATCAGCAGGCCTAAAAACACAGTGTGTGTTTACATCGTTGTGTATTATATAAGCCTTTCAACACTGGTCTCGAATGGCAGATCGAAAAAAGGAAGCATGTGACGGTCACTTGAGCTGAAGACAGAGAGACAAAGAGGTTGCACATATCTTGTCTTTCCTGCAATATTACATACAGCTGTCCCAGTGGAGGACTCAGACTGTTTGGGAAACAGGGGTGAAAAACGTAAAAAGGGCATCAGCTGTATGCAGTGGGGCACCAGCACCCAAGCCGTTGATGCATGGCAAAATGCACTAGAAAGGGATCCATTAGTGCGCTTTTATCATGTTTTGAAGACTTGAAGGGCACCCTAGAGGACAGTTTATCATGCTGTCTGGCCACCACTAGAGGGAACTATCATGATTTATCTTCTACGCCCCCATATGAGGTGATGTCTACATGCTAATCAGTGTATAACTCAGATCTGTTGATGTATCTCTCTTTGTCTCCTTGCTATGCTTTACTTGTTCATGGTTTGGCCTCAAATCCAAAGTCAAGCATGTAAAAACCCATCCCTTCCCATCCACCCATTTTCCAGTTCCCTTCCAAGCTGTTTTATGATGCATGTTTGTAGCATTAACCCTTGACGTTGACCCCACTGACTCACAACACACCCTCCTACACATTCTTGATGTTTACCTGCGATAAATCTAACCAGTACAGAACGCACAGCAAAACCAGAGCAATTCTACAAAAGGTTCAATATATACTCTACCAAAGCCTAAAGTGAATCTTACATTTCTATTTAGAAATGGTGACTACAGTAGTCTCGCGATACCAGATGATTGAAGATCTCTACGCCTGCGGATCATTTGAGAGTTTCTAAACGCAAGATCGAGAGTTGCTTGGACGGTGGTGAAAATAGCCACTAATACGTGTACGCCACCTTACATGAAGAAAATGTTTTCCAAGAAACGTTGGTCTCCCCACATTCTCCATTATCTGTAGTAAAACTACTACAGTATTTAGTTTAACTAAATGTTTGTATCTAGTTTTATAAAAGTTTAGAGACTAACTTGTGAGTCTGACTGCAGTAATATTCGACTAATTTCAAATGCAATGAAGATTTCCTGATGAAGTTCTGAAGACTGACACGTTGCCGATAAAGTACAAGTGATCAACAATGGGCAGGATTTTTTGTCTTTTCATAGTTACAGTTCATGATGTGATCCACAGGATTTTCTGGAGCGGAAGAAGTCCATGTGTTAAATCCAAAAGCAGAAATTTAAACAATGCTGGTGCTGGCACACAGAAACTCCCTTTCCCCCCCAACTCTGTCATCATCATCACATCTAGCTCTTCTCCCTCTTGGCTGTGAAGTACCAGAGCACATCCATCTTTCTGTCTCCCTTCTGGCTGCCATCTCTTTAACACCTCTTTAACACTGCTTGTCACTTATTTCACCTCCAGCTCTAGCCCAGTTTCTGAACACCACCCACTGCCTGGCCTGTTTTTGATGGCTCATTAGGTTGGGTCAAGTCGTCCTCCATGTTTGCATCTATGACATGCAGGGTGGAATTCATCCTGCACAGATTTTTTCGTCATTGTTAGATTAAAGTGATACCAGATCCAAAATCTATCTTTTGAGTAGGAAACACATGCCCCCTGTAGGCTTATAAAAATCATCTGTGATCAGCCTGAATTTACATCAGTTACAACAGATTCCAATCAGATTAGTTTCAGTCACTGGGGAAAACAGTTTCAAACCATTAATGGAAACTTCTTAAACTTCTGCAGCATAATCATCTTCTCCACTGATGGCATGCTCCAGGGACAGGGTGTTCTGATTTAAAAGATTCTGCCAGGATGCTGTCTTTTAAACTCATCTGATTATAGAAAGATGATAAGCAGATATAAAAATACAAACGTATGACTTATGACTCTATGAAAGATAGCTGAATGTATTAGAGTAGGTCATTGGTTTTTGTGGGTATTTGTGTCTTTTGTTGCTTTGGGTTTTGATTGAAGAAGACGCATCATGCACATTTCCACATCTATATTTTCTTGAGCTCTGCTGGAATAACTTTGCATTATTTACATTTTTTTTTTAAAGAAATCCTCTTTGTTTATCTTATACTATCCCTTTATGAAGCCACTTAGTTCACGCTCTGACTGAAATAGGCTGTATTATATACTGTATATAATAGCCTCTTTAAGGCACTATGTCCAGCAAAGCATTTTTTCCCAGCTGAAAACCCCAAGTGCCTGTCTGAAAACACTGTGTTCTGGAGCTGTTTTTGTCATCTGTCTCTAGAGAAAATTTCATATCAAGACTAGTGTGACCAAAATAATCAGGGTTATGAATATTGTACATTTGTAGGAAAATGGTTGTTTATCAATGCCACAATCCATATGTTTTTTTATTTTGTATTTCATATTGCTGGAAAAGACATTCCTTGTCCATACACCTGTCTATTCAAGTTTCTCACCAAAAGCTATTTTCCAATATTACCGACCAGACCTTGAGAACATTGTATTGTGTTTGCTAGTTAAAGTTATCTTTCATCCTTCCTGTTTGCAACATTGGGTTACTTTTTTGTAACTAACCAAAGTCATTTGGGTGTGTTTCTTGAGCTTTTCTGAGTAGAGGCGACTGTCAGCAGCAGCCGGAATCTGTTTGAGTCACGTTACTGCAGCTGCTGTTTTCTGTGGCGCTGTGGACCAAAGGAGAAATGAAGCCAAGGAGACGATTCAGACACGATTCTCCCTGACAGTGTCTGACAATTTCATGCTGAGTTAATTTATTTTCAACAAGTGGCAAGCGGGCAGGTAGGGAAGCGTAGGCAATCCGCCTGGCAGAGCAACTAGCGGGTACAGTCGTGGCCGTCATGCTGGTTGTCTGATGGGTGGCGTCATGGATGGTATTTCCAGTAATTTTTTTTTTTTAATTTTAAACCGCAGAAAACCATCAGGGATTTACCGTTCAGTCCCTTGCTGAGATGCTTTGGTTGCTAAGATATGGAATATCTATGGGCACAAGGTAGATCAGCCTACTTGCTCTGGATAAAGGAAAGGCTGAAACACGTACCGAGAGATGAAATTTCATTGGTGAGGAAACATCTTGGCATGAAGCCAATGATTGTTTGATATTGAGGTTTTTGTGGTATTTGTCCAGTCCCCACTCCACCGACTGGATGGCTGGGTAAAAAGTGACAGTGATGAGACCAGCATTTCATCCAAAGTTGAAATCATTTTTCAACTCTTGGCAACAAGCAAAAAACAGCAGACGTACATCACTTGCCTCATCATGCTCCTGGCGTTTGTAGCAGAGTGTAAATATGTAACATTCTCATTGCAAACAATTAAAAAGGTGTGCCAGGAAAAAAAAAAACACTTTTTGGTGGACACATGGATGAAGGCCCCCTCCCAATGATCCTACTGTCTAAATGTCTTTTGACGTAAAAGGGCTAAATAATTTTGCCATTACATTTGCCTGTGTGTGTCTTTTGTTAACCCACACCACAGACAAACCTCTGCTAACAGAAGGCACGCCTCTTATCAAACCAGCCAATATTTATTCTCATAAAATGACATGATTGAGAACCTAACTTTGTGTTTGACAGCAGCACACAGCATACCATGTGCATGAGGGCATGTTGACTTACACTATGATCTCAAAGCTGAATGTGTGCAATCCCTAGAATTGCACAATGGGATCACAGTTCACAGAAAAAGGTTCAATAGAATGTTGCGTGTAATAAATCACACCATTGTTTAGTATCCCCCAGTTACACGAGAACCAGCCCATTAGATGTCCTATGAGTGGTCAGTGCCCTTTCAGCTATTATTTCACATGTGTAGTGACGTACATCTTCAACATCACCTCCAGGGTACATTTCTTCATAAAGAATGTTTTTTTGTTGTTGTTGTTTTTCCTCATTTGACATTTTTGATGGGGCAGAAAAGTGAAACTAAACAAGAAGAATGATAAGTCATATTCACACAACATCAATTCTTTAAGGGTGATTTCCCTCATTTGTAAATGTGTCAGGAGTGTCAGCCATGTGTGCAGTCACAATAGTTTGCACCTAACAGATATAAAGAGTGTTGCGTCAAAGGTTGATTTCTTTGTTTAGGGGAGACTTTCAAGATGGAGTTTAAATATAGCATGATCTCATACTGTACCTGGCCTTTCACAAATGTGGATGCTAAATGTGAGCATATGTGTGTCCCTGCATGTGCATTCACATGGAGAGATGTGCATACCAATGTATACATGCGTCTTGTTGTCCATCTGTTTGTTCAAACGCAACCTCAGACACCCTCTTAAGTAGATGTCAGTGTTTACATGTGGGCGTGTTTGTCTACACTAATGGGACTAAAGGAAAGGGGGGGGTGTTCTTTTTTCTTTATCTTTCTTTTTTTTAATATTCCCATGGAAGTGCTGTGAGTTCTATGATGCCCTCAATTTGTTTGGTCACTCCTGTCAAGCTAATGAGGTGAGTGAGTGAGGGCGGCCTGGTGGAGGCAGAGGTCAGCCAAGAGCCAGCTCTGCCTGCCAGGCTGCTGTGCTGCAAGGCTGTAACTCGCAGCCCAACTGCAGCTCTGGTCACGGCACAGCCCCCTGGCAAAGCCTGGCTCCCATTGCACCCATCTGTCACATAAAGGCAGATTTACACTTATATATGTGTGGGCCACTTGTCCATGTAAGAAGTATTTATATTGGCACATGCTGTATGCACACACACGCACAAAAGCACACACACTGCTCACTGTTTGGAGAGGTTTCCTTTAAGCCCCCACAAGGCTGCCATGAGGGTGGACTGCCCCCACCAGCTGCCAGTACAGCACTCAGAATGGATGCTTTAGTGAATGCATCAATATGAGCAATTCTTTTAATTATGGGTGTTGTGCGGCTGATGCCGCTGTATTTCCTGGACACAGCTCCAGTTATTGGGTCATTCTTGCAGACCGAAACCAAATCTGTTTACGATTTAAATTCCTGCAGGAGTGAAAATCTATTTTTTTCCCTTTTTTTGCTATGTGTGTGTGTGTGTGTGTGTTACTTTGGTTTGTTTTCAAATGTTATTAAGTGGTCGATAGGCATACTTAGTAGTACAAATTGGGCCTATCCACTATTGGAGCCACATGTTCAAATGCCGTGAAGTATAAATGTCAGCCTGAAGTCCATAGTGTCCATCATGTCTTACATGCATATTTATCATTTATAGTAGTGGAAGAAATACTAAGATCTTTTATTTACCTAAAATTAGCAATACCCAATTGAAAGAATACTTTATTATAAGTAGATGTCATTAATTAAAAATCATACCTATGTAAAAGTACAGAAGTTTAAGCAGAAAAATGTACGAAAAATATCAAAAGCAAAATTGCTGGTTGTGGAAAATGTTTTTTAGTGCTACACACTATGTAGTATATATATCATTGGAAATAAATAATGATTAATTAATAATTTGTGTACATGTAAGCAGCATTTAATGTATAGAAAGTAAAATATTTAACTCTCAAATGTATTTGAGTAATAAAGTACCATACAATTGAGATACCTCAAAACTGTACATGAGTACAGTACTTATGTAAACGTACTTTGTCATATTTCACCACTGTTTATAAGAAACTGTATCTTTTGTATAATAAAGTAACTTCTGACTGTTTACATACTGCCCTAATCTTTTGTTGTCTGTCTAGTAATGAACTGCTTGTAGTTGATATGAAATCATGCAGGCCAGCAGTATTCAGTTGCCTCTGAATATAGAAAAGGAATCCAAACAACCAGTACCCAGTTTATTTTATTTTCTAACATTGTTATTATCATCCTCCAGTGTTTTGGAGCAAACATGAGCCTCAAATTCCACGTGGCCTGACACTCAATGCCCCGAAGCCTTCAGAGTTGCAGCTCTGAGCTGAAAATGAGTCGCCACACCTGCTGGATGTTGCAGCTGTGGCTGTGACACAGAAAGTCCACAGAAATGGAGAAAGGTCAAAGGTTGTCACCTCTCCATCTCCCCAGCAGAAACCCGCTTAACCTTAAACACTGGGTAGTGTAACAGCACCGGTGTCACGCATGTACAAATCAACACACTCATATACACACAGCTGAGGGTCATTTGATGCAGGGTTCAAGGTCAGGGAGCAGATGGAACTTTCTGTCTTGACCTTTGTGTGGACAACAGGGCCTTGATTAGCTGTCTGCTGGCTGATGCCTCATGACCTCTGACTATAGTCAAACCGACTACTATAAGCGACCAAAACTGTGTGATTTTCCATGCGGATAAATTGTTAACCACAAAAACAATTGGCCTATTTGCTGAGGATTCTGAAGGTACGCTTTGGAGTTTGGGAAAACAAAGATATGTTTATATTCACTGTTTCTCACCAAAATGCATTGCGTGTCCTTGAGGCTTAATTAAATATGTTTTTGTTTTTGTGATCAATTATCTATTGTTTAAATAAAGAGATTCTAAACGTAACACGTAATCAAACAGATCTGGAGAGAGACGTAATAGGTACAAACTAGTACATGGCAAAAGTTAATGGAAATCCCCCCTAGCCCCACCCACAAACAGGCAAACAAAACAACACGAACACATTACTCAAAAGAAAAGAAAAAAAAACATGAAAGAAATGAAGTCAACAAAGATTTTGCTCCAGCACCCCAATATCACCCTGTCCATCACCCTAATACTTGAAATGTTCCCATGCCACTGAAATTAATAATATTTATTTAATCAAACATGTTGAAGACATTTTCTTAAGAAACAACTGCAGAACCTAATTCGGGATGAAATATTAAGTCAACATGGAAAGGTACTGGTTGACTACATCCGTGGTTAAGATGTTTCCCATTCGTCGTCTATGTAGAACACTGTGCAATGCAATCTGGTTTTGAGAAATGATGGCATTGCATTAGCCGCTTAGTATTTATATAAAGTTGAGGTCTAGTGTACTTCATGACATGACTCACCACTAAAATACTAATCAAAAATAAAGATAGGTTCAGCAACAACATGGCTTATGCATTATGTCATCTATTGTCTTCGCGTTTTTTTGGGGGGGGGGGGGGGATTTGGCTCCAGGATTTTTTGATTTATGAAAACGATTAAATTACTTCTAGTCATAGTGATTAGCAAAAGATGACTGGGCAGGTCAGTTTGTTTTCTGTGTGATCTAAAAAGCCGGATTTGTTTGCAGTACACATATGCACACAGCAGCATTTATTTTTGTCCAGGAAATATGTCACATTTCCTGTCCATGTGTAAATCATTGCACTTTCCTCTGATGTAGTCCTAGACAGGCTTCAGTTTCTCATCAGTCATAGTTTCCTCTAAAATGAATATTATGTAGATCCTTCTTTTTTACATATTTTTTCTTGTCTCAATCAATTAAAATATTTAATCACGATTAATCGCATGAAAGTCCTAGTTAACGCGTGAATTTTGTCTCTTGAAATATAATTTTAATATGCTTATTAACATAGAAAATTGTATAGGCTTGCTTTGTGTGAATGTTTTTATTGCAAGCCCCAACATGTAGGGTTACAATGATGCACATATCACTATCAATAAAACAATGGCAAAAAAATAAAATTAAATTAAAAAAAGTCACAAAACAGCCCCTTTAAATAGGGGGTGATATTTTAAATTAAGTTTTTATTAGGTGAAATGAAGTTGTATGACTAGGACTGACTTTGATTAGAGATATCTGAAATGGGAAATATTTGTCACTTTAGTTTCACCTATTCAGAATGTAATTGGATATCTTGAATTACAGTTTTGATTAGGTGCTGAAACGTCCACACTTTTAACAGCTGAGGCAGCAAAGCCAGAAACGTCATGGTTGACGTTTGAGATGTTTCTAACTTTCATCATGGCTAGTCAAAACTGAATTACAGATATATGCAATTGTCATTTACAATGTGTGATAATTTGAATGAGGTTTTAGTGATGTCATTGCAGATCTGTAATTCCGTTGTGCTAAGTCCAAAATGAATTACAAATATTTCTATATGTTGTTTCCATGAGTCACAATTACGATACAGGTATCTTAAAAGATGTGACTATTCAAAATGTCATCACGACGAGTCAGAATGACGTTATCAACAATGTTAATTCTGCCTAGTCAAATTTAGCCCCGTCAGTATTACAACAGCTTGCTATGCTTTAAACTTGACAGTACAATATGTAGCTTCTTAGGATGGAGTACTGAATGAACGAGGACTTTCTGGATGCTGAGGGTTTGTTTTAGGATTTTTAAGAAAAATCTCTAAATTTTGAAGTCAGGGGAAAACCGAGAAGGAAAACAGACATGGAGCTTGTTAACTTAATGAAACAGGCGGAGGATCAGCTGTTTTTTTTTTTTTTTTTTTACTGTGGTGGGAGCCAGAAGCAGAGCCAACAAGTGGTTTGGGTTCATGTCAGGGTCTCCTCTCTCACAGCATAAGTGCAAACGTGACAATGACGCTAGCTTCCACTGTGAGTGGCAGAATCCCTCCTCATCTGGTTTATGATTATAACTGTCCTAAGAACAGGTGTCACAAGCAGCTTAGTGGACCTTATATTACAACAATGTCAAGTTACCCAACTATACAAATAAATATTTGCAATTTCTTTCAAATATAGGTGCCAAATATTATGATGCAATACTATCACTCTATCTACCCAAGGTATCTCAAATTGGCTCTGAATAAAACAGGAGCTCTATTATGAAAAAAAAATGGGTAAATGGGGTTTTTCATAGGGACACACAGGGACTGTATGACTGCTACAGATCAAACTAGTTTTCTACATTGACCAAATAAATAAACTATTAAAATGGCAAATGCTCTCAAGATGTATTTGATTAAAAAGTAAGCTTATATATTAGTGAGTAGCTTTACTTAATTTTCTTTTTTTCCACTTTAAGACTTTTACTCACTTTATTCCTACTTTTAATCAAGTAAAGGATTTAAATGTTTTTTTTTCCATTCTCTTTGAGCCCAGATGACACTTTTAATTCTTCTTCAGTTCTGAGTGTTGATCTGAACCCATGAGACCTAATTGAGTCTGAGAGGTTACTTATTAGATAACCTTTTTTCAGTTTTATATATATATATATATATATATATATATATATATATATATATATATATATATATATATATATATATATATATATATATATATATATATATATATATATATACCAACCCTTATCCAGATGTTATCAAGACTGATACAACCGGACTGCAGTCACATCTCAAGTAATAAGCGTGAGATGTGACTAGAAGCATTACTCACAGGCGGTGACAGACATAGAAGGACACGTGCATTGGCACACAACATACACGGGAAGTAGACGGTGAAAGAGGGAAGAAGGAAGAACTCAATACCCAGCGACTGTTTACAGTTGCCCTGATTTTATCCCGCTCCTTCCACACAGACACACACATCCTCACAGTCCCACCAGGCAAATGCATCTGCCAGCGAAGATCCGGCCTGAGCGAGAGAACCGTTTCCCAGAGATATCAGTGACGTACATATGTGAGCAAACATACTTGCAAGCACGCACACAAACACACACAGACACACACACACACACACACACACACACAACCCAACATGTCAGTCACTGTTGGTTTTCATTGTTTTCATTTCTTACTGGATTTGCCTGCTTATTTTAGCAGCTCTATCCTCAGGGAGGCGGTGGTCCGTTGAGCCATGGGATACCAGAGAACTTGTAGTGCTGCCCTTCCTCTGAAGCATCATGGTTTCATGATGTCCGGGTCATTAATCACTACATATGACACCATTATCTGAATGTGTCTTTAGTAAACTGCAGGGGTAGGCCTACTGAAATACAGTGATGAAATGTAACAACATATATTTTCTTAAGTACTATCTTAGGGTACTTTAGGGGAATGTTTCCATTTTACACTACTTTGTACTTCCCCCTCCGCTATATTTCATTAGGATTTTTAAATTACACTTCATTGTTAAAGACAAAATAGTTCCAAGCCTTTCTGTCTTGTGAGCTCTTTATGAAATAAGCATGTTGTTTTAGCTCATGTTTCAGATATTTGATTTGTTAGCAGTTTCACCAAAGAGACATTTCCCCTCTAGACGTCTCCTATGGTTTCAGTTCTTAACTGTTGGAGGCCCAAAGTGTAAAACTCAAAATCAAACATTTGAGAAAAATCTGAGTGAATACCAAAACATACAAACATTGTTGCAAAACATAGTTTTAATTAATCATGACACTATCGCTTAGGTTTACCTAATGACCATTATGAGGATCACCTATAGGTCAAACCGAGAAAGAGAGGGGGGAGAAGAGGGTCATGGGAACGTGCGAGACAGCAATCCCTGTTGCATCCCGTTGCCCTCTATCATACTAGCCAATGTAAGGTTGCTTTGTAATAAGACAGAAAAACTGCAGAGACCTGCAGAGACCTGCATCATGGCAGTCACAGAGACCTGGGAGTCAGACCCCGACAGCAAGTGATTGACAGGTTTGAAGCCTCGTTACACCATGATATCAAGGTAATCCCTGTGGAGGTGGGGTGTGTCTCTATATGAATGAATATTGGGTGAAGAACGTACTTGTGAGAGAGGGTCTTTGCACCAAAGATGTTGAACTGCTTCTGTATCTGTGCACCCATTTTATTTATCACAGGATTTACCATAGATTTTTATAACATTGGTGAATATTCAACCAGGGCCAATGTGAATAATGCCTTTGAGCAGATCTTTCAGACTACACAGGTCCCCCGAATCTTATCCTGAGAGACTGCTCATTAGACAAAACTCTCAGTAACCTTTCACAGTATGTGTCCTTCCCCAGTAGAAATTAGAAGATATGTCATGGTTCCCTTAAAGACACTTCAATCAATTCCTCACCCCCCATTAGGCTCTGCTGTGTGTACCTGATCCTGGCGGTCAGAGGAAGCTTTCTCAACACTGCACAGTACAGACTGGGATATGTTTCAGGAATCCTCTGGGAATATTGATGAACTGACAGATGTGGTCAGTTCCTAGATATAGTACTGTGAGAACACTGTCATCCCTGTAAAGACTGCTAAAATATATCCAAACAGTAAACCATGCAGCGAGCAGACAGTTGAAAGTGTTATTAAATAAGAAGAAGGTTATCAGGGCATATATCTGGGCTCTCCTCCAGTGTTAATTTTGTCAGACGAGACTAGACGAAATATATTCATCAATGATGTTTTTTTGTTTTTTTTGTCATGATGAAAACGAGACAAAACAATAACCTTAACTTATTGTGATGAAATTAACACATTTTTTGTTGCCAAAAAAAGATGAGGTAAAATCCACTATAATTTAAAACTTAATCAATATACCTTTTTTCGCCACAGACTTTTAATATTGACCTTTCTGTGTGGAGTTTGCATGTTCTCCCTGTGTCTGCATGGGTTCTCTCCGGGTTCCTTGGCTTCCTCTCATAGTCCAAAACATGCTGAGTTTGTTGGAGACTATTGGAGTGAATGGTGTGTGTGCCCCATGATAGACTGGTGACCTGTCTGGGGTGTATTCCTGCTTCTTGCCTGTAATGCACTGGGATTGGCTTCAGCAGACCTGTGTGACCCTAGTGCGGAGCAAGCAGGTTTATAAAATGACTGACTTTTAAAATTGCAATCCAAAAAGTGCCTTTACTGGAAGTGTGTCATTTGTATTTCTCCTCCAGCGCTGCTGCCAGGGGCGTGTGTTCGTCTGTCGCACTAAACTAAACAAAGGTTCCTAACAATAATTCCTATTGTTACAGTTACCTGCCTAGATTCATTTTGATTAATATTACTATCAACCTGCTGTGAAAGACTAAAAAAAGACTATTGACTAAAAGTATACAAAATACTTTGAATTTTAGTTGACTTAAACTAGACTCAAATGACAGGACTTTTCATTGACTAAAATGTGACAAAACAAAAAAGGAATACAAGAATTGACTAAATATGACTAAAACTAATATAGTCATTTGTCACAAGACTAAGACTAAAACTAAATTTTAAAAAATTGCAGACAAAATTAACATGACTCTCCTCAGGATAGCCACAAAATAATGAAAGGGCAAGCTAATAATATTCAGAAAAAAAGTGTCCATTGAAGGCTTCTCCTCAGATCAAGCCCTGGCAAATGAGCTTGATAACTTTTATTGTAGATTTGGCCCACATAATTTTAACAATAAAACAATCCATTTTGAAAAAGAATCTGTCTGATCAGTGATTAGGTGACTGCTTTTAATGTTCATTCGGTTAGAAAAGTGCTGTAAACATTGAAACCTGAAACTAGAACGTCACGTGTCAGCCCTGATATCACTGGTAGCTGTAGCCTCATCCAACGTGGACAACAGTTGAGCCCTATTTTTGTCCATATTTTTGAAATGGCACTATATTTGCAGACAATCCCAGCAAAGTCAAAGCAAGTTTCTATAGATCCTATTGCTAAAATTACATTTCCAAAGACTATATATATGATTTCAGGCCAATAGCTCTGACTTCATTGTTAAAGAAATCATTTGAAAATTTGATTAAAACCTCCAACATCAAAACCGACCAAATTCCTGCTAACTGTGATGACTGAATGAAGCGGCTTGAGTGATGTGATTGAGATGCGTCACTCAAATGAAGACCGGGTCAGGTTGCAGTTAAGTTTTGTTCCCAGTCTGGATTAAATTGTTATTCGGTCCAGCAGTGAAGCAGCAGTGGAGCAAGCAGCATGTTTATATGAAAACAGCTGGATAAGGGTGGGTCTTTATCCATTTATGCATAATTGTGGGAGTGGAAATAAGGCTTGTGTATGGGCGCCCAGATCCACATTGATAAAACACAACCATGCATATGCATGGCTTTATAAATCTAAGTGGCTTTCTGCGTGCACACAGTTTTAGTCATGAACCTAGTGTTATGCATCTGGCCCCAGGTCTAGACTTAAACAGTATCAGAAGTCTGCCCTGTTCATTGCATGGCTGACACTGGAAAGAATGTGGCAATGAAAAGCTGTGAGGGGGGTTTGGTAAGTTTAAAGGCATGACAGACAGGCTGGAGGGAGGCATTGTAGGGTTAGACACAGGTTCATAGTTTTGCACCGGGTGGTGATCAGAGTCTAGACGCTTTGTAGGCAAGATGAGAAGTTCAGTGTTTGCTTTCCAACTATGAAACCAATCGCACGTCTCTTGTTCCTTCACTTTTTCAACTTTTTGAGTTTTTTCCTCTCCTCACCTCTGACTGTAATCAAGGAATTTGGAACATAACTTGCTGAGAGGGTAGTGTGTTTTGGCATAGACACTACAAACTTCTAATCTTATTTTACAAGAGACAACACAGTTACAGGCTCAGGCAGACCTTTTGGAAACTACTAATCATCACTAATTGTGTGTCTTAGTAAATTCTAACTAACGTGTACAGCTAGAACATATCTTATGGAAGAGTGCAAGAAAAGATGTACTCATTTGTAAAGTAAATAATTTGGAATGGAAGACCATATTTTTTGGGAAAACCCAGACAAATTGTCAGATCCAAGTGTATGACAAGTTCAAGAAAAGTGCAATAAATAGGAGATTAATTAGAGTGTATGTTACAACTGTGTCATGACGGCTGCCTGCTCTTACAGGAACAAAAGTCTATTCATTGTATACCACATATATGCATACCACAGAATTTGACCAACAGTGCACAATTTAATTTAGTTTTTTTTTTACATGTTCAGGACTCTTAAAATGATAGCAGAATTCTTGACTCATATCTTTCTAGAATAAATTTACTGAGAAAATATTGTGTTCACGTGAATTAGATATAGTTGCAACCACTGATTGTAGTAAACTGATCACGATGAAGACCGAAACAGAGCTGGGAACACAGATCTTTTCTCCGTTGTATTTTGAGCTATTGAAAGATAATAATTTTGTTCATGTATTGATGTACCACTCATCCAACAGCTTTGTGTTGTCCTTTTCAATTATCTTCACCACTGGCCTTTTCCTGTTTCAAACTTCTATTATACAGACACCAGACCTATTTCTCTGTCCAGAGGCATGTCCAAGAGTCTCACACTAAATATGTTTTACTACTTCAACATAAACACTCTCCTTAAAGAATTATCTCATATACAGTAGCAAATATTGTTGATTAGCTCTTGCACAGTATAAATGCTATATTTTGATTGAGTTTTAGATCCTACTACTATTACTGGTGGTGTGTGGTCCATCTGTCTGTATGCTGATGTTCTGTCTGTATGTCCTGAACACAGTTCAGGGATTTGGAATAAGTTTCCTTGCAAAGTGACACCAACTTAATGAGAAATCTGTATTTAATGTGTTGACATGGCTTACGATGCCATCTGCTGTTGGTGGCAGTAATGCAGCTTATGCCGTACAGGAGAGGATGAAGAAGTTTGGCTAATGTTAAAATTACTCTTTAAATCAGAGTGTGCTCGTCCTTCATTTTAGCAAGGAGCCAGGACAAACAACAAACTACAAAAATGCCAAAAAAGAAGCGACTACACTCAATCACACAATCATGAGGCCAAGCACTATAAAATTGTACAAGCTCATGAAACTCCTGAGGAGTAAGTTAAGCATTCTACATCCTAACCCGGACAGAATTTACATGTAACATAATGCCAGGCCTCTACAGTGTGAGTTTTTCACTCACATTTGCCCCTTAATATAGGTGTGTGCGAACTGGAAATGTGATTTACAAGCACAGTGTGCCAGTACAGACCGCAACTTTATTTTTCCTTTTTCTCGTCTTCTTTTTTTCCTCTACTGCCAAATACCATCAAAAGGTACAAAACATTCTATACACTAACCGGGACCCAATTTCCATGTAATGTTAACAACATAATGACCCTGTTTACACTCGGTATTAATGTGTCCTGAGTGATCTGAGTTCAGTAAAGTTCAGTAAACGAAAATGTGTCCTCAAGATGCATTGAAATCTGTTCACTTAAACCAGATTCAGAGGTAGTTTTGGACACATTTGACCACATAACTTTTGTACTGTAAATGCTGTAAATGTCCTGACATGAGTGGTCAGCTGGACGCATTTGGACATGCATGATAGACATGAATGTAAAAGGATGTTTACAAAAATAAAGTGTCTTGCTGTCCACTTGTAATCAGATCCCTCAGTACACATGTTAATACCAAGTGTAGCTTTTTAGTTTAGTTTTCATATACTGTATTTCAAAAAAACACCTTTATAATGTGAAAAAAAACAACAACTTTGACATAGTCAAGTCAAAGACTGTGTCTGTCACTGCAAATTTCAGCAGATTCTTAAAAAAAATAAACAAACACATAAAGACACGCCCACAATAAACCAGAAGGGTCAGGGGTCTTTGGGGGTTAAAGAACACAGATTAATCATGGCACCTCACTGACCAGGTTCATCCGTGCTTCTCTGGGTTCTGTGTTTACATTGGCCATTCCCCCTTACACAACTTAACACTGCACTTTTCCAGAGCAGGTGTAAGGGGTGCTGAGTAAGCTAAACACATGGAGCTTTGGGGCTTGGTCTGGGATGACCACTGATTCCCTCCAACCCGGCTTCTTGACCTGCAATCAAAGGCCTGACTTTGAAAGGTTCCAGGGTGGGGAGGAGGGTATCGGAGGCCACATGCTACTCATCCACCTGCATACTGACAGGCAGGGAGGCCATGTCACAACAATCCCAAACACCCCTGTGCCCTGGCCTAACCTTATCCACCCCTCTCCCCACCACGGCTAACCCCCGGTGACCCTTGCAGCCATCTGTTACAGGGCTCAGAGATGTGTTGATTGGCTCAGGGGAAATGGGGTGAGAGTTGGGGCTGGGGTTCCGAGGAGCTTTGAGGGAAATTGTACATAAAGCATGACAATGTTCAAAGTGACAAATTGCATAACAACTAACAACTGTCCATAAATAACATTTTTATCACCTGTCTATTTAATGCACAAAGGATATATAATGTTAAGTAACTTGCCATGCATTTAAAACATTTTTTTGAGAATAGATTACTGCTAATTTTACATTCATTCATTGTCTGTTTTCTCTGGTGCTGTTGGTGCTACAACTAAACCCATTGGGAGGACGCCTCATTCCCCCTTAAATACAAACAACCAGTTTCCCAACTTGTCTGAAATTATCTTTTTCAACAAATGTTTACATTTGTTTTGTTGTTCTAAGACAAAGTCGCAAGGAATGTTACATTTAATCTGGCTAATTTCAAATTCACAAGGAACTGCACGACCATCATGACATCATGGCATGACCACTAAAGGAGCCAAAATGTTCGTGAATACAATGATCCTCCCACACATTACGTACTGTCTGTAAGTTGGGGGACACATCAATAAAACCACGGTAAAGCCAATAGAAGCCATGTACAAACAAACAATAAAACCCTAGACATGCTCTCATGCTATTTGCTTATTTGTAGATTGTTGAATTACCTTTCTTGTCTCTATGTAGTGCAGACTTTATTTATATCTGCATATTTTCACTGTTTCTGTTTTTATTTTTAATGTTTTTATTCTTTATAATTTGTGCTTTTCAACTATTTTCTGCTTGGGGAGTAAAGATGATTAGCATTTTTGGCTAACTCTGGAATATTTTAAGAAAATGTATTAATATGCATGGCCCCTTTCAAATAAAGTAATAATAATATAAAATGAGTGATGACAAAAAAATAAAATGTTAGCTCTACCATCTTGTTTTCATTTTGACACAGTAGTGTAGGGTTCAGCCGCAGCTGAACAGTTTTTCCATACAGTTGGACAAACTCCATTCTAAGTAGGACAAAACAAGCTGTATGTTAGTGTTATACCTTACATTTGTGTACCACAAAGTGACAGTCAACTGATGTTTAAATGTACTTGTAAGATCAGTTAGTTTTTTATTTTATTTTCTCCTGACCTTTAAGAAAAAAAAAAGCTAATAATCCATATGTAGGAAAGCATTAAGTGATTACCCTTCCCTTTGCCAGTAACACTGGGCTTGCACATTTAATGATGGTTCCTGTACTGTATGTTTCTTGTTATTCCTCAGGCCTCTTATGTACAAACTGTTATAAACTTAATAAAATAAATTTTAATAGAAGTATCTGGGATTTGTAAGGGTATTGCTGTGTTAAAGGTACTGTCAACACAAATCATAGCTATAGCGCTTATGAACGTATTGAACCGTGTTTTACAGCCAGACATAGAACTAGAAAGCAACTCGGAGAGCACATTTCATCAGAACGATTCAAAAATAATAAAGTGTATTAAGTGTGTAAGTGTGAGTGTAAGTATTGAGCCGATAAACTGTAAAGTACATTTTTTCTTTTCTTTTTTAGACATCAAGCAGAAGGTATGAGTCAAAGGTACAATGTGTAACACTCAGCCACCTCAGCTTCAAATCAATCTCACCTCCACGGTCTTCCTCTCTTTTTGCACAGTTATATTACAATGTGGCACAAGCCTAGAGTCACGTTTAATGAAATACATTTGTAATGCAGATACTGAGATAAACTTGTGTCTCTATCTTTCAGTAGATCTTCTCCCTATTGTTGAAATGTGTGTTCATTCCCAGTGTACACAGAGAGAGATGGGGCGTTGTTGGTCTGTTACATGTGTTTGTGTATTTGACAGAGAAAGATGGGGGTTGTGCTGCTTGCAGAGCGGGACTGAAACTAATGTACGTTTATGTAATTCTAACTCTTCAAACCGTGCCAGAGTCAAGAAAGAAAGCCCTGTGAAGCATTATACTAGTCAAACCAACTTGACTTTGGGGGACACATTTGGGCATAGTACTGATAGTCTGGTGTAAGTGTTCCCTTACAAATGCGTAATGAATGCTGTAGTGTCCTCAAAAATATATAGTGAACTTTCCAATCTTCTAGATATTGCCTCATTTTGTAACTGTTATGCCTGATTACCAGTGGTAACACTATGGAGAACCAATCACCATTTTTCATTTGATCCACTAATATATCTTCTATGTCTTTCCTTTTTTGTCCCACCAGGTGAACTTTAAGATGAGCATGTGATATTAAAATAGCCATGGAACAGGTTTGTCAGCTATTTTATACAACTGACTCATATATTGGAGACATCAGGTGGCTTTATTTCCTCCCTCTCTAATTCTGTCCTCATTTGGCCAGAAGAGGAACAGTCTCTCACTCCCAACCCAATACTATGAACTACTACAGCTGATCTTTGCCCTGTCCTCCCTAGGCTATTTTTACTGATATGTGCTTGCCATGTACCCAGTGACCAGAGAGGAGGGGCATAATTATACTATACTCAGTCCTCTGCCAGACCTGCACTGCAGCCATTTTCACTCCTTGTTGATTTCGTGGCTTTTCGCCTCCAGTCTGGTCTCCAGCAAACACTGTTGGGCAGTAACACTTCATTTAGTAGCACATTAAAGTCACATTAAACACATAAAATGTTCTCTTTTTTTGTGGTGGAGAATTTAGGAGTCAAATGGAAGGTTATTCACAGTTCCATCTCTGTGCATTTAATGTGAAGACTGGTCCCAGATCTTTTAGCTTGTGTGCGTCCATCTTCAGTGTGAGGGTGGTACTGCTGCATGCAATCACTATAGCCATCTTTCAGCTAGCTGATGGTCAGCCTCCAAATCTGTAGACTGGCTGCTTGTTAAATCAGTGTTTCACCACATCAAAGGAGAAGAGACATGTGGGCGTGGTAGCTTTTATGCAGCTATTACTTTTTTGCCAGTAATTAAATAGTAAGCTCCAAGATGGCACCCCCTTTTGAGAGAAAGAGTCATAACATACATGAGAGAACAAACATGAAAATGACAAAAACACTGCTGTTTAGCTAGTGGTAGGACAAATAAACACACAAATCCACACACTTATCTTACCTAGTGAAATATATGTAGATGTCAGGATAAGCAATGTCTGGCCATTTTGTCGGGGTTATTGTCCCACTTGGATGAAGGGAGGCTGTGGGCTGAAGCAGCATGACAGCTGACTGATCAATCTTCATTCATCAGTTTGCCCAAAAAGCACCATCAGGCCTACAGCAGTTAACACAAAACATGGGTATGAAGGCCCTTGAATATAGTGAAAATTAAACATGAGCTTATATACTAGCACATCGACTCAGAATTAAAAATGTAGTATGATTCATAGCAGAGTCTCCTTTTATCATATTCATATTCATTCCTATATAGTAGGTTTAATAGAATTGTTTTTGCACCAGTTGGGACAAACAATTTATAAATACAACATTAACATATAACCACATTATTATGTCTAACATGAGCAAACAGTCATATCTAGGAGACACAAGACAACCTTAGGATGTATTTGGAGTTATGTCTCTGTAATGTCAGTCTGTTATTCACTCCTCTTACAGCTCTGTGTTGATTCTAAATGAATTATCTGGAATATTAGCTCCAAGATATTCTATTTTCTTCACAGGCTACTTGCTAACTTAGTCTGTCAGCAGTTTGTTGCTGTACTGGTCGTGTACAATGCGTTTTTCAAAGGTTTTTCACTTGAAACAGCTGCCTGTTCTAATGGGAAACAAGGTTGATTAGAGCGGAATTGCTGGCCTGAAAAGCAAAACAAAGCTAAAATAAGAGAAATGGCTCAATAGAGCTGAGGGGAAAGCAGATTCCTCATAAGTCTCTGTGTTTGGTTAAAATAAGATTAGATGAAGAATTAGCGTAGCTTTAAAAATCAACCACACCAACCCCAAAATGTTATCTTAACTCTCAAGGAAGTGGTGTTCATCAAAGACATTTCAGGCTTATTACACAGCACAACTACAGTATTACTACTGTATGATGTCTGTGTGAGCAATTTCACCTTCGTTATTTATGGCAAGGACACAGAAACATCAAATGCCGAAAAGCAGAAAAATCCCAGCTCGTCACGTATTGATGCTTTTGCAATAACATCCTGAAGGTTGTATTATTAGTTTAAGTCTTTGAGTCAGGGACATGAGGCAGGCAGCCCAGGAGGGCCCTTACTGTCCAGATGGTGACAGCACTCTGATGGTTTTGCCTTTGAGGCGCCAAGATGGAAACATTTGGAATAGGAGTGAGTCACACGTACCGGTCACAGGATGGACAGTCAGTCACAACTCCAGAAAACACACACAGACATATATACAATCAGTGTCTGCACATGAACACACTGGCATGCACACATACACAGACACACACACACACACACACACACACACACACACACACACACACACAGAGGGTGCATATTGTAACGGTATCCTACATTCATTAGTTGCTTATATAGTAGCTACAAACATGTAGTACACAAAGTTCTTGTAAACACATGCACACACATTCCCCTGTTATATATTTTAATTATGCAGCTGCTGGAGTGTCATAAGTGGAACGGTAAATCAGGGATTGTTTTCGCTTTTTTCCTTTTATTATATATCATATTATTATATTATTTTTAATACAGTTACATTATATCCGAGTAGAAGGAAAACAATACATGCATTTTACTTTCCCAATCTCTTGTTTTTGCACTCAGTCTGGCCAAATGTAAACTGACTTTTCTGTGCATTTATACTGAGGCAGGAGGCCTGATACTCGTTCTCGCTCCAGATGGTGACATGTTTCCTCGTGTGACAATGAGCCATGGCTGAAGCTTTAGCAGGAAACGAGACACCTGTCACTCTTGTCTGATTCCACACTTTGCCAACCAGACATATTATTGATTTTCGGATCCTTCTAAGTCAGTAAATGATATTCCTATTTTGTCTTGCAAAACAATTATTATAAAGCACTCTGCGGAAATAAACAAAAGACAAAAATGGACAAAAATGAAGAAGATGACAGTAAGTAAAGTAAAAAAAGAAAAATGAGTTTAACCTAAAATAAACCTTTTGTATATCTTCATCATCATCATTTGTGACCAGTTCTCTTAGTCTGTGACCAGTTGTGGAATCTAAGTAACATTTACTCAAGTACTGAACTTAAGCACCATTTTGAGATCCATGTACTTTACTTGTATTTGTAGTATTTCCATTTGATTTGATTTTTTTCATTCCATTCAGAGAAATATTTCAGTTTATACTCTTGCATTTATTTGACCATTTTAGTTACTTTTTAGGTGAAGATTTCACATTCAATAATAAATTCTTTTTTAACGTGTTGTGCACTTTGTGTAAAAGGTGCTATAAAAATGTATTAAACAAATATGTGACACATACATATGATGCAGTGCTTTTATTATTGGTTCACATTGATAACTACAACTTTAAAATACTAGTACTAAAATGAGTACTTTTACTGTTGATATTTTATCTGAATCCCTCTTCCACCACTGTCTGGTGACTTTGGGTAAATATCCCATCTGTGTAGAGAATGCCTAACTCAGATCTCTCCTACAATTGTTTACTTACAGCTGCTACAGTAAGCCTCTGTACCTCCAGAATTCATAAAGAAAGTAGAATCTGTGCCAACAAGCCCAAACACTTTACGACAAAATTGGTCACATGTCATCGCCTTACCAAATGGCTCAAATGAGGCATTTAAAAACTTTCATTACTTGGTTAAGGTTATAAAAAGCTCATGCTCATAATTGAGATAAGTGGTGTCTGAGGTTGGCCTCCTGGCTGCAAAAAAAAAAAAAAAAAATTACAGCTAAGCTAGCAGCAAAAGCCAGACAGTAATAGGCCTAAAATCAGATGATCAAAAGCGGGATTAGTCAAGATGGGTTTGGAGCTAATTAGTCCACAAGCGTACAGTAGCTGTTCATCCACAAGGCCAAGATCAGACATCTGAACACATAAAAGGTGTCAAAATCTGAGACACAAAGTAGAAACTAGAAGGCAAAACAGTTCACAGAAGCAAATACAAATACGGATAATCCCCCTGTCATCCACCCTCCCTGCCCTAAAATAGACCATCTAATCCCCCCCCCTCTTGTCATCTGGATCCCCTGTGGAGAACAAATTACCATTTTGCAGTCACAACTCTATTCTGTGGTGTAAGGAAGAAGAAAAGATTGTAATCAGGAAGCATTACACATGACTTCTAATGGTACTGTTGCTTTTTCTCATAAAGTAAAGGTTGCACTTTCCCTGATTGTAAAAGTAAAACTAAAGTATTTGATTTCGTGAATGATGAAGTAAGAGGAGTCACACCATTGAAGCAGACATTGTGGTAAAAGACAAGTTCAGATGTAGATATGGGATGACAAAACAAATGTTGAGGGCCATTTACAAAAGAAAAATCTCAAGTACAACATGTAAATGATTGCTCCTCCATATTTGATGTTTACAACATCAGTAGATCTGTCAATAAAAGCTTAATAAAGCATTACAAAAACGGATTTAGACAAGTTAAATGCTGAAGAAACTATAGATGTAATATAAACTGTAAAGATCTTCAGCAAAGTGCATAATGTAAAGGAAGTTGGACAAACATCAGTGGATTTATGGCAGACTTCTTCTCTGCTGTTGTCTCTGTCTGAAAGAGAAACACTGACATCAAGTGGCCAAACGTCTTATTACAGAGACATGCAGACATTACAATAAAACCTCCTTATGCAGTTTTACTGTAGCAGGCTGTGCACTATCAAATTATGCGATATATGTATGATAATTAAAGCCACAAGTCTTAATATTTTTATAAACCTCAGTTGTGTTTATTTCTTTGCATGTCCACATTTTGTATTTTAAAATAGATATAATCCATAGTATTGTATTCTAGAAACGATTATATTTTTCACAACCGTAATCACTAGTTTATCATTAACACAATAAATTATTACTGAATATGTCCCAGTTTCAATCTCATGAGGAATGAATATTCCATGAAGACATAACGTTGGCTTCTGTTGTGTCGAGCAGGAAGAGGATTATTGCAGCAGTATTCTGTTCTGGACTATAGTGAAGCCATTTATAGTAATAATAGTTTAATTTAATTTAGTTTAGTTTAATATTAATAGTTAAGCATCTGGATTCAGTCTATCACCTGAGATTTATTACTGCTAATAGATAGAACACTCAATCCTCTATGATAAGGTTGGTTACCTTCTCCTGTAGAGAGGCAGGTACAACAAGTGTTGTTTTTTATAGAGATTTTCAGGGCATTTATTGGAATTCTACCTCCTTACATCACTACCTTGTTGGATTGGAAATCTGGAACCCACATGACTCTAATGACTGGCTAGTTCTTAAAGTCCCCCCAGCTCACACTGAACTTGATAAATCTGCATTTTCCTTTGATGCCCCTATGGAATGTCTTCCACCACATGCTAAAGATTGTAGCTCTTCCCTTTCTGGCAGATCTTGATTTCCAACCTCTGTGTTTCAAGTTGCACATTTTTAATGTTTTATTCTTGTTTTTTTCTCATGGTGTCAAAGATAGATTTATTCTTTGTTGTTTCCATTAATATGCCTGTAAGCTTGTCGAAATGAGGGAAAGGAACAATAAATGAAAAAAAGTAACAATACATACATTTTATTGATCCAGACCATTGTCAGGCTCTAAAAAACCTGCACCTCAACATTTAGTTCACAATATTTCTATAACTCGCTTGTGCTTGTTTTTGCACAATGCCTGATTGAAAGTTGATTTGTTTCTTTTTCTTTAATAACCTTTATATAAACTGCTGCAACAACTACACTGAACCATAGTGGGCCATACTGATGATGACACCACTAACAGGTGCATGGTATAAGCAGCTATAGTCACACATTTAAAAATCTGTAGGTCAGTATAACATGTATTAAAGGTCCCATGTCATAGAAAGTCAGTCAGTCAGTATTTTCTATATCTGTTTATTCCTCACTAGGGTCACAGGCGTCTGCTGGAGCCAATCCCGGCGTACTACAGGTGAGAGGCAGGGATACAACACAGACGAGTACCAGCCTATCGTAGGTGTCACAGGAAGTGAGTTTTTTTTAGCCCTCAGGACTTCTGTGAAGTTGCGATGTCACAACTATACAGTCACTGCCCACCTCCCCACTCACAGTCAAAGAACCTGTTCTTTCTAGAGCTCCAGAGAGAAGCTTGAGAGGAGCTGTAATATATATATATATATATATATATATATATATATATATATATATATATATATATATATATATATATATATATATATATATATATATCACAAGTTCAAGTAAACACAAGAAATGACTACAGTTTAAAAAAAAGATCTGTCTGTGACATTTTTTTGCAGTTTAAATTCGATCTGTTTGAGCTGCTACTTTTATTTCCTGAGAGTGCAGATGATGACTGGGATGACTCCTTGTACCAAGTCCTAAGATGTTTGTTTCAGGCCATAATTTACAAAACTCTATCACAGATGACACTAGTGTTCATTTCAAGTCTTAAAGTTCACTGAGTCCACTTGAAGCTCCACAAGTACCTGCTCGCTCCTTATTTGCTTAATTTGAACAGGCTTAATCAGGAATGTTTCTCAGAAGCAGAATCCCATTGCTCTGCCTATTCATCAGAGTCTAACTTTAGAGTTTTGACTGAGTTCAGTTTGTGGATCAAAGCATTGATGTTGACAAGAGGTCACTGAGTCTCAGTGAGTTACAATCACTGTAAATTGAGCGAATCATCAGTCTGTGTTAGTTAGGACAGCTGCCATGTGATGTCATCTTTGAGTTTAGACAAATTATCCTCAGGGGTCTCTCTCTCCAGTGATTAAAACAAGGAAAATCACTGAAACTGAATACAATTTAGCATTTAAAGGGTTAGGGTGTTTCTATGATGCCTCAACACAATATTTAACATGCGTTTAATCATTTTTAGACATTTTAATCTGAAAAATGTGCACATTCATATCAAATTTTAAACGGGTAAATCTTGTAATTAAGCCAACAAACAGTCCTTTCTTAATGGTAAGCAGGAAAAGAAAGGCTCCACATTGTTTATTTTCTTTTGTATTATGTTCATATTTTTTAAATATATTTTTGTATTTCTTCTTAATCATTTTAGATTTATATGTATTATATGTATTATTTATATGTATTGTATGCCTCTTAATAATTTTCTATCTTGACCTTCATTCTTTTATCTTTGTTTTGTGAAAAACCATTTAAACATTGTTTTTAAGCACTATGCAGATATACAACTTAATTATGATTATGTTTAGTTTATCAGACTGTCACACTCCTTTATTAGTTCTGTAGTAGTACTCTCACAATTCCAGTGGTTTCTTGTCTGGCCTGGATGGTACATGTTTGATAATTTCTATCCCATTATTTATGGATTTGGACATGAATGTCCAATGAGGAATTTTTGTATTAAAAAAACATGGTATACAAGAATGTGCAACATAACTTCAGTAAATCTATTTAGTCCATTTTGTGTTGTGCGAAGCTATACATTGTGTTGTGTGAATGCTGCTTTTTAACCCATCTAATGACATTTGTTCAAAGTACTTTTATTTCTATACTATACTATTATTTGAACTTTTTCAAGTAGAAAATTGTAAAGATAAAGACAAATGAATGTTGTGTCATTTAAATTCAGAATTTCATTTGTATTATACAGTAGATCTGCTAAGAACAATTTATCTAATGTCCCAAAGTAAAGTCTTGATCACTGCTAAGATTAAATTTAATGCTTCTTTCACCAGCCTAAAGGCTTAAAGAGGTTACAACATTAATAAGGACAATAAAGTTAATAGTAGAAAGGCTGTTGTCTAAAAATACTTAAATGTAAGTGAAGGGTTGGGAATTTGAACATGGCCGATAGAATATAGAGCCTGGGGAGTATAACCGAGGACAATAATTCAGGCAGAGAATTTGATATTGTTATTATATTTATATTATTATCATTGTTATTATTTGTTTTTATCACTAACAAATATGCATGAGAGTATTTTAGTGTTGTAATTCATCAGTGTGCAACCAATTTTAGATTAATAGTAAAAGTATTTTACATAAGTATATTACATGATTAATACATCTTATATGGCACCTCACCTTTCACACAAAGTGCATAATGCATTTAAAAAGAAATACAATTTTTTATATATATATAAAATCACAGCTGTCCTATGAATTAGTTGCTTTCTACCAGTGATAAAGACCAGGCTGTTCATAAGCACTGGGATGAATATGAAACTTTAACTTCACTCTGCAGATTCGCTTACTGTCTGTCACTATTGTAGCAGTGAATGCAGTAAAAGTTGAGGATTTATTACATTTTTTTCCATTCCTAAACATTACCATGCTTTCCTTTTGTTTTATGAGTACTCAAGACTGGAGAAAATATACCTTATGACATCATTAAAAAAACATGAATGACATTGTTCAGAGACATTTTTATAGTATCACATTTCTGTTGACTAACTGCTCATTTAAAATGTCTGTATTTTTATTTTTTTATTTTATTTTTATTATCTTTATCAAGCCTGTAAGGATACAGAAAATTGCTTTTCATAAAATTTTATTATAAGAATTTCTAACTTTTACAGACTAATGCAGTGATGTCATGAGACTGCGATACCAATGATACCGGCAGTTGAAGCTACATTAGACTGAGCTCTGTTTTTCAAATGTCTTTTTAAAAGAAGATATTTGTTGCTCTTCTACTATAAATTATAAAGTATGGCTGCGATAAATTCCCATCCTCCCAAAGCACAAAGCTTTTCACTCACCATATGTTGGCTTTAGTTTTAGTTTCAAGTGGAGGGAAACTTAGAGGAAACTGCAGTTAGTGCTGAAGTCTCCAATAACAGATTGGCCTCTGCCTCTGTTAATGTTTTCAACAGGAGAAGCAGCCGAGCATATGCTAACAATGACATTTTCAACATTGAATACACACTAAAATGGAACTACGAGCACTACTCTGAAAACCTTAAGCTCATACTTGAACAACATGATTCTATCCTGCCAAACTCAAATATTTTTGTCAGTTCTTTCAATTGATTACTTTACTGTGTGACAATAACATAAATATTTGATCGTAATCTTTTTGTATTCATGCACTGATGTAATTGTTACAGTCATAGAAGGACTATTCTAACTGTAGTGTTTCTCATTTAAAGGCTCTCTGAGGAGTTTTGGGAAGCGGAATTGTTTTCTGCCCAAAAAGACCACATTTCCGACTCTGTTGGAAACCTTAGCTACCTGTGCCTGGTGTTTTGAAGACAGAACAAAGGCTACTGTTGAGGTAATTCACTCCTCATCTCCGTCACTGGCTACTTGCTGCTCATGCTACATTCCACGGAAGTTCTGAGTCACCCAGCCACGAAATTATAATTAAACTACACATAAACAAGTGTGAGTGAACCTAAAGAATTTATGTCATATCCAAATAAATAAATATATATATATATATATATATATATATTTATTTATTTATTTATTTGGATATGACATAAATTTATATATATATATATATATATATATATATATATATATAATAATCTTCTAGAAATGTGTAGTACAGTATTAAGGAAAACATCTTTATAACAAACTAACCTAAGCCTTTTAATCTAATGACACTCAGTATAACAACCAAGACATGTTTAGCAAAAGAACAATCTTACTCATTTAGATTTGTACTGCTTTTTAATGTGATTTTTTTTTTCTCCATCAGAAATAGTAAAAGCCATACAATGTAGCAAACCAAAAATGACAAAGCTCTATACAGGCATAGTAGCTCATTCACACACATTCTACAGTTCAGACTGATCTGTCGTAGTGGGCAGATGCCACTGGTTTTCTGTCTTGGCAAACAAATGGTTAACATTAGGTTTGAAATTGAGGAAATCCTCTTTTCTCAACAAGCGTTTTGTAGGCAAAAACATTGACTTGTATGTCTCATAAGCCAAGTCAGGACACTGAAATGTCATCATAGGAGAAACAAAACCAGATTATTAGTTATGGGAATCTTTCTTTTGAAAAGAGTGGAGTAAGACTTGCGAATACCGTGTAAAGGTTACAGACAGCAGCGTTACGACTTGAGCATGCAGGCTTCTCTTAATAAATAATGGAACACTTGTCAGATATAAAAAGCCCTGTAAGTGCTGTTTTTTTCTTTTGTTTAAATTTGTAAAGTAGTATGTTTGAGCCTTAATAATCCTTTTTTAGAGTTTATATCATGCTGCAAAATCAACCTACTGTGAGGTATCAGGAAAAGGGAACCAGGTGTAATCTGTACTACTTGATAGGTGGATAGGACTTTAAAAAAAATGCAAACGAAGAGTCAGTTAATATTAAAATCAATGTTTATAAGTAAATTCAAATTTTCTCTGTGATCAAATTACTTTAACTCAAACATTTACTCTTTGATGTGCCATGATCACAGCTAAAACACTGTATTTGAATAAAAGTGGTTCCTTTGTAATGATCTTTGTACACCACATGAGGGCAGCAGCTACTTGAATTGATGTTGCACTTTACAAAGTTCAGATCCATGCTGTAGTGCTATTGGGAGTAAGGTTGAGAAACAAAAAATGTCTGCCTCCACACATGCAATGACATCAAATTGTTTCTGTTGGCGTCCATATCTTCTCATTTGTACAAACACACTGATAATACTTTGACATTTTAAGTGCTAAACTTGGATAATGTATTTTCTAGGCAGGTTTAAGTTAATAAAACAATTGTGTCGGTATCTTTTTAGAATATCTCCAATTTGGACTTTTATAACAACAATCTTTCATACAAAATATTTCCCCTCTCTTAAAAAAACACATAAAAAGCCTCCGAAAAGCTTCTTTGATGCTGAAAACAAAACTGTTAACAAAAGGAAGTAATGCTGTGAAAAAAAACATTCAAAAACCACAGTGATACTTTTAAATGCACACACTTTACACCTTATATATGTCAACGCACTTGACTTTAGCCAAAATAAAAAGCATTCTTCTCTTCTTGTTTTTCAGTAATCATGATGTATACTTTATAATACATGTATACAAGGTAACGTAGAGCAACAAAGCAAAAAAATAAATATCTTAAGTCACTGTTTGGAAGTTTTATATATATCTATATATGTATATTTATATGTATAGCTTACTTTTTGGGTAGGGTGTGAGTGTTATAACAGTTTTGGCCGGGTGATGCAAATAGCTGCTTTCTTAGTGACAGAAACTTTCAGAACGTTTCAATAAAGATCGTCCTCACAAAACATTTGGCCCTTCAGTAATGAGGGAAATAGTGCAGCTATGTGCTGTGCAGATGGCGAAGAGGAAGCTAATCCTCTTATTTGCTTGTCTAACAGACCTGTGTGGGTGTGATGACGCCATTACCTTAATAGGGTTGCAAAGTTTGGAAACTTTCCATGTGAATATTTGAGTGTAAAAGAACATTAAAGTAAAAGATGCCATTTTGTGTAATAGTAATGATAATTTCTACTGAATGTTGCTACCTTTGAATATTGGAAAAGAAAAAACATTTTAAAATTCCCAATCTTAACTTCCCATGGAAAATGTTCTGTCCTTTGCAACCCTCCTTACTAATGCTTTTCTGGGTTCACACGGATACAGCAAATCATAAACATAAACACTGAGAGTTGATGGTGTTGGACTCTAGCTGCACTTTAACATTCGTTTCATCATTAGCGACATTTCTACATCAAACAGGGAAGGACCTGTGGAATTTTGTGGAACATCCTCATTTCCAATTCAGCTATTTGTATGTTTAAGACAGCCTGGATGAGATTTATGTTCTTTTTGTTAAAAAGCTCTGCATTAAAGAAAGTCAGGCACCAAATGTCAACTAGAACAGTCCTACTCATAAAGCAATCTAGAGTATTTACACAGACCTTTGCCGGCTGCAAGAATGTCCAAAAACATTGTTTGCTCGATGGCGACGGTGCATAATTGACCTACAGTATCAGTACATACAGAAAGAAACAGTTCAGTATTTTTGATTAAGCAGCCATATTTGTTTTACAAAAGAATACTTCTGACCCTCTGACAGTGGCACACTATACACGCCCTGACTACTTTTTTTAAAATCTTTGGTTGACCAGTCAAAAGCCTGATAGATTTACAATCCACCTTGACATCACACAACTTGACTTCTTCTTTAAAAAAAATAAAAATTAAACAATCGCTTAAAAATTACATTTACACACACGTCATTCCCCTTTTGCTGTTCATGTGTTACCCTGCCAGGGAGGTCTAACTCGCCCTCTCGTTCTATTGTCACACAGAGCCACGCCCCATCCTGCACTTCCTCTGGTCCATTCTGGAGTCCGTCCAAGAAGAAAAGCACATGCATGTAAGCCACATACACACACACACACACACACACACCACATTCTCTCTGTCTCGATCACTCTCATTCACTTGCATACACACAGATTTGCTTAAATGTAAGAGTAGGAAAAATAAGGTGACACGTAAAACCAAATGCTACTGTAAATTGTCCAAAGCAGAAAGGAAGTGTCCGTGGTTTAAAGGAAAGAAAATAACCAAAGGCATTTAAAAAAGTGCCAGGGTTTGCTGGCAGCTCTCTCTCATCGTTTCTGCGCGGCGATCATCTTCAAGACGAAGTTGACGATGGCGCTGGCCGGCTGATCGGCATCCATCTCAGCGAAGAGGTGGCTGACGTTGTCGGTTGTGCTTCCCTGCTTACGTGCCACAAACCCAAACAACCTGGAAACACAGAGGTAGAGGTTACTTCAGGTATGTTGCTTATTACCCTTTTATCGTTACAAAAGTCTATTAAAAGAACTTTGACTTACCTAGCTGTGCCTCCCTCAGGCTTTTTCCATCTGTAAAGATTTGATGAATGTGATGTTAATTTTAACAGTGCATACTGTGGACTTGATACAGTATTTTTGGGTAATTTTCTATTGTCTTTTAACCTATATGAGCATAGCAAGCATGATTGATAGTATGTATAGCAGATGTTTGGACCTGACTAGGATAAAAACAAACAACTTTTCATTTAAAGTAATCATTAGAATGTCTGTTTACTCACTTTCTGTCCTGAGGGTCAATATCACAGAACGTGACGCTGTTGCATGGGTAGTGGCGTCGGAAGAAAAGCCTGTAGAAGACATTTTGACATTTATCATTGTATGTAGAGGAACAGTAGATAATAGGGCTGGGCAGATCAATCCTGATAGGTTTTGTTTTTGAAGATCGAATCCAGCCTCAATAGGATTGAGACCAGTTTCAGTTAGTCATCTACGCTGTACCAATTTCATCAAACAGTAGAACTATTAGTTTAAAAAAATCTATTGTTGGATGTGAATCTATTCTCTAATCACTGCTGCTCAATCAAATATCATGTGAAGCTATTTTTATTTTAATTGTGTGCACTTTCATGTTTTCACATTCAATTTACACCAAAAATATAGGTATTTGCATTTAAAAACTTTTTCAGTTTAACAGGCATGTGATTAAGCAATGAAAACCTAAAAGTGGTGACCTTAAGAGTAGCAGTCAGGTTTATTTGTCACAGCAGCAGGACAGTGCAACAGTTTAGCTAGCACTTGCTGTCTAAGAGGGGGGAGGGGTTCCATTATTAAAGCACAGAAGAGCATCACCCTATCACATACCCATTTTTTCTTTGTTTTATTCATCCTGGCATCAAACTTAGTTCTTGATCGAAATACTGGCGCAAATAAAAAGACCCAGATCCTTTAATCCCATGTTAGCAGTTGTTTATTGCTTCTGATTGTGTGCACTGACACATGTTGATACTTGTCCAACCAAAGCCCAATTTATGTCTCAAGATGTGTTCAGAGATCAAAAGCTCTGCAAATATGTCTGCATTGAAATCTCCAGATGTCATGCAATGTTTATCTAGTGAGACATCTTTCAAACCTCTCCAGATGTTGTTAAACACTGAGCAGGCGGCGTCCACACTTACTTCCTCTGGTTGTCAGTTAGTGTGATTCCTTGTGAAGACACCTTGAAGTGCACAACGGTGGCAGTCAGTGGAGAAGCGGCAGCCAGTGTCTCAGATATGGCCTTGGCAACGGCCTGAGGACCCGTCAGGGACTCCATCTCCACTGAGTTGATGTAGAGCACGTTGCATGCTGGGAAGAAAGCAGATGTCCCAGTCAGACAACAAAAGACATGCATTTTATTGTCTTTCTGTGAACACATGAATCCTAGGCCAGATGTTATTAATGGCTGTTAAGGGAAACAGGACTGTCTGTTCATGCAAAAAGTTCACTTTCTTCTCGTTAGAGAGCATGCTTTTTGGAACAAAGCTGGGCTCAAACAGTTTAAAAAAAACAAATCCATCCAAATCATTCCACAAATAACATTCTGCCCGTTATTGACGAGAAGCGAGACACTCATGTTAAGAGACAATGTAAAGAATTTTCTTTAAGTCCATTTCATATTTGTCTTAATTTGTACACAGGCAGACAACAAACACATAGGATGCACATTCCAGATGTAGGGGTCCAAATAAAAGTGCATGGGGTTTACCATGGGAATCAGCAGGGGCCCCCTGCACTGGGATAACAAGGACGTCATGTTGTCAGTCAGGTAAATAAGATGATTCAGGACACATCAATATGTCCCTGAATCTCAAAGCTGTATTTAAATGCTTAAACTTTTAAGTTCAAAGGCTGCGTTTAAGTGTGAATGAGGCTGTGTTTTCTTACCTGCTCCTTGTTTCAGTCGTTCAGCCAGTGGATTTGTTGTCGCCACCTCTGGCACCTCCTCAATGAGATCTACATGAATGCAGAGGCAGCAAGTTATCAGTTTGCCATGGTGCTTTAAGTTCGGTTTTTATTTAGTTGCACTGAGCAGTAGCTGAAAGTCAGCACATGCCTGTGTCTTCCATAAATTCCAGTCTTTCCACTCATATTTTATTATTATATAGTATTTAGTTTTAAGAAAACAATCGTAATATAATAAAAAAATTATATTTGTGGGTCAGCGAGATAATATTCTTAAACTAAAATATAATTTGATTGATTAATTAGCTTTTTCAGTCAGCATTTCCTAAAGCCCAATGTGATGTCTTAAAAATCACAAAAGTTTAGAAACTAAGTTCAAAAAATGTACTACAATGAGGAAAAGCGGTAATGTGTAACAATGCAGCCACTGTAACTGAAAAACTGCACATGTTTACTGAGCATGTTTGGCAGCACTGACCTGTGGTCGGGATGAGTAGTTTGCAGGGCAGGGCCAGCGGTGTGATAGCATGTTGGTAGACCAATGCAGACAGACAACCTACAAAAAAAAACACAAGAAACAGACATTTATTCATCTACAACATTCCTTGAATTTTAATCTCATCTCAGTGAAATCTCATATTTCGTGAGAGTGAGCTCTACCTCTTCCCACACTCAGAAAGACTTCCCTTGAGGTTCAGTGTTATCATTAAAATAGTCAGTAATGCTTCAGATTGCTGCTACTTAAATAAATTGTGTTTAAGTGTGTTGTGGCGATAATTTGAATCAACAGTCACTAAATAAAAAAAAATCCAGGTTGTTTGAAATATATCCAAAATGACTGGCAAAATATATTATTAGCAGTTATTTATTTTAATGTATCACTAACTGTTGCACAATTGAGAAAAAAAAACAAAAATATGTCAATATGATATTCTACGTGACAGAAAAAAAACTGAAAGAAACAAAAGATTACAAAGCCAGCTTACCCCATTTTGTGTTTGTCAGAAGAGAACATGCACACAAACTCTCACACACACACATACGTCAGGCAGCTTTGTAATTGGTAGGGAGAACATGACTCAGATCACTTCAGTCAATACTATAATTACAGTAGGATTAGACAGACAGGACATAGAAAGTGATGCAGGTCTTGGACAGACTTAAAGGCAGGAGGAGTAGTGTTTGTAGATGAAGGTCCACAAAAAATGTGAACTATTCTCCAAACTCATAACGGGTTTGATTAACTATCAGTGTGTGTGTGTGTGTGATTCAGCAGCTCTTCACTTACCAAAGTAAGGCTCGTTAGGACATCCCTTCAGCTTCACTCCTTTAGGGCTGCTCTCGATCAGAAAATGCCTGACCAGCTCATTGGTGATGTCACCTGCAACACAAAAGAGGGATGAGTAAGTAGAGGTAATACTCAGCTGATCAGCATGTAGACATCACCTCATAGCTCTGGAATTAGTTGTAAATCTTTGTCCTGACCATAGACCAAGAAAGAAATACAAAACAGTTGCATAGATAAATACCTGTTGCATTTGTAATTGCTTTGACATAATCATCTGAGTGTGTGTCAATTACCTTTCTTGTTTTGATGCACAGATGGTGGGGGAGAGGCGACCTTCATAGCCAGGCCATAAGCCCCCCGGAACGAGTGACTGTCCCGGATAACAAAGGCCCCAGGCTCTCTGTCTCTCAGCAAGCTGATCGCTGCAACAACACAGTGGACATTCATTTAATTCATGCACAACATTCAACATTCATATCGCAGTTGGTTTTTTACTTCTGTGATTTTAAGTATCCTACAGTATTGTTATACTCCATGGTTCGGGATTTTGTCTGCTACTTCAAAGTCAAAACTGCTCTGCTGAATAAAAAATATGCTCAAACATTGTAGGTCAACCACTTGAGAAGATCTATAAATCAGCCTACCATAATAACATACTAGGCTGGCCAACAATATCGCCTCCAACCCCAACCACGTCCTGAGCAGTAAATACAATTTGCTACCTTCAAACCGCAGATATAGGGTTCCACCATTTAATAGGGTTAGTTTGAAGTCAATCCTAAAATCAGATACAGAGCATAATCCCAGACCTAATTTGTCTTCTGTGACTCTATTGGTATGTTGATTGTTCTGGCTTAATGTTAAAAACAATAAAATATCAATTCATATCATATCACCGTCTTTCACTATAACCACACTGAAATATCTCTACAACTATTGATTATATTATTGCCACTGAAACTAAATACATGTATTCATGTCTCCCTGGGGATCAATTGTAAAAATTCCAGTGAGCCACAGACTCTATATCTAGGGACTTAAGGCAATTTATATATAAAATTCACAGCCATTCAAACAAACTAATCAGAGGAGAGGAGTCACTCATATTTATGAGACAGACAGATCTCAAAACTTATAAAAAACCAAAGAAAATTGTAGAATGTGAGACCTTCAACTGATCAAGGTGCACTAAAGGGGAGTAAACCGTTAAAAATAAAGATTGACTGAGTCTAAGGTGAAACAGGTCCTGAGTCTTTATTTAAAAAATGCTGGCATTCTGTATTTCATTATATGTACAACATTTAACATGACGCTTTGCTTCAGACACTCCATTGTTCAAAGAAAAGAGCCTCAGATCCATAACTTCTATATTCAGTTCAATGCATTACTCTGTCCACATGTGGCAGTTGAAGGAAGAACGATGGATGAGATGAGCAATACATCCAGATGTTCCCTAATTCTCTACATATGGTGTGGCTTTTGGGAGTGCATTGCACTAAGTATAAACTATGAGTGTGTGATGTCAATGCAGTAAAGCATGTGCTTGTGTTTAACATGATATAATCCAATATGGACTGAGAGCAAATGCAGATGGGGCAGCCAAATAGCCACTGACCTCACAACCAAAATGCACATCCAACACACAAGTATAGAAATATTGTTGTGTGCATTGTGCGGGTTCCTGATGCATAGTCACTGTCCATGTGGTTACATGCATTTAGTAAAAGTGATGAGGGTCAGTAGGCGTCGTTGGAAATTTAAAACCATGACATCAATTTCAACTAAAGCATTCAGATTGAATCACAAAAATGTAAACATTCCAGCTAAAACATTTTATAGTAATATTCAGTCAAAACAAGTTTAGTACTTTTTAAATCAACTTTCAAACAGCCATAGTTTTGCTAAAATATTGCTATACACAGAGCTTCTGCTTATCTCAAGCAAGTTATTTTTTTTCCTGTTGCTCACAACCAAGGTCATGTTATAAACCTGTGGGGCTTGACTCTTAGATTTTCTACATACAAGTTTCTGGTGGACTATTCTTTTAACCTATTAACGTCTGCAGTGAAATCTCATGATTTGACGTCTAAACATATGATCATCATATATTTCCTGTTAGTGACCACTAAAATGGCTGGTAATATAAATGGTGAACCAACAAATATTGTTTGCATTTTTAAAAGAAAATCACCTTTGTCTACAAATGTTGGTTGGGGGGGGGGGGGGGGGGTAACTATATAATTATAATAATAATTTATTGACATATGATTTCAATTTTCTGTTTCCACCTGTAACAGACAAAAATGTGTGTGGGACCTTACCTTGCTCCCTGGAAATGTCTGGTTTATACCAGAATTTAGATGTATCTTGGACGAACTTGACATTCAGCCTGCTCTCAGGACTTCCATCTGCAGTGAAACAAATTTCAAATTAATATCACAAACATTACACCAGTGTGGATGACAAACAATATAAAATGGATCAACAGATATATGTAGAATGGAGAGAGGTGCATTGGGCATACATATTAATATTTAGTCTACCAGCCAATCCATGAAAATCCATATATTTTTGTCATGCATTTCAAATCCTGGCAGTAAGCAAGAATCCAAAATGCCATAGTAAGGTTACACTAAGGTTAAATCCTGAACAGAAAAAGGCACCATATTATAGGTTGTCCTATGTAGAATGAACAATATAAGCAGAGTGTTGGCTGCCAACACACTGAGCTGTAAGCCACTTTGCAGCTGTTGAGCTCCCTCAGCATCTGGATTGGGATGTTTCAGAAAGGTAGAGAAACAAAGATACAACGAGGGAAATTAGCTTTCATGTAACTCCAGAAAATCTATGTCCTTACCAGGCAAGTTGAATCTGGAGAAGTCAGAGAGGGTGTGGAAGTAGTTGGGGGTACTTCCTCCACTCATCGGGGATGCCATCTTTCCGTTCAGGGAGCCGTATGACAGTGTTCCGTTTGGTCTATCCCCACTTGACATGCGTCTCTTCTCTGGAAGTTGAGGCTGAAAAGCAGGGGCTGGACTACCCTGCCGGAACCCTACACCCATCCCCGTCATCCCCCCATCCTGGTAGCCTGCTGGCGAAATAGGAAAGGAGGGTGTTGGTGGTCCCTGGTAGCCTGAGGAGCTGCTCTGTCGAGACAGGTTGCCGTGCCTCTCATCGGGGGTGGTGTACCCGCTGTGCATGGGGTGGCGGTCCAAACTGGGGCTTCTTTGAGACACCTGCGACACGGATGGGTGTCGTCCCAACACTGGACTTCCTTGGTGTTGCATGACAGGTGGCTGTCGGCTGAGCACAGGGCTGCTCTGTAAGGGCTGGCCCAGGGATGGCTGTCTGCTGAGGACTGGGCTTCGCTGAGACCCCTGTCCCAAAGAGGTCTGTCTGCTGAGGACTGGGCTGCTTTGAGCTCCCTGAGACAGGCGCTGACCGAGGATGGGGCTGCCACTGAGACCTGGTATACCTGCATCAAAGCCATTAGCTGTGGATATTTGCTGGCCCATAACGGAACCATCCTGGCAAGCAGCAGGGTGCTGCTGGAGGACTGGGTTGTGAGTGGAACCAAGGATGTTTGTTCTGTACTGTGCATGCGGACTTCCATGACTGATTGTGGTCTGGGTGGGTTCTGGGGTGGGAGGACCAATATCTGAGGCTGCATAGCTCCCTAGTACAGTACTGGGGCCAATATAGGACAGTGTAGGTGTAGTAGTGCCAAGGTAGGAAGAGGCTGGGGAGCTAGAATCCAGGTAGGAAGAAGTGGGCATATTCTGGGATTGATATGATTGGGTAGGAGTGGGAGTGGGGAAGGCACTTTCTGTAAACTGGGAGCGGAAGCCTGAATCAGTAGTGGGTTGGGACGGAGTGTTAACACTGCTCTCTGGTAAGGGCTGATCACTGGAAGAAAATCGAGAAACATTTGTTAACGATTTGACATTTTTTGTGCAAAGTTTCCTTTTTGAAGAAATAATACACCAATCAAACAGTTTCATTGGATGCATGATTTTGTAAATTACAAAGCAATTTAAAAATAATTCATGGGTCCAAAAAATAACCCTTTCTACGTTTGACATCTAATTTATTCATTTATTTGTTAATTTTCACCATGTGGCTCATGTTCATTTTGACAGCATTTGTAAAAAGCTCATTCTTTTCCTTACTCACCCCTGTGAGCTCAGGATGGGGCTGCTGCTGGACAAAGGTGGGTTCAGGGCATGAGTGGCAGGACTTGGACTTCTCTGCTGGACTGTTGTCTCTGCTGGTGGACTAAGACTCTGAGGTGACGTGTATGGCTCACCAACTGCCGCTGCAGACCTTGCAACAGACTCTACATAGCTCCTTGGTGCTGCATATAAAAGAAAGGTTTTTCTCTGAGCCACATACTTACAACAGCTGAATGTCACCTGTGATAATCCAGTGTGTCTTACAGGGTGCTCTGTCTCATAGTCAAGAGGGTGATGATAACACAAAACTAGAAGGGCATACCTTCGCCAAGGCCAATGGTCAGTCTTCTATCGGACATGCAAATATGCAGAACAACCAATATATGTGTGGCTATACTTCCCAAACTATTGATGATGCCTAGCTGAATCACTATTAGGGTTAAAAACATTCCACTATAATTTCTAAATTTGATATATTAGGTATTAGCCAGTAAAACAATTGTTTTATTTAATTTCTTAACCGGGATCAACACCAAAATTTAATAGATCCGACCTTTGCTAATTTTAGACCCTTCCACCAAGTTTCAGAAATATCGCACAAGGACTGCCGTAATCCTGGCCAGATAATCAAATAAACAGACAAACGGCTCTAAAAATAATTCCTCCTTGGCGAAGGTAAAAATAAAGGATGAAAACCGTGAAAAAAGGTGACAAATATTGGTGGTTGTGACCTCTCAACAAGTGGAAATGGTTTGGCCACAAACAATATGTAGGTGGACTACAACTAAACAACAGTTGAATGAGGTTAAATCCATTGATGGTGACAATGATCTATGGCATTACAGCATCACTCTTACCGTCCTCTCCCTCACTGATCTCATCATCTGTGAAGCATCATTGGAGATAATCCAGAGAAACAGAGGATTGTAAAAGAACAGCAAGGGAGTTGTTTTTTTTTCTCCTGTGCTATTTATATAATTTATGTATTTTTATTTGATGTTCTTTTGGAGCGTGGTAATAGAAGCGTTCCCATTTAGCCTTCAAGAGCACATGCACAGAGTGTTTATTTTGAGAAAGGGTAAAGGTTGAGAATCTTGACGTGTTGTTTTGGTACACAAGCTGCTAGGAGTTTAAAGATTAATCCAACTCAAGGGTCCAGTCTTTTATTTTAACCATAAAAATGTCATTGCATTTATGTGTTTTCAGCTTTTCTTACTGTGACTATTAACGTTTATTCTACAAACAAAACCTTTACAACAAATGAAAATAATCACTTGGATTTAGTTGTTGCTTCATCATCTGCCTCGAGACACTACCAAAAGTTGTAATTCTAATAAAATTAATGTTACAACCTACCTGAGCCAGTTTGATTGAGGAGAATTTCTGCTGGATTATGGGGTTTCAAACCCAGAGCAGACAGTGGAGTCTTGGCAAGACCAGGAGGGGACCGACCTAAAGAGAAATAGACAGTTAACACCAGAAAATAACATGAATCACAGCCCTCCTGACAGCTGATACCTGTTCTCTGCTACTTAGAGAATACAAATGTTTCTACAAAATCATCAACGCAACAGTTATTTATTATTGAATTCAATGGTGACATTAAGTACATTTACTCAAATACTGTACAAATTTAGGGTACCTGTACTTGAGTATTTCTATAGGGTTCTACTTTAGACTTCCACTTCGCTACATTTATGTAACAGATACATTACAGTTACAGTTACATTTCAGATGACAATTTTAATATTATACATCAAATGAATATACTTAAATTCATTCATTCTTTTATCTTTTATACCCACTTATTCCTCATTCGGGTTGTGTGGGTTTGCTGGAGCCAATGCCAGTGCACTAGGGTTGAGGCGACAGGCAGGGATACACCCCGGATGGTCGCCAGCCTATCATGGGGAATATACCTAAACATTCTATATTATATTAAAATTTAAAATGCACTTTGTGTGAAAACAGCCACATTTTATGATACTACTAGTACTATTATTATTACTCTACACAAAGTATTTCAAATTAGCTCCTCATTGATAAACTAAAATGCAACTACTACTTCTACTTTTACTCAAGTCAAGGATCTGAATATTTTGTCCACCATTGCTTACTTCGACAAAAGGAAGTTGTGGAGGGGGACTTGTGCCACAGTTTATAAAACACAGTGTATAACTTTATTGCTAATACTAACAGGTAAAGAGCTGTCAAGACGAGCAAAACAGTGGCACAACATTTTCAGACATCCTCAGAGGCTGCAACCATTCCTCATGCTCTGAGCAAAACATGCATGTGAACTTCTGGCTGTGACACCACTTCACTCTGCCATCCACAGGATGATGTGTGTCAAACATGAGCTGACATCAAAGCAATGCTGGTGTCAAACTGAAGCTCCAAGTACCCTTTAATGAGCTATTTGGTTCCCAGGAGCTTGTCATGTTACAGGAAAAATTCAATTGTTCATTCAATTGTTCTCAATTGTTTCATAGACCACAGCTTGTATTAGTCTCACATTCTTTATATTTTTAGCAATGCTAACACATCGGTAATCATTTGAATGGAATGTTGCCATTACTGCCCATGCATGAAAAAACGGAAAACTTTGATACAGTCTCTGCTACAAGAGGGAAAGATGAGGAGTAGAGCCTTAGTGAGTCATATTCATATGTATATTACTATAATTAATATAATTATGGATGTGTTTTATTCCAGGTAATACTTTGCACTACATGAATCTGTTTTCCACTTCTAGTCTTCCTTTACAGTGCCAACCACTCCTTTCTTTCCTCTCCAGTATAAGCACGAATAATTATGTGGAAGGAAAAAGAAAACCTTCCTGTGATAAACACATAATGCTTGCACAATTATAAAAAAAAAGAACAAGACATGAATGGCAGGGTAATTAAGGCTGTCAGGGATGGCAGGCAGGGTGCTGGTTGTGGTGACATAAGGCAGCAACAAAATCCCAAATACAAATGAAAACAGCAACACAGAGCAGCAGCAGCTTCATGTAAATTTGAATTGACTGCGTAGTTGTGTGCTTGTGTCTGCATGTGTTGAGACTGTGGCTCATTTTTGACTTCATGTCCCCATTTTGCACTATATGCCATATCTACTTTTTTAGCAATAAATGTGTAGATTGTTAATCTATAAATAGTTAATAGATAGTTAACTGCTTATTAATAGTTAATAAACATCTATCATCTATAAACATTATTTTAGATGGCTATTGATGCAACTGATTATAACTTGTTAAATACTTAAATAAATTGTAATATCTATGAAATTGTAAAGTTTAATCAGCATTCATTTGCAATTTTGTAACTGTCCTGTTTATTGCTATGTTTTACTAACAAATATTAGCCATTAAAAACAGCAAAATAACTAATTCAATTAACTCTCTATTAAACATTTATAGATGGTAAATATAATAAAGTGTTATAATATAGTGTGTGCATGTGATCATTTTGTGGCCGGTGCTGCTCTTGTGTTGCTCTCATGCCAAAGCGGTGCAGGACTGTGATAAGTGACGGGTAAAGGGTCACTCAGGCAGAGAGAGGACAGGGGAGGGGAAGGGGATCAATGTGGCTGACTTTGTGGGACAGTGGAACTCTGGAAGAGAGACGTGCATCGTCCACTTACCAAAGAATCCAAATCAATTCTTTGTACTTGCAGTCTAGATGTCCCACATTTAATCCTAGATGGTGTTTGTGGGGCAGCCTAAGTGCGCACTTTGGAAATGTGATTTATAAACTATACTCAAATGACAGTGTAATGGGAAATCTGGTGTCTTGTACACTGATCAATTAGCTAACCATGCACCTTTAAGAGGTTTTGCAAAACCATCCTCGGTTATCTGTTGACACCTGTTAACTACATAATGTGCTCATGTGTGAGACAGAAAAAATTGTGGTCCATTAACACCTTAAAAACACAAACAATGATGACCTGTTTGAACCTGTCTAATGAACAATTTGTTCTAGGTTCAGCATACTTATACCTCAGAAAATGTGTACGTAATGTTCCTATTTTGAGGGGAAAGCGTGACATGATGCCACAGAGTGATGGTAAAAATATGCTGTGTTTTTATGACTAACTTTTACGGGTATGCCCTGGGGGAGATAGGCGAGCAGATTGGATGAGGTAATTGGTAGATTTGGCAAATGACATGTTACCTAATACATAACTCTTGTGTAACTCAGTGTGACGTGTATACGAGACAGAGGGAAGGGGGACATAAGGATATGTATGTGTCCTCAAGTTGGTCTGTTTATCTATATCTTTTCTCTGTTTTTTGGCTTTGTGGAATAACAAATCAACATATGTCTGAATGGAAATCACTGAAGAACTAAGACATCTGTGATTAAGCCACCGCAGGCTACATCTGAATCTGGACATAACCTTTACACCAGACTGACTGGACCTTTGTCTTTTTCCCCTCTTTATTATTGCATTTAGCAATGCAATAATGACTGCAGACATTCTTGAGATGAAAAGGTTAGAATGTTGTAACTTCCCACTCATACAATGCACATCTGAAAGACAGCTCATTTACAATCTGAATGAAAAGGGGATGAGATAATAGTGGGAATATTTTTTCACTCCTTGGAATATGTGGGACCAAATAGAGTAAAGAGAGAAATCTTAAAAGAAAAAAGTAATTTGAATGTCTTGAAACATGATGGGAACTTTTTTCACCTTAGGGATTTAAAAGACTTCCTCCAGTGAGTTTTTGTCAGTGTACCATGTTAATTTAAATTTCGTTTGTCCCACTTATAGTATAATAAAATCAGAAAGTAACCACTGCTAAAATATATGTTCATTAATATTTATTCAAGCGGGAAATCTTAAGTACTGAAATATATTATAATCCACTTTGGACTATTCAGTCTTTAAGACGGTTATGTACTGTAGACACATAAATTGCATTTCCATTCTCATTTAACCCTCCTTTCACATCTGGATGGAATTTTAAGGAGCAGACCTTATTGACATAAATGTACATAAATATGTGGTTGTAATGTTTAAATGTTTTGTTTCCAAAGATAATCTGCCACACTGCCTAAGGACACGAATCTTAGATGAATCTAAAGAATAAGAATAACACTGTTCTCTGATATTTTGTAGATCTCTTTATCATCTAGAATATCTAACTATGCCTGAGCTCCACAGTGCCTTCTGTCAGCCAGAGGGGAAACTTACACAGATTGAAGTAAGGGGTTTGCGGTGAGATGGGGAAGGCAGGGGTTTGGGAAAACACCTCACCACCAACTGTGGGTGTAGGACTGATGGGCCGACCGTCCATCTCCTCGAAGGCCTCTCGGTAGCTGTGCATGTGTCTCTGAAGAGGAGAACGATAAGATGAAAACACACACACATATACACCATAATCACAAATGTACTCTTTCTACCTCCTTGGGTCGCCCTCCGGGGTTCAACGCTATGGTGTTGACAAACTCTGGAGAAATGCAGCGAATGGGAGAGCGGACTGGGGCATCAGGAGAGGGACCATCATCAGAAGTGTTCTGGTATTGGCCGTCACTGGTGATGCGGCGGCGGGGCTGAGTTGCAGACTCCTCCAAGGACATCGCACGGGCCTGGACGCCTGAGATGATGTGCAAGTGAGTGTTTTAAATTCAGTAAGGGCTGGTCAGTGCTGTTCCAGCTATTCCATCATTCACCAGAGATTAAAGGTCATCAGTCTTTGTGAATGTTCACTGCATGGGTCACTGAGTGTATTTGACAATCAAACACTGCAAAGCATTTGCAGGAGGCTGTGGTTGTTCAGACTGTCAAATTTAACATGCACACACACAAGCTTAAAGGTCCCATATTATAACCTTTTCCTAGGTTTTATTTGGGGTGTGATGTCACTACACAATATATTTGTGTTTGTGAGATTATTTGAATTCACATTCAAAATGTGAATTCAAAATAATCTCAACATAGTTTCACATGTCCTCTCTCAAGCTCCTCTCTGGAGCTCTAGAAAGAATAGCTCATTATGTCTAATTTGAATGGTTGTGAATAGGGGAGTGTATAGTTGTGACATCACAACTACCACAGAAATCACAGGCATTGTTTCTAAATATAGTCTCTGTGCATTTCTCTGTGAATTTAGAGTTTTGAAACATGGGATAGTATTTATACATGTATAACACCTAGACCATTTTATGATCAAAAGATATTAAAATCTCTATTTTGTACCATATGGGACCTTTAATGTAGGGTTAGCTGCTGATTGAACTGCAGCCCAAAAACAATCCTCAAATGTATTAATGCACTTCACCATGTATAATATACCAAACAAAGCAAAACACACACACTCTTGCAAGAGTTTCAAATTTTTAAGAAGATACAAACTGACCATGGAAAATATGTCATATAAAGTAAAGTTGTAAACTATAATATTGTAGTAAACCTCACGGTTCACTAAATTTAACTTAATGAGGAACACCTGCTATCATCAAACTGACTCCGAGGCATTGTTCGTTGCTGTTTAGGGCGGCCAGTGGTGGATGACAGATAGTTAGGAGGAGATTACATGTGTCAGGGTTAAGAGCAGTGAGGGCGGGGGTTTATAGGAGTGCTCCTCGCTCTCTGCCTGTTGAGTTCAGGCAGCAGACGGACCTGCAACAGTGAATCCCCATCGACCTTGGCTGTCTATACGTCGCATGGGACTGGTATGAAAGTCTAGACCCTGGGAAAGAGTCTTATCTCTGCGGAGAAATAAATTACATTTAATTTACCTGCTTCATATTTTCTGTATAGTCTTGTCCAATGACTCTGTGGAATAGTTTATACGCAGGGGTGTTCAATCCTGGTCCTGGAGGGCCGGTGTGGGTGCAGGTTTTTGTTCCAACCAAGCAGTTACACACCTGATTCGACTAATCAGGAGCCCTTGCTAAGGACCTTCATTAGTAGACTCAGGTGTGTAACTGCTTGGTTGGAACAAAAACCTGCACCCACACCGTCCCTCCAGGACCAGGATTGGATAGACTTTAATTAAGTCATAGGATTTTAGGTCTACTTTTATTCTTTTATTCTTCTGTGTGCCTCTTTAGAGGGTATTTGTAGTGTGTTTTGCACTGTCTGAACTTATGAGTCCTGTGTGGGGCTCTTGCATGTACTATGTGGGGCCTTTTTTTTATGTGCAAAGCTCTGGACTCTAATGTGGGCTGGGCTGGTGGTGGGGCTGGCTGTAGGAAGGTGGGGTTGCTTTTGATTGCCCTGTCTCTATTCCCCCTGGTTATTTGCTGGTATGATTTTACATAATAGATGATTTTTTTTTATTCTACTCTGACTATAAACTCTGTCCTGGACCTCACTGGTGTAACAAAGGTGGTGAAAATCTTCTATCTTTTACCATATAGATAGCCTACTGAACCCTAGGCATTTTACAATAGGCAACTCTTTTATGAAATACAAGAGAAATAAGTTCTCTTGCACTCAAGGTTATCAGGACTTGCTGTTACTGACACAAACTTGATTTTAGTTATCTAATTATTCAGCATGGCCAGTTCTGGCTCAATTTCAAAGCAACTAGTGACCTAAACTCATTTTGGTTAATCTGGTTTGAACTGTGAGAGTCAGGGAGAGGGAGAGAAAGCTACCAGCATTAAACAAACAGGATTTGAGTTAAGAGTTTTAAGCTTAATATGCAATGTCATTGGCTGGCGGTACTAAGAGCAGATCTGCCAATGTGAAACACTATCACTGGCTACTCCTTGCTTTGGCACAACATGAAGGCTAATGAGAGAAAAAAAGGGAAAATAAAATAAGTTACAAGTGAGAAACATTAGTGATTATGAATTATCCAAACTTAGTTTTTTTTTCTAATGCTTGAGATGTTTAAAATTGTATCAATTGCATGAATAATATAGAAATTCTGTGACCAAATAAACATAATTCAAGATCCATTTAATATGGTAGCTTTTTTGGAGCGTTCAATTCCATCTCATTGTTTTTATCAGTGAAATAGTTGTTGGATGTGGAGATAGATCCCTCATCTTATTAGATTTAAATACTCTAATCCTCTTTTATCTAACAACAATACCATTTCTTCTATCACTCCTAAATGAAAAAAACAAACATTTTAGCAATTATGTGTGACCCTTTGTTATGGGATGAGGGGTGTGGTCTATAGCTCCACCCTCTGTGATCCAGAGATATAGCTCCTGGTTTCCATCATCAGGCTAGAACTGAAGAAGTCTTTCGGACTCCTCCGAAAACTCCTCGACTACAATGACCTGGATGAGTGAGAATCTACACAGACATTTTAGCAATTCTTTGGAGAAACACAGTCTGAAAACACAGGTTTATGTACATGGACAAAAACACACACACACCCTATGAGCCTGGCTGCCATGGAAACATGAAAATATTAGTGATTTCTTCACGGGGTTTCACTTTGAAGTGAGGGAGAACGTTTTGGCCAAATGTCTGTGAGGATCATTTAGTGATAGCAGCTGTTAAATAATTAAGAATGAAGTCAACTGCCATTCTTGCATTAGTAATAACTCTAAGGTATTAAAATAGATTTTCAGTGTGTAAACACTGTGTAATCTTCCTCTGGGTCACAAGTAAGTAATGTGTTTTTCATACGTAATAGAAAGGAAATAATCATAAACAAGTTTGGATATTTGATTTATTTTGTTATGTCAGCAGGGTGTAGGTTAAAAAAACTTGGAACGGGTAGATTTGAAAAGCGTGTAGTCTACACCTACCAACAGAAACACACCCACCATCACACCGAGCCTGAAAACTGAGAACCAGATGTACCCACGATGCACTGCTCTACAGCAGAGCACTGTCAAACATTGAACTGTTGCCCTGGCGACAGCTAATGGCTTCCAGCTGAGATGGCTGGAGATCGCTATGACTGAGTTTTATTTCTCTCTTCTCCTATTTCTCAGCTATTTAAAAATCCAGTTATCATGTGGGCTATGCAGGAGTTTGATTCTAAAAACATAAACTTGATATAAGTGTGTGTGTGGGGGGGTCTGTATTTGAAAACCTGCAACTGACAGAGGTTGTCTAAGGTAAGATTGGGGGGATTTAATTCTGTTCTCAGGTAACATCAGTAACAGATTTGTAAAAACGTCACTGCACTGGAATTCTGAAATTATTTAAAATATAAACAATGAGTAAAACTGTCTGTATGATACCAGATGTGTTAATCTAATGCAAACTACTCCAAGATTCAACATGTTACTTTGACATATAGTTGCATACTAAAATGTATGCGGTTAAGGAACCAGACTGCCCCCTGACACCCCCAGGCCCGAGACAGCATAATCCTGTCTGCATTGTGGTTGCTGTCTCCCAGTGGACATATCCAGCTTTAGTGATGTTTCCAACAAGGACTGTGGTCTCTTGCCTAGATTCAGTGTCTTTTGTCTTGCTTTGTAAATCTTCAAAATAGTGAGAGTGATAAAAGCAGCTTTGAAAGAGTCCAGTGTATCCTGGCCTTGGTATTGTTCCCCAAGTTTGGCAAAAAGGATCTTGTGACATGCACTCTCCTGGCAAGGGACAGAGCCTCCTTTGTGCTTCCCTGTCTCGTTCTTGTGAAACTTTAACATTATCCAATTGTTTGTTTGTTTTTTTTTCCTGTGATGGGGTAATTCTCTAACCTTGAGATAGGAAACTGCAACGCAGAACAAACAGAAAATGTGGGTGCTATAAAGTACACAGAGAGATCATTAAATGGTTAGTTTGTAAATGCTGCTGCTCTGCAAACCTGATGACAGAGACCCATGTGTAATGTTTGAAAGGAAAGAAGAGGAACTGGATAAACAGACATGTACAGCTACAGATGCAGCAGTTAAAGATTAGATATGATTAAGTGCAAAGTAAAGACCATCACACTCAAGAGGCAAAGCAGGTACAGGTTTGAGCTTGGATTGAAGGAACAGGAGAGAAAAAAGTGTTCCTTTCAACAGGATGGGAGAACCAACCCGAGAGGGAGTGAGAACGGCGGTGCTCAGACTGAGAAGAAGTCATGCTGGGGATGACACTTTGGACACGAGCCAAGTATTCTGGGAAAACAGTTGAACAATAAGAGGCAGAAGAACGATGATGACAAAACTAACAAGAAAAGAAAAAGAAGCAGACAGAAGATGATGATCTGCCTATGACAAGAACAAGAGAACAAGAAAATAACAGATATTCTATTTATATAAAATAAGCTCTTTCCTGTTACAGAAATGTGGACATCAACCTATGAGTGCTGATGTGCATGCTAATATCTATATCGCACAGTAAAAATTAGTACAAAAAAAAATAGAGAGCAGACATTGATGGGTCTCATTAAACTACATTTCTAACTCTGGGTGATGTTAGGATACCATGTTACATATGAACGACTGCTCTTCATTTAAATGGCAGTAAAGTTAAGTGAATCACACTGTTGATTCTAGGAAACCTCTGTCTGCTGTTTGTTATCTGAAAGGCTCAGCTATCACACTCCTTCATGTTGACTTTGTTCCCTTTCTTGCTGCTCTACAGGATGCATGATGTGCTTATCTAGGGACAGTCAACCTGCTGGGATGGAGAGAACACTTCCTGTTTGAGCCTGAGTGATACGGACTGAGGAGGTAACAGTCAGGAAATGACAGAGCAGTGTTTTCCAAGAGAGATGTGTGTTCAGTACAGGGCAAATGACATCAGTATTACTCTCCAGTGCATGTTCTGTTCTGCATTTGCTGCCACAAAAACAATCAGTATGCAGAACTAATGCAGTGAATAATAGTAATTCTATATTAGCATCCACAATGAACAATAAACTATGCCACAGTTGATTAAAGGAAACATAGCAGTACTTAGTGTATACAGAGTGCATACAATATAAAGTACCCAGGCAACCCAACATCAGAGTAAACCAGAGTATCATAGTAAAAAGTCAGAGTAAAAGAAAGTAGTTGCAAAAATTGATTGGTTGAACTCTATATTAAAAACTATAGATTATATTTTATATTCTACATTTCTATTTGACATTTGTTTGTCTTGATATGGTTTACTAAACTATACACTGTAAGTAAAGGTAAAGCGAACATGTCAGGTAGTCACATCTCTGACCTCAGTAGTTGTTACTTAATGATTCAATGTCAGTGTTCATAGTGCAAACCTTGGAATGAAATCAGCAACAGGTTGCATCCTGAAATATTTTTTTGTGAACTCAACAATGTCTGCCTCAGTTTGCCAAGAATAATGAAAGGTCTGTGAGAGGCAAAAATAATTTTCAATTTAATATTTGCACTGACTGTGCCATTCCACTCTTATATTTATTCTCTACTGGATGCACTCTAGGTCAAGGCCAACACAGTCTGTGGAAATATTGGATTTTAAAGGTGGTATAGGCACTGGCAATAATTGGTATCAATGAATGCACGCTATAAAAATGTGTGAGATCAAGCAAATAGATTAAAGATGCAACCAGATGCTGGTTCTCCTAAGAGTGCTGAGGTCGCAAATGGAGAAAGTCAGGATGAAATAAGTTACTGTAACATTAGATCTTACCAGCAACTCTTTGGGCAACCAGACCTTCAACGTTGAAGACTTCATCAGGCTCACTGTCTCTTGGTTGGGGTGATGCTGAGGCACCACTAGGGCTTCTCTGGGGCTCAGAGACATCCACACATTGGGATAATGTGTTTGGTGGGTAGGTGTTGATGGGCTTGAGCTGGATGTGGCCAGATACCGAAGGGGGTACTTGTGAGGAAGGACTGGTTGCGGCTGTTTCAGATGTGTAACTCAGAGGTTCTTGGGCAGGTACAGGGTCTGGTGTATTAGACTTCCCGGGTGACATCTGAGCAGGTAATGACTGACTGGTCAGGCTGGACATGGGGCCAGATAAGTGGGTATGAATAGCAGCATCTGCCTGATAGGAAGGTCTGGTTTGGCTCTGGGAAAAGGATGGCTGTGTGGTCACTACAACACAGTTTTCTCTCAGTGGAGCACTTTGAGACTTTGGCACCAGTGAACGGCCTGGTTCTAGGTCCAACATGAGGAGATTAAGAGTTTCAATAGATTGCTCAATCTCTTGCTGGGAAGCGCTGTGGCGATGAGGGAACTGTGGAAGGCTGTGGTGACTTGGCATCACTGCCACTGAAGTAGGTGGACTAAAAGTGAGCCCTTCAGTTACTGGCTCCTCAGGTACACCGAACTGCTGCCAGACATTGAGACCACGCTGGACGGCATCTCTGCTACTAGTGGTGCGGGCGGGAGCTTGTGGCATAGACTTTGGTTCTGCACCATACGACTGAGAGCGGTACAAATTGCCATTCTGAGTAGCCATGTAATTACCCGAGGATGGGGCTGACTCACTTTGGGTCAAAGTGGCAGGTTTGTTGGATTGGCAAATCTGTGGCTGGATGGTTTCCATTGACTTTTCAGGAACACTGCGTTCCAGATATGGCACATGGTCCTGGCCATTAGTAACTGACTCAGACTGGTAATAGAGATCAGCTGGAGTGGCCCGACCATCTGTGGAGGAGAACGTCCCGAGACTGTCCACACTGTTGCCCTCTTGACTGGTAGGTAGCTCGTCATCTAAAATGTCTGTTTCACGGTCAATGCTACCATGCCCATTGACGTGGACCTGAGCTGGCACCAGGTGAAGCATCCCTCCAACAGCAGAATTGGGAGAGGACATATAACCCTGTCGGTGCATGGGCCCCTCCAAACCACTTAAGAGCTGCTCCAGCTCCTGTTTCTCTTGGGGACTGATGGGTTGTTGGGCAGCTGGGGCGTGAGAGAGTAGCTCCTCACCTACAGGAACATGTGACTGGCTGACTGTGGAAGCATGAGGGGCTGCTGCTGCTTCATCGGTTCGGTCAGTTTTGATAGAGGCAGTAGAGTTTCCTGAGTCACTGCTCACTGACAAGGCATGGTCAACTGCAGGCAGTGCGTGTTCGACAGCAGTGGGTGGAAGGCCATTCGCTGTGATTGTTCCTTCAACAGACTCCTTTTTGCGCACTTTGGCATAGAGGCTGCCATCCAAGGGTCCCTCGGTATGAATGACTTCTAGAAGAAGTAAGAAAGAGGCTCATTAGAATCAGATTAAACAAAATGTCGAGAGCCATTTAACTTTTCCTGACCATTTGATTTTCAATCAACCAAATATTCTTAGAGCCATGGTACTTTGGCCATTACAGAAGTGTGCAAATCTTATAAATATAAGCATATTGTTTTCATCAAGGAATAAGAATCAAGGAGTGAGGAACTATCAGAGAGAGGTATGGGGATATTTCTTGGCCAACGCCAAAACAGCTGCAGTTAAATTAAACACTGGCTCTTATCCACCTATTCTACCAGCTTCAGGAAATGAGCAGGGTCTGTGGCATGCACTTTGGAAAAATGATGAAATCACAGGAGCCTGCCTTTGCGCTTTCTCAAGCCAACTGGACTAATCTGTGCCACCTGAGGGATATTGGCATAATCGAAGATGAACCACTCGCTGATTTGATTTGCTCATGAGCCATGCAACTGTGAACAGAATAAGCTGATGCAGACAACATGTGACAGATGGAAATCACAAAGGTTTAATCCACTGATTTGTTAACTTGTAAACTCCAATAAAGTGCTGCAATGCAGTTTGTGATCACTGAACCCAAATGCACATGCACACATGCTGCACCTAAACACACATGTTCATACACATTAACACATTACCACACCCAAGAGGAAGTAGGGTGTCCCAATTGAATTTAGTCATCATTGGAAAATTAGCCTTACTCTGTAAGGGAGACCTTTTTCCTGGCTTCCAAAAGCCAAAGTAAAACAAAAGCTCAGTATACTGGAAGTTTAACTAAAAAGGCTGAAACTCAAATTTCCCCTCATTCCCCCATGCTGTCAACACAATGCGCTGATTTGACAATATTTGCACACAATCAAAGCCTTTCAAATGATCTGTTCTTTCATTTAAGGTGTAATGTTATTTGTAATTCATCACAACAATGTTACACCTTCACTATCATTTAGTAACAGTTCACATACGTCAGGAGGACAAAAAGAAAACTAAAACCTCACAAATCATGATTAGGCATGTAACCAAATCAGATAGCTGGGAAGAAGTTGCACAAAACTGCTGGTTGTTCCTCTGTAATTTATAGATATCACCATCTCAGCTTCAGTAAATATTGGACTTTGTAATGGAACATATTGGGTCTACACAAACTGGGTACCTCAATGTCTCCCTGGCTAGCCATCTACTTGTGGAAACTAATCTGGTAGTCACAGAAAAATTCTGTTTATGCTGTCTACTACTAACCCATTAGTGAGTTTATTTTGATTGGTATATTGGTGGGGAAAAGAGGCTATGGCAGCTTCCAGCATTTCTGGTCTGATAATCCTATACTGTGTGCCATTTGGACAGTGTATCTCCAGTGTTAGTTGTTGTGGTCTGGCCGGCCCAATATATAAATACACAAAGTAGTTGTCATAATTACCACAGTCAACACAGAAAATATGAGACCTAATAGAATTATTAGAATTATAAGCCAGTTAAGAAGCTGATGATATGAACCAACCACTAATGTTAATGTTGTCTCTCCTGTAAAGTTGCTAAGACAGAGGGCTTCAAATCAAGTCAACATGACAAATTTATACAACTCATGAAAGTGCTAAACTATTGAGTTAGGGGCTGTGCATGCATTCCCTGCCACATAACAGACACACACACATTTAAAATATCACTCATGGCGATAAACATAGACATAAGTCATGTAAGAAGAGCTCCCCTGACGTTCGCTATTTCAGCACCCTGATAATCACTTGCCCTGTAGCCTAATGTGACTCCTCACTCAATTAGGATGACCAGTCACACAGCTCAGCTGATTTGACATCCCGATGCCTCAACAAAAACACCTCAACAAGTCACCTCAGAAAATGCCAAAGCTTTTTCAAAGGAAATGACAGAAAAACCTCCACAGCAGGAGGTTCCCCTACCTGTGTGAGATGACGATATAGTCCCAAACTAAGATGGGAAAAGGCCTACGGAGGAGCCCCGGGGTGGGGCATTACGGTTTACAGCAGGAGTTGGGGAAGTTGGTTCTGCTACTGTTTCCTCTTCTCCTCCCTCTCCTGGATAGATTGTTGTCTGGTCGGATCAGGAGAGCTACTGCTGTTGCTTGCTGCTGTTACTTGCGGCTTGCACTAGCCTAACTCTGTCCCTGGTGTGTCTGCCTATGTGGGAGGTCTATCACAACAGCCTGTTTGACGATGTATGAGGGAGGTGTGGGGGTGCGGTTACATTGAATTTCAGAATATAGATTTTGAATCAGTCCCATAAGGTTAAAGATGTTTTGTACACTTACTTTCCTGACTTACTTTTTATACAAGCCACTATTTCATGAAATAAAAGTCTTTGTTTCACTTAAGATAAACTTCTTTTCCAATAATAGTAAATGGGTATTACACATCTTCCCATTCAATGAAAACATTTCTCCAAAGGCTGGCACCGTACAAAGATGGAAAAGTACATATTATATACATACTTTACAGAAATAAGTTTCCATGCTCACATACACACAGATGCCCCTCCTTTAGCGCACTGGTGTTGAAAACACTCATGTAATGGAAAGACCTACTTTGTCCAACAACAGCCATTTAACAAGCTCTCTCCAAGCTAGGAAGTGGGGAGAAAGCTCCACCCTGCTGCAGACAGATGGAGAAAACAGAAAAGCATAGTGAGTGAAAAATAGAACGATGAATACACTGACTGTCTGCTGATCTGAGGCCATATTCACAAAACACCTAAAAGCTAAAAAGTAGCATATACCTTGCTGAATTAGGAGCAAATCTTTAACAATATAGGAATTAGGCCTAAATTTAGGACCCCTATATTTTGGCCTGAGATTATGTCACAAAATCTTTTAGCACTAAAACAGCTCCTACATCTGAAAATATAGGAGTCAAGAGGACTCAGAATGTTGAGGTGCTTTTACTCACTGTGTATTTTACTGTTATACAATTCTTCAAACTGAATAAAATTACAGCATGGGGATCAATGGATGGACAATGGCGGATTTATGCATTCCGAGCTATGTTGGAGGAGAAATGTCACCAAAACATCCCAAGCATTGTTCTCATTATTATTATACATTCATGATTTTTCTATATCTCTGGTCCCACCTCTGTCCTGCTGGTTGCAGCATGCTGGCTATCATATGAATACTGGTGGAATAACGGCCCAACAATCCTGCCTTAATTTTGGTTTAATAATGTCCTTCACTTCATAACTATTCAAAGCTGTTCTTGCATCCATTTTTTTTGTTCACATCTATCACTATCTGATGTATGAGGCTTCCTGTATGGATACTTGCAGATTTTTAATAAGCTGCAGAGGCAATGGGGTCATCTCTGCCCTTTCTCTCATCTTAAAATTTCTCCCAGTTCCTCAGAAACAGTTTGTCTCAGCAACTTTGTGAAAAGGTTTTAACAGGAAACTCTATGCTAAATACTTTAAGTGCTATTTAGGAGTTGTCCTAGTGATAGGATAAAATGTTTGGTGAATGCTGCCCCTGGTTTGTGTAAAATATAAGAAGGGTTTATCATATTACTTGACAGAAGTAGTAATATGATGGAATAAATGGAGCTGAAGGTGATTTGAGTCCACTTGTGACTTTTGCCTTCACAAAGCTTTTTTTCTATTTACATTTTAATTTCTACCCACACATCCTTCCCCTGACCCCTCACTTATTCTTTCAGTGATGATGATGATGATGATGATGATGATGGAAATGTCTGCAATGAGGGCAGCTTTATTATGGTTCCACTGTCATGCTAAACGAAAGCCAAGTTTAGTCATCCCTTTTTAACTAGCCCATATCTTTGCTTTAAGGAGGTGACTGATGACTGATCCACAGAATCCCCATTTGTACAACAGGAAATCTAATCTGTAATTTTACACTTGTGAGACTTGTTTTACTGCAAGGATGCTATTTATGCTGTAGCTGTTTTTGTGTGTGGTGCTACGTCTGATGCTGTTTCATTTGGTTCCAATGAAGCCACGTAATCTTCTGCAAATAACTTCTGACTGTTTGCTCAAGTGATAAGAAAGGACATGTGTATGTGTGATATCTTTTATCGCATGTGTCCACATTCGTGTGCTTTTACATACTCCCCAGGAGGTAAATACTTGCTCTGTGATCCCAAGCACATTAGTCAGAGGAGAATGTCTGATCCTGACCCCATAGTGCTCATTAATTACGTAAAAGAGTGAACCGTGTCTGTTTGAGGTTTTCACCAAAGAGAATAAAATAAATAGCTCACAGACAATCATAGAAGTCAAATGAAGACATGCATCAGTGTAAGATGCAGTATGAGGCACTCCACCTGAATACTCACATTTCACAAGATTTTGCATAAATGCAAAAATAGAATTTAAAAGTACTGATAAATGACAGAATATCCCCCACTATTAAACAGTATATCTCAATATGAAGTACTCCTAAACTGTAGTATATCCCGATATAAAGTACTGATAATCTGCAAGTGTCACAGATGGAGGGCGCTATTTTGAGGTTCTGTCGGCCAGATGGTGCAACTGTGTGATCTCTTAGCCTCTGAACTTTGAGCTCTGACCTTGTGGCAAATCCCCTTTACAGCGGAAATAGCATGTTTCCCTCTAGCTTACATGGACAAACACACCATGTGCTACTCTGTGCTTGTGTGTGTGTGTGTGTGTGTGTGTGTGTGTGTGTGTGTGTGTGTGTGTGTGTGTGTGTGTGTGTGTGTGTGTGTGAGACAGAGAGAGAGAGTATGAGGGCATTCCAAAACAGTTGGGGGTCCTTGTCTACTGGTTACAAGTGTGACATTAATAAAAAAAGCAATGATTTTCTAAAAAGACCATCCCCTCAGGAATAAACTGCTACAACCACAAACAGCCAGATGAGAATAAAGTTATAGTAATATTATGTATAATGAAACGAATCAAATCACTTTCAAGAAGAAGCAAGAGTTTCAATTCACCATGGTGCGATATTTGATAAAAGTTAATGGCTAAACTATTCATTTGGCAACAAAGCATGCCTTTACTGTGAAGGCTGAAGGACAGCTATTAAAGTAATACCGTGGCCTTGTAAATGATCTACACAAAAGGTTATTTCATAGTCTAAACTCTAGAACTGGCTCGAGTTGAATTGTGAAGATTAGAAAAGACTGATGAATTAAAAAAGCCAATGTGATTTGTTAAATCCTGCATAAATAATTCATTTCTTGTATTACCTTTGTAAGGAGGTATTGTTTTAGTTGCTGTTTTGTCTGCCTGCTAAATACTAATAAAGGTAATGCAAAAACACATTTTTTGGAACTATGCATCTTTTATATCATAGCATCAGCAGGATGTGAAGTATGGTACTTTCAATTGTAGTATTGGCCCTAAAACTCTCAAAATATACAGTAAGTGCAGGAATTTGCTGAAGCTTAATGATCACTTGCGAAGTACTCATTAAATATGCATCAAAGATTACTGTGAATCAATGAACGTGAGTGCAAACACACTAGGATCGGGGAAACAAAGGACAAGGTAATGGAGGTTGATTTGGAATATGCAGGAGAAGAATATTGATTGGTATTGACATGTATTTTATATTCACCTTCAACATGCCCTGCAACAATGCCCTAATGGCATCGCTATAGAGAGTATAATGTATGTTATTCTAAGAATGAAGCATTGAAATTGAATGCAATGTAACATTTTTAAATGAAATCCTTTCTATCTCATATTTGAGAGCACAGACTGATATGACAACATAACTGTAAACTATTGCCAGTAACTGAGGCACTGAACAGAACATATATATATATATATATATATATACACACACATATATATCTATACATATGAAACCCATGAGCGCACACACATGCACGCACCCACGCACGCACAAGCACGCACGCATACACGATGTGCTGTCTCCCAGGCAGACAGTTCATCCATGCAGAGCATTATGTTTCAGCTTGGATGAGGCTGTGTCTCAGGAAAAGCCATCAGCAGTCGTTAGCAGCAGGGTTTCGTAGGGAAAATGTTGAGGGCCAAATGAGGAGAGCGTCTGATGAGCTGGCTGTAGCTATCTCGTTCTAGAGGTAAGGAGAAGCTTTGATGGACTAACTCTTTGGTCTGGAGAGACTGCAAAGACACGACCACATCGTTTTGTCTGAAGCCTTGATAGTTTACACAGGTCCTCTTCAAAGCAACTCTAGTCAGTTCTTGTTCTAATCAACATCCTTCTAAATGCTTAAGAAGCAAACTGATCTACAGCTCCTGACCAGATACTTCCTGATATTAGAGCTGCATCAACAGAATTCTTTACAGTGGGTTAAACTCTCAAAAATATTTTTGCATGCCTTCAGGCAACAATGTGATTATTGGGATGAGAATTTTCCAGTGTCTCAAATCACTCACTTTTTACACTCCCCTTTTCAAAATATATGACAGAAACATAGATAGAAAGAGAACAGAGCATTATTTTCATTGTCCCAGTCTAATGAAGATGTATTTCTCTGGCATTTTTGGTGGCGTTTTTGTAGTGTTTTTCTATACTAGAATAAAATGGAAGAGATAGGAGTCGTCCAAGCTTTCCCAACTTGTTCAAGTGTTTTTGAATGGGAGAGTCATTTTCCACCATTTTCTCCCCAAAACAAAATCCCTTCAATTACTGTCTCAATCCCTCTATTGGCTCTCACATGGCGACACCAGCCACTTATTTTCACTTGCCAGCAATAATTGTAATAGCTTCACCAGGATCTCTTCAGTTCTCACCCTTATCAGTGCAGGTGCCCTCAACAATCAGTAGGAGTCATTGGCCTCCACACTGGCTCCCTCCCTTTCTGGTTTTGTTTTGGTGAGAAAACATGACCAAGTATGAGGTATTGCTATCAGAGTTCAAGTCTGGAATGATAAACTTAGGTTTGCACAATTGATAAAAATGTGTGTTAAAAATATGTGTTCCTTGATGTTACTAGCAATATGATGATAGGTATAACACTGCTTTTTCCAAGCTGCTTTTCTTGTGGAGTGAAGGAGATAGGAGTAAAACAAAGAGTAGGAAAGGTTCATGGATGAATAGAATTCTCTTCAGGGAAAAGATGATAGCTTGGGAGTTGGGGCCAGTGTTCCCAATACACCTGAAATGAAAGTATTTTAAGTTCATGCAAAAGACATAGTCCCTTTCCACTTGTAAAGTTCATCTCACATGTCCATCCACCTCTCTGCTTAGAAGGGGTCTATTCAATAAGCTAAGTGACCCGTGAAGAAGGAAGCTCCAGGCCAATAACACACCCGAAACAAGAAGACAGCGGTACCTAATAAAGAAAGTCTTAAGTTCTGTCTTTGTTTATACTGGTGTGTTCCACTTAGATTTCAATCAATTCCCAGTAGCTGCTGAGGAGAATCACCAAACATTGGGAAAACACACAAAAGTTAGAAGCACTAGTCTGAAAGGAAAACTGGACAAGTGCTTGTGTAGACAAGTAAGATTGCAGGTGAGGGAAACTAACTGCTGAGATCTGAAAGTCAGGCTCACAAACTGTATTATACTGAATTTATGAAGACATAAAAATGTTCCATTATTATCTTCAAGACAGTTTACTGTTGACAAAGATAAAATGGTTATTGTGCTTCCACTGCCCACAAGGCATCAATACTGAATAAAATACAGAGAACTTGTAGAAAGTGATCATGATTAATTATGTCCTGACTCTGTCTGCTGTGGTGTCTTTTAGCCAGATCAGCTGCGTAAAGATGACTGGAGAAAAAGAGAGAGTGTGTCCGGCCAACAGCTGGAGTAAAGCTGTATCCATGAGGAGTTAACAGACCACCCATTATTCCCATTATACTGTGGACCGACACTAGTGCTGTCTTTCAGAATTAGCCATGTACTGGTGAAACCTCAGCTCAGACTATAGTAAAAAACTCCATCCAACTATACCATCTTTTATTCTGGGTGAAATTTAGTTGTCAGCTTCTGTCTGAGGAAGGTGAGTGTGTCTGAGGAAGATGAGTGCAAACTTTAAACTTGCCAAACAGAAGCCCCTCTCCCTGTGCCCCCACAGTCAGGGTCTAAATGGGGACACTCCACAACACAAGGCACTTGTTCTCTCTTTGTGTCCAGTCTTTCCTAGAAGGCCTTTATTTTTCTGTCTTGGCTGTTATGCAATCTGGGCTGTGCAAAGTTTGGAGTCAAAGCAGCCTAATCCACCCAAAGCCTCAGACCAGACTGAGGGATACCGTGCAAGCCTGTTGCCAACACAAAGGGCCCAGACGTTTCACCTCCGCATTTTGTGGAGAAATGCCATGGCGTGAAAATTTGTCAATGAGGCTGTAGGCTTGAATTTTATCATCAAAGAAGCATGAGTGCAAGAATGTTCAGGCCAGTGGATATCACAAGAGGTGGAAAGCTGCTGTCCACAGTCTACCCTCAAATTGATTCACACAGACATTTTCATTTAGTGATGAAATGACTCAACTGGAACAGTGTGGCTACCATAACATCTACAGAATGATCAACAGAGAAATCAACAGAGACACCAACCTGCCCACAATGTCAGCATGTATTTCAAGAACATATGATTTCCGATCAACTCCAAAGGTGCTAAAGCTGATCCAAACTGCTAATCTCTTTCATGCGGTGGTCTATTAAAAAGACCAATTCAATTAAAGTATTGGATTATTATTATGATTTGAGCATTATTCAAATCTACAGAGACTAGGAAAGAGACAAAAGTGATGGCAACATCAAAGTAAGGCTACATCAATTGAGTAAAACATCTAAACAGCTGGATAGTAAATACTACAGTAAGTAATTACCTTTTAAGTACATAGAAACCTATTTAGAAACTAGATGGCAAAATATGGTTAGTAATAAGTGCCCTATTGTTGCTAGATGATGCTTCATGGCTGCTTAATGCAATTTTCTCCAGAATCAATCATATCAAAATCCCTTATCCCTTAATCTTATTTAATAACTATCAAACCATCAACCATATCACTAAATTGTTACTTTTCAGGTACTAAACAATTACTAAGACTGTTAGTTGCATTTATATCTCCCTATATATATATATATATATATATATATATACCAAGTACTTTCTTAATACATATGCACAGTCCACCTTAAAATGTTTAGTTTTGGTAAACCAAGATCGTTCTTGGTACTATACTTTTTTATGTATGATTATGCAAATGTATCAGGACTGCAAAATAAAGCTGTAGATATATGCCTCTAAATACATACTGTAGTACTACATACTAGTAGTAAAGTTGAGAAACACATTATCCGGTTATTTAGGTGCTTTCCTAACAATAATAATAAATTACCATCTAGTTTCTTAGTAAATACCAGGCAAATATTGGTCTGCTAAAAAAGGCTTAAAATTATTAGCCACATTCTTAGCTGAGAGCAGGTAAAAAGTGAAGCAGATTTAGCCATTGTCAAATGTTTCATCAGGAATCATTCAGAATTGGCAACTGAAATATTTCATATTTAGGAAAATCTAAGAACTGTGTTCATTTCAGAGAAGTAATGGCTATATTCCATTAATGTCTGTGATAATTTACTGCTCACATGGGTCTGAAATGTTGGCCACCTGACCATTTGAATCTCAGTCAGTCATCCGCTGGGCCCAAACATAGTCACAGCGGTGATATCATTCTTTTGCATCAACTTCTACCAGGATTATGTAACTCCCCCCACCCCATCGCTATCTGCAGCTCAGCATACAACACAAATACAACTTAGATTTTACTTATTTAAACCTCACACTCCTGCTACAAGCACGTAGCAAGAAATAGTCTGTGCCTAATGGGACAGGCATGGTCAACTTATCCTTTCTGTTGGATAAATTAAGGTGGTGGGGACAGGAACACGGCATCTCCTCCTGACTACTGTGTATGAGATCAGAGAGGAAACATTAACCTCCCAGAGAGAAAATAACACACACACACATGCATGCATGCACACATACACACACACAGCCACTTCTTGACACAGAGAAATGCTTAGTGGACCTGGGATAAACAGTAACTAAATTACACCAGAATAAAGATTATATTGAAAAATCACTAGACACATTTTTTTCTTAGAAATGGCTGCAGTGCCTCAAAACTCATTTTACAAAACCTACGCAGGTTTTGGATGGATCCTTCAATTACACTGTAATACAGCATATGCCTAACTTCACTAACTTTGGATCATGTTTCCTATTGTAAACTGTTCCATTACCTCAAAAAAGTAGATGAATCAGGAATTCTCTTAACTCTGACAGTTTGGTAATATCTTTAGTTTGCATCATTTTTTCCAAAAACAAAAACATCCCCATAGCCATCTGCTTTCACCCCATTTTTTTTGCATTGTCACCACATACCCATATCTCAGTGATAACTTGATTCATATAATACATTTATTCCCAATCAGAACTATAAATCAAATCACAAAAATAAGAGTCAAAACTGTACTAAACCCGAATCATCCTTTAACCCATTTTTATCAGTACTGGATGAAAGCATTTGTAAAAGATCAAACTTCAAAGAATCACTTGCTTTGTGAGCATAGTTGCAGCAGTACTAAAACATTAACATCAGTTTTGGATAATAGACAACATTCAGTAAGTAAGTGAGCACATTTCCAGATAAAATTAAAATCCTCTTTATGCATCTCTATAGCTACTTTATGCATCTCTATAGCTACTGTACTGAGCATGCTACTCACATGTTGTTAACGACGTCAGTTGCTGGATTTGTGACAACTTTTCTCTCCGCCGTTACAAAGAGCACACGGACAAACTTGACACTGGTTCACGGCTGAGCTCTTCAACAACTATAAAACCTTGAAGAAAGGCTGCCTCATGCCGACGGGAAATCGAAGAAATGCTGGACACATATTCACCATGTAACTTTCTGTCTGTGCTGAAGCAGCAGCATGCACAAACCCACACTGACATTCCCTGTCACTCCTCCTCCTGTGACTCTGTGCACAAAAGGGCTTCACAGCCGAGCGGAGGAGCCTGCCTTTAACTCCCACGACTCCTCACTCAGAGACAGACAGTAGATCTTTTAGAGCTTGAAGAAAAAGGTGATGAAGTAGAAACAACTCTTTACAAATGAATGGGGTAAAGTCTGGACCAAGTGATCATGTGTTTTTCAAACCCAAGGGAAATGTGATTCACTGCTAAATATAGTGCTTATATATCTTTTGGTCTTTGTAGATATCATATATTTTATATTTCTATTTCTCACTCTTATGAAACGTCTTTCTCTTTACTGTCATCCATCTTTTCATTGTATAAATATATCTCACTATTCTTATTTTTTCACTGTTCCAGTGGGTGGTAAGCTGTGGGACTGTATAGTAAACAACACAAGGGTTTGTCACTATCCAAAAAAATATCAATATTTACTCAAGTACTGTACTTAAGTATTTGCCCTTTACCTGAGTATTTCAATTTTATGCTACTTTGCACTTTTATTCCAATAAATTTATTTGACAGCTTTAGTACCTTTCTACTTTTCAAAGTATTTTATACAAAAACACCTGAGTTTATAATATATACATTATTTCCCTTCATTTGAGTAACCACCAATAAAAATAATTAACATTAGATTTACCTTAACATCTATCTATCAATCTAAGAAAGAGTTATACTTGTGATGAAGTATTTGTTATTTTAGTATTGCTACTTTTTCTTTGGTAAAAGAGCTGAGTACTTCTCCCACCACTGATATTTAGCTACTGAAATACGTTATACACTGAACGGACTAGACACAATGTGAGCTTTCACGTCTGCTGCTCACATGGTGTTCTCTGCAGTTTGTCGACATAGTTGCTTCTATACTGGCATAATCAGTTTGTAACAAATTCCATTTAAGTCAGAGACACTTGCATCAAGGAAGTAATTTATAACACAATGTTACACCAAAGGATTTGCCGGGAAAAGGCACTTTTACGAAGCTCTCACAAAATCTTAGCAGCAACAAATATTCTCCCTGGTTAATAAATGTTTCATATAAGTGAAATCATCAATAACAAGACTTCTCTGTTGCCACATCAGGGGTCACCATAAAGGAGCAGAAACTTGTCAAGCAGAAAAGTCGACTTTTTCTGCAAAGTCATGCAGCAGTTGACTGCATCATGTTGTGATGTGCAAATGTGCATTCCTGCTAGAATGTTTGAGAAACTGTGTAGTGTCTTTGTATCTGGAGCCGTCAAACTCAAGATATATTTATTATTTTCTGTCTTTTCACTGGCTGTATCTGTACAGTAACACATCCACAGCAGCGTTGCCTTTGATCTCTGGGATTCATAAACTGCTACAGAAGGTTCTATGAGTAACTTTAACACTACCAGATCTGAAAAAATCTTTATCTTTATCAAGCTTATGTGGATATAGTAAGGTAATCTACAATAATGTGTCTCAAATTTGTAGTTTTTGTAGCTGTTTTATATATGGCATCAATATTTTGGAAACCATAACAACCACATAGGCAGCTCTTACAACAAAACATTGACCCTAAAATTTGTAGCTTCATGCCATTCCTCAAGAGGACAGAAAAATTTTAAGAACAGTAGCCGAGCGCTTTCCTCAGAAAAGCAACAGCAGTCTTGACAAACATGCAAATCTAGAAACAACACCACTTTTTGTTCTTGACCAACACTTGTGAAAATATACACCCTTTCTCATTTTCTCCCTTTCAGCTCTAAACACCAGTCCGTCAGAGGAACTAATTACCTTTTCAGCACTAACAAGTGTGAAGTGTGAAGCCAAATGACTGTGGAAACACCACCAGTTTCCTGGAAACCCTTTCTCTTTCGCCATTGCTGTAAACTCCATTTCAATGACACACAACCCGTTTAATGGTTTCCTTAAATGCTATTTGCATGCTGAGCTCATTTAAGATGCAATGCGTATCAGTCTGACTGTGCTGGCTAAATAAAGTCACAATACAGAAGGCTATTATGGGACATGTTTGAAGTTTTATCAACTACTTGGAGGCTTAAGTTGTCATAGAAGAACATGTGATTGTGCGTTTGTTTTTCTTCTGTGTACAGTTTACTGTATGAACGCTAGTTTCTTATGTTTCAGCTCATGTCAGAATCATTGGTAACTGTGTGTATAAGTATGTGTGTGTGTTCAATTCAGACTTTACAACAGTGACCATTCTGGACTTAGATAACACACACATACACACACAGATTGAACGGAGACTTACAGCCATTCTATTTTGAAAAGGACTATTTCAAGTTACCGCCGACTGTGGCAAAAACACTTTATGAGCAGTGATAGAAGGAAGCCAAGTAACCTCTGACCTTTCTGGGTCAGGGGGTATCAAGGACAGAGCATCCCCCTTTACAAAATCCACTGAGTCTTTTTGTGACCTTGCTTTTTAAATCTGCCCAAAATACCCTGAATTCCAATACTGTAATAATAATTCAGCATTATATCAGTCATTATTAAACTGAATATGTTTTTTGAACGTGTTTCCTTGCAAGAATTTAACATTTGCAAGTGGTGACTTACATTAACGTACCTTACTGAAAGCTGAACGAAGTGTATCTATAGAAATAAGGCAAATCACAATACTTTCCCTTTTAATGATATTGTAATAATATATTGCTGGAAGAAATACTCAGATCCATTACATGAGTAAAAGTAGAAATACTGTTGTCTAAAACTACTCAACTAAAAGTCCTGAATTGAAAATGGTAACTATGTTAAAGTAAAGAAATTGTATCAATAAAATGTACTTCAAATTTCAAAAGTCAGCTCATTATGTAGACTGCATTATATCATTATAGTTTATAATACATAGATAATACTTGTTTTAAATCACTAAATACAGAGAGATCATTTTAACGTTTTACATCATTGGTGTGGAGACAATTCGAGATATTTTGAATATAATAATAGTACTGTATCATGATATTTGGCAACTTTCACACTAAGTTTATAGCAAATATAAAAAGAAGAAACCACCACAGAAAATAGATAATAGAATATTAAATAATAAAACAGTAATTAAGTACAGTTCTTGAAAAGATATACTTAGTTACTTTCCATCACTGGATGAGACACAACATAAACTCACAATACATGTCATATCTGCCACACACAGGAAGACATTCCAATGGTAAGAAAAACAAGTTGACCATCCCTACAAGCCCCATTGGGAGGCAAACCAACAAGCCTGCTGCTATCGTTGGGGGCGTAGCATTGCTTCCTTTTTTGGGTGGCAGAGAAAGTAGCACTTCGGTCACAAAGTGACCGCTGCTCCCTCAACAGTCTGACTCCTTCCATGCTTGTGGCTGAACCCAGGAATGCTCCGTACTGTGCTCTGGGAAGTAAGAGAGTCAGGTCCCACAGGGCCTTTGGGCTCTTTGTGGGCATAATTTAACCACAAATGAATTCAGTGGTGGCAGCGCCTCTTCTCCCTCTAAAAACACAATCTACCATTCACCATTTACAATATATTTTGGGGGGGGGGGGGGGGGGGGGTTTGATACTTGCAGCAGTGAAAAAACATATTTTAACTTGGCAATACCATATCATTTGAGTGTATCTGAAACTTTGTGATGCGTGAAAGTAAATCAACTGCATACTGCACACAAATTCTGTATTTACCGGCACATCTGCTAGTTTGTCTCATAATACATTCCAACACCTGTTTGAACTTAAATGTGACCTCAGTGTCGTGTGGGAGTTTTATAAAGATGAAAGCTCTTTAAGCTCTATTAGGACACAGGCTGAATCTTTTCTGTGTCTCATGCAGACAGACAAACACAGCCTTGTTCCAGAGGTCACTGTGAATACATGCTGTGTGTGTGAGAAGGAAGGAAAGAAAGAAAGAACGAACGAAAGAACGAAAGAAACTTAATCCCAACCTCCTAACCATAAAATGCATGTCCACAGTCACATGTACAATTTCCTTAATGTTTCTGTAAGGTGACCTTTCGCCTAGAAGGTCACAGTAGAAATCTATTTTTCTACTGATGCAATAAGAAGGAACTGCATGCAGTCACCAATCACTGGAAAATGAACTGAGATCTTCTGAAGTGTGTTTGCTAAGCTGTGGTGTGTCTTGTTACATTAACCTGACAATTTAATTACTTAAAATAAGTCAGAGATACATGTTGTGGGAGAATGATTACATATTAGCCTAAGTGGAAGTAAATGAGACCTTTCCTAAGAGTGAGTGTAATTAACACCTTGTTAAGTTTACAGCACACACGAAGGGGGCAGGAGGACTTCCGCCTTCTCTGCACAGATTTGTGTCTTTGAGCTTGTATAACGTGTGTGATATTTGTGTTTATTTTCCATTTACTTTTTTCCCATTTTCTTGTGTGTGCAACAAAATCAACCTGTCAGCACCTAGCAGAGCACTGCTGTTTTCGTGATTTGTTATGTTTGGACTCTGCAGTGTGCCGAGTTCTAACCAGGACTGTTGGGTTTATTCTACATATTATCTATATTACTGTGCTTACCATCTGTGGTGTCCTCACAGGTCTGATTGAAGTTTTCATAGGAGTCCCAGCGGATCAGAGGATCTTGTGTGTTGTAGTCCACAGAGACGCTCGGCCCATTCTCCAGCTGGTCCACACCTTGACCAGAAGTACAAAGAGGCAGAGCAGAAATATGAATGTCTTTCAGTCACAGCAAACAAGTTCATATTGTCATAATTTACTTATTTCATTCAGACTTCCTTTTCAGTATCCTAATTCTATAACAGTTTTTGATTTATAATAGATTGATATAAGTGCACAACAAGAACTGCTTGGTTTGATTGTTTACTGAATAGTCAACAAACTTGAACAAAACAAATGTGAGAAATATGAAGGTGAATTATAATGTTTTGTGGAAAATACTGTGACACATTAATAAAACCTGATACATTGATTCTTACCATGGATTTTTTCTGGCCCAAAGGAGAAAATAAACTCCACTTTTCCATATTCTGGGAACCTGTCATCTGGACGCAAATAATAAAAAATAGAACAGGAAAAGCAATGATTATTATGCCATAGTTTGGGTGAATACGCATTTCTGATTTGCCGGCAGGTATAGATTAAAACCATTTAACGCAATAGTCCAGCTCAAGTTTAATCACCTGTTCTAAATACAGGCACAACTGTTAAACTTATTTTATTGCCACAAGCACAGCTGAGTAATCAACTTCATAACGTAACGACATGACCAGAATGGAAAGCACACTGGTGGGTCTTTTAAATTTAAACATTTCTTTCAATCTATTTGGAGATTATAACATTTTTGAAGAATGGTAGCTGTGTGTCTAAGTTAACCTAACTTAGACACACAGTGTGTCTAAGTTAACCTAATCAATTTAGCAAATGTCTATGAAATAGATGCAAAATCAAGCCTAATTTTAATACTTTATAATGAGTTACACTAATGAAGCTGCATCCTTTAATGATGCCAGGAGCAGGTTAATCAAAAAGTAGGTGTGTGGTAAACGGTTTTGGTCCACAAAACAGAGGCCTTACATAAATTTTGAACATTACTGTTCTTACAGAAGCAAATAGATAGTGAGAAAAACAGGCTATTTACAAACACAATACATAAGCCAGTCACAATGTGCTTTTTGAAGACTCTCTCTCCTACCTTTGAATGTCTCATCAAGCTCATCTTTTCCAAAGACGATTCCCAGGTCATGAACAGCACATGTGTGAAACTGCACACGGAAAATCACATCTCTGCACGGCCCGCGGTAGCGTTTGTGATAGCACTTGAGCTGAAAGATGAAAAAGATGTGAAGACTTGTAGCACTACACTTCGTAGGATCAGTACAACACAACAACATGTCAGTTTAGTTGGACTGCAGTTGAACGGATGCATTTTCTAAATCTTCTCAGATACACTAAATTTGAACTGAAATAAAAATCAGGATGTGAAAAGTAAATTGTAAAATCAAATCACTTCTATTGCTGAACCGCTGCTTAGAATCAAATGAGCTCAATATGAACTCTATGAATGATCTCTGTGAAACATGAGCCAGAGACCTGCCAGTTTGATTCAGTATCGGTCCTTTCTCTACACTGGCTCAGAGGAAGAAAATGCATTTAAGGTTTTTTTATTTATTTTTTTATGTGCATATAGTGTATATAGAGCCTCCCCACATGCATTATTATCCAAACTGTTTCTCTCAACACAACAGCTTTAAGAGCAACACTAAAACCACACAGAGGAAAAAACTTCTCTCTCCCTCCTGCTGTTCCCTGATGGGCGACCTGAATCTCTCAGTGTTTTACAAGGACCTCACATTTAAAGGTACTGGAGGAATATTTACCTAAACCCAAACAATATGCAGCCACAAACTACAGCTGCGGAGAAGAAGAAACTGCCAAACTGAAAAACATCCCACTGTTAAAATGACAATGAGCATTTATCTTATACTTATGGTCAACTTTTCCTATAATCTGAGCAATTTCAGAGCAGTTGCAAAGCATTTCAAATGAGCTAAAATGGGAATTTGGTGCAGGTAGAAACTAAACTTATAATCAATTCTAAAATTAAAAAAAAAAAGTAAAAATGTGGGACCAATTTGCCATCTCCTACATGTGGGACCAAATAACATCTAAACATGTAAGGTTCTAAAATCCACACAAGCACATAGATGCCTGAAGAAGACAAAGTCAAATATCCCTTGGCTTAGTGCAGCTTTCAGGGATATACTCTATACCTCCCACTATGGGATCCTTTTCCTGAGCAATGCTGCTGAGCAAAGTTAAGAAAATAAGGAAAACAATAATTATAGGCATCCATGTTGTCTTTGGAGCATTACAAGGCTTAATTTTCACACACAGACTTAAACCTGACCAAAGCCTTTTCCCCCACATTTGTGGATAAATCATCCGAACTGTTAAAGGAATAGTTTAACATCTTGGGGAAACATTCAACTGTTTTTCTTGCTAAGAGACATAAAATATATCTGTCCATTAAATATAAGACAAACAATATCTGCCTATAAGCACCTAAATATCACTTACTAACATGTTGCAATATATTTGTTTAATCTGTACAATGGCAACAAACATATTCAAAGAGACAAAATAAACGGACAAGATATAACATTAATTAGCAGGCTTTAGAGCTGTTTCAGATGCAGATTGGATAGAGGCTACCTGTTTCCATCTGTTTACAGTCGTAATGGTAAGCTAAGCTAACTGCCTCCTTGCAAAGGGGTCTTCAACTAACAAAAGTGTGGTATCAAGATAGATGGGAAAAGAAGTGTATTTACAGGAAATGTCAATGTGTTTTCTATATTTGACAAGCAGGATTTTTCTGTTCTCTATAAAGCTTGTGTATCCTTAAATGATGAAGTATTTCAAACCAAACGTTGGCCAATAAGAGAAGAAAACAGCCTGAAATGTTTAAATCATCTTGATGAAGATTTTCCCCTGTGATTATCTTTTTTCCATCTAACCATTTGGTAATTAGTACTTTTGGCACTGATGTCATTCACAACTAAATTCAGCTGCACAAACACATTCCAGTACACTTTAAAATGCAAGAGCATGCTCCATGCTGACTAATGTCTCCTCTGTTTGGCCATAAGGCCGCAGCTCACATTCCCTGTATTATCTGAATAATAACAAGCATCAGCAGGCAGGGGCTCAGTCAGACAATGCATTCAGCAGAATCCATTAGTCTGGTTTAAATAAAGGATGAGATTTGAACTCAGCTCTGAGGTCCAAAACGGAACAGCCTCAAGCATACATTAAGTGCTTTAAAATTCCTGTCACTAAAATTATGACCCTGAGGACATCTCATGGATAACATTATGGCCTGAATGACAGCAGAAGCAGAAACTTTGCTGAGGTATGCAGTTACGTCTGCTCTAACTACATGCAAAATTAAAATGAAGGTACTCACAGGTGCTACTTTACACAGGATCTTTTTTTCTTCATTTAAACAAGCAAAATGGAGCACATGTGATTTTATAAAAATTGCCAATATATCTCTATATAAATTTATAAAAAACATGCATGAAATACTAAAAATATCAATCTGACATGCCAACTTTCCTTTAAATGATTATGTCGTAATGTTTCCAAAACACTGTTTTCAGACGAAAGCACATCAGTGCCATTTTGACGTCAGAGTTTCCAGCGAACATATTGTGTCCTAATGAGGGCCTATAAACTGAAGTAGTGGACCCAGGCCAACTGTCTTCCCCCAGTTTTTTATGACTGGATAATATAAACTGCTACAGAACACGCATTCAGCATATACACACACAGTATCACACTGGAAAAAACCAACAGGATTCCCTCATTACTAATAAACAATAAAAATCAATGGATCCTCTCTACATTTCTACAGCTGCTCTCATTGACTTCCCATGCAATTTTATTCCCTTTAGTTGTCATTTTTCTGGCAAAGAATGAAAAAGTAAAACATTAAACTTTCCCCTGTTATCCACAACACACAAGAATTCAGAGAAAATACTTCTTGTACTACTTGTTTTGTGTTTTAGCTAAAAGATTAGTCTGACTTTATACAATGCTGGTGTGCACATATGTATGTGGAAGCCAAACTCCACAGCACTCATTTTGAGGACAAATGTATTCCAGAGTTCTGCTAAAGTTAAAATGAGTTTGCTAAATCAATTCAGAATCTTCTAAAGTACAAAATTCCCTTTTTTCATTTCCGCAGACTGAAGTTCCTCACTGTGGAGGGATACATTCTGGTAGTGGTGTATAATTCTTTACATTATTCTGCTTACACAACACAAGATGTTGTCAGAGAAAACTTTGAAATCACTTTTTTTCCCCTCACCTCTTTTTCTTAACTATGTTAATTTTTTTTTTCTTTTTAAAAAGCCTCTTGCTGACAGGTGTTGTAACATTTAGTGTTTTGTATTAACATTACATGCAGTCTGGTGCGTGTACAAAATGGTATGTTGCAGTTCCAATGTTACTGTGATGTCCATGTAAAATAAAATAAACCCTCAACTCAGCTGAACATCGAAATGCATAATTGCAAAGAATAATGTAGCTGTGGATTTTGGCCCCATTTCTTACAGTAAGTGGACTTCTGAAAGAAAAGCTTCAGGGTCACTATGGGCAGCTGGAGGAGTGACACCAACCAAAATCCATTTTACGCATATATAAGGGTATGTCAGCACTGGCATATTTCACTCTTTTGCTGTTTTTTTAAGAGGCAGGAGATACTGTTGTGCTGCACATCTGTGGCATTCTCACCAGGATGTCCCCTTTCAGAAGAAGACCAGGTTCGATGGTGATACAGATACTCGTCTGGCTGTCCCCCTGAACATTACTGCAAAAGAAAAAAAAAACACAGCATGTTAAGCATATTAGTAGTATATTATATCATGATGTTGCTTGCCTGGTATAACCCTGTGCACATGATGTATGTTGTCTAACAGTCCCTGATTTGCTTTAACGGTGGCCATCATAGAGTTTTACGGCGCTGCAGAGCTGGACTAATTTAGGGGCATTAGTGTCTACAAGATTGTCTTCCTGTACAAATAGGATCAAAGGGCGGAGAGTGCTAATAAGGAACATGTGAGAGAACGTGGGATGGAATTAGACTTTAAAGGGTTGACAGTTTGGAATTATATGTGTGCTGATTATTTCACGCTTAGTTATTGTATAAGCTGTAAATCTGTTTATAATGTCAACACTATTGTAAGAATGGATAGAATTACTTTCAAACAAGAGACAGCTGAAAAAAGCATGGTTTGCTATTCATTCACAGTAGTAACTTTAAATTACTTAATAAGAGCTCTGCAAACCAAACTTTATTGTAAAAGTTGCACTTGTAGAAAGGAACCCATGAAGAATTAAAACCCACTTCAGCAGTTCTGACTAGATCTACTGTATGAAGGGTTTGAACATCTTTTAGCTTATTTAGATTTTACAAAACCAGAAACTTTCATCAACTTTGTTTCTTGTTGTCGCAGCAGGCAACTTCTCAAGCAAATTTTGAATGAACTTTTGAGATATTGCAAAAAACAAAATATGAATTAGCTGTGTGTTCTATCAACTGGTCTTGAGCGAATAAACTAGATCTTGCAATTCCATCTCCCTGTTTGCATATTAACCCTCTTAATGTAAGTGTAAAAATGTTGCTCTTCTGTGTGTTAGCAGCACCAAAACAACAGACTGATAATGTCAGCGGTTGATGAATATAGTGACATTTAGCAGATAAAAATTCAGAGGTTTCCCCCAGGAGGTGGTAGAGACCAAAACTGAGCAAGTAGGAGAGTGAATATTGGATACACATCACTCAGGATGACATAAACAACTTCATAAGGTGAACATTATTAATGCAGCTAACTACACCCGATGCTTGCAATTAAACCACTGACATTCATGACTGACATAATGAGTTGAATTGAAGCTTTTCTGCAACCCTTAGTCATTTTCCTACAAAGCATAAAAAAATCTAACTTCAATGAATGGTTTATTCATGAACTTATAAATATTTATTATGTATACAAGTTTTTCTCAAGTATCTCTATTACATGTCACCAGTAGGTAGCAACCAACATGTACCCTGTTTCTGCTTCATGAAATTAAGCAGGCGCGGGCGTGGTTACTTCTATAGGAGAAATTAAAAGCCTCTAGGGGGCAGTCTTCCCCATGGTTCTAATATCCTAATATTATAATATCCCAATACCCCAGCATGTGACAGGGCCCCATGCTGTAGGAGAAGCCATCCTTTGGATCAGATGTTAAACTGAGATCTGACCCATCGTAGTCATTAAAGCTCCCAGGCCACTAATCTCATACACTTATCCCCTGCTCCCTGGTGTCCTGGCAAAATTCCCAGCCGGGCTCCCTCCATCTGATTCCCTCCCTCCCCACCTCAAACTGATGTGTGTTGGGTGCTCTAGTCAATGCGGGTGCTGTTCAACATCAAGGTGGATGCTACAAGTTTGTGTTGGTTGAGGTGAGTTTCCCCCCTTCTGCATTTTTAGTATCAAGATAGCATGCTTAATAAATTTAATACATTATTATTATGTAAAGAATAATTATTTCTAAATGCTCGCTCCTCTAACCTCCTCGCCTTCAAAAACAACAACAGAAAGCCACAGAACCCACTGTTTCCTGTCTGGCCTTGGGAACCAGCAGACGTCCACACAGATGCCTGTTTGCCTGTTTCATTGGTTCTCCGGTGTTACAAATAACACTTAAAATGATTGCAGGATCTAAAGTACAGTAGGGAAACAAGAGCCGGCAGCTAGGGGAGGGGGGTAGAACTAGCTAAATACAATAATGTGAGTCAAGCACAGAGTGTAAACTGGCAAGATGTGTGTGTATATTGGGGGACAGGGGAGTTAGAGGAAAGGCTATAAAGGAGAATCATGGTTTTTATTATTGAGCCATTACGAGCCCACTATCCCTGGAATCTTGTAAAAGCATTTGAGTGCGAGTATGTTTTAAGACTTACTAGATCCCAGATGTGTAGACGGGCTGCATGGCCTGGTAGATTTTCAGAAACGGGCGACAACCTGGGAAGCGATTCAAAAAGAAATGGTCAAAAATAAAGAAGGTGGGTGTTACTATTCACTCGTGCATATGTGAATGTATGCGTCTGTCTATATTCTGTCATTACATTCACCTCCTTTAGACTCAAAGTTGGGGATGCCGTGCATGATGACATGGTGAAGGAACAGGGGTTTGTTGTTGATCTTGATGTGTCCGGACAGCAGGCCGCTGAAGTACTCCACATACCTGAGCGGGAGAGAGGGAGAGGAGAGGAGATTACATTGCTGCTATGTCTCTTTCAGTCAAATTGTATCATGATTCTTAATGTTTTACAACAAAGGGATGAAGGAATAATCCTGTGTTCATCACAACAAAGAGGCACAATCTTTGGCTATGACCTCTAGTAACAACAATGAATGTTTTCATTGCATCAGCCAGGCTAAAGGAGACAACTTGTTTTATTGTGCACTCTTTTTATTATAAGATCAATTACTTGGTTGACAGTACGCAGTGGTCAAAGAAGTATTCAGATCCTTTATGTCAGTAAAAGTATATATTGCACATGCACAAATATTCAATCACAAGAAGAGGTCCTACATTACGTAAAGTAAAAATACTGCAATAACTGCTATATTATCATCATTAGATTATTAATACTGAAGCATTAGTATGTGAGCAGCATGTTACTGATGTAGCTGCTAGAGGTGTAACTAGTGACAACTACTTTATATATAGTTATCTTGTTTGGTCCAGTGGTTTCCAACGTAAGGGTCAGACCCCTCCAAACAGTCGTCAGATGTAAGGTGTCATGACTTGATTAATGGGGAAAAAACAAGAAAAAACTAAAATCTGTTATAGTTTTTGCACATTTCCTCTTTGATTTTTTGTGAAATATTGGATCATTTGAAAATGTATTAACTTGAAAATGTGAGAATTTTGAGGAAAAAATGGTCAGTATTTCTTTTGTTGCAGAACATTAACATGAATGCAAGTCATTGGTGAAATGAATCTGTATAACCAAGGCACCAGGTAATTCCTCAATGCAAAGTGAAATGCAAAATCTGGTTCACAAGGTGTGCATATTCTCAAGCAGAAATCTCTGATCTCTATGTTGTGTGGTATGCTACCTGCACCAGCATCACACTGCAGAAATACAAAGTTATTGTTAAACAGATGGAGGATCTGCTGGAGTTGTTTAAGTTGTTTAAAACATTCAGTGCTCCAAGTGGCCTGAAATAAATGACTGGAGCTATTTGTAGCTGATGAAAAGACAGATTTCTTTGTGAGACAGTTCACATTGTGGTCAAAGTCCTACTTTAATCAAGCACTGAGAGAAAACTGACCTCTTCTGAGACGGCTGACCAACAGGAAGCACTTTGTCTTCATAGAAGCGCTTCATGGCAAACCTGTCCAAGGCCTGGTCAGCACTGCATTCCAACAGAAAAGTTTGTAATCACATATCTGCTTCTATTTTGACTGCAGGGTCTGCAATACATATGTACCGTACACTATTTCATTTATATAACATGGTATATCCGTGTGCAGCCTTTGTGATTGTGCAGTTGTGGCGCTGAATAATAATCAGAGGAAACAGGACAAACAGCCATGGCAATCATGCCATGTTAGACATCTAAAAAGTCTGCACACCATCACTTGAGTGGAAGATTACTGTAATGCACATTTCATGGAAAACCCTGCTTCAGCATGACATTACCATGCTCAAAAGTTGCATAGGATTAGACAACAAGCTACATCTGCATAATAGAAAAAAACAGTGTAGAAGTAAACACATTTCCCAATGTATTGAGACAGAAGTTATAGAACTCATTCTGAATCAAAATGTAGATGTGTATAATGTTTCATAAAATGTGTCCACCACTTCTATCTGTTAGACAACAGTGGTATATTTCTACATGACCTCCATGGACACACTAAAATATCTTCATCTATAATCTAACAATATATGTTACTATAATTTAACAAGATTTCATGCCAGCTTTAAATTGTCCAATCAGAGCATCATCTCCTTTGGTTTGAATCTAAAAATAATAAAAGCATGAATATGGGCCTTATGATCCAGTAACTGTCAGAGCTAACTCAAAGCTTGCTGCTCATAATCTTTATATCAAACACTTTTTTCTTGTATTTCTCCAAATAAAAGTGTTGTTCTCCAGTCTCATGTTACACCCCGCCGCCTTCTATTCATCACTTCGCTGGCTGTTCTTCAGATGTGGGCTACAGTCTTGTGATGAACAATGCTGGTCTATCTAGTTTTTCCACTCATGTCTCTTCCTCATTTAGTCCTCCACCCCCTGTTCTAATTTATCTCCAATGCTATTTTTGTTTACAGAAAATTACAGAATAATTTTCATGCTCCACACTGTATGACTTTCTTTCCTGTAAAAAATGCTGACACTTAACCCTTTACAGCTATAGGCACTTTATATACCTACCTGGCAGATATGTTGCTGTAATGCATGTAGGCTGCCACCACCACTCCAGTTCTGCCACGATTACCCTGAAAAGACATCAAGCAAGATTAGTTCAATACTGGAGTAATTGTAGTAAAAACAAGATATTTTCACCTGAAAAGATTTCATTGTGGTGAAGTAGTTTTGAGTGAGGTGCAATGTATGAGAAAATGCATGCAACATTAGATTCTCCCTGTCTGGTAAACATCTATCTTATCATCTTATCTTATCATCATTATTCATTATCATATTTACTTTACAGTAAACTCCATGCCCACACTTTGTAATCCTGACCCTCTGTTATACATTGAACAATATCATTAGAAACGTTTTCTCATTTCCCACTTTCTGATTTCTCAGGTTGACAAGAATAAATTGAGCGTTATGTGTAAAGTTGGTGGAAGGCTCCTTTAAAGATGTTTCATTTTATTAAAAAATCCCATTTTATATATGATACTACGGATGCATTCATTTTTAAATATTTATGCATTTTTAAAAGGAGTTCACTGTTGAGAATAAGTATGTTCCGCATTATAAATATCACTGCTGCTTGAAAAGCATGGAGCCCAGTGGAAATGATTTGTTGATACATGGAAACCCAACACAGCCTGCTTCCTTAGTGACCACCACAACTTCCAAGCCCACACTTGCATTACCAGTGTTACTCAACATCAAAATAACCAGTTGTTATAGCAGCCGACTTGTTTGTAACTTCCCTGTGGGAACATCTTGGAATGAGGCAGAGAGGTTAAGGATCCCGTGATGGTTAATTCTTGTGTTGCAAAACTCAATCAGGAACAGACTGGGGTTAACGTGAAAATGATTAGGCATTACATTTGGGACATGGGCTGGTTGTAGTTGTATTTGGATATACTTTTTATGGTTTGTGTCAGCGTATTTAGGGGCCAGACGAGTGTGGCTTGCCACAAGAGTATAATATGATGCAAGTAACTTTGGGCAATACCAGATTTTATGGTATTTTTTCAGGGTAAAAGGTAAATAAACATTAGTATCTAAAATGAGTGGAATTTATTTTCACACCGAACGTCAGTCTTCTTCACTCAAGACAGGGAAAGCCTCATTACAGACAACAACACAGAAACAGCTGCAGCCTCAGGGGAAGTAGAGTAGGGGTCCCAAGAAGAGCCTCAGAGCACCCTCTACTGTCTGGAGAAACTTGTCCCATTATCACAGCATCCTTTGTCTCTCAGCCTCACCTTGTTGTGTATGACCACCACGTTGTGGCTGTCTGCACTTAGCCAGGTGTCCATTGCCTTGCAGATGCTGCAGATTTTGTCCAGAGCTGGAGCATGGTGGTCAGGCCAGCCAAAGTCCAACACCTGGGAGAGAAGGAGAGGCCGATTCATTAGAGACTGGTGGTCATTGGGAGGAGAGGAAAAGGCTGATCCCATTCACTGTTCTTACAAAAAGTAATGTACTTCTAATTTGTATATATAGCAAAGTTGCACAAGTAACAGGAGAGCTTGTCCAATAACTAGACATTTTAACCATGTATTTTTACTTTAAAAATGTCCTAATGATAATGTTTTTATTGCATTTTACCCCAAACCATTGTCTTTCTCTAAACTTAACAATGTGTTTGTTGTGGCTAAACCTAACCAAACATTAACCACAGCATTATCATATCATAGAACATCATCATAATATAGATAATTAACAGTCATACAGACACTAAAAGGCACCTTGTAAGTTGGTAGCAACCACTATAGTAACAATAGAAACTTTAAAATTGTATTGGAATAATGAACAATCTAAAGCACAATTCACAATTAAAATGTTATCAAAATACATTTTAATGCACGTGTTGCTGGATATTTGTAGGATTATGCATGAAAAACTGTGCAGAACTCTTCATAGGATATCATACTGCTTCATGCGAATATGCTGAAAAAAAATCAAAAATTACCTTTGGATTGAGTTGGCTGATGTCATAACGCTTCTCACTGAGATTGAAGAGCTGAGGAGGAAATTACAATATACATTATATATATATATATATATATATATATATATATATATCGATTGTCAGTCGATTGAAAAAAATAATCAAATTAATTACAGGATTTTGTAATTTTAATTGTCATATCTGCTAAAGGTCTCCTGATAAAGAATTTGAATTATAGGATACGAAAAATTGCAGTGCATGACTAATCAATTGAATACAGTAAGAAGAGAAGATTTGAAATCCATTTTTTTATTGGTGAACTGTGTTTCATGAATGAAATCCATAAGTAAAGGTCCAGCACATTAAACCAGTTAGGCCAGGTGCATTATTCAGAAATGTAAAACAAATACAGTAATACAGTTAAATAAATAAAATTCTGGAATCAAATAAAGCTGTCTCAAATAGGCACTTAAGCTCAATATAGCAATTCAAAAATGAACAATAGATGTATATCACGCCTCTAAATGAGGCAAAATGAACAACAAGACGCCAACAGGCATCATTTCTTTAGGCCTTTCACTGAGGCCACATCTGCTGCTGACACAGCAGGTAAGTCAGGAGAACATGACATAGTTTACCAGAGGTTAACAAACATCAGAGGAACAACTGAAAATGCTTCGCATTTAAATGGTACGTAAGGCTGGAGTTGCTCCGGTGGTCAGAGAACTCCTTTTTGTTGTTATTTATTGTCCCGTCTCTGTTCTTTTCGTAAATAAACTTGTCGTTCAGTGACTGAAGACGCACTTGCCTCATCCTCCTGAGTCTGCTCCATGTCTGTTGTTAATTTGCTGGCGCAGGTGACGTAGCATGGCCGAGAAGACTACAGGTCCTCAATGGGCCAAAATTCAAATGTGCATGCATTGGCTCGCCACCATTGATACTGCGTTAAATTTTTTTACGTGTTAAATTGCGGCATAATTAATTAATCAAATGAACGTGTTAAAATGACAGCATTTTATATATAATAAATTAGTTAACTATTGATATGCTGTAATTACTCCTGTAATAACAAAAGTCAACTTAGTGTATAGAAATTTACAGATCAAACAAGCTCACTGTTTAATCATTCCTTACATTTTTGCTCTTGTGCTTTTTGTTTAGGAAATAAGACTTTTTATCTATGGGGGGCATTAATGAAGGTCACTTGCTGTCATTGTCATTTGCTAAAAGTGTTCCACAGGGATCTACTTTGGACAATGTACTATTCCTATTTATGTACATAATTTTGTTTATCACATACACAGGACAGTAGGTGCTGAGGCCACCTAAAACTGCAGCAAAGTTCTCTACTCTTAAAGTTTTAAAGTTTAGTTACAGAGGGAACAGTAGGAAATAGTATCATATGTATAGAGATACTAATGTTACATAATCTGTCTGTTGTGTGTGTGTGTGTGTGTGTGTGTGTGTGTGTGTGTGTGTGTGTGTGTGTGTGTGTGTGTGTGTGTGTGTGTGTGTGTGTGTGTGTGTGTGTGTGTGTGTGTGTGTGTGTGTGTGTCGACCTGTGGTTAGATCTGTGGGGTATCAGCTGATGATCGGCTGATCTTGGCAGCTCTAATGACCTTATGTTCCTGCCCGAACATACTGTACACTATTTGGTTCATTTATTTTGGAAGATAATTGCTATAATCCCAATAGAGTCATCTACATGTTCACAGAGAACTGTACCAGGTAGTTGTGGCCATGTTTGGAGCGCAGCATGGAAGCGACCTCCCGCAGGTTGGCAGCATAGCTCTGCTCCTCCACACTGCTGGGGAAGGAGACAGAGATGATTCTCTCTGTGATGTAGATCAGGTCCAACTCATAATTCTCGTCCAGAGCCTGTAGCAGACTAACACTCCTGTCAGAGAAACAAAGACATGTGACAATTTAAGTATCTACATTGTGCAAAAACCCAAATCTATGTGGATAACTACAATAGCTGTTAGAAAGAATTTAATTCCCAGAAGTAATGTAGCACATTGTCTGTTTGTGTTTTTAGTAGCATGAAAAATTTACTCAAAAGAGAAAATCTCTCCCTAAAAAGATTTTGTCATTTATCATCTTATTTCCTCTGAACAATGTCACTTTATGAACTTGGAATGTGTGTAACACAGCTGCCTTTTTGCATATATGCAGAACAACATAGAACCATTGAGAGAGACACACATCAAACTGTACTTTCTAGAAGTCCAGAGAGACGATTTTTAGTTCTTCAAACCACAAATATATCTTGTTAGGGATATCACAGCTTCAAATAAAACCCAGGAAAATATTTAGACTTTTATTATATGAGTGTCCTACTCGAATATAATGTAAATGTGGCATTTTTCTGATTGTTCATCGGGTAATCTGGACTTTACCCCCACTGTCTTTCCATCTAAAATGCTATGAAAATATAATTATTATTTCAGGGCCAAAGTAGTGATTGATTATTGCATCTGTAAACTTTGCTACACTAAAATTCCTGAATGTCTGAAATGCAGAAAATACACTTCTGTTTCAGCTGAACACACAACATAACACTCTTCTTCAAGTCTGCTAGGACAAATGTCCTAATATGGAAAGGCAACATACCACATAAATACCATATTGGCAATGACATCATTCAATCCCAGCGGGGCTCAACTTTGCCTCCAAAAATGAAATCCCTCCCCACTGCATTAAACACATGTTGTGTTGTTTCACTTTGGCTGTCTGAGCGGGAATACGTAGTGAGGACAAATTGATTAAGAACATAAACACGCTAGATTATGAAAATATTGCAGTTTACCAAGCAGCTACTGTATGTGTTTGCCTCATAGACAGAGCCGGATTTTATGGTCATTGGTGGGAAAAAGCATTTAGGTCGACATTCTCTAGTCTGTCTGAAGTCAAATAGGGTCAGAAAGTGAAGAAAAGAAAATAATGAAATGAGATGTAAGAAGTGTCCACCTACAAAAACTGAGCCACTTACTGTTGATTCATCTCTTTGTCTGTGGTGTGTTTTTCCAACACACTTCAAAAGATGAATGACTTTTGAAATAAACTATTCCTTCATGTGAATGAGTTATGCTTGTCTTTTTCAGGACTTGTTCATTTCAAAACGTCTACAGAAATAAGATGAAGAGGCGTCTAGACCCTTAGCACCAGACTGCAGCATATTTCCCACATTTGTCAGCTGTGAGTAGCCCCTGAGGAAATTGCTCATACGTCTGGGTGAGAAGATCACCCCAGCTTTACTATACAAATACTGCAACCTGCCCTGTACAGTACATCTGGAGCCACTCAAAACATGCTTACTGGAACTTATTCATCACTATAGATGAGAAATTGATATGTCACACATGTTCTCTCTCATGTGCTGCCTCAAACATCTTTCTGAGGATTCTGTCTTTATGTTTGTGATTTTCCAACTTAATTTTATTATTAATTTTATTATTAAGTTTGCACTTCTCTCCATCTTTGTGGCCTTTCCCATGTTTCTTTTTATTTGTTTGTCCCGCCTGTTCCTCTATCTGCTTTGCTCTTTCTGTCTCCTTCTGTCTCTGCATATGTATATCTGTCATCCCAGTCAGGACCAATACAGGCCTGTGGTTTGGTCCTATTCCAGGTCTACCAGCATGCACTGCCCTGCTGGGCTCCAGTCTGCATTTAATCAGCTGAAAATATAAAACAATTGCTCTTTTTCTGTGTTATTGCATTTCCAAATGAAACAACCACATTGGTCATTTGACCATGTGCTCTAGAACATTTTCAAATTAGGTCCTTCTCTAAGCATTAATCTGCAAGACATCATTGTTTGTCAAAAAAATGATAATTATAGTGTGACAACACTGGTCTACCTGGGTTTAAGTCATGTTTAGACCTGATAATCCCTCTCATTTGTCAGCTGGTTCAGTTTGCATTCAAAGGCCAAACTCAAATGGACAAAAGCAACTATATAATGTGCATTTGCTGTTTGTTCATACTGCTCTGTGCCAACAAATCCCTCCAAATTTTTTTATGTAATGTCAGCCTACCCTACCTCTTGGAGCATTGTCTGCCTATTTTCATGTTAGTCTTGATGTGGATTGAATATCAGCAGACTTTAACAGATCGTAATTATGAACATCTGGCAAGACTGCAGGTATCATTTTGCATGTTTGCATATTGCATATTTCTTCTTCTTGTTCTATGGCCATTAGCATGGTGCATAAGCTGCACCACTTCAGGAACCCTAAAGCACAGGATTCTGATTAATGTGGTAGGGATTCACACTAGAAATAATCCAAACCAGAGTTTACTTAAAAGCAGTCTGAGCCACCTCTACAGTCTATATCTCAGTCGATTCTGGAAATGGGAAATGAACAAAAGTTTTAACCAGCTACCCAACTGCCACCTCCAAATATGATAATATGTCACCTTATATAGATATCATCAGAGCTCCAGGTCATAATTACGATGGCTGCTACATGTCATCTGTCACTCAGACATGACAATAGGTCATTTTTGGTGACTGACTTTGCAACCTATGGCATTGTAATGTAATGGTTTTGACAATCTCTACTATCTCCACATACTCGCTTCCATTGCTGCAGTGATCTCCTTTGTGCATTTGGACAAACATCAACTGTACATACATAAATACATACAATGTGATTTCTAAATTCCTCAGGCTGGATATGCACAGTGTGGAGTTAAAGGCAGTAACATGGCTCTGTGCCCATGAGCACTACAAATTACAAATTACAGTTCTTCATTTAAGGGAGGCCTCTGCAAGAATGAAATAAAAGGTTGCCACTTTGTAACAAAATTATCCTTTGAACGCCTCAAAGAAAATTTAACTTTCTCAAGCTTAAAAAAGAACATAACATCTGGGAGCCATGTGGGTGTAGACAGAGGCTGTGAGGATTTCCACTCAAGAAGAATTCTGTGACAGACTAATAAGGTTGTGAAAGTGATAATGTCTGCTTTTTTAATGAGGACAAATCTATGAGGACACTGCAGGACAGCAGATTCATACCAAGAACTTCATCTGTGAACAATGAATGTTTTCTCAGGAAACCAGAAACATTAGCCTGTAAAAAAAAATCTTGAGCGATATTTCCTAGTAATGAAAGTGAACAACAAGGGCTTCTGTCTCTTCTTTCTATTTTTGATCCCTGTTGCTGATACTTCAACTGATTAGATTACATTTACAATCAACTTAATGTTATTTGTCAATTTGGACCCAGTGGAAAAGGTTAACCCAACATTTTTTTCTTAAAGCTGCAAAAACCACCTGTGTTAACAATGGACCACCCCTCCTGGAGCTGCCACCTTACCGGGATCACTGGAACACGTAGGTGTTCCAGTGATCCCAGGAGCTATGTTGTCAGGGGCCTACTCCCCTGGTAGAGTCAACAATGGCAGTGAGGTCATAGGTAAGGGACCAGATAAAGTGAAGCTCAAAACCCCCTGATGGTGAGAAACAATTTGGGATCCCAGTTTCCCGGACGTGGGTCACTGGGTCACCAAGGCTCCCCCTGGAGCCTTTCTGGTTGTGTTGTTGGACTTGCAATCAGTCACATGTCTTGGATGCTCAGGGGAAAAGAGGGGCAAAGCTGTCAACTGATCACCACCTGGTGGTGAGTTGGCTCTGATGATGGGGAAGGATGTCATCCAAAACATTCTGTTAGGGTTTGCTGGGAACATCTGGCTGAATCTCCTGGCAGAAGGAGCTTCAAATCACACTTCCAGGAGAGCTTCACCCAAGTCTCGCAGGAAACTGGGGACATTTGGTCCGAGTGGACCTTGTTCCATGCCTCCATTGTTGAGGTGGCTGGCCATAGCTGTGGCTGTAATTTAGTCTGTGCCTGTTGTGGCGACAGCCCCCATACCCACTGGTGGACACCGGCAGTAAGGGATGCCTTCAAGCTGAAGAAGGAGTCCTACAGGACCTATTTTGTCTGTGGCACTCCGAAACAGCTGACAGGTTGAGGAGCTGCGGTTCAGTGGCCTCTTTTTGTGGACAATCTGGTCCTATTGGCTTCATCTAACCATGACTTTCAGCTTTCAGTTTTCAGAAAAAAGTAATGATAAACCCACTGCCACGATGCCCGCTTACATTTGATGGGTGGCCAGACACAGACAGATTTTAAAAAATGAGTGACGCTCGGTTAAGTGAGATACGTTTTGAAGCCTGCTACTTTAGTTTCCTGTTTGTTTGAAGTCTGTTTATCATGTTCAATCCTGGGATAATCCAGATATGGATATATGTAAAAAGTATTTTACACTTCTCCTGGGTTTTATTTGACATTCCAATTTGGTCAAATATACAATGTAAATTTTATATTGTTTTGTTTTCAACTCTCTGATTTGCTGTAGGAGAATGGAGTTCAACATGAACTGTTGTGGGGTCACGTTTTAAACATTAATTACTCGACTGACAACATCTGCGAGTCCCTGTAGAAGGGGGTGAGAGAAGTTGAAACCAGATATCTTTGTGTCCAACAAAACAGTTTGAGGCCCAGTTCAAATGCAGGACATCACTTCACTAATTCCCTTGGCAAAATCAAAATATATCATATCACATCAAAACTAATCCATTTCAAATGCTTCATACTTCAAGCCGAAAGGGATGGAGAATGTATAAAATTGTGGTTTATGTTTCATTATCTTTGTGTTTTTGAAAAAAAAAACTGTGAGATTAGTTTCTAAAATATGTCAACAAATACAAGTTTAATAAGCCAAGTTAAGCCTTTTAAGGGAAGAGAAGACCTCCTACCTCGATGGTCTGCGCCGTGACTCCATGCTCTTTGAGGATTTTGTTGAGCCCTGAAAAACACAACAAACAATATTTATTATTGTTCTAGGCATTTAAATAACGTTTATTGACAGCAATACAAATGGGAAATACAGTGAAAAGGGTATCAAATAATACTTTGTGTTCATCTTTGGGTTTTGTGGTTTATTGTGACTTTAATATATCGTAGTTCATCATGCCACTAATGGTTCTACGAAATGGACAAAACCTAATTTCACTATGAGTTCACCTGCTAGGATCTGCGATTTAATAATTGAAAACATTTGAAATTTGAAATCTAGCAAAAGAAAATGTAAAAAGTGTGTTTTCATCAGCTGGTTTGGAGCAATAGACTAGATGGAAACTTGCAAAGGATAATTTCAACAAGTTGGTTACACATGGCTGTAATATAAGAAAAGGAAGCTGTGACTCCTGAAGCAAAATGAGAGAAACATGGAGAGATCTTCCGAAATTAGTTTCAATTGGACAAATTGTAATTGTTTCAATTAATTAATTAATTAATTAAATTATTATGGGGTTATCCGGAAAATCTATGAGGGAAAACAGTGGAATCAGATTCAAAATCCAAAATCCACCTCAACCGGAGGAAAAACATTATTGAAGACATTTTGGGGAATTTTGCCATTTCCATCAAACCTTTCTAAAGTCAGTCAGTCAATTTCTGTACCTGCTTATTCCTCACTTGGGTCTGCTGCAGCCAATCCCAGTGTACAGACAAGAGGCAGGGATACAGCCCAGACAGGCGGTCAGCCTATCATGGGGCAAATATTCACTCACACCTATGGGAAATTTAGAGTCTCCACAAACCTAAGTATGTTCTTGGACTGTGGGAGGAAACTGCACAACTCCACACATAAAGGTCCCAGCTCAAGGCTGTGCAACATTCTTGCTGTGAGGCAACAGCGCTACCCACTATACCACCTTGTCGCTCCTTTCTAAAGTGATACCTCCAAATGCATTAAAATAAGTTGATGGAAATATAAGTAATTATGATAAAATGGTTTTAAATTCCTTTGTGTGAATACACACAGTAGTTTGATTGACATGTTCTACCTAACTGAGCAACTGAATATTCAACACAGTAATACTCACTATGAATGAAATGATCCTGAATAAGGTTACAAACAATCTCTGCATATGTGATGTAATATAATAGATAAAATACATTAGGTTTCATTTGAAAATGTACCTAAAAAAACATGTCCACATTCTGATTATTACTCTCCTTTACATCTTAAGGCCATTTAGACACTACATGCCAAGTGTGTATATGGACCATGTGATAGAATTTCCTGAATGATGCTGTGCAGCACCATGAGGATCAGAATGTCACATGGCACCACCTCACAACACAGAGCAGAGAGGCCTTGCAGAGGAAGTGTGGCTGAAGGTGATTGACTGTGTTTGGCTCCACTATGCCTGGCATGCCTGCCCCCCCACCTCCAACCAGCTCGAGCAGGGGGTCAAGGGTCATGTGGACTTGTTCACTCCCCTGTGGTGTTTGGGTCACATGTACACAGGAGGGGCTGTTATCCATCATCATCCATTAGATCAGACTGGCTGGCTAACCACCGGTGTCAAGAGCACCATTTTCCGACCATGGATGAGTTTCAGCCTGTTCCAATCTCCCAACAGCTGACTGTCTGTCAGTGTGCACATCTAGTGGATTTAAACAGTGTTCATTGAGCAGTTCATTAAGTCCCTTTGTTGGGATATCTGTTGTAGGTTCACAATTTAAAATGTGCAAATAGTTTGTATGCATTTTGTTATGAATATTTTACAGCACATTGCAGGGAATAAAATTTTTAAAAAAGTCACCTATAAATAATTGGGATTAATTAAAGAACCTTTTTTTAATCATGTTAAGAGCCATTCATGTATCTAGCTAGTTAGGAACCTTTTTCATTAAAGTAAGCAACCTTAGTGTTTTCAACCATGCACACTGATCCAAATGGATAGTTTCAGATCAGAAATGCTTTAGTTAAAACGTGATATGTTGTGTGGAGTTTGTTCAGAAGCATAGCCTGAGCAAAGTGCTGCCTGAGAAGAAAAGGCAAGTTCTGGGACACAGATGGAGCAGAAAATTGGTCTTGTTTTGGAAAGATGATGGCTTAATTGTTTATTGGTAAGGCAGCAGAACTTGCAGAAATGAAAACACAAGGCTAGGCATGGGTGCGTAGCTTTTGAAAGTCCATTTAAAGTATCATATGCCTCCTACTACAAACAATATCACTCCAGTGTTTCCCACTGAATCAGATTTTATTTATGGTAGTGGCTGACTGGGTGGGCAGATGACTTGTTTACCAACTATATGATTTATGTTTACCAAGAATAAGAATTTGATTTTATTATTTTTTTTAATTCTGAAGATTGAAATCTATTATATTCTTGCTTTGATTTGGCTTTGACAGAATATTAAAAAAATCTGCAATGAAAGAAAAAGAAAGTAAAAAAGAAAACGTTCATGTTTTAAACAACCTTCGTGACCATACATGTATAGATTTCTGAGTTTACAAGGTGCACTTGAATGCACTATGAAGTTTCTCATTCTTACAGTCTATGGTTGGCATATTAAAAAGTGATGTAGAAGCACAAGCGATTACTCTGAGTGTTTATATTGCTAAATAGATGGGATGTGACATGCAGGTAAAAGCTCATAGAGAGAGCTCAGAGGACTGTTTGTGTGCATCAGGGGAAGAATGAGTCACGATGCAGGTGTGTCTGTGTGAGAACACAACAGCAGGGTGCACAGCTCTAAAAATAGAAAATCACTTTGTGGCGAGCGATGTTGATATTGTGTGCCACCACGAATGAATGAATGTGTACTACGCCCAATAGATAGAATAAATATAACAATTACAGTATGAAGACATGTGTTTATGAATGAATATGAATTAGTCCTCTGACAGAATGGTGAATGGAAACTAAGGCAGGTAGATGCAGAAGAAGCAATTCAGCTACTTTGTAGAAAAAGAACAAAAAAAATAGTGCTGCAAAGTAATAGAGAAACTTCTGTACAACTTGACAAAAAGATAAATACACAGGACAAACAGCTCATAGTTAACACATATACAGAAGATCTAACTGTAGTGCGTCCTATCTGTATGTTCTGAGGATATGAAGACAGTCTCACTTTGTCAAGAAGAAAGTTATTTAAGCTTGATGCTTGACTTTTACTTGACCCCCTGGAATCAGACCTCAGTGATTGGTAGAAAAGTGGTCTGCATTCTATCAGTTTGACTATCCATTGTGTGGATTTGTTCATGATCTTGCAAATATGAATCTTGCAAATCGAATTTGCGTTAAGTTGCAAAGTCAGGCAGTCTTCTCTATAAAGCCAGTTTATTTCTATGCACGCCCTTTTTTTTCTCCATCTTACTGGAGTGACACAAAGCAAACCCCCCCCCCCCACACACACACACACACACACACACACACACACACACACACACACACACACACACTCTCTCTCTTTTCTTTGGCTTAAATGTTTCAGTATGTTGCGAGGGGCTGTAAAGTGCAGAGAGTCACCAGAAGAGGACAGAGATTAATGAGCGAGAAAGCGAGGGTTCCGACACAGGCACAGACCATGAAGAGGGTTAAGAGTGTTTGTGTTGAGTGGGTCTCTGAGACATATAGTGCATCAGAGAAAGAAAAGCCCAAAGTTGCCTTAAATGGACCAATGTGATTTTTGAGTGACAATGTACTCCACCACACATGACCCACTGCCACCGTTGAATCAGCATGCAAACAAAGAAATAGAGACGTCTAGATTAGAGACTGGGAGAGAGTTCTGAGAGTTCCCTGCAGCGACAGCAGGTAATTTATAGTTTTTGCTTCAAATTAGTCTGAATTGGTGTGCTGAGAATTTTATCAGCCACAATATTTAAATGCAACCATCTGGGTAAATAAAAGCACTGCAATGAAAGCTAAAAATGACTTTCACTGTGGTCACACTGATGTTTAAATTAAAGATATTTATTCTCAAGAAGTCCATAAATTTAACAGTTTAATTTGTTAAGTAATTAAGCAGCAGCGGAACACATGAATACATGTATTATTTGTGTTCAATGTTTCCCAATTGCAGAAGTTCTGAAGCAAATTAATATTTCTATATAAGCTCCTGAAAAGCATACAATCCTGTTTCTCTCCTTTGAGTACTTGGATTGGGAAGGAGGGGGTGAGGTGAGGTAGTGGGTGAGGAGGAGGAGGAGGTAGGAACTGGAGTGGGGGGTCCTGCAAGCCTGTTTCCAGATGAAAACCATCTGGGAAGGTTGACTTTACAAGCAGGCCATACAAATTAACCATCTGAGAAAGAGCAAGGAAGCGAAGGAAGGAGGAGGGAGGGGAGGGGGGAAGGGCGAAGGACGTCGGGAGCTGGTAAAAGTCTGCGAAAGATACGTAAGAAACTCTTCTATCACAAAGAAGATGTACAGAGGGAGGGAAACAAGCCCTGAAGAACTGAAAAAAGTAGATCCATGTTGACTACTATCCAGGTGACCCTCCAGTTGTAAACACTAAAATCCATCCGAAAAAAAGAAAAATAATCCAACTATTCTGCCATCCATCACATCCTACCTTCCTGAAAAGGTAGCCTGTACTCCATCGCCATGCCCCCCTCAGAGAGGAGAGCCGCCTTCTCAAAGACCCTCCTCGATCCATCTCCGGAGAGTTTCTCTCTGTCTCTCACTCCGTTTTGTCCGGCAGTGAAGTTCCCTCTGAGAAACCTCTCCCTGCTCTCTGACAGCGAAGGAGGAAACGGGGGAAGAATAAGAAGCAGGAGGAGGAAAAACAAAACCAAGCGCTCTATTTTGGGCGGTTGCCTGCAGTGGACCACTGCATGCTCCAGCTCAGACTCCTCCACAGCGCTTCTTGTCTCGTCCTTCTGTCCACTCTGTGTTCTCCTTTCCCTCTCTTCTCCCTTTCTGTATTTCCCTCCCTGTGTGCGTGTGTGTGTACTGGCCACCCTCCCCCTCCCACTCGGCCTCCCATCACGTTATCTCTCCCCACATATTCAACTTTTCCCCGACTCCCTCCCCCTTTCTCATCTCTGTATGGATCTAAATTGCAAGTGCAAACCCATTCTGTGTGTTTAGGTAAACTTGCAGGGGTTTGGTGCATGTTTGTACACATAAACATGCATCAACACAAGTCAGCTGACTGTTGCTTGTCGCCACTCCTCTGCCTTAACTCATCTTGGTTCAAATTGTGTATCTGCTTCTGTGTATTCGTCCATGAAATCAAATTTTCACGAAGATTCATGAAGATAGTTGCGTCACTTGCACAGGGGATTTCACAAATAACCCTTCCCTTAAAGACTTAATAATACTGTATAATCCAACTATTAAGTATTCAGAACATCCTCTTGTGTTCTGTAATGTTCTCAGCTTTCTGTCACAAAGTACATTTACTCAAATGCTTGCTATAATTAGGTAAAATTTGTAGGTACTTGTACTTTACCAGAGTATTTCCATTTTATGCTACTTCCTACTTCCACTCCACAGGGAGAATATTATACTTTCTACTTCACTCCATTGCATTTGCCAGCTGTAGTTACATTTTAAAAAAATATTATATATATGTTTGATATAATATATATTATATATTATATCAAACATTAATAATATTTGATTAGATTGTATACAAAATGTGTACTTTAAGTAATTTTAGCTGATAGTACTTCTGTAATTTTACTTAAATAACCTAAATTCTGGCCTTTTACTTGTAATGGAGTGTTTTATTACATCTGTCTGATCTTCGCAACAAATGTTCATCCAATTGACTTCACAACTGGTGGGTGTATTGCTGAGACCTAAAAGAAGTGCAGTGTCCAGTGTGGAGTTGTTTGGATGAGCGGTCCTTCAGATATCAGACCAGCAGCAATACTGGAAACCAGCCAGTCATCCCATTCTGAACATGCTTGTTCTGACCGTTCACCGCATTATCATCAAAATAACTTTTTAAGGTACTCATATGCTGCTCCTTCGCTGAACTGCAGCACCTACATTTTACATCTGGGTAAAAACTAAAGGGTAAAAACTGGGTAAAAACTTAATAGAGGTCAACAAAGCAAAGATAAACTGATCCAGTGAACTGAGAGAGACTCATGTAGTCATGAGACAAATCCTTTCGATGCTCGGAGGCAATGAGCCACGGCCAAACCTCTCCCAGACGTCACAGAGTTACCGCACAGTAGCAGCTGCACACGCACACACACAGATACACTCATGCATACAAAATCGAACACTATGTATCGATGCACGCGTGTGTGTGAGTGCAGCTGCCACTTTTTGGCCATGGATATCCACTCTAACGCAAGAAAACTGCACAGACATACGATCATGCAGTATGAGTGGAACCCAACCTCCTTTAGTCACACAGCTATAATGAGAGCAGCAGCCTATAATGAGGCTCTGACCCTCAGTTAAGGTGCAGACAAATTATGACCTAAGAGGTAAAACTCATGAGCTGTGCCCGTACTCATAGAGCTCTTGCATAAAGGTGAGGTGCACAAGTTCTCTGTACACCAAGGAATTACACTGCAGAAGAAAGAGGAATAACAAAAGAAATGCCAAAGAAAGCCGCCCCACACATACACACTCGCACACACACTGGTGCGTGTGTTTATATTTGTCATTGTGGAGAAAGTGGGCACTCGCTTTGGGTGGTAACTCTAAATCAGTTACTTGATCCTTCCTTTCCCAGACAAAATACAACTCACAGGAAGTTATGTCATAGTGAAGCAGTGCCCACTGAGTCTAAAGCAAACATGTATACTCTTGTTTTGTTTGTGAACAAAGACATCACAGAGAGAAGTTGAGTGTTGGTCTTTGATGTGAAAAAGTTTAAAAATCACCATTGTAAAAAATATTGCAACAGCAAATATGTTTAACTAAACATAGACTGCTGACTGAATTATGTTTTTTTATCGCAAGAATATAAGAAAATGTTAATTAAGGTAGAGTCCATGATTCAGGAGAATATCGAACAATATTGATATTTGATCAAAACACCAATGCAAATACATACCTACCTACTGAGAGATCAGGCTACACGCCTCTACTACAGTGCAGACACTTCCTGGATGCATCTGACTGGATAAACACTTTCACTTGTTGGGCCGGGCACCATCTTCTCTGGTGACTTTCTAGTTCACAGAAATTTGTTTCTGAAAACCTTTTACGTGAAAAATAATTCATGCAGTTGCTGACTGTGTCTTTATTTTAGATTGACGATGGCTAGATTCAAAGTTTGGATGCCAATTCTAGAGTGAAATGTTCAGAAAAAACATACCTTTTTTCCTCATCAAAATATACAATCTTTGAGAATGATATCTGAGAGATATTAGGGAGAAACTACAGGCTCATTAAACGTTGTATGGTGATGTTTAGGTACTGGCAGCACTTGGTTGGGAAAGATTGTGGTATTGGTTTGTTCTTGGTTAGTTTGTGAAATTTGAGTTTAAAAATAACTACTTGTATTTATTTAAAACTTTCCAAAAACTTTGATAATAAACTTGTTGAGCTCAGCTGACCCTGACCTTTTGACCAAACTGCACACCAGCATGCATGGCAGGATGCATGAGTTGAAATCTTTGCATTATGCTATGTTGCCCTGACTGATTCCCCTTGTCACGAATCAGCAGCTAATCAGTGTCTGATGTTCCTCTGAGAACAGTCATGGAAATAGGTCCAATCTGGGAACAGATCTGGCTTCATTCCCTGTTTGGCTTGTAAGAGGTCTTAAGTCATCTTGGAAAAAACATAGCGGTACTTTATGTTTGATGTGAACATTAGATGTGTGGTATTTTTGAACACTGCATGAAAAGGGCAGTAAATTGGATTTGGAATATGCCAAGGCCAGATCAAACCGCCAACAGCAAACAAAGAGCACTTCAGAGGGAAATAATGATTTGTAGACTCTATAATCTATCAAGTATACGGCTGAACTTGCTCTATAAGTATTAACTTTTCAGCTGTTTGAAGGTATATTTGCCACCTGGGAATCCTCTCTCCATTTTCACTACATCAAACACATGTAACAATGTTATGGAAATTCAATAACTAAGCAAAGAGATGACTGTACCTGGGGAAAAAAAAAACAGTGAGTAAAGGCGGGGAAAGTCATGCAATTTGAAACTCACCATGGTGTCTACATGTTTGAGAGGGAGGTCACTGCTCTGTGCCTGTTTAGAAAAGACAGGAGAGATGGGAAATGACATCAATACCTGACACAATTCATACCTCCACAACAACTCACAACTCACCACCAAATTATGTTATGTCATGTCCTGTCATCTATGACATTTAAGCTAATGTTACGTTAAAGATACACTCGGCACCATACTTTGCCCTAATCTGGCCAGATGTAGACTGGGGCTCCACCTTGAATGCGTGGGACCATCTATAATCCCTCTGCAAATATTTACACAGAGAGACAAGTCTGCTTCCATTAGCCAAGACCAGAGAGCCCATCCATGGAACTCTCTTTTTCAACGCCATATACAGTTATGAACAGAGAGGGAGAGGATCGAGCCAGAGGGGGAGAAAGAAAAGGAGTACAGGAAAAGGCAGAAAGAGAAAATGGGGAATGAAGAGCACTTGGAGGGACAGTTGCAATAGGCTGATGAACAGAGAGGGACCAGGAGAAACTAAAGCAGACAAGCGAGCAAAGGGACAAAGAGGGAGTGGCTATGAAGGTATGGAGGGAGGCTCAGGGACAGAAGAAGAAGAAAAACATCAAAACATCAACCCATGATATTATGAGCCTGTGTGGGTTTGGCTAAGCTTGGACTAACACAGACAGATGTTACCAACTAAATGAAGCATTAAACACCTGTCTAACCTGTGTCTAAATCATAGGTCACACATCTGAATGTAGCACAAATAACAAATGTATCCAAACAAGAGATGATGATGGAGTTAATTTTTTGTGATCTTTATTGGAAGAGACACAGCAAATGTTTTTTAACGTCAGACAATATTTTAAAGAGACAGTTGGATTGAGTAAATAAGACAATTTTTCTCCATCCAAATTTGTTTTATTTTCTGGGTCTGCGTCCAACGGTTACAAAAAAGAAAATGAAAGGGGTGAGAAGATAAAAGATAAGATATGATACAGCATATCATCTGGCACCAGAGGAAAGTATAATACTTATATCAGCCTGATATTCCATAAAACTACCTTAAAACCTTTATAAAACAACAACATTTAAACAGAAAAGATAAATTTACCCAGAACTTGCCTTTAATCTTATTTTGAAAAAATCATATTGTGAACCCAGTATTGTGAATTGTATTGTGAGTTGAGTATATCGGTATATCCCTACTATTTACACAGACATCCAGTAGACATGGAACAACATTTGCAATCATTTGGTTGATTTGTCCACCTGGGAAGTGAATATCTGGTTCTTCTGCAACTAAATACTCCACAATGTTCACTGCCTAGACTGTAATTTTGTCTGTCATACAGTTTTATATAGTTTTAGAGCTTTTTTCAAAGACGCCTTAGTTGAGCTGCAGTCAGGTAGTGATTCTCTTTAATATGAAACTCATTTCACATTAGTCATTTGAATAATACCAACAAATGGTTCAAAAAACACTAATTATAGTATTGTAGCTTGTAATATTTGAAGAACATGTTTACAGCACACTCACTTATATGCTGTTAATATATTGCTTGTAAATTCACAGTGGAAGCCTTCTTCTTGGTAGTGATCACTGGATGCTCCCACACACAGAGATGTGCAGTGACATCAACGATGCTCTGCTTCTGTGCCTCTGTATAAAGCTTCAGTAGAACATAAACAGTAAATGCAGAAGGGGAAATTATAGTCTGGCTGTGGAGGCCCCAGAATACAGAGTCTAAACGCCCAGACTAAAACCACTAACCAGGGAGGGAGCGAGAGACCATATAGCATCATTCAAACTACACCCCAAACTCCAGCTTCACTAACTTACAGCATTTAAAGGAGAAAATATTATCACTACGATGCTAAAGTAACATACTGTAGTTGGGGACCAGGTGGTGTATGTGTGTAACTGTGTGTGTGTGTGTGTGTGTGTGTGTGTGTGTGTGTGTGTGTGTGTGTGTGTGTGTGTGTGTGTGTGTGTGTGTCCGTGTGTATGCTTTGTGTTGTTATACATCCGACACGTGGAAGACAGAACCGAGTGGAATGAAGAAAAGGAAACACCAGACCGATGTTTGAGGCTCTAAAAGCAGAGTGTGGATTTGCACTGAGGCAAAGTTTGCAGCCGCAGGCATTTTCACACAAATAGAGCCATTGTGTGTATACCCAGAAAAATACACATAGACACAGTTCTCACAATGATCTATTCTAACATGTGTGTTTCCGTTTTGCACAATTGCAGCCAGATGACCGGTATGTGTGTATGTGTGTGAGTGTGTGTGTCTGTGTACGTGTGTGTGTGTGTGTGTGTGTGTGTGTGTCTTTATGTGTGTATTGTAGTGGCAAGTAATTCAGAAAGGATGAGAAAGCCTGGGAAGTTGTGTATCAGCAAAATATTACAGTTTTTTTCTTAGCCCTGTTCAAAGGAATCATTTGAAAAGGGAAATGTTCCAGGGAATTTGATGACATGAAACACTATACATAGATATATATATATATATATATATATATATATATATATATATATATATATATATATATATATATATATATATATATATAGCCTGTTTAAGTGTTTTTGTGGATATACCTAACAAACATATAAAAACACATATTGCTGTAGAGTACAAATTAATGTGTAACCTTGTAACTCCAAAATGGTGTAATGACAAGCACTTCCTGTCTAAACCACCCAGGTTGTCATTGACTCAAATGATTAAATCAAATAGTAGACAATCATCCACTCTAACCCAGAATTTGCTATGTCAAAAGTTCAAGTTCCCACTGTTCGAAATTAAAATGTGACAAAAAAAACAATCAATCCCCAACAATAAGCGAACAGATACAGGCAAACTAATGCCAAAACTTGCAGATAAATGAATTACTTCCACTGGATTCACTCACAGGCACAAAGTAAATCTTTCACTTCGAGTTCAGCTGTGGTGAATTTTGAAACACAAATTTGCGCCAGAGGCTAGAATAGAGGAAGCTTTTGTAGCATATTAGTAGTGTTGCAGCATCCAATTTGATCTAACCCTCCTCTTCCAGAGTATAAACCGCTCCAGCCATAGTTTCTAAACATTTGTGAAGCACGATATATCTTTTTAATAAACTGTGTGAAATTATTGTCATACATAGTTGTGGAAGCTTTCTTCCAGTATTTAGTAACATATAATAAAGAAAATATTAAGGCCATTCCATTTAGTGTAGTCGAGTCAATATCTCCCCTGAGCCAATAGCAGCAGGCTGACTCTTAATTAGTATCATTGGCAACATCTGAATTTACCTACTCTTTTACTAACTACCATAAATATACATAAACTATCCTTGTGAGTCGTCCTCATACCATATAAGCCATATTCTACAAAGAAAGTATTTGTGCGCCATTGTGTCAAACAATGCATTCTTAGTGCATGACAATTCTGCACATTTGCATTAGCAGAGAGATCTGTTTCTTATGCAGAATTGATGTTACAGATGCATAGCAGTTAAGATCATACTGTTTGTGTTCTGCATTTAAATGAAAATGGAAACCAATAGAAATATTTATCTACAGAAAAAATATATATAATCTGTCAATTTTAGCCTATTGATGGCATCAAAATGAGACTCTGGCAGACTATAATGTAGGGTAGTAAATAAAGATATTATTTCTGAGAGACAGTTATGAATCTCAGTTTTGTCAAGGATCCTGCAGCCCTCTGTCAGAACGATTTCAGAACATTATATTTAACAACTGAACAATTCCTCGCACTGTCTGCACTGGCGAATGTCAGTCACGCAATCACAGACCAGATCATAGCAGACGCTTCAAAATAATAAAAAAAAAAAACACTATTATGTGTCTTTACCCATGAATACAAAATATGCAAAAATAAAGAAGAGCTATGCAGTACCTGTGGAGAGGAAAACACAAATCTGTTCCTACTACGCACTAAATATTTTCCAATCATGCCTTTCTGAGTCCTTAGCACGTCCCTTGCTCAGAGCAATGCCATCATCTTGAGCCAAGTCAGCTGAGCATCATATTACATTTTGTTCTCATAAGAGAGGCTAAATACAGACTGTTTATATCTCCAAAAGCAAAATAGTAACAGACAAGTTGACAACAAGAATAGGTTCATCTCTACAATTCAGGATGAATCCATCTTGGTGGCCTGGCTTCTTTTTGGTTATTATTGATCAACACTAATGTTAACGAGAAGGGCACTTGAGGGGTGCAAATTTCTGTCCTTACTGGACCCTGATGTCCCGTAGCAGGACAGAGTTCTGTCAACTGCTCATTCAATTATTATCATTCCAGTCACCAGCAGGAGCCATTAAAAGCCACTAAAATGATCATCAGGCAAACATCATATGTGGGACCTGGCCAAAATTTAATGGGTTTGTCTTTGGCCAACTGTACATCCTACCACCAAGTTTCAACAAAATCGGCCTAGTAGTTTTTCCATAATCCTTTTCAAAGTTAAACAGACAAATGGCAGTGGAAACAATACAGCCTCAGGAAGGCAAAGATTACTTCAACAGCTGCATATTGACAACATCCTTGCAGCCCTTTGCTGTTGTTTCACTGAGAGTGAGAAGAAGAAAAAATAAATTAAAAAACCTGAGCAAAATAATTGCTGCAAAATGTTGTAAAATTCTGATTATTTTTTTGCTAAATCACATTATTTCCTTGCAGGTCACAACTGACCACACCTTAAATATTGGTAATGATCAATCATTACAGTACAGGAGAACTATGCTCCCACTTCAGTAAGTACAGCAGCAAAATCTTTATTTGACCTGGTGCCCTTTTTAAATCCCAAGAGCTGTGATACTAATCGAAATGGACATAAGGGTAGTAGTAAGTGAGAGAAACAGAACTAAAAGAAAGAAAAAACTGTTACCTCTACGTTTGTCAAAAAGTAAAGGGAGGTATGAAGAGAAAATATCTTCATTCTCTTCATAAAAGATGCAGTTTTCTTCAAGCATAAATGACCAACAGCTGGCAGACAGATGTTTGAATCTCCCAGTTAAACATCCAGAATATGATAGACCCCCACAGGAAGAAAAAAACACTTTATATTTTTCAAACATTTATTTTTTACTTAACTTCTTGTGGATTTATGTAAAAGTTATACAAATACAAAACAAAATAAGTCCTCTTTCTAGAACTGCTATTAATTGATTAGACAATCTACAGAAAATGAAACTGCAACTAAAGTAATACAAAAAAATAAAAAAAAAACAGTAAAAATGTAAAATTAAGTTGGTTTATTGTTTTTCCGGTGCCTGTTTATCTGATTATCTTGACTGCTTGTGCTTCTTGTGACTTCTTTTTAGAAAATATCACCAGCATTCCCAGATTTAAGCAATTAACTTTGTGAGTAAAATGTTATTATTACCAAAGGGCATGATGGCCAAATCTACAAAAATAAGACTAAGTTGTATAAAACTTGAATTTCCCCTTTAATTCTCTTTTTGGCTGCACATCAGGATTCCCTACCAGAGTACAATACAAAGATTATTCACAGACAGGCACTAATTACCTGCAACAGGACTGAGTTGTTTGAATGAAAACTGTCACGCCAAGCCAAGGATGATGAGAGACCATGGACATGAGCATAGTGGCTTCTTTGACCAGTTTACCAAATTATAGCCCACTCCACTTTAGGAAAGCAGAGGTAGCTAACATGCTGGGAGTTTCCCCCCTGAGCGGTGGGAATAAACGTAGCCCAGAGCAGAGCCGCTAGGGAAATGACCCAGGGCTAAATATACAAATGTTCATCTTTAGAGCTCGAGACACAACCCATTTAGCCCGGCCCAGCCAGCCCAGTGCGGACAGCAGCGTGGTTAAAATCACTGCTTTGGTGTGTGCATGTGGGTGTGAGACAGGCAGCGAGGGACAGTATTACTCCCTGAAAGGAAACAGACAGTATTCATTGTGAGTGTTGGAAGGTTCCAGTGTTTACATTCAGTTAGTGAGCTGAACATGCAAAATCTGATTCTGTGTGCAAGTGCGAAACTGAAAGAAAAGTTGCATTTTTGGTTTTGGTTTTGAAATCTAATATGACTTTATACTTTTTAATCCACTATATTTATTTGATAGGTTTATTTATATTTCAGATGAAGACTTTAAAACATACAATGATTTTTATTTATTTGTACTATAAATAAATTGTTGCTCTTTTCTTCTTATAATTACTATACACTTTGTGCGAAAGGTGCCAAATATTATGATGCAGTACTATTACTATTAAACTACCTTAAGTATCTCAAATTAGCTGCACATTGATAAACTAAAACAATAAAATGCTCTCACAGGTATGTAGTGATTATAAATAGTCATATACCATAATGATATTACACCAGCTGCTTAATAATACTTCTATTTTTACTGATAATACTTCTGTACTTTTACTTAACATTTTCAATTGACAAACATTTTGCTTGTTATTTTTTTGATGACAGTTTTCCTACTTTTCTTCAACTAACGGATCTGAGTACTCCTTCTACTCTGCTGTAGTTGTAGTTTTTTTTTTTTTTTTTTTTTTTTATGTCTGTGTCTGTATGCATGTGCAGTTGAGTCAGATGAATGGTGTGTGCGAGGGCCCCTCCCTCTTTCTCTTTGTATGGCCTCATACACTTTTAAAACAATTGCTTCCTTTGAAAACTAAAAAGAAAACACACATACCATCTGCACTGGCAACAGTGTCGCTACACACCAGCTCTACTCCCATGTTTACACTGCATTTTGGACACTATCCTGCATTGAAAGCTTAGACATGCCTCGATGTGCTGCTTATGTTTCAACTAAGCTGCTGGAAACTTTGTTTTGATGGGATGACAAATTACACACCATTCCTCCTCATTCCAGCATCAATGAAATTGTTTACATTTTCAAATTAAAATTCCAGCTCAGAAAGAAAATATAGTTATTGTCTGAAATGTTCATTTGTTTGAAAATACTTCTCTCTGCTCGCCTAAATAAACTTACACTGTGTGTGTGTCAAACACTACCCATCACTATGGGCATCACTGACAGATATGACTCATAACACCTGGAACGGTTCTAAGCTGACATGTCCACTGCTGCCTTCTAGTGGGATTCAGTGCAGACTGCAGGCCTGCTCCACAGCACTGGATGTAGTAACTATGGTTCACCTGATGCATCAGTCTTGCTTCAGCCATTTGAACTCTCAGCTGCTGAAAACAACAACTCCTTTGTCCTTCAGTAAGAAAACTCCAGCTGCCTTTAGGAAGTGGGTGAAATCTACCAAAGTGTTTATTTGCCTTCAAAGCAAAAGCACAGCTGGCGAAAGCCTCAACAAATGTTTTCCCCTCTAGTAGCTGCCTAAAAAGGCAATGTTGCTTCACCAGAGCCGGAGCCTCCTCTGAGCCAATTCCTGTCGGGTTTAATAACAGGTGCCAAGTGTACAGTAATGTTGGAAATGTGAAGGTTAAAAACTACAGTAGAGGACAAATGGAATGTTTTCCATCACCTGTTAGCACATAAATCATGAAAACATTCCTACTTTGTTCTCTCTCATGCAGAAAAAGTAATTTGATTTACACATTTTTCTCTATGAGGAGAATTACATCACTTCATAGGGCTGCTGGGCAAAGAGATGAAACCAACATTACCATGTTATTACATGCTCTCATATCTTATACTGTAAATTACCAAACAATAGCTGAGTTTCGATTAATGACTAGGTAAATGCTAGGTGGAGGTGTATATTTTCATAAATAACCACTATTTCCAAATAAACTGAGCCTAATTTAAAAAAAGCAAGGGAGAAGATGCAACCACTGAAGCTGCCCGTTTTTCTCCTTCACTGTTTTTTCTGCAAACACCTTGGTCCTGTACATATCTTTGTTGTGCTCAAATGACTTTAATGTACACCCTCTTGGGTAATGGCTCATCATGGCTCCAGTGCGGTGAAAAAATAAAAGGTACAACATGAAATTTAAACTTTCTGTCATAAAATATACAAAAGGAAAGTTGGGAGAAAAACCTGCGAGACCTTTAACTACAGTTCTGAAATATGACCTTTGAAAAGTTATATGGTAGTCATACTGGTTTAATAAAAGAATTTGAATAAATTATCATATTTTTCCAGTTTGAGCATGGTTTGTGTCAGTAAGGAATTAATCTCCTGTCCTAAATTGCTGCTCAAATGTTTGATTTGTTAAGAGATTGAAACAAATAAATGCCACTGCTCTTATTTGTTAATTTACAGGAATATACACACATCAAGCACTCTACTTTATTAGGAACATCTGTGCCCATATACAGCAACTAAATGACTAAACCTATGTTAAATATTTCCACTGAATAACTCCCATGATCCCACACTACTTCATGACATCTTTTTTTTGTTGTTTGAAAGACCTTGCAGCTGCAGAAAATTGCATAATGTGCATTAATTGCAACAATTGCAACACCACTACCAACTTTTGCTTATTTGGGAAAAGGAACATTTTGTAAATATGGTCATAGTCTTCACAATACAATACCAACAATACCATAATCTTCATTTATTGCCCACTTCAACATTCACCGCAACACATGGGCAAAACCACAGACACATACACATAGAAGTTCCTCTCTCATGCTCCATGGTCCTTCATCTGCAGCTTTCACACAGCCATGTCCCAGAAATGTAAACATAGTACTGAGGAAGGAGGGGCTGTGCAGGCCTGTGTGTATGCAGGGTTAAGTTGGAGTGTGTATGATTATTCCTGATCCCATTCCCTTGGGGTAGGGGGGCTTCTGAAATACCAGAAATCCCTTAGGGCCAGAGGAGGAGAGTGGACGGTCCACGCTGTGGGAACAAACCCCTAGGTCGTTTGTGACCCTACACCACCCCTGACTTCTCTGTGTTTCTCACCCCGCCTGTTCCTGCTCCTACTGATATGGACCCGTCCACTTACTCACTGTTATGTAACCAAAAGCCTTGTTCAACATGTGAGAGGGGAGGGAGACTCTAAAGGCATTTGCCAAGTATTTTTACTCCTTGAGTGCATATGTGTGTGTCTTTATGTGTGTGTATGTTTGTGTGGAGTCCATTAGTCATGCCTGTATGTACACATCCATTTAATCCAAATATGGTAATAACAGAAAAATCATGAAAATAACTTTAATCGTGAATATCATGTTTTGTTTTGTTGTTGTTTTTTTTATCTTTGGCATCGAAGTCTGCATCCCCCTGTCTGAGAAATATGTTCTGTACATTATGTACAACAATATAAGCTATGATTACTGAGAATTATGTAATAACCTAAAGAACAGTTGTATGTTACTTCCAAAACAACCCATTAGACAAGATGGGTTTTCAGTTGCCTTCTAAAATGACATTATAAATATAATTCATCACTGTTTTCTTTTACCACAATGGTTTAGGCACAAAAAACTACTCTTTTATGGTTAGGGAATGAATATTGTAATAATTCCATAAAGAAGAAAGAAACCAACATTGACTGTTAGTAGGAAATAAGATGCAAACTACAGTCTCCTGTGTCAGTCTCATGCTTTATGCCTAACCACCCAACAGGACATCCAAACTAAAAGATTTCTGTGAAGTCATACTACTCTGCCTTTACTTCCGAGAGACAAGAGCTATTAATGCAACCACAATTTGTCCTTGTCAAACATGACAAACTCTCAACAATTTTCTCAAGAGGACATCCTACACATATAAGTGACCGAGTGTCTGTTTGTTTGTATATCCAGTTACTCCAATTGCCTCCAAACTATGTTCAGGTAACAGAGTTTTGCTAAATGACAAAAAACACTTTTGACACCACCTTTATAAAAATCTGTGTTTCATGGGTTGACAGGACTCACTATGCAGTCTACTGTTGACAACGCCAGTTGGTGGCGGTAACACACCTTAACATAGGTTTGCCAACCCACCACAGAATACTACAGGAGAAGAAGACAACAATGTTCGGCGAAGATTAACATTACTCTTTAAATCAGAGAGAGCTTGCTCCAATATTCCCTAGTGACCATTAGAAACTGTAAAGGCCAAGGGTAAGAAAATGGCTCAGGTGTCAAACTCAGGTCTGGCAGGCATTCTGCATCGTAAACAGGACACAATTTACATGCAACACCATAATATCAGGGCTCTACAGTGCAAGTATTTCACTCATATTTGCACCTAAAAATAGGTGTCTGTGTGTGAGTACAGATTACAACCATATTTTTCCCCCATTCTGCACACAAAACAGGGCACAGTTTAGATGTAATGTTAACAACATAATGTAACAAGTGCTCAAAAGGCACTTTGTTCTCATTCTTGTTAATTTGGAAAGTTTTTACTAAAACTTGGGTGAAAGCAATTTTCTCACAGAGCCAAATTCGCTATGGACAGCTCCAGTTCAAGGTTCAAGAAAACTGCAGCATGCTCCATTAGGTGAACTGAGAATGGAAACCAATCCAAAAATGTACAGTGGATGGGCACATGTCGGATATTGGCATCAGATAACAGATAGCCACCCTCTGCACACATGTCTGTATGTGACATGTTGGAACTTCAATTTCCTTGAGGAACCTTCCAAAGGGATCAATAAAGTCATATCTAATCGAATCTAATCTAATAACTAAAGAGGCTGAAGGTATCCACAGTCTGAACTGATCATACTGTACTTTCTAAGATTGCTTAAAACGCAAAAACATTGCTTACATAAGTTATATGACCATGAAAAGATGCCATGTAGAAGAAACTTTAACTGCATCACCATTCACCTACACTGGGCATACACATGCCGGGATAATCAGGACGCAGATTGTCAAGGCAGAGGAAAATACGGACTGGGACTTGTCACAAAGTAAATACAGTGACATAGTGGAGTGAAACCAAGATCTTTTACCCATTGCCAGATTTCAGAACAGCAGCGTTTTCAAGGGTCTCTGTTTGAGTAGTTGTGTGGACGCTATGTGTTAACATAGTAAAAGATGGGCATTCTTTCATGGTCAACTTCACAACATTTTCAAAAGCAGCTTTTGGAACAACTATGAACACTTTTTTTTATTTTTGATTTGATACAAACTAGTTCCAATCAAGCAGAAAAAAGAAACCTTCGCCAAATGTGGGAGTTTGAAAAGAGAAGAGGTGGTGGGGTGGGGAGGGTAGAGAAAAAAAACTTGACCATGACATTCAGGCTTTCAAACAGCACCCTCGGGGCTTCTGTAATATATACACACACACTTGTTAATGCTGGCCTCTCATGTGGTACACTTAAGAAACACAGAGGCACAGAGTGGCATAATAAATATGTCCATTTTATGTACTAGCTGGTTCGCACATTCCCAGGGAAGTGGGATCATGATATCATCACAGGATGCCTGGTTGGTGCTTGTATACAGAACGTAATACAGGGCACATCGGGCAAATATGTGTGGTTCTAAACACTGCACTAATTGAACCACATCTAGACCATCTTTACCCTGCAGTTACTCATTACTCAGCAATGCCTTGGCCCTGCTCCCCCACTACAATAAGTTAGGTGACGTAGGTGTTAGTGGTTTATGTTTTTCAGAGTGTGTATGTGTGTATTGAGTTCATGCCATCTTTATGTGTGTTTCTGGATCGGGGAATGTGTTTAGATTTGCAGTCTACCTCACCAGAATCCCTAATATCGCTCATCCAGGCTTTGAGTTTTTGCAAAATGAAACGTATTCCTGGCAGCGCAGGCTCGACATGAGGGCACATCTGAGGAATATTCCCAGCAGGCTTTACAGTACACCATGCATGTCCAATGAGTGTGGGGGTCTGCTTAGGGGTAGTCACGTCTGTCATCCACGCCACTGGATGCCATTTGGCAACACCTTCCCACAGTGAGACATTTCTGTTCCATATTCACTCAAAGTTAGTGACTAGTGGGTTACTATGTTTAAATCAAGACCAAGAGGCCACTAATTTGAGTATGTCTCTGATTTCAACATACTGGTGGAGTTATGTCTTACACAATCTTCCAAACTTTCCAAACACTTTGACAAAGCACTAGAATCAAAAAGGGGCACTACACTAACTGTTGTACCTATGCAGATCTGTGACTATTACAAGGATTCTGCAAATATTGCAGACTAAGGCTATTGGAACAAATTTTAGATAAATATAATTCAAATTGTAAAACAATTATGCAAAAAAGAATTGGAATGCTGAAATAACTATTAGAGTGTGTATTTATTGTTTTAAAAAGTTTTATTTCTAAGTGTTTTTTTTAATAAATGTGTTGGGTTTAGTCACATCTCATTAACTATATTTTTTCTGAAATTTGGCTGAATCATGGAAGATAATGTTGGAAAGAAAATATAATGCCCACATGCTGATTGTGGCACTGACAATGCAATAAGCCTATGGGTACAGCATATAGGTACATGGTAAATATTAATAATAGTAAAAATTTGAAATTGAAAAAAATATGGAATGAAATTTGAATGTGAATTTAGATTTACTGGAAGTCCTCCATGTGTAAATATGGACGAAAATGTTCAATTTTGCAGAAAATCTGTGCTTGTGCCTGTCACAACAGATTGTCCATTTTGAGCCGTTGTACCTTGTTGTGAGCAGTATTGGATGCATGACTTTACTGAAACAGACCAAAACAGAAGATGCACCTGCAGTGGAGACACAATGAAGGGGAGACAGACATTGGAAATGAGCAGGGAGCAGGAGCAAGGCACCAGTGGCAGGAAAGAGGAGACTCACACATTTTTGCAACTGGAATAATCTATTAACCAGTACACTAGTTGTGCAACCTCTTGTCAAACTGACAACACAAAAGTCTTGAAGCTTTAAAAATGTGTCTCAAATTCAAAACACTTCACCTGCCAACTGAAACAGTGATCTCCTCAAGTAGCACTTGTTATTCTTCCGTAGTTGAGGAACATTTGTATAAAAATATTTGATTTTCATTTCATGCAGGGAGGAGCATTATCATCTGGTAATAAAGTTGTATTTGTTGTAGTGTCTCCAATCTCACTGGAATGTCTGGATTCACAAAAAGGATGAATTCACATTTTTATTCCAGCATTTCTTTTCTCCCGGTAGGTTAATAATGGTCAATGCTGCAATCAGTCTGCACCTGAGCAGGGTGGTAAATCACACTGGTCTCTATGAGCAAAGGAATTCACCAAACAAGGGTCTGAGGAGCGTTGACACTCAGGCTGGATTAGACCAAGACATGGACTCACTCACACGTCCACAAAAATAAACAGCAGTAAATACACCAGAAGAGTGACCACTGTTCTGTACTGTACACACACGTAGAATGATTTACTCATCTAATCTAATCTAAAAACAACCCAGCCTCAGCAGGTGTTCAGTACATATCAGCCTCATTTTTGCTTTCTATTCTTTCAATGGCTTCACAGTCCATCTGGCTGAATTTTTAGGCAACTAGAGAACATAACCAATATTGGACTTGTTAGCTGTGTCATGCAAACAGTCGATTCATCAGTTTTTCCTCCTTGTTTTACACCTAAGCTCATCAGTGTTTATGAGAGCGATCAGCACCTTTAATGCAGGCGCAAAAGCCTCCGGGGAGACTGCTGTTGGCATGTTGAGGGGAAAAGAAGGTAAAATGGAGGGAGATGCCCTGAGCTTCTATTATCTTCCATTTATTTCAGCCTTTTTCATTCATAGATAAATAATAGATAATGGAAAAGGACATTCTATTCTTTAAATATATACAAATATATTCTATTCTGTGGTTGCATTACCTAACTGAAAAGTAAGTTGACAGAGCCATTTTATTATATTTTATACTGTTTAGCTGCAAATTTGGTCATAAAATAAAAATGTTTACGAAAGCCACATGTAGTATTGTACATACTGCAGTCAGTCAAGTGTACTAATGTGCTCTTGAAGCAACTTGAATTTGATTGACTGCAGAACAAATCATGGGAACTGTCATTAGTGAAGTGGCAGCATTAACAGACTAAAGGTGAAGGCAAGACAGAGCAGGCAAAAGCAGCTTTTTCACACCATGATCGATTTTGGGATTTTGGACTATTTTGTTACCATAACATTTCTCAACTCAAGACTCAATTCACAATCCATGATGAGGTGTTCGTTTTACTTCACATGTTCATGTTGCATGTGTATATTTCTCCTAAATTCCCCAACAGTCAGCTGTCTTACACAGAATGCAGCACTGTGAGCATTGTCTGCACCATGTCATATGAAGTATCAGTGTAAATCTGCTTTTCTCCTGCATACTTCTGTCACATCCAAATACAGTAATATCCTTTGTATTATGAAAGGACCATGAAAGTATAAAGGAAGGTTTAAAGTTAAACTTGAAATCTCATTGGCAAGTTTTGATTGTTGATATCTTCTCACTCCAGAAATTTCCACTTTAGTAGCATTTGAATAGATCAAATGTCCAAGTTTCGAATCATCACCTGCGTGTCATTCTCCTACTCTCCTCCCCCCCCATTCCTATCTCTTTCAAATGCCAATCTTAAATAAAGGCAAAAAATGCCCAAAAAATGATCTTAAAAAAGAAAAGAATAAAATGGTTTTGTTTTTAACCGTTGACAGTATATTCTGATTTATGGGGTGATAAAAGACATATCCAAAATTCCCTCTGTAAAAACCTGTGACTCTAATGTCAGCAAAATTAAATAACCTGGCTTTATCCAGTGTTCAGATGTTTGTGGAAATGTGTTCAAATTAGCGCATATTTTCATACAATTTGAGAAAACAATTGTCTTAATGTAAAAAAAGAAATCAACTGGGAAAGTTTCATGGTGATATTTTTTAGTTGAAATTTATACCCTGTTCACCTGTAGTGTCTCACCTTAAGTTAGTGAATTGAAAATTTTTGTCATGGGGAGGTCAGGTAGACTGTGTATGACTTTTTCTTACACTTTCTTCCAAAGATGTTCATTTTAGAAACCAGAAGGATTTTAAGTTAAGAGCAGGTTTTTAACAATGCCCAGAAAGTCTGGCCCAAGCTGCTGCACATCTAACAGATGTCTTCATGAAGAAACAATCTAGTATATAAAGCATCTGTAGAGGATAATAACATGTTCTTGCCTGATTACTGCTGCTTCTATGAAAGAAAAACAAGACATTTTGAGAAATGTTTTCTGTGTGAGCAAAGAAAAAGCACAGGGGATATTTACTTTGGTTTGTCAAGCCTCCAAAACAATTTAAACGCACAAGTTGCGAGAAAGAGAGTGAGCAAATTGTATCCAAGTCTAACACAGCTTCTAATGCCAATACCAAATAAGGCAACGAAACAAGCGTGTTTTTTATTGCCCTTGCAAAATCACTTCATACTCAGACCATGTCCCACTTCAGTGTTATTTTAAAGACCAAAAGACGTCATTGTGATATGGTAGATTCAAGCATTTTATTTACCTTTCTTGTCTAGATTATTATTTGTTTTCATGCCACATCAATTAGTGGATTCATTACTCTAACATACATTTCAGTTAGAGGAGAGTTTAGAAGAACACTGCCAAACAATGGTTCAGTCAAGTAATCTCAGGTTTATTTATATAGCCCCAAATCACAAGTTTGTCTGAGGGGGCCTCCAGATAATGGTTCATTATCTGTAATAGTAACTGCCTTGTTAGTGTAGCTGATAGAGGCTGTTACTCTAACCCTGTTTGCAATAATTCCACACCAGGGGGGACCCAATAATAGCCACTGAGCATATACAGCATGGAAGCAATTACTAAAACAAAATGGAAAAAAATGTTACTTACCAGCTCATAGTTTGTTGCTGGAACACAGGATGAAGACACCTAAAAACAAAAGGAGAATCTGTCAGACATATTAATGCCTTGTTGCAGTTATGCACAGTACATTCAAAACAGCAACAGATCAATGTAACATTCTTGCAGTAACTGCATTTAAACTAGTGAAGATTCTTAATCATGAAGTCAAGCATCATGCTCTCATCAACCAAAAAAAATCTCAGATCAACTCTACTGCACACAACCCGCCCAGCACCAATGTAGGTGATCATATTGGAACAATTAGCAGCTAAAGAGCCAGACATTTCCCCTACGGAGCTGGTGGAGAACAAACCAGAGCTAAAAGGTGAGTGAAAAATCATCAGGTCCAAATGGACCTATGCCAATCTAAATCACCAGGGCAGAGATCTGGCAACTGCTAGGAGGATCCACCCCCAAATTTTAGGGGTTTGTCATTCACCAATTCTACACCCTACCACCAAGTTTCACAAAAAGTGGTCTAGTTATTTTTCTGCAATCCTGTTCAATGTTAAACACAGATGGACAAACACCACCAGAAACAATCCTTCCTTGGCGAATGTAATAAATGCAAATTTCTCTGAGTCTACTGGATGAAAAAATACTTCATGATTGCAATCATAAGGTGAGATCATAGTTGTGCCAAGAGCTTATTCCGCTGCAAAAAGTTTTTAATACAGATGTTTATGGTGAGTTTTTGGAATATGAAGCATTTCCACCAGAAAGGAGAGTGTTTATTTCCACTGCAATAAGGACTTCAGAACTTTGCAATGCTATAAACTTTAAAGGACAAGCTAATGAGCGGTACCATAATATGACTGAAAAGCTGAATGTTCATCTCTCCAAATGGAGCTCACTTCTTACATACTATAAGATCTTGAATAACTCAAGTCAGTGGTGGGATTTCTCCAACAGAACCCATGATCTGTCAAGAATTGGGGCTAATCCGATTACCATTCAACAGTTTCCATAATCATTCTGTGAGCTTGGAACTGCAGCATGAGGACTGGAGCTGATAAACAGGAAGAGTATAATGATAATGGCCTCTAACAGAAGATTCAGATGAAGTGCTTCCAGAAAAAAAAAATGACCACTTGATGATGAGGATGAAGACAAACAGGATGTCACCACTGATGTTTCCTTCCTGTGCATGTCTGTATTCTATCCCCATCATTTTCCCAATGCTGCTCACAGAAAAAAAATGTAATTTACACCACTTAGCCAAGTGCACCAACATGTCATTGTTAGATAACTGCCAAACGACAAGCTTTTGACTTGTTAGTATCCTTCATCCTCATGTTATTACTGTTGTAGAACTGTGTCTGTTTTAACTTTGAAAGATTAGGCTAAGGGAGTTATCACAGCTGTTGACCTCTACAAGCACCTTTCATCTTTGCTACTGCTCTACAACCCTCTTTATCCAAGCTGATTGTGTCTTTGCATGAACACAAGGCCTCAGCTCTGTTGGAGTATGTTTTGTGTTACTGTTGAAGGAACCACAATCCCCATCTGACCACAAAAACAGTAGTAAAATTCTGGTCTACTTGGACATGTCTTAATGGCAGCTTTTTAAAAACTTTCATTAAGCTTACACATAAACAGTATGTATCACAGCTCAGTTCAGATAATAAACCATATTTTTTCATTTTTTTTAAATACCAATAACACCATTCTTTTTATTTAAAAACATAAACCTTGAAGAACATGTAATTCAGTTTCAATGCTTGAACTCAGTTACGTTATTTGATAGTCTGTTTTTTTCACGTCTCCAATACATTATACCAACTATAAGCCAATGAGAGGCCATCTATCAGATATGCAAATGTAGAAGTACAACCAATATGTGCAGATATATTTCCAAAGCAAATTCTACACCCTACCATCGTGATTTATGATAATTGGCCCAGTATTTTTCTAGAATTCTGTTTACAGAGAGACAAGCAGCACTGAAAACAATAGCTCACTGTAAATGCTTGCTGAACTTAAACTGGATAACTGCCACTGCAATGCAAGGGTTAGCTGACTAGATTCACACAGTTGAGGATGTATGAGTCACCTTGAACTGTTAAAGTTAGACTCTTTTTATGGCTATTACATGAATCCCCTCTGGGATACAGGAATTGTAAATCTAAACAGGAAATGACTTTTTATCAGATTATCAGATTACATGTTTTAGTCGTCAGTAGAAGCAGCTGGTACACTGATCTGAAAATAGGCATTGCCTAAAAACAGTGGCTGTGATGCAAAGTAATTTGGAAATAATCACAAAGTCACATTAATGGTAAATGTGACATTAAGAGGAGATTAAAAAAAACATTTTAGTGGAACAAAATGTGCCTCAGAGGTGGCTGTCTATCAGCTGCCAACACACTGTCCTGTGTCTCAACAGTCTACTTGAATGATGGCATCTCAGTGGAATGCGTCTCTGTTTTTAGAGAATTTCATCTGGCATGGTGAAGTGTGTCTGGAGTTGACAGGATACAGTATGTCTGTCTGGCTCATATCACCTCCAATACATGTTATTCTGACCCTCACATAGTACCCCTCTTCCCCCCACCCCCTTCTTACACCACCATCCTTATCGCTCGCTGCGACCTGCTGTTCTTCTCTCAGGGGCTGTGTGTACTGCCTGCGACTCCTCAGGCCTGGTCAGTGTTTAACCGACGCTGCCTCTGCTCTGCATGTTGTTAAAAGCTTGTCCACCTGTAGTCAGTAATCTTTAACAAACATTATATAAGAAGGAGTTCAAATGAGAAATGCCTCATCACAATAAACATTACTCAGTCGTTCATAAGAACTAGATATTGTTTGCTGAATCTGATATACAAAACAATCATGAAAACAATATAATTTTTTTCAGCCTTGATGTTACTAGAAGGTCCTCTCTTTCCTAGCAGTGCTAATGAAACAGTACTATTTGCATTAAAATGCAGCTTTTATTACATAAAAATCTATTGAAGTTGAAGTATGAATACATTTTTATAATATGTTTTATTTTGTTGGTAACCATTGTAAAATCATCAAAATTATGCTCAAGGGTGTACTTCACAGTCATTTTGACACAACAGTGATGTGGTCAGGTTGGGGTGTCATGTTCCACATCTACACATATAAACAACTCATCCTAGTTACTGAAATCAGAATATGATCTTACCCTGAATTTGAAAAACCCACTGAAGATTCACACAAGATATTTTGACATGGCACAGAAGGAAAATAACAGGTGTAAATAATGAAATGAATGATGGCTAAATCGTATATCTGCTTCAGTTTCAGGGTCCTGGAACTATGCATGTTGGCTCACAGTCACACATAGCTCACAGGGACACTTGAACACAACTGAACCATCATTAATCATATTAGTTACACCTGTGCTGCTATGACACGTCCAAATGTCTGCTGCGAAAAAAGGCCAAATAACAAACGTGAGATACTGTGGTATGTTTGGGTCCTGTTTATTCTCTGTTTTCCTATTAGGTAGGGAATTGTCTCTAACCACAGCCTACTACTTTTTATGTTTACATTGACAATTACAGGTCTTCACACCCACCCACACAGGTGTTTCCACTTACTTTTCAGGACTGAGTGGCATTTCCCTTGGTCTGCTGTTAGGATCGATCTGTTATTTTTATAACATAGAGCTTTGTGGCATTGGTTTGATCTTCATCTCCACCATAGCTTTACACAGCGAACATGATTAGAGATCTGATATACGAGTATTAGGCAATATAATGAGCCATGATATCAGACATATTGCCAATAGTTTGACCACATCATTCTAATAAAAATGTATGTCCAATAATTTCTGAACAATCCCCTGAGCCTTTTTGCTCCTCAAATATAACACATGTATGCATTTAGTCAACTTCTTATAAAAAAAAAAAAAAAAAAAGGTTGGTCATATGAGCGCGTACAGTGTATGCTCTCTCATTTGTTTTAATTAGATGGTATTCGGCCAAGGCCAATGGACATTCTTCTATCTGTCAAATGACAGCACAACTAATATAACAATATAAACCTTTTGTAATTGGCAACTGCCCAAAAATGCAATGGGCCTGTCCTTGGCCAATTCTACACCCCACCACCAAGTTAAGCTCAGTAGATTTTCCAAAATCCTGTACATAGATAAACAACTAAATAAACAAACAGCACCAAAACAATCCTTAGATAGTGTTTAGTAGTAGGGTGAATTTTACCAAGAAAAAAAACATGTTCCATTAAGCTAAACTAGTTTCTGCCTTTTTTGTATTAGGACAGAGGAGAAAAGTTAGTGAGAAAAGTAGCTAGACAGACCATAATGTCATTTTGCTGTACTGCTGTCAATGTGATGGTGCCATTATGCCTTGTACAACAATGCAGTGAATATGTTAATCAGACAACCTTTCATTGAAGATTAACTGATGGTCTGATGCATTGTGAGGAATAAATGGAAATATAATCAAGAAACATGACATTTGGGGGGGACACTGTGCCAGCAGACACGAAGGCCAAACACAACACAAAGAGTAACTTCATGATGAAGCATCAGAACATCAAAAATGCTGTAGCAACTGACATTTAGTTAAATGTCATGTCTAAGAAAAGGTAGACTTTTTACTTGTGCAAAACAGAGTTAAATTATGTTAGAGACAACACCATTGCCAAGTAATGTCGCCACTGTAATAATGATGTAAAGGTCAAATGGAGCGGGTAGGTTGTTGGCCCACATCAGAATAGCTCACATTCTCCCTCATGCAAAGTAGCAGCTTCCTAACTTGTTGAGGCTGGAGAGGAACTTTGCACCATTGCAGTCTGGTAAAGCAGTCATGGCCAGGATCTCCCAGTAACCACAGGGAATATTTATCCAAAGGACGGGGGCAGGTGAGCACTTAGCAGCGGGCTAGCCACAGGTCAAATTGTGGGAAACCACTATGTGAAAAAATACTCCAGGCAAGAACAGCTAATCTGAAAAGTCGGCATGGAGAGAGGTTAGTGTATAGGAAGCTAAGAGGAGCATATAAGTTACAGCATGCAGCTCATTGCATCCATACATCTTCAAAAGGATACATATTTTTCAAGTCTATCTAAATCCACTACTTACAAGTGTTTAACAGTGTCAATATCTGAATTAATCCATACAACTGTGCAATAGATGTGATTCAACCAGCAGCTTCTGAATCTCCTTTGAATTTAGATGAAAACCTACACAAAGCCTTTGTCCCTGCTCCGCGGTGCGTGGGGAGGAGGCCTGGCAAGAGTGTGTGTTGATGCTATCAGGAGTATTCAAATGAGTGTAATATAATAAAGGATAATTGTGTTGTTGCATTCCGTACATGCTTGTGTTAACATTATTAAACAAGGGCCCATTTCCTGCAGACAAAAGTCCATGTCAGATGTCTCTGGCTCATAGGACAGCGTTCATTTGGAGTCAGCTTATTGCTAGCGTCTGACACACTCCAGACACAGTCATTTATGCAACTGCTGTCAGTCTCCCAGGTCTGAATATGTCAATGGTCACTAATAACCGGTGAAGAGCCTAATAACAGTTCATAAATAATAAAGGGATTTATAGTCTGGATAAATAACCGGCAGTAAAATCTCAACCCATGCCTGTGACTATAAATCACAATGTTGGTGTAGGAGAATCAAAGAGCAGAGTGATTGATCGTCGCACAAAAGCACATTATAGCTTCACTCCATATACTATCAGAAGCGGTGAAGTGGTTGCCATGCAGGTTAGCATGTTTCCACCGTGGAAAAGAACGCGGGGCTGTGCATGCGCTGCACTCAGACTTTCCCCGCTCCTCCACGCTGGCACATAAACACACGGCTGCCCTGAGTGCTTTTATGTTTATCCAGATCCTTGCATCTGGCACATCCCAGCAGAACTATTCAGTGTGCAAATTCAATTTGTGAGGCGTAACCAGTAACAGAAGGCTTTCTGCGGCCGTGATGCTGGAGTGTGCCAGAGTGTACGTCCATATGGACTTATTGGGATATTATCAAAGCACAAAGGAATGATGGGAGAGCTTCAGCCCGGGTACCCATGCCCTGTCCCTTTTTTTTGTTTTTTTCTGCTTCTCTGCCTATAATCATTTATGCATAATGAATGTGAATTAGTAGAATGTTGTTTTCTCTAATTTGTCTTTTTCTGTCTATCTTTGGAAGGTATGGCCTCTTGTTTTTCTCAAAGGGAAGTTGTGGAAAAATGTCAGATTTATTGAGCAGATTGGAGTGCAGAACATGTTCACGACTGAACAGCAGTCTCAGCTGCTGTCTCAAACACTGTTCCCTGTCTCTTTGCTGCTGATTTATGTCCCATAGCACAATAAACACTTCAGGAACGGATGGGCATGTGTGTGTCTCTTTCTTTTTTCTATGTATCCTTGTGCTCAAGTGTAGAACGATATATACAAGTATATATGTGTATACTGCGGTAAATACTGTACCTTTTTGCAGTTTTGAGTTACATAGGTATGTCCATGTGATCCTGCTATATACTTTACTTCACTCCACTACATTTCAATGAGAAATATTCCACCTTCTAGTCTACTACATTTATTTAACAGCTTTAGTTAATTTTCAGATGAAGATTTTAATATTTTACATATTTTTTCTTTTTTAAATTTGATATGCATTTTGTGTGGAAAGTGTCAAATATTATGATGCAGTACTATTAAACTTATCTTAAATGCTGTCAAATGTATTTAGTGATTAAATTCGCAAAGTATATTTATTATACTAAAATAATATAAGACACACTGCAGAGTAATACTCTAAGAATATTTTGCTGATGACACTTCTGCACTTAATATTTTAGTAATATTTTGAATTCAGTACTTCTAATTGTCAATTAATATAGTATGATAATATTTCTACTTTTATACTCAAGTAAACGATCCTAATACATCCACCACTGTGTATACTTTAAATGAAGAAATGAAAGAAAACAACCCAAAACTACAACAGCGTAGTTTTTGGGTTGGGTTTTAAGATTAAAAACCATAATTACGACTACATAGTTAATGTTATTCTGCCTGTGTATGAACAACTTGAGCCTCAGGGGGATCTGACACTCTGCATGTCCCTGCCATGTTTTTTCTCCACAGCCAGCACTCAAGTGGCCTTCTGCCGAGCGGAGTGACTGTTCATTCTCACCCCGCCGTTGTTCGACAGGACTTGATGGTGTAGAGAAAGCAGAAGCTACAGCTTGTTCCTTTTGTTCCAAAGTTACAGCGGGGGTCACGTTCCCTTCCCAGGCTCTATTCAGCTAAGAGCCGGTATTTACCAGCATGCTGATTTACACATTTAGCATGGTTCTCACTGTCTGGCATTGGGCCAAGTCGTGGAGGATGAGGGGGCGGGGGTGGGAGGGGTGTCTGGGGAGAACGGACAGGGCAGCCATGGAGAATCAGGGTTGCGTAGAGGAGAATGTCCTTTGCCATCCATAGTGAAAATCCCTTATTTGCAGAGGTGGTCATCTACTTTGTTTGCCATCTTCAAAAGACAATGCTCTGTGCTATTTATGATGGGACACAATTTAAATTTTATAAACACTTCTTATTAAGATCTTTTTTTGCTGCTAATCCCAAACCAAATCATTCTAAAGAAGCAACACGTCAACATTATTGGTAAAGAGCTCATTTGCCATCTCACCCAGAGTTAGGCTGAGTAAATTACAGAGAAAGATGTACAAGTCTTACTGCAGATCAAAACTGGAAGCAAGGGGGAAACTTTAGACTGTCTTAAGTGAAAAGCAGTCTCTCAACATCTCACCCGTTTTGTATCTTAGTGACACATGAAAACATTTTTCCACATGATGTCATTGGACATCTGCTCACTCGCAGATGTTAGGAAACAGTGTAAAGAAATGGAAGCAACAAACAGAAGGAGACAGAGTGAAGAAGATACAGAAAGAAAGGCCCTCTATAAATAAAGAGTTGTAAACCAAAGGATGTGGGGTAAAAGAGATTCCACTGCTGGGTTATAAACTAGGCCCATGTTGAATGAGTGGAAATTAAGACCTTTTTGTGGAGAGAAACTGATTGATAAAATTGATGTATGCCTTTTACTCTGCCATTAAATACACAGTATTATAACCACATAATATGATAGTGTGGTTATTACAGTTATTGTGGTATCTGTGCACACTCATATGGTAGAGTGCAGACTTGTCTCAGTCTTAACCATAATATCAACTGTTATACTTTGTACTGTGCTCTTGAGGACAGACAAAAGAAATGGGACAAAATAATCTCACCACAAGGTCCATTTAATAACTTCTGGAGCTTTCAATCACATGGTCTTCATCAGCAGTTTCCTTTGTAGATGAACAGTAAGGTGCTCATGAAAATGAAAATTAGAATATCTACAATTCCGTGACACAGTGATATGATTGAAAGCTCCAGAGACAGCTGCTAGATGGACCATGAGGTGCGACTGACTTGGCAACTACTGTTTCCAAAATCAAACACATTATACTACTGCTCTATACTGATCCATTTCAACAATGGAGTATAAATGCTACCTTCTAATACGATGTATATATCATTAAATCTGATTTTAGCTTTCATATAGTTTGTGTGTGCAAAATCGCTGCAGTGACTGAAGTGCACTGTTTTATAAACGAAACCCCTGATGAGTAAACCTGGGTTAGGGTTAGTAATGTTTTTCTGAGCTGTTTGGCACTGCTACCTGAAAATTGAAAATTGGAACATTTGGAACAATAAAAGTATATAACTCAACAAAATATTTACCATAGGTTAACCAAACCTTTAACATATTACACGGTTACATACCAGCCATCAGTCGAGGCGATGCTAACATTTTAAGGACTCTCTGTCTCTGACTTGAGAGGCAGGAGCTTGTTGCCGGGGGAGGGGGATTGGACAAGCTGAGGCGAGCCTGTGCTAAGAGTCATGCCATGCTGGCATTTAGCACACCACAACAACATGAGCTGTTAATGCGTAACCCAGGCAAACAGCCCTGCGGAGGGCAGACTATTGCAGATTTATGCTGTATGTTAACATGCAAGGAGATAGAGGCAGCTACCACACTAACTCACCTTCACGCCTACAAACTTTGCCGTATCTAATGACAGATGGATGGGCGGGTTTGGGCTTCATATTTAATTTGGCCAAAGTCTTTGGTATGTCTTGCCTGTCACCTCCTTTATCTAGTTTTTCAACTGCTGATTTTGGCTTATAATTGTTTTTCCACATTGAATATGAGAAATATAAGAGTGACATTGTTGGTTTGCACCATATTGTTTTGTACATAATCATTCAGGGCGTTTGACATTGGATATGTATTTGAATTGACTGGAAAAACATTGATCCTTTAACAGATCTGCATGAGAATTACATAACCTGACTCCTGAAAGCATTAATCACTACTGTAATGCGATTTCCAGCATAAATATTACTATAGTAAATATTACTAATATGTCTAGGCAGGTAAAATGAATACCATGAACAAGCTGAGAAATGCTGCCCTAAATTTTAATATCCAATTTTTGTGTAGTGCAAAAATGCCCATTTTACATTTTAAAGAATGATTAAAAGCCATATTGATGCTGTATACACCAACTCTTCAGGTTCAAGACAAACAATCTTTGCTGCTTGGAGAGGTTCAGGAACCTGGCACCGATGTTTCCTGTCTTTATGTTTCGAGACCGAGCCCCTTTCCACATCAATCAGTTATGAAAAGCAAACAACAATATCAGGGCTTTCTGGCAAACTAAGGAAACAGGTCTGCTTTCTATAAACATTCCTCACAGAGACATGAAGGGTTGATAAGGAAAAAAAAAAGAAAATAACCACTCCACCCTCCCATTCGTCTGCTGGCACACAAGTACATCGGGCACATACTTCACATAGTGTTCACAAAAATGCTCAGTCATATGGAAAATAATTAAGGTGTGCTTTTAATTGATGTAAATTAACGTGAATCAAAGCTCAGCCTTTTTCACAAATTAAAATTCTTGCACAATCTGAAAGCAGATGTAAACAATGGTATTATTGTAACCAATTACATTGGTTACATTAGATAAGATTTTATCTTTCACCTATGATTGATGCTTAGAAATGCTTTCATGTCTTGATACTTATTTTTTGATCGGGGAGAACTGGAAACTGGAAATTGTTGTTGAGGTCTAAAGGTCCAACATTTGACACTTCCTGGGTTTTATTTGAGGTTGTGATTTCATTAACAAGATATATTTGTGGTTTTAAGTACCAAAAAATCATTTCAATATAGTTTAACATCTACTCTCTCAAGCTTCTCTGATGAATCTATGAATATAATGAATCTCTTATCTGATTGTCTAATTTGAATGGCTGTAAATTGTATAATTTTGACATCACAACTTCACAGAAATCCTGGTGGCTGGGTTCAAGGCACAGTTAAATACTATAGTTACACAGTTAATACTAAATATGAGCTTTGTGCATTTCCCTGCGGATTGAGAGTTTTGAAACACGGGACAGTATTTATATAACACCTAGATCTTCTTATCAAAATGACATCAAATCTCACGTTCTACAATATAGGATCTTTAACGTCCAGTTAAAAAAAAATCACATCAAATTATAATAAAAATGTTGGTTCAATAGATAAGATAATTGAGGTGAAAAGTAGGGTGATTACAAGAGATTACGACAACCTCTAAAGTGTCCTCTAAAGTATTTTGTCAAACTCCACATCACAGCAAAGAATTAAAGTCAACAAGTAAATCGGAACCATGACGTAAGATAAGATATAAAACAATTAGTGTGGTGGTGGAGGTGAGATCCTGCGATATCATGAACCCTTTTCTCGTGCCAACTGAACAAATACAGTGAAAGATATCTAAACTGGAACTGAACCAGGTCAGCTCATAGAGATAAAAAAAATACATAAAATAAAATTTCAATATCCTGTTGATGTCTCTCTCTACTTTATCTAGTTAGGCAAACAAAACAAAACAAAAAAAATTTTAAAGGTGACGTGGAGTTTTCTTGTAAAAAAACATATGTTTACTTTTAGTGAAACATATATCTAATAAATGTAATTAATGGATTTCATAGAACATTTGGAAAGTCATTTATTCTTGTTGAAAGCCATTTTGTTTACATCCATGTTTGTTTATTTGCCTTCAGTCGTCATCTTCCCTGCCTTTGTTGGCACATTGCTGCATTTCTTGATGCTTTACAACCTCCTACGCTGGCTCATGGCCATGAATGTATGTTCTTGTTCATTTACTCCAATATATGCTTTAAATGACCCAAGGAGAACTGTTTTTAAAGTTACGGAAACATAATGGTTTTGGTTAAAATTACTACTTTCTTATTTTAGAGCTGCCTATCCACCACAACAACCTCCCTACACACACGTGTTGACATATAGTATCTTGGGATGGAGATTGTTCATTTTTATTGATATTGATACCATTACTGAGACTCCTTAACTATCAGAATCTTTATTGATTTATCATTATTTGTTAAACAGGTGATAATTCCTTCCAAAATATATTTTTATTGCTGGAAAAACAAGCTAAATTCCCACAAATCAACTGTATTCATTCAAGTTTCTTGCCAAAAGCTACATTAGATTAGAAGGATAAAGATTAATGTTGCATATGATCTAGTGCTGTCAAACTGAATGCAGTTAAATTATCAAATTAACATGATTAACACCATACTGTCTTTCACAGAATGCAATCTGCTGAGTTTCAAAGCTAGAGTGAAAATACAATATTGTATCATAATAAACTAGACAACTATACACTGGTACCTACCATGTAATGATAGCTCATCAAGAGGCAGGCTAAATAATGCTCAAAATTTCAGAAGAATCAACTATTCAATTAATTGATTAATTTCAGAAAAAAATGTGATAAATTAAATTTTAATTGATTGACAGACTGAGTATGAATACACCTTCATCTATATACCTTTGAATAATACTTACTTCACTGACCAGTCATTGATCATAATATGAGGCAATCTTATGGCACCTCATTTAATTAGCTAGCTGTCATCTTGCTGATTTCAACACAGATTTGAACATCAAATAACTATTTTTAACAGGATACCTAACAGGATGTTTGAATGATGTTTGGGTGTGCTTACCACAGCCAACTTTTTATGGGTTTGCATGACAGCCATCCACACAAGCAACTAATTAAAAAAGGTGATTCACTTCTTCTTTTTCTTGGTTTAACATTGGTTGGCAGGCAATTCAATTTAATTTAAAAAAAACTTTATTAGACAATCAATATATGCTTGTGATTTGAAAAAAATGACATAATGATTAATTAATAATGATAAATGATATGACTCTCGAGTCATGGCATAATGTTAAGTTATAGGACCCACTAGGCTCAGAATCAGTATAACTCAAACCTGATTTTTGGGGTTTGAAAAATATGGAACCTGATCCTTTACAGAATGGGGTCTCGATGCCCCTAATAATACTGTTCCCAAATTTTCTCTTGTTGCATATACTACACCCTGCTTAATGTAAAACAATGTTTTTTTGGCCCTTCTCTGTATCAGAGAAATAGGGTAAATGTGGGGGGGAGGGGGGTAAATGACTGCAGCCCCAGCCACAAGAGTCTTCTGGGGATCTCGACCACCCAGATGGCGGCCTCTTCTCTCTGCTGCAGTCCAGAGGAGGTGCCAGGTGCACTGGACCGGTGCTGAGGGACTCAGGAGGAGATTCTAGCCTTAGACCACTGGGCTCATGGAGGAGAATGCTGTCTGGGACTGCCCCCCCTCCTTCAAAATACTCTTAATATTGTTATATATATTTATCAACAAATATATATATTTGTTGATTGTTAATCATTACTTATATGTGCAGTTTGTTGCACAAATTAAGGGATATTGACTAGAATTCATTTCATTGTGATTTCACTGTGATCACATGTGACAAAGGAGGATTATTGACTTACTTTCAGATGCTGGGTATGATAATAGTCAATCAACATGCTAGCTGATCGTGATTAAAGCAAAACCTTCTGCAGACCTAAAAGAATTGGGTTTCTTCTTCTAGGACAAGAGCAGTGTATCAGCAAATAACATGCTAAAAATACTTCAGCAAATCACTACTGCACAAAGGGGAGGTTTATATGACTGGTTGGGGACTCAACGTGAAGTAAGAGTATGCATACACGAATTGTATAGAAAAACAAAGGAGCTCTTCTCCCAAAATATTTAGAGGGCAAAAAACACTCACCATCCTCCACACCACTTATGAGAAAAGCTGCTGTTGGGAACCAACAAAAAAGCTACATGTGAACTTACTTTCAAAGCAAAGTTTTATGACTTTGAGCTTTACCAATTGGAAAAGTTCTGATCCCAAGCGGGGAATGAATTTTACGTAAATATAAAGCACAGTATTGCCTTTACACCAAAATAGCTTAATGCTAACTAATCTATAATTCTCTGCATATGGCTTAAACCTTTAAGCTTAAATTTGGCAACTATAAAGCAGCCAGCAGCCATCTTGATGTCATGGCAAATGAGAATCACATTTGGTAATAAAAAATTGCAACGTCAAACACTGGGAAAGTGAACCAGAAGAATGGTGGAACAGCCCCCCACCACCCACACTTCCTTTCTAAATACATTCCTTGATGATGAAAGTGCAAAGAAGGGGCCATTATAGCAAGCAGCTTGATTGCATGGAGTCATTTAAAAGATTAGCCATCATGAAATGTCTCACTATAATGTTCCTCTTCTTAGGGTTATTATGAGGAGTTTCTCTATATAAGGGGCATTAGTGTATGCGGGTCTGAAGAAAGCATTCGGCTGAGTGCGCTGGCACAACTGATGGCCAAATGGGGAAAACCAAGAATTATAAGCGATGTCTTGACTTAAGTGGAAACCAACAAAATAAAACGTTATATTCAAACAGCTTTCTCAACAAAGAAACATGTACGACTAACTATATTTATAGTACAACGTTGGTGCAAATGAAAGAGAAGATTGAGTTTTAGCAACAAATATTATCAATAACTGATACTGAAATCATTGCATCAGTTGGAATGAATGGATGAATGGGCATTCCTTTACAGTACCATGTCATTCTAGCATCTAAGCAATAAATTCAAAGGAAACCACGGTTCATTTTAACTGCAACATTAGTCTCTGTATATGTTCCTTCATACACTTTTTAAACATTACTTTAAACATTATGACACACTTGTTATGAAATATGAAGCTTTTATGTGCCCTTATTGGAAACTATTAATTACACTAAAAGCCCAAATGTAAAGTATGACACTGGCTCAATTTTAGATTATTTATTTTGCTAATGTATGGTAGGTTGACAGTATGCAGTTTGTATGCAGTACAAAGGACAAAAAGGATAAAACATTTTTGTGCACACATTGCAGCTCTGCAGAGCATTTTGTGAGGATATAAGAAGGACAAACAATACATCATTTGTATAACTTTAGAGGGGAAATGTATGAGTGAATGTTTAAAAATCATCTGCCTGGCTTTTATCACAAAGTGCCTTCATTCCTTATAGAGTCAGCAAGCCCAGTGGGACCTGACATGCTGAGCCGATTCAGGCCAATATTTTTCATATAACTTCTCTCCTTTCACAGAGGACATATTGGCCACTGTATGGATATTATTATGCTTTGTGTTTCTATGTCAACACCAACAAAATATGCATAGCTCAACAGATCACCATCATGGTTGCAAGTTTAAGAGTCGACTTTGCAGACTTTTTCGGGCAGAACTAGACTAGGGCTGCAGTTTTGGGCCTGTGCAGGGTTCTAATGCCTTTGAATTACTTTGCCAAATAAAGTGCTGCAAGGATGACATATATATGTACTACAGTAGTATGTACTGTATATATGTAGTGCAAAAAATGAGCTCTGTGGGTAATGAAAATTTAGGATACATGGAAGGTTTGTGATTTCTAAACTGTAAATGCAATCATTAGAATTAAAAAGCAACGTTGTCAGCCACCACCTTTTTTAGGAAATGCTTTAAAATGTATGAGTAAGGTATTTTATGACAAATTATGTTGCAGAGCAAAACATAAAAACAACTTAAACATGTCATAAACCTTATTTCAGGTATTTGACCAAAAGCTCATTCAAGAAACACACTAAATTCCAGTCGAGGGAATCAGGAGCTAAAATTAAATCTACTCATTTCCGGGTTTAATGTACCAAATTTCATGATAATCTTGATAACCTTGTTTAGACATTCCCCTCATTATAGTACTAGAGGAAAACTCATATAAAAGCCAACGTCTTTAAATAGTTTAGGACCCATAAATGTTTGTACACAGCTGTGCTAATCCATTGACTAGCTGGTAAAATATTTGACTGGACGAAAACATTGCCTGTGGTGCCTGAGGAAAGAGTCATTAGGATTCATCCTCTGTGTTCATCTGTACACAATTTCAATCCATTTGATCAATTGTTGACAAAAAGCAGTGTAAAAATATTGCCTTCTCTAGAACCTCGCTATACGTTTTAAAATAAGTGAGAATAAAGGTTTGGCCAAGATTCGCCTAGCTATGCTTTCCGTGGTTTATGTGGTGATGTGAATTGAAATAAAGCTTCCAGTCCCATAACAACAGTTTTAAGACAGACATTTATCAAATACAATACAAGTACTAGTAGTCTATTCTGTGGTAATGAGAAAAATGATTAAAGCCTGAACTAAACAAAAGCATTTTCCTTTTACAATACATCGTAATAATAGAGGATTGCTCTGTCTGTAAGGGATGACACACACAAACTACTGGGGTACGCAGACACACACACCCAGGAAGAATTACATCAGCAGAAGAGCATGAGAATTCATGCTGGTGGTTTTTATGGTCCGTGGACCACTGCCTTATCCTTATCCCAGAAAAACACACACACACACACACACAAAATCCCAAACTGCCTAATTTCTGCGTCCCTCTCCTAGATGTGTGGTTGTGGTTAGGCATCTATCATGAGTTGCCTGAAGGAGAGACAGGAGGTTGACTGGAGCACTGCTTCCCTGGCAGCAAGTAATGATGAAAAATGTCTCCTCTGAAATCCAGTCCGGCATCGGCTCACTGCCAGCAAATGTCCACAATTCCCACACAACCAGGAGTCACGGTAATGCCATTGTCCGGGCAGGGCGGTTCTGTGTTACATTTATTTTGGCCACCGCTTCCAAGGAATTTGTGGAGATGATGACACACTGGGTGCAGGAGTGGGTATGAACAGTGTGGCTCTGGGTTGTACAAATAATAGCAAAGTTGATGTCAAACATCACACGGGCACTCAAAGAGCACATAACTTCGCCAAGGGCAATGGTCAGCCTTCTATCTGACATGCAAGTGTGCAGCACACCCAATATGTGTGGCTTTTTTTGCAAAACTATCAGGATCTTATTGAATCTGAATCACCACAGCAGAGTTCTGTCAACTATTCATTCGGTTATTAACATTCTATTGACCAGCAGGAGTAACGTATAGCCACAAAAACAATCATTGTGCAAATTTTGTATGTGGGATCCGCCCCAAAATTTGGGTTTGTCCTTGGCTGATTCTACATCCTACCACCATGTTTCACGAAAAAAAAAACAGGAGCAGTACTTTTTCTGTAATTCTGTTCACAGATAAATATCTCCTCCTGAAGGTAATGAGATGCATTATGATCTAAACAGAAGGAGAATAAACAGACATACTGTTCACTTACAGTATAATCAAAAATGTTCCTTTCCCAATCCAAAAAGTTCACTCAGTGTCAATTGGCCCTGTGCACTAGACTTGATGGGACCTTGAAAGCAACAAGAAACATACAGTACACACTGCAAAGGCAGCAGGAGGTGTTGGGCAACAGTACTGAATCCAGATACCCACATAGACAAGGGAATGTCACAGTTTTCAGCATACACCACTACCTTGCAGATGTGTCTAAGAATATGTTCTATGTTTTGGATACTATGGCGTCTTTTTCTCCCCAATTTAAGGCAAATTGGAGGCAATTGAATCTACTTTACATGCCAAAAAGTCCCAAAGTGCCGTCGGATTTTCTCACGCCTGGGGAGATGTTTTCTGTGCAACAACTTTTGCAAGGTCCTATTGTGAAATGTTGCAGCTGAGTTCATGGCTGCAGCAACACATGAAATCTCATGAACTCAAAAGCAGACAAGAAGACTTACGCACATATTTTTTTCTCATAAACACAAAACACATATATGCACTTTTAAAAGTTGAAATATTACTTTCAAATGCTTGTTTTGGGATTCTGTCTCACAGAAGAGAAAACTGAAAACAAGGAGAGACATACGCCACCACTGTCATTCCAGCTCTGATCATGGGCCACCAACCACAAAACATGGTAAGCCAAGGAGACCACACACAGACACAAGCTCTACAGAAACAAGCAGTGCCTTCCTTACATTACATAAACACATGCAAAGTCTACACTACATGCAACAAACGATCTATTGCTTTCTTTGCTTTCCCAATTTTTCCCCATTCCTGTCATCTAGTGAACATACACTAAAGCAGCGGTGTACTGTGCAAACATGCAGACACTAATACGACTAATGACACACATGCACACAGTACATCTACTACACTAATGCATATGTAAGAACAGAACAAACAACGCTCACATACTATAAATTAAAGCCTGCCAACTCACACCACACCAGTCCATCACCTATGCCATGTCCAACACATCCCTGAAAACATTGTACATCTGAGAGCACTTAAAGCTTTCTCTCTCACTCCCATCCAATCAAGCAAATGCACAATGCGGAGAGCTTGAAACAGAGCACAGCACAGCCAACATTTGGGACAGCCAGGAAATCAAACAGCAGACGGGCAGCAGTTCTTTCCCCCTCTGAAACAATCCACACTCCTTACCTGAAACACTGCAGTGGCCATCTGTTTCGCTTTCACTTTTTGGGTTTTCCTTTTCGGTGTGGCTGGGTTTTAGTGCTGCATTATCCTTTTTTGCTTCTCCCCCCTCTCTGTTGCAGCAGAGAGGTTTTCTCTGCGCTCCAACCGGCTGGCTAAAGCTAAATCCACTCACTGTTACCTTGGTGCAGCGCGGAGCTGGAGGAGTGTATGACTGTGTGTGTGAGAGTGAGAGAGTTGGTGTGTGTCTGTGTGTGTGTGTGTGTGTGTGTTTCAGGCTTCAGGCTAATAGGTCTGACTCTCGCTCTCTCACTCCTCCTCCTCCATGAAAATGAACATAAAAATGTCTAAAGAGTCTTAATGTGAGTGAAAGAGTGGGGAGAAGTGCAGCCAAAGGAAAATCTTAACATCCCACAACTGGAAACAGCGCAGTGCAGCACTCAGCGCTGAATAAGCAAGCAAAGTCTGGCTATGGGCTATAGCTATTTCCCTCTCTTTTGCTGTCTGGGTATTCTCCTCCCTCTTGTTCAGTCCATTTTCAACCCTCCGCCCAAACAGGGAGCTACATGAGTAATGAAAAAAGGGGGAAAAAATATTGAACTGAATTTCCCAGGGAGATCAGGGGGAATGGGAGAGCTGGAGAAACAAAAGCATGGCTCTATTCGTACTCGCTTTTTTCTCACACAGACGCACATGCACAAGCTCATTCTTCATTCTGTGCTTGTTATCAGCTTCTCAAGTTACAGGTTAAATATGAGTCGCCCTCCTACACTCGCCTATTCTGTCTCATTCCCCCACGCTCTCTCTCTCTTTCCCTTACACACACACACACACACACACACTCTCTTTCTAGAGCTGCAATGAAAGAAAGTACCATGAATGAATCCATTGACTTGACGGCAACTCCATAGTCAAGCAGTGTCAACAGTAGTGAGGAGATACATACTTGTCACTCACCAACACAGTACAGTATGTCTTTCAACTCTCAGTGACACTTTATCATGTTGACTCCAAGAATAAAACATTTCCTTAATATGTCGATATGAGAAATGGAATTGAACTAAAGGCTAAAAACTGTAAACAAGCACAGCTTAGAATAGTGATTAAACGGTGGCAGAAGCCAGTTAAAAATAAAAGATTTCACCGACCAATAACTGGCTCCTTTAATTCATTCTTAATTAAGAAAAATCATCTGTTAAAATAATTCCATGGAATGCATGCAAACAACGTATTTAGTTCAAATGTGTATTTGCAAAACATTTGGTTTGTAACCATGTTTTCCTACATTGATGAACTTCATCTACTCCACACCTGAAGCTATGTACATATTCAATAACAGGTGAAAGTTGCCTAACACAAACTGTAGTTGTCTTTCCATCTAGTTATTAAGCAAATTTTAAGCATTTTTTTAAGAGCTAGCTCCATCAAGAGGTGGCAGTACAGGCTATGTAACACACGGCTGTAATAAACAGAGAAGAAGATGTAGAAGCTGCGATTCCAGAAACAAAAACCATCACCTATGGGAGAAAAATGGGAAGATCTTCAGCAATTTGTTTTAATTAGGAAAAGCAGTAGTTTTTTCCTGCCGGCTAGTGTTGAGCATGTCTCATGCCGTCTGGAGACAAAAGAAGAAGAAATGCAGTGGCCTATTATGAGATTACTGGTCATTTTTGTCTCCAATTTGGTGCATTAACTATTTTTGGAAAAAGGCAATAACCCCCTCAACGAATTAAATCCTTTCCAACAAACTTTGCAACTACAATACTTCAAAATGTGCATCAAAATAAGATGATGGAAACACCTATTAACAGTGATGACATGTTAGTTTGGATGCAACAGTGGAGTCATTTCTTTTATCGCCTCTATTTCAACAAAAATGAAATAATCTGACCTATCAAACATTTCAGAATTTAACAGGGTAGAATTTTCTGGAACAAACAAATCCAACCTGCAACCATGATAACAAGGTAGTCCTAGTATGGTGTTTCCCACAGACCTACAGTAAGCATTCTGGTTCATAAGCTATTATCCAGTAGCAGGCAAAGGGACATTACTTAAAACACTTGTGGCACAATTTTGTAGCACATTAACTGTTATGTCTTGACATGGAAAGAATGGTCACTGTCTTTGATCTCACTCACTGGTAATTACATGGAAGGTAGCTCTAATGGTAACACCTTTTGCTGAAGTCATGTTCACCAGATGTCGGCTCAGTAAGCGTTATTTAATTCACTATTAATGACAAGGGGCAGGAAGGAAGGAAGTACTGCCAGAGAGGCGACACATGGTTTATGGTATCAAAACAACATGCTTGTTTACGTGAGATACACACCGTTTATAGGGAGCAGGCTGATCTGTGGGAAGCAGGAATTCCCCTTGCTTCTTGGTGTCTGTGTTTGTCCATGAGGGAATGAGTTACTGTACTGTACTTAGAGCTGTATGTTTCCACACACACTGCAATGCAATCATGCATCTATATATTGTGGATTTTAAAGCATGTGAACGTTATCTGTCTGTTTTAGAAACTAATATGTTCTCAGTCTGGTATTTTTCCTGTGTCTTGGCTTTTATTACCTTCCTGGTCCTGTGACTGTTCTCTGTAATCATTTTGACATCACCACAGACAACCATCAGATTAGCCAAATGCAACGCTATGCCACAATTTGTTTTGCTCATTGCATTCTAGCAGGGCCATGTGTGCAATAACTTAAGAGAAATGTCATTCCTAGTGAGTTAAATCACAGGACTGTCGACAGGCCTCTCTTTAACATCATCATGAATCCTTCCTGCTGGCAACGGGACAAACAATCCTCTCGCAGTACTGTCACTCACGTTCAATTTGACTTTTCTAACTGGAAAAAAAATACAAATTATTATTTTTATTATCATTATGATAATTATTATTAGGATGCTTTACAATAACCATTATCTATAAATGGTTAATAGATAGTTCATAAAACCTCAGTTGATAGTTATTTCATAGTTTGTTAATGGTTAATAATTGGTTCATAAACCATGTATTACTTTGATGACTTTTATAAAGTTGCAACTGAGGATTATAATACCTTGTTAAATGCTTAGTAAATAATAGCTCCTATAAATATATATAGAAAGATTATTAATAAAACCATTGTACATTTTTTCTAAACTTTGATTGCAACTTTATAATGGTTATCCAAATAATGTTCATAAATGCAATGCACAGTATTAAATAACCCTTTACAGATATTATATTATGATATATTATTATAAACATTAGTTGCAACTTTAAAATTATCATCCAGAAAATGTCCAAATAGTTTACAAACTAATTATTACCCATTAACAACAGTAAAATAACTGTTAATACAACTTGAGTTAACTATTTTCCATTCATAGATGAAGGTTATCCAATGTTACCTATTATTATTATTAACTTATTATAACTTATTATACATCTATAAGAACTTGTATTGTGCTATGGTCATGCACCCCCCCCCCTTTCCCTCTTTCAACCCAACAAGTTAAGACAGATGGCCGCCCACCTAGAGCCCGGTTCTGCTCGAGGATTCTTCCCGTTAAAGGGGAGTTTTTCCTTGCTGCTGTCGCCAAGTGCTTCCTCATGGGGGGAATGCTGGGTCTCCGTAAATTAAAGAGTAAGCTCTAGACCTGCTCTAAATGAAAACTGAGATAACTTCTGTTGTGATTTGGCACTATATGAATAAAACTAACTTGACAAAGATCAATGTATTGTGCAGATTTCACAATGAAGACAGTGAGAGAACAAGACAGGAGAACAGTTCAACTGAAAAGATAAACAGACAATAAGAAAAAAGGGAGGGACAGAACGGGAGAGAGCTTTCACAAGTCTGACTCAGGCTTTCCCAAGCAACAGCCGAGCCGAGCAGATCATCGTCCCCCAGAGTCCAGTGGAACATTTCACCAACGCCCACACAGCATTGATACAGCATACAGAGCAGATTTAACATGGATTTTTTTCCCCCTGGATGGTCATAATTAAGCAGCAGGAGCTCACAGTGAAGCAAACATAGGATGGAAAAGTTTTCACTTTGAATCAAAGAACTGACTGGAGATGTATGGGTGGGGAGCTCCAACTCCTTCTGTATGTAATGAGGAGGTGCACAGCAACGCATTTTATACACAGCTGTTCTTCCAGCAGTCAGAAACACTCAGTGAGGCCAGAAAAGAGGATACATGCACAGCAGAATCTGGAGGAATAGATGTCTAAAATCATGTTTTGTTAAGTAATTAATTAAAATCTCATGTTCTATACCATCACTGTCTTCTTCATGTAATTGGGCAATTGATGACATTCTTTCCAGCAACCCCTGATTATTTCATCATGTTAAAAGCTAGGCGTTCCTGTTTGTTTTCCCTACTGTATCTATGCACATGTTACTAAATACATGGCTATAAGCCATGGCTTCTTGTGTAAACTATTCGCTCATGCACTGGGACATGGAGAGATGACAGATTATTGTTTTTGGTTTCCATGAAGCTCACAATTCAGGGAACCTCTGTTTTCATTTCATAAATCAAAAACATAAACAAGTCAAGACAATTTTATTTGTATAGCCCTATATCACATATCACAAATTAGACTCAGGGGGCTTTACAGCCTGTACAGCAATACAACATTCTCTGTCCTTAGTTCTTCAATATTTTTTCTTATCACCTTTAACAGTGAAAAAACATCAAAGAATCCTCAGTATGAGCAATAGAAGCAATGAGCAATAGAAGAGAGAGCTGTCTCCCAAACATTAATTGACCCTTTGAAGCCTACAGAGATAAGGAAATGAATGGACGGTATCATATTTTCAATTCTGAGCTTATTCTTTTACAGAGTGTCAAGTGTTATACATCATATGATTCAGGGAGGCCAACCCTTTCTTTCTGGCTCAGTGTAAAGTTACCATCATGAATAACCTTTGTGTGAGAATAACATATTTGACTTTTTCTTTTGTTTTTTTTTTAATTCCCAGTAAAAACATGTTTTGTTTAGTAAATTTATAGTCAACCAGGGAATTTTTTATTTTTTTTTTATTGTGAAAAGTTGTATTTCAGTGTTATGGAGCACCATGTAAAGTTTGTTGCAAATGTGATTTACAGCATTTACAGGACATTGTACAGTTGTGTAGTAGATATTGAGACAAAATTCAATTGTAATTCTTATTTATTTCAATTCAATTCATGGTCATATTTATATAATTTCGACCCATAGACAAACACACACACACGCCTTCAGTCCTCAGTATTTTCCCAAATTTGTCCCAAATATATCTCCAGCTCTGTATCTGTCTCAAAGCAATGCACATTCCTCAAGGCCCAAAACACAATTTAAAGCTCATAAATACACAACTAAAATAATATACTTTAAGAGCCTTTAAATTAGAGACCATATGATTTATCCAGTGTTTCTGTTGCTGTCAGTTTACTGCAATCGCTTGCTGAGGGCAGAGAGGCGAGCATGTGTTCTGTCCTGTGACTGCTAATTCAATTAGCTTCAGATCTGTTGGCTGGTTCTGTATTTGATCAGACTACGAGCTCCTTACTCGAAAATACAGCACATACAGATGCCATGGTGAGGACCTAAGGGAATATTCAGATTAATACCCCCAGCCCATCTATTTATCCTCACTCATTCCCGCCTACCGCCCATCAAAGTGATACGATTTTCACATGGCTTCTTACATGTTTTCCCTCCCCCTCCTACTGTAACTCCTATGTCTCCCCCTCTGCAGGGCCACCACCACATTGAACAGGAAGCAAGTTGTTAATGTTGTTACTGGGATTCAAGACCATGCTGACATCTTCAAAAGTCCCTTACTGGAGGTTATGTAATGCCTCCGGTACCTGACAGTAAACGAACAATCTGTTGCACCTCTATTAATGGCTAGTTTATCTCACTCTGTGAATTATTTAAGAGGAAGTTTGCTCTGTGATTACATTTTCAGTCCCTTGGTGACTAAAACCTCACCGTAAAAAGCCCTCAATAAAGCATTTGCTTGAAAGCACTATTGGTCTGTGGCAACAAACGTGTTGCTTTTCAGCAAGAGGATTGATTACTGACATAATCTAGCAAGTGGGACCATTAAGTGGGATTGCATTTTGCAATTCAAATGGAAGCACTTTCTAAGGAACTGAGAAATACCATAAAACATAAATAAAGAAGAAGTCTCACCTGAGCGGGGATGGACATTCAACAGGAATAAAAGCCTAAACCACCTGATAGCAGGAGTTCATTATGCATTGTAAGCAAAAAACTAAAAATCTCTTGTGTCTAGTCTCTCCGGTGTCTACAGTAGCTACAGTACCATAAAGTCTACTGTGAAAATGCACTGCTGGTGCTGTGCAGCAGTGACACAGCTTCCAATTAGCGAGGCCTCTGTGATAAATCAGCCCAGGAGCAAAGAGTGGTATCTAAAGGAAATTGCTGGAACAGAGGATGGAGTTAATCATTCCAAATGATCCTGACTGTCCACCAGATACCCTCAGATTTCTCCTCCTCCTAAAAGTGGACAGAGTGGAGGACAGATAAGAGAGGCTGCAGATTATATTTACCCATTGACTTGTAATATTTAAGTGTTAGGATAAAATAAACAGTAGCTTTAGTCCTGTTTATATTGTAATATTCTGCCCTGACATTCAAACCATTTAGTACAAAGTACAATATAAATGTACTTTTCACTCTGTACTAAATAAAGATTGCCTGTGTTTGGATTCAACAACTCCTCTGTCAACATATTCTCATGAAATGCATTATACAATATTTTACAGGTTTTCTGTTTTTCGTGCTTAATCAGCAACATGAACGATCATATGCTCCTGTTTGAGCTCTAGCAGTTGGTTAAAATAATTGACAGATTTGTTAATTATGAAAATAATCATTAGTTGCAGCCTTATTGGTCATAAATCAAAGTATTAGGCAAATAGAAATTGAAACAACAATGGATGAAGAAAAAGGTATTTTTGAACAGCAAGATTAGCTTCGAAGCTCTGTCAGATGGGTCTGTTGACAAGTAAGTAATTGAGACCAAATTTATTTCTAGTAACTGTCAATGCGAACTGAGTTATCAACAGATTAATCTAGCCTTGAATTCCATTTGCTGGTGAAGCACACAGCTAATGCTAATGCATGCAGCATTGTTGGCCTGGAACCACTAGGTAAATCACTTTTTTGTGTTTTATTTTTTAGCATCCTGTTTTATCCCAGAGCAGGCTTTTTGTGAGCCTTTATTTCTCCTATGTGAGGTTGGATACAATTACATTGTGTGATTTCCCCCACTTTTGAAGTGAGTGCTCTTTAATCAGAACTGAAGTAATGGAACATTTAGCTGGCCAATGTGCCCATCTGTTGCCTGTTGAACTCGAGTTTGCCATAAGTTATAATTTGAGTCAATTTTAAAAAGCTAAGTACTGTAGCCTACCTATAAATATTAAGGATAAAAAGTATAAAGTAAAAAAAGTATGATTAATTTGCTGTTAAATATTATCTATGGACAGTCATGTAATTAATCACAATTAAATATTTGAACCTTAGCATATACATAACATATACATATAACATATACATTCATACATAAGACCCAGTGTTATATATCTACTGCCACATTTAGCAACACAACAAAGCAAAATGAGGACATATCCATCATCAAGCTGCAAGCAACATATGTCCAACAGAAACATGTTGTACTCAGTGAGAGGAACTATCGGGGTCACAAATAACAAATCTGAAATAACAAAAACATGGAGTGGAAGCCAGCTACCACACACACACACACACAGAGAAAACTTTCTTCAGACTTGCAAAACATGCATTCTGTGAATTTTAGAAGCAGGGAGAAAAGGAAACAAATGTTTAATCATTTGGTAGGGGAGACTGAAAAGGTAGTCGAGTGAGAGTGTGTGTTCTTTCGCAGACCTCCTTCCTCATTAACAGTTGGAACATTGTAGTTTCCTTGTCAAAACATACTTGAGAGGAATTGGAGGATCAGTGAAATCCAATTGGCTCTACTCAGCACCTCAACTTATTCCCAACTTTAAGTGCTCGAGCCCACAGTATTCTGGAGTAGAGGACGGGCCACAATACCAGTACATTTCCAAAACTGATGGTGAGAAAGCATGATGAAAAGTACCAGCATACACTACATAATATCATATGAAAGCACAGATAAATCCCAGGTCCAATTTATCCCTTTGTCCAACCTTGGAACAAGGTTACCAGATGTTGGGCTTCAAATATTCTCTGATTAAGCCTGTTCCTCTAGATGCTGATAAATCCTACACACTGTACATTTAAAATAGTCCCCAACTATTGGTGGTGTTCAGTAATTTGTGATGTGGTTTTAAAGACTTGTGTCTTGTAAAGGAACGAATGGGCTAGGTGCTGAGCACAATAAACAGGGTGTATTATTAAAAGATGTAAGATGTTGGACTTTCATTGGACTTTCCTGGGATCTCACAATCCAATTTTCCAATCCAAGAAAAATACACAATAACACAAATCTTATCACTTCAGTCGAAGATGTCAGACATAAACAACAGGGGTCACATAGAAGCATATTACATTGTACAGTATGTTTATATTGTATATCAGACAGGAAAGGGAAATCATTTGACTTTACAATATTGAATGATTATGTTTCTCCCTGTCAGTGACTCTCCAGTCATTTCAAGTAACACCTGTGCTCCCACCACTCCCCATCACCTTACCTTCCCCACCCACCTTTTCCCACTTCAAGTTCAGCCCAGTAACACTTACCGGCCAACTACCATTCATTCATATATTCATCCAGATTGTTGATTGTTGTCATTTTTGCAGCCTGGAGCTTTGCCTGACCTCTTGCCCTGTTTGAGTTGTTTCAGTTCTCCTGTCTACTCTGCTGTATTTTCTTTTTTCCTGCCTGGTTCTAAATTGTGCCTGTTTGTGAGCTATTAATGAGCTGACTATATCCTGTCTGTACTTAATGGACATGCCTACATCATTTATACAACAACCCTTTGCACTATTGTACATACTGAACTAAAATTTGCACATTTTTGTCCATTTGCATCCTTTACTCTTACTTTTTAACACTTAGTTTGTCTTTTGTTAATAATGTATTTATACGATTGTACAGAGAGCTGAGATATTCTGGAGTCAAATTCCCCATTTGGCATGCACAAACTTGGCCAATAAAGCTTATTCTAATTTTGAGCTTTTTACATATTTTGTCTTACTTCTGAGTCTTGCTTTTGGGTTCACACCTTGCTTAACTACAGCTATTGGAGAAATCTTATGAAGAAAATGAAAAAAAATAATGAAGAGGGTAAGAGGGTATTATCAATTTGTGAAAGAATATACTGTATGGGCCATTGAAGAATGGATTGCATCGTTAACAATCAAATAGATGATAGGGAACTTCTATCAACTCACGTTGTGTTCTTGAATGGTAGGAGCTGGGTGAGAGCTTCTATCATGGCTGCTCCTGCAGTTTACTGCATGTCTGAGGCTGTGTGAGCTGACCAAGAACTCTCCAGTGGAATGAGGTTTTACCTTTCCTTAATGTTTTCACAGTGGTACAGTGGGAAAGTCCCACAGATCCTGCCTTTCCATTTTATTAAAAAGGGAATTAAGTTTTAGAAAAGGAAGAGAATAAGTGAAAGGGCCAAGGAAATAGGAAACGGGCAGGCACTGCACATTCAGTAGGAATTAACATACTCTGAAATGACTTCTGTCTCTATTTCCAGGGTAATGTAATATGCTCTTTTTGGCTCTTTCCTGTCATCACCTAGTAGTTAAATTTTACTGACATGATTTAAAGCATTTTTCACGTCCAGTTACAAGCAAACACACTTAAGGGTGTGAAACACGCACATGTTCACCCACACGTAGACAGGCCTGACCATTTGTTTGCAGTTGCTGGGTTAAATATGGGCCACATATTATGTTCCCTTATCTTGAGGCAGAGATTTATAACTGTAGAGTGTACTTGGAATAACTGCTGTCTCAACTAAGAGTTATTATTAAGAGTTTAAATTCCCAACAGGCAGGAATGTACATGATATGACTGACAGTTCATAGAATATAGCTTTATCTCTTTTTTTATTTTAAATAGATAATTCATAAACATACACCCAACAGTCATGTAGGCCTGACTACACACTGATAATGATCATAACTGACCCTGCTGCGGTCACGCCCTTGTTTTTCATCTCAGGCTAGTTAGCAAATTGCTTCCTGCCAAAGCTATGACATTTTCAGCTGAAATGTTTGGAAAAGGAAATGCTTTTGATGATTTTTGGAGATGGAATGTTTCAGTTTTGTATATATAGACACTGGAATTATGTACTGGACACTGAGCTCTAGAGGTTTAATGTCCTGTCCAACAAACATGACTTCTTTACTTCCTGAAATTCAAATGTTATCAGTCATCAAGAAGTATGTTGTACATTTTCATTCATCACACTTTGTTCAGCGACACAAAAAAATTAAGTGAGACAAAAGGAAACTCGTTGATCAAGTCGCCCATTATATAACCAATTTATTGTGTAATTTCTTTGTACCAATGGTGCAAGAGTAAGAACAATATTAAGTCTTGTTAACCCCTTTATTCCCTAACATTACATCTTGTTTCTTTATACTTGTATGTATTGGTAGATATGTATTGGTTAACTGGTAAAATACACCTTCCCATTCATTTGAATGAGAAAGTGTGTCCAAACTTTTGATTGGTACAGAACATTATAAATTGGGTGAGATTAAGATGCAACATAAATCCTATGTTGAATACAATATTTTATGTTTTAGAACAAAATGACAATGCTAAAGTTTGTTTTATCCACAGACTTATTTCAGTTATTTCATCAAAAATTCTGTTGACTTTCAGGCGATGGAACTTTAGTGCTAAAAGGCTAACTCAGGTTCCAAGTTAAGGAATCATTCCTGTAGGACTCTACATTGCAGAATATTGAATAATAAAAAACAATAATATTACTCTGAAGTTTGTTGTCCTTGTTCTAAGAAGCACCTATTTTTATGTTTGGATCATTTTCAACATTTCCACAGCACAACATTATATTATAAATTATAAATTATAAATAAATGTCTGTGTTACTCTAGTCTCTTGTAATAAACAGTTTTCACTGCTGATAGATACACTGCTTTTAGAAAGACATGTCGCTAGTGATTATTTAATTATTTTGATTATTTATTATTTTTTCAATGCTGTAATCATCATAAGTGTAATTCCATTGACCTCCATAGGGTGGAACCAAAAATCTCAGTGACAGGTACAATAAGCAAGATAAAAATGTTTGGTGTTTGAGTTAATGACACATTAAATTTCTTATTCTTTTCAGTGGTAGAAGTTATAAAATCATCATGCATGAACACATGAAAAAGGTGGATATGCAGTGGGCAAATCAATTCAGCCTTTTTTCTTGAAAACACTCGACTGCAGGCCTGCCCTGCCTGGCTAAAGCTCACACTTTATATTTAGTGTGGCCTGCCTGCCCCGTATTCCTGGCATTTCCTGTGAATAAAAGAGGGGAGTGGGCAAACGCTGGCAACTAGCACCCATTTTAATAATGGATACCAGATGAAGGGTGTGTATATATAGGTGCAAATATGTGTGTGTATGGTGCAAAACCTCTAGTTAAACCCACAGTTGTACCTTTAAACACATGTACCCGCACGTGTGCGCACACACACTTTCCCTCTCTAACAGCCCTGCAGGAGCTTCAGCTTCACACTGTTCTCCCTCCCACTTTTTTCTATGTGCTCTGTGCCTTTCTAAAAGCACATGAATCAAGCAACGGCTCCATCCAGAGAGCTTTTATTTTTAGACGAGGGGCGATCTTCAAGACACAGGAGTTCATCCAATCCAAACACATTCGGGTACATAGAGCACTTGTTTAGACATTCTTAAGATTTTTTGTCAAACATAAACTCCCCAAACTCCACCTACCCCGACATCTGTACGTACAGTATATGGGCACACATACACAAACGCTCACCATGAAGAGTAGCTGACTCTACCTAAAAATAATATTTCCACCGCATACATTTGCATGTATAGTAAAGGGAGAGTTTAGAGGGTTTAGGAGCCTCTCATATGTTTTTCCATGTAGGAAATCAGCATCACACACCTTTAAAATATGCCTCTTTTTAGTTTGTGTGAATTTTTTAAAAATATCTTGATTCTTACCTTTACTTCGCATTTCTTGTGGCAAGCTATTCGGCACACTAGAATAAACAGAAAAAAATGAGAAAATGAGATTACCTTCACACTTCATAAATTCTCAGAATTCAAGGTTCAAGGTGGTCAGGTAAGAACCATGACTTCAAGTAGTTGTCAAGGAGTCATGAAAAGGAAAACACTCTTTCAAATTCCACAGTGTTTGTTTTATGGTCAAAGTGGGTTGGCTCTCTATCAAAGGCTTAATTCATAATTCTGAAAAACTCTGAAACACTAAAAGATATCTGTCATCTGTAGTTTAGTCTAATTATATTTGGGATTACAATTAGTGGAGTACCTTCATGCCAGCCAACATGTAACAGTAAAATCCCATTACATGTGTTTGTCTTTCCATAAATGATAATCTACAACATGAAAAGAATTTTTCATTCACCACGCCAAAACAGAGCTTCACAGACACAGATGTTCCAGAGAGATGATTATCAAGATGATATAGACACAACTTAGCTGCACACAATAAAGAAACCTTCACATCACTTTCAGTTATAGCACAGAACATTGTTGTCCAGACAAAACAACATTGCAGTGACTAAATCAATATATTTTGTCCACCCCCACTGGACAAAATTGTTGGTATTATACAATATGGAATGAAGACAAAGTAAACAAACTGCTGTAACTACAAGTCATGGTCAGACAGCGTGTCGCTGACAGGGGTTACTACTTTATGGAAGATGTGAATTGCTGTACCAAAAGGGATTGATGTTAAAATATAAGTTTATACATTTTTCCCAAATAAGACAACAGAAAAGGTGAATTCAGAGCATATATGTTGCTGTAGTAGTCAAAAAATACTATTTCATTTCAGTTGGATTTTAAACCTGAAATAACAGATTTATGGCCACCAGGCGAAACAAGATGTAGTAACGGTTACTAGAAGTTTTCTCTCACAAAAAAGTGAATATCATCAGTTATGTTAGCAGTTTCTTGACCTGGGAAAGTGATATGTGTTTTGACATGTGTGCCAGCTCCATCCAGAGACCTGATAACAATACAGACACAGCTGAGAAAATGCATTTTAATACCAAATATAAATTCTAATAATCACTAACAATCATACTGAACCGGGTAAATGGTGCCTATGAGTAACCCCTTTAGTTATATGAAAGATGCTCTAAAAGTGTATTTAAAGATGATTTTAGGTGGGAGACAAAATTGAGACAAATCCATAACCAAACAAATTCACTGTTGACATTCAACACATATTTTGCAGCTTCCCTTGCACCCTCAAGCCCTCTCTGTGGTCTCCCATAGGGTCGACAAATAAGGGTCAAAAGGTGAGCACCTGGACCAGCAGCTCATAAATTGTCAGATCCCTCAAAGGAAAAAGAGTCAAAACACAGCTCAGCACGCTGAGTACTGTAGGCTTTCCAAATAAAGGGGACGACAGTATGCTTTTTCTGGAACACACTACACCTTATGTAATGAGTTATTCTTCCTGTCTCGAGCCACATTCTTCAAACGAGTGTAATCTCTTTCGTGATTAGTTAAGTCATTGATATGAAGTTGGAAAGCAGCCAGCCCTTAAATTGTGCGAGTGAAGATTATGTGTATTTTATACTATGTTATGACGTCAGTCCTATGTTTTTTTAACTATATATATATATACTGAATGAATGAAAAGTCATTCTATCCTCAGATGTACGTTGCTCTCTCTGATGCCTGTTCCATAAACACACATTCCTCAACCACATCAAAATCCTTAAACCTTTTGTTTGTGAAAACATGTTCTCTATTATTTACCTCCACATTCTTAAAGTCTGACATTTCACTTGTGTTCCTGAAAGCAAGTATTCCCTATTTTTATTGGGAATTTGGCATCAATCACCACAACCAGTAATGTTTAAAACTGTTCCAGATTTTAAGATGTTAAGTTTATCATAGACGGAAAACAGCAGGTGAGATCAGATCTTCATGAGGCTCCCAGACCTCAGAATGACCAGTCTAATGAATTTATTGCGTTAGCTAAATCGTTATCTTGTGCTTGATCCCATTCCCACTTTAATATTGTTACTTGATCTTCCTAATTTGGTTCTTTGCAGCTTCATAAAAACCTTAAATACCCATCAGTCTGGTTCAGGGTCAGAGGTTAAGTGTTCCAGGGGGTCAACCTGACAGCTACAAGGCCTAAATCCTCCCCAGGAGAGAGTTTTCTCTTTTCACAGAGACACCAGCAATAATTCATGAGAAGCCAGCCATGTCATATGTTTTTAATCATTTACTAGTTAAACCTTTTCTTTATTGATTTTGTTATGATGTACACTAAAACAAAATGCAGCATGTTTAAAGTTAAGTGTTCACATTCAATTTACATGAGAAATGCTACTTCACAAAGTGGGCACAGAGTGCACATATGCTGAATCTGTAGAAAGTGAGAAGCTTCCTTTTAAGAGCCAAATGTGTAATTACATCATGGTGCATTTAGTTTCTATTTAGGCACTCGTGGGACTATATTTGCACTTGGGGGGTAAAATTTGAAAGTCAGTTTGACTTCTTAATTAGAGGCCTTCAAATGTGGGTGGCAGCATGAAATCCTACTGGGCTACACAATCCCAAAAACACTCAAGTTCCCAGCGTCAAACTAAACAGATATACAACATGACCCACATCGTTTATCACAGGACACTGTATGTAAGTGTATATGTGTATGTATATGTGTGTGTGTGTATATATATACAGACACATACATACATGAGGAAGATCATGTGATTTGACAGAAGACTCATTGGGCATTGTGGCGAGACTGTTGTGCAAACTACTGTTTCCAAAGTCAAGAATGAACTATGAAACTCGTTTGAGTAATAGCTAAACCTAATTTCTTGCCTCAGAATTTTAGTAGATCTTTTTTTGCTTAGGTGAAAATGCAAAAATTAGATTAAACATATTTATATATTTATAATGTTATTTGTACTTTACTGTACTATAGGTTTATGTCCTGAAGTGCATTTTTCCACATTTATTACTTTTTGTATGATTGGTATATGAGAATATTCATGTATTTTTGACATAATGCTTATGACACAGTCACTTGGATTGTTCAAACATACATACTTGGCTATTTGCTTGATAAGCATAAAGGTCATGTCCATGTCTATCTAGGACGGTATCCAGTGCCTTTCTCAGTACATGAGTCCCCTGTAAACAACACTCCTTGGGCCACATGGGAGAGAAGCAGGACTTCCATATTGGGTGTGAAAGCTCTGAGTCCCGAGAGCTCGGGTTAGGCTTTACCTTGTTAGGAAGTTAGAGCTTTGGAGGATATGCAGAGCAAAAAAATGTTCCTGGTCAAGGAAAGGAAGACAGTAGGGGGGAAGAGAAAAGAAGAGAACAGAACAGACGAGACATTAATGAAAAGGATGGAGAAGAGAACATTAAATGGGTGTAACAGCTGCTCTCGTCAATCAATGACGAATCGAAAGAGACAGCAGGGAGATGAGTAGTTGCAGTCTGACTCGGGGGCTGTGAAATGCTACAGTATCATACTTTAAGAGAGAGAGTTTGGAGGGTGGGATGGGGGAAAAAGTGACAAAGAGGTGGGTGGTGGGGGGTGTGACTGAGGCTGGGTGATTTCCTTCCCCTGGTGCCTTGGTATGAGATCTACTCCCACAGGGCTGGGCCGGACCTCCTCATAGTACTGGACACAATCAGAGGGCAGGGCTGGATAATTTCCTCTTCCTCTCCCCTTCACTTTCACTCTCTCCATCCCTCCTTAAGTCCTTTTTCTCTGCCTCTTAATACACAAGCATGAACACGTGAGCACCAACACGTGTGAATACAATGTACTCACATATACCATGCCTCAGTCCTTGGTACATACACATTCAGACTCATTGTTGTATTATGGCTACATTATTTGTGCATTTATTATTGTAGACTGGTGCCATTAAAGGTCCATTATTATAAAAAAGTGAGATATTTTGATGATAATAAGGTCTAGGTCTTATATGAATACTGTCCCCTATTTCAAAACACTCAATCCACAAAAAAGTGCACATAGTCTGTATTCAGAACCTCTGCTTTAAAACAAGCCATCATAACCTCTTTGAAGTTATGATGTCACAACTATACAGTCATCACCCCTCAACCCATTCACAGCCCTTCAAATTAGCCATTCAGAGGAGATGCTCATAAATATTAATGAGACAGACACAAAACAACAAAGGGTGTGCTGGAGGGAGATGGTGTGTTTATCTGCTATAGACATCATAGATACAGATAGCAGTGGAAAATTTGATGTAATTCTAACAGTATGTATGAGGCCTGTGTGAGCACATTACATCAAGCAGGATCAGCGACTTAAGCATTAAAATATGCAGGCAGAGGCAATGATATGGAGGAAAGAAAATGTGGGAATCTGGATCCAAACTGATGACATCCTAAGTACATGGAACTTGCACAAAAAACATTCAAATAAAGGATTTTGTCTCTTAAAAGTTACTGTCTTCTTGTGTAGTATCAACTATGACACAGATGTCACTGTCCACATGAGTATCATCATTCAGGCACTCAGCCCACACTTTTCCCTAGCTAAAATCCCTTACAGTGTTGGGTTTCTGTGGGTAAAGCCCCACCTTCATCCAGCTGCTGAGGCTTGCTTGTCATGGGAGATTCCTGAAAACAGTGTAGAATAAATCCTGAATAAGAGTTCCCATGAAACCGTGCTAACTTCTGTTTATTCGTATTTTCTGTTTTTTGTGTCACTGTGAGCACTAGTCTACCCTGTTTGGAAGAAACAGTTGTTTCCCTTGATGCAAGCTGCAGCTACCAAACACAATCAAACATGTAAATATAACAAAAAGGCTGACACATTAACAATATGTACAAGTTCATGTTTGGGACTGGGCCTGAAAATTCAGGAAACAAACTACAAGAGAGCAGATGCGGTTGCACAGAGGGATACAAGTGATTCATTAGAAACAAAGGACTCTACTGCCTCCTGATGGCTACAGTTGGTACATAGAACCCGTCCCAACTGTACGCCTATGCTGTGGCCATCCATTCAACATCAGTATAACATTGACACTTTTATTGATTATTTTTCAATATAAATTCTATATGCTCATTTAAAATATAACTACAGTTTACTATTATAATCCGTAAAAAAGAGGAACTGTGATACTGTGACATGTGCATTACATTTGACAAAATCACTTGTGAATTTCCATTTCCTTGGGTTGCATTTATCTTCAGTCATGTAAACCATAACTGATATTTATGTCCTATAGCTTTGCAATACATTCATTTTTTTTCCTTTTCCTTCCCATATATTCCACAATTAACTTATTATTCATCATCACAAATCCTTATTTTCATTTTTGATTTCTTACTTTTAAAAAATAAATCATTTTTGTACCCCTACTCTTCTAATGGACAACATGGGTCTAAAATAACCTGTATTAATTTCTGTTATTAATTGTGATTTCTTGCATGCCTGATTGTTTCTTTTCTTTATCTTTGAAATAAATATATAATTTAATGTTCCAGGTATACATTTAAGATATTATTTTTATTTAGCAAAGAGCATTATTTTTATTTTCTTTCTTCGTAAACAAAAATAGTTTTTTGACCCACACATGCAGTTGCTTTAGAAATTAATAAGGGTAATTTTAGACCCATGTTGTGCATTAGGAGCAGTTTGCATAGCCTGACTATTCAAATAATATTTGTATACATATTAAATAATTTGTCATACAAATATATAACACTTGTATGACAAATACTGGAATCAATATGTTCCATTTTGCCAAAACAATAAATAAAGCAATCGATTGGTCCAGCTGAGTCTTAAAAAAGGTTCAACTACAGTTCAGTAAGTGACATTACCACTCATCCAACAGGTGGCTCCCTAACTGCATGAACGGCCCTGGAGCTGCCACTGTGGGTACTGCTTCTACCTTTGGGTTGTGAAATGTTAACTAACATAAGTTTGAATTTAAATCCCAACTCACAGTTACATCCTAGTTTAATTTGAGTGGATAATGAGAAGCTTGCTTTGTGGAAACATGTGTGACGCAGATGTGTACATGTCCACATTTCTGTATCTGACGGTGAGAGCAGATAAGAGAGTCAAAGTTCATGAGCATCCAGGAAGCAGAAAGAGCTGCAATCTACACAAAATCTCCCTCATTCCTTGTTTCACTCTGACACAGCAGCACAATGAGCTTCTGTCTCCCCTCAGGACATAGGAAAAGTCATTATCCAGTCAGTTTAGTAGATTAAGATAATGATGTTAGACTGGGAGACAGTCACTATCCATCATCCACAGAAAACCAATGGTCATCTTCATCCATCTGCTCCTCTTATTAGTCTAATGCAAGCAAAGAGTAGCATTGAGGGGGAAAGAGTAATATCCTATACAAGTTAGCTGCTCTAGTAGCTCTGTTTACCTATGTTTTGTGTGTGTGTGTATGTGTGTGTGTGTGTGTGTGTGTGTGTGTGTGTGTGTGTGTGTGTGTGTGTGTGTGTGTGTGTGTGTGTGTGTGTGTGTGTGTGTGTGTGTGTGTGCGTGTGTGTGTATGTGTGTGTGTGTGTGTGTGTGTGTGTGTGTTGGCAGCTAACTAGACAGATTGAAGCAAGTGTTACCTGGTGCCATGTGCTCTATGCAACTAATTATGCATGTGTGTGTGCACGTGTATATGTGTGTGTGTTTTAAATTGGGATTTGCTGCATACCAGCTGTGTGAGCTCAGCATTCAAGAACAGAGCTGTGATAACCTTCACTCTCTTTTACTCTCTCTCTCACACTCACACTCACACTCACACACACACACACACACACACCTGCTATTGTGGCGTGTCTCCAGTCAGTGTTTGAAGTTCAGTGTTTACAGCTGATCCCTCGGAGGGGGACGGCGGCGTGGTCGACTCCAGAACAAGGGCCGACCAAGCGCCCCCCACAGTAGAAGAGCTACAGCCTAAAGCAGTGCGAAAACAATCTTTGTAGGTTTGTTTGAAGGTGCTGCACTTTTGTGTAGACCATTTTTTTTTCAAGCCCAAAGGGTTTTAGCTTGCCGTCTTTACCAAAAGGCTGAAAAGAAAATTGGTTCCAAATCAGTTTGGTTCCGAATCAATCGGATTTAAAAAAATGTTTTTCATATATATATATATAAATTATATCAAGTATTAAAGTCAAGTATCAAGTATTAAAGCATCTTTGATCACATTCTCATTTACTCTTTTTTTGGAGAAGCACAACTGTGCTCTATTGGCCAGAGCCATCACACAAACATCCATTGAACCTGAACCACAGTGCAGTGAATGAATATAAAAGCTAGTTCCTGCCCTCAGGGCTAATTCTCCCAAAATACCCTATCACACAGAGCTTCCTTTTTTTTAACTGGAAAACTGCCGTCCTGACCTGCGTCAACATGCTATTGTCAAAGTAACTAACACCTTGTATCCTGGCAACCGTTGAGGGGAAGGAAGTCCAAGTTCTTGTGTCATTATGAGAACATGTGACTGAAGGATGTTAGTAAACAAGGGCAGCAGAGGGGAGGGGCTGTGGGACTGTATTCTGAAGATACGCAAAGGATGTGTTAATCTATGTTTAAATGATGGAGTATTTGGATATAAAATAGTTTAATACTTAGAGAAATTAATAATTAAAATTCTTAATTTAATCTAAACAGGGGATGGTATCAATATATATCAATCTTCTCATCTAACACTTGGGCAGAAATCTGAATAAGCATAGCTCCTGAAATCCCAAACTATTCTTTTAAAAGACGTTGTCCAGTAATTTAGCATTCATTTTCTTTAAATGCGGAGACTTATTAAATCATTCAGAGATACATTTAAAAGAATAAGTAAGCAAAATCTGATATCTCTTGACTTTAACTGCAAATTGAGAATCTCCAGAAACTTTAAATCCATTTACTCCCACAATATAATTTCCATCCCTGCCTGGTAAACATCATTGATTCCGTCTTTTTTTGTTTTTTAGTTTGTAAAACTGGCTTTCTAGAATAACGTGTCTCTCCAAACTCCAGAAAAGAGAAGAAAGTGTTGCTTCCACAGACAGTGTTGTCCTCCCTGTGGCCAGGGAACTGATCTTTATGCAGTGTTACTTCTTCCCATCGCTGCTCCTCTTCATCCTTTGAATGTGGAACTTCACTCTGCTATTTGCAGACAAAACCAGGGAAAGAAAAACAGAGCGTTTCACGTCTGCTGTCTGAGTCTACAGGTCACTTTGTGTTGTCCTCATAAATCTCTCACAAGTACGCGTGCACACACGCACACAACTGAATTCAGATATGAGCAGGGAAACAGTTGAATGTAGGCTTGTCATGACAGTTTATTTTTCCTATCAATAAGATTTTACAGATGAGGGTCCCAGGTGTTTGTCTTGTGTCATTTTATGATCACATTCAAATGCTTGTCTGCGCACACAACTGGACAATATTTATCCAGAACAGAGTGACAGCAGCCCCTCTGGGGGGAGCCACCATATTGAAGTGAAGAGGTTTGTGTGTTCCAATGATCCCAGGAGCTTTGTTGTTTGGGGCTCTATGCCCCTGGTAGGGTCACCTAAGGCAGTCAGGTCCTAGGTGAGGGGCCAGACAAAGCACAGCTCAAACCCCCTTGATGAAGAAGAAAAGGGTTGGACCCAAGTTTCACCCAGACACAGGTCAATGCCCCCCCACCAGTTGAACAGTTGTTGAGATATGTGAGGGGGGGGCTCAATGGTGAGCACCTGGTGGGCAGGCCAACACCCATGGGGCCCAGCAGGGCATAGCCTGATAGGGTAACATGGGCCCCCTTTCTTTTTGGCCCAATACTGTGGGAGGGGCCACAGGAAGCATGTGCAGAGAGAGTTGGGCAGCGGTCAGAGGCAAGAACCCCATGTCACCTCCGTGGTGGGGAAGGAGCCTGAGCTGCTGCACAAGGGTACGAGATCCCAGCTAGATACAGTCGGGCTCACTTTGACACACAGAGTGGGCTCCGGAACCAGTTTCCTTGAGAGGGTTTGGACTCTACCACTCTGGAGTTGCCCCCGGTGGGAGGCGCAGAGCTTGGTGCCTGTACGTTGCACCTATTTGGATCCCCAGCAATACACCTGCCAAGTGTAACAATGATCAGTTGAAATGTTGTTGAGATATGTGAGGAAAATACAAATTGACAGGAAGTCCTTGTATTGATAGATAACATAACCTTTGAGGTCACAACCACTCACTGCTTCTGTAAAATACTGCCTATCTCATACTGAGCATGTGACATAAAGAGGAAAATGCACAGATTTAATGACACACACTTCCCACTGCACAACAACATCTGGATACATCCATTAGATCACAGAGTAAAATGCAGAGTAAATACAGGTGGTGAATCACACATATTTTATAAGATGAAGTATACTGTGCCAAGGGGATCTTTTTCATTAATGCCTCACTTAACACAATTATAGAAGATACAGTGACACCTGGTAGCCCAGAACAAGTCAGTCAGAGGTGAAACATTTTGCTTCAGAGCTCCTCGGCAGTAGATAAGGAAGGAGCAGTCACAGCACAACTAACTTCTGCCTTAACCAAGGATTCAAACCAGCCTTCTACTCAATGCTAAGTCAGCATATAGTCACGTGTATATCTAAAATCATATTAAAATAACAAATTCTACATCTGTCCTTAAGATTGTCAGAGAACTTCTTGTAACTGCTGCTATGTGAGCTACATACAGTAAAGGAGCTGCACATACATGTATAGGACCAACAATGAATCTGGTACCTGAAATATGTATGCTCATCATCATACATAACATATATATATATATATATATATATATATATACATACAGTGGGGAAAACAAGTATTTGAACACCCTGCTATTTTGCTATTTCTCCCACTTAGAAATCATGGAGGGGTCTGAAATTTTCATCGTAGGTGCATGTCCACTGTGAGAGAGATAAACTAAAAAGAAAAATCCAGAAATCACAATGCATGATTTTTTAACAATTTATTTGTGTGATATAGCGGCAAATAAGTATTTGAACACCTGAGTGTCATCTAGAATTCTGACCCTGAAGGACCTGTTAGTCCGCCCATTAGAAGTCCACCTGCACTCCATGTATCATCCATAATCAGATGCACCTGTTTGAAGTCGTTAGCTGCATAAAGACACCTGTCCACCCCATACAATCAGCAAGACTTTAACTTGTAACATGGCGAAGACCAAAGAGCTGTCCAACGACACAAGAGAGAAAATTGTACACCTCCACAAGGCTGGAAAGGGCTACGGAGCAATTGCCAAGCAGCTTGGTGAAAAAAGGTCCACTGTTGGAGCAATCATTAGAAAATGGAAGAAGCTAAACATGACGGTCAATCTCAATCGGAGTGGAGCCCCATGCAAGATATCACCTCGTGGGGTCTCAAAGATTCTAAGAAAGGTGAGGAATCAGCCCGGAACTACACGACAGGAGTTGGTCAATGACCTGAAAAGAACTGGGACCAACGTTTCCAAGGTTACTGTAGGTAATACACTAAGACGTCATGATTTGAAATCATGCATGGCACGAAAGGTTCCCCTGCTTAAATCAGCACATGTCAAGGCCCGTCTTAAGTTTGCATATGACCATTTGGATGATACAGAGGAGTCATGGGAGAAAGTTTTGTGGTCAGATGAGACCAAAATAGAACTTTTTGGTCATAATTCCACTAAGCGTGTGTGGAGGAAGAAGAATGAAGAGTACAATCCGAAGAACACCATCCCTACTGTGAAGCATGGGGGTGGTAGCATCATGCTTTGGGGGTGTTTTTCTGCACATGGGACAGGACGAGTGCACTGCATTAAAGAGAGGATGACTGGGGCCGTGTATTGTGAGATTTTGGGGAACAACCTCCTTCCCTCAGTCAGAGCATTGAAGATGGGTCGTGGCTGGGTCTTCCAACACGACAACGACCCAAAGCACACAGCCAGGAAAACCAAGGACTGGCTCCGTAAGAAGCATATCAAGGTTCTAGCATGGCCCAGCCAGTCTCCAGACCTGAACCCAATCGAAAATCTTTGGAGGGAGCTCAAACTCCGTGTTTCTCAGCGACAGCCCAGAAACCTGACTGATCTAGAGAAGATCTGTGTGGAGGAGTGGGCCAGGATCCCTCCTGCAGTATGTGCAAACCTGGTGAAAAAATACAGGAAACGTTTGACCTCTGTAATAGCAAACAAAGGCTACTGTACCAAATATTAACATTCATTTTCTCAGGTGTTCAAATACTTATTTGCCGCTATATCACACAAATAAATTGTTAAAAAATCATGCATTGTGATTTCTGGATTTTTCTTTTTAGTTTATCTCTCTCACAGTGGACATGCACCTACGATGAAAATTTCAGACCCCTCCATGATTTCTAAGTGGGAGAAATAGCAAAATAGCAGGGTGTTCAAATACTTGTTTTCCCCACTGTGTGTATATATATATATATATATATATTAAAAAATCAAAACCAGACTTCTCAAGATAATTATAATTCCTGAACTATTTCCATGAAAAACAAAATGTGATTTTGCTTTCAGGGGACAAATCCACATGCTTGTTTTTCTGAGCTGTCCCCTTCAAACATCTACCCGCCCCATGTCAGGTTGGGAAAGCTGCATCCGAATGTTCCCCTTCCTGAGCCAAACCAAACATTCAGTCATTTCCACATTGTTTCAGCTTAAGTTATCTGTGTGAAAACAGACATTTCCACTACACACGATGTGCTGAGCAGATCAGGGTCACATATGCTTAAATTTTGTCTTAAGCTGATTGAACCACAAAGGAGTGGTTTACTACATCAAGACTGCTCTGATCTTCAATTTTTATAACTGGATTTTTATAATTGTATAATTTAATTTGTTATTTTCCTGTAAATGTTAGATCTTTTGCATTAAAATCCAGTCTCACATAACTGGCATCTGTGTAGGTTAAAAAATAATTTTAGATGCACGAGACTCTGCTTGATACCACAGCCTGTATGAAGTTACATTCACTTTAAAACAACAGGCTGGATACCAGCCGTGAAGACAATCTTACATAGTTTAAACGAAAGCAACAGACACGTTAATATATCTCCATTTGAGTTCTCTATCCAAAATGAAGCATCTATCAAATATGCAACTTGATAAGTGATCAGACAATCACTTGCTACTTCTGTAGACACAAAAAAAGAAATTGAGAAGCTGTTAACCCTTACCCTTCCTGAGGCTTGTTTTGCCTTTCTCTGTTACATAACCAACTGTGCTCTGACACTGATATGACCCCGGGTGACCTCAGGTGACCCCTCATTTAGATGACTGATGGATGTTGTAACAGATACTGTCTTCATTGTCCCAGCAGGTTAGAAGTCAATCCCCTCAGTGAGCCTTAGGTCTAGCTCAGGCAAATGTAACAAGTATGGATTATGAGTCTACTGAATGTAAATCCCTTTCTTGTTTCAATTTAAACAAGAGACATGACTGATTACATTTTCAAAATAAGTCGATCCAAACATAACGAGGGCTGAGATTCAACTATCACACTATCATAGTGTTGACAGTTGGGACCTCATACAACTCTCAAAATAGTCCCTCAACAAAATAGGAAGGATGTGATATGATCTTCCTTTTGTCCAAACTCAAAACAAAGACCAACTTCTTGTGAATAACCTGATGTATTAACATGAACGTGTTGCAGCCTACAGATTCATTTAAAAAGAACTCTTATTGACTCTATACACCATTGACTTGAAGGAGGCATTTTTCACAAATCTCAGATCATCTCAGATATCTGATAAGTTTAACATATATATCTGACATTATAAGAATTGGTTAACTATAACAGAAAATCACAAAAAGTTAGTTTTCAGGACAGGAGACTCACCTCTGCAGATGAGTCCGTCCTGGATGATGGTCTGTTGACACACGCTGCAGTGCTTGGCCTTCTTGAACGTCTTCACCCGGAAAGTGTGGGAATGAAGGGCCTCCAACTCCTCTGGCTGCAGTTAGGAAAAACAACAACAAAAGACAAAGGAGGTGGAATGTTAGTCAACATGTTGTGACCAATCGGAACTTCAACCAGTCTAGGTGGGTTGACTTCTTTGGACAGAGGCTTTTGTTTAAGTGCTGATGTTTTATGTAAATGGATGTATAGAATATGCAAATAAAGTCCAGAGTGTTACAGCTCGAAAAACTCATCTTTCACTTCATTTCATATATATATATATATATATATATATATATATATATATATATATATATATATATATATATATATATATATATATATATATATATATATATATATATACCCTGAAAGTAAGGTTTTAGGGAGGTTGGCAGAACAAAAACTAGAAAAAGGAAACCACAGCCTAATCCCTTGTTATCCCTTCTCCTTTCACCATTCTCCCCCCTGGACTTTGTCAAGTCATTTTCCTCCTTGCAGGTGTGTTATGAAAGCCTTTGGAGAAACTGTCTGACAGTTGAACACCCCTCTGTATCTGTCTGCAGCCTGCTGCTGTCCTTCCTCTCCTATCGAGCATATGCCCCTCACCCCAAAAACCTTTTCCTGTCCTGCATTGTTTCCTGTGGTGTCTTTGGGAGAAACCTCCATCGTGTTTCCATTTGCCCACTAATGGCCGATCGACAGGGGGAAATGTGACATAATTTCTGTGGTGTATTTGTTCAGCTGGTCCCCATTTCTACTTTGAGGTTCAGCTTAATGGGAATAGTGGTGCCTTGAATCCCCCTGTAAGTCAAATTTCTATATTATAGCTCTCATGTAGTTAAAACAGTACTTAGCAACAACTTTTTTTTATTGGATCAAATACAGTCAGTCAGTCATTTTCTATACCTGCTTATTCCTCATTAGGGTCGCAGGGGTCTGCTGGAGCCTATCCCAGCGCGTTACGGCGAGAGGCAGGGATAGCCAATCGTGGGGCACACACACCATTCACTCACACACTCACACCTATGGGCAATTTAGAGTTGCCAATTAACCTGAGCATGTTTTTGGACTGTGGGAGGAAGCCAGAGTACCCGGTGAAAACCCACGCAGACAAAGGGAGAACATGCAAACTCCACACAGAAAGGTCCCAGACCCCGGACTAAGGAGGTCTTGAACCTGCGACCTTCTTGCTGTGAGGCAACAGCGCTAACCCCTGCGCCATCGTGTCGCCCGGGATCAAATACAGTAGAATGTTATTAACCACAATTAAGCACCTGATTTAATCATGAGACATGGAATAGAATCAAAAATTCATCTTTTTCCACTTTCTGATCATCTGTATAATATCCTTTCACAAAGGCAAATTAGATGAATAAGGTCCAGGTGCAGCAAAACATTTTTGTGCACAAGGCTAGCTATCTTGAATGTACCTAAATACCCTAAATTTACATATGTGCAAAGATAAAAGAGAGAAAATAAATGTGTTTTCAATACAGGAAGTGCCAGTTTAGCAGGGCGTCCCACCATAAGGCTTCTATTAAGAGTATGCATGCTGGACAGGGCTAAAAGTGGCCATGTGGTTGGCATATTGGGGGACTTCTCACAATTTTCATATGGGTAGACCATAGAATCACTGAGCCTGGCAGAGAAAATATAGCAGCTCCGTTTATGAAAAAAATCCCAGACTTCAAACCACAGCAACCTTATGACCACTAATGACCCCTTTTTTGCTCTTCTCATCAATCCTGAAAGGCAACGTGTTGGAAAATCATCTTAGGGTGTGCAATCACTGCACAGACACTTGAATGATAAACCAGACTGAGTATCTGTTGGATTCTCCACACTGCTCAGTTCACTGGCTGTTCCTTCTCAGGTTCCTTGCAGAAGGAAAGGAAAACACTTCCTGTCCATTTCCCATAATGTTTTATTTCCATACAGAGCAGGATCCTCTTAACACATAGTATTCATACTGAAAGCTTATATGCGCCAGAACCTAACGTAACTTTAAAGGAACACTGTACTTTTACAGATCAACTGTAAAGTTGTACTAGTGCACAACTCAGCCCATGAAGGAAGTTTATGTCTTTTCTGGAAGAGCTTTATCAAATCTGAGAAGAAAACTGCAGCTTTATGTGAGCATTTGGTTTGGAAAATACACTTTTTTTTCTCCATCATAGGGGACGTGGAGTGTTAAAGACTGTATTGCATACACACATGTTCATGGAACAAAAGAAACTATTGAGTTGCATAACTGGAAGTGAAAGATTCAGCATGTTTTGAGCTTGACCTATATCAGGAACAAGGGCAGTGTTTAGAAACACATCAATACTGCATGAGAAATTGTGAGTGCCAACACTGAAGGCTCCAAAAACCATTTGCCACAACACAATAATCAACATTATCCAGCAAAGCACTGCTTCGGCCGATCACATACATTAGTGTTCAATGTAATATCAGTGTTTTTAAAAATGTGAGTAAAATATTTAGTTGTATAAACAGGGTTTCTGAGACCTGCCTCACATCTGTGTCGCATGGAGTCACCCAGCTTCTGGTTCCTATGAGCAGGTATTTCGGCCTCATAATTCCACTGAATATCTTGATTTTGGGATTAAGGTTTGGGGATTGGGTTGAACACTTCAGAACTTTCATTTTACTGGTGTGGAACCAAGATGCTGCTGGTTTACTGATGTGTTTGGGGTTGTTGTCCTGCTGAAACATATATTTTAAAGTGTAATTCCTCTTCAGCATAAGGCAACGTGACCTCTTAAAATATTTAGGTATAGACAAACTGATCCATGATCCCTTGTCTTTGTGCTGTAGAGGATACAATTTGCCAAAGAACACATCAACTGGTCTGAAGAGAAATGGAGAAACACTTTGTGGACTGATGAAAGTAAGATCATTCGTTTTGGGTCCAAGAGCCACAGACAGTGTGTCAGACAACCACCAAACACTGAATTTAAGCCACAGTTCACTCAGAGAAGCATGGTGCTGCAAGCATCTTACTATGTTGTCAGGCATATTTATCGCATACAAGGGATCATGGATCAGTTTGTCTATATCAGAATACTTGAAGAGGTCATGTTGCCTTAATCCAAAGAGGAAATACACTTGAAATGTGAGTTTCAACAAGAGTAAATATTTGTGTTTGTAAAGAAAAACGCAGACACTGCTATATCTTTGAACAGCTTAATATTCTTTTTTTTTTTTTTTTTTTGTAAACTAATTAAAAATTTGACACAGTTTCTTCACATTTAGTTTTAGGATATAAAATGCAATGTTCCTAATGCATTGAAATAAAAATTATTTGAACTTTGGCTTTAATCACATTTTTAAACATACTGCTGTTATATTGAACACTATGCGCAAGTACACATTTGGTTTTGTGTAATTTATATACAGTGTATAATCATGCATTACAGAACAACCAGAATTGGTGGGGTTTTTTTGTATATATATTTTTTTGCAATCCATGAGCTCATATTGAGGTTTAAGTACTCAACTGGACTAGTGTTACCTCTGGTGTTTGTCAAACTCAGTATGACAGTTCAGTGTTTGTATTTCAGGGCCACATGGCAACGGCAGGACAGCCGCCCCTTCATTCCATCTCCTGGCTATGCCTTACCACTACATAACATGATTAGCTTAATCTAGTTAGGCTGAAATAATGGTCATGGCTGTGCAGGACCAGCCAGGTTGGCAAGGGGGCTTCTCTGGGAAGAGGTGGGTGTCTCTGCCTGGCATCCATACATGGAGCAATCCAAGGCACCGCTGTGCCAAGGCTCCGGCTGGCACCTGCTGGGTTAGGAATCTGGATATGGATTTTTAGGGATTGGGAAGGGGTGATAAGTGGGTTTAATGATACTCCGAGTGTGCCTTGAATTTGTGGATGGCTGTGTATTTATCTGTCTGTATTTCAGTCAGTACGTTTACATTACACTAAAGAAAATCAAACTATTGCATTAATCTGACTATGGTCGAATTTTTAAAATGCATGCATACACCTAAGTCATATTGAAATTGGACTGAATTGGACTTTTCATAGTCGAATTAACACAAGTAGACAATGCAATTGAAATTCGATTTTCTCCAGCATGTTGACGCCTTAGTCGGACTGAAGCTAGACAATGCATGAGTACATGCTCCACGACAGTAGAGATGGGACAAAGTGGAGCAGAGAAGCCAACGGAACCAGCCAAGTAAAGACAAAAAAAAGAAAAACAGCATTAACGCTGATTCAATGTATATTGACACAGCACAACCAGCAAGTAGGATTAATTAAAAAGAGAGAGAGAGAAACAGAAGAAGAAACCAGTGTCCTATTCTCAGTGCAGACAGCACTGTCCCAGACCAATGCATCTGGTCAGGAACTGTAGTTGAGAATTTATTAAGCTCATTAAGTTGTTTGTATTCAGTTTTTTACAAGGTGACAGAAAACTCCAAACTAGATGCTTTGGACAGAGGCTTTTTGCATCTAGTTGGACTCTCCAAACTAGAGTCCAACTAGATGCAAAATGAGTGAAAGTGACCCAGCTACAGGCAGGTTGTTAAAGGCCAATCAAGGACAAACCTGTCTTACATTCAGTAAACTAACCTAGAGAAGAAGAAATATAATCATGAAAATTATGACATCCATAGCATAGAAATGTGGCCACTACTGCACACTTGCTCCTCTATACTATATACAAATTCAATCCACATTTAGTATCACTATAGATCAATTATCACTGTCAATTTAATTTATCTGAGAAATGACTCTAAAAGTGTTGAAATTGTCTTTCAAGTAAATTATTTTTGCTTGTTTAGACACAAAAAATATATATTGATATATTGTCCAATGATTAAACACACAGTAACATTTTTAGAATGTTAAATATTTCAAATCTGTAGGACTCCAAACTCGAACTTTCTCTTTCACTCGCTCACATATACACACACAAACCTATAAACTTGTGTGTTAATCAAGCAGGATATCTCAATCTAGGAGTCTATTCAGCAGGCTCTTTGACCACTCCTGAGCCTTCTCACACTTCTCTCCCAGCCTCCACCCATTCACACACCAGGGCTTATCCAGTAGGGCGGTGTTTGTGTGTGTGTGTGTGTGTGTGTGTGTGTGTGTGTGTGTGTTGGGGGGGGGAGGAATCGGGGACACTGCCACTCTAGCTTTTACATTTCTCATTCTCTTATTCCTGGGGGTAGAATGGCTGAAACAAGGTTCAAGAGGTATGACATCCACAGAGACACTCAAACTAAAACTCCATTTCTACTTTAAGGGTTTAATTCTCAACACAATTAAAGTGACCAGTGGTCCAACATGTCCTCCTTTGCAAAGCCAAACAAAAGAAAGAAAACATGTCTATGTTAGTCCTCTTGCCCTCACCAGAAACCCAGCCTCAGTCATTTAACCTCAAAATGTAAATACGGCACTGAGCAGTATAGCGGGACGCTCCCTTTTGTGCTCCCTTAATTGTTTCCGATCATTAGCAATGCACCCAGCGCTCTCTCGCAGTTTGTTTATTGTTTGGGGGTGCCGGCCTGGTGTATACAGGGAGTCGCTTGGGGAATATGGGTGATGGGAGAGGTGTGGGGGTGGGGCGCCCATAATTAAATGATATTTTCACAGGAGACGTGCTGCAGAACCATGCAAATGGCTCCGGTCCTTCACATTTGCTTCACACTCCAAGGTCTAAAATGGGCTACAAAGGAAGGAAATGGTTTCAGACAGGCCACCGGGACCCCCGAAAGCTGGGGTCAGGGTGCACACATACCCCCCTCAGCTAAGGCACTGCAGCTCCTGGGAACAGACTCCCGTTCCCTTAGAGACGCACACATAATCTCCTGCCTCACACTCATTAGCACACATGGGCAAAATAGGCACTCTTGTGCATAAAAATGTGCAAACACACACACGCACGCACACACATACAAACATGCCTAAACATCTCTCACACATCCCACCCTACTGTTACACATTTTCCCCACAGTCAAAAGTACCTAAAGAGAAACATCTCCAACCTCCATCTGATTCTTCCATGCTGATTTATTTTTCCATTACATTTTAAAAAGAATTTTTAATCTGGATGAGATTGTTACTGACAGTGGCACATGAGTTTCTCCTAATTATCAGGGCCTTTCTTCGCTGTTGTTTTAAATTTCACAGGGATTTTAGAAATCTTGGAGAGGTGTTGATTTATCCTATCTTAGCTTTAGCTCCATTCTAATTGTATATTTTACAATACTTTATATGTTTTTGACAAATGAGTCCAGTTAGCCTCACACCATTTAAAACTGCATTACAAAATGTTTTTGGCCACTTGGGGACAGCAAAACATTTACAAACAAAGCATATTTGTTTAACACATTCACTTTTTTTAAGTGATGGTTTATGACATGTATTATTTATAGTTCTACAGAAGCAGCCGTGATTGCAATTATTTTCATGCTGTTATCTAGAGTATATAATAATTTATTTCGTTACCTTGAGATGACAAAGCTTGTTTTCCTGAGATAACGAGTTAATTTATCAGCTCCAGTCAAGTCAGTGACACTGAACCTGGCTTTTATTCACCGTCAATAGCTGCCAGTTTACACGTATAAAGACAATAGTCAGGTTCAGCATTGTTGGCTTGACTGTAGTTGATAAATTAACTTGTTATCTTGAGAAAAATAAGTAAATAATTTTTGATCACAAGATAACAGTATTGACATAATAATTGAATCCATGGCTGCTTAGGGATTCTGTACATTTCAAGCACACATACAGTAACATTTCCATGTCAGGAAACCTTTCAATGTTGGGAAACCGGCTTATTTTCTTTTAGCTCTGTTTGGTCTCCTCTAAGAAATATGTGTCTGTTTAGCTGCTAAATGCGCAGCTATCCTCATCTTCTAATCATTATTTTTGTCTATCTGCTAAGCAGGTAGTGTTCATTGGCTTTATCAACTAAAACAAACTATGAAAGAGGATTTACAATTGGCATTATATGGGCATTTTCACACAATAGACATATTTATCATGTTTATAGGCTATTAGTGAAAAAATTAACAGGCTAGATGTGAATCTGATGTCAAACTGATTAAAATGAGCAGAGCAACAAATCAGGGTTGACATTTACTCAAGTTTCATTAGAGTTTACAGGAACTCTAGATCTGGATGTCAGGGTTATCTGCCAAAGTAAAGACCGGCAGGAAAACAACCAGACAAGCAGACAGGAAAAGAAAAGGCAGATGTGCGACTGGCACACAGACAGAGAAGAAGAACTAGTACCTCAGTGACTGATGGCCATTCTTGCAACAAAGGACCTTATTATTTGTTTTCTTGCTGGTCAAAAAATGTATGAACCTTTAACAAATACATAATCCAAAGCTGACATTTCAATCAGTGAACAAATCAAAGTTTTCATAATAATATATATAAACTTTTTAATCTTCTGATCTGTTTGATGTCAAATACCACAAACTCTATACAACTCTATATCTACTCTTATAGCCACGCTTCCACACACTGAGCACACTGAGAATTGGTGAGGTAATGACGTTATAGTATTCAGATAAATCCTTCCAGACTCTGCTTTGCGACAGACATTCCAACTGAATAAGGTAACCAAGAGGCTGTTTTTCTCCTCAACTGTAGGACTTCAACTATTCCCTCAACTCTTTCCGAACATGTGACTCATGCATACATACACACTGATTTCACCTCTGATTATACTGGCATTCACTTTTATCAAATTCATACATTACTTCATTTACACACTGAGTAATGTTTGCGTGGGGTGTGCATGTGCACTATGCAAACACAGGCACGCACGCACATGCGCACACACAACATTGATATAAACCCCTGCAACTCAGAAAACTGGAAGAACAGTCCAGGTGTCATCTAATACTTAAGACCAATCACAGCTTGTGTCTGATGGTTTTGGATTCTATTGTAGGATGTGCAACAGTTTATATTAGACATGTATGTGCAAAATACATAATAAACAACAAAAGATATCACATGTATTTTATTGCCTGTCATGTCTTTACAATTTTCATTCTTTTACTTAGACATTTTATTGAAATAGACTTTTTTTTAGACTTAATTTAATATTCTTTGCCTCAGAAAATCAGAATATTCTTCTTCTTTAACAATCTTGGTTTAAGGGTTGCAATATCTGATTTTCACTACACTATTATTATTATTATAACAGTATCTATGGGGAACAGGGTTGTTTTATTTGTTGTATTGTTGTTTTATTTGGTGTAAATTAATTACACTCACACTCACTGGTAGAGTATCTCATTTGTTTCTGTCATCTTCTCTTTCTCTGAATTCCCATTGCAGTAGCAGCAACACACTCGAGTTACTCACACTAGTTATGCATGTTTGTAGAGAATGGGCAAAAACAACTACACTGAAAGTTTTTAAGAGGCACTGGATTATTGAGACAATGTCAACATTTGAAAAACAATAAAACAATGGGCAACAGAAGAAATTAAAAGTGAGAATTATACACACAAAAAGTCTTTATGTAGCAAAGATCCAGTCATCATTTAGCTCTGCACATGAGATTTGTTGACAATAAGAAAAATATAGAAAATCATGTCTGATTCTGTGACATTTAAAGATTCCATATTTCACACTTTTCCTGAGTATTTGAACTTTTGATATACCTAACAAGATATATTAGTGGTTTTGTGAACCAAAAATCATCTCAATATAGTTTTACATCTCCTCTCTCAAGCTTCTTTCTATTGCTCTATAAAGAACAGGTTATTTTGTGTCTCTCTCATTAATATTAATGAGCCTCTCCTCTAATTGGCTGATTTGAATGGCTGTGAATGGCAGGGTGGGCGGTGACTGTATAGTTGTCACATCACAATTTCACGGAAGTCCTGACGGCTGCTTTTAAGGGACACTTTCTGAATACAAACTGTGTGCATTTCTCAGGTTTGAGTTTTGAAATAGTTCAATGCTATTTATAGGACACCTAGACCTTCTTATAATCCAAAAGATATTAAAATCTTACTTTCTACAATATGAGACCTTTAATATCTTAAGAAAACAACATCAGTTGCCTTTTTACAACCAAGGTACCAACTCTTAACATAATGCAGCAAAATGTAGCAAATAATTCAGATCAAGGTGTAATGTGAAATGAAAAGAAACAGGCAGACAGGCAGACAGACAGACAGACAAATCAGACAGACAGACAGGCAGACCAGACAATACTGACAAGGATAAATGTACAGACAGAAAGGAAAAAAAGAGAGAGAGGCAAGCAAGAGCAGTGTATCCACCTCTTCTATGTAGCAGTGATTCTCTGCAGTCTAAATGAAGTCAATGAAAAGCATATACACACACACACAGGACAGTGCTACATGATCGCCCCCACCAATCAGATGCTATTGTTCTTCCTGCGGGAGCCAGAAGACTAAATGAGACCTCTCCAGTCAACTGGGTTAATCAGTGAGTTAGCGTGCCGCCGTCCCTCATATGGGACACCATATGCATGGATGGACATTTTAACAAGACGCAATGGGGTGATCACTGCATGTCTCCATCTGTGACTGCGTCTGTATGTGTGTGTGTGTGTGTGTGTGTGTGTGTGTGTGTGTGTGTGTGTGTGTGTGTGTGTGTATGTGTTAGACAGAGACACGCACACACACTCACTGACTCAATGAGTGTGCAAGCAAAACTAGTTTCTGATGCCTGGAAGGTCTATTTTTGTTTCCCATTTTTGCAGAAGATACAAGCCTCTTTCCTCCCCTTCCCACTGGACATGTTCCCATTTCACAAGGCTGCTATTCTTCATCTTTCTCAACTGACCTTCCACCTATCTCCACATCTCTTTCCTTCTGCCTGACCTCTGTCCTCAACACCCAGCCCTCCCATAGTCAAGATGTTCTTCAACTGCAGCCATCCACCGTCACCTTTAAGACCCAAACTCCCCTCCACCTCCATCCTTCCTCTCTCTTCCCTTGTGCTGTCATGTGACTAAAGAACCACTGTTTCTCTGCAGGTGTGCAATAGAAAGCTACGAGAAAGTGACAGAGATGTTGCACTTTGAAACAAAAAGAAATCAATAAATAAGAATGCTTTGTTTGGTGATTACACTGTTACAGGAGTGGCTTTGTATGCACGCACACACAGCTTGCCAAGTGACAAGAACACTGAGAAGGTACAGCATATTCTCTGTGCTTTTTAAGGTGTTTCATCTTAAAAATGATGGGAAAATTTTATTTATCTTACATTTTCATCAAGGTTTTTCTTAGGGGAAGATTCAAAGTCTTAAGATTTTGCACAAAATGCATTCGGACTGAGTTGAGGCTACATGACAAACACAGCCCTCTCATTCAATTTAATGGGCTTGTACTTCAGTCTTTTTAAGCCAAAATGCAGGTCAACCAAGGACAAATTGCAACAGATGCAAACTCAACAGATTTTTTATGCTCAATATGTCCCAAGTAAGGAAAAAAGCCCCAAAGAATCCCATAAGGGGAAAGTTTTAAAAAAAGACTCAAATATCACCTATTCATATGCTGATTTGTTCTTTCCTTATGTGAATAGGAACAAATCTTTAACTTTTACATAACACCATGAAAATTACTGAGTTGATTACTTACATTAAGACAAACAAAAATATAGAAAATGTTGTTCTTTTTTAATAATGTATGTGCTAATTTGCATAACTATCACAACATATCTAAACACCAGGGTGAACATGTCTTGTAGAATCTTGTTGACATCTTACAGTAAAACACTATAGAGGCAAATGTCAGTCAACTGTCACTAAGCTGTCACTCCTTTTGTTTTCTCATACATGGATTATTCAACCTAAATTAATAGGTACCAAAAAAAGTATGGTAATAATAGGTAATAGATATGAGGATCAAAATCAGTTGCGTTTTCTTCTGTTGCAATTTGTCCTACCTTGTTTCATAAAATGACTGGACTATGGCTGTAGTGGGTTTCTGAATACAAGGGGCTCTGGTCAAAAAGCACAGAATCATGCAGCAAAAAGTTGAATCTCATTCAACTTTTGCTGCATAACAATGTGACGTCATCCAGCAAAACGTCACACAAGTGCAGGTTCCTTGTAATGTGATTGTCATGTTTCTGCTATTCTCCTAAATAATTTCCACAATAAATTGTAAAATAAGTTGTAAAATCCTATCTGTGAGTAACACAAACCACTGTACAATGTTTAAGCAACATGTTGATCTGTAGCTCCAACTGGATTTAAGTGGTACCTCAAATAACAGGCCACCACCAACGAGGCAGTGTCTTAATGCACCTATTTTATAGACCGAATGCAGCCTAACGGATTTCTTTTTAACAGGATTAATGAATATATAGAAAAGTATTAATAAAATGTAACAGTATCAATACAATCCTAATGATACCCATCCCTAAGCATAACAGGTACTTTTGGGATGAGCCATCATTAATGACCCAGTGAGTACAACACCATTTTCCACAAAAGGTTGGAAGCTGCCAGAAAAGATTAAAATTGTCAGTGAAAACAATGTCTTGTGTCTGGCATGTAAACCGGAACCACCGTTCAATCCAACATCCTTATGTTGGGACAGTGCCACAGATAAAGATATTTTTCCCCCACAGTCTTGAGTAAAGTTAAAAACATTTCACTTCACCATCTGTGGGCAAAGCAAAGTCTGCATGTGAAGTAAAAGATGGTTAGAGCCTCCATTATGAGTCATCCACCATAAAAACACTAAATTATTCATCCGACCCACAACAAGAGAAGACGGTAAGTTCTGAGTGACGACATCATCTCAAACAACAAAAGATGGATTTTCCAAAGAGTCTCATATTATTTCTGTTTAGACTTTTGCCACTATCACATTAGTTAGCTGTGGAAGCCTGAACATTGTGTTGCATCAGTATCATTCCCCATTTTAGGTACTGTGTTTTCAACTTCAAATTAAACTAATTTTAGGACTACTTTTTAGCTTCAGACAAACTGACATATACTCCCAGCCCCAAGTTGATTTGAGGTGAGTTTGACATAACTTTAGAAATTCATGAAATTTACTGTGGTCTGGGTTTTATCAGTGCTACTACAAATCACATCACTCTAGAGGCAAGATATTCCCAGATACAGCTCATCCAGGAAAATGTTCAGTAGCATCTAGATCAATTCTCAAGGACAATGGATAATAGATAAAGAAAAAAGTACCTCAACTAAGAATAAGCCTGCTTCCAATTAAGGTATTTAACAGACCTATCCTAAATGGCATACAACAGTTGAAGAAGGAAGTCTGTAAATCCCGTAATTGTAAGCAGCCTATACAGAACAAGTGCAACAAGCAACGATTCACTGCTAAACACTAGAAAGAAGAGAATTCTTTTTGTTTTTCGACCTTTCCTTCCTCCTCTTTCTTCCGCTCTCCGGTTCCCACTATCCAAATAGCCTTACAATGAACAGTCACCTGCTTTTCATTTGGAGGAAAATGCACCCCAGGCATTCCAGTCTCTCCTTCCTCCCCCTTCCTAACTCCACTCTCTACATGCATTTCATCTCAGTGAGGTGGATCCCAGGGAGGAAATTACTCAGTCATCCAGAAGTGAAGAGGGGAAAGAAAAAAAATCCCTTCTTTCTCACAAACCATCAGCAGCACTGAAAGAGTCACACAGTGCTGCTGGAATTTGGTTCTTTTTTTCTGTCAGAGCAGTGGGGATGATCAACACTCCCACTTATAAACATATATTAAATATGTTTTTCTGGTTTTCATTAACATTTTTTGAATGAAGCTTTAGTTGTCATTCAATTCAAATACCTAGAGGAATGAGTCCTATATTATAAAGGTTATAAAGGTCCTATATTGTAGAAATGAGATTTCAATTGCTTTTTGATTATAAGAGGGTCTATGCAGTCACTACCCACCCCCCTTTCACAACAATTCAATTCAGCATTCAGAGGAAAGAATGTTGACGTAATGATCGAGAATGCTGATGGAAATATGTGTATTTGGAAAGTAATTTTCACACAATAATTCATTGATATAATTCAGAAAAGGCTGTGTTATTTTTTAAATCTGAAAATACTTGAGACAGACCAAAAAAAATCAATGAGGTTTTATGGGATGATTTGATCAGGCATCCGAAAAAGTCAATGAAAAAAGATACTTGTGGCAAATCAAAGTATTTAACAGTAAAAATTCACAGTGGGTTTGTGATTTGTTTTGTACAATAATGTATCCAGGAAGCAAGCTCAGTATCTCATAATCTTCCGAAAATTATAACACAAATATGTGGCCACATTCCTCAAAGGTAAAGACATAGTACTGAATAAATAGAACAAAGGAATAAGGAAATGCCATCACTGCACCAATGTACATTGGAAAATATTTTTATATGAAGCCGTAATCTGTTGATACCTCCTGCTTTGATCATTGCTGATATACTGTATTAAGCTTTTCTTCATATATTCAATATCCTTACTGTTGTAATATGTTCTTCTCTTTACTTTTGTAATATGTTTTGCTGATTTTGTGTCTCCAAGTACTAATTATAAAATAAATGCTTTATTATTATTGTTACACAATTTCATTTCCTGGCCTGGATTCAGGTATGTGTTTTAAAATAATAATAAATCCATATTAAGCAACTCACCAAAGTTCTGTTTCATCTGTTTTCAGTGAAAATCTCAAAATCACCACAGATAAGCTTTCTGTCTTAAGAAAACAAAGCTCTGAACTTTCTCTCACAGCATTGTGATACAGCAGCCTATCATAATAAATTATACATGAGGTACAAAGATGGCTACGAGCCCCAAACACAAGCAAGACGGATGACCCCTCTCACCACTAGCATTGATTCAGAGGAATAAAGCAGGTTTAATGAAAGACAGCCAAAGTTCATCATAAGAGCTAACAGCCAGGGGATTACAGCACATGTTCTATATCGAGCTTGGCTGACAGAGGCTCAGGCTCTTGGAAGAGCACAATGAAACTAAAACCATAACCCCCAAATGTTCTCTGGACGAACAGGGATGACATGTTTTTTTGGGGGGGGGCTTTACTTCTTATGATTAGATCTCATCATTTCCTGAAGAGTGCTTCTCCAAGCCTTAGCCTTCCCATATGAAGGACCCCAAAAATGACACAAATCAGACTGCAGATCTACTTTTGTTGAGATTTTGTCCCAGTGTCCCTCATCTGATAAGATTTTTGCTTCTACAAAACAAATTACAGAAAGAGTATGAAACTCAAGACCAAAATAGTCACACGTTACGTCATTGTATTACTTATGGATGGATACAAATGAAAATCAATGATTCCCCTTTTTACTGGGGACCCCCTGGAAGCCCCTCAAGGAAAACTCAAATAAATCCAACAGATTACATTTGTCATTGGTGCAAGTCAGCTGTAAATTAGAGGAATTATAAAACTGAAACCCTCTGATGCAAATCCCTGTCCCTTGTGGATAAATGCATAGGCAGCCCAGCAGGACGCTGTCAGCACCAGTTCCAATGAGCAAAGTCTGTCCTCACCCTTGAAAGCACAGGTAACCACAGGAGGTCTCAGATCACATCCAGAGTTGGAGGTTATCATGGCATTAACAAGTTCTATGAGCGGCTTTGATGAGAGCCCTTGACTGACAGATTGGAGAAATTGGGCCAAGAGTGATCTGGACCTCCTCAAACAATCCAGACTGTACAGCTGGCAAAGAAAAAATAAATCCTCACTCTTACCCTTAATCTCTGCAGTGTGCCTTATCGTGATCTCAGAGCTCTCATATTCAAATACACACACGCTCAGGTTCTGGCATCAGATTTAATAAAGTGACACGTTTCCTGGGTTTAATCAGTGTTTGTGATTTATTACAGCAAGTGTCTAGTTAAAATAATATGGTTTTACATATAATTTCACTTGGCTTCTCTGTTCTTTTCTGGCAGTGAAGAAGCACAGAGTTTGAGTCTACATGCACAAGTAAGGAATGTTTTGCCTTGTAACAATGTGCTGCACACATGGGATATGGAGCACATCCATATATGGTGGCTCCAAAAACTAAAATGGGTTTGATAAACTGACATGAAACAGAGTCCAACTGAAATCAAATTTAATCATGTTTTTAAATGTGTTGATAGCAGCTTTTTATTACTATTGTATAATTAGAATAAAGAAAAAAGGTCAGGAATATTTGTCTCAAAAACGTGGAGGGGTCATGGTCAGAAAGCCATGGCTTCATATTTACAGCCAAGATGGATAATAAATGTTTAAGTTACCAGCAGCCAATCAGAATTTACAAAGCCAACGTGTTTTTTGAACCAGATTAAGCCAGATTATGAAAGGGAAGATCTAGTCTTTCCATTTCTGCTCATTTGGACTTTTTGACCCACTCTCCACATAATTTGCTAACTAACTAACTATTTATCTACATCAAGACAACAAGCAATATAAGCGTTTAGTTTTTATACTTGCAATCTTGTTCCATCTCTATTGTTCCAAGTGTAGTTGGTGCAATTAATCAAAGTGTCCTCATTTCACTGTGAGTTGTTTGGTTTTACTGAGCCAGAGAAATAAATCGCCAATAAATCAACAAATCGCTGTGCACCCTTTACGGTACACTGCATCATCCAGTTCTTGCTGCTGTCAGTCAGCCAGATGACAACGGTTTTGCTGGCTGCTGTTCTTTCAGCACCTCATCAACAGCTGCTGACAAGACAGATGGTCGTGCAGTGATGGTCTAAAGGAGGTCGGTGTCGGTGTGGATTGATTAGAGTTTACACGCCACCAACATGTCACTTTTGAGATGAAAAAAACAAATAGAGAAATCCAATTTACTAGTGTTATGTTTAAAGCTTTTTTTTTGTCTAAGTAGGAATTCAATGGCCACTAATGGTACAGATGAAAAATATAGGATTACATAGCTATTTGCCTCTTGACTCAACTGACAATGAGTATTTATTAAACATGACAGTAGGCATTGGCCACTAAATAGAAATAAGCAGCAATAACAGCAGCTGTCAAAGTGGGGCTGATGTTAGCATGTTTTCAGCCTTAAGGCCCTATGAAATGAAAAATGCATTTTCACAGTTTTAATCTTGTTAATTTATCTCTCGTTATGTGCCAAATATGTGTCTAGGTGGCACAAATTACTTCATGTTCCTACCTAAACCTGATATAAACTCCATTTATCTTATGTGTGTTGGGTTAAAATAATGTTTTCTTGCAGAGTCTAAGATTATTTTGCTGTTTCATCATCAGTGGTGGACGAAGTACTCAGATCCTTTACCCCAGTAAAAGTAAAACAAATACTGTCATCCACAAAATAGGTAAAAGTCTGATACTCAATATACAAATAGTAATGCTTTTACATATATTAATGGTTAAAACAAGTACCATTATATATATATATATATATATATATATATATATATATATATATATATATATATATATATATATATATATATATATATATATAAATAGTACTTGTTTTAATCATTAATATATGTAAAAGCATTTCAATGTTTTAGTTTATCAAATTAAGGTAATTTTAGATACTTTGGGTAGATTAGGAATACTGCAGCATAGTGAATTTAAAAAGATAATTTAACACATTTCATAGAATATACTCTAGATAATAGAATATTAAAGTAAATTCATTTTATGTAAAACTTTAAAACCTTATCTAAAAGAAAACTTAAGCTGTCAAATAAATGTGGAGTAGAAAGTGCAATACCCCTCTCTGAAATGTATTGCAGTGGGAGAATGAAGTAGCATCACATGGAAATACTCAACTAAAGTACAAGTACCTCAAAATTGTACTTAAGTAGTGTACTAAATGCAGGAGATTTTGTGGTTCCGGGTTTGCGGGGCCGAGCTTCCACAATGAGCTTCCTGTTAGCTTTGTAATCTTAATTACTACCAGGTCCAAACACCTCCCTGTATTCAGAGCAAAGTCTGTAGCCAGTCCCCACAGGTTTTTCACTTAACAATGACCTTTGACCTTTATTGCTCTCAAGAGAACAGCAGACACTTGGTTGAGAAAGATCACCTATGTAAATGTCTTGCCCACTCCATGTTCATTCTGCTGTCTGTTAAGAACAAATTTAAGCACCACAGAGGCTGACAAATAAAGAGGGTAAAAAACATTGATTTCACACTTCTTTTAAAAAACATGATGAAGGCTACTCTAAAAATCAACATAAAACAAGAGAACAAGTCAAATCATGTCATTATAGTACTTTCACACAAACTACTGGACTTGAAATTGCTTTTGCTATCGTTATTGAAAAATGTCAATATTTATGCTATTTATAACGGTATGAGCCTATATGACTGAAGATTTAACATAAAGCCAGTAAAAAACTAATAATGAGTTACTTATATGGTTCCCTGCTTCACCTCTGGCAGAAATAACGTGACACAGGACACAACAAAAGATTAAAGGACACAAGTACTTCACTTTCTATGAGTCAAAGCTGGTTAAACACCCACGGAGACATAAGGTATTACACAGAATTTGATACAAAGGTTTGGGGTGTTGAAGTAAGAGATGATAGACACAGGACGTTTAATCATTTGCCTCAGTGTAAAGATGTATTCCTAATTTCATCTTGATGTGTAATCCTTACAATTTAGATTTACAGTGTTTCATCTGTGGTAAAGAACAGTTTACTGTGGTCTACGAGTCAATAACCCTTGACCATGGAGAGCAAAAACTGAAAGCCAGTCAAATTTCTGAATGCCAAAACTCCCCACAGGGAAAGCCAGAGGGCCATGGGAGGTTTAAGGCCAATGTGCCCAGTGAAGCATGCAGAAAGTTGGGGGTCTCTTGAAGAACGAAAAGGAGTGGGTGGGGGATGACACAAAGCTCAACACCTCTCATAAATCAACTGAGCAAGGGTTAAACTTCCCCTTTTTGTTGTTCAAGATTTTCCAGCCAGGTCACCATTGAGAATGCACATGCATAGAGAAACACCAGGACAAAACAGCACAAGTCCTCTTACAAAATTCTCTAGAATGGCAACAACTGAATGACCATCATTTTGATAACCAACTACATGGCAAATTAGTGAATATATAGTGAATAGGTATAGTGAATAACAAAAACATGTGGAAGTTTTTTGTTTTTTTCTACTTAAATCAGTGGCAATCTCAGCAACTGAGATTGGGGGGAAACAGACTAGTAACAGACTAAGAGCGAAAAGGGGAGCACCAGGAAGTGAGTGCAGAGTAGAAAAAAGCTAAAACAAAAATAAACTGATGATGGGTAGAAACAATACAAATAAGACTTTAGAATTGACTTTACATTTATGAGCATCATAGACCATAGAGGCTTTCAGAGGCAGAAATTAGGAGTCCTAGTCATTTAGAAATAACAGGTTTGAGGTTGTCTATTTTCAAGTCAAGACAACTAAGGACCAGTGACCTAACATTCCAGAGATGACACTGTTTTCCAGCGCAATCCTTTGGAGACCCGTCAATGAAACTAGATGGACCGTGTGCGTGTGTACGTTAATGGATATTGATCATCCAGAGGGGCTCTGACAACTCAGAAGGTTTAGCCAGGGGTCAATATTTGCATCAACACTGTGAGGCAGCGTTCAGAGGCAGCATTTAGATCAGAAGCACCATCACTCTGTGATATCTGTCAGATGTCTGGTACATACTGTATATTAACAGTCACACCTGTTTGGTGTGAAAAACCCAAAAAGCCACAATGAGGATTCTTGAATTTCAACAGGATTTACATGACTTTACTAAAAAGATAATTCTCAGTACAATTTACATATTAGATTTATATAACAGCTGTACTGCCTAAAACTCACTCTTTATAATTACGAGTCCTAAAAACATAACAGCAAGCTGATGTTACAAGAACTCAAGTTATTTCACAGTACAGAGTAGCTCAATGTACTGTAAAAAAAAAAAAAAAAAAAAAAAACCCACATGAATTACATGACATTAAACATAAAATGTATACAGTGGAAAAGCACCTCCAAGGGTTTTTAAGATAGGTTATGGGAGCAGTTTTGATAATCTGATAACCATGTTTTTAAATGTTTGGGAAGTGAAGCAAGAGTTGGAAAGTCCTTTATAGCACTTAATAACGTGTTCCAGGCCTACAAAGTTAGATATGAAAACACTGACTCACCAACTTTTTTCTAAATGGAACTTGACAGTCCCCTCCAGAGCCCACCCTCGTCTACCTGTTTGAGTTTCTCTTTACAATTGTTTAAACATTGTCAGCAATGAGCAGTTAGAGGACATTTGATTGGTTTCGAGTTTCTTTTAATGTAACCTGATGAAACTCTTCCTAAAACCCTTTTTTGGCATTCATTAATTATTGACAATGTTTGGCGGAGGAGCCGCACACTTCCGAAGGTCTTCTTTCAAGGCCTGTTGCACCACCCATGCTTACTGTGCCCTCCATCTTTGCCTGGAACATCTTCTGTTTATTTCTGTTGTCCTTCAAGTTGTTCCTGTCACAGCCAATATTTCCCTAAGCATTTTGTTTTGTTTTTTGTGCTGGGAAAGTCTACCTTTATCCGGAACCGTCTAGCTCCTGAAAAGAAGCAACCTTCTTCCCCTTTTGAGGCTCAGCAAAAGGAATAGATCTTGTCTGTTTCCTGCATCATAGTGCTTATATCGCTTGCTCACTCTCACATTCTCATACTCTCTCTTCTCTCTGTCTCTCCTACCTCTTCATCACTCTGTGACAGCTTTTGCAGATGTACTAACTTTCCCAGCTGCTAAAGGAGTATGTTTATGTCCATACTATGCAAGCTTGAGAAGGATGTACAGAAAAATGTCAACAGGAAGGAAAATGGCCAGTAATCTATGCCTAAATTCCGAGCCAGTCACCCAAGGGGAGTTTACATTTCTCCAGAAATAATGAATGTCAATGTTTTTTGATGTGTATCATATTGTATTTTTTGTATCATTTGATACATGCATATTTTCACAACTTATGGCATGACAATGCTGTGGTTAAGGTGTGGTTAGGTGTAGGCAGGAAAAAAACAATTGGTTAGGATTAGTGAAATATTAGTGAAATAAGTTTGGGTTGAAAGGAACAATGCAGGACATGATGTGACAAATATCCAGTAAAATTGTGTAACAAACATGTATATTAGTTAGCAGTAGTGACAAACTTTTACAATTCCAGTCCATGAAACAAAGCATTAAAACATCCAAAAGTAAAATTTAAGTGAAACCACACCTGAACTGCATCACCATGTCTGAAACGTTGAAATTCAATGTATCTGTGGTTTGCAGAAATGTAAACTGTCCATGTTTCCCTCAGGAGACTGGGCTGTAAATCTTTGTACGTTCTTGGCATTTCATAATCTTAAAACTTTTTGGATCTTTTTGCTCCTAGCAGGTCTTTTTCTGATCACTACATAACGAAAGGCACATTCTCAGAAAAGCATATCCCCTAATCCCCATCCGTTAGAATAAGGTGTGCCCAAATTAAGGATGCTTTAGGGCCAAACAAAGATCTGCTATTAACTCAGGGGCTCAGGTTGAACCCCGCCCCCTTAAGTGAGCTCACTTTGTCATACAGTGCTGTGATGCAGTCAATCAGTGACCCAGAGCTTAGCTGGGGGGCTTTGAGATTCTTTTACGACCCCTTTTCACCTCGCCTCCTGCTCCTCAAAAGAAAGAATGGTAATTAACTGATGAAGAGCTCTGTAAGATTATCCAGTCTCCTCGCCAAGAACTCCAGCTCTGCCAGCGGTGTGCAGTCATGTCCCAAAGGACCACTGCAGAATAGGGAAGGATGGATCTCAATGGTCTATTCAACCTCTCACTTCTTTCATCCTCTATTCAGCTGAAAGAGGAGAGTGGCATGCAATGTTGTATATTTGAGCCAGGAATGTTCTTTCATATCAGCACAAATTAGGAAAAGCACTCAAAGTGTTTTAAGACAAATGTCGAGAACACGGCCACAATGCTTTTAGCATGCGCACACACACGCATGCACGCACGCACATACTGCACACACAAACAGGGTTCTTCCCTGACCACATCACAGCTTAGAGGGCACACAAGTGCACAAACAACCCCTTACTGTGAGCGGGAATGCGCGGCAGATTGAATTATACAAGAGAAAGCAAAAATAGCTGCGTGTCCCAACCACCTAGAGCGAGACAGAGCGGGACACAGGGAGCGAGGGAGTGGGAAAGAGTGAGAAAGAGAGACTAAGGGGAGAAGAGCAGAAGACCTATTAAATCCAAGTCAGTGCAGTTTCCAGTGTGCAGATATAGCTGTGGAGAAATATCATTTTCGAAGGAAGGAAAATAACATGTTTTGCCTCACGTTCCCCGCATTCTCTTTCATATGATCTCCCTCTTTCACTTGTGTCGCTGTGCCAAGGCCCCCCGCAGCTGGGTTCCGAACCCTCCACCCAACCCCCGACGAGCAGACCACCCAACAGAGTCCTTGACCAGCTTGATCTGATCACTGTTTCTCAATGGAGCTGCTCTGAAGTAGCACTCCCCAAAAAAGCCTGCAACCTTTCTGGATCTGGTGCAAAAATAACAACAAAGGCTTATTGCATCATCAAGCTGATCCTCATCCCTCAGCTCACTTATGCGTGACTTACATGATTCCATTATGACATATGGTGCAAAGGAGGTTTGCAAAGTTATTCAATTTGCAGGCACGTCACTTCACATCTTCTGGCTATGCACAGAGTTCTGATATCTCTGTTCTGTTGACAGCAACAAATAGCTCATGATCCTGATTACTAATTCCAGTTGAAAAGTTATCTCACCCAGAACATGCAGGATAGACAGACCCAGGTGCGTGCAGGTCCAGCCAGAGCTGTTGGCAAGCTGAGAGAGACAGACGGCATGGTGACGGACAGAAGTGATGCTGCTGCTGCTACAGACCAGAGGGCTTCCTTAAGTCTAATCCAGCCAGGAGAAGAGCTGCCCAGCGCTGCAAAGCCATGACGATCCTGGATGCACTGGAGCCTCTCTTCCACGTCGGGATCCGGCTCTCTCCCTCTTTCTCGCTGTCTGACTTGCTTTCTCCTCCTCTGTCTCTCCTCTAATTGGATCCTGACTGTCTCTCCTCTCGGCTCACTCTGCCTCTCTTACCCTCTGCTGGGGAAAGTTTCACAAAGCTTTTTTTTTTTTCAGGGGGGTGGGGGGGGGGGGTCAGGCAGCCCCCACCTCTCCACAGGAGCAAAGGGGGTGGGGGTACTCTACTTATTATCCATCTCTCCTGCCCCTCCTTTCCCTCTCATCCCATCCCACCCACCCTTCCTCCTTCCCCCGTCTTTACCCCTCTAAGTCTCACCACTTTTAATTTCATTCATTCCTTGATCCCTCCCCCCTCCCTGTGTGCCCCCTTAGCATCCATCGCACTTCACCTCCCCCCCTCCTTCCATCTCCCTCTTGCAAGGTTTTGCCTCGTGCAATATTTCATAAACTCTGCCTCCTCTCATGATGAATTGCCTGGCATTTCTCCTGATGCTGGATAATGCTCAATTTGGATGTCAGGAAAGACACGTGCTGTTTAGTTTGTCAGTGCTGAGCTGGACTGTCTGAAAAAATCTGCAGCAGATGATGATAAACTTTCATGGCATAAGTTCAGGCTTTTAGGTAGCAAAGGTTTCCACCATGTGCAACATAAATCTCTAGGTCATAAATCCAAAAACTTACCACATGTGTGTCTAATGTGTGAAATTAACAGCAAGATATCCATGAGAAAGTCCAATACCAAGTCAAAGTTTTGGATAATATTTTGATCACTCCTAAGTCTCACAGCATAAGAAAAAAGGCTGGCATTGGTCTTTTTTATATTTAACAACAAGCCCACAAAAAGACCAAAGGCAACTATTATGGGTGTAACAATACCTTTTAAAACCAATATAAGTGTCATATGTGGTTGCGAATGATACAAGATCAATATTGGCTTATTTAGAGCAATATATCCCGCTGCGTCAGTTCTTATTTTTGATACAAGAATTCAAGATTCAAGAGTTTTAGTGTCACTTCATCTGCACAAGGACACGTCAAATTTTTGTGCTGGTTGCTCCATTACAGTAAAATATAAATTAAATGAGTAAATACTTCCTCATGCTATACAATATGCAATCATGCCAAAAATTGTAAAAATTACATAAAAAACATTTTCTCAGATATCATAGATCATAGTTGAAATTTCTTGTAATATATTGTATATTGACTGTCAAGATAATATCAAAAACAAGGCCCAAGATATTATCATATCGTGAGATACTTGCCAATAGGTAGAGTAAAACTCTTGAACAAAACTTAGGTGCAACGTCATGAATGAACAGTGGATTCTGGTTTACTTGCTTGCTTTAGTTTTTAAAAGGAAAAAAAAATCAAGGCTAGAGAGAGATAAGAGCAGAGAGGAGGGGAGGACAGATGAGGGAAGATTAGCAATACCATGGTGTGTCAGTAGATAGACTCATTATGTTATTGTATTTGATTTCACCTTTGCATTGTTTGCAAATAGCAACCGGTTTATCCATGACGCCTCCCTTCTGACAAAAATAAGTGTCCACACCCTGGACCTTAAATGTGGCTTGAGTCAAAATAAAGTATAGTGTGTGTGTGTGTTCTTGGTAATGAAGGAACACGACACCCAGTGATTTGGTTTTAGTAGGTTTTAGATGACAATGGAGCTATGATACACGTAAAATTTATGATTCAATACTTGAAATGAGATCAATTTAATGTTGGTTTTGGTCTTGTTATAGGATGAAAAATATAGAATATCACCAGACTTATCTTGAACAGAGGTTTAACACTTTCTTTCACACATTCGTGATTCCTCAAATAGAAAAAAAGACAATGAAATCCTCCAATTACCCACCAGCCATCCTGACCCTTCACATCCTAGAAAAATCCCAGAAGCAAAAGCTGCTTCATTAAGTTCTCACTACTTATCAATGACCACGTTAGCCCTATGTGTGACTCTTTATCCCCATGTACAGGTATTCTTTTTTTCCCACATATTTAGACATATTTAGACACAAAGACTGCAAACTTCCACACTAATGTTAGTCAAATTGTGGGCTACACACACCTGTAAACACTCATGGACTCTCATAATTTTGTAACATACACAGAAAGAGTCTCTCACACAAGTGTCCAAGCCCACTTCTTCCCTAAAACATAAACACACATAATTTAAACTCTCAAACTCACCACATGCATAAACAACCACCCATTTCTCCTCCATTCTCTCTCCCAATCTCTTTCTTTCACATACACACATCTTTCTCTCACTCTACACAAATACACAAACCCACCCACCCACACATGCACAGAGAAACATACAAACACACTCACCCAGTGGCACAGAGGATTAATCCCCTGGTATTTCCTGCAGGCCACCCTTACAGAGGCAAATTCACGAAAGGAGACAATGTGAGAGAGAAAATGTTTAAACCTAATCTCCCTCATACCACACACACGCACACATGCACACACACACGGACGCACAATATTTTTCTGAGAAATGAAGAATCTTTGAGGAGCAATGGTTCTTTTTCTATATTACTGCAGTATTATTTTCATATTGCTTCATCTACATTTTCCAGTTTTTAATCCAGTAATAAAATGTAGGATCCAATGACAAATTCTGGGCTGCTTAGTGAAATACATAGTGAGACCAGCAGCCAAACCTCTACCAAAATATGACTTTTGCAATGGTATGAAATACAGAAAAGAGAGAAATGATAATTGACAAAATGATAATTCTCTGTGAACAGATACAGACACTAAGTAAACTAGTTTACTGAGGTACAGTACTTATTTATTTCACTTTATGCTTGATTTAAACTAATAACCATTTTATACTTCCAGTCCAGATTTTGTATTTTTGTAATCCACTACATTTATTTGCTACTAGTTAACATTCAAATTGAAATCCTGCATAAAATAATATATTTCATGGATTATTATTGTGTACTATTACTAGTAATCTACCCTTATTATCTAAAATTCGCTCAATATTGATCAACTACAACACCAAAATTCTTTCACATGTATTACTGATTAATAAAAAGGTGTATAATATAAAAATATAGAAAAAAAGAGGAGTATTTTCAGATAGTATTCCTACTTTTACTGACCTGAATACTTACTGCAATGATCTGAAGACGTTTTCATCAAGCGAACCAACAATTTATATATATATATATATATATATATATATATATATATATATATATATATATTGTTTATTGTTTGTTGCTTGAAGCCGTTTTGAAACACGGCACACACCAAATGACATGGCATTTGAATGTTGTCCAGAAGAGTTTAGTGATACCCATATAAAAACACTATGTTCCTCTGTTGCATAAAGACATCTTCCAGTTCACCTGTCAGCTGTCAGTTATTTCTTTCTGATATTAGTATGTCTTCTATATATAACATCAAGTTTACTGCACGGATAGCAAAGAAAGCATGCGATAAATGTGAACTGAAGTTTTGCAACTGTTATTCTCAAAGACTCAAGATATAAACTCATACACAAATGGAATTGCAAAAAAAAGACAAATGAGGGAAATTTTCTAAATGAAACCTGGGCTAACATGTGACCTAAATCACCCACAAAAATGGAAAACGTAGCATCTTTAAAAAGGTTCATTTAATAGAATATAGATAATAGACTTTTTAAAGTATATTTGTTTTTTGTACAGTAAAATATTAAAATATAAAGCTGTCAACTAAATGTTGTGGAGTAAAAAGTGCAATATTTCCCTCTGTAGAAGAGTGGAAGTATAGAATATAATCAGATGGAAATACTCAAGTAAAGTACAAGTACCTAAAAAAGGTACTAGTTCAGTACTTTTCAACTCTGTTGTCATACATAATAAAGAACAATACAGTTTTGTAGTGTTGTGAGTTTTTGAGAAACACAAAGACACAGAGTAACTATTATACTACTATGTGATATACTATTTCAAGACTCCTGGACATGGATTGATTGTTAGAATAGAGAATGTCATGAAAACAATAGCACAGCAGTGAGGACTCATTTTAAAAATAGATAATCGCAAACTATCAGGCAGAACACGAGTTGATATCATAATTTCAAAATATTCCTCCTTTTGGCACAATACAGGTGACAGACTGTATTACCACCACAAAGTTCATAGAGGAACCAAATACAGCTGCAGCACCCACTGGTGGCCACTGCACAGCACTGCCTCCACATTCACAATCATACACACACTTGTTCAGAGCACAGTTATTTAAAATAAGAGTCACTGCAGAGGTGGAGGGAGTGTATTTGTGTCTGTGTGTGTGTGTGTGTGTGTGTGTGTGTGTGTGTGTGTGTGTGTGTGTGTGTGTGTGTGTGTGTGTGTGTGTGTGTGTGTGTGTGTGTGTGTGTGTGTGTGTGTGTGTGTGTGAGATGGGGGTGAGGGAGGTTGTAATGTAACAAAGGGAGGGTTGGGCATATTTCCAAGGCTAATCAGATCACTCGCAGGATTTGTTTTAGTGCCTCTTTAACCTTGACCATTTCTCTCTTCTTTTATAAAAAAACTGAGTCAAAAGGAGACAGCAAGGCACTCACACAATTAACAAGATTAACCGGTGTCAGGTCACTGTCCTTGAACCAAGCAACCAGGCATACAAACAACGGAGAGATCAAAGCTGGATGGCCAGTTACCACTGATTTAGTACTAAAGGATAAAACCAGTGTGTACAAAAGAAAAACAAAGCAAGTGAGGCAGTTTGTAAAACATGATGAGGACAAACGCGACATATATATACAGATAAACCAATAAAAGGTGTCACAAATAGATAAGCTGATAGAAAGATGAACAGATAAGGAGAGAGAATGTGAAAACAGCAAAGGGGTGTGATCTGTCATCTTGGCTGATGTCCTGATAGCCGCCATGAAGGGGGAGTCCACTTGTTGACAGACAGAGGAAGAACACACTCCAGCAGGCCCCCAACACACACTGATGTGCACACACCCTTTCCCACCCCCGTGTCTCCCATCTGTTGAAAACAATACAGACCCAGGCCCTCCCTTTGCAGAACACTCACATGTGAGAGCACGTTTTCCCCTCTGTTCTCGCTGCCGTGCAACACTGAGAGCAGAGGAGGGACCATCCGCTCAACACCAGAACACACTGACCCATGGAAACAACAACAAGATTTCTCATATGGTGTGAAGCCTTCTGGGTTTGTTGGGCTTTAATCTTTGAAGAAGTGTCATTAGGAAACATGAAAGTGATGATTTGTGGGAGCATTTCGCACTGTACTGTATGTTCCACAGATCACCTTTCAACCAAACTAAGCATGCATGGTACTATATACTATATTTTCCTCTGAGTTCCTCATTAAGACGTTTTATATTCTGCACTCTTTTCCATGTCTCTAGGACACGTTGTGCTATGACTGCTAATGCTGACTTCTTTCTCTATTTATGTCAAACAATCAACTTTGTGCCAAGAAAGTCAAATGTATGAGGATTCTTCTTGGGGAGAGGGCATTAAAAAGTCCTCCTACAACAAACATATAAATATATCAAAATAAAAAGAATGTCATTTAAACAGAGTACATTATAGCACAATACTTTGTTGAATCACTCTGTCTGCTGTGAGCAGGGCGTCAACATCCTCTGGCTTTGACATTTTAACACAATCTCTCAGCAGCTTTTGAAATGATTCGTGATACAAAAATGTGCTGCACAACATAATACCCAATACAGCTGGAGGCTGTAAAAAAGTTTAAAAAAGAACTTTGACATTGTTTAGAAACACATTTAAAGCTATAGTGTGTAACTGTTACATATAAATGAGCATCTGTTACGTGCTTCACATGAGTTCACACAATACTGAATACGCCTATCACAGGAGAAATCTCTCTTTTAAACTCTCCAAATGTCATCTGACCAAATCAATCAAATTCAGTGTGACAGTGAATAAGTGATTGCTTAAAACTTAAAACTAATCAACCATTTACAGCCGCACCATTAATACAAAGTAAGCTGCTAAGTTCCACACTATAGCTTTACAATCTTACAATTTCATTTAGCAGATGCTTTTATCTGAGAGTTGATATAACACAAGCAAGGCAGTATTGAAGGAAGAACAACATGAGTAACAGCCCTAAAGCCTAAATCATTGTGGTAGAAAATTTGCATTGTTTTCAGCTGCAGCAGGTAGATGTGTTCAATAAAAAAAAATCTATAAAATTCATTGAACCTTACATGGTCAACACTGAATGGCAGACTGTCAGTTAGTTATTGGCTGGTGAACATAGTGGAGCATTTAGGAGTTAAAGGAGAATATTTCCCTCAGGAACTAATGGAAACCAAATCAAACTAAAAGCAACATTCTTCAGAACTTTGTGGTTTTAAGAATATAAAAGTCAACACAATTAAATTTGGCTGGCAAATTTAGGAATAATGAGAAACTAAACTTTAAAGTTGTTCTCAAGGAAAGCATTATTTGTTGGTCAACTTACTCTGCGGAGGTCAGAGCACAGGGTCAACTATGAAACTGCATCCCTGGAGCTGGCAGGGATTCACTATCTGTCTCAAGGACACTTTCTTCAGCAGAACAGCTTATCCTGCTCACTGCACCACCTCACGGCTCTGATAAGCCACTGCTTCTCACAAAACAGCTACTCAGACTGACAGACACTGAGCACAGCTGCAGGTGAGATTCTTATTCACCTCATCTCATGGCAACCATGAACATGCCAGTAGAGGAAAATTCACAACCCCAGAGGAGGAAGAGTAATGCTTAAGAGCCTAAATGTGTCTGTAGTCAGCCAGCCTAGAAACACTTTCCACTTTAATTAAGGGTGGGTTTCGTGTGTGCACATGTTAAATAGAACACTGTGTTCATATCGGGGTGTGTGGATGTGAGTGGAAACTGCACAAGAGCTGCTTTTTACAAGATGAATGTCTCTGCTCATCAGCACAGACTGGCTATCAGACACAGTCAAACTGGCAATATCCTGATCTGTCTGTGGGTGTGTGTCCATGTGTGTGTTCTATTGGACTTATCTCTCCAGCTCGTCTCCGACCTCTGTGTCAGGTCTGTCGCTGGCTGGGCATCATGCAAATATCACATTTATTTCCATTGTCACTTACATCCAAAATCCTTTTGGCAACTGCAGATGGAACAGATCATTATCATAATGCTTCACACATCCGGCCTCAGAGGCTATAATTCATGAGGTTACAATGCTTTGCTTGATCAACTGCGCAATGCTACAAGGTGCAAGGATTATGTAAATCTACACTTTATATAAATCTATGATGAAATGGAATATGGAATAGTTACAAAAAAAGTCTGAGTGATTCAGCTGTCAGGCTCAGTGGAGATAAATACCAATATTAGCATGTAATCACATTTACATTTGGTTGTAAGGTATAACATGTTCACCATCTAGCTTGCTAACATTCTTGATTAGCACTAAACTATGGGTGGACAGTATAAACAGAATCAAAGGTACAGCAGCATAAATTTGCCATACAGTATGAATTCTGACTCCATTTTATCATTGAAGCAGCCCTGGCCATTTTTACCATTTTGACCTGATGTTCTCTTAACTCTACCTCTAACGCCATGTTAGAGATAGAGTTAAGAGAACACAAAAAAATATTGTGATTCATCGGATTCATCAATATTTGTCAAGACATTTAACTCAAAACATCATGCTCATACTGGTGCTAGAGGAAAGGTCATGGGGTCACCAAAGTAGCTAGGAAAATCCTCTTGGCACCATGGGTCAGATTAAATGGCAACTCATCCAACAGTTGTTGAGATATTTCAGTCTAGACCCAGTTGGTGGAGCAACCGACCAACTGACATTGACCCTCATGTTGTTTGCATGGTTATAAATATTCTAATTTCCATTCTTACTTCTATATGATGCAGCTATATGTGATGTATTACCGTTATTTTCTATGAAAAACAGTAAAATCTGGGGAAGTCACAAATGGCAACTTCATCAATCAGATGCGTGAATCATAACTGAGTAAAATGAAGAAAAAAGCAAACCACACGATTAAACAAGTTATAGCTGTAAAGAAAATTATACCTTGTCTTTGCTTCTCCTCTGTTTCCAAAATGGGAAGATGCAAAAGAAGAAGTATTTTGCCCAACTGAAGACTGTGGTGAGACACCAGCGTAGCCCGCCCATTCTCTCCAAAAAACCTCCTCACGTCCTCTACTGTATCACCACTGCTGTTCCTTACTGCTTGTGTCCCCTCCCTCTGTACCCTGTCCTTCACCAAAAATGCCCAGATTTATGCAGACCCTAGTAGGTAGACCTGGTTATTCGAGTTATTCTAATCCAAGAAATTTCTTTGGTTTTATTGCCTTCACGTTCCCTTAAAATGAGGTGCAAGTCTAAATGCATCCTTCCCTCTCTTGCCCAGCATTCTCACAGCATCCCTCCATCCTCCACGCTGACTCGTTCTCTGGATGCTGCAGGTTCTTCCATTCAAAGCATGAGGAAAAAGATTAGAAGGGAAGACAGAAGTGGGCGGAGGTGGGGTGGGTCGGGCAGAGCCGTCTGGTAAAGACGGAGGCACTTATAGTGATGGAAAAAGGAGGAGGGTCTACAATTTAATGTAGAAATGGAGGGGGGGGGTGCTTTGAGGGAGTCTTGGAGCAGAGAAAGAGCAATAAATATAAGACGTGTAGTGTGGAGAAACAATAAATTCCCAGTGATTAAAATAAAAGCTGTAAATCCTAATTATGATGCAGGTTTCTTTCCAGTTGATATTACTAACAATATTATGCCAAAACGATATCCACAAGAGACACAAGGTGAGTGAATATGTGTTTGCCTGCGTGTGCATGTGTGTGTTGAGGAAATAAGTGCTGACATCTCTGTAGCTGTCAGGAGGCTCTAATGAAGATTGGCATTCTCAAACTAATCATAAATGGTCTACAGAGCCTCTGAGCCTGTATGCATTCTAAGTAATTAATTAATATTGAGACTAAAGACAGCTATTGAACTGTGTTTAGTTTTCCTTATTGGATCAAACTAGAATAAATGATAAATAAATTGCTCTAATAATATTGAAAACTACAACATTTTAGAAAAAGTAAAAAAAAAAGAAAAAAAAAACAGGAGGAACCTGAATCAAGACACTAAAGACAAAACTGAAACTGTAAAATCATTCAAGGAGTTTATGATTTTGAATTCAGCTGATGGCTGAACCAGAACATTTGGCTGTATATGATCTGGTTAATGTCACATTATCTGAATATCGTTATGGAACAAGAGAGTAACTTTGTTCCAGATTTGCCATGTAGCTACACAGGAAGTTCCCTTTTTATTTTCTTTCAGGGAAATGAGAGAAGGAAGCTTCTGATGATTTGGTGAAAACTATGAAAGATAGGCCTTATGCCCTATTTGAGTTTATTCTGAGCTGCTTCCTGTTTTTTTCTGTGGTCAACCTTTTCCACAACCTGATCCAAATCCAACAATTCCAACAAAGTGTTGGAACGGTTATGCTGTAATGACCAAACTGCTCATCCAACTCTTTACAGCTACTTCTTCTCTAATGCAATGCTGTAATAATTATACTAAAACTACAAAGCCTGACAGGTGTAATGTAGAAAAATGAACTTATCTGTGCACACAAATTAATAATTCCTGCTCTCAAATGAACAATATATAGTGGCTACACATATGCATTTCACATATATATGTCGACTGAGCATAATATGAAAGAACAAAGAGGAGAAAAAATATACAAGGTCCCCATAAATAAATAGGGCAAGGCAAAAAACAAATATATATACAAAAAACATGCTAAAACTAGTGCAACCAATAGTAGAAGACTAACATGACTAAAGAACTTCCCAAAATGAAGATAATAAATACCTCATCAGACAGCTATAACTATAGTCAGCTTTTTACTGTGCTGCATTTACACTTCAAAAATCATTAAAGTGGTGCGATTAAAATAAAGAAAAACATCTAAGTATCATAATCTTGTGTTAACCACAGAGTAATTTTCTGCAATATTCCAAAACCCAATGGAAAAGTCTTTTGTTGCAGGAAGGAGGGTGATGTTAACTTTTGGATTGGCCTAAAAAATAAGTCCTTGCAGCACTCAAGGAGGAAAACTGATAGCAGTTTTCTCCAGTTTGGACTTACCAGCTCAGTCCTGGCAAAAGACAAATTCACAGAAAACATTTTGCAGGGATTCTGTGTTTTGACACTTTACCACAACACAATGTCAGCTCAGCTGAATCACTTCTCTGTAAAGATTACAAAATAGCCTACTGGCGAAGGAGAGAGATGTCCCAGAGGTGTGGGGACAACATCATGCGCACTTCCTGCCTCTCTGCAGCACAAACAATAGCCTGGTTTCTAGCCTCAGTCTGGCAACATCAGGTCTGTTGTCCGTTCTATGAAACCAGACAAGAGGTTAGGGAGTTAAGGGCCATATTGTTCCTGGGAGAATGAAAGGGGAAGTGACCGGTCAGGGTTTTAAAAAAAGGGGCGGACAGAGATGCTTTGCTCACAGCTGGTGGTATCCATTCCTTTAATTTGATATTATCCATCAGTCACTTGCAGTCTAATTCTAAAAGTACCATTTATAAAAAAGGTTTAATGCTGTCTAGGCAAAACTTATCTCCATCCAGGGGTTATATTATTTATGTTTTCAGAGTACAAACCTCTGGAATACCAAGTCATGGTGAAGAATGAAGAGTTGACCATAGTTAGTATTCGACAGGCAGTGCCACTTAGCTGCAGCCTCCTCATCAGACTTATTAAGTGCCTCACTGCGGCTCACTGTGATGGAACTGTGTGTTGAGTTCTCACCTTAACGCAGCTGTATTTCATCTGTCCATAAGAGAGTGCCAAGATTTGGCGGAGCCAAAATGACATCATACAGCCAGTTTTCTCCCTCTATGCACATGGCTGCTGTACAAGCATGTTACTCTCATAATACAGATTTAATAATATTTCCAAATGAGATGTTGCTGCTGCAATGGTAGAACAAGTTAAAAATAAAGATAAGTCATAGCTAATAAAACATTTGCAGTGGAGACCCCTTTTTTATTACTCCATGTTGTGTTAGTGCCCCTAACAAAGTGGCTGTGATTAATGCAGCAATTATCTTCTGCCCCTCCCACTATTGATCCAAGGCATCCATTTTTGGGATTGAGAGCTTGGCGAATGTAAGCACTTGGCAGAAAGCCATGGATGAATTAAATAAAAGCTCATTTCATCTTTAACATTGGAAAGAGGCATTGCTCTATCTTAAGTCGGCAGATGGAAAACTGTTTTGTTTAAACACTTTAGTCAGATTGGCAACAAAATGAAGAGTTATAAAAGCTATAATCCCAGCTTCAGACAGAAGGAGGCAGAATGAACTGCAAAGCTCCCCGGGCACAGGCTTAAATCTCTGCGACTGCATGAAATTGATACTGTAGCCTTAACCTATATTAATGATGTCTGGTGAGAAATGATAAAGAATGTTGAAAATCTGATGCCATGCAGTACTAAATTTTGGAAATGTGTACCATTTTTTCCACTTATAAATAGCAACACACCCAAAGACAGAATAAATGTAAAAAATGTAACACAAACACTGTTTACCCCTCACATCTTGTAGTTATTAATGCAGATATTAATTTTAAGCATAAAAATGTCATGATTTATGATCTAAAAATATTAATTCACCAAACCATTACATGAAGTGAAATAATTCACATTTTTATAACGGATATTATCCTGAAATGGACAGGTACTTACCCACATTTCTGTGTGTTGGACAATGGCTTCTATGGTAAGAATAAATCAGCAATGGATAAGGTTTTTAAAAAGATTCCCTTACTTTATCCTTTGTAGTGGGAGGGGGAGTAAATTAGAAATTCCAAAGGGCAAGGGTGAGGTTTTTAACCTTTAATTATCATCTACAGAGGCACCGGCCCACACACACATACACACATCACAAAGTACCCACAGTGACCATTTCACCAGTGGAGCAGCAATTTTCAACTGGCCTCAAGCACCAAAGACCTCGAAGCAATCATCAGCTACCTCATAAAAGCTGACACAGGGCAAAAATGAACAGGATGCAAGCCAAGGTGATGAAAAGCTATGAAGGTGCAGCGTGCGGTTGGCTTTGTCTTTCTTCACTTAGCAAATAAAAGAAAAAAAATGCTGGAACACCCGTTGAGTACATGTGTATATCTGGCCTTTTTATTGTTATTATTCTGAAACAGCAGAGAAATTCACAAAACACTGTAAAAGTATGCTTGGAATGCACAGTAATTTCAGTCTAAATAGGTAATAGCAGGCCACTCACAATTAACATACATGCTGAAAGGGGACCATTCTTAACTAATTCATCCAGGGTTCCTTGAATACATTGGATAGGCTTTCATATGGATTAACTGATGGCAAAGCAGGTGGATGTGCCTGAAGTCAAATGTGAAGAATGGACAGTCGTGTAGCATACATCATGATATTTAATCACGTTGCCTTTTGATCAGAAGATCTGTAATCAATGTTAAGAGGTCATAAGTGCCAATGTGTTTTTTGCACTTCCAACACTGCAAAACATAAGGGGGTCAGAAGTCTCTCCAGTTTAAATGAATGTTAAACCAAGAAGTCTGGTCTTGTTTTCCTTCATCTGTTTCCAAATCAACAACAGCAGAGGCCAACCATCGCACAAGAGTCATTGACAGATGTGGGCCCACCTCCAGTGATGATAAGTGGAAGAGCCACTTGTAAAACAGTCATCAGTATGAAAGTTCCTGCGCAGCTAAAATGTAATTAACTCATCTCACCCAAGATGCTCACGCATTAGACAGGGAAAAACACAGACAGAAAAAGAGATTGAAAGGCACGTGAACACAGACACACAGACTGTCTCTGTCTGAGGTCAAAATGGAGACAGCCAGCTGGACAAGAAGATGTGTTTATGTCATAAAATCATTTGCTATGGCTATCACACAAGAGCCTGAAGAGCCTTTAATCTCCACCACATGAATGCAAAGGAAAGTACTAATCAATGCATAAAAAGTAAATGCAGTATCATCCAGATCACCCAGTAACATTTACAACAGCTGGATAGTGATAAAAGTATTCTTTTCAAAATATAATGTGGGTTACAGCTGTGAGTCTGTTTTAAAGACTTCAGAGTAAGTTTGAAACAGCTTTTCTCAAATGCAAGAAGTGTGACTAAAATCACATTATTCTTTTTTAAAACAACCATGTGTGCAATTCTTTTATTTTTCAAATGATAAAAAATAAGTAATAATTATTACTTTTGTTTTTAATTAATCTTTTACTTCATCAGCAAAACCTTTTTTAAAGGCCCTTCACAATTTCCTAGAGCCTAATGTGGCATCTTCAAATGTGTATTTTTTGTCCAACCATCAGTACATAACCAAAAGAAAATCCACTGCACTCTAATGTAAGACAAAGAAAAGCAGCAAAAGGTCACATTTAAGGAGCTGAAACTATCAAATGTTTTAAACTATAATTCAGTTATCAAAATACCTGCTGATTAACGTGTTATTGTTGAGCTTCATGATCAATTATCTCATAATTTCTGAACAAACAAAGTTGACCCAAACAGCCCTTTAAACCCACCCATTCCAATTTGTCATGAAAATTTCCAACGAGAAGGGGGATTTTTATAAAATGTGCCTGTAAATGCTTTTCAGCCGTCAGATACTAACATCTAAGATAAAATTTTCTTCAGTGCTCAAACTTCAGCGCTAAAACAAGAAACAATGACTATATGACTTTAACTTTCTGCATATTCATAGCTCAATGAAATGACCTGGAAAAAAATATTGTTGACAGTGAGGTGATGTTAAGTATAGAAAATGTGTACTTTAATCTACAGAAGGCAAAACCACCTGTATCGTCTTTTGATTCAGCCTCTTTTGACTGACCTTGAGAAAGAAGCAGACCCTGACCACCCACAGATAAAAAGGACATGTTGCAACAGCACTCACCAGCGAGAGGGACATCGCAGAGATGTCTTTGAGGGACCTGGGGCAGTAATTCCCTTTCACTGATCCAGAGCTTTCTTGAACACTGCACTGGCTTTTCTGGGATTAACACGACTATGGTATTGTCTCTCAAAGTTGGATGCAGTGACCAAAGAGAGCCTCGCAGTCTGGCCCTTATCCTGACATACTTCCTGAGCTGCATTGTTAGCAGGAGGAGAGGAAACACACACACACACACACACACACACACTTTGGAAAACCGGTGTCAGAAGGCTGTCGTTCCCTTTTTTAAGATTTTTTTTTGCCTGTTATATGCACTTTTACATAGATATATATTAATTGCTAAGGTCAGTGTGGCTGAAAGCAGAATGAATTGACTCTATGAACATTACAATCTCTCTATCTTGCTGTTGTTGCAGAACAAGGAAACTTCTCCAGATGTGTCCTGGTATAGAATCAGTTTACTGACACTGTCCTTTTTTGGCCCAGAAAAGGTTCCTGCATACTGTTTATCAAAACTAGACAGCTGTAGCGATCAGCTTATTAATCAAGAATCATCTACTATATTATAACCAATGACTCCTTTATCATGTTTAATAAAAACAAATCTTGTTCCAGCTTCTTTAATATGAATATTGTCTGGTTTCTTTATTCCTTTGTGATGGTAAACTAAATATCTTTGGGTTATGGACTGTTGATTGGGACAAAAAAAAACTCACTTCACATTACATATAGTCACATCATTTAATGATGATATAAATATATTGATTTGTGGATGATGATGATGATGATGATGATGATGATGAACTAGCTCTCGACTACAGAATGTTTACTTTTTGCATTATGTCTACAACAAGAGGCACAAAAATGAATCAATTCACAAACAAAAACATCAGAGGAGCTGGCAGCTGAGGTAAAGAGGTCGTCCCTTTGTAACTGGTCCCCTAACCAACTAACTCCCAACTAAATTGGCTTCTCTATTATTTTTTTAACAGGCTCTCAATGGAAGCCACCTCAGACCCGACAGATTGATTGCTCTTGTCAGAGGGGGCAACGTGATATTCACATTCCTCTGGTTTATTCTTCTCAACATGACTTTTACAAGTCTTTTAAAGAAAAAAAAGTGATATTTACTCTGCAGGAGATGAAACACAGTGGCAGCAGCCTGCTTGTCTCAGAAAAGAGTATATAATCAGAACACACACACACACACGCATATGCACGCACGCACACACACACACACACACACACACGCACAACACTACACTGATCCAAGAGGTAAATATGATCCTCCCACATGTTCATTGTTAACCGTTCATTAAAAATCCACATGTCATGTCTTGTCACAGTGAAACCATTTGAATTCATACATATTATACATGAATATATTCCAGGTTGTGTAATTGAACCAATTACACTGTGTGTAATGACAGTAAACAAGAAACAAGTAGAAACAGATTTGCTAAATGTTAAAAAGCAAGCTGAGCATGTGTCTGTTCTCATGTGTATGCAGAGAGGGTCCTAACTGTGTCTGTATTGTAAACATTGTGAAGCCCCTAGCCAAAGCCATACAGGGTTCATTCTTCCTAAAGCCGTTCCAAACCCTGCCACAGCCAGATCAAAGTGTGCGTTGTGTGCTTAGGTTTTAACATGGGGGGTTTTACTTTCTGGCCGATTGTTATCGCTCCTCAAAGTGCTAAGCCATGAGTGAGGCCTCCGTGAATGCCGCTGCCAAGAGGAGTGTCTGAAATGTCTGTGTATTGTGTGCGTGGTCCTCCCTGCCATGTGTGCTGAGCACAAGGCAAAGGCATGGCTCTAAATTGGAAGCGCATGTTGCATGAACTCACACTTGTCATTTCTGATTACACCATGTGAGCACAATAATTAGCACAGATAACTCTTGTGAGCTCATTGCAACAACAAATCACAACACTGACTGCCCCCTGTTGGTCTATTTTCCCCACACACAGTAAATGTCACATCACTGGATTTGAGAGTTAGACATGCAGACACACCTGCACCACGACTCATCCCGCCCTCCTCCCCCGAACACAAACAGCCTTCTTTCGGTTATTTCTCTAAAGTTTTACCTGCAGTCACGTCATGCCATCTACATTTATAAGGCGCAGCCTCCTTATCTCCACTTTCAAGGCAATTGTACGTCTACATCTTTCAAAGCATCAACCATAGACAGTAAAAACAAGGGAATGTCATGATGAATTCAAGTGCACCTTGAGAATTCTGAAATATACATCACAAAGTTTGTGAGACATATCAAAGAACTAATTACAAGACCTCTTTTATAGTGACACATGCTGGCAGCTCTGTACTGAGGCTGTTTTCAATCATGACTAATTTCCTTCAATATTGAAGTTATCAGATCTTTTAAAAAATCATGTTAAACCTCATATCAATATATTTTTTCATGGCATCTGTCATCTTAACCATTTTCAACATTCTGTAGGGAGTAAGTGAATAAGAAGGAGCAGCTACGGTGAGCTCTTAGAGAGGAACAGTTGCAGGCAACAGGCTGCACAGCGAGCTAGATCAACAACTCATTATATGCTGTCCTGCTGTTTGTGTTTGGAAAACAACTTTTGCAGTGTGCAGCAGATTATTTTTTACTTTCTTTTTTATTAAGAAATAACATGTTTGTTTGGCTGCGTTGTCAAGAGATACACCATCTGCTCCTCTGTTTTAATTCTCACAAAGCAACTGCTCAAGGAGTGTTTGCATTAGTATTACCGTAAAGCACATTTGCTGTTACCATAATAACCATCACCAAATCAACCAGTATTGACATCTTAAGGGTTACTTTAGTTTTTAAGTGCTTAACTGCTTATTTATTGGGAGTCCAGAGTTCAATTTCAGCTGTAATGAAATATATGTATATATTTGTACAATGTTTACTGTAGACATTTTTCATATGATTGCACAAACTCTTTAAAAGAAAATGGGCCAAACCCTTTTGAGCTGAGACAATAATTAAGGAATATTTTCAATTAAAATGATATGGTAACAGGGTTAAGATTAGGGTAACGGGGTTGCATAAAGTAAGATGGATGACTAGCTATGTTATGTTTGATTATAGATCATCATATAAAAGTAAACAAAGTGCTGTTTGAATAACTTCTAATACCTTCTATTGGAATGATGGTCAGTATATCCTCAAAGGGATACCAATGGACATCGCCCCTCAATGGCCAGAAAAAGTGGTTTTCCCTCACTCTGTGCATACATTTCACCTGGCAGTGGGTCTCATTCACCTCTTAGATGATCCCTGGGTAGATGTGGCCCACCATTTACCCACAACCTCTGGAGTATTCCACTGCTCTTCTTCTACACCCCTGTTACTCTAGAAGTAACTCTCTTACTGTACAGTAACAGGGTTGCAGGAAACAGGGTTGCAAAACTGTACTAATGTTACCCTTTTCTCTGGAGTAGAAGCTAGCTGTTTAGCTAGCTGTTACTGTTGACCAAGAGGACAAACTTACTTGTGTAAATAAGTATAGTATGAATATATACATAACAGGGATGCACGAGGTAAAGTATGAAAAATAGAAGAGAGGACATACTTTTGCTCAACCCATTCTTTTAGAAAACTGTTTGATGATGTCAAATCCAGCATATCATGTGATTCACTTCTACCATTCTAAAAAGCTTATGGTAACAGAGTTGTGTGTATGTTGTGGGACACATATTACATGAATAATAATTACTACTTCAAATATTATTTTTGTTAAAACAAATGTTCCCACAGTTACGGGGGATTCATGAAATAAACAAATAATACCAAAAATATTACCTTTTGGATCATAAATGCAGCTAATTCTTATAGACCACACAACTTAATCACAACTTGATTATTAAACTAGAAAATATCAAAATAGGGCCCCTTTAAGACTTAAATTAGACTAAAGACTAAAGATTAGATTAAGTATGTAGTTGAGGGGGGCTAGGTCAAGGTGTTAGGAACCAAATGTAGACAACAGAGTCAAGTACTTCACAAGTATAGTTGTGTGTGGGTGGGTGGGTGGGTGGGGTGTGTGTGTGTGTGTGTGTGTGTGTGTGTGTGTGTGTGTGTGTGTGTGTGTGTGTGTGTGTGTGTGTGTGTGTGTGTGTGTGTGTGTGTGTGTGCGTGTACATGCATGCATACTCCCGCCTGTCAGCTTCAGACAAGATACACCCACTAAACACATTTCTTCACAACACCAACTGTTACCCATGGCAATAGTGGGCCTGCCCAGTGGCCAGGCATTATGCAAATATAAATCACGCTTGACTGGCCACAAGACTGTGTGTGTGTCCATCACATGGCTTCACATTTCACCCAAACTTTATTGGTGCCAGTGGGCTTTTGTCTGCTTTAATTGAATTAACTTCTCAGAAACAGACCTTGTTGCAGGAGAGCGATGGGACATCACACAGATGTCACCTCAGCATGGGAGATTTTAATAGTGTTTACTTTGGAATTATTCAATGATTTAGAAGAATAGGGCTATCGAATAAATATAACTCGAAACATTTTAATTTTTTTGAGGCACGTGACACGTTTGTTCACAACCTTTGAAAATAATAGACTTGCAAATAAAAGATCACCATTGAAGAAGTCATTCATGTCACTACTCTTCTGTTTCATATTATGGAAAAACAAAGGTGTGGGGGATTCACTTGCACAAACATCTTAATAATTGTTGTCCTCCCTCCTTGTGTTAGTCCCTTTTCATGACTAAAATAACCCCAGTCCAAATAAAAAGGGGCTGTTAAGGAGAAATTAGCCTTCACATATGTTACCAGCAGAAAAACAATATTGTTGTGCAACAAATATATTCTCTGTCCTCTACTTAAACCACTGCTGGACAACACAATGCATAAACACTTTAAATTCCCCCTCCATTCAGGAGTATGCTTTTCTTCTTGTTCTTACAGTTGAATGTTTGTGCTTTACTGTGAAGAATGATGTATGTGCAGAGTTTGACACTAGAAGGCAGTTTTCACATTCATCTGCTGAACATTTAACATTTCTCTGTGCTCATTGAAAACAAATCTATTTATAATGGGTGGCGTCTATTAGCAGGATTTGTGCTGCTTCAGTTTTACTGAAAGATAAGAAACTGGTGTAATTTAAGGACTTTACAACATAAATCTTATTTGTTGTTTTTTGTGGAACATGGACAAAAAATGATTCAAAGTAAAGTATTTTATATACATCACATCTTGTAATATACTACATGATGTCTGCAGGGGATCTTTAGGACTTTGTAGGTAATGCTTATCAATTACAGTTTAGGGTCATAGGAAAAAATGGCAATGTCCCCATCTGCTGGATAAAATCCACAGCATCATTAAATCATACTAAGTAGCCATAACCTCTGCTTTAAAGGATTTGTGTGCAGCACAGCATGGAGCAGAATAGACCTACCAGAAATATATTTAGCATGTATATAATCCAATCAAAATAATAAAAAAGTTGTCCTTATCTCAGATTGAAATGTTCTGCTGCACCCACTATGATCACCACTAAATGCCACCAGAAACTACACACTGTACCTTTAAAGTATCCAATGTATGTTGGAAAACTGGTCAAATGGATCAAAAGCAGCACTATGCTGATGTTTTGGCTACACACATCGGTTTGAAGGAAGGAATGTATGACCTGTTTATTGGCTGTCTTCCTTTTTCTTTCATGTCTGCTTGTCCTTCCCTTGTCAAAATGACTGAGACCCACCCAGACACCAAGCAAACAGCGTCATGTTGTTGCTCCCTGCAGATAAAAGAGTTGCGGAGGTTCGAATGTTTGGCCAGTCACTGAGATAATGTGAAGCAAACAACTTTCCTTTATCATGATTTCTGCAGCTACAGTCTTGTGTGTTGGTCGGAGAATAGCTTGGGTTGCAGCTAAATGTGTATCAAACAGAATTTGCCTTGAATTTAAATACCTCTTCATTTGTAGTTCATGTCAGGACATATAGAACCTGTATTGTCAAATATTTTTGATTCATCTTTGAAACAACTAACTATCTGTGATAATATAGACAGCCATCATTGATGGCTGACAGTACCAGATCATCTGAAACATAATTTCTTTCACAGTTGAAAATGTAATACTTTGCAACACTAGCTCTCTTGTCATACCATGCATGAGGAGATTAAAATATGAATGGCACTTGGCAGAAACCTCTTTTAATCAAAATTTGACTACTTTCACATTTATGAAGATGTAGAATAATGTAGATGAGTGCTTAAGCAGGATTAATGCAAGATAAGGAAAGCTACTAATATACAAATCCAATCCAAGACTCTTATCAAAGCTTAACATCTTCATGGGTGATGTGAGTGAGAGCTTTAGTCCAACTCTTATTCTGTGCAAGACCCTGACATGGAATCCTAATCTCAGATTCTAAATTTAAACAATGCACATGGCAGGTGTTGGAGCTTTGGCTACAGTAGAGGTTAATGGTAATATAAGACAATTGCACTGAATAACAAGAGATCCATAGAATGTGCCAAGAAAGTTAAGGTTCCCAGACAGGAATGTTATCCAGTGAGGTGATAAGTAACAGCATTCCAGTGGAACGGAGCTGCTAACTGATAATGCAGCCATTAAAGCCACTTACTTGTTTTCATTTAATACAGTTTAAAGGCCCTTTATCAAATTGACGACTGTTAGATCCATTTTGGTTATCGCTGACAGTAAGATAACAGTACAGCCCAACCTTCCAGGACACAGTAAGGGCAGCAATGAAACATTTATTTTATTTCCCCATTACCCCTCATATAATGTTTTGTCCGGGTCAAATTTCATTTACAATGCTAATACATTCTATTAGTTTATTAGTTAACTATGTACAGTATAACAGTACACTGTCATGTGATGAGGTTTGCATTCATCAACAAAGTTTATCCTTCAATAGTTGGTGTCACAGCTGTCACTTTGCCTTGAACTTTACAACAGTATATGGGATTTCAGTAACTACAGTAACTTATGTAACAATGCAGAAGTGTATTAAGTGGCATATTATTTACATACACTAAGAAATATTAGCCTCCAGTCTAAATTGCCACACTGTCTTACACAGCCCTTGACAATACTTAACACAATACTATGTTGTGGAGGTATTAGGCTATTTTCAGAGTCATGCCATGAAGACACTCCGGGGAAGACAGGCACGCAAGAAGCAAAGAAGTAGCATATTATGTTCCCAGAACTTATTTGACTACTGTAATGTAAAAATAAATGGGATTAAAGGGTAAAACCCCTCAATTTAGGTAATCCAATATGTTATTCTTGCTGTCTGGGAAAGTCCATACAAAGAAACTGTATTAACAATAAAGGCTTTTATGCCTGATGCTCTATTGTTGCGGTTATTTAACCCTAATTGTGGCTTATCTTAGATAACTCTTTATAACAAGGGTGAACTGTCTATGTACCTTTAAAAAGAATTATAAAATAAATATATGAATTCAAAAATAAATCTGGAAGGGATATATAGCAAAGGGTGTAAAAGGTTGTAGAAGACAGATTACAACTTGAAAGTTAAAAAGGACTTTAGAAGAATTTTATGGATGTTGATAAAAGCAATTTGTGATGACGTAAGTCCCTGCATTGCTGTTGTTGCTGCTGTTGTAGTTTTATTAATTTTTTCCTGTGCTCACAAAGAAATCACTGTTTTATTTAGTTAAAATCACAAAGTTACAGTCTTCTTAACTGTGCTGCCTTACAAAACCAAACCATTATGACTCCAATTTTGTTCAAAATTGAGTTATGACTGTCAGTCATGGTGATGGATAAAAAAGAATTTCCAAGGAATTGAACACAACAGTGACATTACCAACAACAGGACATCTGTCCAAAAATGATATGACAAGAATAAAACTAGGCAACATTGAAGAAGCTGTAGAAGCTGATAAATACTGGTTGTGTAGTGCATGTGACAACAATCTCCTGTCTTCTTCATGTCTGGGCTATGGGGTAGGATGGCAAGACAGGAACCTGAAAAACATCCGGGCCTGGATTCATTTTGCAGAAAGATATTTAGAATAATCTATGGTCCAATAAACCAAGGTTGAACTATTTGGCCATAATTCCAAAAGGGCACAAAAACAACACTGCTCATCCCCAAAAGAACACCATACCTACAGTGAAACATGATGGTGGCAGCATCAGGCTTTGGGGCTGTTTTTCATCAGATGGAACTGGAATCTCAGTCAAGGCGGGAATTATGAACAGTTCCAAATACCAGTCAGTGTTGGCACAAAACCTTTAACTTTTCAGACCTGAATCTGATCCAACATCTGTGGGGTGGGCTGAAGAGGGCTGTGCACAACAGATATCCTCACAATCAGATTTGGAGGGGTTTTCAAACAAAAGTGGGCAAATATTGCCACATTAAGATGTGCCATGCTGACAGACTCTTACCTAAAAAGACTGAACATTGTGATAAAAGCCAAAGGTGCTGCAACAAATTATTAGTTTAATTATTAGTAATATTTATGCAACCAAGTGATTTTAAGTATTTTATTTTTATTTATATATATTTTTCTCCTTCAAAGTTTTCAGTTCTTTTTTAAATTGTGTTGTATAGGTTATAGGTCACATTAAAGATGGAATAAAAGTTTTGTAATTATTCATCTTAGTGTAATTTTTTCGCATCACAAAAATTTTATTTTATATTAACTGTATATCAAAAAATAGGTTGACATAAAAAACAAGACATAACAAGTTAATCCTCACAAAATAAAACTTGAGGATTCCTTTCATTTTTCCATTTTTGTCAATACAGTAATTATTGTGACAGGCCTAGTTACTGCACTTTGGACTATTTACACCATGAATCTTACACAAAATGTTACTATACAAAAGCAGAAAATCTTACAAAAAATAAACACTTTATTTGTTGGAAAACTGATTAAAGAAAAGCTGAGAGATTGCAATTGAATTACAGAAGCTGGTGAAATAGAGGTTAGCCTGGACTTCATATCATGACTTCAGCTATAGACTATCAGCTATGTACTGTAACAGTGATTTAGAACACTACCCTAATGCAACCAGATATAGAGATATGACCAGAATATATTAATATAGCAAATCTCCAAGTGTAGACAAATTCCTATCATCTCATGTTATATATTATTTTATTGCCCAACCCCATAAGAAAAAAATAGAATGGGTATATTTTCAGATTTGCTGTGAACACAGTCTTGAGGATGCCATAAATACACTCCTAGCCTGTGTATATACGATATAAATGTATGGCACGCCAGTGACGCTTGTGTTGGATTTCAGCCGTGTGCAACACATGTGTAGCACCAGGTCCAAGAGTGTGATTTAATTAAAGATTCCTTTGCCTGGCGCAAAGGGTGGGACAACACCCGCTGTCATTAACCGGGATCAGGACAGGAACGTGGAACATGTGCTGTTTTTTTTTTTTTTTTATATAGAGGGCTATTAAGTTTCTGCTCCTAATAATAAAGGCACGACAAACTTTCTCTGCAGAACAATCAACTGTTGTTCTCTGCATTTATTCTTTTAGGTAATGGAGACACAGAAGATTGTTGAAACCATTGAAAACATTGATAAAGAATTATATTATTAATATAAAACTAATACCTTATTCACTCTCTATTGGTCACTGGCCATATATAAGTCTTCCAGTGAATCATCTACACAACTTTGCCTGTGCATCAAAAGTAAAAATACTAACACTGCAGACTGTTTTAGTCACAAAATACATGAGAGCATTTTAGAGCATGTTTTAGTGTATCAATGTGGAGCTAATTTGAAACACTTTGGGTAGGTTAGTGGTAATAGTTCTGCATAATAATATTTGGCACTTTTCACAAAATTTCACAGCAAATTTACAGAAGAGAGTGACAATTTAACAAAATATATATGATAGAATATTAAAGTTTATTAACTTTAGGTAAAATATAAAAAACATCATCTGAAGTAACTTAAAACAGTCAAATCAAAGTAGCAGAGTGGAAAGAAACATATCCCTGTAGTAGAGTAGAAGTATAAAGTACTGTTACAAGGACCTCAAAATTGCATTCAAGTACAATAATTAGATGTAAATGTACTAAGGGATTTCACACCACTAATAGAAAATAGTCTATATGTGCATTACATATGGTTAAATAAGGCCAATTACGTTTCCCTCACAGGCCACTGAGAAACCACATTCCAGTGCAAATACCTATGAAATTCCTCCACAGTGGAATGTTTAAGTGTGCAAACCTATCCTTTTAAAAACCAGTCAGGGTGAACTGGCAACAATGATCTGCCTCAGCTTGTTACAAGCATTGGTGCAAAATAGAGAGAGAGAAAAAAATCTGGGGTCTTTCTTCCTGTGTGTATTCAGGGTAAATGCAGCATGTCAAAGGGGGGATTTATTACGTCCCCAAAGAAAAACATTCTCCCAATGATGAAAACATGATTGGGCGACCTGGGTAGCCCAGCCTAACTTCTGCTCCACTGTCACAGCAATTACCCTTGGAGCCCCGTGGCATCTGACCTTGGTTAAAAAGACCCCGGGAAAAGAGACATGCCACAAATATCAACAAAAGACACATTTTGAGGCAAAAGGGATGCGTCCTGGGAGAGCTGAGCTCCCTGTCCATCACTCGGAAGTGTTGTGAATGGCTACAAAGACTCCCAGAGTGAGACTTTGTGGGATTTCGACGTTGCCAAGAGCGAATGCCACGTCGCCTTGCCAAGTGTTAGGGGGAAAACAAGAAAATCCCCCCACACGTAGAGAAATATCAACAAAACTGCAGCATAAAGACCACATTCACACCACACAAAGCCATAGAAGCTGGACGGTATAGGGCTAAACTGGCTGTATTATGTTGCACTGTTGCCACAACGTCTGAGGCAGCGGTGGAAGTAAGGCTTCTGTTTTCATTCCAAGAAAAGGGACACACAGCCGTGACTCTTTGGGAAAATACAGTTGTCCTGTGCCTTAATCTATCATTCTGACTGTCATTCTATCCACTGTGCACTGCCAAGTGAATTAAAGACACTTTAAGAAGCTCAATGGATGCCTTTTATATCCCATTATTTTCTTGTTCCAGAGGCTTTGTGGCCAACGCCATGCATCACTGGGTCAGTAATGTTTTGAAAGGCTATTTGGAAAAGAAATATCCGCTCATCGGATTCACACATCCTTTGACCATGAGGCATTAAAAGTTAAGGCTCCCAAAAAGGCTCAGATCACTATTCGTTGTGCTAGCATTTGGCTCAGGGTGTACGTTTTAACAAACATCTACATTCATGGGTGGATTTCTTTAATCTGCAGCAGTTACACAGGAACACACAAGTAAACTGAAATATATTATTTTCTCTACCACATAGTTGGGTGATTGGATGATTATCATGTCAACAGCCATCTGATGGGCTGTCTTTCTTTTAAAAGTAGAAGAAATATATTTTCTCCCAGATTGTGGGGGGTTCAGAACATGTTCACATGTCCCTGTTCAAAGAACCCTGCCTTGAGAACCACTAATTTGATCCAGTTCAATCAACAACACTGCACTATTTGAGTCCTCAGCACAACAACCACCAAATCTGAAGTCAATCTAATGAACGGTTCTAGAGATATGTGATGACAATCGTACATACAAAGAGACATCCAATCCTTTATAGATAGATGATGGTGCAACAACGGACGTACAGTGCATTTCACAATATATATGTATGTATATATACATACATATATATATATATATATATACATATACACATACATATATACATATATATACATATACACACACACATATATATATATATATATATATATATACACACACACACACACAAATGGCTTTAAGTGAACAGGAAACTGTGATATATAACAGTTCAAACACCATAGCGAAAAGCAACTTCTTCCCGGCTTGGTCTACAAATGCTCTGTACAAACAAAAAAAAAAGATAAACTTTCTAATGGCAGGAAATCAATATGGAGGCAAATCTATAATTCTGCATCATCACTGTAAATGTAACTGCTGTTCTTGTCATGTTGTGTTCCTTTAAGCCTGCTGCTTCATGTTGGAATACAGTCACACACTCACAAATTCAGACACACATATGACGTCCTTGATGGGACGATAAAGAACCTCTGATTATCTTGGTTCTTCATTCCTTCCGTGCTATATTTAAACTGACATGATTGCTGGACACAAGTTTCTCATCAAGTAACCGGATTATATTATTAAGTTACTACGAGGCTGGCTGAGAAGGAAGCAGAGTAGCGGGAAGACTTTTTTTTTTAAAAGTGCTATTTGGTGGCGAAAATTGCTTTAAACTGCTGGGAGCAGCATGTGGGAGATGTTTACCACTTCTAGACAAACACCTCAAACTGAAACTCAGGTTACAGATTCAAAATCCAAAACCTAAAACCTCACAAACATTGGGCCTCATTCAAGAAGCAATATAAAAACAACTTCCCTCTTACTCTAGTTCTCATCCATGATTTATTAGTACCCATTGATTTCTGGGATTCACCACTGTTTTCTTATTTTTGCTCTTGTCTTAGGAAAGAGTGCTTGAAAGTCTTACTGAGATAAGAAAAAACATCTATTATTCACAGCCCATAAAGTATTTGAAACTCAAATTTTATATTTGAGGAACATAAAAAAGGAATGATCACCATAAAATCCAATTAAGAGTGTAAGATTTTTCAGTAATCATAATGATTAGATTATTAAATTTTTGGGCTAAAGAAAATATTTGGTTCACTGATCCTAATTTAAACTAAAAACCTTGGATTTTTTATTTTTAAAGTGTTTATACAGTAGACCTCCAACATGAACATGCAGAATGTTCCTTCAGCAACTGATATGTCTTTAAATTACATTTTATTTTAAACTCTGTTACAGTGCGTCCCACTGCTGACACTTTTACAGCATCACACACGTTTTGCCACAGCTGGGTTTTTGATTTTCCTGTAACACCTGCTGACACTCTAGACAACCACATTTAATTTGTTTAAGTTTATTTAACAGTACGTCAATTTCAATCCTTCTTCTTACAGCCTTTTCTTTAGTGCCATCTGTCAAATAATTCTTGATATTTTTACATGGCACGACACCAGCCCTCATATTGTGATTAGAGTGCGTTGCCTACCCGTTGGCTAAAGCACTCCAATTCATGATCAAATGGGATTCAGCATTCAGCTCACCTGGATATAAGAACATTCGGAGAACATTGCATCTGGAGTTGACTTCTTATATTTTTTTCTCTGAATAGAAATTTAAGAGAAATATAAGAAAAAAATTGGTGTGTGAGACCAGTGTGTAGACAAACAAGATGTGATACATTCTAGAAAGGTTGACATGTAAAAGAAATAGGTCAAATGAAAACACTTCCTTCTCTGAATTGAAATGCAGAAATGTCCACAAGAGGTTAAATTCCTGTGGTGCATGCCATGAGCATTAAAAGGTAACATGACAGGGGTTAACTTTGCTGAGGCATCGCAAGCCTCTCCCGGGTCAAGCACACACTGGGCACCTTTCCACAGAGGAATACACAGAGAGGGTCTTGTTCTGCGGCCCATGTGCAGGTCAGCGCCAGCAGGTAGGAGTGAAATGATAGGCCTCCCCAGAGACACAGCACAGAGGACACACTGTTTCCCCCACAGCTAAAGCATCCACTGGAATGCAATATGGGGCGGCAGGTAACTCTCAGTTCACCGCATACCTTTATCAAAAATCTTCAAATCCCAGGAAAGCCCCTGCCTGCCGTCTGACACTTCGGTGGGAATTCAGGAACAGGAGCGATAGAGACCCGGACTTGACAGGCATCAAAATGAAATGAGGATTAATATCTGAAGGAGGGACAGTCAGCAGTATCACTTATGTCGATCGTTCTTCTTACTTGAGACCCAGTGATGGCTGGCATGAAGGAAGAAAGGAATAAAATAAAGAAAACTCTGCTTTTAATTTATATCATCAATGAGGTCTGGACTGAATTGTACTTTAAAATGTTTATTGTTCCCATCACACGTAACATTAAGGGTAATAGTACCTCTATTGAATAGGTGTGTTTAGCTTTTATATGAAAATAAAAATCACTAAAAGACCCTTTTTGTCACATTTAAAAAAACCATTTGTTTTTAACACTGTAGATTATATTAAGGCACACAAATAACAGTCTGTATTCATATAGATTTGTGCTAATTTACATTAAAGAAAATGAAAAATGGGGGGGTGGGGGGGGAATGCCTCAAATTCTAAATCCAATTAATATATATAAAAATATATCCAAATTATAATCAAAACCAATATAGTTGTTAGCTTTTGTTCCAGATGTGTAGAATTTTTTTTTTATATACACATGTACACAGAAAAAGCATCAAAAATAGCAGGACTAGGCCAGTACAAACTAAAACTGAACATTTAGGAGACAGTAGAAGAGTTCTGAAACACCATTCACTAGTTCTCCAGTTGTTCCCACCGATTCCAGTCAATCCCTGAAAAGACTCAGCTGTATCAATTTCTGAGACCAACCTCAGCCTCTCAAACTTTCTTGACCAGACTCCGACCAACACTGGTCTCTAATTATAAGATATTGCAAAGAAAAAACAGCAACACAAACTAGAATCACAACAAAACCAAATGCAGGCTCCATTATAGTAACAAAAAAAAAACTTTTCCTTGAGGATTGTGGATGTTGGCCACTATCAGTAACATTGCATGTGAATTTTTAAAGGATCTTCTAATGTCAGTATGCGCAGGAGGAACGATTACAGCCAGAGAAACATGTTTCAACATCCATATTTACCCGTTTCTTTTAGATAAGCTAATTTTCCACACAAATGTAGCTCACCTTTTTAAGTGTCCTCATTACTTCACTCAAACACATACACACATTATTCTTAACTGTGAAGGTCAAACATCACAGTCAGGCAGAGGAGTAAAGCCCATTTCATTGATGGGGGAGGGCAATAAACAGTAAATTTTCAGAAAATAATTTCTGTGGGGTGGGGACATGAAAAAATATGGTAGTACTATACTACCATAATGATCTGGCCCTATTTCTTTTCTCTCTCCCTAACATTCCATTGCAACTTGCCTTACAGGTTTGAGCCCTGAGTATGTTCAAATGCTTTAAACAATGTTATTAAATGCTATAACAGGGGTGGGCAATCCTGGCCCTGGAGGGCCGGTGTGGGTGCAGGTTTTTGTTCCAACCAAGAAGTTACACACCTGATTCTACTAATGAAGGCCTTGGCAATGGCTCTAGAGGTTGATTAGTAGAATCAGGTGTGTTACTTCTTGGTTGGAACAAAAACCTGCACCCACACCGGCCCTCCAGGACCAGGATTGCCCACCCCTGGGCTATAATAATGCTATAATGCTATAATGCAACTTTGTGGCAGGGCGTCCCCCGTGTCACCGCCCCCCCAAGATTTCGATCTCTGCAGTCAGGTAACAATAAGAACTAAAGGCCACTCATGTGCCTTGTACCTTCACCAAAGCCTATCGTCAGGCTTCTATGCAAATTTGCAGCACAATCAATATTTATGGCTATATTTCCAAAACTATTAGGCTGAATCAGCAAGATAGTGTTTTGGAAACTGCTCATTCAACTGTTAACATTCCGTTGACCAGCAGGAGCCACTAATTGACCGATTTCATGGGATCTAGCCAGAATTTCAATGGGTCCCTCCTTGGCCATTTCTACAAAATACCAGTTTCAGTTTTAAGAGAATCAACACAGAAGTTTTTCTGAATTCCTGTTCACAGAAAAAACAAACAGAGGGCAAAGCATAGAATACCTCCTTATGAAGGTAAAACTCATTTCTGAATAGAGGGAAACTTTCAGACCTGGATTAAGAATGCAAAAGCCCCTGTTTATAAAGGGGTGGCATACCCACACACACACGCAATCATTTTGAAACATGTGTTTCTTATACAGGATCCACACTGACGGGCTGCAGCTTATCATTGCGATCTGAAGGATAACATCAACACCTGTAGATATCCTCCATCATACAGGATTTACACCACATAGCACTGATATTACTGATGTCCACATTTTATGGTAGGTTTATTAGTGAGTCCTATTAATTTGACCTTAATTTGGTTTTATTTGAGTTAAATAAGGAGCTTTTATTAATTATTTACATGGTCTGTCTGCTCTATGTTCAGTGTGAGTGGCAAGAGACACCTCCACCAATCTGGTTCTATGATTCAGATTCTTCCATAAATCTCTCTCTCACACACACACACACCTGTTGCTGTTTGATCTCTCTGTCTGTCTCCTCCACTCCTGTCTCCAGATGCTCTTTTGGTCCTCTCCTCCTCTTCAGCTCTCTAGCAGCTGCCTCTGTTTGTCTGTCCACACACGTCCAGAACCCAATCAACCCATTCAAAGCTTTAAACAACTGTATCTTTATATTTTTGTGATCCAACACTTACTGCACAATATTTGGTGACAGAGAACTGTGAAAATAAAACACTGTGCAGACATGCAGGCAACATTCTGCATACAGTGAAATTCACTGTTTAATGTGAGACTGATATTGTCTATAAGGACATTCAAAATGTGATTTTAATCAATTCTTGAAAAGAATTCTTGGAAAATTCTTTAAAAATTAATAACTTAAAATAAATATAACAGATAAATTATTATGTATATGGTGATATAACAAAGAGTCTGCATCAAAGTCATGGAGACATAGACTTTAAGGTGTTATTTAACATTGACTGTTACTTCAATGAGTCACTAAATTCTTCAAACTGGCCAGAATCCAACAGTAAAAAAGAAAAAATCCTGAAGATTCCCTGCAGTGATAACGACAGCTTTCAGCACAATGTCGCTCACCTTCTTCAGTTGAGTGCAATGTTGGTTCATTGTGAAGGAGGGAGAATGCTGAATCTCCATCTGCTCTGCTCTCCATCTTTATTACAGTCACTAGAGCAGTGATGTCAGACATGCGGTCAGAACCAGCCTGCTAAAGGGTCCAATCCAGCTCAATGGTCAACTGTGACAAAAAAAAAAAAAAAAAAACGGACCAGTTCCTGTTTCTTAACAAAAATGTGAGGTCAGTGAGCATCTTTTAGGGCTCAATTGAAGAAATATTTAGTTTTGATTTATAAGTGATTTATAAGGCAGGAGACAACTTCACCTGCTGCTAAAAAATAAATATCGTTCAGTTAATATATGTTTAATTAAAATGCATGAATAAAGAATAACTGAATCATTATATTATTGAAATTTTCTTTTTTTTTTTCTCATGTCATCTCCCCAGTTAGGTTATAAACGTTCACGTGATAAATTAACCTTCAATTAACCAATTGCTTTAGTTGAATAATTTGTAGGTGTTGTTATTTATATGCAAGTTTTTACTGGTTCAGCCCACTTGAGGTTAAATTATGCTGAATGTAACCCATGAAATAACTGCACTAGTGTTGGAGCTTGTTTTTAGTCAAATTAGCTTGCGAAATGTTTAGCTACGTTGTTGAAATGTAAACGTGTGTGAAATGCGTCTTTCACTCCGGACATTAAGTTAAATTTCTGCCATTCACAGACTGCAAGAACCTTTCTTAGCGATAAACTGGGTGACCAACTGTCTCTCACCTGTCAATGTTTATTTGTTTTTATTTGTTGGGGCCTATTATTCGGTGAGGGAGATGGGACATGGCACTCTGCTGCGTTCTCTCACGTCGTCTGTTCTACAACCTCCGCTGCTTGATTGCTGCACCTGTTCAAGACCAAACCATTTCCCTCCAAATAGGGAGGGGTGGTCCAAAACCTTAGTACCAGGTAATATATATATATATATATATATATATATATATATATATATATATATATATATATATATATATATATATATATATATATATATATATATATATATACACGCATTTGGATAATCCAGCCATGAAAACTTTTTCTGTCCATTGCAATACGTAAATTGGTATTTCCAAATCCGTATTCAGTATCCTCCACTTCTAATCTAATGCAAGGACACTCATTAAAACAACTACAACCTGACTTAAATAATAAATATAGGTGCTGAGTGCAATATCAACAACCACAGCCAGCAATAGCGTAACATTGACCGACTTGTAGGTGAACTCAGGGCAGATCTTGCCCAAGATTCTGGCGTGGAATTCTGACCTGAGTATCGTTCTGTTGCATTTTTCCATCTCAAAGGTCATTTGTTTCTGAGTTCCAAGTACAATGGATTGTACCATTTAAAGAAATAAAATACTACCCATTCATGTTGTTTCTGGATTCTCAGGTGCAACCCGTGTCTGTACAACAGTATAATGCAGTTGCATGTCTGCAGTCAGAATGTGTTCTGTTAACTGTCTGTCTGCCCATGTGCTGCTATTATACACCAAAAGCTGGACGCATAACACAGAGCACATTTTTCTTGTAGCCTATTCAAGACCCCCTCATCTGGTTCAAAGTCTAGGTTGTGTAGACTACTTCGGTTTTACATGAGGGTTTTTACTTTCTGGATGATTGTTATCACACTCTTCAAAGATCTGCGCCCTGGCGGGTCTCCCTGCTGACAGGAGCAGCTAAACTCTCTTCTTCATCTGGGAAACAAACCACAAGCATCCCACGCACAGATGCAGCAATTTACCACAGGAAGCCATCTCTCTGCACCTGAGCACACCTTCCACAAACATCAGCATGAAAAAAAACAAGCAAATGGTACGCAACAAAAAAAGGGGGTTGGGTTTGTGCACCATTTGGCAAAATAAATACAGGGAAGTGAAGAAATTCAGCACAAAGGTTTACAGGCATTCTACACACCAGTGTCTTCAAGATAAATTATGATCGCACATGGCAATTGAGCAATTCAAGTTACGATAACATAAACTTAACTTTCTTCAATCTTTGGAGGACAGCACGGACAGCTGCATAGTTTAAAGCTTCTTGCAAAATCCGTTTAAATCATAGGCTGATTGTTACTACACAGCATGACTGACACTTGGCTTTTTTACTTGAGTGACCATTTTAACACTTTAGCACCACTTCATTACTCCCGACCACAACTCTAGTGGCAGAGCCAGGGCATTCATTTCCCACAGCTCTCCATATGCCCACAGCCCCACTACATGCCTCAGTGCAAGCTGTTTGTCTGTGCCGCCAGACAGCTCAGTATAACCCAGATGTCTCCAAGTGTCTCTGTAATGTTACTTCCCAGCAGCGCAGGAATTACTATACAGTATGTTTCTGCGTTGTGCTGTGTTGGAAAATATGTTTGTACCGTGTCAGTGAAAAAGGTGTTTCAGTCCAAATGATGACTCGACATGACCACAGCAAACAGAACTGTTAATGCACATTAAATCATGTAGAAAGAAACACATAATCATGGTTACAGTGAACAGCTCGAACACTTGACAAATAATAATTTCACTTTTGAGGAAAATAGAGCTGCAATGACTAAGATTACTACACCTAATTAATTAATCAACAGATTCATCTATAATGGAGATAATTGTTAGTTGCAAGCCTACGGTGCATCAGTGCAAACTTTTCCAAAACTTACCCCTGTAGGATGGTGCAGAATAACTGTTGGAATCAACCAACAGCATACCAAAGTGTATATATTAAGTTGTTAAAGGTCATTTTTCATGCAAATAGCCAATTTTACATTTTTTGAAAAGAGACGACTGCACACAATGGTGATTTCATAGTTTGTTTGTACGTCCTTGACTTTGTGATGTCATGCAGTAGCTCCTTCCGCCTGGAGAGGTTCCCAATGCAGCCCACCCCTACACATACTTTTTCAGTCTTAAGTGAAACTCAGCCAATCAGAAGAAAGGCTTATTAGTCAATAAGAGAGACCAAAAATATATCACGTTAAAAAAAAGTTGCAGACATGGATTTAAGGTCAATGTCACATTTATGGCTTAATTTTAAAATAGCCACTCTGATGCCAAGCCATATTCAGCGCATATATTTGTCACCAATCCAACCCACCTATAAGGAGCTCATCAAGGACATAATTTGGCCTCATGAATGATGTTTAAGATCAGACTGAGCCCTTATCATATGGCAAAAGTTCTTGGGTTGTTTTTTCTAAGTAGAAGCAGAAGTAGAAGTAAGTAGAAGTTAGGGGTTGTCTATCCATACACAGAGACATAAAGACTTGATTGAATATATATAAAAACTGTTAAATTAACAATGGTGGGTGAATATTTATATAAAGCAATATTAATTATAATCAACCATGACTAGTCTTTGGATTTGAGGAAGTAAACCAATGCAGGTCACTGACCACATTCCACAGGAGCCTCAAGCTGCAAACACTATTATATTTAACAACTTATACAAATGTAAATTACTCACTGGAAACACAGCAGTTGAGTCTTAGAGGCAAAAGAGTCACTGATTTCCATTACGTCACTACAGGTAAGATCAGTGGAGATGAGCTCTGTGCTTTTTATTACAGAGTGCAAGCATGACTGAACTTGGACTTCTCAGAGTTGCCCTTGGCAGTCATTATAGTGAATGGTTTACCTCATTGACTCAAAACAGAAATATTTAAATGCATAATGTCAATGCAGGTATTAAACAAAAACAAAGAGTATACCTGGATTAATGGCTGTGCACAAATGAGTGTTTGTTTGAGGACTTTAAAACGACTTACACTTTATGTTTATTGCCAAGTGACCAGTTATAAAGATATTAAATTGGGTTATAAATACATGCACGTTTGTAAACATCTATAACGAAAGCACTTCTGCACCAAACCTTCAAACGCTCCTTACCTTCTTCTTTTTCTCCTCCTCATATTGGTAATCAGGCATTTGCAGAAAGTCCTCTTCACAGCAGATGAAGCTCACCGTGCATCCCATCCGAGCAAAGCCAAAACGCACTCGTCCTAACCCATTCAAAACTTCACTGCTTGGTTCCCTCTCTTCCGCGCCGCTGCTGCAGGTAGAGTTATAATGACTTCATTCCGCTCGCAGACGCCGCGGATCTGCGCAGTTGGGAGTGCATCACTGCGTTACCAGCCTGGCATTAAAATAACATTTACGCACTTTTTACGCACTTGTTTTCAGGCACAATGCGCCGACTGACCCCACACTGAGGTGAAGTCTCTTCCCACAACAGAGTGGAGTGAAAACAGGTAGCTGCCAACTCTTTAACAACATACTCTCTCTCTCTCTCTCTCTCTCTCTCTCTCTCTCTCTCTCTATCTCTCTCTCTCTCTCTCTCTCTCTCTCTCTCTCTCCCCTCTCTTACTCTCTTTCTCTCTTCCTGGAACACATGCATTAATTTATGCGTTTTTATTTGGTTTTGAGACTTGCTTTATGTTGCTACTCACATCTGGAAGGGCTTGGATGTAAGTTATCGATAAATTGTGCAACATTTGTATGCACAGCTTTCAAATACATTCTTACCCTTGACTTATTTTATTTGATCCCAAAGTAAATCAAATATGTCTATTTTTTAGACCAGTGTGTCCATTGGTACTGTAGAGTCAGCAAGGATCTACGTCAGGCTCACTAATAACCTTCAGTCACAGCTGTGCCACTAAACCACTGGACTGAGGTCAATTGTTGTTGCACAATTCAGGATTTTACACTCCTGTGTAATGTTTCTACCACTGGTGAAGTTCAATCTCTTTGCCTGTAACATGCATCACTGCTTCCCCCTGCTGGGTGATTAAGGTGCAGCAGTCACAAATCACAAGCAATAGACCTTTTTCACATCAGCCACATTGACATGAAATAGAGGGTAAACACTAACCTGGGTATTCACACCAAGGACCCAATTTTCCCCTCATCTAGGGAACAATCAACGGGGGAGGGTGCAGAAAGATGATGTAGATGATGGAGTATTCTAAGTAATTTAGACCTCAATTTTATTTTGAAAAATGAGCAACTTTTAGTGCTTAACTGTGTAATTATGTTTAATTGGCTATAAGCTACGTACAAATGCATTTGACAGACATTTGTAACGTCCAGTAAACGGCTCTGGGCTTTTATAAGACATACCTCCAATACGAACAAATGAACGGACGGTTCCCAGGTGTTAGCCAAGCAAGGTAAATACAGGTGTTACCAATGATACTAACTAAGGTTATGCTCTATTTAGCATAGCAGAACCTGTTGTGTGAACCATCATACACAATATCAGCACCTGGCTCTGTTTGACCCGAACAAAAACTTAATTAGTCTCACTGGTAACACCTGTGTTACCTACTATTTCATGTCAATATAGCTGCCATGAAAAGGGTTCTATCAATTATCTGCAGCTTCAGGTCACCTGCTTGAGACACAAGCTAGCGAGTGAGGTCAAATTGGCTTCCTCCCAAATTACAGAACCTGTGACCATATATGCACCTTACACATGTCCACTAAAAAAGGGAGGTAAAATATTTGCTTGTTTTATTAATTTAAAAAAAAAAAGGTTTTGATTCCATCTGGCACAAAGGAATTTAATAAAAAATTCTTGAGAGTGGAATCGGTGGCAAGGTTTATGATATGATAAAATATATGTACATGCACAACAAATGTGCTTTAAAATATCATTTAAAAAAAAGAACATAATATTTCACCTAAGGGTGTGGGATGAAGCAAGGATGCTATCCTATTGCCCCCAACCAGAGAGGCTCTGCAGCACCACTTGATCATCCTAGAACAGCACTGCCACAACTGGGCCTTCATGAATCATGATCTTTCAAAAAAAAAGACAGATGTCTTAAAAACATATCATATCATAATACCATTTTACATTGTACAATACATACCTCAATTTGAACATATCTGCATCAGGAAATTTCAATTTGTCCATGAATACCCTCGAAGAAAAAGCAAACTTTTCCAACATCAGCATCCCAATTAGAATCTGGACAAAAATATTTGGCTGTTTTATTTTGCCCATAGCCTTATATGAAAGTTAGGTCTGGGGCCTTGGACTGGAGTTTGGCTCATAGAACAAACACTCAATAGAATCCTTTCACACTGAATTCTGTTGAACAATTCTCAATGTCCAGACGAAAATTCCAAATAATGCCTGCAGAAATCTGTTTTAGTTGAGTCCGTGCTTGAGTCCTTGTAGGGTCCTGGCTGCTGTGATGCCTCCACCTGCTGCATAGCAGAACCTGTGAGAACCTAGAGAACTGATTCAGGATACTGCGCTGTATAAACCTTCTTGTACAATAGGCTCCAGTGTTTAATCACACGTTTATTGAATGGGGCACTGTCTGGCACTGTTGACTACAGATACTATAGCACACATACTGTATGTCAAAGTCAAGGCCTGTGGGCCAGATCTGGCCCACGAATGAATTATCTATGGCCCCCTGGATGATATTTAATTACTATTAGAAGCGGCCCGTAGGCCACAGCCGCCCGCTGGTGTTTTGCACGCACCAACACTACATTCCCCAGCAGTCAGAGCACAGGTTAACTTTCAGCTAGCCCCTCCTCAAAAATGGCTAAACGTAAAACACATCTGTGTGAACAACTGTTCTCTTTGATGAAGCTAAACAAAACATCACACAGGAGCAGCTCAGCTCAGAGCCTGACCCTGAACATTAATGAACTGGTACAAAAGATGAGACACCACCAAGTCAGTCATTTTCTATACCTGCTTATTCCTCATTAGGGTCACAGGGGTCTGCTGGAGCCTATCCCAGCGCGTTACAGCGAGAGGCAGGGATACACCCCAGATGGTCACCAGCCAATCGTGGGGCACACACACCATTCACTCACACACTCACACCTACGGGCAATTTAGAGTCACCAATTAACCTCAGCATGTTTTTGGACTGTGGGAGGAAGCTGGAGTACCCGGTGAAAACCCACACAGACACAGGGAGAACATGCAAACTACACACAGTCCGAGACCCAGGACCAAGGAGGTCTTGAACCTGTGACCTTCTTGCTATGAGGCAACAGCGCTGACCCCTGTGCCACTGTGTTGCCCACACCACCAAGTAACAGTATCATATTTTCTTCATGTTTTATAGTGTTTAATCCAATTTTTCAATTAAAATGACTCAGGGAAAATTGCAGATAAGAGCCATGAGAAAGAATACAACTGATTTGATTCATTTTTTTATTTTCTCATTTTACAATTTGAAAGCAGTGATTAGTAGGATCACAGAGCAGCACAATAATGCATTTTCAGTTTTCAGTATATAATGCACGCAATTTCATTTGTGCATTTATCTTGATATTAAGAAACATTTTGTTTTTAAAGGACATTTACTTTTTCTGTTTGCCGATACAAACATACACTTGATTTTGCTCAAGAAGGCCTTTATATATATATATATATATATATATATATATATATATATATATTATATTTTTATATTTTATTTTATATAATTTTATTTTTTTATTTTATTTTCCAGACTTTTACAGACAAACATTAACAAACAAAAGAAAACCTATACAACATCACTAACATTACACTTACTGGTTCTATGCAACAGGCTCTGACCATCTGACATAGGATGGAGGGAAGCAGAAATTTTGCAGCAGAAGCTATTGAAACACACAATTAAGATTTAGAGTTTAGCTTTTGCATAAGGACATCTACAAAATACATTTAAAGGATATAAACCAAAATGATGAGGGGCTTGATTCCATTCAATAAGCATACCCATAAATATAGAAAAAATGCAAATATAATAAGGTGACAGTTGCCAGTTAGAGGGGAGGCTGAGGTTGATTCACGTTCAGTTCAACCACATGAATACACAATTCTAAAGCTGCTAATCATCACCACCTGTTTACCAGTATACCATTCTTAAAAAAAACTTTGACATGTACATTTTATATTTACACATTTATTTGTTGAAAGAAAATGTTTCAAAATGCAAATCTACTGCTCCTGTCTCTCTCACTTAATGTATCGGACATTTTTACCTCTACAGGTTATATATTAATCACCTTTGGTCTCTGTCTGTTTGTTTGTCTCTCTGTTAGCAAAATACCTCAAAAGGTTTTGGCCAGATATTTTTCAAAGTACCATGAACAGATGATAACATTTTGGTAATGATCTGAAAAAAAAAATCCTTCTTTCTCAATCGCTTGGAATTTTATGTTGTTTTGTAACATTATAGTAGATGGGCCTTCAAACAGGCACCATCATTTGGGGCCACTTGGTGGTGATATCTGCACCTGCATAGCTTGTTTTCTTAGGCCACTATGCCAGAGACACTAAGAGGACTGTGACTACACCTACTTTTCACGCCACGATAGCGTGTATATTCAATAAGTATAGCACAACAATGTATGGTGGGAGTCATAATATGCTTGATGGAAGTCTGCACTCTCAGAGCGCACTTCTAGTTTTATATTTACATTCAAATCAGTCTGCAAAAGGAACTCAAGCTGCGTTTCTACATCCTCTGTCCATGAAGTGCAAGTTTAGGGGTCGGTCTGGAACCAGAACAGTACGGTTGATGCATTTCACTTCTCCAATTGTCGGATCTGGTTTGATTTCAAACAGCCTAATTAGCTGTAAAATAAAAACAAATATGACAATGCACATATCGTTATCTCCTATTTGTTGCATTAATCAAGATAAAAAAAACAAACTTTTCCAGTGTTAGTGTGTAAATATTTAGGTCTCTGGTGTTCCTGCCAACACAAACTGTGAAATAAGACCACCACTCATTCTCTTGTGGTCTGGCCTCCCTGTAGAATTGCTGAAACCTGATTGAACACAAGTTATCTAGTTAATAGTTCTGGCTGTGATGTCATAACAGGAGTGAAAGTTAATAATATTCGCCCCTGGATCCATGTAGCTGCCCCCTCTTTCCAGAATGATTGTACTTGACTTCTGTTTACTAAAACCGACCCCACCTGTGTCCATTTCAGTGGGAAGGCAATGGGGAAACAGGGTTTTTCAGAGTGAGTGTGTGAGAAGGCAGACTGCATTGCAGCTCCGGGTCTTACTAGGTGCTTTTGGACTACAAACGCATGTGGCTTTTTATAGACCAAGGAAATATCAAATATAATAATAAACAGGGAAATCGGCAAAGTAGGGCCTCTTGTCATTTGTCAGGTGGCCATAAAATTAACAAAACAGTTTTGGTTTGTTTAGTTTCACTATACCAAGCGGCCAAAATAAATCAGTTCATGCAGCCTTAAATCTGAATTAATTAAACATGTGTTAGCAAGTCTTTGTAATGCATCTAACACACATTTGTGTCACTCTGGTTTTCTTTGATTCCAAATACTTAGATGAATTTTCATTTATTTTGCAAATAATACATGAACGAATCAAAATCCTTTATTTATCATGTTTGCGCAATAAAACATAAAGAAGATGAGAACCTGTGTATTCAGTAGAAGATGCAGGAGAAAACAAAAGTCTGTCCCACTTGTCACTTACCTGAAACAGAACCATATACATCTCAAGCTCAGCAATCCTGCGTCCGACACAGCTTCTTACGCCGAAGCCGAACGGGATGGAGCCAAAGGGGTGTGGCTTCACTCTGCCATCACGAAGCCATCTCTCTGGCTTGAATGTGAACGGTTCTGGGAATGTTTCCTCATCGTGACTGATGGCATAATGATTGATTATAAAAGAGGTCTGAGGAAACAACAGTCAAGAGATTATACACTTAAACTAATGTGACCCTGAATTTATTGATTTTTGTGTAGTGATTCATGCGACTAATTTTTTATTCATGTGAAGAAAATGCTCTTACATGTACATTTAATAGCATTAAACTTAAATTATATATATATATATGTACATATATATATATATATATATATATATATATATATATAAACAAGAATAAAAAATCTACTCCAATGTAAAAAGCAGACCCACGTTCTTTAAGAATTGGATTCCACCAATAACAACATTCTTTTCAGAAATGATCCTTGCGTTCATGGGAACCACAGGGTACATCCTGCAAATCAAGAGTTAATAATTTATTTTAGTTAACTTAATTTTGTCTGGTTGTTGTTGCTAAGAACATAATGTCCTAACCTCAGCACTTCCTTGATTACAGCCCTTAAATACGGCACATGAGTAACCTCGTCAGTGGAAGGAATCCGATCTGCTGGTGCCAACGAGGACACTTCTTCATAAAGTCTGTCTTGGATTTCAGGGTGTTTTGACAGCAGGTACAACGTCCATGTGAGGGTATTGGATGTCTTAACAACAAAGAAATAAGTAAACAGAGAGAAAGATGCAAACATGCATAATCATAGATACCTTACACTTGCATGAGTTGTTTTTTGAATGTTTTTGTTCAACTAAACCCTTTCAAAATATTCTGAAGAATGTAACTATATCGGTCTGAAAAAAATTCATCAAATCATTTTACATCCAGAGATAATTATAGAGAAAGCTCGATAAAGTAACCTTGAAACATTCAGCTTACCTCCCCAGAACATTCTATTATAACTATTTCACGATCTAGAGAAACAACCTCCAATAAAGGTTCCCAAAATGTTTTGGGGGTGGTACAAACCTTATTTTTTATACAGGCAGTATAGTAGCCACAGAATTAGCAAAGGCTGTTTTGGCTGTTCAACTGGCAACTGAGGATCAACACATTTATTTATGTGAATTATCATTTATATTAGTGCAGATAGGAAATGATTTCCTTCTAAGTTTTGAAATTCAACCACACTTTAAAGGCCTTGAAAGTTTTGTGATTATTTCTGTCAATATACACTCACCGGCCACTTTATTAGGTACACCATGCTAGTAACGGGTTGGACCCCCTTTTGCCTTAAGAACTGCCTCAATTCTTCGTGGCATAGATTCAACAAGGTGCTGGAAGCATTCCTCAGAGAGTTTGGTCCATATTGATATGATGGCATCACACAGTTGGTGCAGATTTGTCGGCTGTACATCCATGATGTGAATCTCCCGTTCCACCACATCCCAAAGATGCTCTATTGGATTGAGATCTGGTGACTGTGGAGGCCATTTGAGTACAGTGAACTCATTGTCATGTTCAAGAAACCAGTCCGAGATGATTCCAGCTTTATGACATGGTGCATTATCCTGCTGAAAGTAGCCTTCAGAAGTTGGGTACATTGTGGTCATAAAGGGATGGACATGGTCAGCAACAATACTCAGGTAGGCTGTGGCGTTGCAACGATGCTCAATTGGTACCAAGGGGCCCAAAGAGTGCCAAGAAAATATTCCCCACACCATTACACCACCAGCCTGAACCGTTGATACAAGGCAGGATGGATCCATGCTTTCATGTTGTTGACGCAAAATTCTGACCCTACCATCCGAATGTCGCAGCAGAAATCGAGACTCATCAGACCAGGCAACGTTTTTCCAATCTTCTATTGTCCAATTTCAATGAGCTTGTGCAAATTGTAGCCTCAGTTTCCTGTTCTTAGCTGAAAGGAGTGGCACCCGGCGTGGTCTTCTGCTGCTGTAGCCCATCTGCCTCAAAGTTCAACGTACTGTGCGTTCAGAGATGCTCTTCTGCCTACCTTGGTTGTAACGGGTGGTTATTTGAGTCACTGTTGCCTTTCTATCAGCTCGAACCAGTCTGGCCATTCTCCTCTGACCTCTGGCATCAACAAGGCATTTCCGCCCACAGAACTGCCGCTCACTGGATATTTTTTCTTTTTTGAACCATTCTCTGTAAACCCTAGAGATGGTTGTGCGTGAAAATCCCAGTAGATCAGCAGTTTCTGAAATACTCAGACCAGCCCTTCTGGTACCAACAACCATGCCACGTTCAAAGTCACTCAAATCACCTTTCTTCCCCATACTGATGCTCGGTTTGAACTGCAGGAGATTGTCTTGACCATGTCTACATGCCTAAATGAGACATGACATGAAACTCAGGGAGGGAAACAATAACTGATTAAACACATTGCAACACAGTCACCTGATCCATTGCAACACACTAACAAAAATTTTAAAGCGCCCCTGCATGAAGCCCTAACTTGCCTCTGGCGGTGGGCATCAAGAGGGGATTTATTTCTCTGTAGGAATTGGTAGACACTGATACACACTTACCGTGTCCACTCCAGCTAACAGAAGTTCAGTGATGCTGCCGTATACATCTTTAGTGCTCATCTGAGTGCTTGAAAGGAGGTATGTTAGATATTCACCCTCCACATCCTGGTTGCTGTCAATTCGCTGCTGAATGTCTTCCAGCTTCTTGTCAATCAATCCTTTAGCTAGAATAAGTGCAGATATAGTGGGGCAAAAAGCATTTAGTCAAACACCAATTGTGCAAGTTGTCCCACTAAAAAAGATGAGAGAAGCCTGTAATTTTCATCATGGGTACGGTTCAACTATGAGAGACAGAATGGAGGAAAGAATCCAGGAAATCACATTGTAGGACTTTCAATGAATTCGTTGGTAGATTCTTGGTAAAATAAGTATTTGGTCACCTAAAGCCAAGCAAGATATCTGTCTCTCACAGGCCCATAACTACTTCTTTAAGAGACTCCTCTGTCCATAGGCGCAGATTCCGTGGGTGTCTCAGGGCTTGGGCACCCACGGAGATTGACGAGTACCCACAGAAAAATCCAAGCGCTAAAGTATGGGAACCACAAGCACCCAACAGCAGAAATGTAAATCGGTGCCCCTATCCCTGTCCTCCACTTGTTACCTTTATAAATGACACCTATTTGAAATAGTTAGCAGTATAAAAGACACCTGTCCACAACCTCAAACAGTCACACTCCAAACTCCACAATGGCCAAAGCAAAAGAGCTGTCAAAGGAACCAACTGTGGGAGCAATTATTAGAAAATGGAAGACCATAGCCATATCCTTTCATATCACGGTAGCCTTTCCAAAAGGACATATCTCCTTGGCACTGATAAATTCCCTCGATCTGGGGCTCATCTCATTTTCTATACCCACTTATTCCTCATTAGGGTCGCAGGGGTCTGCTGGAGCCAATCCCAGCACATTAAGGCGAGAGGCAGGGATACACCCCAGATGGTCACCAGCCAATCGTGGGGCACAAACACCATTCACTCACACACTCACACCTACGGGCAATTTAGAGTCACCAATTAACCTAAGCATGTTTTTGGACTGTGGGAGGAAGCCAGAGTACCTGGTGAAAACCCACACAGACACAGGGAGAACATGCAAACTCCACACAGAAAGGTCCCAGACCCAGGACCAAGGAGGTCTTGAACCTGTGACCTTCTTGCTGTGAGGCAACAGCACTAACCCCTGCTCCACCATGTCACCCTCAAATCTCATCCTGTAGGGTTAAAATAATCACAAGAACGGTGAGCAAAAAACCCAGAACCATATGGGGGGACCTAGTGAACAACCTGCAGAGAGCTAGGACCAAAGTAAGAAAGGCTACCATCAGTAACACACTACACCATCAGGGACTCAAATCCTCCAGTGCCAGACGTGTCCCCCTGCTTAAACCAGTAAATGTCCAGACCCGTCTGAAGTTTTTGGATGATCCAGAAGAGAATTGGAAGAATGTTTTATGGTCAGATGAAACCAAAATAGAATATTTTGGTAAATACTCAACTAGTCATGTTTGGAGGAGAAAGAATCCTGAGTTGCATCCAAAGAACACCATACCTACCATGAGGCATGGGGGTGGAAACATCATGCTATGGGGTTGTTTTTCTACAAAAGGACCATTACTGATCCGTGTAAAGGAAAGAATGAATGCGGCTATGTATCGTCAGATTTTGAGTGAAAATCAGCAAGGCCATTGAGGATGAAACATTGCTGGGTTTGTCAGCATGACAATGATCTCAAACACACTGCACAGGCAACTTAGGAGTGGCTTCATAAGAAGCATTTCATTGTCCTGAAGTGGCCTAGCCAGTTTCCAGATCTCACCCCCATAGAAAATCTTTGGAAGAAGTTGAAAGTCGGTGAAAATATTTGACCTCTGTCATTGCCAACAAGAGTATATAACACAGAGTAACAAAGGGTATATAACAAAGTATTGAGATTAACTTTTGTTATTGACCAAATACTTATTTTCCACCATAATTTGCAAAGAAATTCTTTAAAAATCAGACAAAAATATGAGAGAGGCCTGTAATTTTCATCACAGGTATACCCCAACCATTAGAAACAAAATGAGAATGAAAATTCCGCTAAAGATGTCACTAAGCTGCATCTATTTCTCTTTACAACTCACCAAAGCTAAAGATGCCCTCCCACCCAGCGATGTAGCGTCCCCAATAGGGAAGTAAATTGCGGCTCCACTTGGGCAACGTTACCACAGGGAAGCTGTTGTAGAACATCTGCGCTATGGCGTTGATAAAGTCCTGCGTCTCTGCAGGGATTTCTGTTTTCAGACAGCCAATCCTTCTCTCAAACAGTATGGTGCCAATACCTGAGTGACGACGGAAAATGGGAATTATTAAGAATGTATTTGGAAAAATTGTTATCCCTCATAGTAGAAATTCGAAAATCTAAAAGTGCAACAGAAACAATCAAAAACTGTTAATAAAGAGAATGAATTCCTGGTTCTAATCAATGATGACTGAAATTGACTGAATGAGTGTGCACACTTCCACCTACCCTCTAGTGAGAATTTATAGAACTCGTTGGCCAAGTCGGTCACCAAATCTCCCATCGTGCTGCACTGACGCACATAGTAGATCCTCTTAGTGAAGTCTGTAACCACATCATTGATAACGTTGCCATATTGGACCAAATCCTTCAGATGCAACATGCGCTTGTTCAATACCATCCTCAGATTGTGCCACCTCTCCCCCTCCCTGGGAAAAGAAATTTAGTTTTACATTTTTAATTTTAACCTTATTTTTTAAATTTTAAGTTTCAAAAACAGTGACTGAATAGTTTGCCTGTGGGTTTGTGGTAGAAAGCTAATTTGTCAGAATAAAATAAAGATTAGTTGTGTCAATTGTATGATTAACCAAAGACTCCACATTGTCACTAATAGTGTTAAAGAATTCTATTTTATTCTCCATCATTTTCATCATCTGTAAAAGTCCACACATTAAGGAAACATGTAACTGCATATCACAGATGCCAGCTGTGGAATTTGTTTATTTTGCTAGTGGCTGGATTTGTGCAGGATAGTCAAGTCAGATCAGCCTAGTGTACCTGTTGTGTTTTAGGCCAATACTAATATGTCAGCCAGTATAATTTTTACATAAAGACAACAGTTATTTTGTCTTTAAATGGTGTTTAAACAACTTGATTTTACAGTTGAGAAGTAAACACCAGTGTTCTCTGGTGGACATCAGCATTACCCAAAAGTATGTAACAATAATAATCTCACACACACATCTTTTTGAGGCTTTTAACCAGATCCTGTGGTCTTCATTACGACTATGATTTCACTCAAACTAACTCAATAGCCCAACAATGCTGGAGATTGCAATGTTAAACATGCGGTCTCCAGCATTGTTGGGTTATTGAATTGTTGGATGACAGAGTAATGGCTTTATTTATTCTGGTCACAATCAATCCATCCCACTCACATGGCTGGACTTTGCCTATATAAAGCTTTTATGGAATTGCTGGTAAAAACGAAACATGGCATTTTGCTTACTCAGTGAAAGGTCCATAGCCAAATCCTTTCATATCACGGTATTCTGTCCAAAAGGACATATCTCCTCGGCAAGGGAACTTGTCATCATTCCTCATGAGTTCCTCCAGCAGCTTTGGAGTGTTCAGGAACACTGCCTTCTTTTCATCTCTGTATATGGGCCCATATAGCTGCTTGTTAAAGATCTGATGGCAGTCAAAGTGAATTCAAGATGAGGTGAGAACAAATACAACATTTTGAATTGCTGCTCCAAAACAGGGTTATTATAGTTAACGAAAACTAAGACTAAAACTAAAACTATCAATGAAAAAATAATTTAGTTAACTGAAATAAAAATTAAAAGGACAATTTAAAAAAACTAAAACTAAACTGAATTGCAAATGAAATGACTTCAAGTGCTTGGTATTACGGACTGATGGGAACATTTGTGGGTAGCAGCTGAAGGGGAAAAATGTAAAAGTTCAAACAAAAGTTTAATAGATTTATTAGTAGCAAAAACATGTTTCAATTTTGTGTTCATATTAACAGTCTTTTATTCAGACACATGAAGCATCCATTTCTTACCACCTGTTAAATAACTGAGCATGATGTCTGTTTGGGGTGAGATGGATTTGATTTTTTTTCAGTTATAGTGGTAGCTCCTCAAAATAAAAACGAAATTGTAACTGCTTAATCACTTGTTCAAATAACTAAAACTAAACTGAAATAAAAAAGGAAACTGAAAAACTAAATAAAAATAAAAACTAATGAAAATTTCCTAACTATAATAACCCTGCTCCATAATTTCCTGTAAACAACAGGTGCTGTGTAATTAGAGGAAATAAAGCACCTTTGTAAAGCTCTGGAACTCTGGAACAAAAGTAACCCAACCGGTCTAACAATTTTCTACTTGGCAAGTTTCGGAGTACAGAGAAATCAAAAATTTTGTATGAGGCAAAGGCAATATGTTGCAGTACAAAATTTTGCGACACAGACATACAAAACATACATTTATGTCACCCAGAAACTATGCATAGCACTGCAGTGGAGCCTAGTTGTACCTGAAGTTCATGCAAACGGCTGTGGAAACCCTGAAACACCAATCTGTATATCATCTCCAAGAATCTGACGCGTGGGAGGTCATCCACAGTCCGAGGCTTGTCCTGGACAGAGGAGGAGGGGGCATCTGGAGGAGAAGAGAGAGGAGAGGTACTCCTTACTGCCCTGGAAGCAACCTGAGCCACAGCCAGAGTACTCCGCTGCATCACACTCCGGGACAGACATACAGCCATGTTGAGGGCAGAAAAAGCAAAACAGAATGTTCCTGTTATATCCAAGAGCTGAGCTTAGCTGAGCAAGGAGGGGCTTTGCACAGGGGCGGATCTACCAGGGTGGCATAGGGTGCGACGAATTTGACGTTTATGATTGAGGAACTCCAATGTCTGACTGCAGTGCACTTCAAATGAGATTACGGTTGTCTGCATGAGTTTAAATGGCAGCTTGTGCATGTATGTAGTGTTTACATACTATCTCTCATCAAACTATTAAATTCAGTATATATACATCTGTCATATGTTGTCACTAGTGATGGGTAGATGAGGCGTCATGAAGCGTTTTGACACATTGCCAAACTGTATTGATACTGTGTCTATACTGTGTCACTGAATACTTACATTACATTATAAATTACAACAATATACATATTTTCCATCAGTTGATTTAATGATTAACACAATGATTTAAGTCACAGAATACAAGTCCATATATGAAGCAGTTTTCTTTTCAGCTGTGACATATAGGAATGTCTTTTTGTCTGTTTCAGTGTTGACTGAGCATTAACAGCATTAAATGACATGACTAGCTGCATGTTATGAAAGTTCTCTTATCTTTACAACCACTGAGCAGGTTGACTGTATCAGGTTGGGGTCCAGTGCCTTGCTGAAGGGGATTTAATGTTAAATAACAATGCTTTCATTTGGCATTGATCACAGACTTCTCTTTATTCAGTAATCAGTCTCAGACTCAATCCTTCATTTTGGCAACATTGTCTATAGATCCTGCAGGGTCTGTTTTGTGCAGCAGAAAGTGTCCCTGCACCTGGGCGGCGCTGATCTCAGAGTGAGTGGCTAACGCACACTTGGCGAACCGCTCTCCCTCAGCGGGGGGTTCATCTGGGTAGAACCTCCGGAACATCTGGGTGAGCTGCCAGTGGGTGCAGTACCCGATGTAGTGCTTCATATCAACACGGCCAGGCCGGATCAATGCTGCGTCCAACCTGTGTGCAGAGATGAAAAGCAAAACTGGTAGGTAATGTCATGAAAAACAGTGGGTCATCACAGTGGGTCCAAAATATCCTTAGAAACAGAAATATTGCTAGTTAGACCTTACCTCTCCCTCAAAGATATTAAAATGTTGATGCACACTTTTGTTTTAACACATCTTGAGTATTACAATGCCCAATTTATTGGTTTATCCCAAAAAACATTGATAGGCTGCAACTAGTACAGTACAATGTGGCAGCAAGGGTCTTAACAAAAACCAGTAGGAGTGATCACATTACTCCAGTTTTAGCGTTTTTGTACTGGCTTCCCTGGGTGTCCCACAGCAGTTTGTATTTAAGGCGGTCGCCTCTACAACAAATGCCCCCCACCTCGCCTACATCCCTCTAAGAAAAAAAAACATTCTACATGCATAATAGTGTAATGTCACTCAAAAACCACACGCTAAGTCGTTTAGCAGGTTTAGCTGCTACTTTACCTACTTCTACACATTCTATACACTACCTGCAGCGTCTTACTCTAAGACGCACTCACAGACCCTCAGGTAATCCCAGCATCATCACCTAACAGAACAAAATCTGGACCTAAACTCATTTATGTATAAACAAACAAACACAAAATTTAACAGATTTGTTATTGTCTCATACAACTCCCCCACTGCCTTTCACCACCTCACCGAACAGATTTTCTACAGGAAATACTGCTCCCTGTAGCATTTTAAATTTGTTGAGTTATTGTGTGCTATCTGCTATCTGGTTTAGCGCCTTTGGAATAGGCTACTTCACATAAGTGAAGTAAGCTCTGTAAAAAGTTTTAAGTAGCAGCATAAAACTTCTTCATGCTGTTACTTTTCATGAATTAATTCTTTTATTTTTTCATCTTGTAGTGTTTTTTTCCTTATATTCTTGTATGTTTTTTACACCCTTTTCTCATCTCCCTTTACTGTAAAGCACTTTGAGCAGCATTTTATATATGAAAGGTGTTATTCAAATGAAGATCATTATTATTATTAAATAATAAGAAGAAAAGGGTTCTGAGCATATTTATGATGAAATAGGGTAAGTAATAGGTCAATTTATTTTTAAATTAATTTCAATTTTTTTTTTATCTTAAATCTCTCTAAATCAATTGAGGGGGTAAAAGAACAAGCTGAAACTACATTACCCTGTCCTAAAAATTATGTTCAAATATTTTCTTCCAACAGTACCTGTCGATATAGTTGGTGGTCATAAATACTATTCTGGCCTCAGACGAAGCCACTCCATCTAGAGAGTTAAGCAGCCCACTGAAGGTGAGTCTTCCCATCCCTTGATATGCCACAGGGTCTGAAGGGAAAAACAAACATATACTTTACTATACTTTAATGCATAAAATACACAAAAAGTGTAAAATGCTGATGTTCTCTATATTATACTGTTAAAATATATTTCTTACAATGAATCCAACACAACAGCTCCTCCCTACAACTCACTCTCTGTTGGAAGCAGGTCTCGGCTGACGAAGGCAGCGTCCACATCCTCCAGCAGTATGATGCTTTGCTGCGGCGCCACACTCAGCAGGTGGTTCAGACGGTCATCTGAGAGGGTTCGGTCACTCAGACTCATCAGACAGATGCTGTAACCCAGCTCTCCTGCCAGTGCTGTGCTGAAATACAGAGCGGAAAACAGCACATGAGGATGTACTGTGCATACAGAGAGTGGTCACTGTAAAACAGTTTTAGTGACATTTTCATGCATTTTTGGAAAAGGACATATTTTACAGTGTATGATAAGGTAAAGAGCTTTAACTGTCACTCACATCTTCCACTCACACAGAATCTAAGCAGTACACTCACATGAAGCTGCTTTTTCCACATCCTGGGGGACCATACAGCAGGTATCCTCTTCTGTAGGGGATGCCTGCATATACAGAGACAAGCAGCATTACTGAAAAACAGATACTAAACATTGTACTGAATGGCTGAAGTTTATAATACTAATATAATATATAATATAATGTAATATATTGTAATAAATAATTCATATATGCAATATATACATTAATATGATGTAATGTATAATGCAATATAATACATTACAACTCTGCTATCATCTTCAAACATACCACAATGTCCTACATTCCAGCCAGATTTAAACAATGAATATGTTTATGCTAAATATGTGACTGACCCCCGGTACTGTAGTTGTGGGAAGGCACAGATGTGACAATTCCTCATAAGCAATATATTTATTAATTGAGCTTTGAACACCTAACAAACTAATTGTTATTCCCCTAGGCAATATAAGAATAAAAGTAGACCTGCAAGGATTGGCTGACTATTAAATTAAATAGCAAATATTTTGATAATGGATTAATTTTTTGAAAAAAACAAACATTTGCAGATTCCAGCCTCTTAAATGAGAGTATTTCATGGATTCTTTCATCCTTTATGACTAAACTGAATAATTTGGGGTTGTGGACTGTTGGTCAAAACAAAATGAGACTTGGTCTTTGGAAAACAGTGATCAATCAATAAAATAATCAATAAATTAGCAGATGATGAAAATAATCATTTTAGTAAATAAAACAATTGACAACTTCTGTACACAGCAAATGGGCTAATGCTCGACAACAGGATTCTACCTCTGTCTGTGTACCACTTTGGATTTTCGATGAAGTCCTTCACGTCATCTACGATCTTCTCGCCCACCCCCACCTCCAGCACCACAGAGCTGAGGGGTCTGCGTCGCCGTGGAAACCCAAATGGCCTCCACTCACCGCCCATGGCCGTGTACATCACTGTCCGTCCCTCTTCCTGCTTCAGGGCCAGTTCTCTTGCTACAAAACATAACAAACAGGTCATAACCACTCAATGGCAAACAGCTTGAGCATATGAAAGGTGAGTAGTAGTAGTCAGTAGTAGAAGAAATATTAAGATTCTTTACTTAAAAATACTGTAAAAATATCAATACAGCAATGACAAAATCTCTAATTCTACTTAAGTAAAACAACATAGATGAGTTTGATGTAGGTAATGCATTGCAGTCATATACATCATATACAGTCCCCTCCAAAAGTATTGGAACAGCAAGGTCAATTCCTTTTTTTTTACACTGAAGACATTTGGTTTCTGATTTAAAGGATGAATATCAGACAAAGGTTCATAATTCTAGCTTTTATTTCATGGTATTTACATCTAGATTCAACTCAGGACAGAGCACCTTTTCTTTGAACCCACCCACTTTTCAAGTGAGTAAAAGTATCAGTAACATGTGACTGATGGGTGTTCCTAGTTGCTCAGGTATTATCTTTTAGATCGATTGCTGAAAATTAGAGAAACCCAAATGTCTTCAGTGTACAAAAAAAAACAAAGGAATTGACCTTGCCACTCCAATACTTTTGGAGGGGACTGTATGACATCATTCCATTATTAATATGCTATACCTTCTTGTAAGATATTAAAGAAGACTTGTCTGTCTCTGCCTAAAGCAGTGAAAGTGACAGACTCCCATGGGGTTCCTGTGTGCAGATCAATCATCTGTTTCTCTCTGATCCTCTCCACCCTGATCCATTTCCTGCCGTACCTGCAGATAGACAACAGTTTCACAAGTCACACTGATGACTATGAGCAATTATTTGTCAGTCAAATCCATGTATGTGGATATTCTCTGGACAAAAAAAATAGTCAAGTATATAACTTAGAACATGCTAAAGTAGGTTTAAATAACTATATTTTATGAATCCCTCTGACCAGATGATGTGGTTCCCGGGACTCGGGTGAAAGTCAAACTGTGTCTGAACCCGTCCACTCTCATGCGCCAGGTAGGACGTCTCCACGCTCAGGTGCTGGGTGTGCCTGGCGTGCTTGGTGATCCAGCTCAGCAGCCAATGGTAGCTCTTGTCCTTGCTGGGAACCTCCAGAGTGATCATGTAGTTCCTGCGGAAGAAGATCATTCCCACCTGGGCTCCTTTCCTGGCTACTGCCAATGCGGTTCCAACCCCGACGAGTCCAAAGCCAGCCCCAAAGTAAGGGTTGTCCTTCAGGCCATCCAGAAAGTCTGACAGCGGCATGTTGCTGATGTCCACACACCTCCAGTGGATTCAGATTCTAGATGGTTGTTATAACAACTTGATGGAGCACAGACCTACAAACAAAGTGCAAACCAGTGTTGATTTTGTCAACAGAAAATCTTACTATAACCTCAGAATAACAAAGCAATCTGCATTTTCTTGCATTTAAAACATTGACTAAAATTAAAATTCCACAGTTCTTGACTAAGTAAAAACAAGACAAAACTAAAAGACGAAAATGTGACTTGATATAACCCTGACTTGAATATGAGAGTAAGAGTAAATTAAGAGTTTTTCAAAAAATGAACATTTATGCAAACTCATTTGTACATTTGTCTGGCAGCCCAGACTGGATATTATTTTGTTAATTAGATATATCTGGAGACCTGCTGCCTGAATGGGAATCTTGCAATCTAATGACAGTTGTTGCTGCTTTTTTATTGACACACGTTAAATAATTAATATCCTGCTGACCTGCTTTGTTTGTCTTCATCTCATACAGCTGTGTGCAGGCTATAGTTTCATATAAATCTGCACTTTCCAGACAGACTCGTGTTCAATGTGCCGATGTAGTGAAGTGCAACAGTAGCAGCGACCTCTACTACACTTCCGGTGTTCGATAAACAGTCCGACTGGCCAAACGGGCACAGAACATCCGTTCCGCTTTCATATTATTTATTTCGCTCGCATTCACACGAAACAACAAACTAAGATAAATGTGTTTATGGGTAATATTATGGTGAATTTATGGTAGACTGTACGGTATGCTTCAGAGGAATTCGTTGCAAATAGAAACGATCTTTTTTGCGGCTATAATCACAAGAAGCTAACGTTAGCTCAGCTAGCATTAACGTTATTTAATGGCGACTATGTCAGCTCCCTAATTGATTCTAGTTTATATTATCATTTAAAATTAAGAAAAAAAATGGCTTATATTCATATCAATGAAGAAAAGTTGGAAAGCAACAAGGAGTGAAGGCGATGGATATCACGAGCGGCAAAAAACAAACAAACTGACTAGTATTGATATTCCGTTTTTCGGATAGAAAGGACTGCAGAAACCCGGGCAGTAGGTCGAAATTCAGTCTATGTAAGTAACGATAATGATAGTGTGTTTTAGCTGCAACATGCGGCTCTGTTCGTGTGTGAGTGTTTGCCTGTGTGTATATGTGTTTAAATACTATATAATTGTCATAAAATATCACAACAGAGGTGGACAATTAGTACAAGAACTGTACAATCTTGAGGTGCTTGTACTTGAGTATTTTTATTGGATGGATGAATTTATAATTTCACTCCACTATATTTCAGTGGGAAATATTGTCTTTTTTACTCCACTACATTTATTTGACAGCTTTTACTTACTTTTCAGATACAGATTTGGCACAATTGATATAACAATCTTTTAAAATACACACTATTAAAGATGAAACCAGTGGCTCACACTTCACTGTCTATGAGTTGTTATCAGCTCCATCAAATAGTGAAACAATTTTGTGTATCAAACTTTGTTTTTCATCTTTCATTTCCAATTATTAACTAATTAATTCATGGCTCATACTGCATATTGTACGGTATGTTATGTTCCTGTCTGTGAACTCCAAATATTATAAATGACATAATACATTTTCTCATGTCCTTATGAAATTTGTCATAATGTAAATGCTATTTCTTCCAGACACAATGGAGATGCCAGAACCTCACAGATGTGGAAAATGTGGACAGAGTTTTTCAGACAGTGGCTCGTTTGCTTCTCACCATTGTTCAAAGAGGCAGACAGCTGCTTCCAGTAAACAACTGTTGGAGAACTATAAATGCTCTCAGTGCAGTGAAGTCTTTTCCAGGCCTGTTGCACTGAAACATCATTTCAAAATCCTCCACAGTGGCCATGACCCCCAAGGTCCATTCCCCTGCTCAGAGCAAGGCTGCCAGTTCAGCAGCATGGATCATCAGGAATATCAAGACCACTTAACGTCCACACACAGCCTCACGGTTATTCCTTGCACCTTCCGGTCCTGTAAAGTGTCGTTCCTCACACAGGGTGAGATGGAGAGCCACCGGAGACGCCACATGCCTTTTGGCTGCTTTCATTGCCAGTTTGTCACCCAAAATGCAAAACAACTGCGTGATCACCTGTCAGAGCACAGCCATTTGCCAATTTACACTCAAGGTAAACTGACCTACCACTGCAAGTAGAAAGAGATTCAGGAACATATAGGGCTGCAGCTAATTATTATGTTCACTATCGGATTATTTTCTTGATTAATGGTTTATAAAATGTTTTTAATGAAATTGAAAAATTTGAATAGAATATCTTCAATCTGCTTGTTTAATTTGTCTAACAGTCTAAAATTTAAAGATATTCAAAGAGCAAATCGTACAAGAAGTGAATATGTTAGCAACGATTACTTTGTCATATGAAAATAGTTGTCAATTGTTTTTTGTTTACTTATTCATCAGTAGTTTCAGGTTAAAAATGTTCCCTCCTCTGTTCATAGGGAATGAGACTGCACACACTACTTCATGTGCTAAAGAAACCAATCAGCCTCAAGGCTCCAGTAGGCCAAAACGAAAACAAAAATCCATCCTAGCTAATGCATCGTCATCATCCTTAGAAGATGGGGACAAGGAAGAAGCTGAGAGGCAACAACACAATGTGAAAAGAGCAAGAAAAGCAGCTGCACAACTGCCAACCAAAGGTATATACACATAAATAAAATCAAGCTCTTTAATTTATTGCACCTAGGCCTTTCATTTTGAATTCTAAATCTTAGTACCATAGATCTATTTGCAATAAATGAACACCTAGTGCTGTGATTCTCGCAGTCTTCATGATAAGCAGTCATGTTGTCAATGTCAAACGTAGAGAGAAATGTTTTTGTCTTTGCTGTAATGTGTGAACTAATAGAATAGAACAGTGGTTCTTAAAGTGAGGTCCGGGGACACCCAAGGGTCCTTGAGGGGATGTCAGGGGGTCCCCAGAATAAAGGGGAATTATTTATTTTCACTATAATTCCATCCATAAGTAACAAAATGACAGAATGTAGAACCATTTGTATGGAGTACTGAAATAATTAGGGCGACAAGGTGGTGCAGGGGTTAGCTCTGTTGCCTCACAGCAAGAAGGTCACAGGTTCAAGACCTCCTTGGTCCTGGGTCTGGGACCTTTCTGTGTGGAGTTTGCATGTTCTCCCTGTGTCTGCTTGGGTTTTCACCAGGTACTCCGGCTTCCTCCCACAGTCCAAAAACATGCTGAGGTTAATTGGAGACTCTAAATTGCCCGTAGGTGTGAGTGTGTGAGTGAATGGTGTGTGTGCCCCACGATTGGCTGGTGACCATCTGGGGTCTATCCCTGCCTCTCGCTGTAACGTGCTGGGATAGGCTCCAGCAGACCCCTGCGACCCTAATGAGGAATAAGCAGGTATAGAAAATGACTGACTGACTGACTAATAAATAACTAATAAAGACATTACTTTATATAATTTCAGGGTATCTATTTCCTATTATTTGTGTATTATTTTCCCATTGCAAATTAATGAATTTTATTTTTAAATTTTACTGATATGTTGATTATATTCCATATTAAGGTGAAAATGAATGGTGGGAATGAATACATAAATAAATAAATACAATTTAAAAAAGAATACATTATAAATAAAATGGAAAATCAAATAAATGGGAAAATAATGCACAAATACCTTTACTTTATGAATTAAATAAATGAAAAATGAAGGAAATGGCATATTTATTTATGTACTGAGTCATTTATTTATTTTTATTAATTTATTTTTCTTTGGGTTTCCTATACTTTCTGTTCTAAAGTATCTTAAAGCACAAAAAAAGTTTGGGAAGGGAGAAAGGCGGGAAAAAGACATACTTAAATTAACTTTTTCACTTTTCTGAAAATCGTTTTTCTATGTTCTCGTCCATTAGAGTACCTTGCAGAGGGGGCAGAGCACATCTATCGCACCCACACCTGCCCCAAGTGTCGCCGGTGCTTCAAGATGCGCTCCCACCTGCAGGAGCACCTCCATTTACATTTCCCCGATGCCAGTCTCCAGTGTCCCACCTGCAAGCGCTACTTCACCAGCAAGAGTAAGCTGCGCATACACAGACTCCGTGAGGCGGGTGAAAAGATCCATCGTTGCCACTTGTGTGAGTATTCTGCTGTGGAGCGGAACGCCATCCGGCGCCACCTCGTCACCGTACATGCAGATGAGGCAGAAGAAGACATCAACAGCTATCCTTGCCCCACCTGTGGTGAGGACTTTCGCCAGAGCAGGTTGCTAAAGGCTCACATGAAGACACACAACATCCCGCCAGACAGCGAACCAGTGGCCTGCTTCCATGAGGGTTGTTCTTTCCAGAGTTCTCTGCGCAAGGAGCTTCTCAGACACGCTGCCAAAGTGCACGGGGTCAAGGTTGTAGAATGTCGCCATCATGCCTGCGGGGCTGTCTTTCAGGACGAGAAGGATATGGAGGCTCATTATCGTACGCATCTTGCCTACCACTGCTCGCAATGTGATTTCTCCTGCTCCAATAAGAGCGTCTTCCTCCAGCACCAACGGCACGGACACCCAGGAAATGAGAAGCTTTGCTGTGACTTTTGCACTTTTGTCACTTTTAACCCTGTCGAGTTTGAACAGCACATCGGACACTTACACGCCAACGAGAAGATCCATCGCTGTTCCCAGTGCAGCTATGTGACCTCACATAAACGGGGCTTGAAGAGACATGTGCTAATGCACAGTGGTGAGGATGAAATATTATTTGTTCTAATGGTTTTCAATGTTTGTTGTTTGTGTACAACATCTCTAACTTATTTTTTTAATTTATTTTAAAGGTGAGAAGCCTCACAAGTGCAGCCACTGTGACTTCAGGTGCCGAGATGAGTCCTACCTCTCTAAACATCTGCTCACTCACTCTGATGATAAGAACTTCATGTGTGCTGAATGTGGATACGTCACTAAATGGAAGCACTATCTGAACGTCCATATGAGAAAACATGCTGGAGACCTCAGGTAGAGTCTTCATTAGGTTCTCATTACAACTCTCTCTTATATTTATCATAATATTGATGTGTTTGATGCCATGTACTGCATGTTGTAGCCGAGTTGAATTTAGCCTAAAGGCCCCTTCACCCTTGTTACACCCAGAGAGGTGATTTCACTAAAAATAAGAATATATTATGATCGCATCAAATCAATCAAAATATGGTACTTTCTAAATAATATGTCAGTCTTCCTACATGGCTCAGAAGTGGCTTGATCTGAGGAACCTGACAGTTGTAGCTTCTGATCTGACCTGAGGATAGTGATGCAGTATTCTGTATACACTATAGTTGTTATGACTAAACTCCTTGTCTCCTGTCCTAGGTATCAGTGTGATCAGTGCCCTTACCGATGTCACCGTATGGACCAGCTCAACAGCCACAAACTACGACATCAGGCCAAATCGCTCATGTGTGAGATCTGCGCTTATGCCTGCAAGCGTAAATATGAACTTCGCAATCACATGTTGGCCAAACACTCTGGGGAGGGGAAACAGCCGTCTATGTATAAGTGCAAATACTGTACATACACTACCTGCTACCGACAGGCCCTTCAAAACCATGAGAACTGCAAACATACTAAGCTAAAAGAGTTCCGTTGTGCGCTCTGCTTCTATTCCTCGTTCAGTAGCATCAGCCTCTTCCTGCACAAGAGGAAAGTTCATGGGTATGTGCCTGGGGACAAAGCGTGGTTAGAGAACTATGCTGCGAAAGAGAAGGAGAGGAACTCGACGGAGTTCTTGCAGGGTTTCTACAATAATCCTGCAATAGGTAACGAGCCATCTGAACAATCACGAGAAGATCCTCCACCATCTCAAATAGAACAATCTGACCTTCCTGACTCAGTAGATCACAGTGGCAGTAAAGGAACTGCAGCTGTATCACAAGCTGTTGATTCATTGAATGTGTTTGACGTTGCATGTCAAGAGGTTGTCAATGAAGGTGTTTCAGATAGTCTTCCACCTGGAAGCAGTCCTGAGGAGTATTGTACTCTTGTCTTAACTGCATTATCGACCACTGACTATGAAACACCATCTTTTCAAAATGATGACACTTCTCCAAGTGCATCTACTTTAAATCGCAATGGCTCTGACACATCAAAAGGAAAGGAAGATTTCTCTATATCTACAAATTCATCAGAGGAAGACGATGTAGCCATAACTGACGAAGAGTGTGTACAAAGTGACTTGGATGACCGCTGTAAGTCTGTGAATAATACAACTCAACCAACTGAGCCTGTAAAATGTCAGACTGAAACACCTGGGGTAGAGAATGATTGTGGAACTGTCACTTCAACTGTTCCACCTGAGAAAAAACAGCCTTTAGAATCTGAGGTCCGTCTCAAAGCTATGAAGAAGCACGACAAGGACCAGGCTGAAGCCATGGTTTTAGAAGGCCGGGTACAGATGCTTGTGGTTCCGACTAAAGAGGTTTATCGCTGTGACAAGTGCTCTTATGTAACCAAAAAGGAAACTGCTTTGAGGTATCACTGCCGGTCTTTGTGTCACGGTAGAATACAGGGACATGAGTGCCAGGCCTGTGGAGCACAGTTCAAGCAGAGGAGAGGACTTGATAGCCATATCGCAAAAAAGTGCCCAGCATTTCCCCGAAAAACAAGGACATTTGTTGGCTGTCCATACCTGGCTGCAGACGAAAACTCTACTGTGGGTCAGAATGTTTCCAAACAACTGGATGAGGGAATAAATAAGATTACCACAGATTCAATTAATCAGGATTTTCATCAGCAACAAGAGGAAGTATGTGAATCTAATTTAACAAACCATGAAGGCTTTGTTCATTGTGCCTCTACATCCAGTGAATCAGGACTTCAGCAATGGGACACACAGACAAAAAATATTTCCAATAACAAACAGACACACGTTTCACTGCTGAAAAACTCCCTTTACACTGAAGAAGATGGGAGCTTTAAATGCAAGCTCTGCAACTTTTCATCTGTCAAGCTCGCAACAGTCGATCGACACACCTCAACCTGTCGAAAAGTCTTTAAAGAGAAGGCGAATCAAATCCTTTCAGGAGTGGATGATGAGTGTGGTGATGAGTCAGTCAAAGAAAAAGATGTGTCGGAGGAGCTCATCGAAAAGCCTGAGAAAAGTTCTAAGAAGTGTCCAGCCTTCTCTTGTCCAAGCTGTGCGTTCAAGTGCAACCAGAGAAGAGCATTGGACCGCCATGAAAAGAGAGGCTGCATGAAACCAGATCAGGTCCAATGCACCATGTGTGCATTTGTTGCCAAATCTAAAATGTCTTTGACTCGTCACATTCTGTACGTCCATGACAAAAAGAAGCTTGCCCTCGCCAAACCTAAGAATTTAAACTGCCAGCATTGTACCTTCACCTGTAAGCAGCAGCGATGCATGACGCAGCATGTTGCACTCAAACACAAAGGTGCACTGCCTCACCGTTGCCGCTACTGTCCTTTCAGCACCACGAGACGTTACCGCCTGGAGGAGCATGAGTCACTTCATACAGGAGTCGGCCGTCACAGTTGCAACATGTGCAACAAGACGTTCGGGGCTGTGACCAAACTGCGTCAGCACAAGATGCGCATCCATGACAAACAGCCCACTCACCTCTGCTCACTCTGTGACTTCAGTGGATACACGATGGACGACGTGAGACGACACAATCTCAGATGCCACACGGGAGCATTAGACCACGTCTGCACTCATTGTGAGGCTCGCTTTAGTTCAGAAGTTGCTCTAAGGAACCACTGTAAACGTGTGCATCAGCTCCAGGTCTGTTTCTCATGCAAGCAGTGTGACTACACATGCAGCAGTGAGGCCATGCTGAAGACCCACCAACAGAGCAAGCACCCACAGGTTAAGTGTTCCACCTGCCATCAGGCTTTTGAGACAACAGAAAGCCTTAAGATCCACCAGAGAATCCACCAGGCACATCAGTGCCAGCTGTGCTCTTTCGCCACCAAAACGAGGCAGCTGTTGGCTCAACATCTTCTGAACAAACACGAGGAGGCTTCCACACAGGACAAGCCCCTCAGGTGCAGCAGCTGCCAGTTTTCTTGTCAGCATCAGCTGGTGTTGGAGCAGCACCTCCGCTCACATGGAGGAGAACGTCTGTACAAATGCACAGACTGCAAGTATTCAACCCGGAACAAGCAGAAGATCACGTGGCACATCCGCATACACACTGGGGAGAAGCCGTACAGCTGTGAACAGTGTAGTTACACCTGCACAGATCCATCCAGACTGAAGGTGAGCTCAAAGTTCATAGGACAGGTTTATTATTTGAAAGATAAAAAAAAACTCAAACATACTTCTTTAAATGTTTATGAAACATGATACAATAAGGTCCTTGAGTGTCCAATGATCATCTAAATTTAGCGTTTTGTCCCCATAACAACAGCTTGTTACGTCAGTAGGGAGGTAAAGGAGAACACCAAGATGAACCAAGTTATTGTTAAATTCAGACTCATGGACTCTTTATTATGGTTATTACGAACTATAATAACAGTGCTTTGGATATAATTACTGTGCTATCATATGACATTGAACCAGCACAACAGAAATTATAAATACTTCTTTATGTTGCTGTGTCCTACAATAATTTTCTATCGTAGCTCCATATGAGGGTTCACCAAGAAGAGAAGAAGTACCTTTGTCCAGAGTGTGGCTACAAATGCAAGTGGGCGACTCAGCTGAAATATCACATGACCAAGCACACAGGTATCAACAAGATATAAAAGTCAGTGATTATACTTGTGTATACACCTATATGGCACAAGCCATTAGATGAGTAACATACACTACCGTTCAAAAGTTTGGGGTCACTTAGGAATTTCCTTATTTTTTAAAGAAAAGCACTGTTTTTTCAGTTAGAATACCTTAAACTAATCAGAAATACACTATACATTGCTAATGTGGTAAATGACTATTCTAGCTGCAAATGTCAATGTTTTTTGGTGCAATATCTACATACAGTAGGTGTGTAGAGGCCCATTTCTAGAAACTATAACACAAGTGTTCTAATGGTACAATTTGTTTACTCATTGCATCAGAAGGTTAATGTAGTCAGATTTTCTATTCATTTTACAACTCGTGATGGTAGATAAAAGTGTGATTTTTGTGGAAAACACAAAATTGTCTATTGCCTGTTTTACATTTTTATAGAGCAATTGTCTGAATTATTTCGGTAAGTATACTTTATAGATTTTGTGTTAAGAATAAAAAATATCTTTTCCCTCATAGGGGAGAAGCCATATGCCTGCGATGAGTGTGAATACCGCACTAACAGGGCAGACGCCCTCAGAGCCCACCGGGACACACAGCACTGCGACTTGCGCCCCTACATCTGTGAGAAATGCGGCAAAGCCTTCAAGACGAGTTTTATACTGAAAACCCACCAGCGGCAACACAGCGACGATCGGCCATACACCTGCGGCTTGTGCCATAAGGCCTTCAGGTGGCCGGCAGGCCTCAGACATCACTACCTCTCTCACACTAAGCAGCAGCCTTTCTGCTGCCGCCACTGTGCCTACAGAGCCAAACAGAAGTTCCAGGTGGTCAAGCACCTGCTGAGACATCACCCAGAGGCGTCAGTGGAGCAGGGGGTGGTGAGGGACTCCGAGGCTGTTAGCCTGACCCTGAAGGAAGCCCTGCAGGGAACACTGGATGAGAGCGCGGTGGAGGTGGTGGAGCAAGAAACAGCCGAACAAGCTACAGGAAGTAGTTAAACAGGTTGTGTAAAGGTGGAAAGATGACAAGACAAATCACTGAAGAGAGGGCACAATAGAAATAAAGTGATTATGCATCATGTCAACATTTATTTTTTCACCACTTGATATTTTAATGTGAAAAACCAACCAACAAAACCAACTTCTTAAACCGGTTCAGAAAAGGTATTAACCTGCATATTTAAAAAATATTTTAGCAATGTTGTGTTTTATAATGTAAACTATACATGTAATGTAATCTAAACACTGAAAAACTATAATGTAATCCCTCGCTCTAGGCCTTATTGTCACCACTGATTTTCTGTCATACACTTAATTTCATACTTTAGATAGTATGTTAATGAAACAGGTATTACATTGTTTTCTATGTGGCATTAAAAATGTACTTTGAAAAGCCCAATAAAACACATCTGTAGATATATTGTGTGTGTGAGAATTGGGATTGAAGTGTTTGTTTCTCTGAGGTCTTCAGAGATGTGTTTGTAATAAAGGATTATACAGTGGAAAAGCAACACTGAATTGAGTTAGAAATGTATGTGAACTCATTTTATTCAATGGTGTTCGACCATTCAGAAAAAAAGTATTGAATGTATTTATATGCTTATATAAAAAAAAAAAGATTTGTATATTTTATTGGATTATATTAGAGATGTTTGACTTTTATTCATTTCATTTTCAAATCATACACTTTCAATTTACCTCTGCATGTGCAGTACATTTAAAGGCAAACTGGTATATTTAGGCATTCTAGATATTCAGCATTATTTATGTTCCGTCATTCTAAGACAAAGAGAATTGAAAAGCTGTGAGTAAATAGTTCCACAAAGGTCGAGTTGTAGTATTGCACATATTTAACAAGTACATTGATAAATGTTAGCAGACATCTTACCAGACCTAATGACTTAGTACTGCAGCATGCATTAATAGTTCCAGACTCAAACAGGTTGAGCAGCATTTTCAAATATCTCTGTTTTAGTGGCTTGGAAATGTAGCAAAAACATTTGTTTTACAATGAAAAGGTATTTGTGTGGATGTAGCTACAGATTCCTCCTTTTTGTGTGAAAATGCTAAAAATCAAAATATCAGAGGTGGATGAAGTTCTCAGGTCCTTCACATAAGCAAAAACAGAAATATGGTCATCTAGAAATACTCAATTACAAGTAATAGTCCTGAATTGAGAATGTTACTGGAGAAAAAGTACACAAATATTATCAGGAAAATGTACTTAAGAAGTATTATACTATAATACTATAACACAGTCTGCATAATGAGTACTTTTATTATATTAGTTGTAGTTCAATGTGGAGCCAATTTCAGATACTTTGTATGGATTAATAATAAAAGTACTGCATTATATAAGTGTATCACATATTTATTTAATACACTTTGTGTAAAACTTTAAACATAGTGCATAACATATTTTTTAAATAAGAAAATAAAACAATTTCAACTGAGCATATTAAAATATATTATTTTTTATCTCAAATCTTCATCTGAAAACTAAGTCTGTCAAATAAATGTAGTGGAGCACAATGTACAATATTTTCCTCTGAAATGTAGTGGAGTAGAAGTATAAAGTAGCATATAGCATACTCAAGTAAAGTACCTCAAAGCTGTACTCAAGTACAGTACTTAAGTAAATGTACTTAATTCCTTTCCACAACTTTTATTGGCTGAGTCTATTACTGCCATTTTTTCCTGCACATTGCTATTAGACATAAAACGGGAGACTATTAAATATGGCACCAATTTGGCTTGGCAGTTTCTCCATATTAGATAAAAGAATAAGGGCACATGCAGCTCTTGTCTCTCAGGTTTCAGGTTTCTAGAGACACTGGGCTCATGGCAAGCTCTGGCTTCATTCACTGCGATTTGACTCTGTGTGAGCTCTGGAAATGCTGATATTGGTGAAGATTGAAGAGGGAGGAATAGCTGTTCCATCTTTAGAAAGCAGATGTATGTGACGATATCCTGGAAAGGAAAAGAAGATTTGGATTATCAAAAACGTCCATATGGAGTAGGAATCATGAGTTTTGGAGCACATTATTCCTCAATGGAATGTAGTTGAGTGGTAGCATAAAGTAGCATCTGGAAGTACAAGTACCTAAAAGTTGTACTTAAGTACAATATTTGTGTACATGTTCTCAGATACTATCAACCACTGGTTTTGTCTCTGTGTACATTTCTCTCACCTGCTTGGATGCAGGTAAATGGGAGAGTGAACTGTCCCATAAAGTCATTTCTGGAAGCTTTGTCATAGTCCTCCACCACAAAGCGAACCAGGGCCAGCTCAGGCGCATGGATGATGAAATTTAGAGTTTCATTCCACACTGGGTTGAAACCTGCAGGCAGAGGGCAGCAGAGGAGAAATTATGGCCAACTGGGATGTAATTGTATTCATTTCCAAATTTCTTTTTTTAAACACTAGGGCTGCCCAACCCTGCTCCTGGACAGCTACTCCCCTGCAGAAGAATATTGCCAAGGGCTTGATTCAGAGTTACCAATTAAGCCCCAGGTTTATTTTTCAGTTTTCCTGCTAAAAATGACAATAAATATGTAATATCTGTACAACCAAAGGGTTATGAACTTAAACCTGGTACCAAAGAAATCTACAAGATGTGAGGTGACTATAGAAGTGTCAGAATCAGTTTATGTTATTGCTACAGAACAAGTTAGAATATTGAAAAAAAATCAATTATTTGTCCATAAAATCATAGAAATCACAGAGGATTATTACAGAACATGGAGAATATATTCTGTAAGATGTTTAAAAAGGAGATTATAAAGGACCCAATTAAATAATCACACAAACAGCTCAAATCTAAATTAAATATCTAAATAGTGGTTAGTTGCAGCTCTACTACTTGGTAGTAGAGCAAGGTTTTATCATGTAATATATGAATAAAACTCAATGCTGCCCCCTATCAGGGCTTTTGGGATTTTAACAGGTTAATCAGAAACTGGTGTGTTTAAGTGGGGAGATTCCTAAAACATGCAGGAAAGTAGCTCTCACACACTGGCTCTAATTTGATCAAAACTATATATATTTACAAATGAACTTTTCATCTATGAACAAAGATAAGGATTCGCTCACCATTGTTATTAATGTAACTAGTCTCTTCTTTGGCTTGGTCCTGTGGTACTCCATAGATCTCCACTCTGACCAGTGGGTCTACAATAGAGCACTCCTTCTGATTCACCTTTGGTAGCTGCTGCCCACTTATCACCTAATAAACACACGCACAAAGACAATATTACACATTCATATCAAACTACTTAATTTATTCATATTGTACATAATTGTTCTGTGCTTTTCTGGTACACAGGTTTTCTGCAGCACATTAACATTAGTAAACAAAGGTCAATCTAGCTGTTTAATTTAGTTTTAAACCTGGATGGATAATCGGAGTGGTTCATAGTCTTGCCGCTCCAGGGGTTTCTCTGGACTGAACTGTGTGTTTCCGTCTCTCATGTAGTCAGGTTTGAGGACGTAGCCGCAGCAGCCGTTCTGCCTGAATAACCCGTCGTTCAGATCCATTTCCAGACCGGCTGTCTGGAAGTTCAGAGCCACTGAAAAGGAGAGAAATATTGCTAAACTGTTTTTATTATTGTGGCCATATTGCATAATTTCCCAGACACATGGAGACTATGTATTTAGCTTTGTTTCTTCATTCGAGGCGGCTTTCTTTCATCAAAAACAGATGGTGCCACTCTGTGCCCACATGACAGGAAGCGTCTGGCCTATCAAAACTGTCCAGCTGCAGGGGGAATGTTCGGAGGCCTCTACTTCCCTGCTGGAGGAGCTTAGGATTGCATGCAATGTAATGTCACAAATTCTATTTAGCGTTTGTCATGTGAGAACCAAAATTGTGGTATTGTTGTGTTTAAACTACATTTGCTGGATTGTGAGCCTCTTTATTGGTTAGTAAACCCTGCAGCCAGTTGGCTTTACAAAACCTCAGCACAACATGTGCTCAGACATGTGCACTTCGTTTTATGTCTCATTTAATTATCACAGTTGCTTCTCATATTTGGCAAATTAAACTTGAGACAATTGACTGAACTGACTGTACTACTCTAATCCAGTTCCAATTCCTAATCCATGCATACATCATCATCTGCAGCAGCATTAAAAATACCATTGCAAAAAAAAAAAATTCCATGCAATCAACCACTTTCAGCCACATTCAAGCCAAACACAAATCCATATATTTTCACTGCAGGGAAATAGCCAAGAAAACATCCTGACATCAATCCCAGAGGACAAACTGCCAGGTCTCCTGTGTGAAGAGACAGCAACTCCTCTCACAGCTAAATAGGCATCTGTCTGCCTCACTCTGAGGGAATCACAGCCAATCCCCAAATATTACAGATTATATGGTATTCAGTAACTATATTAAATTGTTTTGTATAGCAATCAAAAAAGGAATGGAATAAAAGATAAAATCTGCTAAGTGGTATATTTAACATGTAGTAGTGGATAATATGTGAATCTTTTGTAAGATACTTTGGTAAAAACTCTTTGTTCATGCCAATAAAGGCTTTTAAATTTGGATTTGTAAGGGTTGGAGTGACTGTGCTTATATTTTGTTTAACCAGCAGAGGGCCGTCATCTCCTCACCTATCTGACACCCCACATTCCACATCTCCTGGGGGTTATAGTTGGAGGAGTCGGTCCGGAGGCCGCTTGGGTAAATCCTGCTCAGGTGCCTTGTGTTGTACTGCACAAATTCTGTCCCTGAACAAGAGTTCAGTATAGCACGAGAACGAGTACAGAGAAATTTACCATTAATACTTCATAGGAACAGATTAAGTTTATTACTTGTGTATACACAAGACAATTATTTTAGGTAGGGAATATGATATTCATGGATGAGATTTAGTGAGTGTCAGAGAATATTGGACAAACGTATGTCTGCTGGTGTTACCTGTTTCCTTAGCAAGCCTCTTAGCCTTGGACTCAGAGAACGAGGACATTTCATAGCACTTCCCCTCTGAACGTGCACGCTCAAAGCCATGAAAGTGCACACTCTTGCAGTAAACCACCAGGTCTGACAGCTCCCTGGAGAGTTTAGACTTTGATTTCTGAAGAATGAGAGAATGAAATGCGTACAGTGAGGATAAGGTTGGCAATAAAACAAACCACAATCCTGTCGCTAGAGGTTTTGAGGTTAGGCAAAAAAAGGTGAGAAGTCCCTCCCTCTGCCAGACCAACAGTAATTAAAGCACTAAAGCCTTTTTAATTTAATCTGGTTACTGCCCAATAGGGAAATGTCGTGTTTGTGCAGCATTAGGCAGTTTATTCATTAATTGATTTACACTCTGCACTTACTGTGGCTTTTAATAACTGTAGTGAATAAAACAGGTTTACTTGCCACTTGAATAAAGAACATAGAATTAGTTCAACAAACAAACCTGTTCCCACAGCTAAGAAGAAGCACATTGGCTGCTGCTGTTTGTCCCGTATCTGTCTTCTTTTAAATATCCTTGTTTCCTGTTTCTCTGTGTTATCTCTTTCTTTTACATTTGTCTCGCCTCAATGTCTATTATGTCCACACCCAATTTCCTGCCTCTTTTTGTTTATCAATCCTCATTCATTCCTATCTTGCTTCCTTATCGTTTCGATATCATTCCCTGCCACTGTCCTTTGTCTTTCTTCACCTCTACAAAGAAGCATGGTCAAATCATGTTAAAAGAAACAAAGCTTAAGTTGACAATAAGTGATATTTGATCTGACAGCAGAATTGCCAACAATCAAGAGCTTCTACCTCATTTGTTTTGGAACATTCAGCAGGTAGGTCATCTGCAGATGGACTCTCAGCCAGCTCTTCCTCTTCACTAACATCATCTGTCAAGGCATCATCGTAACAAGCCTCAAGACCCCCAAGCTTCTTGGCTTTAAGCAAAATTTTCCCCTTCAGTTCCTGTAAAGAGCAAATGAGAACAACAAAGTTTAATTGGAGTTTATGTTGCATAAGAAAATCAATGGTGTTCCAAATGTTAGTAGAGGTCTTTCACTTTGTCTTATTCCTGCAGGGCCTGATGTAAATGTCCTCAAAGCAGAGTAGAACACTGCTCATTATATGTTCAGCTGAACAAACCACTCTATGCAGAGGCTTGCAATCGGTTCAGTGCGGTTTCCTTACCAGGCAGTGATGTTTCTCTAATCATCTAAGCTGAAATTTTCTCTGCCTTGCCTTCCTCACCACTGAATCAGCATGTAGCATCAAGTCAGGCTCTTGCTGAAGTTGCTCCAAGGTATTTAAAGCTGTTCCCCCTGCCTTCTTAAAAGGGGCATAGTTCCTTCTCTGCTTCTTCCCAACATCCACGTATCACTTCCTTAGTCGTACTGACATTCAGAAATAGGTTATTGTCCTGACACCAGTGGGTCAGCTCCTCTACTTCCTTCAGGTAGGCCTTTTCATTGTTATCTGAGATCAGGCCCACCACAGCTGTGCCGTCAGCAAACTTAACAATATGAATGTAGTGGTTTTACAGTCATGTTTACAGGAAGTACATTAGGGGGCTCAGAACGCAGCCCTGGCCTGCTCCAGATGGTGATGGTGGTTGCTCGGCCAGTCAGCCATACAATTTAATTCAGACTGTAAAATACAAATAAATATAAATATAAATAAATATATAACAATAAATAAATAAATATAACTACTGGATTACCTTAAAGTTTGTCCAGAGATTCATGGTGCCAAGAGGATCAATCTAATAACATTGATCATCCTCTGACTTTTCATCTAGCGCCACCAGCAGGACAAAACACATGGTTCAGAGTGACAGTCAGATGCAATTTGGTGCAGAGATTCATGGTCTTCCCAAAATAAACTTTTGATCTGGTGTCATCATCAGGTCAAAATTGCAATTTGTCTTTGGTTTATCTGATAACATAAGATATAGTATTTTTATTTGCAATTAGCATTGCAGCCTGCTTCATTTCAGGCAGTGACAGACTCAGCCTGTTTGAAGGGCAAGGGACAAAAAAAAATAAAAAAGTGACTGCTGTATGAGGTTGGGCACCGGCTCTCAAACTTTATTATGTTTTATAAGGGCACCCTAGAGGGAAATTTAACACATTGTCTTGCATGTTGTCTTGTACCCTAGAGGGCACTATCATGTTATCATGTTTTATCTACCCTCTTCAAGCATGGACCCTGAATCCATCCTTGATTTCAGGGTTGATCACTGTCAAGACAACAGTATGTTTCCTTAATATATAATGCATTTTCAATATTGAAATGTCCAATACATAACAAATATATATAAATGTAATTCCATTAAACGTTTCCATATTTGTATCATTTGTCCTCCTCCTCCTAAAGAATCTCTTGATAAATAAAAACAAAACCAAAGTCAAAGGTTAGGTTCTAACCTGTGGTGAAGGGAGATGTTGAGGGACCTGCCCGTCCAGCAGGGTGTGCAGTAGTGTGTCACCCAGGATCTGGCGAAGGTGCTGGGCCATTACATTCTGCTGCTCCACACCACAGTGATTCTCAAGGGACAGGATGACTGGGAAGTCAGATGTCTATCAAACAGGCAGGAAAAGACTCTTAAAATGAACAAGTAGCTATTAAAGCTCATTTGATTTTTTTTTTTTTTTTTTTCTGTATTTATATTGAAATTCTATTTTCAGCTCTAGCAAACAAAGTAGCCAACGTCATAAGAAATATTTGTTTGGCATGAGTTTGAGTTTCCACAATTCTCCAAAACAGTTTCTTCTCATATAAAATGGAATAGGAAAGTTTTAGTAAGATAGCACAGAGAAGTGGAGCCACAGGAGAAGTTCCTGGTGGGGTTCCATGTAGGTCAATCGGCAGGGGTACATGTGATTCCAGGGGCAGGGAAGGTTACCAACTGCTCCATCTGGCCTTTATACTTTTCTAGGCACACACACAAAGACAGAGAGTCTTGTGCAAGTGATTCATAACAGAGTTTAGGGTTTGATGTTCAAAGGCTTGGTTCACTCAACACCCAAAACACACATGTCCCAATCAGCTGTTTTGGAACTAGCCAGTAGATAGTTTTGGTTTTCAGAGTGGATTCATTAGTGGTGATCACACCAGCTCAAAATCTCAACACAACATCTATTTTCAGCTTGATAGTGCCCCTGTTACTAAACCAGAGAACTGTTAATGATATTATTTAGAGTATTCTTGGAAGACATTCAGAAAACAAGCTTTGTGTAATTTGGGGTGAACAGACCCTTTAAGAGCTCCTGGAAATCTCACCTTGAAGGCATATTCCCTGACGGTTGAAATGACATCTTTGAAAAGGATCTTTGAAGTCCAAGTGTGACCATGATACACAACCGGCTCCCCGTCGCTGCCGTCCCAGCAGTCCACCTCTACACACCGGCAACCTCGCTTCAGAGCTCTAACACACACACACACATACACACACACACACACACACACACACACACGCACACACACACCCACAGAATTCACAAATGTCAGTAATGACACTTACAATACAAATGATTTATTTAATATCCTAAATAGTTTTTACACTAAAATTGTTTCATTAGTTATATATGTTATATTTTATGTGCTATATTTTATTCAATTGTTTTTAACTATGTAGTTTGTGTTACAACTATAACATCATGGATATTTTCCATTTTTATATAGTGAAAAACATTTATGGTCCATCTACACATCAGGTCTATGCTCATATAATGTGAAATTGTAATTGAATATACTATAATAGAATATTTATTACACATATTTATCTTTTGTAGCATTGTTTATGTATTAATTTTCATCCTTTATATTTATTTTTACAGAACGCATTGGGCATGTGACAAAAAATATTTTACTCTTGAATTTTGAACCAACAAATAAAGGTTGCAGATCTACTTGAGGGTTCCCATAATTCACAGTGAAAACAAGGATACAGAGACTCCTTTCTCATCTTTCAGTAACACTGTACATTTTTTTCCCATTTTTTTTCAAGGTTTAATCTCAGCTCAGCTCTGACTTGTGACTCTCTTACTGATAATTCACTACATTTTCTTTCAATCTCTCCAGGCAGGTTAAAACATGCACTGACAAAGAATAAATCATCTTCAGACATCTGTGTGTGTGTGTGTGTGTGTGTGTGTGTGTGTGTGTGTGTGTGTGTGTGTGTGTGTGTGTGTGTGTGTGTGTGTGCAGCAGCTCTCACTGGATGTATGCTTCCAGGCTGCTCTGCCCTCGGAGCTGGTCCTCCATGAGGTAGGTATTGTGTGAGGATGAGATGAAGTAGTGGCTGAGTGGCTGGCTCATGTCCTGGTGAAGGTCCACATGCTCAGGTTTAAATATGGAGCCCTCCTGGGAGCACAGATACATCTGGAAGCCATCTAAAGACATGGCGCCTTGTGTCCTGGCTGCAAACAGGGGATGATATAGAGTTGGCAGAGGAGCACAATCCAGATTTATTTAGCCGGAAAAACTTTGAAGGTCGCTCAAATCATAAATTCTGAATAAAATGTTATTTTTCTGCGGCATTTTCAGATCAAGAGGCCACATGATATAAATCTTTTCAGAGATGCTGGAATAGAAGTAGACTGGAAACAAAGCCCACTCAAATGATGTGTGTCCAGGGACAGTAAAGTGAGTATGTCTGCTGGTCCACCACTTTGGTTCAGACTAAATCTGTCAGGGATCTGCTGGAGCCAATCCCAGCGCGTTACGGCGAGAGGCAGGGGTACACCCCAGATGGTTGCCAGCCAGTCATGGGGCACACACACCATTCACTCACACACTCACACCTACGGGCAATTTAGAGTCGCCAATTAACCTCAGCATGTTTTTGGACTGTGGGAGGAAGCCGGAGTAAATGTGGGTGAAATCCCACACAGAAAACATGCAACCTCCACACAGAAAGGTCCAGACCCAGGAGGTATTGAACCTGCAACCTTCTTGCTGTGAGGCAACAGCACTAACCCCTGCTCCACCATGTCGCCCCAGACTGAATCATTTATATACTAATTATAATACCACAGAAGATAATTGCCAACCTCTGTACCCTCAGCTACCCTCAGCTACTTATCAAAAAGTTTTACAAGAAAATAGATCTAGTTTGAAGGTTCATCCTTGAATTTGGAAATAGCAATTTGACAAATAAAAATTATCACAAGATCCATTTACATGGTCTTATTTAGTTAATTGATGAAGGCAATGCAATATAGCTAAAATAATAACCATTTATGTGGACCTTTATTAGATATTTCAAAATTAAATTAACTAAATATAAAGGTACTTATGTGTATATCTATATGGAGCAGGTGCAAATAATAAAAAGCAATAAAACAAAGTTCAACTGAAAGATGAAAAATCTGCAATAAATATTTAACAATTAAATCAGCTTAGGCACATTCCTGTTATTGAAGTCTTTACCTATTTCAGATGGTTCATAGCGGTCGATCACCTCCTGGGCGTGCTGCGTGCTGCAATCTCCTTCCTGTTGCTCTATCTTTAAGAAGTTGTCCAGCTCCTCCAACAATAACTTCTCTCCATCTCCAGAGTAGTCCTGGAACACCTTCCACACTTCATCCCTCTGAGTCAGCATCTTATAGAAGAGGACAAACTCCTCGATTTCCAGAGAGTCACTCTCTGACTTGTCAGCCATCTGCAAACCAAAGGGAAGAGCTTTGAGCTGATTCAATTTTATAGATGTTTTACATGTGTTGGAGCCATAATTTAGCATTGTGTTTTATTTTATTCTTTTTTAATAACTGTGGTTATTGTGTATGTGATGGTGAAACAGGGAAAGAAAACATTTTACTGTATCAATCTGACAGCATAATGGATGAATGGAAACATGATTATTAAAAATGAACAATGCTGTTATCTTATCTACCTTTGCTAAGCTGAGATGAACTGTTGAACTGTAAATAAAGGGATCAGCAAATTAAAGATACACAGGGTACTGCACGTTGGTTTATTTTTAGCAGAGAACATGCAATCGGTTCAACCTGTTTGTCCTTCAGCAGCTTAGTACAGTTTATTAATTTGGTTAAAAGTCACTACAGTTGGTACATTTTTGAAAATTAAGCTTCCTCTGTCCAACAATCTACTTGACAAAAACAATCCAAAAAGCAGCGAGGACAACAGTTTGTCTTTATAATCAGTGTGAAACTGAGGTTCTGCTTATAGCAGACAGTCACAGGATCAGTTCCTGCAGCAGTTACAATTAGTTAATGAAAAGCAGCACATTCACATGATGTAAAGATAAGAGAAAATGTGCAAAAATGTTTATTGGCAAAATCCTACCGTGAAAAGATGCAGAGCATGTTCCTCATTCATTTCTACATTCATCATCTTCAACAGTTTCCGCACTTCTTTGAAATTCATATTCCCATCTTTGTTTTTGTCAGCCTTCTGAAACCAATCCCAGATCCACCTGACAGGAAACTGAGGAAACTCCAGCTCAGAGATCGAAAGATTCTATTATTGTTTTTGCAATATAACAGAATAAATGCACGGGGCCCCAAATCAGTTACATAGGACATACTGAAATACAATAATTAGTCTGACAGTTATAACAAAAGTAGTAGTCATTTCCATTTATGTTCATTAATTTACCTAATACATATTTTGCTTTTGCAAATCCAAAATTTTAACTCATTCAGTCAATAAATTCAATTCTTCTAATGGAATAATTCTGCTCTTGAAAGACTACACTTTATTTGAAATGTTACTGCACTTTATTTGACATGTTACTGGAATGGTAACAATTTATATGACAAACAATGTGAGTCTGTCGTTATAAAAAAACAAATGACACTTAATAACAGCAGTCAAAAATGTGTATGCCATTGACATAATGTGTATGACAGTGTCATGTCAGTGTTATGACAGTACCTTCAAATAAAAAGTTACCTAAAAGGGATGCGCCTGTATTTTACCACCCTTGATCTTGTGAAAGGATACTGGTCTAGCCTCTCCTTCGCATCCATCGTTTTAGCTTTGTGGATGAGCTTGCACACTCCCTGGATCCAGGCCCGCGCCTCCTCTGGGGACTCGGCCACGAGATCCAGGTTGCCTTGGCGACCATGAAACACCAAGGTGAAGCAGAGGTCAGCAGGGAACTCCTCAGCGATGCTCAGCAGGACCTCGGACTGGTGACCCTCTCGAACTGCCTCTATCTCACTTACTGAGACTGGGACATGATGGGAGTGATTACAGAAAGCGGTTAGTGTTTGGAGAACTACTCAGCTAATAGGTGGGTGCAGATGTGTCTTGACCCTGAAAAAATTCTAACAAAAGGTTTCTCAGCTGTTTTAGGTGCCCTTAATAACATACTAAAAGTTTACAACTGGAAAAGGCGTCATTTTCAAAATGGCATGTATAAGCAGGAAGCCCAGATATGAGACACTACAGGGGTGAGGATGAACATTTGGGTGAATATTGAAACTTCCCAGGTTTACCACGTACATTAAGACAAATATTTTTTGTCTTACAAATTTTATCAAATTGTATGTTTAAAGATGTAAATGAGGAAATATCTAATAAATATGCCCTAATATGCTACTATAATTATAACAATTGTTTTGCCTTGTCTTGATGGTTTCTGTGGTTCATAACCATTCTTTTATTCCAATAGAGAATACATTTATTAGAACTGTATGTTATTGAAGAATTAGTTAAAAGAGCCTGAAGGTTCAGTTTATTTTTTTTTTCATTTTATATTTACATTTTTTTATGATTATTTGTAACAATAATTGTAAGAAAAAGGTTATAATTTATATTTTGTGGATCTCTAACTACATATCAGTTTTTAAATGATGTTCTTACTTTTACTTTTGTTATATGTGTATTAAATAAATGTGTTTAGACCCAGATACTGTTCTGTTAAGTGATATAATGCCATTGCTGGTTCTAGTTCAATGTGGTTTAGTTGATTATTCATAGGTGTGTTCTGGGTATAACATGAACTCAACCAATCAGAGTCTCATCTCCCATCCAATTGACTCCACAATAGAAGACCATTTAATTCCAACAAGAAACGTGTCATTATGTTCATGAGTATGCAAAGCCATACACACACACTTGTCTACTTACAGGTGGAGTGGCCTCTCCCCGCCCACCTGGACTTGTAGCAGATAGTCAAGCCATCCTGCAGGAGACGGAAATGTCTTTGCTTCTTCCATGAACGGGACTTGACCTTCCTCAGAGTCGACCCTGCTATCATCACCTTGAGATCTGGGTCATCTAGGATACCTGTGCAGAGTCACATTAAAAAAATCACAGGTAATGGTTAAACCATACCTGATATGCTACACTATTAGTACTGACAGAGCAAGCAATGGATCAGCAACTTGTAATTAATGACTCCTTCTAGGATAGATGGATTTAGCTTCTGGGCCATAAATCTTCAAACATTATATATATTAATTCTAGTTGAATAACATTTACTTACGTGAACCTTCGGGATCCATTGCTACTCTTGACTCATGCCAATGGAAATTTGCTACTAAAAAGAAGCAGATGTTAGTGACTCATCCAGATGCTTCTTTCAGTGTTTTCCAAACAAAATGAATTTTGCAAAAGATTTATTTGTAATCCTTCATATGCTACTTGAATACAAATGACTTGAAATGACTCGTCACTTATCCATAGAAGGAATGAAATTGAATGATTCCGAACGGAATCTACCTAAACAGGATTTCCCTGCTGCCTCTGGAATATGATATACAGTATATGTCCTTTCGTCACCTTAAAGGAGAATGCCTTTAGTTTTAAAGTGAAACCTATTTTTCTAATATTTTAGTATCTAATAGAATGATCTGAGTGGAAATCTCTCCATTTGTTCCAGTAGTGAGCAAGAACCAGCAGCTGACTTTACATCCAATGTGCTATAATGGAGGCGGATGGGGCATGTATGCCCAGCTGTGTCTGGCCTTCTATAAGCAATATCTTCCACCTTTCTTGGGCTCAACTTGTTATCGTAAAGCATGGTGATGATGGAGGCTTCCCCAACAGTCATGTGAGATTGTGTAGTTACAGGAAGTCACCTGTGTGTGAAAACGTGAGCTGCTGAGGGACAGCTCTGAAGGAAAAAGCAGAGGAACCAAGCCAGATGCTGCCAGCTGCTGCTGCCGATTTCTGGAGTGTCTTTTAGTGTGAATGAAACATTCTGATAACAATCTGGACCTGACAGTGGCGAAAAATATTGCTTCGAGGACAAACACAGCTGAGCACACATATCTTATCAACCTCCATTACAGAGCATTGGCTGTGGGCTACTGGTTCTCTTAGATTACTCTAACACTAAAGGATAGGAAAATATTCTTCATCTCAAAAAATGCAACAAAAAAAAACAACAACTCCCCTTCAATGAGAAATCATTATGCTGTGGTAAACAGAATTATGATGACTTGGGCAGTAAGATGGTATAGAGATTCATAACTGTTATGTTATGTTGTTTAAGTGGAACAACTGTGTTGCTCAGCAACTGCCCTCATTGGATTGAGGCACATGTGTATTTCCATATGCTTCCACTCCACTACATTTCAGGAACTATTCTACTATTGCACTACATACATTCTACAGCTTTAGTTAATTGTCAGATGAAAACTTGAATATTTATGTAAAATGTATATACTTTAATATACTGTTGTAAATTGTTGCTCTTTTCTTTTTAAAGTTAGATATGCACTTTGTGTGAAAGCTGGCGAATTATAAGATGCAGGAGACTGCAAATGCAATCTGTAACCACCTTGGTTACTGGGAAGATTATTCAGCATATTCATATTGATCCATTCACAACATCACTCTACTCTTTTTCATTAGCTGCAGGAAGATTCAAGGAGTGGCAAGTGTATGGCAACTCCTGCAGTCTGTGCACTGGCGAATAAAAATCCTACGCACTCAGCAGTCTGTGCTGCAACCACTCAATAAGATTAGAATTTCCAGACTCCTGACATTAATGAAACTTCAACTAAAACATGCTCTTAAGAAAATGGAGTTTACATATGCAGTACTTAATGGTAACTAGTCTATATTTGATGGATGGCACTGTGAGTCTGTTAGTCCACTACTTTGGTCCAGACTAAAACATGTTCCCCACTGGAGTTTGCTGTCAATGCACAGACCTAAAACACCTAAAACACAATCTTTACAATAGTTGTTGAGATCTGCAAATATGCTGGACAACATCTCACACCACAACTCCTAAAAAACTCAGGTGAGGAGCATAATATTCATCCTGCCTTACCTAGACAATGCCTCACAAACCCCTCTTAGCAGCTAGATATCCTCCAGAAAAAGGCACCAAGGATTATTGATGTTGCTGAGGTCTATGAACTAATGGATTATGACAACCAGACCTGGGCATTTGCAGAACAGTTGCTGCAACAACTGTTCTGTTCAAGATGTAGACTCACAGTTGTCTTGATCTGAAGTGACTGTTACCATCAGTTCAGAATCGCTCGGAGGCTGAGGTCACCACCAAACCATGTTTTGTCACTCCCCAGGACTAACTGTAAATGCCTTTACAGCAGCTTTCTCCGCCCTTAACACATAATAACCTTCACCGTGCTGTCATGGCAAACATCACATCATGTAGTGTTCCTGTCTACAGGAAGAGACAACAAATCCTAATCCTGAACCTCAGGGATGTTCAAATATACAAAACTAAAAATAAATCATAGTTCCCAGAGGATGATTCTTACTAACTTTGATGATTCCCTCACTTTTCCTCTAGTGCCCCTATGAAATAAACATCTTAAAGATCCCAACAACTATTGGTTTTATCGATTTTTTTGTGACATTGGGCTATACCAATAAGCATAATTTTGTTACTGTCTGAAGCTGCCCCAAATCACAAATTTGTCTCTTTACAATCGCTACAACACAACTTCTGATTTCCTCAGATTCTCCTAAAGTGTCTCGTTAAGAGACCAGCTGACATAGAAGACAAATGCAATGCAGACTTGCTGTTTATCAGTGAAAGCTAATAAATTCCTGCCATCTCTGTTGTTCACTGATAAATGTGGATCAAACACTTCAGGAAAAGGAAAGTTTCCTAGAGGCTGTATCGCAGTATTCCCTTCTGACATATAGCCTTTCCTTTTCATTGTCTCCTGAAACAACATGATCTAATCTTGCATTCTGCATGTTTCACTAGAAGGTTTATGAGAAAATGAGACAGTTCTCACCACAGTATGACTCACTGACGTGATGCGTTCACAATTGCTTCACATTTTATTCCTTTATTCCTGCTGAGAGAACAGACTGGCCATGAAAGCAAGGCTTAGTTTCCACAACTATTTGCTCCATAAACATAAAATCTGAGTTTTTATGTTCTGTCCTTTAACTGCAGAGCCACATTTTTTTAATTTTCCACCCAGATCTTTGATATTCTAGTGATTCAAAGGTTAATGCTTTTAAGCTATAATTAGGTCACATGTTTTATTTTATTTTTAGGGCCATGGTAAAGTGTTGGATTGGGGCTATCCTTTGGCAAAATGAGTCACACAAGGCCACTGCTTCAGGAAAATTTACTGACCACACACAAAGACACAAAGATGTGACTCATGGGGATATTTCACAGGATGGAAATTGGGAATAAACAACTCAATCATAAAGAGTTCTGTTTTTTTATGCTGTGTGCTTCTATAGATATTAGTTTAATTGTATTTATTCACTGGAATTTTCCCCAGTGCAGTTCTGATAATTACCCATGACTGCTCTCTATCTGCACTCAATTATGTGAAGAATTCTACAAACTAGTTCCTGCCCAATGAAAGGCATATAATAACACCAAACAGCGTCTGGGAGGGAGGTTTGTGCAGAGTAAATTAGAACCAGAAGTAGAAATACCAGACGTAAAAGCATCACTTCATGCCTATGCAAGTACAGCTAAAGAAAAAAAAGAATGACTCACACACAGTACAATTTGTCTCCGATAGGAAAAAGAGTTATATTTACCAAAAGTGCAGATCTCGCCAGGGGATTTTATGAGTCAGACATCCAGAGGTGGGTAGACTTTAAGAGACTCTCCCTGTGAAAGCCTCAGGTACTGAGGATAGAATCTTGAATGGCCGGCCTGTGAGAGGGTCCAAGGAGGCGTGTAGGGCACACCGACCCTCTGTGCTGAGATCCACACTCAGGAGTCCAGGGACGTGTCTGCTGAGCTCAGTGTCTAAACGACTGAGAGCGCCCGGAGGGAAATCTGTCTTAGCCTCCCTTCTCCCCACTCTCCACTCTTCTGAGAAACCCGATTCCCTTTGCTGCTGCATGCTCCCACCCCTCCTCCTCCTCATCCTCCTCCTCTACAGCCCCACCAGCCTTCCTTCCTCTGCTGCCACTCCCTCACTCAGCTATCCGCAGATCCCTCACTGCAACAGCCTGCCTCGCGTCATTTTTTCTGTCTCCCTCCCTCATCCTAATTACGATCGTGGATGCTCCGCGTGATTCAAAGTGAATCTGCCCTGATAGCATGTAACACAATTGTAGGAAAACAATGATAAATACATATTGTGCATCCTCCCTGCAGAATTAATCAAGTCAGATCCTTATATGATATGCTGATATGTAAACTGTGTTATATTATTGTCATATTTTAGTTTTTGTTTTTAATCACTAATGTTTTAATGTTTTAGTTAATCAATGGTAACTAATAATAGAGAATAAAACTTACAGTATGTCACATATTACAGCACAGAGCCTTGATTGATAAAAAAAATCATTTAGTTTAGTTTGAATTTGTATTGCACTTACAGTATTACTCTTACTTCATATTTACTTTTCTTTTTCTGATTATTTTTAATATTATTATTAATAATAATACCATCTTGCACTCTTTTTTCTGTCTTAATCCGCTACTTTGTTTTTTGTGTTTTGCTCTGTAATTTCTGTGTTATCTTGTATACTGGAAATTTCTTTAAATGCACATGAAGAAAACAATAATAATGTCATAATTATAATTTGGTTTTATCCAGGTTTAAACATGCAAACAAATGTGCTAATATCATGAGTCTGTAGCCTGCAAAAATGGACATTACTTTCCCCACTGCCAGTGTAGGATTATTAACCCAGAGTCTACCTAATGTTCTCTTCCATTTGAAGTCTCACTGGACCAGACCTGTAATGAATTAGATACTAAAAGGTAAACAAAAAAAACACACTTAGGAACATTTACTCCCAAATGGAGGGCTTGGTCTGAGGTGTTTCCGCCATACATGACGTCTATCTCAGTAGTTTTGAAGATAATGGAAGCCATGGCGGGAACAATCTGTTAATGCACCGGTAAAAGGAAAAATCCTCAGTCATCAGTGGAGTCTGTGTCTGACAGATGGAGCTTTCAGTGGACACAGGTGAGCATGTCTGAGAAACTTTGATAGATAATAAACATTCTAAATGTCAGTCAGTCAGTCAGTCAGTCATCTTCTATACCTGCTTATTCTAATCAGCATGCTTAATTATAATCAAAACCCAAATCTAGAGTAGAAAGTTACACTAATTGGTTAATTTATGAGTCAATTGGCATAAGTTTATCAGCAGCAGTTGCCATAAAACAAATGCTGATTAAAGGACTGACAGAATGATAATAAAGGTAGATTTTAGAAATTTCTCATATTTCAGTTCTTATGCATCAGAATAAATTTGAAACACATGCAGTCTTATGATATACAGCTATGGTGAATATGTATAGCTCAATCACTATAGCAGATTGTCATCCAGTTCAGCCATCCTTTACATGTCAAAAGCAGGTAGAAAATAAAAAGATGCAGTTGTTTTTTTTAACTATAGGGCTCTACTATTTATCACCATGCAGTGGAAACTTAGAATTTCCACTGCATGGAAAGTTTTTATAATGCAGTGTTGATATATTTAGTGTGTAATCAAAACATTATTGCAGAAAACGTTGAAATGCTAGAATGGATAAACTTTTATGCCACTGGCTCCATGAGATATTAAGAAAAAACGTCCTTCAAATTCAACATCATTCTTCCTACTGAAGACTGAACGCACATCTCAGGAGGACAATTAGTAACCTATTGGGCAGAAACCAATTTATTTATAAAAAAAAAAACCTGCACAGATCCTGAAAACATACAACTAAACTGATGCATAGATCAGTCCAGGGAGACTTTAAAAAGAGACAAAAGCAGAAATATAGAAGATTAAAATCTCATTTGAAATGCAAGCAGTGGAATATTACAGAAAGTGACAGAAATAAGCCCAAGAATGGGAATAAGAGCACAGTTGACCAATATTTGTGAAAGGCTGGTTTATCATTGATACATGTTGATACAGATATCCAGGTGGAATATGCAGTGCAGTCAATAGTACAGTTGATATTTTTCTTAAGGTTATGTTCTTATTTACGCATGACATATTTCCAGCAACATTTACTGTTCAATACCTTTATTGTCATCTTTGTTAGTGAAGTTCATTGTTCAACCATAAAATAGACAAGTCTTTAAATTTGTGGGATTATGCCAAATATGGTTTTAAAGAATATTCAACCAATATGTCATTATTGGATTTAAATTATTCTCAAAAATCTGTATCGGCTTCAAAATTCTACTGTCTGTGGGGCTCTCAAAACAAAAGGTTTTCAGTTGTGATAGTAGCCTCATGTTCAAAGATGACGTAACCAGCGCACAAAAGAAATTATAGAAACGAATCCCTTTAGCCAAAAGCAAAAATATTTTCTTCTATTATCAAGTCCTTCACTGTGCAGACAGTCTTAGCACCAAATTCGGCAAAATACAAAATCTAGACAGTGAAGGGAGTCCATTCGTGTCCACTGCGAATGCACATCCTGCCTCCATCACTGCGGTGCCAGGGGGATGCCCCTAGCATCGGTCACCTGACCCTCCTGCAGGTTCTTGACCAGCTGTGCCAGCCAGCGCTTTGTGGTGGTGTCGTCTTTCAGCACCTGGGCGAAGGTGCTGTCCTTCAGCTGGTCTGGCAGACACTGGCGCAGGGCTTCTCTGGCTCTGAAGAAGAAAACATGTGTTAATGTTCTATTTTTGTCCTTGACACCTTGCCACGAAACCAACACTTGTTGGTTGTCTCAATAGCAGCAAGACGTCATCTCAAAACAGAGGTTTCTTTTCTTCTGCTTCTAAATATCGACCATTCCATTTACATCGCAACTTCTCCTCTGCAATGTGCATTCCTGACATGCATTATTGATACTGCCTGGCAGGAAAGCAGCTGTAATGGGCTTCATCTTAACTCATCATGCTAAAAAACTGGTAAACTTCAATAAACCACATAATGTGCGTGGTTCGTTCTGTAGCCATGTAACATGCTGGGCAATGTGATTAATGAATGAACTAGCATCACTAAGCTAATCCGTATCATAACATATCCTCCTGATCCGTTTAATTACTGAGTGTTGGTTTAAACAATCACCTCGCTCATTAAACACGTGGCTTTAGAGGATGTGATATGGAATCTCTCCTGCATTTCCCCTGAAGGCATGGCAGCTTCATTTATATAGCATTTCATACATAAGGCAACTCAAGGTGCTTTACATGAAAAGTATTAAAAACAAAAGGACAAAAGGTTTCATTAAAATATCATTTCTGCTGATGGTAACAGCCTCCACTCGATCTCTTGATTTATGTAAAACTAATAATCATTATTATAATAACAAATCATTAGTTTTCTGCTCTTCAACTAATTATTTGGACTGATGGCCAGCATTATTATCATTAAGCTCCCACAACCAGAGAAATACTGATGATCAATTTACTTAGTCATCATGTCTTTTTTAATGCCACAGCACCTCCTAGTGGCAGATTGCAATAATCAAGATCTTCAGTCCAATCTCTGCTGATTTCTAGAGTCAAGGCAATAAAGCAAAAGTACAGGTGGTGTGTGTCAGGTCAGGTCTGCATAACTCAGTTTAGTTTTGTTGCTCGACAGGCTGCAAATTAACCTTTCCTTGAAACCAAAAGTATCCCTCGATGCTAAATATATTCCAGCAATGGCAACAACAGTTGCATTAGAAGTTTACTGGACTGTGACTGTTATTTCACAGATCACCACTCTATCAAAAGCCAAACTTTAAATAAATGACCATATACTGTATCTGTACAACACTGATCTACCTGAGATTGTCTGAGAGGCGAAGGTAGCAGCGAACAACATGCTTCAGCAGGCGAGCTGATGGTTCTTTAGACAACTGGAGCACCATCTTCCCCTGCAAGAAAAAAATATTTTATCTGTATTTGGTGTGTTGTGATCATTGCCAAGTGCAGAGAGACCAGGTCAGGGAGTTCACTCAATCAAATGTATAATTTTCACTTACAAGGATCATGGCTACATGAGAGAAACGTTCATATGTCTGACAGATATAGGCCAGCCCCGTGTCATCCAACAGGATCTTCTGCAATATGAAGGTAGCAACCTAAGGAACCAAATGAAGTGAAGAATAATGAGATGTTACTTGAAGTCACAAATCTGTTGCCTATTATTTCTGAGTAATGAAAAAGAGTTTGATTAGCACTACAGCACGGGTTGTGATCATAAATCTCCGCCGTTTTGTCTGTTAGAGGACTGTTAACTGTGAAGCAGCTGTAATAGTTAAGTACCGTCTTGGAGAGTTCACTCCCTGATTCCATGATACGGAGACACAGTGGGATGATTTCAGTGGTGAGGAGGAAGTTAATTACTTCTTGCTCATCTGTTTTGACCAAGGCACCTGCGGTGAATACAAAAAGACAGCTTAGTGTGTGAATGATGATGTGTGTGAAGGAAGACACACAATTTGTCATAATAACCCTAAATCAAGAAATAGCAGTAGAAGAGGTTACCTATGACTCCAAGGCTGGTAAGTCTCAGGTACTCAAATGGCCGTGTTTTGCTCACAGTGTGGAGAAAGGGGTAAAGGAAAAGAGGGATGTGAGCGGCAAGAAAGGCAGACCTGGTGAGAACCAAAGATTTACCAGTTAGAATCAATGTGAGCAGCATTACAGAAGACACAAAATATTAGATGCAATCTCCCTTCATAGAGTTTGCTGATCATGTAGACAATAAAAATGTTTAAACGCCATCATTAACATTACAAGCTATTAAGTCATGATTCATGCAGTGAAGAGATTAAAGAAAAAAACAACATATTGTGTTGTGTTTGCTTAAAGAACAGATGGCAAAGGAAACAAAATTCCAGTTAAAATATAGACTCACCAAATACTAAGAAACCCTGCCCAATATAATGTAACCCCATACAACATCCCTGCTATAAAGTCTCTTTTTACAAGGCTTATACATTTTAAATTTTAATTGCCATTGTCAGAAAGGTGATAATTCTACTTTATGTTTATTATTGAGGTTGTGATGTGTGGTGGTGTACTTGAAGCACAATATATATATGAGTGCTCTTAGTGTTTTGTCCACCCCATTATGAGGGGTATCAGGAACACTTTCTAATTAAATCTAATGGACATTTTTGCCAATAGACTGCCAACTCCTGTTTACCTCGTCTCTGGGTGTGAGGCAACACACTGCAGAAGTGCGAGGGCATTGCACACTCTGTTAGACTGGTGAGCTGTAAGTGTAGGTGGGTTTATAGAGGGATAGATGTTCACAATTTCCTAAAAAGAGAAGGAAAAATAAAATATGAAGAAAGAAATCAGTTTTTACCAAGGTCAGACAACAGACTGAAATGTTACTACAGGTGCTGGTCATATAATTAGAATATCATGAAAAAGTTATTCATTTCTGTAATTCCATTCAAAAAGTGTAACTTGTGTAACATTTTACACATAATACATATTTCAAACATTTCTTTTAATATTGAAGATTATAACTGACAACTATTTAAAACCACAAATTGGGTATATCAGAAATTTAGTATATTGTGGAAAGGTTCAATATTGAAGACATTTGGAGCCTGACAGTTTTCCAAAAGATGACCATTGACACCTTGCATGACAAGGGGAAGACACAAAAGGTCATTGCTGAAGAGCCTGGCTGTTCTCAGAGCTCTGTGTCCAAGCACATTAATAGAAAGGTGAAGGGAAGGAAAAAATGTGGAAGAAAAAAAATGTAATAACTGCATCCTAGAGAGGATTGTGAAACAAAACCCATTAAAAATGTGGGGGGGATTTACAAAGAGTGGACTACAGCTGTAGTGAGTGAACCACCACACACAGACGTATGCAATACATGGATTTCAGGTGTTGCATTCCTTGTGTCAAGCTACTTTTGAACACAAGACAGCTTCAGATGCATCTCGTCTGGGCTAAAGACAAAAAGGACTGGACTGCTGCAGAGTGGTCCAAAGTTATGTTTTCTGATGAAAGTAAAATTTGTAGGTCCTTTAAAAATTAGGGTCCCAGAGTCCTGAAAAAGAGAGGAGAGGCACAGAATCCACGTTGCTTAACAACTTTCTGAAAATTCCAACAGGATTTGGCACCTGCACAGAGTGCCAAACTTACGAGTACCTGGTGTAAGGACCATGGTATCCCTGGTTTTAATTGACCAGCAAACTCACCTGACCTTAAGCCCATAGAAAACCTATTAAATATTGTGAAGAGGAAGATGTGATACACCAGACCCAAGAATGTAGAAGAGCTACAGGCGACTAACAGAGCAACCTGGGCTTACATAAGATCTGTGCAGTGCCAAAGACTGATCGACTCCACACCACAACGCTGTAGAAATTCAGGCAAAAGGAACCCCAAACTCAGTAGAGTCCTGTACTTGCTCATAATTTTCATTTGGACACCATTTCTAGAAATCCTATTTTTGGATCAGTCTTATATAATATTCTAATTTTCTGAGATATTAAATTTGGGATTTTCATTAGTTGTCAGTTATAATTATCAAAATTAAAAGAAATAAACATTCGAAACATACCAGTAACTGTGTAATGAATAAATGTAATATACAAGTTTCACCTTTTTAATGGAATAACTGAAATAAATCAAGTTTTTCATATTCTAATTATATGAGCAGCACCTTTATATGCTAGAGCTATCGATGGGACATGGGCCATACCTGCAACAGAGCAGCGATGGTGCCACAGGAGTGCCAGAGCATGGGGGCCAGGTCAGGCACAGACTCACGTTTCTTGCTTAGCTCAAGCAAAGCATTTTCTCTGGTCTCAGGGCTGGATAACTCATTGATCCATTGGTAGATCTTCTCCCGGTCTACCTGGGCCAGGGCTGTGACATTAGTTACAGCCTGTAACATAGAGGAAAACAAACAGTCATCTAGAGAGAGAGAGATGATGGTATGAGGGAATCTGTATTATCTTGCCTATCATAAAGAACAATACATATTTTAGGAAAACATAAACAGCCATAAACACAATATGATGGATAAATTACATCAAGGTATTCAAAGTATCAATTGATTTTACACCAATGAGCAGTTTTAACTTGGCAATACTGTGAAATGAATTGGCAGGTCTTCTCACTATAATTATTATACTGTGTTGTTCACCTAGTTATGTCAGTGTCAAAATATCAATTATCTCTATAGTCGGTGACCCAGGGCAGCTGAATGTACAAAGAATGCACAAAGCTACAGAACTTTAAGTTCCTGTGGAGATCCCAGAGTTTCCAAATATATCAATGATGGGGGAAATATGAATAAATAGATTTTGAAGACATCTAGAAAATGTCTTGTTGGTGGAAGTGAGTCTTGAGTTTAAAAAATTCACCCAGTTTAAACTATAATGTTGCGGGTTGGAAGATGATACAGAATATATATGCAGATGAGGTTTAATAAAATGATTTATAAAATCCTTAAAGTTACTTTAAGGTGGAAAGAAAAGACAAAATCGTACATTAAAAGATGGGCTCACATTTTGTCAAGGCTGTGTTAAAACAACAGTCAGGTGTTCATATAAACATTGATAAGTTTTCCTTGCTGTGATAATTCATCCTGGTTATACTCACTATTAAAATAATCCTTTCCATTGAGCTTTCAATCTAAGTCATGGAGGAAAAAATGCAGTGTCCACAAAGTCATTTTGCGGAAAAATGCGCTAAAGTTGAGTTGATGCTTTAATTAGACTTTAGAAGTTCGAGTTAGCATTTTTATCATCAACTTTCTTCTTTCTGTATCTCTGTAGTGCTGTGCTGGATTTGTAGGAACAAACATGTTAGTAAAATATTACTGAAGAGGTGGAGGTGATGGATAACAGCTTACGAGGCCAATTTGGTGTCATATTTAACATTTCCCCTGTTATTTCGGTCTAATAGCAATGGGCATTTGCAGTGATGTAAAGTAACTAGGAACCTTTACTCAAGTACTCTACTTCAGTACAGTTTTAGGTACTTTAAATTCCACATCTAAAGTTAAGTGCATTATGAAGGGATAGACTAATATTCACTATGAACAGGAAGAATGACAACAAGAAAAAAACGTACCTTAATGTCTATTTGGACACCTGAGTGTAGATTTAAGACTGGTTTAAAATTGTGAACCTGTCCTTTAAGGATTTAAGATGGTTGTTGCATTTACAGATATTAGATACTCACTGCTCCTGTAGCCAGCATTCTCTGAAGCTCTTTGTGGTTGCTGAAAAACGACTGTATAAGCTCTGTACTGTGTAGAGGTAATAGTAAACGCGGCTGCAATGAAGCAAAAGTTAGCGCAACTAACACGATACGGACAGCTAACCCGAGTTAGCTGCCTGCTAACGCTAAATGTCTTGACGAATACAACCCAGTCCGCGCATATCCTACATCACCATTACAAGCAGCGACATTTCACTAAGATAACAATTAATAGTATAAATCGTAAAGAGCTCAAATCTGGGAGCTATTTATCCGATAACATAATCCAATGGCGAGTTTTTGTTCGGCGGCAGGGTACAACCTAGAAACAAATATTTAACATATCGCGAGAGGGGAATCCGACGAGATCTCGCTGGTCATTTCCGCTGTAAATTTTCACATTCCCGCCATCATCGCGCAGCGTTGAGAGGCGTCGTGTGCGGGGTCCACTGTCAACAAGAGACGGACTGGAAGCAGGTGAATGCCGGCAAAACAAACTTTCCTTCCCTCGGAGGACCCTCAGAGACCATACTGTGATTTAAAAGTGTCGGGACAAGCGTATATCATCGACAGGTAAAGAACCGCGACGCCGTATTCACACTGGAACACTGTTTCCATCACCAAATTACAATCAGGCAAATTAGCCCGTTAGCCTGCTAGCCGACGTTTCGCTAATGTCGGCCTCCTCCATCCATTCAGCGACATTTACCTGCAGCCCAGCTGTAATAGAACCCGGCTTTGCTGCATTTGCACATTTTAAGCGACTGTTTGTCTTGTCAAAGAAACGTCAACATAGCGGTAGTCGCACCTTTGCTCGTCTTTGCTGCCGTTTGATGGTGGGAAAACCCAGGCTATATTGGCTCTTTAATGGCATCGCTAGCCTGCTAACATAAGCGGCGTGAGTTTCCTCCATGTATTCCAACACTGTATGAATAATGTCTAGAGGAGATCTGCATGCACTGTCTATAGTTTCCCCGCTTTAAGGAGCATCCAGATGTAACGTTAACATCTGTCTGTGCGACATTGCTGTAGTTGACTTTGGGAGTTTGTTATGACTTTCAGCAACGAGCCAACGTGGTCCATCTTAACAGCGTTATTTACGTTTATTAGGAAATAATACAATAATTCATCTTATTATTTCTCTATGTTGTTAAATACACTCTACTTGTGGTGTATGAAGTACTTAAATGTTTCACTTTAATAAAAGTCCAGATATCTTACCAGAAAGGTTGTGGTTAGTCACCTGTAACAATATTTCTTGAGAAAAAGTCTTAAATGATTGTATATTTACTGTACTTAAGTATACAAATAGTTTTGTGATATTAATGTTAGAATATTGATTATATAAAAAGTAAATGCTGTTTATTAGAAAACTTTCATAATAATGAAGTTTATTCTTTGTGTTGGTGCATCACTGTAGGCTTCATCACACTTGTGTAAACTGAGTATTGAAGCAAAATTGGAACTGTTTTTCTAACCGCATGACATGCCCTTATCAAGTTGTTTGCAGTCTGTTTCCACCCAATTTTGAGTATTAAAAATAACCTTAAGTACAAATTTAAAGCCAAACTACAGATACACCCAAAAAATACTCAAGTATTGTAGCAAAGTATTATTTCTTCACATTGCACTACTGCGCTATGTTGTTGAACAAAAGTTCAAGGAACTGGTCTAATTTAGCTGAGGACCAGTTGTTCCATACATCTGCTACTGCCTCTAAATATCCAGAAATGCAAATTTTAGAGAACCAAATAACGGCTCATTTATTAAACAGTAACTATTAAACTATTAATTAGATTTTGATTGTTGATTACAAGATTGGACATCTAATCTGCATAATGAATTTTTACCCAGACAGATTATGAACATGTTTGAAAAAATACTTTTTGAAAACAAATTCAAAATATGTGACAGTATTTAAAGATTTAAAACATTGTTCAAAACATAAATATAAGACATTTTATTCATTTACAACATCAGGAGAAATCTGTGCTGTAAGTTATCTTGCTTGTATTTAGCTGTAATAATTTTGTGATGTGTGAATGAAATATGATTTCATAGAGAAGTGAAAAAGTAGTCGGGATATACATGTTTTTATATATGACCTCTTATTTCAATAAAAGAAACACACAAATGCAAACTGTAAATATGTCCTTTGATTTATTGAAAAGAAAGAGAATATTTTGTGATCTGACTCAATATATGAAAGTTTCAGAACAATAGTTTTAATTATTTTCTGTAAAGAAAAGGCAAAAAAAATATTGCGACTTGTTTAACTATGTGGAAAAACAATTTATTTAAAATGGCCAAGCTAGATGATAGTGAGGAGGTGATTGTGTGGCTTCACAAGAAGTACATGATGATGACATGAAGCTTGGTAATGACAAGGCAGGCAAGAGTTAATGTGCCAAGTATGAGATGAACAGCTTTGTCAAATAAGATCTGTGGCGGCAACATTTAACTCACGTGACTGTTGGCTGAATAGGCTGTTAGTTTTTCTGTTTGTTCCGATAATATTTCTAAAGTAAAGTCAATCAGAATAAATCTATTTATTTTTCAAGTGTACAAGCCTACAAAGAATGTATGTGAGTGTTTGCTCCCACAAATGCAGCATAGAAGAATAAAAATAGGATTAGTTAAAAATGTAGAGTACTACAATTAAGTGCCATTTTAAAATATACTTACATAATGGATCAATACATAACATTTATACTTTTAATATGTAGACATCATCAGTCATACAACAGATAATGTATAATAATAAATTCTATTTCAGACCAACTCAAAAATCCGCAGTCACACCCCCAACCCTCAAGTTATTGGGGAAAAAAAGGCAATGTACAAAAGCATTTCTTTCACAGCCACTAAAGCCAGTTTACTTACACCTCATCTTTACACAGACTTATATAAAATATATTACATAATATTCTGTCCCCATTTCTTTTGAATTAACAAGGTTTATCATCAAGCTTATTATTAGCCTACCTATAAATTTACTTATAATTCACTATGTGTACACTTGACATTTTTGTCTGACAGTTGATTTATTTCCCCCTTTAGGATCTGTTTGGTCACAAGTTCCAGCCTCCAAACTGCACCAACTGGATAGTAAGCCATGGCAACCATAGTGCCCAAACTCTCCAGCGGTGGCGCCGTTAAGATCCGCTTTACCAGCATGGACCTGGGCACCACCCGATGGAAAGAAGGAACTTTTGAGATCCTGGAGAAGGACAACAAAGTCAACCTTGCTCTAAGATTCAGCTGTGGTGGCGCTTCTAAAATTTTCCAGGTATTGTTTGACTTAGATTTGCATAATAATCTGTGTAACTGATTTCTTCTGTGTCTGTATAAGTTTCCATTGTATTATTCTGAGAAACACCTGCCTGAACATCTATCATCTGTAGAATTTGATCAGCACAGTCTTTATTGGGTTTCTTACTTTATTATCTAAATATGAGAAGTCTCATGGAACGCGGGTGATATAGGGGCTGATTGACAATGTATGCTATTTGCCCAACAAGGTAACAATGGCAATAAGTTACCTCCATATTCTATTACTGTCATTTAACTCATTTAATTATTCTATTACTTAACATTTAACTAGCTGCCATTACTATTTCAGTTTTCATGGAATTTGCAGCACCAATAACATACAGAAATGTATGACTTTATTTTTTATGTACATACAGCGCGAGCAGACACACACAGCTGTCAGCTTCAGTGTTCGTGAAACCCCACAACACAAAACTGAACGTTAAATAAACTGATGGCCGACAGCTTATTGGTGCTCAGAACCAACAGCTTATCAACTTCTCAGTATCATAGCATTTTTTGTTCCAAATAAAACCATGGAGAATCAACCAACTTGCTGAGTCACATACTGTACGTCACAGCGTAGCTGCTCATTCTAGCCCTCTGATTGGATACAAGGTATGTCTGTCTGCTTGTATTACCCAGACAGCTGTCAGCATGTGAGTCATATTCACTCAACGGGCAAAGTATAAAAAGGGTTTTGTGGCGGGAAAAGATGGGAGAAAGGCTAAAAATGTAAAACTAAAACCTAGGTAGATTGGGAGGGGGGTGCTTGACTTGTAGAATCTGTTAACTCAAAAACATTTAATTTGATAAATTTGGAGGAGATGGTGGGTAAGGGGAAGAAGGTTCTACACTGAAACCAGATAAATTGCATTATAAAATAAATGTCATCTTTCTCAGCCCTTAGGGTAAGTGTTTTCCTTCCACCTTTTGTTTTTTTACTCTTACTTGTGTTCCTGATTCCAGTCCTAAAAATAAACCAGTGTGAGGCAGGGACGAGCAATAAGAATCTTGCAACACCACACACTGTTTGATATTATCTTAACAGCAACTGCCATGGACAGACTCGGACCATCTTGATCACCTCAGTTGTGATATCCAAAGCTAAACTATAGTTTGTTCAACAATCATAATGTGTGTCTCCATCCTTTGTTACAGTGAAGCTCCACAAAGCATCAAACACCTTGGTAGACTTGAATGGTGGCTTTCAAAACATCATTACATTTACATTGATATATAATGACACATATTGTAATATTTTATGCAGTCATGCACCATTATAATACCTGCAATGCCTTTATACATCAAGGAATATTGAAGGTACCTCCACTTCCAAATGTATGTCTATGTAGAGCATGAGATACAAACAAAACAGAGATGTAAATATTTGTTTAGATCCAGGGATATTATTTCCACATTATAATTATTCACAGAAAAAGCAATATCACTATAAAGGAAGAATACTCTTTATTAGTATGGGTCTGATTTCACATTCTCAAAAACTGATCTACTTCACACTTGGAGGTTGTACTGCTGAGGAAATGCAGTGTTGGGTGCAAGCTCATTATGAGCAGCCAATTATTAAGAATTTTTATTTATTATTATATTAAGAAGTTTTTTTTTTAATTGTTGCAGCTTTTCTTGCCTTTATGGTACTGTTTTAGTGGCCCAGGAAACTCAGGTCCATTGCATGTGTTGTAAATCATCTGATGTGATGCTACTCAGCCAATCAAATCTCTGCATTCCAGTAAGCATTAGTGTGAGCCACACACACACACATGCAGGAGAAACAAGACAAGACTACATTCGGAAAAATAAGCTTGTCAGAGAAAAGTAATTTCACATGGAGTGCTCTAAAAAGAGAAACGGACACTGTGGAAACAGGGCTTTTAATTATCAAGAATGGACAGACTTTCATGTTTGTTTTTCACACGGAAGTGTTTCCCCCTATATTCATTCTCCGATTAATTCAAAAAGCATTAATGTACACGGGTGGGATGTAATGGTCTCTGTTTTGCTGCTGGAGATGCTGACCTCTCTCAGCCAGACCATGAGCTGCATTTCTCACAGCCAGGTCTTTCCAAAACTCTGCTTATTATGATGTGTACACACTGATGCTTCATATTAATAAGCTAATGATGTCATATATAATATCAGTTAGAGGACCAGAACAATACTTTTACTGCAATACTTTAACTACAGTTTTCTTTCTCAGAGCAGATTCTTATTATCGTGATGCCAGACCATTTGAGAAATTAAATGTTTTTATTGTTGTTGTGAACAGCTTCACTCGAAGGCAAAGCGAGAATCCATCTGCCACAGAGAGGGGAGGGGGACATGGTTTCACTATGGAGATGACAGAGCATGTTTAAGAGTAGTGTTGTACTCAGTCGTGTTATGAGTACCTTGTTTGTCATTATGACGACAGCGACACTACAGGGTAACCAGGCTTCCTGAAATGGCTAAATAATTCCAGGAGCGTACTATGGCATGCTACAGCTAAGATGCAGTGATCCTGGTGCAACTCATACTCCTTTAATTATTGTTCCTCATATGTGGATTCATAGTTTTAAATTCATAAATTTGACAGCAATTGTTTGGGTCTTGAACCGAAGATGTACTGAAAAATGTTTCAGGGCAAATACAAAAACCATTTCACTCCTACCTCTATGGCCAAATGATAGAATTGACTCCAGCAAGGTCAACAAACAAACCTTTGTCACATTGCACAACTGTGTGTAGGCACAAATTTCTTTTTACATGTATTGCCTCAGTCCAGAGGAGTATTGCAGTATTGAGTGTGAAGTTTGTTTGGATGAGGGGGTTTTTAAAAAGCTGCAAGCAGCAATACAGGAGGCTGAGCAATTGCTCTGTTCCAAACAAGCAGGTTGTGACCAGCGCTGCAATTTATAAAACTATAATTATGAAACTTTGACTAACTTGAATTGTTTTCTCGCCCTCAGCTCAACCAGAACGTGAAGCAGGTTAGTCAGAATCTGACCCGGATTATACTGACTCTGAAGGACAACAGTGTCATCACCCTGGATAAGTTGCCCACAACTTTGAGTCAGAAGACTAAAGAATATCTGGAAAAGCTGAAGCAGCCAAAGACAAGTAATTGCGCCTCTACTTATTTTAAGAACTTTGTTGATGCTTCACTTATAAATGTGAATGATTAAAAGTGGAAGACTATTAAAAGTAAAACTATTAAAAGCAGACTGCATCACTGCTACAGGTCCAATTAGGTGCTTGTGGACCACAAAAGCATGATCATTTTTTATAAATAGACCATGAAAAAATATTAAACTGGTAAAATAGAGCTTTTTTTAACAAGGCCATAGATAAAGATAATCCAGTATTTTGCTTCTTCTAGTTATTGACTTATTTTTCTTCCTTTTCAACACCTTTTGATGTTTCTGATGTTATAACTTTAATAGACAGGCACAGCAGATATGGCATTATGATAATAGGTCTATGATTGTCTTAATTTAAGTCGAGCTAATGCGGTTGTATTGTCACAACCAGACTGAACTAAATCTTTTCATTCATAAACTTTGTTCTGGTTTCTTCTACTTTCTTCATTTCTCAGTTTTAAAATCATCCCATGGAAGTGCAAACTTCAGTGTTCTTGGCAATCGCTCTGTGAAAAATGAGAGCAATCCTTCAGGGGAGAGACAGGTGAGCAATGCCACAAAACCACATTTTCGCCTTTTAATTTAAACAGAAGTGTGTGATTTCATTTGACTTAAATATCCTAACATCTTTCAGACAACACCAAGGCGGCAGAGTGTAGAAGGGCGGGAGGACACAACACCACGGAAGCCTCTGGGCAGCCCAAGTAGAGCAGCCTCCACTCCCACTCGCACTGGACTCTCTGAGAACAGGTATGAAGGAAATTTATCGATTATTGCCAATTGTTATTTTTGGGAGGCTGTTCTTAGGACAAATTGAATGATCATATTTGATTTCACTGTGATTACAAGTTTAAGTTCGTGGCATGAACTGTTCCTTTTTTTTTTTTTTTTTTTAAATTAGGAGCGAGAAGAGAAAGAGGCTCCTTAACTCTGAAACTGACCTGACTGAGGACTACCCCAAAGAAAATGACTCCTCTAGGTAAAACCAAGAACCCTAACATGATATATTTGTGATTTTAAATATAGTTTTACATCTCTTAAGCTTCACTCTGGGATATTTTAATAAATTAATTTTAGACACTCTTTTCACAGTCAATTAACATACTATATTTTCTCAGTAACAACAAGGCCACTTCAGACCCATCCCGGAAGTTTATGCTGAGCTGCAAAGATAAACTGAAGCAGGCAGAGGAGAACAGGAGCTCGGGTAAACCTCTCTATTCTCATCTTGAGTTATTTCTGTATTAACTGTTTTTGCCACTGCCATCTTTAAAAATTACACATCATTGTTGGTGCTACTGTAAGTTGACCCGGTTTTACTAGAAGCAGTAATATCTTGTATGTTGACTTTACCTGCATAATCTCTAGGGTTTTATAGAATTCTGTGTATCCTTCACATGTATTGAGTGATTTGTTTTAGATAGAGAATGAATGTATATTTTATATCCCATTTCATCACACTTTTCATCTTTCCCACAGCTCCACTTGGTTCAACTCCTCTACAGCCAACGTCTTTCTACGGCAGCCGATCTGTGACTAAAGACTACAGCCAGAGCCACTCTTTCCTGGACAGGTCAGTTTCTAAAATGTTCGGCTAGAATATGCAGGCTACTAAATGTTGATGCACATAAGACATATTTTCCATAAGAGGGCACATAGGTATCATTGTGGTAGCAACCTTTCAGCAAGTAGGAGTGTGTCACTTTATAAACGTGTTTATTTGAAAACTGTACAGTTTTGTCTTATAATTTCTGAAACTGTGGCTATCAAATCAGAAATTGTAATCACCCTAGAATTGAATGGAAAAGCTCCAAGAATTTGACAGTTATAGGATGTTTACTTAAACCCCCTCAGACCATCCAGTACATCGCAGACCACCACAGCCAAGAGAAGCCTCTTGTTGCCCAATCACTCCACTCCTTTCAAGAAGGTTCGCCCCTCTCTGGACTATGGTGGCTGGAACAAGCAGAGACCTTCCACTCTAGCCCAGGCTCAGCCTCCACTGCAAGGGTAAGAATATGCTAGATGAGCCCTGATGAAGAGAATCCTTTATCCTACTCAATAAAATATTTGAAAGAATGGATTGTGTGTATTTGAGATGTTGTTAAGCCAGCTAATATGCAAGACAAAAATGGGAAATACTGCTGTTGATGTGATGCCACGTGTCCCAATAAAGTCTGTCTCCAGTAGTCAGCTTTGCAGTTGTGATTTATCGAATTTGCATTTAGTAAGTTGTAAAATGATATTTAAATGTTTATAGTAGTATAAAACCAGGTCTCTGCACCTCTGTACTATCACACTGTCCTTGTGAGAAGTTTTCTGAACATAGTTTTTTTTGTCGTCAATGTCTAATTCTTCCAACTTGTACATTACAGATTTTCCAACCTGGGCAATACTTGCTATATGAACGCCATTCTGCAGTCACTCTTCAGCCTCCCCTCCTTCTCCAACGACATGCTGAAGCAGGGCATCCCGTGGAAGAAAGTGCCCATCAACGCATTGCTCAGGTACTGCATATATCAGCATCTGTGGATGAGGGCAGATGATGGTGTGTCGGTGTAGGTCAGCAGGTCTACAGATTGTTGAAGAGTTAAAGGAGCCTCTTTTAAATGATGTAATTTTATAAAATAGCTTCTGAAATGTTAAATAAAACGCTTAGAACTTTTGACATTGGTCAACAGTACGTCATGCAAGAAATATGTTTCATAATTAACCCGGACTAATGAATTATAGTGGTATTTACTTGTTCGTGTCTTTTTTGAGCTGAGTCTTTTTTTGGATGGTGGTTGAAAAGTTTTTCTTATATCGTTCACTCTTTTTCTGGAACTTTACTCCTACCAGGCGTTTTGCTCACCTCATGGCTAAGAAGGACGTGGGCTGTCCAGAGACAAAAAAGGACCTCTTGAGGAAAGTGAAGAGTGCCATCTCCTCTACAGCTGAGCGTTTCTCTGGAAACATGCAGAATGTAAGCTCTCTACTGTCAGCCATTCAGAGATATTGTCTACTGCCACTGGAAAAAAGTACCTCAAAAGATCTTGTTACACACAAATTATTCTACACCCGTAACCTGGAAAATATATTTGTTTGTGATAGTCTGTACTCTGGTGTATGTAAATATATAAAACACAAAATAATTAACTACATTTTCCACATTGTTTTTTCTCCATAGAATTAGTTCTGTTTAGATGAAATGTCTTTATATATTCATTGGGCCCAAATCATTCATGTTCATCAGGATGCTCATGAGTTCCTGAGCCAGTGTCTGGACCAGCTGAAGGACGATGTGGAGAAAATGAACAAAAGCTGCACAAATGAAGCCGCAGCTGCCTCATCTTCTTCCATGGTTTGTGAGAACGGCCATGAGGCGACCGCGCCATCGTTGGCAGCCAAGGCAGCAGAGCCCGGTGATGAGATGGACACCTCCCGTGTCTACACCTGCCCTGTAGCGGTCAACATGGAGTTCGAGGTGCAGCACACCATCACATGCAAAGGGTGAGGAGGCCCATTTCCTGCTTGAACGAAGAAGTTGTCCTTGTAATTTATTTGTCGATTTGTTTAGAAGCGCTGTGGAAGATGAAAAACATGACTGCCTACATGATGTGTTGCAGCTGTGGTGAGGTGGTGACGAAGCGAGAGCAGTTCAACGATTTGTCCATCGACCTACCGCGCAGAAAGAAAACCCTCCCACTCCGCTCTATCCAGGACTCTCTGGATCTCTTTTTTAGGGTGAGTCTTTTCCACTACCAGCTTTACTCATTTTCAACAATTTCAATTTTCACCTTTTATGAAGAGCTATCTCCACATGAAACAAACAGCTGGATATGTTTGAGGATGTAATAACATAAGATTCTTTTACAGATGGAGGAAATTGAATACTCATGTGAGAAGTGCAATGGGAAAGCAGCGACTGTTACACATAAATTCAGCAAACTACCCAGGTATTTACCAAACCTTTAGTAGAACACTAGAAGTTAAATGTACCTTAGTCAGAGTCACAATAGGAATCAGAACCAGGAATTAGTTAAATAAAGACACTGTTTTTTCTATGGCTGGCTTTAACTAAAAAAAAAATCTTAGTTGATTAATGGTCATTCAAATTATCAGCTATTCTACAGATTTTTGACTAATCAAAAATAACACATCTGTAAAATAGCATGCAGTAATGGTGAAGGACCTCTCAAATCTAGTTTTTACCAGATATGTTCTCATCTTTTTTTTTTTTTAAGCTATAACGATTTCAACATGGAAAAATGCATAAAAATCCTTAGATGATCAAACTGATCTACTATGAGGGTTCAGTTTCTGATCTTTCTGATCTTTTCTTCTTTCAGAGTGCTCATTCTCCATCTGAAACGGTACAGCTTTAATGCTCAACTGTCTCTGAACAGCAAGCTGGGCCAGCAGGTGGTGATCCCCCGCTACCTGACCCTGCTGTCCCACTGCACTGAATCCACACGCTCCCCTATCAGTCTCGGCTGGAGTTCCCAAGCCTCCATGTAAGACATCCTGAACACTTCTTGTTATTTAAAACTGTCATATTTATACTACAGGATTTTAATTAAATGCTTTCCTTTGTTGTTCTCAAAGGTCCAGAACACTCAAGACATCACAGTCGGTCAACTCCTCCACAGGACCTCTCCGGTAAGTCCAGCTAATTCAAATGGAGAAGAAACTATATTACTATTGCGTTCACAATAGACTAAGCTCTGAACTTCTAGTTGCTCCAGGTGTGCCGCAATCTGTTCTGCACTTCAGCCTCCTTGATTAATGGAGGCTGTGTGAATAATGTGTCACTTTGAGCACAACTAGAAAATTTGCTTAAATACAGTATACTGAGTTTTTGATTTGCACTACTTGATTATAAATCCAATCATTTAAGTCCTGTATGTATATATAGGAGGGTTGGAGGGAAGCTGGCCAACTCCAGCTGCACCTCTATCCTTGTGGATTCTGACTGTGAAGAGGAGACTAACAGAAAGGTGAACACAAGCCGCAAGCGACGATTCAGCAGCTGTCTGCCTGACGATGAGGACCGAGCCGAAGAGGTGGGCGTTTGCTGACAAAGCACATTGTTCAACATTCTTTTCCATCTCTGTTGCTTTTTTTTGACAGTGTTTTGTGTTTTCAGCGGGGAGCATTGATGGATTCAGCAGACTTCGGCAGTATAAATGACGATGAAATGCTCGCCGCTGTACTGGAGATGAGTCGTCAGGAGGCGGGGCTTCCTGCTACACCACTGGAAGACGAGCAAACCAGCAATCCAGACACAGGCTTTGGGGACACGGACGCCCATGACCAGGCCTATCACACAGAGCTGCTGGACACAGAGAGCAAACAGCCTGCAGGTAGACCGTTAGGAAGGTCAACAGTGTGACATTAGGAAAAAAAACATCTACAAGTCTTGAAAAGTCAATTTTAGAATAAACTTTAATTTATTATTGTATAATCCATCCATATAATCCATCCAATTTTCTGCCATTTAGCTGGGTACAGGTTGTGTTAATTGATTAGAACTAACTGTTTACAGCTGGTTAATACTGGTATAAAATAAGTTGAAACACTCAGTCACCTAATAAATGACTGTAGGCTGAATTGTTCCTACCAGTTTCCCGTCATTCTTTGACTGATAAATAATTTTTAAAAAACTTGACTGTATTTTAAACCATACAGGGACCTGAATACCTGACACATTTTTATACATAGAGGAGTCCATTTTTTGGCTTTGAATTTTAAATGTAAAATATATTGACTTGCATCAGGGACTTACTCTTACCGTAGAGCTCTGGAAAATGATGTCACACGGCCCCAAATCCAAACGTGCTGCCGCTTTGGCAGTAATAAGCATTTCTGGAGTAAATAAATGCAGAGGCAATCTGTTCAGTGACAAAGTAAATTCACTTAACTTTTTTTTTCTTTTCCTTGATCGATCATCTGTGTTTAGAGTTTAAGGTGTCATAGTTCTGATGGTTGGACACATGAATTGGACCTTTAACACATCCTAAATTTTAACATGTCAGACATGTATTCAGGAGAGAAGCTAATCAGGCTTAGGTGTCAGGAGTCACCATGGAGATGACAGTAAATAACGGTAATCTTGTCCCCCTGCAATGAGCCCGTCTCACTGCATGTATCACGGCCACATTTTTATTCTGATAAGAAACTAAAAACTTATGTGTTTACCTCTTTCTTTCTCTCTTTCTTTTTGCCATCAGCTTTCCTGTTTATATCATTTTGTAAAGCAATAAGAGCACAGAGCCCTGACTTTTAGATGTAGAAAGTTGATCAATTTTATCCGGCTACTGCAGGTCTGGACGTGCTTTTTGGCAGAAATACTATTGAAGAGCCATTATCGATGTTGGCAATATCTAATTCCATTAGTTTTTTTAAAAATCTATATCATTGAAATTGAAACAAGATCATGTGAACTCTTTTACTGCCGAAATGGTGACCAGTCCAATAGAAGTCATGTGGTGTCCAGAGCTCTATTACATGTAGCTATAAAACAATCTTTCTGCTTTTACACAAGATTGAAATTAATTCTTAACTACTTATTAAAAGTTTACTGACGTGTGTGTTTGTCTTGTGTAGATGTGCTGGATTCCTTGGACTTGACCATGGATGAGAACAAGGAGAACCAGACTCCGGAAGGTGTGCAGCAGCAGGGGGAGCTGGACTGGGTCCAGCAGTACAGTCTAGATCAAGAAAGAGAGGAGCAGGAATTGCAGCAAGCTCTGGCCCAGAGCCTTCAGGAGCATGTAAGGTTAAAGGCTGGATGACATCTGACCTTCCTTTAAAGAATGGAACAATAGTGCTGCACCGTCATACGTTGCTATAGAATTATAAAGCCATAAAACCACAACCTGCATCAAATGTAAAGGCTAAAATAAAGCATGTTGAATTGCACTAACTTATATGAAAAGTGCTACACATAGTTTAGTTATTTGTAGAGCTGTCTTTTTAACGCGTTAATTCGATTAATTAATTATGCCGCAATTTAATGCGTTACAAAATTTAACGCAATTAATATATAATTAATAATATTATATATAGTATCAACGGTGGCGAGCTCAGGGGTGAAAGTGAACCGGAACTGTCCGGAACTACATTCCGTTAAAAGATACACGACCGGAACGGCGTTCCGTTAAAAATGAGAAGAAGCTCCCTGTCAAAATCCCATGTTAAATAGAAAGAAGAAAACGATGTACTAAAGTCACATTAGTTACATTATCTGAGTGCTGCAACAATTCCAGTGTGCTCGTTTCAGTGTAATCTACGCTGTTTCGGTGTCTGTGCCGTTTGGCACAGAGCGACAAATCAGAGCTGAACAAATGCGTTTCTGATAGACTGATGGACATGTGGTCACGTTATCAGCATCGATAATTCTGATTCAAACCACACGTGTTTGCTCTCACCGAGCAAAACTGTTGGCACAATGCAGCGCAAAATATACGACTTCTATTATTCATTTTTGAATTGCTATATTGAGCTTAAGTGACTATTTGAGACAACCTTATTTTATTTATTTAACTGAATCGCTGTATTTATTTTACACTTTTGAAGACAGCTTTATTTTATTTATTTAACTGTATTACTGTATTTGTTTTACATTTCTGAATAATGCACCTGGCCTAACTGCTTCATGAAGCACAGTTCACCAATAAAAAATTGGATTTCAAATCTTCTCTTTTTCTTGATTAGTCATGCACTACAATTTTTTAATGCCCTAGAATTCAAATTCTTTTTCAGGAGACCTTTAGCAGATATGACATTAAAATGCGATTAATTTGATTAATTACAAAATCCTGTAATTAATTTGATTAATTTATTTTTTAATCGACTGACAGCACTAGTTAATAGTTTAGATTTAGATTATTAGATTCTATTATTATAGAATAGATTATCTTTTTTTCTTCTCCCCATTCTAAATGTCCTTGATCATGTAGACCTGAAACACTGAAAATGCAAACTTGAAATTTCACACGCTGTATTATAATGATTATATAAATCCTTGTCCCCTCTCATCCGATGTAGGAAGCTCAAGAGATGAGAGAAGATGATGACCTGAAGAGGGCCACAGAGCTCAGCTTACAAGGTACGAACCAAGATTGTTTGCATGTTAAGTAACTCCTAGGCCGGTCTCTTTGGCCGGCTCAGTGCTGTACGTTTCGTTGGGTGTTGGCCATCGTTTCATACAGGACATCTGGTGGCTGTCTGAGCCTGTTAAAGTGGTGGCAGTCAGTGAAAAATAGATCTTTGACTGAGAATCTGTTCTGATAACCAAACTTTATATGAGACATTTTCTTATATGATGACACTGTTTAACCATAGCACCATTCTGTGCTATACAAATTCTAGATCAGTAACAGTGTCTCCTTTGCACCCAACAGAGTTTAATAATTCCCTGCCTGAGCTGTTGTGCTCAGATGATGATTCTGGCAACGAGGACATGCTGGACATGGAGTACACTGAAGCAGAAGCTGAGAATTTGAAGAGGAATGCAGAGGTACTTATCATTCCGTAGTCACAAACACTTCTATCTTATTTAAATAAGCTGAATGGTGTATATAATAAATAAAACACTGATTTATAAAAGTAACTGATACTGTAACTTGATACTTATCGATACTCTTGATACTTTTCTATCATTTATTAAACAGGTTCTAATTCCTTAATGTCCATTTTATGTTGCAACTGTATTAGTCTCTTGCCAAATGCTGAATTTTTTTTTATCAGTACACATCCGTAATTAAAACATATTTGGGATGTAATGATACATAGACATCATCCACAATAAACTCTGTAATTCACAGAGCGGAGACTTGGCCAACTCTTTCAGACTCATCAGTGTTGTCAGTCACATTGGGAGCAGCTCCTCCTCTGGTAAGCACTACTCTGCTTTTTGTGTCTCTTTTTATTCTGTGGATTAATTCCTTCTCAACATGTACGAATGTAACGATACGTCATAAACACCTGAAGTGTCTAGTTGGAACTTTTCTAACTATGTCACATGGACGGCTGAGAGGATGCGGCATTAACATGGTAGCTGTATCCGCTGTACATGGAAAAACTAATATTAATGCGGGTGTAAATTGGATCTTGGTCAAGTGTAAAAGAAAAGAAGAAAATCTATGGATTATCATTGCACTCTTCTTTCTACTGGTTTAAAGAAACTGATAACATCTACACATAAATCCTCCCTCCCAAAAAATGAATGACCCATTCACAGCATTCCTTTCTTTGAACTCAGCAGCTTTGCCTCACTCATTTGCATATTGAGATCGGATCACAATGAGGGTAGTATCATGATAACAAGCACTTCCTGATACCAGGAGTAAATTCAAAGACCCATTGATCAGATGTTATTATCCAAATAATATATCCTGATGCACATCTCATGTTAACACTGAAGACTTGACACCTCATAATTTTACTAGTTTCTGCCATGATACGAAATGGAAAAATAAGTGCACAGTAGTTTAGCTCCAGAATTATACTTGTTAAGCAAGAACACAGATGTACTGACGATCAAGATCATTAGTAAACAAGGGAGACTGGCAAACGTCTTTACAGTATTTGCTATGTCAGAATCCAAATTAGTGTTATTATATAGAATAGATTTTAAATGTTTGGCCTCAGTCATTCTGTATAGAGTGATACACTCAGCATGTTGTGTTTCATATTACCTGACCAGATTTACTTGTTCCTTGTGAACCGTTGCACAACGTCTCCTCAATGAGGAGCACTCTCCAGATTAAGGTACATTGTTTGGCAATCAGCTGATCGATTCTAAACAATCCCTGCCACCTGCACTCTGTCGTAGCTAGTCTCCTCAGGCTTGCCGCTACACATTTGGCAGACAAGTAGGGCGAAATAGATCACAGCCAGTGAAATCACCTAATACACGACTGTTTTGACCCGACTGTCCTGTTGCTAACCTTATTTTCCTACTGCAGGCCATTACATTAGTGACGTCTATGACATGAAGAAGCAGTCGTGGCTGACCTTCAACGACCTGGACGTGTCGCGCACCCAGGAAGCTGCCGTCCAGCGAGACCGTGACCGCAGTGGATACATCTTCTTTTACATGCACAAGTTAGTGGGCAGAATAACAAGACAGGGGTTTTAAAATAAATTAGATGTTTCCTCTAAGGTGTAGACTACAAGTGTTACTGTAGCATATGTCCATCAAATGAAAATGACTGATCCTGACCAGCCTTTTATCTGATAGTTCCCCTGAAAGTGGTGAATACCTCACTCCATATTTTGTTTTAGTGTATGTGTTCATGTTAAAGGCGATAATGAGACATCTGGAAGATGCTCTTACACCTGTTCTTATTTTGTGTATCCTCAGGGATGTATTTGAGCAGCTGTCCGAAATGGAGCGAGCTGGAGCCAGCAGCACTTCAGAGGTGGGAAGGAACGTCCTGCAGCCCCTCTGAACACTGCATCTACGGACACTATCACACATCAGCAGCTGAATCTGGGTTAGATGGAGCTCTCCTCTGAACAACCTTTAGTACTACTGATGGCCGTCCTTTTTTTGGTCGTCTTAAGCCACTTTTTTTCCCCCCTCTGCAAATCATTAAATGACAGGCTAAATCCGCACCTGTAAATACCAACACAGGTGAACAAACCTGTCAAGACTCTTTAAGATGCCAGAAATGCAGTTAAAATGTTCAGTGGATCAAATTTTGCCTTCATGTTTTTGGGGCTAGAATTTTTCTTTGCTATAAACGGTTTTGTAAAGGTTTTTTTTTCTTTGTTGTTACAACTTCAACTTCACCATTCATACAAACTCACTTCAAGGCTACTATCACACACCAGATGCTACTGGAGCTTCATTGATTGTATGTTTGTCAAATCCTTTATTTCCCATATGAACTAAATAAAGATATATTATATGTTGGATTATAAACTATTATAGAGTTTAGAGGGTTGTTGTATTTAGCGGGTACATTTGGTGCAATATTTATGTTCTAGCACAAACTGGCCATCAGCTTTCTGTCAGGAGTGTGTGGATTGTTTTCCCAGTTGCTTTTTGTGCTTGACATATTAACCAATTTGTATGTGTGGCTGTCTCCATATTTTATAGCTCTACAAAAAAAAAAAAAAAATCGGTAAGCTCCATGTGTTTTTCCTACTGAGCTTTTCTCAGTAAAACCCACTTTATTCTTTTGGATTATGAAGACTTGTGCCTCCCAAGAAAACTTTTATAAATGTGTGTTTCAAGCTTTACTTTGAAAGTTGCACAACCTTTTTGTTTTTGAAAATGTTTGTCAAACCTCAGCAATGTGTAAGTCAGATTTTACTCTTTAAAAAAAAAAGCCAACAGATTTTTCTATTTATTACAGCATCGGGTTGATTTATCTTGGTTGACCCATCAAGATATGCCACGGCAAGTAGAAGTCATTAATACTAGACCACCAGGGATATTAGATATAGTGTAATGTCTTATTTCACATCTTTAAGGCCAGTATTCTTTCCTCAAACTCTCCTCACATTGTTCCTATTGGACCTGCTTGCTTGTTGAATAGAGCAAATGAATTGTTTTTTTATTGTTTTATTCTTAAACTGGTTCTAATACTCAGCTTTTGTAAGGCTCTTAGCACTGTAAAATGAAATCTCATTTCGAACTGGTAATCGGCCTTCAAACATGATGTTTACTGAATGTATTCAGATCACATTAAATTATTTCCTATTATTTCCCATGAAATCAGAAGACATTTGTTCAATATAGCCTAAAAAAAAACAAATCTAGCCCTTTGTGGTTGGTTTTTGGGAAGTGTGCATTATTGGCTGGCTTCCTGTGAGTACAGTATTCTGCTGAACCATAAACATATGCCCAGTTATGAAATCAGACAAATTCTCAATTTTTTTCTTTTTCCACCTAGGAGTTAGTCCTGAAACATGGAATCTTCCTGAACCCCCTGTCCCTCCCAGATGCAGTGTAAAGAGGGTACAAAGTATTTGTGAAGTGAGAATGAGCAGCTTTTTCTATCCTTCATACACAACTGACTTCTTCTTAAAGCAGATTTTAATAAAATATTACAGTGAAAGTGCACAGATTTCTTGATTTGTTGTGAAAAACTCTTGAATTCTCACTTCCAGTGTTTCTATAGAATGTCCACACAGCTGTGTATCCACTGCCAGGTGTCCATCCGTGTAAGAATTGAATAAAACAAATCGTCCATCTGGTTACAGAAGAGTGTACGAGCAATATCCAAGGTGCTTCGCTTTTCAATCTGTAAGGTTAACAGGCGATGGTCTCTGTCACCTGTCCTGATTACATCTCTTCATCAGTGGCTCCAGATGTCGCCCTGTGAGTCTGTTGTACTCACTCAGAATGTAGTTTTCCTTCTGCAGCATCTGGAAACAAATGTGTAAATGTATGGTTGACATGGAAAAACAGTGCATTCAGAGTTCAATTTGTTGGTTTACAAATCCATATGATGCTCAACACATTTAAATCATTCAGATGTAAAAACATGTAATCAATTTTTATTTTAACACAAGTTGCAATTTACACTTTAGATCAGTGGTGTCAAACTGCGGTCCTGGAGGGCCGGTGTGGGTGCAGGCTTTTGTTCAAACCAAGCAGTACCACACCTGATTCTACTAATGAAGGTCCTTAGCAAGGGCTGTAGTGGCTGATTAGTAGAAACAGGTGTGTAACTCGTTGGTTGGAACAAAAACCTGCACCACACCAGCCCTCCAGGACTGGAGTTTGACACGTGCTTTAGATGAAGCATGGTTACAAACCTGTGTTTCTATTAAAAACATTTTTGCTTAATTGCCTGTAAATAGGTGGCCATTTTGGGAGGGTTTTGTAATGTCTGCCTCCGTTTTTAGGTCTTGACAATGAAAATGCTACCTCTCTTTCCCATAACTTACTCCATTAAACAAATTTTGCTTGATTCTAATTGTAGCTGCAAAGTGAGTTTTGGAGTTATCAACTAGTAAATTAAATCAACAAAAAAATTGTCCTAATTTTATGATTCAAACTTCTCAAATGTTAATGTTTTCTCAGTTCTTTAGTTTTCTATGACACAAAGTGAATATCTTTGGCTTGTTGACTGTTGCTTGGGACAAAACGACAAATGATGAAGTCATCTTAGTCTTTGGGAAACAATGTGTTTCACCATTTTTCACCACATTTTATAGACCAAACAATTATGGAAATAATGAACAGTTTCATTGATAATGAAAATAAAGTAGTTGCAGCCCTCACTGTGACAGAAGAAAAAGTCCCTATGTAATTGCATTACTGAGAGTATTGAGGAGAGTGATCAAGAAAGGCATGTTGCTGATTCATAGGATAAGAAACCTTCATTATAATGCTTTTGAGGCAAATCTCACATACTATATAGATTCACATAGCTTCACACCAATAGATGTATTGTATGCTTTAACATATTTAGATTATTCATGCTGTCTACACATACCTCAGTCCACTCCTCCTCTGTCTCATGCCTGTAACCCAGCAGGTGACATATACCATGTGCAGTGACAACCTAAAATATGAGGGGAAAAGGTATAATTAATTAATTATTAGGCCAGGTATTAGTGAAATTAGTGTAGCGACAGGTAACAGCGACAGGTTACTGGAGACCGAATGGTGAGTCACATTAAAGACCAGAATCATTGTTAAATGTACAAAATAATGTTCTGCAATGCTCTCGTCTTCAACCACTTTCTGAAAGTAGACAAATATTTATCATTGACTAAAGTTACAGTACTGCAGCGACTTACAGTGAGAGCTCCATGTAGATCCAGAGATGCCTCTTTATACTGCTTCATCACAAACTCCACCCCCAGGAAAATGTCCCCAAGGTTCAGCTCATCTCTATGAAGGGAACAAGGCAACTTACCAGGTCTCAGGTCCTGAAAAAGCAGCAGATGTTTAGTAACAGGACTGGTAGGTTACAGTACTGCAGCGACTTACGCTTGTTATGTTATTGATGTAGCATTTCATAAATATGTACTTTAAATTGAGTATGATTTATGTGCTTCTCCTTTCACTCATACACCACAAATGTTTTTAACTAAATGTTTACTTTTCACAATACATTCCACCATGGCCCCTCCTAAGTATTCTTTACATGTCCAATCTAATAAAAACATGTTTTACCCTATACAGCAATAGGGTCAGTCAGTTTCTGTGTAGCCTCGCCTGAGTTTCTTTTGAAGATATTTCAACTTCAAGGTTCATCCTCTAATATTCTAAAAGTCTCCAATCATTTTCTCATTGTATTTAATGTTCTTTTAGTGTGTACTGTGGTGCACTGTTTTTTTCACTGTTCCTGATGTGTAATATGATCATTCCTCCCCAGGATGGACCTCCACTTACCACCTTCTCGGCCCCTATACAGCCCTCTTTTATTTTAATAGGACTCTGAACCACTGTTCTCATGTTTGTCTTTATGTGTTTCTGCATGTTCCAACTCCATCAGCTGCTTGAAGTACTGCTTTTACAACAATATATTAATCCCAACCCCATTTTCTGAAAAACATATACTTTTATTTCAGTACTTTAAAGTATATTTAGCAAGTGATATTTAACCCATTTTAATTTAAGTGGGGCGACACGGTGGCACAGAGGTTAGCACAGAGGTTAGCACTGTTCACAGCAAGAAGGTCGCAGGTTCAAGACCTCCTTGGTCCTGGGTCTGGGACCTTTCTGTGTGGAGTTTGCATGTTCTCCCTGTGTCTGCGTGGGTTTTCACCGGGTACTCCGGCTTCCTCCCACAGTCCAAAAACATGCTGAGGTTAATTGGTGACTCTAAATTGCCCGTAGGTGTGAGTGTGTGAGTGAATGGTGTGTGTGCCCCACGATTGGCTGGTGACCATCTGGGGTGTATCCCTGCCTCTCGCCGTAACGTGCTGGGATAGGCTCCAGCAGACCCCTGCGACCCGAATGAGGAATAAGCAGGTATAGAAAATGACTGACTGACTGACTGACTAATTTAAGTGGAATTATGAATGCAGGGTTTTGGTATTGTTTACTTATGTAAGCAGGTTAATGACTTCACTGTCATGTCTTCTTTTTATATTTACCTCGTAGAATGGAAATGAGAGAACATCTGTTGCCATATTTTTCTTCCTGTAGATGTTATTAATCTGCTGAATCTTCTGATTGTCCACACAGATGATGCCCAGGTCAAATTTCTGGACGCCCAGTATGTGTCTCAGCGTGTCCACGTCTTTTCGCAGCCTGGCGCGACGGATAGGCACCACCTTTTGGAGATTACGCACCACTACACCCATTATCTTAAAACTCGCGTTTAAAAAGACAAAACGGTTATTTAAAAAAAAATCCCGACTCATGGGTGACCAAAGAAAACTAACGCACCTCCGCCGATGAACACTTACTTTATGTTTAGGCTTAGAAGAACGTTTGGTCAGCTTCGTTCAACCATTCCGGGGCAGGCCGAATTCAAGGTGACACGCTCAGGCGGTGTCAGAATATAACGTTAGTTCCACGAAACCGACGCCGTAAACTGTCTCTGTGTTTGTTTGGATATAACAATATCCCTTTAGGAACTAAACAATCGATGTCGTTCACGGTACGTCGCTGATTTTCTCTTCAAAACATCTTCGAACAATGAATGGTTGCAACGTTGGCGATGACGGAACGTTTCTTAGCATCCAGTGGGGAACACATATTTCATCGGACCGAAACGGAAGTGGAAATATGCTTCTGTAGTTTGAAGAAGCTCGGCTGGTTTTGGCTTGATAACGGGGGTAATGACATATTTTTTGTATTTCATTTGTTTGTTTTTTAAATTTATTTTACTAGCCTGCTAGACGCCATGGTCCACACGCTATGCTAGTTGGTGGCGGCAATGAACAAATTCGTTGTTTGCCAACTTCCAATAAACCAAAGAAGAAGAAAAACATTTTTTGAACTTCCGTTGAAGCAACGCTACACAACAAAAAGCTAAACTACCAGACGCAAAGGAATACATTTTCCGCTCCAGAGCGCTAGACTGCTGAGACCTTTCTAGAAGATCGGTTGTGTTGAGTCACTGTGAGATCATAAAATCAATGAAACGAACTTCGACGATGTTTGTGTGTTAGCTCCATCTTGTTTGTATTCGCGCCTGACCCGGGGAGGTGTTGGCGAATCTCTGGATGGACAAATAACCCGCAGAAACGATAGAAATCACCCATATTCGCAGCATGAATCCACCCAATCCGTTCGGAAGTCCCCAAGGCGGAGCCTTCCAAGCGCCAAATCAACAGAAGACCAGTATGTTCCAGTCTTTCGGTCAACAGATCCTCAGCAACCAGTCCCAGTCTGTGGGCTTTTTCCAGCCGTCGGCGTTTGGTCAGCCTGCGCCTCATGGGAACCCTCTGTTCGGACAGGGCCCTGCCTTCGGCCAGCCGTCCACACAGGCCTCCTCGCTTCCAGGTCTGCTGCAAACCTCTTATTTTAAATCACAGCCCAAGACGTTTATGTTCTCTGTTGCTTTTTGTTAAATCAAACAGTAATTTGTTCATGAAGTACCCACATACGTTTACTTCAGAAACCAAAGATTTACTAAAGATTTATGGGTTAAAAAAACGGTGCCTCACTTTATTTTGGCCAGTTGTTGTTCATTTTTGAGAGTGTAACTCTAAATCTTTAGTTGTCTTTTAATAAATGGTTTCTTTGACTGCATGTTTTCTTTTATTCTGATAATTTCCTTGTATTTGCAATTTTTCTCTGCACTTGTTCTTAATGCTTTTAATGTTTTATATACAGCAGTGAATTAGCTTGTTGTTGAAATGTTTGCACTGCCTTCCTACAGCGAGCCAGCCTCCAGCTTTTGGGCAGCCATCAGGTGGCATGAACACCACCAGTTTTGGTGGTGGCACTGCACCGGCGTTTGGACAGAGCAGTGGACCTGGCCAAGGTTCAGTCTTCGGGCAGACACCTGCTTTTGGCCAGCCTTCAGTGTTTGGTCAGGCTGCAGGATTTCCCCAACAGGCTCCAGGCTTTAGCAAACCACCACCAGCATATGGCCAACAACAACCTTCTTCTGGATTTGGAAGCACCCAGATGGCTTCTAGCTCCACCACTACCTTAGGGCAACCTCAACCCCTGAGTTTCGGACAGTCTGTGTTTGGACAACCGTCGTCTACTAGTGTCACCACCAGTGTGTTTGGCACAGTCCCGACCCAGAATAGAGGCTTCAGTATGTCCGAGTTCAGTTTCAAGCCGGCCAACGAGGCTCTTTTCAAACCCATCTTCAGTGCCAGCCCTGAGCCCACTATCCCCCAAACCACTTCGCTGTCCAGCTCACCTTTCGGCAGCACTGCACCCCAGACGAGCTCCAGCACCACGAGTAGCGGTGCCGCCACCACTGGCTTCTCACTTTTGGTCGGGACCAAGCCAGATCCATTGGGCTTTAGCTTTTCACAGCCTGCAGCAGCTGCCTCTATTTCAACTCAAAACAACCCGTTAACAGCGGTGAGCAGCAGCGGTCCCACCAGCACGCTGCAGTTCACCTTTTCCCAGCCGGCTGCCCCCTCCAGCTCTAACACCAAAGCATCCAGCACGCAGCCCACCACCCCATCGTCCTTCAGCTTCTCAGCCAAAGCCATCCAGCCCCAGACAGCACCCTTGTTTGCAGCAACAGAGACGAGTGATAAAGGGAGCAGCCTTGAGGCCTTAGGGGACACAAATATATTTGCACGATTTGGTAAAGGCACCAAACGTAAAGAGGATCCAGTCCCCAGCTCTGGCCAAGAGAAGTCTGTCACTGAGGAGGATGTTCCAACAGAAACTGAGTCAAGGCAGCCCCCAAAAAGGCCCCTAATGAGGTCCCGGGGCCCACCGTTGGGTTTATTTGGTAGGGCACTCAGTGGACTGCGAAGAGATGCACCAAACACGGCAAGACGAGAAGCTGCAAAGGAGATTCAGCAGCAGGTGTCTGAGTTTGAGGAGACTGAGGGTGAAGACCACCAAGCTCCGGATGAAGATCCGACCGCCGCATCACCCGAGGCACAAGCACCGAAAAGGGATGTGCTGGAAAAAGCTGAAGAGACAGGTGGGACGTTTCAAATGGTGCTCACTGTACTATCTGTCTTTTGCATTAAAGTTCGGTTTAGTGCACAATTGTTCTGTTACAATTTCGAAAACCTCTTTTTTTGTCTCTGAAATCAATTCCTGCATAATTAGTCTTGATTACTAGTCTTCATTAGTCGGAATAAATTTGCTTCATCAGTGAGTCTGAAGTGTAGGACTAAACTTTTAAAGTGGTGAAACTAGTTGCAAGTCCATGCAGGATTACTAACAGATTATTTGCAGCGTTCTTGCAGGGTTTTAAAAAGTCTTGGAAACAGTGAATCATGAATTTGTAAATAATACCTTAAAAGACTTAAGAGTCTATATTAATTTATTCAGTGTGTAACTTCTCAAATCACATTCTCAACAAAAGTATATAGCAACATCATCATATACATATGTACTCTAATATTACTGTCAAATTATGTTCTGAACTGTGTATTTGGATTATAATTAGTAGATATTGATAGTGAAAAAAAAACATTTTCTTTTTTTGCAAATGAATACTTTCTCTTTCTCAAAGAGAACATGTGGTGTAAAGTCTGCACCAGGTAATGCAGTGGTGCTTTGTATTTATTGGTTGACCCTGCTAGTAGCCATTAAGTTATTTTCTTTATCTACCCTTATATAACAAATATAGATGGATTTGCATGTTTCTGCTATGAAAATCAAAATGTTTTTTTTTCATCCAGACTGAATCTTTCATCTCCGTTAATTTGAAGTTAACACAGATTTTTTTTAGAAAAATATCCATCATCTGGTTTCCTCTCTAGATTCAGCAAAAGACCCAGAGCCGTGGCTTGAAGCCACACCCCCTGAGAAGCGTGACGTGCGGCGGGAGAGCTCGGAGAGCCTCAGCGGGCTGTCTCCCACCGATTGCACCACCCTCCTGTGCAGGAATGTTCCTCCAGCCCTGAACAAGAAGGAAACCATTGAGAGGCACTTTGGTCGTTTCGGCAAAGTCCGGAAGGTGTTATGTCAGCCGGCCAAGAACATGGCTGTAGTCCACTTTGATGACCACGTGAGTTAAATCAACCCTCGCTTACTCTCATTTAGACATGTTCAGTGTTCAAAGGCTATTTTGATGTAGATGGCTTCTCCAAAACTGTTGGTTAATAAAAAAAAACATTATTATTTAACCTGCTAACTGTATGGGTTGTTTATTGGTCAGATGGAAGTATTTTTATATCTTTTTAAGGATGTACAAGCTCTCAAACAATAGGAATCTCTTTGTTGTTTTTTGGTATCGCTTCTCTTGTCATTAAAGATTAAACAGGGTTCCTGTAGGGTCTTAAAAGCATTGATTTTATGAATTTGGTAATAATACAAAAATAGTTTAAAAAGACTTGAATTTTGATATCTGGGCCTTAAATTTCTGCAGAATGTATATTCACCCTGAGGTTTTAGTGAAAAAAATATTTTATATGGATGTAGTAGACAATACAAATATAAACGAACACATGTAAAAAAAAAAAATGCTTTTCTTTGCTGGTAGGTTTGTGAAAAAGGCTGTGAAATGGATAGTTTTGTAGAAATATATTATTTAAATGTAAGAAATATGTTATGAGAATAAAGTCGGAATACCAAGAGAACAAAATTGTACTCTTATTTCAAGAACTCTTATTTCAAGAAAACAAGCATTCTGGAGCCTGTGTTAAAATGAGGAATGTGTGAATCTTGTGAAGTTATGTTTTAGTATGAGTTTTACAAACACTGAAATTTGGCACATTAGCACCAGGTTATTATTACGACTTTAAAACGATTGTGTCTATTAAAAAAAGATCCACAGAGACTTGGAAGTAATGACCTCTTTTGTGGAAGAGGAAATGGCCTGAAGTGGATCTTTTTCTCCCAAAGTCTTATGACTTTTTTCTTGCAATTCCAATAGACTTTTTAAAAATTCTCTTAGTGAGGCCCTAATACTACCCCACATGATATTTTTCAATGAAAATCCTATTGTTAGGCTTTTTGTAAATATTAAATATGTATATAAATGTTTTATCTTCCAGGTGTCAGCTGCAAAGGCCAAAAAGAGAGGGAAGGTCCTGCACAGACAAGAACTTCTCCTCTTGTGGCAGAGAAAGAAGCAAAGTAAGTACTAAAGATTTCCAAAAGCTCTAATTTGGGGTAAAGACTTTGTCATATACTGACCTAAATTGTCCCAAGATTTTTATTTAATGTTTGTTTTCCTATTGATTGTGTTGTTTTTGTGCCTTGTGTCCAGAGGACAAAGGGAGCAGACCTGCAGCAGAAAAGGAGACAGAGGGACAAAGTCCGGAGTCCAAGGCTGCGTCCTCCCTGCTCAGGAGGCCTCCGTTTAGAGCTGCTGCAGTTAGCAGCACGGCACCCTTCAACCGCAGGTAACAGCTATTTGCTGTTATTACAAGATGTTACAATCCAATTCATTTAAAGCATTGGTTGTTATTGTCTCGAATATTGTTGTTTTCTATTGAAGAAAAATTATTAAATATATGCCTCGTCCACACTGCTGCTGGTATTTTTGAAACCCAACTTTTATGGCCCCTGGTTAAAAAAAAATCCTGTCCACATTACTGGTATGATTAAAAAATATCTACAACCACACAAAGTCACAAAATTCCTCCTCAAACAATGCCAATGTACATGGCAAAGCAGTAGGTGGCGATCGCACTCCTAACAGAAAGACAGTTTTAGCCAATCACGAAGCTAGACTAAAGCGCTCCACAAGTCTCCATGGATACATCTTCCTGTTTACTGTCGGACTCTGTGACGTCAAACAATGTTGACAAGAAATTGCAGTACAGGCTCAAGAGATTGGTTTGGAAGAAGAATTTCTGAAAAGCATTTTAGACATGAGGACAAGGAGGGGAAGATGATATTTCTTCTGGATTATTTAGTAGAATATAGTACAATAAAGTACTAGTCCTGCAGATGGCAGCAATGCAGCATTTTGGATGCCAGCTGCCTTAAATCCCTGAAGAAGAAACCGCGGTTTTCCCATCTACACATGACTGTTTTTGAAGAAGTTCACCCTGGTTACAAAAAGCTTAGTTTTCCAGGAGCCCACAACTGTAGTTACATGTAGTAAAAGGCTGACAACCATGCAGAGAAACACAGTCTTAAAAATACCTGTGTTGGTGTGGACAGCCCCTAGTTTTGTGTTTTGCTTAATATTCACCCAATCATTTCTTTGAATTCTAGTTTGGAGCACCCTAATTATCCCTGTGTTACTTCCTGTCAACACAACATAAGATTAGTCTCTGTTTCATGTTTTTTTCTGTTCTATCTCTTAGCTCCCCGGTGAAGAAGTCTCTCCAGTTTGAGTCTGAGCCCCAGAAGGAGGGCAGCACAGACAGCCAGAGCTCAGAGCGCCCCATCCCCTCCTCCCTCCTCCCCTTCATCGGCCAGCTGGCTGAGACCGCCGAGGACAAGTACCGCCTCATGGAGCAGAGAGACAAGATCCTGCGCCAAGGTGAGACTACCGCTTAGATCGCTTTATTGTTAATGTGGATTAAATTCTGTTTGCCCCCTTGTGCCTTTCACTTAACTTCAAATCATCAGAGACATTTTGCCTTGTGTCCTCCCAGGTCGGCCCAAGCGAACAGACCTGGACCTGTCCAAGGTGTTTGTGGGAACGTGTCCTGACATGTGTCCAGAGAAGGAGAGGTACATGAGGGAAACACGGAACCAGCTCAGCATTTTCGAGGTCATCCCAGACACTGAGATGGTAATGTTTATTTAGTTTTAATCAAATAAATTGTTCAGTTGCATTAATTCTTAATTGGTTGTGTCCTTGTTTAATATCGGCTCAGCTACAACACTAAAGTATTTTTATCTGTAGTAAAACACAATTTTACTGTTACAGTATCAACATATATCATCAATATCCACATCATCAATACAATAGGAAAATAGTTTAATATAATATCAATAGTAGGGCTACAACTAACTACTATCCTGATATTTAATTTAGATTTAACCTGTTTGTGTGATTATTTAATTGGCTCCTTTATAATCTTTTTTTTAAACATCTTACAAAATATATTCATGTTCTGTAATGATCCTCAGCGTGGTTTCTATGATTTTCTGGATAAATAATTGATCTTTGAACTCTTATCTTATTAACTTGTGAACTTTGCATTGCAGATAATTCAGTTTATTTCAAGTTGTTGTTTTTTTTTTAATTAGGGTAATTTTGGTCTCGTTTTTAAGTTTAGGTTTAGGTTAAGTTTAAGTAAAGTAAGTTTTTATCTGTAGTAAAACACTATTCTAACGATATTTGCTCTATAATGGCAACATAAATTTATACTGACTCTTCTGTAGTCATCACATTTGTTATTGTTTTCTTTTGATACCAGGTTTAAGTTTATAACCTTTGTGGTTGTAGAGATATTAATTATCATTTAAAGCAGGAATCCTAAAAATAGGCCTGGGGCTTAAGTGGTTAATGCATGTAGCATTAATGGATAAAAATGGCAATAATGTATTTACAAGTTTACAAATTGAAAACCATAGTCTCCTATCCACGAGCAGGTGGATCACAGCGCAGCCATCAAAGAGTACAGTCGCTCATCAGCCGACCAGGAGGAGCCCCTGCCCCATGAGTTGCGCCCCCTGCCGATCCTCACCATGACCATGGACTACCTGGTGACTCAGATCATGGATGTGCACCACGATAACTACCGGGACTGGTATGACTTTGTCTGGAACAGGACGCGCGGCATCCGCAAGGTACAGGCCTATCTTAGAGAAACTGCTCTCATCAAATGAATAACGAATTCATGTCATAAATTCATGACATATGAGTTTATGTGTCAGTTGCGACCGGAGGCAAAACCCCCATTTCTTTCATGCGGGAGACGATAAATGGTACATTTGCAGTGAATCGTTTCTCTCTCCCTAACGCACTGTAATTTGCCGTACAGGTTTAGCCCTCAGCACGTTAAAATGCAATCAACAATGTTATTAAATGTTATAATAAGGTCATTAAATGTAATAATTGTAGTTATAGCAATATTCCATATTCATTTTTATTTATATGGAAGACAAATGAGATCATGAATCAATGAGAGAAAACTGTGAAAATCTTTTTTTGGAGAACACCCACACTTGTTTGAGCTTGTTAATGATCATTAAATCTCATCTTAACCAGCAGGCTATTTAAAAAAAGATTCTGATTGTGGACAAATTAAAAAAAAGTGTTGTTTTCATTGATTTCTTCCACGTAGCTAACTACTAGCTCTCTGTCAAAATTTGCAGTTAGGCACTGGCCCCGCCCACTGAAATGACAGCATCTTTACAAAACCACTTTGAGAAACATGTTGTTTTTCATTAAGCAGTACTTGTTTTGCGCTTTTATTTGCATTATTTATTTGTGTTTACAAAGCCTTTTGGGGTGGGAGGGACTTTGTGGAAGGGGGGGTGGTATTGCATCTTTAACATGTTATGTACTTAATTAGGCCACAAATTTACACACATGTAAAGAATGAAAATTATTTTCCTTTTTATAGGCAGGTGGATGTAAGTCATGTGTTTAACTCATCCCTCTTTTAGAAAATCTGTATCTTTTTAAATGTTCTGCTCAGTCTAATAGTAAAAGTATATTTGATTGTGCAGTCATGATTATATTAATCACAGCTGTTCATCATCTGTCTCACCTACAGGACATCATCCAGCAGCGTCTGTGTTGCCCAGACACCGTGTCCCTTATTGAGAAGTGCACACGCTTTCACGTGCACTGCGCCCACCACCTCTGTGAGGAGCACATTTCCTCTTTTGACGCAAAGATAAACAATGAGAACATGACCAAGTGCCTGCAGAGTCTCAAGGAGATGTACGAGGACCTGGCCACGCGGCAGGTGTACTGCCCCCGGGAAGCAGAGTTCCGCCAGTACAGCGTCCTGGTTAAACTGGACGATGGCGACATCCTCCGGTTAGTCATTACTTCACAGACAATACACAAAATATCATTGAAATCCATGAATAGAACTTTTTTCTTCTTTCCCCCTGAAGTTTTGCACACAGGTGTGCCTAATAAAGTTGTTTGCATTGCTGCATCTTAAAATTCTTCCTTAAAACATCTTGTCTACACAGTGAGGTCCAACAGTTCCGCGATGAGGTGCGCAACTCCCCTGAGGTGAAGTTCGCTGTGCAGGCGTTTGCTGCAGTAAACAACAACAACTTTGTGCGCTTCTTCAAGCTGGTGAAAGGGGCGTCTTATCTGGGCAGCTGTCTGCTGCACAGATACTTCAATCAGGTCAGAAATTTAACTTCTTCATTAATGAATGAAAATAAAACGGAATGAAAAATATTGAACTTCATGAACTGTTTTGATTGACTAATTTGTATTTTCCACTAATATTGCTTTATGCTGGAAATATTAGAAATGACAAAATATATTTGGTGACAATGTTCTTCTCTTCACCAACTATATTTTCCCTTATTGATCATTTTAAATCCATGCCTTAATTTTGAGATATTTAACTTTGAGATGAGGAGACCAGAATAAAAAAATCTAGTTTCCAGGTGTAGAAAACAAGAGATATTATAGCATAACACACACAAGTAATTGATAGTTTGCAGCATAATATCTTCTTGTGTATATTGTGATGTTTAAATTATGGTGAATGGTCCTGCAGGTCCGAGCAAAGGCTTTGAAGATCCTGAATGTGGCCCACACGGTGGGTCAGCGGTCATCCATTGCGTTTCCAGTTGAGGACATTGTGCGGATGTTGATGTTCCGCAGTGTTGCAGAAGCTACTGACTTCATCCAGCAGTACGGCCTCAATGTCAATGATGGGTAAGTGTCTAATAGTCAATAGATAATCTAGGTGTTGATTGAATGAAATATATTCATTTTTTAAGTGTCATATCACCTTATGGCTCATCTCTTATGGGATTCTATAACTCCTTTACAACAGAAAAAACAATAACCCACATAACATATTTCATTACATGAATATAACTTCCGGCTTTGCTGATCAGACATTAGCACAAACTGATCCTTTTGCTTTTGACAAATTATACAGGGCATAGTTTTTAGTGTATCAATAGTCATATAAAACTGTTGTGCCTCAAACTAAATTTATATCATCGGGAAACTTACCAATTACACATGGCTCAATTTTACAACATTTTGTTCCCAGCATGGTGGAGCTGAGTCGGATAGCCTATCAGGAACCAGAGCTGCCTCTTTCCCAGAAGAAGTCGGAGGTCATCCTCGCGAAAAAAATGCTGTTAACTGGAGAGGTAGTGAATGGAGGCTCCCTCCCTGCCCCGCCCCGGCACACCCCAGTCTGCAGCTTCGACTCCCAGAACAGGTTCCGTGGAGAAGCTCCCCTGGCTGAGCCCTCTTCAAGCCAGTTTAAAGGTATTTGCAACATTTCCTTGGTCCTGGACATTAATCAACCTGAACATCACTGTTTTCAGGTCCAGTGTTCTATGTTAAGAATAAAGTGTTTAATCTTACCTATAAGAATCTGGAGCACTGGTTTTCAAAGTGTGAGGCGCACCTCCCCTTGAGGGCACCAAAGGGCTTCAGGGTAGGTGCGCGAGAGAAAATATAAACCTGAAAAGAAAAAAAAAAAAGTGTAAACATCTGGCAAGGGATAGAGTTTTAGTTGTAGTAGTCAGTGAAAGTGAGAGATTCCCACTAAAATAAAGCAAAATAAGGTGGATTGGTTTATCAATGTTATCGAAAGGGTTTACGCATTATGTTAAAAACCACGATATGAAGAGTAGCTGGACACAGTGATGATAAAAATCTCTGATGTTATTATTTGATATGATGAATTCCACAAAAAAAGCCCGTTAATGATTGTTTTCAAAAATATGTAAACACAAAAAAAATTTAATGTGAAAACCAATGTTAAAAACATACATGGATGATTAAAATTAAAAATATGTTGAACATACCAACATGTTTAATATTTACAAAAATAAAGATGTGTATAACATTTATTGTTTAAAACGTGTTTTTAAAACCTGTGTGGAACATACAAAGCAACAACAATAACTAATAATAGTAATCATTATTAGGAGGTGGGGGTGAAGGAGGGCAACATGCTTTTGAGTTCTTTTAGGGGATGCTTACAATCCCACACTTTGAAAACCTCTGATCTAGAGAATTAGCCTACAATAACATCTCCTTTTTTTCTTCATTGTCTTAGCCGTTGCTGCTAAGGTGGAGGTTAAAGCAGCACCCAGCATTGAGTCGCTGACGGAGGCCATTCCGTCGTCAGACGTTCCCAGTGCCTTTGGTCTGCCCTCGGCTGTTACTGAAGAGACTGGAGAGCCCAGTGATTCATATCAAAGCCTGGCCCAAACAGCAGAGACCCAGCAGCTGCAGCTGTTCCAGCCTATAACCCAACCTCAACCTGTCAAACCACCATCACCTCCACCCAAACCTCAGCCTGTGTACAGCGATGAGGTGCAAAAGATCTTTCTACTCTTTCTCAGGATAATTTCATCCTTATTGAATTTCCTGACCTGTAGTTACTGTTCTTTTGTGAGTCTCTGGATGTTGAAACTTATTATCAAAATATTTGAGTCTGTCTTACTTACTGCTGCAAATAATGCAGCTACAATTCAAAGAGATTCAGTTTATTATATTGTAAGACAAAAAAAAGCACAATTTACAGCAAATTCCCTATGAATATGCAAATATTTAATTTCAGAAGATTTCCTGCAGGACATGTTCTTAGTGTTTATAGTATTTATTTGTATAGCACATTTCAACAACAAGGTAATTCAAAGCGCTTTCCATAAAATATTACAATTATCAAGATACAATTTAAAAACAGTCGATTGAAAGGGGAAAATTAAAATGTAGTAATTAAAAATTAAAAGTTGAGAATTAAAATCAGTAGTCAAGTCTACTGACAATAAAATTTTTCTAGCTTGGTTTGTACGGCTTTAAAATCACTGATCGACACTAAGTGCTGACTTTTAATCGTTCCTCATTGGTTCCAAAAACAGCTACCACAGTTCTATATTTATATTATCGGAGAAAGTTTTGGCACATTGGATAAAACTACTTGTGATGTTGCAAATTATGCTTATAGGCCCACTCATTAAAAAGGGAATTTTAATGAGCACAAAAAATTCCCACTTTCAGCAGATACATTTGGAAACAAACGTCTAGTATCACTCTGTACATACATTACTCAGCACAGTGAAGCTCAAACATTCAACTATAGCAACAAGAAGAACAACATCTTTGAGTGGAGGGGGGCTTTAACTATATCAGCTCTTTGTTTTCAGTGTCTGTGAGACAATTAGTTTGTTGTTCCTGCAGGACATTACAGCAGAACTGGACTGTGTTATTGGAGAAGTGGTTGAAGCAGCAGTCAGAGAGGTAGCCAACGCTGGTGCCAGCTATGCAGCAGCAGCTCTCGCGTAAGTTTAAAAATGATCTTTTAAATGTCCTTCTATTTCTGTACCGGCTCAAATCACACAGTATGTTTGAATGCACACCATAATGATTTTAAAACTTGTGGTCCTTCTACCTGCGGTTCTGCAGTGAGAGCAGTGTGGAGGCAGAGTCACTATTGAATGAGGTGTTGGGACAGATGCTACAAGAGATGTCACTAACTGAGATCCAGCTGGAACAACGACGTGTTGCCGAAGAGAAACGCAAGCTTGAAGAAGCCAGGTTAGTCCACTGATAATGAAAGACAGTTTGGTAATGACCATTTATTGATTACAACACATTCAAATCACCTAATCAGAATAAAGGCTCCTTAATAGGGCTCCAGAGAGGAGATGTAAAACTACTTTGAGTTGATTTTTGGTACTTAAATGCAAAATATATATCAATCAAAATAATCACAAAAGTTGGAGTCCAGGACATCATACTATGAGATGAATAACCTCAGATGTATCTCTCAAAACAAAAAGAACCAGTGATTTAAACTGTTAAAACTACTGAATAAAGCAATTTCACTAAAATACAGGGCTTCACTGATGATGTTTAGGGGCAGCAGACATCAGGATTTGGTGGCAAGCTTTTAATATGTACTTTTATTGTAAAAAGAGGTTCTATAAGTTTTATTTATTCAAGCAGACATACACAGAGCTGCAAACTGTTCACTCAAACATTTGGACAAGGGCTACACTATCGTTGTATTTTCCCCAAATATATGAGCATATGAAACCTCCCTGTGCCCAATGTCATGCTGTTTAAAAGCAATCAGACATAATCTAAAAAAAAACCTCTAAGGGCTCTAATTAGTATATAGACTCCAGTATGAATGAAGAATGTTTATCTTCTGGTAGAAATAAGTATAATTTCCAACTTATTATGGACAACATGTTCACCCATAGCTACTTTCTCTTATCTTCATGTGTTACATCCTCTGTATTGGCCGTTTTTGGTAAAATTCCAAAATGAGTCACGGTCACGTCTGGAGAACAATCTGCAGATGCACCCTAGTCGACAAAGACACATAGCGCATCATTTCAGACAGAGGAGAAATGCTATTTTCATGGATGAGTAGATATAGGAAAAGCATTGTTCCAAAGATCCACATGGTAGACTATAAATGAATTAGTATCCCCTAGTTTGGATCTGAGGTTGTGTTCTCACCAGCAGGACCGCACCAAAGTGGACCGAGACCATCTCTTTGTGGAGGTCTCTACGCGCGCGATTTATTGCACCAGAGTGTGACTGATGCTTCACACCAACGAAAACAAAAAGAACTAAACACCTTTCATATGAATGAACCGTTCATCTGAACTGCTGCTGGTGTGAAAGCACTCAATGATGCAAAAACTGCAGCAAAGCATTAGATGTCTTCAGGGCTGATAAAATATCATCTTGCATATTCAAAGCACAAACCCACACTTCTTTTTCTATCATGTCTGTTGCAGGAGGCGACAGGAGCATGAGGCGTTCCTCGTCCAGTACAGCTTCTCTCTCTGCACAGAGCTCACCTACGAAGTCATAGACGAGACTGTCAAGGAGACCGCCGCTGATGAGATCCAGTAAGGACTTCAAACAACAAAATTCTGATCTGGTGTTAATGTTTTCCTTCAGGCTGTGTTGGCAAAACAAACTCACGAAATCTCTGACCTTTTTTTTTCAGGCAAGCAGTGGATGAGAAAAAACAATGTGTGGCGAAATGCACTGAGGAGGTCTGTGCCAGTCTAGTCGAGGAGACCTTAAGAGAAGACATTGCTCTGTTGGTTAAAGAAAGTCATGATGTTGAGATGAAGCTTATCCACAAGTACATCAACAGGTAGGACACAGAGAATAGGGAAAGACAGTGAAATACTCACAACATCAACTAAAAAACATCAAACATTTCACTGAAACTAACCAACCAATTTGATGGATCACTCTACCAGTTCAGCTCTTATGTTTCTTTGACTGTTAGTCACATCAAACTCAGTGTTCCGATATAGCTGCGGCGGCATGGCACGGTGGTGTGCATCCTTTTTATCTAATTTCTTTTGATAGATATTCAAAACAGCATTATTATCATTAAAAGATAAATCCCACAGACTTGTGTATCACAGCGCTATCCTGCAGCAGCACTTTAAAGGTTTAAATAATGTTCCCTATCACAGCACTCCCCTCATGGTGCTTCCTAGCACTTTTGTTACAATTCACAGCTCCATTCCTGTTTCTTCCTGCACCGATCGTGCAGCCAGCGTAAGGAAAGTACTGTAACGTCTGTCAAAAACCACACGCTAAGACACTACTACTTTATTCCTCATGCTAACACAGGCTACTGTGGGCCGCAGCTGACACCAAAACAACAACATTTGTAATAAAAGTTCAGAAGTGCCGTCATTTCTTCTTTCAGAGGAGAACCACACTCTACACACTAGCCGCAGCATCTTACTGCAAGACGTGTTCACAGATCCTCAGAAAAATTCCAGTGCCATCACCTCACTGAACAGAATCTGGTCTTATACTCATTTCTTTATAAACACACGGGTCATTATGATTTACAGGAAACAATACGAAGTAAGACATTTATCATCTGTCCACAAACATGAAAAATCTACTTGAGCTTCCACTTTTTTACAGGAATGTATACTTACTATGGGCAGTGCGCTAGTTTTATTAAAAATGTAAAATAATTTAATCAATTGGCAAGCATAGGCCTGGCCAATATCAAATGTAATGATATATAAAAATAACTTTTATTTCTGTCTATCTCTTTCTGTCTTTACTATTGTTTTTGTGTTTTTACTTAATTTAAATTTGTCTGTATGGTCAGTGATAGACTGCTTGAATAAAAACCAGTATACTTACTAGCTGATTCTTTTTTTCCCCCTTTCATCCATACAACCAGGTGGCGTGATGTGGTTGCAGTGCGTCGGCAGCTGAAGAGACAGATGAGAGGTTTCCCTGCAGCTCCTTGCTGTGTGGACCCTCGCTTTAAACTGCAGGCTCTGGCTCCCAGCGCCCCTGCACAGCCCTGCATAGCAGACCTGGCCCGTGGCGTGGTGAACCTGGGGAACGCAGGAACGGTAGCCCTGTCCAGCACCAGGTATTTTGTCCTCAATGTTTTTAAACTGCACATATGGATAATTTTAATGAAAGACCTTGTGAATACATTTACCTTTTTAGTCATGTTCACAACATATATCTTTTGGTTTCATTTACACTGGGATAGATCCCTCTTATTGATCCATCAGATATGAAAAGCCAGGTCCTACTACCAGTAACATCTTCTGTATCTTGTTAAGATTGTTGAAAATGAGACAAGAAGCGATCCACCAGATGAGAGTCCACCATTACTTCCAGAAGCTGCTCGAGTAAGTGATGAGTTGATCACTATGATTTTTAGTTGATCCGTCTCACAAAACAGCATTTTCATCTCTTTTCTCCTTTTTTTTTTTCCAATTGCTCTCAGTGAGACCGTGTGGGCGCCGCTCAACCTGCCTGCACTCGTAACAGAAAGCATCCACAATCCACCTGACAGAATCTTCTGGAAAGCTGTTCTCCTCTTACCCAGCGACCATGAGAGTGTGGCCAGCGTGGCAGACATGTAAGCAGCTGCACTTCAGCATGATAGAAATTTGCAAACATTATGTTCATCAGAACTTCCTTCTGAAAACAGCTGTCTTTGGATACTGGAAACATTGTCAGTGAGAGTCAGATGCACCACACAGTAAATGTCCACACTGAAATTCTTCAGCCTTGATTTAAAAGCAGTGGTTCTCAACCTTTTTGAGTTGCAACCCCAAATGTACCATCCACTACTGTCCATGACCCCCTTTTGAATAAATCTTTTTAATTTTAGAAAACTAACCAGAACGTACCTAAAAGCCTTAACAAGACACAATGATGAGAAAACAGGCCATGGTTCATTTTAAACATTTATGCTGCTGAGACTTTTCCCTACTCTATTTGCTGGGGTTCATCATATTCATGATGCTCTAACTTATTCAGATGAGGCTTTGGTGAAATATTTTTATATGGACATAGATTTCATTTAATACCTGAAAATATTCACAAAAAATCAATAAATATACTTTTTTATCATTCTATTTGCTATAGTTACGGCAGACAGTAACTGGGTTAGAGTAATAAAATGCCTCTTTGAGACCAACCACTCATTGTCCTGCTAACGTCTGTTCGGGTGGTATATTAATTTTGTGTTTATATTTTTCCAGAACTTATTTGGCAATCCCCAGAAACCATCTTGTGACCCCAATTGGGGTTGGGACCCCTAAGGTTCAGGTTCTGATTTAAAAGAACAGAGTTTCAGCAGACCTGCTGTTTTCTGGGAGTTTGTTTTAGATATGTGGAGCATAAAAACTAAACCACTACATAAACTTGTCAGATAAAAGTTAATTGTCTGTTAAGGAAATATAATTTAACAAAGAGGTCAGTTGTGTCAGGCCAATGTTTAAGTATCCTAAAAATTCAATTCAATGCATTCTCTATGAAGACACCCTGCATACAGTTTGTTTCATTCACTGTGTTCTCTCTTGTCTGCTGTGGCTCCAGGATCCTGTCGGACTGGCTGGAGGTGAAGCTCGGTGGTGGCCAGGAGTCAGAGGTCAGGGAAGGGCCTCCAGAAGGTGCAATGAAGGCCCTCTGTGTCACCAACACACTGCAGCAGAAGGGACAATGCACTCACAAAGTCCATGTCAGCGTTAAGGTTAGATCACACTGCAGCTGATGTGAACAGGAGATGGAAATAATTTGGGTTTAAAATTATTACCGGATAGCAGCAGGATAAGTGTGTGTTGAAATGGTTTTCATATACACCTGCTGGCCATTTAGAAAATAGAACCCAGACCATGGCATAATAAAGTAATAAGTTGCTTAAATTATTGTATTTAATGAAAAACTAACATTGATGAAAATATTTATATTGACTCAATCTATGTAACTTTTAATTATTTAGGTAGATGAATATATTTGTTGTTATGGGACTTCCTGACCATTCTTCCTCTGGTGTGTGCAGGTGTCCAGAGGCCCACTCACTGAAGACGGCCTGTCCAAGATGGAGGAGTGCTGTGAGCTCCAGGGGACGGGAGCCCTGATCATGTTGCTCCCCTGCTTGCCTGCCGAACCCGAGCAGGACGAGCAGGACGTCCCTCTGCTGTCAGCCCTGCTGCAGCTCAAACAGCTACAACAAGCCAGCACCTGGCACAGCCCGCTACCTCTGGTTATTCTGGTGCCAGGGCCTGTGAGATGCACAGTGAAACTTCAGGAAGGTAAATGACAACATAAATGAGTTTCTAGGTGATTTACTCAAAATCAAAAGCAGTGGTTATTGGGTTATTGAAGCTACTGATGGACATTGCATTATGTCAAATGCTATTCATGAAAAAGTGGCTGAATTAATTTAAAGGACACATGTTGACCGTTGTTGGTCCCTCGCCCCTCAGACCTGATGCTGGATGCACTTTTGAAAGACGGCCTGATCTCTGAGTACATCGTTATGTTCATTCCAGAGAGCACAAGTGATCTGCAGGGCTCCAAACAGGTAATACACATGCACCATTGAAAAACATCAATTTTCAAGCAGCAGGATTCATTATAGTGATGGTGTGTTTAAGACTTAATTTTTTTTTATCTAAATCTATGGCCTTCTCACTATCTCCAACTTCTCCTTTCCTTGTTTTGTACATCTAGCTAAGTCATGCTCTGCGGTGGCTGCTGGCCCATGCACCGCCTCCCACGCCCCTCTCCTGTCGGACTCTGCTGCAGCTCATAGAGGCCGGCCTCAGTCGGGAGTTGAATCCCAGGGTTTGTGCTCACCGTCAGGAGCGGGCAGCTGCAGGTCTCCCCTCCCAGGACCCTGCACCCATCATTCAGCTGTACAACACTGTCCTGGCTCACATTGCTGAAAGAGTGTCGTCCCAAGATCTCTCCGTACTCTCATGGCCGCCAGGCGAGTTCTGTCAGCCTGACAACCGCGACTTTGTCCCTCATCTGGGTTGGAACTCTGCTGCACATCTGGCCTGGCTACACAAAGTCATCCTCAGCCTGCAGCTGCCACAGTGGGGTCAACTGGCTAAGACCGGTCAGTGATGCAGGAAATATTTTTTAGGATTTTATTTTATTACTTTATTTTAGTAACAAAGAGACATAAAGTAAAGACTATGAACCAAGTTCTACTTTTCTTTATTATCTTTCCCCCTCTAGACTCCTGGTCCAAGCTCTGCACCTCCATCTTTGAATATGCTGCTCAGATCTCTGTCTCACGCCTCAGTCAGCCTCTCATAATGTCACGGCTGGAAAACCTACTGGAAAACGTCAGACGTCAATGTACCAGAATCCCTGGATCCAAGGTATCCTGGAGCAGCTGGGGTGACAGAGATGAGGACGAGGGTCCCACCTTCAGTCAGATCCCTTGGGAGGAAGTGCTGGAGGTTTGCATAGACCACAAGCTGAAAGACTGGCAGTTCCCTGAACCACCTATCTGTGAAGGTATTATTATATTGTACAATAACTATTTTTCATCTGTAGCTTCTGATAAATTGTGACTTGTATCATCAATATGATGGAAATGTATATTCTTTTTTAAGATGCTGTGACAGAGGATGGGGAGATCCTAGTTTACTTCTCCACAGAAAGCTTGAAGGGCTTTCAGCCACCTGAAGAATGGAAGGAGGCCCTGATACAAACACACCGGGAGAAGCAGGAAGTAAAGAAAGGGTAAGCATGTCCAAAGAGCCTGTGGAAGTGTCATTGATGGCTTGTTTATTAATATAACATTACACATGACACAAAATTGAACCAAAGTAGACCTACCAATAGAAAAATATAACACAAATGTAATGAAACAAAAACTGAACATGTATCTGAATTTTCTTAATGTAATAACCCCACAAATGTAACAACCTTCCCACAAATGCATTTCACTCTCTTTTGGGTGTGTTTTATTAACCTCAGTTAAACATTTCTTGAAGATAAAAAATATGGAAAAAACATGTTTTACTGGCTCTAAACAGGAATGAAAATGAGATAGAATAATGTTCTAGATCACGTGTCAAGCTCCAGTCCTGGAGGGCCGGTGTGGGTGCAGGTTTTTGTTCCAACCAAGGAGCTACACACCTGTTTCTACTAATCAGCCACTACAGCCCTTGCTAAGGACGTTCATTAGTAGAATCAGGTGTGGTACTGCTTGGTTTGAACAAAAGCCTGCACCCACACCGGCCCTCCAGTACTGCAGTTTGACACCCCTGTTCTAGATGGATAGTTCATTTAATGATAAGATGCAGATTTCTTAAATTCTTTACAATTTTAATTATATTGCAGGTAAATTTGCACTAGAACCTTTGCAGAAGTTAAATATGCTTGGTTGTAAATCTTTCATTGCTAGACTAACAGTATTTTTTCCTCTGACTTTAAAGTTTGATGCAGTAGATTTATGGTAAATTACATCCATAATACAATAGAGTATGTTGTACATATGTATATTGCAAGTTGAAAGCAACTGTGAGCTTTTTTTTTCTTTTTGTCTTGGAGAGAAATCACCGGAGGTGGTCATAGGATAATTCACAATCAAGGAACATCACCATGTCCTCCTCTGCTCTTTCTTCCTTTGCCCCCACAGCTCTCCCTGCCTCCATCCCTACCGTCCCCCTAGCCCCTCCAGTGCAAGTGCAGCTGCTTGTGCCACGCCCACCTCTCTGTCGCTCAGACAGAGGCTGTTCAGCAGCGGGACTGACTCTTATGAGGCCTTGACGGCTCCACTGCACACCTCCACAGCATTGGAGCTGCTAGCTGAAAAAGTCCTCCGGGACTTAGAAGAGGAGAATGCAGAAAGCAAAAGGTAGAGCTACAGCACTGCTCTTAGATATTTGCACTTTTGTCAAGTTTGACTTGAATAGAATGAGACGTTTTTCTCAGGTACAGTGGTGTGAAAACGTGTTTGCGGTTTCAGGTCATCATACAAATTTAAATATTATTCAAAGACTGAATGAATGAATGTTTTAATATTAGGGGAGAAAAAAATCCAAACCTACATGGCCCTGTGCGAAAAAGTGATTGTGCCCCCTGCTAAAACATAACTAGTTTATCCCAAGTTCAATTTCTCTAGTCACACCCAGGCTTTATTACCAACACACCTGTTCTCAATCGAGAAATCACTTAAATATGACCTGCCTGCCAAAGTGAAGCAGACCAAAAGATCCTCAAAAGCTAGACATCATTCTGAGATATAAAAAGAAATACAGGAACAAATGAGAAAGAAAGTCATTGGGATCTGTCAGTCTGGAGAAGGTTATAAAGCCATTTCTAAAGCGGTGTCTATACAAAGGAGATGATTTAATCTGGCATGAGATTTAACCAAAACAAAGAATTAGTTCTTGCCACACAGAATTTATTCAAATCCCTCTCTCTACAGGACCACTGAGCAGCTTCAGCGTTGGCTGGATGGTGAACCTGTTGACCCCACTCCGACAGCCGTAACACACAAAACCAAGACTCAGGATGGCGCTCTCACAGAGGTATGACGTCTCCACTCCCCTCACTCAGTGATCCAGGGGAGGGTTATATTCAGTCAATCTAGGAAATAAACAGGTGCTGGTCATATGATTAGAATATCACAAAAAAGGTGATTTATTTCAGTAATTCCATTCAAAAAGTGAAACATGTAATATTATTATATTCATTCCTTACACACACTGATATATTTCAAATGTTTGTTCCTTTTAATTTTGATTAGAACTGGCAACTAATTGAAATCCCAAATTCAGTATCTGAGAAAATTACTATTACTTAAGACTAGGGCTGTCAGATGATTAAACATTTTTAATCTGAATTAATCACTGTAGCTAAGAATTAATCATGATTAATCAACATTCCTAAATATGACTAAAACAATCTATTTGTCTCTGTATATTGTTTGTACATTTTTTTTTATTATTTATGACACATCCATGTGAGGCATATCCTCTGTCTCCTTGTAAACAGCAGATATGATATTCAAGTAAAAGAAAACTTAGCAATTGTTTTATTTTTATTTTAGAAAACAATAGATAAAAAAACAATTGCATTTAAATAATAGAATGTGGCTCCTTTACTTAACTCCAACTTGACTGAATAGTATTTACCCACAACTGAAAACAGTCTGTTGCATAGAACAGTGGATGCTGGAGTAGCCAGATATTTGCGGGCAAGCAGAGCAGCTTGTCATCCTGAATGAGCAGCCCACCATTGCAAGGACAGTCCTCCATGTTGACACCTGTGTAAGTCTTTGTCAGGCTGCATCTCTTCATCAGATTCTGAATCTGAGCCCATCTGTAGAAGGTTCATCTTCTTTCTGGGGGGCTCAGCTTGAGACATCTGGGGAGACCTTGTATTCTGTTCATGCATTATGCCTGCAAGTCTGGTCCACACCTCTTCTCTTTCACTCTTGGGCAGGCTCTTCAAGTCTTTGAAACGTGGATCCAGTGCAGTTGCAAGCTTCAGCCATGCATTGTTGGTATTTTCTTGACAGGAGGCTAGATCCTCCTTGAATGTTGTCTTAGATTTCATCACATATGCAGGGTCCTCATCACTGATTTCCATTATATGATGCAAATGGCATAGGGCAGGCAGTATTACTGAGCAGGAGACATAGGCCCTCCACCCAGAACCTCAGTGATATACCTTCAATAGAACACACATACACACAACATACATTAGATTAGAACAAAAGTTGTTACATTTACCTTGCAAACATTTATTTTGAAGGAGTTTAATTTTTAACTTGTAGTAGTAAATATTAATACTCATAATAATATGGATTTTTTACCTGCACAGCTCTAGAATATCACTTGTCCCATTCAGGTGGTGTCAGCAGAACAAGTTTGTGTTGTTGCTGTTATTGTTGCTTGGTTACAGATCAGACTCTTGACCATTTCTAGTGTGGAATTCCAGTGTGTTGAGACGTCTTGAATTAGTGGCTCCTGCTGCAGTCCAAGAGCCGCTTGTTGTACTTGAAGCTCCATGGCATTTACCGGGCTGTGTTTAAAGTGGCAGACAATTTTGCGACACTTGGGTAATGAATAGACAATTCCGCTGTCAGAGAGGCTCACAGTGATGCTCCTTTGAAGAACATGAGCTATGCAGGGCATGTGCTCATAGACCAGTCTTCTCACTGCAGCGGTCATATTGTGTGCACTGTCCGTCCCAATAGTTGTAATTTTTTCTTCAATTTCCCACTTGCGTGCAACTGTTAGAAACCGTTCTGCACCTGCCTCTGTAAAGTGACTTTCGTCAGTTTTCATTAGTTAGCGCAAATGATTTCAGGTCCCAGGTTTTAGTGATGTGATGCACAGTTGGAGTTGAATTGTGTGATATACGAAGCTTGTCTCTCTGCGCATGCGTTAATTGCGTTAAAAAAATTTGTCGCATTAATTCAAGAAATTAATCATCCTAGGTTAATGCGTTAATTTTGACATCTCTACATAAGACTGATCCAAAAAAAAGATTTCTAGAAATGTTGGCCAGCTGAAAAGTATGAAGATGAAAATGATGAGCCTGTAAAGCACTCAACACTTACTTGGGGCTCCTTTTGCCTGAATTACTGCAGCAATGTGGTGTGACATGGAGTCAATCGGTCTTTGGCATTGCTCAGGTGTTATGAGAGTGTATTGCATCCTCCTCTTCACAAGATTTTCAATGGGGTTTTCTGGCCAATTTAGAACAGGGTCCTTAAACCAGGTACTAGTAGCTTTGGCACTGTGTGCAGGTACCAAGTCCTGTTGGAAAATAGAATCTGTATCTCCATAAATTTAAGCACTGACTCTAGCTGCAGTCCACTCTTTGTAACTCTCTCTGAGGTGTGTTTATCCCTTGCTTTTACACTTTCCCTACTTGTACACTTTTTTTTTCTGCCACATCTGTCAGGTCAGCAGTCTTCCCCATGATTGTGTAGCCTACAGAACTAGACTTGGAGACCATTTAAAAGCCTTTGCACATGTTTTGAGGTAATTGGCTGATTAGAGTGTGGCACCAGGTGTCTTTGCACAACCTTTGCACAATATTCAAATTTTCTGAGGTATCCAATTTGGGATTTTAATTAGTCAGTTATAATCATCATTATTTACAGTTGAAATATGTCAGTCTGTGTGAAATAAATCTAATGCAATGAATAATAAATAAATAAATGTTATAAAAGTTTCACTTTTTGAATGGATTTATAGAAATAAACTTTTTCATGATATTCCTATTATATGACCAACACCTGTTGATACAGAAGGTGCAAAAACCTGACAAGCCTACCCAGCATTAAACTTGAAGCTAATTTGTGTTGCATATTTCATATTAACTGTTATAGTAAACCTCATGTTAAAGAAGAAAAATAAAGTATGAATAAATAACAAATTGCAGTATTCATTGCAATTTCATTGTCTTGACTTTCCAGGAACCACAATCTGATGAGTTGTTGGGAAAAGAAGATTGGCCTTGGGCCACTCCTCCTGTATCACTGGAGTGGCGACTGAAGGAACTCCAGCAACAGATGTTGGCAAACGAAGCAGAGGAAAGAGTCTGCAAACTGAGAATGAGCATGTTGCTCAGCATTGATGATGACTGTTAATGTCAGATATTTTTGTTTTTTACATGACAGATGAATAAAATGAAATAGTGGAGAAATATGGGGCTGTACACTACACCCCATCTCCACTTGATATCAGATTTATAGGGTAATAAAATTTCTATTTTTGTGAACAGCGTTTTTCAATCATTTTGGATGGTGATACATGAATTGTCACACAAATATTTGTTAAAAGGTTCAAACTGCAGAAGGTTGTAAGGTTTGAAAAGTGAGGTGACATTAAAATGGGCATCAGGGCGTTCCTTCATTTCTACCTTATGGTATGGTAACTAATAACAAAATGTGGGAGACATGTTAGTTGGTCATCATGTTAAATTCTCTACTAGTACTAAATATAAAAAAAAAATGAAAAGGCTATTTTACAAATTCTGTGCACCATGAACACATGTCCTTAAAGGGCTCATATTTAAGCTTTGAAGGCAGTGAAAAATACAGGTGAAATTTCTGTCTCTGGTACTGTTTGAAGAAAGGCTTTTATGTAGCGTGGAAATTCAGGCCCAAGTTCCCATCCCACTTAATTTTACATAAAGACCTTGAATTAATTAGTGAAGCTTCATTCATTTGTTTGCTGCTGATGTCCAACTGTCCTCTACATTGTGAAAGTATATTTAAAAACATGCTTAATCTCCAGTTGGTGGTAGCATCAATCACAGAAGCTGTGGCAAGAGTTTATTTGTGTAGCACATTTAAACAAGACAAAAGTGCTTTATGAAAACCAAATTCATCAAGACTGTGCAACGTTAAGTTATGAAAGACTAAACTGAAAATGAAAAAATAAGCTGAAATAGAACAGTCCAGACAGCATTGCCCACCTCAAGCATCACTAAAAGGAAAAAAAAACTTGATTTTCATCAGAATTGTTTTGCTTGTTTTTTTTTGCAGGAGTTACAAAGTAATTCTTAAAATTATATTGTGAAAGGCAGATGGATAAAATGGTCGTTTCTCTTCCCATTGAAGAATCTTCATCTAGTCAGAGTCGCTGCTGCTGCTGCAGGAGCTGCTGGAAGACTGCAACAGAACAGAAAAGAAATACATGAGTCTTGACAACTACCAATGTGATGTAAACTAAACAAGGTCCCTACCTAATCTAGAACTTGCTGATGATCACTGTTACAGTACTTTTAAAAAAAAATAATTACTTTTTTCAGTGAGGAAATAAACTGCTCTAATAAACATCTGCGATCCGATGTATCAAAAATCATCCAGGTGTAGATATATGTAGTCCCCATTAATTAACATTGCACAATGTTTTAATGCTTAATTCTGAACAAAATAAACTTTCTGGTGTGGATAAATAGACCAGTGCACTGCTGGTTCTTACCCCATGACAGTCCTTCCCCTTCTTGTGGCACTTGGCATGCTTGTGGCCACGCTTGTGCCTGCGCCTGCGTCGTTTGGGACCACATCCATGTCCATGTTTCGGGGAGCCACAGCCACCATGGGTGTGTCCATGGCCGTGGTTGTGTCCAGGGCCTTTGTCACTGCAACAACCGCCATGTGCCTGTCCGTGACTGTAGCCACAACAGTCATTACAGCCACCACAACCACCGTGTGCATGTCCATGACCATGTCCATGGTCTTGGACTCCACAACCATGTCCATGAGCATGACCATGACCATGACCGTGGTCGTGGCCGTGGTTGTGTCCTCCTGGAAAAAAATATTCACATTTAGCAAATGCAAAGATACATTTTGAAGAAAGAAGTGAGGATGAACAAAGAGGAACTGTTATTTACCTCGATGATGAGGCATTTCAACTTGAATGCTGAAATTTAAGAAAATTAATATTATAATGTGGAAAACATTTGAAACAAGCTTTAGTGTGATCATGTGTTTTATAAATGATGATAAATATCTGATTGAGATATTGGTGAAGGAAGAATATTTTCTCTTCTAACCCCACCCTGAATAAACACACATCAATATACTGTATATACCTCAGTAAATTAACCTGAGTCCAAAAGACCGTCTCTTTCTAAAAAATATTAAAATAATATGAATAAATCCACACAGTTCCCTTGTGAGCTGAAAAAATCTTTTTACACAAGTAACAAAAACTAAAAGGTGATGTACAATAACAAAACATTCATAATTAGATAACTGTAACAAAAAGCAAGACATGATATCTAAAAAAACATAACAAACATATACAAATTAATGCAGAATCAGCCATTGCCCCTAAACAGGCTTTTTTCAACAGATGGTCAGCAGAGATTGAGATGAACTCACCGTGTGCTGAAGTGCAGATCCACAGACGCAAATGTAATCTGTTGCTCCTTTTATGTGAAGCTGTAACTCCACCTGCAGCAGTTCATCAGAGGCCAACCCATCACAAACCTTTGTTTAGTCAGATGAAAAATGCAGCATTCACGATAACAGCAACTTTTACATGTATTTTTTCACATTTATCTATCACGGTGCAGTGTAAGACACAAGAATGCAACTCTAAGATTAATGTCTTAATTTATTGACTTAAAAACCATCCTGATGATGCGAACTCAGAGTTTACCAGGCTAGTAATTTCTTGTTCCTTTGTCCCCTGCACGGCATATTTCACAAGCCAACCAGTGTGATGCTATCAAGAAACAAAACCTGTATTTTCCCTTCTGAGGAACAAAGAAAGACTTGTAGTTTGAGCCATCTCTTTTCTTTACATGCCTACACACAAGTCAAAATGCTCTAGATTCGAAGGTGTTTCTTTGTTAAATATATTTTATTTACAGTACTATATATTATTACAGTACTATACTATTTACATTTAACTTTACTAAACTGCACAACACAGGCCACAACAAGGAAACAAACATAAAAAATTAAAACATTAAGAAAAAAATGGAAAAAGGTCAGTTATACACTTACAGAGAAAAACATAATTGTGATAATTAAAGTAAAGCACCATGTGAAATGTTGAGTCAGGCATCACATCTGGCACCAAGAAGGGTCTTGGTCAGCCCAGTTAAGAGAATGCATATCTAAGTTAGTTTTGACAATTTTGTTTTAAAATAGAATCAAAATACCATATAGCTTTGTTTACGAGTGATGCAATCTGTGAAACACCTTATACCAAATTAACTCATAGCATGAGTTAATAGAACAATAGACCCAAGGCAGTGTTTCCTCCCAAAGTTATGAAGATATATTGGAGTTCAAGTCTTTGGCCCAAGCTTCCCTGATAAAATAAGAGGGAACTTGATTAGTGAAAGAACCCACAAATTTTGATGTTGACCGCTTGGAGTCTAGGGGGAGCAGAAGGCTCTCAATAAGATAAAAGATTAAGTTTCTTGCTTATCTAAGCAAATTATGCTAATTGGCCATTAATATACTAGAAGGCATGTCTTTAATTGGCTTCATGATGTTTACTTGTGTTAATAAAATATATTACATTACATTATGTTACATTTTACAGTACACAGACACAAAACAAAATATTGGGCAACGAAGATGTCAATCAGCAACAACTAACAAACACTGTAGGATATTTATATGTTAGCATTATCAATGCATATATCCTCAAAATAGTGTCAGGTCTCCGGTCATAAAGGACACATCTAGGTCAAGTCCCGAGTTTTCATAAGGAAACTACAAGTCAGTTGCAAATAATGTTGATTATCTTAAAGAATTTCTATTTAAGAATTGTGAAGAAATTTAATGTTTTCTATTGCCAGAGTTATAACTTAAGTTCTCCTAAAATGAAATATGTCTTGTTTATCATTTTAACTGATTCACTGGTCATATTGTTCACTAATTTATCTTTTGCCAAATACATTACAGCAAAATACAATTTCTTTGAATTTTAAAATCAAAATTCAGTCACATTTTACATGACATTTAATCAAGACAAGTGGTCCTCCACCACAGAAGGGAGCACCTTTAAAAGGCTTTGTATTTTAACAATTTATTTCAAAGTCTGTGTTACAACAGTCGTAATTCTTTACATAACTAAGATCAAGTTATTTTAAGTTATTTCCCATTTTTCATTTAAGACTTGATTTAAGCTTTCAAGTCTGTCAAGTATTAGGTTGATGTCTTAAGTCTTTGGGGAGACTCAGGTCTCATGTCAGGGCCTGAATTTATTAAAACAAGCGATATAGCATACTTAGGTTATATCTTTGTCAATATTTGATTGGCTATTCCTGTTCAGATCTGCATGTGATCACTTGAAAGTTGCTATTAAAGATTCAAGTTACTTTATGAATGGATAACATATTGCTGGTCTTCAGAGCCCTCATCCCTTTCCTACTGTTCAAATTCTAACTCTTCACAGTTTCTAATCAGAATTAGTGTCTTTACCAAATGTTCAGAAAAATGGGAAAAAATGGTGATTAATCCTTAATGAAGCTTTCAGGGAGCAGCATGTGTATTTTTTACGGCGGTGTAGGTGTACTCTGGCTGGATGTTTAGATTTGCTGTCGTGCTGCTGAATAAATCTGGGACTGACTAGACGCCTCACTGAAGTGTCTAAAACTAAAACTAATGCACAGTGATTTCTTCATTTATTAACTCGTTCTCTTGTTTCATTGGACAATTCTCCTTCAAGTATCAATCCACCAGGTCACAGCAGGTCACATTTTAGGCAAGAAAAGGCGAGGCTTCTTATCAGTTTGCAGTCATGGTTAAGACTCTGAACAAACAGCAGACAGCACATGCTTGACAAGTTACATGTCTTGCTCACTTGTCAAGAACCTTTGAATCTACGTGCATCACGTATCTACAAGTCAGCTGCACAAATAAACACAGTTTTTTATTAACGTCAGACACTCCCAACATATCTGAAGACATGTCATGATACAATACTGTGAGGACATTCCCACGTATTTCAAACATTTCTAACCACACCTAGAGTTGAGAGATTCAGGTGAGTAAATGACAGCAATAGTGTTTAAAGGGGGGGAATGAACTTTTGTTTTTATGAGCTCAGCCTCATATACAAACTGACTGACCAACTAGTAGATGTGAAAATGTCATACTTGAGCAACACAATGTATTTCTGCTGATCAAGAGATAGTCATACAGCCCCCTATTAAACGAGTCAAGTGAGTTTTAGAAAACCCTGACTGTCTGTTTACTCATCTTCCAGGTCAAAGAAGCCCTAACTCTTTTGTTAGGCTGTATCAATTCTGATTAATCAGCATCTGTGTGGTGAAGAACTCTTTCCAAATGGAAAAATGTGTTTCTAATATTCTGTTTGATATTCAGATGAGCACAAACGAAAGAATATTAAATAAAGACACCATCCATTTTAAATGAATCCATAGAAAAAATCTTTATTCTAAATCAAAATAATAAGGAAGGGACATACCTATAAGGCAATGTGGACATACAGTGAATACATTTCTTAAACCGCAGCACATTAATGTGCGTGTGTTGGATAGCAGCAGATCTTATCTTATCACAACAGGTTTTGACGGAGTAGCTCTGACAGATGAGATATGCTGGAATGTCCACATAGAAAGAAATTCAAAGAATGAAATGTCTTTCTCTTTGTGATGGGTTGAGCTCCAAAACAACAACATCTGAAGTGCTAATATGTCCATGGTGTAAATTCACACTCAGAAAGGCCACATGTAGAAATTGATGCGTAGCTTGCTGGCTGGCTCCAAATCATTTTATGCAGTTTTCTTATCCTGGATCTCTTATAAAGGGCTTCACAACTTAACCTTCCCAGTTATGGAACTAAGGGGATAAAGTGTTGAGAAGCGGCCAAGGGTCCAGACTGGGAAGACATTTCTGTAGGAGGTGTAGCTGATAGCGCAACTCTTGTTGAACACACCTGCAATATTCTCCTGTGGAGAGTGAAGCATATTTTTATACTTAACTTCATATTTGTTGTATATTGGTGGATTAACCCATTTAAGTCTATGAGCCTTTAAGTCTATGACTGTGTCATTTTATGTAAAAATGTTACTGATACAGTTTTTTTCCATAATGACATGATAGTAGATTTAGACTAAAAGTTTTGAGCAAAAAAATTAAGTATCCAAGTGCTTCCTGTAACATGACGTCATCAACTTCCTGCCCATTCCTCCCGGGAACATGGCAACGACAAACCCTCCCAGAAAAAGGTCATTTCATTTAGATTATCATGATTTTCAATCCAGACATGTATATATCTACTTATACTGTATATAAGTCTCTAGAATAACCCCCAAAAAAGAATTTTGTACCTGGGATAAATAGGTTTTGTTTATGGGCAGATTTTTTGCAAGCAGCAACTGTAATAGGAAATAAAATACTATTTTCTGCAAAGAAAAAAGTACAAAATAGAGAAAAATAGATGCATAACATGAATTTTAGTTGCTATTTATTTAATCCTTCAAATCTTTAGAATAATCCCCCAAAAAAGAAGTCCGTAAATGGGATAAATAGATTTAGGTTTATGGGCATATTCGTGCAAGCAACAATTATAATAGCCATTAAAATGTTATTGTCTGCAAAGAAAATAGTAAAAAATAGAAAAAATACATACATAACATGATTGTTAGTGACTCAAGTGATATAATTATATGCATGCAATCTTTGAAAAATTTTTTTGACTTAAATGGTTTAAGTGGAATATATTTAATTATAATTTAATATATTACATATTAGTAATAAAATAATAAGTAGAGAGTCTCACCTGTGGCCAGTCTCCATTGGGTAACTGCTTGTCAATCAACAGCTGGACTCCTCTCTCAATGGCCCGCTGCTCAGGATGCCTGGTTCATGAACACAAGACGTTTGTCTGAATTTGAATTAATTAATTTTTTTGTTTCAGCAAAACCCAAATGTATTTAACCTGCTCAGGTTGTAGTTGTGTGTCTGGCTACTTCACCTGACCGCCATGAGGCCTAACAAAGCCCAGCAGGTGTTGTGGATCTGAGCCGTGCTGCTTTGGACATAGCAACGCTGCTCACATGATTCAAAGTCCTCCCCCCAGCCTCCGTCCAGCATCTGCCGGTCCAGCAGGAACTGACAAGCTTTCTGAACCTCCAAACAGGCATGTCTGGTACAACAGAATCGTTTATTGAGGGAGGGGTTCATGGAGGTGTGTGACTCAGAAAGTTAAACTGCACGTCGTGGGTTAAAAAAGAATCTTTGCTCAGTCATCTGTAAAATGTTGGTGTTCAGAGCCCTTACCCATCCTTGTAGATGTGACCCATACAAGCAAAAGCCTCCAGGCCAAACCATGCTCCGTATGTGAAACACACGCCCCAGGACCTGAGAATGAAGCAGAAATATTCAATTTTTTGTTTTTAAGTGTGATCTGTTGATTTTGATTCATTAAGCGGTAAAATAGCAAGTAAAGTATCACCCTTCCCAGGATCCATCAGGCCTCTGCACCTTCCTGCAGTATTCCAGCCCTTCTCTCAGAGTGATTCTGAAGAAGCAATGAGTAAAGTATCAAAGTTTCATCCATCTTCAACAAGAAACAAATACATTGCTAAGAATATCTTTATGTGTCGTTTTTTGTACGGATTCCTCTGTAATCAGTCAGTCAGTCATTTTCTATACCCGCTTATTCCTCATTAGGGTCGCAGGGGTCTGCTGGAGCCAATCCCAGCACGTTAGGGTGAGAGGCAGGGATACACCCCAGATGGTCGCCAGCCTATTGTGGGGCACACACACTCACACCTACAGGCAATTTAGGGTCACCAAATAACCTCAGCATGTTTTTGGACTGTGGGAGGAAGCTGGAGTACCCGGTGAAAACCCACACAGACACGGGGAGAACATGCAAACTCCACACAGAAAGGTCCCAGACCCAGGACCAAGGAGGTCTTGAACCTGCGACCTTCTTGCTGTGAGGCAACAGAGCTAACCCCTGCTCCACCGTGTCACCCTCCTCTGTAATCAATCTTACTATATATATGTCAGTGTGAATGAGGTATTCCTCATGTTGTAGGGACACACATTGGTTTACATAGTAACATTGCTGGAACCTGACTCCTTTTAAGGGACAAAAGCAGCTCTTCATGACCTAGATCCCCCACATTTATTCCCCAAATGTATTTATCTCTGGGTTTCCTTTTGCATTTACACCTCACTACATGAAATAGAAAATAACATTTGAAAATAGAATTTGAAATAAGAAATAAATATGATAATGGGAAATTAAATAAACAAATCTATTTACTTGAAACTCTGTCAGTTTCAGTCCTCCATACAAAAGCTCCTACATTCTGTCATTGTGTAATTATGCAAGGAATCATAGTGAATAAATGATTATCCTTTTTTCTGGGGACCCCCCTGGAACCCCCTCAACGCCCCCTCACACTTTGAGTACCACTTAGTGTACCTTATCTCCTCAGTGCGGTGTTCAGGATGGGCCTTCTGGAAGTGCTGCAGAGCCTGCATCACTGCTGACGTACACTCCACATAGGTATAATCTATCATGATGTCACCTGTGTGAGTGTGAGTGTGTGAGAGAGGGAGAAGAGAGAGAACACAGTGATACTAATGACAACTAATACTCTTTGACTGCAAAATATAGAAACATAGTAGTGTAGAGTGGAAGATATTTCCCGACCATTAAATGTTGTTAACATTATAAAACTCAAATATCAGGCAGCAGACTCACCAAACACCTCAGAGGGGTTGAGCAGCTCCAGAAGTTTCCCTCCTCTCTTAGTTTCATATGTGGCAAATCCACCATCTGAGTTTCTCATGCTCAGCAGCTATGAGGAGAAGAACAACACCTGGTGAAGGACTACAGCAGATATTTGTCAGTAGCACACGTGTACGTGAAGGAGTACAGTTTCATACCATAGTTCAAAAACATTACAAACATGGTAAATGCAAGTTACTCTACCCCCACTTCATTAACTTCTTCACCTCTGGATTAGTATGCAGGAATATACAAATATATGCAGGATTATATGCAGGAATACACAAAGTCTCATATTTTCTTAACCCATTTAAGCCTACATGTTTTTCAAAGATTTTATGCATATAAGTATAGTGTGTTACTGCGAGAGGCAGGGATACACCCCAGATGGTCGCCAGCCTATCGTGGGGCACACACACCATTCACACCTATGGGCAATTTAGTCACCAATTAACCTCAGCATGTTTTTGGACTGTGGGAGGAAGCCGGAGTACCCGGTGAAAACCCACGCAGACACGGGGAGAACATACAAACTCCACACAGAAAGGTCCCAGACCCAGGACCAAGGAGGTCTTGAACCTGAGACCTTCTTGCTGTGAGGCAACAGAGCTAACCCCTGTTCCACCGTGTCGCCCCGGGGTTGAAAATCATAATAATCTAAATAAAATGACTCTTTCTGGGAGGGTTTGTCTTCGCCATATACTCGGAAGGAAGTTCATGACGTCATATCAGAAGCAACACTTGAATGCTCAAATCTTTTTTGCTAAAAACCTTTTGTTTTAAGTTGTCTACTATCATGTCATTAGAAAAAAATCTGTATGAGTAACATTTCAAATTTTTACTATAAGTATAAAATGACAATCTTAGACTTAAAGGCTCATAGGCTTAAATGGGTTAAATAGATTATCAGATAGTATTTATTAGGCTTTATCTTCTGCAATATTCAATTGATGAATATGATTATGATTACACTAGTTACATTAAGACTTCATTCATGCAAGTAAATGCATCTTCCGTTCATTTATTTTCATTTACTATCTGCAGACTCACTACATTGACAGCATCATAGAGGCGTTCTGAGGGGACAGGCTGGCTGATGGAGGGACAGAGCTCCTGCAGCAGCATCACTGACTTCAGGCCCTCAGCTGTGCAGTCAGCTACGATCCAGCCACAGTCACGGGTACTGAAGGGGAATCCTCCCTGACAGGAAAACACACACACACACACACACACACACACACGTGACATTCTTTATATATGTTTTCCAGCAGGCATTTGGCATTTTAGTCTTATTGAAGGTTGAAATGTGTTCATGTGTGATATTAGTTTTACCTTGTTCATCTGTCTGTAGTACTTCTTGTATTCAGGAGGATTATCAGGAATCTGTTTTTTAATAAAATAATGTGTTCATTTCAGTGTAGTGGAGGTTTTGGAGGTAGAATGGTGTACAGCAGTGGGCCGTACCTGTGTGAGGGCGAGGAACTGATGGGCATCTCGAAGGCTCTCAGCTAGTCTGGGGTTATTCTGGGCTCCTGCCTGAAGGAAACCAGCAATAACTTATAATCAGATAACTGACAATTATATTTTTAATCAGAACACAGTGCCAACTGCAGGACTGAAAGCAGCTCTACTCAAGATGATAATGATAATACAACATTTTAGTTCTTTTCAGTGGTACTGCAGTGAGAAATATGTTCTCAGGAAATTACTAAATTTATGATATTAATACCCAGAGCCATGTCAAAAATAAAATAGATTTTAACATTTGAAAAAATATTGAGGAAGAAGCTTATCTCATGTGTATTTTTTTTTATTTTGAGCAGCCAGGGTTGGGTTTGGATTACCTCAAGGAAAGCCTGTACAGCAAAGCAAGTGTCCCAGAGTTGAGATCCATTGGTCCCCTGTGTAAACAAAGGAAAAGTGGTGGAAAGTCTTCAATAAATAAATAATAATATACCACTAAGATTAAATTCAACTCACTTTCATACTTTGCAGAACATAATAAAAGTGTAGGTAGGACCAGTTATAAAACTACAAGTGTGAATGTGAAACATTGTTTTTAGCATCTGTTAAAGTCCATTCATCCATTTTGTGCTGTTTTTCTGCACCTTAACTGGCTCCTCTGCATTTCTTAAAGTAGTTGAGCCTTCTGGGTTTATGAATTTCCTTTGTAAAGCTAAGCTTATCTTGTGTGTGCTGTCACTCAAGATACCAACGGAGTGGAGATCAATTTCTCACCTGCATTTTTAAGCCATCCAATCCCAACCTGCCATATAGAGAACTTAGTTAGTTTGTCAGCAATATACTTTTAAAAATATTTATTACTACTAAATACTAAATACTAAATAAGTACTAAACTAATGCTTTCAATTTCAATTTGTAATACTTGTTTTCATTCCTTTTAGGGATGACATATCAGAATGCTTCACAAGAGCTTTTTATTAATGCCAAAGTATGATCAGTGATGGAACATATGTATTGTAATGGTTGGTTTTGGGTTGTGTTGTTAGACGGAGGCTGACTGACCAGAGGTAGTCTGAGATCCTGGACACGTGCTCCTGAAAGGCAGCAGAGGAGGGACCATCCACATACCAGCGAACCAGCATGTTGATCGTCTTGGAGATCTGCAGAACAACAAAAGTACTTCATAACTTCAGAAGCTGTTCAATATGTATTCTTTGTTTCAGATATACAGTATCAGTCAGAAGTTTACATTCCCTTGAATGAGGGAAACAGGTACTGTAAATGCTTTTCCAGTGTTAATTACCGGTCCAATGCTGATACATTTAGTGAAACGGTCATCAGCCTGGATGTGGTCATACAGCTCTTTGACAGCCATTCCTCTCAGGGTGGTGCTGTGGTGGGCTTCATACACATTCAGCACCACTGCAGGGCAACAGGAGCACAAGTCACAAGGTCAGGTGACACGGTAGTGAATCACAGAATGAAAAACACCTCACTTATTTTTATTGCACCAATGTTTCACAGAGTTAAGTCTAAAGGTTTGACATTTTGTTTGTCTCAGCTGAGAGTGTTAGTGATCTGCCTGGTGCAGCTCATTAGTGTGTCATCACCTTTAAGGTCCCTCTGCCTACATATGACTGTTCTGTACTGCTTTGACTTACTGTAGGCAACAGTGAGCAGTCTGCTGTGAGGTGTGTATATGTCACATGCTGCCACATTGTTCCTCTGAGCTGGCCAGTAAATGGTGCCATAGTCCTGGACATAAAGCTCCTAGAAAACAAAGAGCAGCAGATTCAGTACATATTTATGTATTATATTTGTTTATAAGTCATATAAAAAAGAAAGTGTCTCATGTGAAAAACATTTAAATTCACAGAAACATGCAGCCCGTTTTCAGAAACTGTCTCCTATGAGTTGTCAGGACTTCTGTAAAGTTGTGATGTCACAACTATACAGTCACTGCCCACTCCTCATTCACAGCCAATTAAATCAGCCAATCAGTGAAGAGGCTTTTGGTATCAAAACAAAACTACATGTGGGTGACTACAAAAATGTCAGAATCAATTCATATGTTACTGTGACAGAGTGAATAAAGACAGAGTATTGAAAAAACAATCTAAAATTCAATCTCCGCCTGAGAAAAATCCTGTTTTGCAGTGAATATCATCTTGGAAAAATGAGTTATAAAGCAAATAATCTAGGAATTAGAAGTCCAATGTATGATCAGTGTTTAAGCCTAAAATAGACACATATAACTTGAACCAGTGCAATTTTAGAGGGTTTTTTTAGAACTGTTGTAGCTGGGTGGACCTCTATTTTGTCTTTTTCATGTACCAGACTGAATTGTGCTTAACTACAGATAAAAATACTTTATTTATTGTTGTAGCTGAGACTTTTCCCATGGAAATTATGTTGGATTTAATGACTTGATACGGTAAAGCCTGTGCAAAACTATACTGAGATGATTTTTGGTTCCTATCACGAATATATCCTGTTGCGGATACCACAACTTCAAATAAAACCCAGGAACAGTGTAAGATATGGCACATTTAAACAGTCATTGTCAATGACATTTTCATTGTTGCTACTTTGGCCACAAAAATAAATGCACCCAGGAATGGAAAGGTACACTACTAAACACTCCTCCAGGTTTATCACTGACTTTTGGCTGTAAGTATGTCGCCCCCCTGTGGGACAAAGTGGCTTCGGCACCTGTCTGAGGCTGAGGACCAGGGAGTCCTCCTCAGCTGCCAGTCTGACAGCATAGCAGTAGCTCATGGGGAGGTAGACCTGGCGACAGTGACACCACAGGGTAGACGGGTGGGCTGGCATCCAGGAGGGGAACAGCCTGGAACAGATGAAAATACAGCCATCACCTCTGAATTGATGCCAGAGGAAACATGTTCCCACTGTCAAAAATGTTTCCCTTGTTGTTTGTGACCCAGTGACAAAGATACAAGCTGAGAACTTGAAGATTTTCAGTATATTGATGTTTTGTGGATGAAGCTTTAAGTAGCTTCAGGACATTCAAGCTTTCCACTGTAAACAGATCAATGTAAAAGCATCATTTCACTGTCAAAATCTGCATCTATATATTAAAGCCAACATTCAACTGTAGGTGGGGGACTTTAAACTCAGCACCACAGTGATATCTGGTGGTCAAGACTGGAACAAGGTACTGATTACCTCCGCCAAGAAGAAGGTTTTAGCCGTCGTCACTTTCAGTAAGTGTTGGGAATGGTACCATGAAAAGGTGATTACATTAATGATCCGAAAGAAATCCTACTTTCTGGATCACTTTCAATTTTTCGTTGCAACATTGTGGTAAATGGACCTTCAAACAGGCGCCATTGTTTTGGGCCACCTGGTGGTGATATCTTGCACCTGCATGGTTTGTTTTCTTTGCACACTATGCCAGATTCACAAAGAGAGGACTTTGAATATGTCTACTTTTCATTCCACCATGTGTGTTTATTCAACAGGTAGTATAGGACAACAATGTTGGGTGGGAGTCACAATATGCTTGACAGAGTTCTGCACTCTGAGTGCTTTTCTAGTTTCAATCTCATGTGTGCTATAAAGCTCCAAGAAGCCTATGCAGTGTTTATATTATCTATAATACTGTGTGCAGTAGTGTTGATAAATACACATATCATTGTCAAATATACTGATCACTCTTAATCAATATTCATGTAGAATTTCATGTGCTGAAATGTAATGTGAATGGTGATTGATGTTCACAAAACTATAATATTTATCACTGTATTACTTGGTATGAAGGTGGAGATGATTTATAGTGGACATCACTACATTTCTCCACCATTCTTCTCTCTTCCTATCACTCAAGTATATTTTTTTATCTAACTAAAGCTACGGTGCTTCTGTATTGTCTACCAATCACTTATTAAAAGCATGACTCTGGGTTAAAGAGATAGTAACATGACATCAGAATGTCCAACCTTACCACATCTCTGGCAGGAGTGTGTTTATTCCCTCCCAGCTGTAGACATTTAAAACAGCCAACCAGAATTTGCCCCAAGAAGGAATCCCCACTGCACCGCCTGTATGAAATGAAAAACACTGACAGCTATTACCATTTCCTTGAGAATCATTAAAGATGACCAGTGATCACGCCTAACTGTAAATATTACTGTTTTAGTGTAGCCTTAATGATAAACGACTGTGCTTCTTGCTTTTAGGGACCAGGTCGACATATTCAGCAAACCTTTGCTGTGCAGGTTGTTCCTGGCTCGAACCATGTCTGGATCATCAGGCTCTACTCCCAGGATCCTCAGTGAGGCGTAGCTCAGAGCTGTGCCAAACACTGTAGACTTATCTTCAATATGTCTGCAGAAAAATTAAAACACAATGCTGCAATAATCCATACTCTGGGATGTCTGCCACTGTATGTTTTCAGACATTAATCCTGTTAATATTTTAAGTGGAATGATATTTTTAGTCCATTAGTCACAATAACAGTTTAGTGCTTAAATAACAGTTACATATACTGTAGATGCATATATGATAAATTTTGACTTTAAGACCTTTTTAGAATTGACCAATATGACCTACAATGGTCAGTTGTTCCCAGCAGTATATAAAGATAATCTAATCTATTGCTCCAATTATTAGAAGTTAGACAAGCATGCTTTTCACTTACAGACCCCAGCCTCCATCTGGCAGCTGAACAGAGCGCAGGTACCTCACCATTTCTTTCTTCCAGGCCACTGGCAGAGGGATCTTAGCCACATGGCAGGTAATCAGGAGACCTAGGAAGCATAAACAGGGACACATGTATAGACACAAAAACACATGCATACAGCTGATTTGTGAATGTCCATTTATGAGTTGTAGAATTTACTTTTTCTATGATCAGCTTACTGCTACAGTAACTGTTGAGCGAAGCATCTGTTAGTATAACTTTTTTTTGTTAACTTTTACCCTTGTGGAATTTATGTGGTTGTTTTAGACTAATAACATTTGTGCTGCATCCTATGGGAACTTGGGAACACATAATATGAAGTGAATAATGTCATGGAGTAGTGAGGAATCATGGGGGGTTGTTGTCTTCATTACTCTACAGTCAAGTTTTCTCATTTAGGATTCCTTTAGTGTTCATTGTTGAGGAGGTTTTTATCGGGAGCTGAATTATTCTCAGAATCATATCTCTCCAAATAAAACAAATAGTGATTAAAAATGTTAAAAATCATGTTAAAAATCTGTGTTTCTGGCTCTTCTTTCTTCCTGGCATAAACAATGTAAAACATTTGACAGCTAGTCTATACTTTTGTGAAAAAGATAATAGTTTTAAATGACAAAAACTAGCCACTGCAAAGGCCAGATGGGAACAATACGAGGATGACTTGTCTTACCTGGGAGCAGGAAGAGGGGACCGCCGTAGTCCCCTGCCCAGTGGCCGTCCTCGGCCTGCAGGTGTCTGTAGAAGTCCATACCTTTCAGCGCTGCATCCACAGCTGTGTGAGCAGGTGGCGAACCAGACACAAACTTAGTCTGAGAGGAGAGCTTGTGATTAGAAATGAACATCTTAATGAACATTAAGTTTGATGAAAAGAGTTATGAAGAAATCTTCACAGTTCTGAAGAAGGACAGACCCACCGTGTCCAGGCCCAGTGAGTGGGCCTCCAGCATGGTCTGTTCTCTGTCTGGTGTTTGCTGATCTACCACATACTCCCAGGCCTGCCTGCCCTCCACGTTACTCAGCCTCCAGCGGCTCAGGTCAGTGGCGGGCTCTGTCTTGTACGGCCCGCCTCGCCTCCGCAGGTGCCTGGTACATAAAGCAAGTATTTTAATATTGTAGTTCAACCAACTTATTCCTTATAGTATTTGCTACTTTGTGGCAAATGTAGAATACTATTACGTCTTGCACAATGTCAGTATTTCCCCAGCTGGTCAACAGTGAAACCAACGATTCAGCAGGTGATGCTGCTGCCTGTTTTTCACCCAGCAGCGTATTAGAAATAAAGTTAGTAGAATAAAGTTTCATTCATTTATAATGCTTTTTGTGGCTTTCAATCTTCTTAATATTTTCTCTAACATGTTCATTTCATGTCTGTACTGTACAGTAAGGTGATATGCAAATAAAGTTTATTATTATTGTTATTATTATAGTATATTATACTAGTAGGCGTTTATTAATGTAGAGGTGGATACTGTGTTAATAGTAACAGTGCTGCATCATAGTATTTGGTACTTCTCACACTAAGTGCATAGCAAATAAAAAAATAATTTAACAGAATATTAAAGTATATACATTTTATGTCAAATATTCAAATAATAAAAGAAAAGTAAAAAATGGAAATAGTTAAATATTATATTAAGTAAAATTATATTAAATATTAAGTATACATAAAAATGAGTTAATATACGTAGTTATTTTCCAGCACTGTCTATAAATATTAACGATTAATAACGACTATTTATAGATAAAAGATAGACTTAAGCATTAAAATAGACAGTAACATAAATATTAACTGCTTTACATTTTGTGACGGTTTCACCTCGTGAATGATGACGTAACAACACGGTAAGAATGTATGTTTGCAAACGTTAAATAGATATATACTAATAATAATATACTCACGTTCCTTCCGTCATAGCTGTTGCTCTCAGATAGTTGAATGTTCCGCTGAACTACATCAATTCACTTCTATTCAGTTGCTGTGAAGGCTCCGCCCCTTCTGCAGTCTGTAGTTTTTTAACAAGGTGTGATTTCTCGTTGCTGCAGGGTTTGGCCTACAATTCCCAGCAGACCTGGCGGTGCCGTCCGAGCAGCTCTCTACATGGAGAGACATGAGCAGAGACGCGTTTGTCCAATCACAACCCACCTGGGCGGTGAAATGGGCGAGATCCTCCAATCAGAGCGCTCCTACGATCAATATTACACATGTGCTCACCTAGTGCCCGCCCATTGATTATGCTGAACAAATGACAGCTATTGAACAACTGGCCTAAATTTACATAAAGCAAATAATAAGTTTAACATTGGAAATGAAGCATATACAAAACAGCTACATTATTAGATAGATAGATAGATAGATAGATAGATGTTGTCATAGCAGCTTTTAAATACAATAAAAACACAATGGCAATGACACTAGGTAGGATTGTAACAGTATATTAATAATATAGTATAAAAATAGTACAATAACAGCATAGTAATATCAGTATATAGCAGAGCAATGCAATATAATACAGTTTAAACAGTGGAAGTTAGTCTGATTCCAGTGGGTAGGAATGATTTCCTGCATCGTTCCTTACAGCAGAGGAGTTGAATGTGTCTGGTGATGAAGCTGCTGTTTAGCTTGTCCAGTGCTGAGATTTGTCCATTAATGGCTGCAGTTTTTCCATCATCCCGTCCTCCACCACCACCCCCAGAGTGACAAGTTTCCAGCCAACAACAGACCGTCTTCCTGATCAGTTTGTTCAGTCTGTTGGCGTCATTTGCCTTGATGCCTGCACTGTTTCAGTTCATTAAACCATCCACACACAGTGAAGGTTCTGTCAATATAAAATCTACACACAAATAACAGCTGCTAAAATAAATAATTAGTCATAAAAAAAAACTAGTTGTACAATATTTGTCATAATTGATTTCAAATGAATGTTTCATGCCATGCAGGGATGGATAATGACTCAAGAACGTGAGAAAATGGAACCATTGAATTTATTTTTAGACCGAATGCTTCATTTTACATAATGATCATCCATAAAAACAATGATTTACATTTATATTCAGATCACATTAGTCATATTAAACACTTTGCTGCCTTGAATGACCTGTTCAGTCAATCTGTTTATAGTAAAGTCAAAACAACTAAACACATATCAGCTACACAACTGCTGTCTCACTATTCTCTGTCTGAAAATGATTTTACACTTTCAATAGTCTTAATAAGCAACAACTTTGCTGTTGGACAATGATCTTAATTGTTCCTAAATAAAAAATGCTATTCTCGTTATTAAAAAGCAGCTAATCTCTCTATGTTTTACCTCTTTTTTCTTTATTTCATATGTTCTTGGAGTTTCTTATTACACTGTGTTATCTGTTTGTTTTTTTATATTATCTTTATTTACCCAGGGAAGGTTGAACCACCTTTGTTCAATGATATTTCACTAATAGGTACACACCCTGCAGCAGCACATTCATGTGAATTATATTTTAATCACATGTGGAATCAAACATTTGATGCTGTAAATCTTTCATTAATGTTATTTTTGTCCTGTAACTACTAGTAATCTTTAATCTAAGACACGTCAGCATATTATATTTGGCAGAAGCTGATTCTGTTGTATGCATTTTGACTGAAACTTTCAAGCATGTTGCACTATGAGCCCCGCCCCAGTAATTGATTGAAAATATCATTTTTTTCTGATACAAGTCTTCCTGATTTGATTATTTCTGAGGTGTTTTGTGTGAGATGTGTACAGAAAGTTGCATTATCAAGCAATGATAAGAAGAAACAAAATGATCAAAACATCTCTGATTGCAAGACCAAAATGATCAATATATTTAAACCAGCTTTTTAAAATGATTATGCATAAATCTCACTTTGGGTTTGGTGCATGTGTATTCATATCTTAGGGTGTATTATTACACACACACACACACACTCCACACTTGAGGCCCTGCCCTTGATGATGTGAGGTGGACTGTTTGAGGTTTGGTTGAGGTGCGGCTGCACATAAAAGCTCACAGGAGGCTGTAGACCTGCATCTGTGGACCTGCAGCCTACACACAGTAAGTTGTATCTCTGTGAATCTCATCAATGGGTCCTGAAATATGAATTATTGATTTATTTAAAGTGCTTTTTTCTTACAGGATCAGTAGATTCAACTGAAGCCTGAAAAATGTACGGAAACAACCAAGGTAAACATCACACCTATACTGTTAAACTTTGTCATGAAATCTGCAGTTATTTACTGTGTTACACACACTAACATTACTGTAAATGATTGTTACAGTAGATTGCTCTATATTTTACAATAAATCACAGTAGTGGAAGAATTATTTTACAAAATCACAGTTGTCAAAAAGTTACTGTATTATAATACAGTTAATCACCCAATACTGTAAATACAACAGAAAAACAGTATTTAAATGTTTTTTTTAATTGTACAATTGATTACCAAATGCTGTAAATACAACAGTATTTAATTGATTTTTATTTTACAGCAAAGACATAATACTGGTAACAGAAGTACAGTACTTCTACTGTAAAAAATAATCACAGTAAATTTCTACATAATTGCTGCTTGTTACTGTAAACTCTAATGCAACAGTTTTACAGGGTAGTTTTAAATATGATGAAATGAATCTGCATTACTTTTTTTAATGACTAAGTTCTGACTCAAGGTGGACTCCTCTCTTTTTGTCTGCTTAGGAAACCAGTACCCCCCTAGGTACCCAAACCAGCCTCATCGCCCAGGAGGATATCCCCATCAACCAGGAGGATATCCCCATCAACCAGGGGGATATCCCCATCAACCAGGGGGATACCCTAATCAACCAGGGGGATACCCTAATCAACCAGGGGGATACCCTAATCAACCAGGGGGATACCCTAATCAACCAGGGGGATACCCTCAGCAGCCAGGGGGGTACCCTCAGTATCCTCCAGGAACTGTTCCACCACAAAATTACCCCCACGGTCCACAGGGAGGCCACTACGGCCCGGGACCTGGGCCTGGTTTTGGTCCTGGCCAGGGCCAAGGACAATGGCATGGACAGGGACAAGGCCACCGGCATCACGGGCACAAGAAGCACCGGCACAGGAACGGTCACAGGCATTCCAACTGTCACAAGAGAGGGAGAGACTGCCGCGGGGTAAGATGAAGAGGTTTTCTCTTGTAGAGTGCAGTGGATAAAACTAAATTACATTTTATTAGAAATTAAACTATGAAATCATAAACCTATTTAATACAACTAGTAAATTGTTTTATTGGCATATAAATATATTAATTAAATGTGATAATTGATGTTTTCACGCAGGTATAATCCATTAGTTTCTCTAATTTTGGTCAACATCTGTTGTTTTTAAATAGGCCTTATTCTCTTGAATTGGCTTGATTATTACTAACTGTAATGTTCTTTTTTATTTAACTTGTAAATTTGTTTTACCTTGTTGTAGTCTTCCAGCAGCTCCTGCAGCAGTGATTCTGAATAGATGATGATTCCTGGATGACAGAACAAACAAGACAAGTTGCCTTCACCTTCCTACCTTCAATTTTAATCAATATTTCTTTGCCTAAAAAAAAGCCTACAGATAGATTTGTATTGAACGCTTGCATTTTTACAATCAAGCTTTTGTCAAAACATTGTCTATGTAAAAGCTTGGCTTTAAAAAAATGTTAAGAACATATAATAAATAAATAAGTAAAATATAGCTACAGAATGTTGTTATTCTCTTTCTCCTAACTTGTTAACAAAAGTGAAATTTATATTATTTCTGGATCTGCCACATCATGACTTGTTGGAATAATGCATAGGTTTTCCTTACCTTTCCATAAGGTGGATGTAATTGCATATTGTATTCTTGTATACATATTGTATCCATACTTGTGTTTGTGACAAAAAATAAATAAATAAAAGTAGATTTCTCGGTGTGATGAATGTGAGTAAATTCACTAAGCAATGTCTTCCTAAACCAAGGTGGACCCTTTATTTACCCAGGGAAGGATGCCTGAGTGCATTTGCTCAGCCACACCTTAGCAGGTGATTTCACCCTGGACCTGCCAGTGCAGTCTCTTTATCTCATTCTGATAGCCTGTGTAATCAAACACAGGCTAATGTAGATATTCAGCCTTTTACAGAACATAGTGTTTGACGGCTGCTGCTACTTGTTGTTTTATTAACCTGTTAAAATCTCACACTCATTGATATGGGGCAACATTGAGTTCTATTCAAATACTGCATGAGAAAACCTCAGCTACAACACTAAATAAAGTATTTTTTGTTATTTTTTGTTTTTGTTTATCTGTAGTAAAACACAATTAATACTGTTACAGTATTAATATATATCAGCAATATCCACATCATCAATTCAATAAGATTTGGTTACAACTATCCACTATTTTGATATTTATTTTAGGTTTGAGCTGTTTGTTTGATTATTAGTTGGGTCCTTTATAATCTCCTTTTTAAACATCATAAGGAAGATATTGTTAGTATTTTTTGCAATATTCTAATTATATTTGCTCTATAACAGCAATATACATTGATTCTGGCACTTCTGTAGTCATCTCACATGTTGCAGACTTCTTTTGATATCAGGTTTATGTAGATAACCTCTGTGGTTGTAGCGTTTTTTTCATGTTTATATCATTTATAGCAGGACAAATTAAAAATATGACTGGGGCTTAAGTGGTTAAATTGAATATTTCGGTCTGGACCAAAGTGGTAAATAAGCATATAAATAAATGAAGACATTCATGAATAAATCTATACATGAATAAATACAAAATAATAATTTAGATGTGCATTAATAAGAAAAAGTGTAGATGCTTGTGAATGAAAGACATTTTCATTACCAAAATATATTTATTTATTTTTTTCATTAATTCATGGATTTATGCTTAAACGTTTTTGTTTTTCCAGGTTTCCAGGTTACATAGGTATCCTTACAGACTGGCACTAACATGAATAAAAAGGTGTGATTTTGTTTGTGGTGGCTGCTCCTCCAGCAGGGGGCAGTGTGACTGACCGAATCTCTCTCGATGGTGCCACGCCCACCGCTGCGTTGACCAATCAGGGAAGGCGGGCTGCCTCTGTCCGGAAGTAAACTCAGAAATCACCAGAGGAGGGAAAGCAAGGTGTGCATAAGAGTGCTGACCTCTCACTATAGGTCAATAATAATCATAATATTAATAGTGAACATGTCTTTAACGTTGTTGACTTCTACTTCCAGGTAGGTGTAAAGTGACGACGTCTGTAGTGATTTTATTCGTTGTTTTTGTCGTGCTCCTCCAGAGTTTGCTAAAATAATCGATTGTTTTAAATATCATACATGTTAACACTGGTAGAATACGTACTCTGATACCTCTCTGAAGTAAAACTAATGTAAAGCAAAGTAAAAAGACTCGTTTAAACTGAACATGAACTAAGTATTAGCGTTAATGCGTAGTTAAAGTATTGCAGTAAAAGTAGTAATTTGGTGCTCTGGCTATTATATTATTTTATATGACAACGTTAGATTATTACTACAGAAGCATCAGTGTAAGAGCAACATGTCACTGATGGAACTGCTGTTAACAACTCATTGACATGTGAAATGTGACCCGAGTACACACTTCATCTAAAACAATGTGTTGTATTTTTATTATATTATCCATGGTGCCAAATCTTAATTCTGAAAAGTAAGTAAAGCTGTCAAATAAATGTAATGGGGTAGAAAGTAATAGTAGTATAATGTAGCATCAAGAAGCAATACTACTGAATACTTGTCAGAAAGCAACAGATTATTGCTATCCTTAGCTTTTTATTAACCCAGTCGATTATATTTATATTTATACTGATACTCACCGTTTATCTGCTGTTATGTTAATGTCCTTTTTTACTGACATGTACATTGCTTTTTTATGAGCTGTTTTTATTCTTTTGTGTGAATGTAATATGGAGCAGCTAATTTCTTGAATTTCTTTCAGGATCATCTATCTGTCTAATCTATCTATTAATCAAATTACTATTTAATGTTATCAACCAAATTTTAATCATTGCTTGCTCCAGACTGAGGTCCCTCTGCAGACTGCAGCGAATTCAGGGCCACATGGTGAGTAAACCCCCGCCATGCTTTAATTAACTGCAATGTAAATGCTGTTGTTTTCCAGCAGTGGAGCAAAGATCTTAAAGGTGCATTGATGTCTTAAAACAACAGTGATGAGCCTAAATGAACATTGAAACATGGTTTTCATTCCTTCTATTCATACTGACTATCGATCATCATGCATTTACAATGTAAGTGATGGGGCTCGATCGTCAATCCTACTAGTGTATTTACACGTCTCTAGATGGTTCCCTGTGAGACACTGTTATGTTGTCTATGGAAACTGTCATCTAATATTTACTTATTCATTGATTGATGAAAAAATTATGATAAATCCTTTCTGTGCCTAAAACACAATTGTTGTGGTATCACCTTTTCATCTCACATCTTACAAGGTTCCTCACTCATGGTTCTGATGAACTTATAATTACCAACATAACCTCTTTCATATGAATGCATTTGTAGCTAAATGGGGATATGCAAGTTAATCATGCTTTGTGATACAGATCACTGGTGTGTTCAATGAAGTTCTCTTCTTGTTATTATGCTCCTGTTCTATCTACCTTGTACATAAAAAACACTTTACCCTAGTAGGTAAAATTTCGATTCTGTTGATGGGGTTACAAAAGGGCAAATTTCTGGTAAATGTCCAGAAACTTTCCATGGGAAGTTAAGCTGGGACACTTTGTTGCTGGGTTGTGTATTTGCTGAGTTTGATGAGGGAAACTAAAAAATACCATTAGCATGTAGTAGTAGCTGAGCAGCTCGTGGTTCTGCTCCTCTGATCTGGAAACAGCTTGTTTTGACAAAAAAAGTTAAGCACCTGTTGTTTTCACTATGAGAATCATAATGATGAGCGAATTTTCAAAAATGTTGATGTTTTTTATGTTTTAGCCATTATGCTACAATGTATTTCCCCCAACTATATTTAAGTTCCCTGTTAAGGGCCAACCTTCAATTAAGTAAATTTTGGACTCCTTCCCCTTACTTCCAATTGAAAGCTTCCCTGAATTATGCAACACTATCTTTTATTCACTGTTTTATGAATCTATAATAGTACTGTTATGTAGTCAGTTTCAGTCAAAGCCTTTTCTATCATCTGGTAATCTATTTCCTATTTAAATCTGCTGGAGTGATGTTGATCTTTTTAAACGATGATCTTTCTGACGCCTGTTCTCTCTATTTTGGATCAGATGTCGAGTCACGTGGAACAAGAGGTTCTCATGGAGAAAGTGGGCAGAGCCGGCGTGATCACCATGAACAGACCTAAAGTCCTGAATGCCCTCAACATGTCCATGATCCGACAGATCTACCCTCAGCTCAAGGTATGAGGAAAATAAGGTCAACAAAAACGTTGACTGGGATAAGAGTCAAGGATTTGGACTCTGTGAAGTTTCCTATATTTTAGCTGTGTACTTAGTTACTCACTTAGTTTGATATTGTCAACATTTTGATATTATTTATATTTTAATAAATTTGCTGTATTGCTGCCACTGTGACAAAACATGACTTGCTCAGTTTCTTAAGATATGAAAAGAAATGTATTGATTCATTTCATGTTGTAAGCTGTTTCATGTTTTAATTATTTTCTTTTCTCATACAAGAAATATTTCTTGTATTAACTTTATCTTGTTATATCACAAAACTTTAACTTTAAACTAAAAATCATACAGTTAGTGTCTAATGAGATTATTTCTTACAAAAGGAGGAAGTGAGTGGTTGTTAATGGGACAAAGTATCTTGTTATATGACATGAAAAGAATCTTGGTAAAATGAGTTGTCTTGTTATAGTAGCAGCATTTCTCTGCTGAACCTACACTTATGTAGTAATGAAGGTGATCACTTAAGCAACAGTTTGATGTAACCAGATAACAGAAGAGGCACATCATAATGTTCCTTATAGAAAAAAAGTCTGTTTTCACTTTCAGCGGAGAGGATATAACTGGTGCATCATTTTTGATGTTCATGTTCAAAACTCTATGTTGTACCACCTGTTTGCCTTCAAGCTCTCAGTCCTTTTAAGGTCACGTTTATCCAGTTCTTCACAAGAGGTGGACACAGCTTGTGTTGCGATCAAAGAGCTTCTGTTCCGAATGTCTGAGAAAAAAAAGTGTTAAATCTAGTTTTATCTTAGTGCCACTTGAAATGAACATGAAAATTGTTTTTGGTGATTATTTCTTACAAAGTTTCAGCTGAGATTTTATGTTGTTTGTGATTCTAGAAATGGGAAAAGGACAATGAGACTGACATTGTGATTATCAAAGGAGCAGGTGGGAAAGCCTTTTGTGCTGGTGGAGACATCAGAGGTAAGCAGGTGTCTGGGGACTGTTTTATGTGCAGCTGGATTACTGCAGCAAAACCACTAATTAATTGCTGTTTGCTGTTTGTCTTGTTTCCCTTTTAGCTGTCACAGAAGCAGGGAAAGTCGGAGACGCTCTTGCACAGGACTTTTTCCGTGAGGAATACATTCTGAACAATGCTATAGGTAAGCTTTACCCTAACAATGGCAATCCCACTGTATTATCTATTAAACCTATCATGTACTGGTATTAATTCACCTATGGTTTCACCTTAATACTATCAGGCTTCTAATTGATCACTTTCACATATTGTGCAAATAACCACTTTCAAGTTTTATTTTTTACACTAGATAAGGTCTATGGTTTATATAAAAAACTGTCCCATGCATCATACACACAAACACAGCCTAGATTTAGAAACTTTCCCAGCACGAGCCACCCGCCCCCACTGTCATGCCCGCTTTTTTCAGTCTTCCAATTTAAAATTAGCCAATCTGAAGAAAGGATCATCAATATCTATTTGACAGACCAAAAATGACCTGCATGCTTGAAATAACACTGTAAAACTATGTTGTGTTGAATTTTTGTACTTCTAATTTGAAAATGGTGATTTATGTGAAATTATTTTGGGGGTAGTAGAACTTTAGATAAAACACAGAAAAGTGCAGACATGGGATCTTTGAAGTTTAACTATTTTATTTGATCTTTTAAGGAGCATACAAGAAGCCATATATTGCCCTCATTGATGGGATAACAATGGGAGGGGTGAGTACAGTATTTTTTCAGGTATCATATTATTATCCATTATAAGTTTTGGTTTCTTTCTAAATAGATATTTGCATATCTGCAATCCTGTTGCTGCTTGTCAAAAATGTATCAGTTGTTTTTGGCATCTTTTAAGCTGCTTTTCTATGAGCTCTCCTTATTCTAAACCTACCAGTTTTCTGTTGTTTTTCTATTGTATGTCACAAACCAGGAAGGGTCGGATGTATGATTTTTATTTGTAAGACGAATCATCAAAACAATCTCAACACAATTAAATCCAAAATTTGTACATTGTTCCTAAAATGAGAATCAAGTCTTGAGAAACAAAATATAAACACAAGGACAATAAGATTAAAACGAGATTGAGGAACCTAAGAAACAATTAATATCCTGTTCTTCAAAAATGTAGCTATAACAGTTATTTGTTGTGTAACTTTAGTTTAAAGAGAATTCATATAGTGTTTATAAAATATGTTAAATGCTTAATATCTAATTCCTCTGAATTAAAAAAGTAAAAAAACAAACTGTAAAATAGTTTGCAGAGTTGGATTCTTTCATTCTTTCAAATGCTGTCCAGTTTTAAGCCATACATTCTTTTAAGTGTATTTTTCCTGCTGTTAAATGTGATATCAAATTCTTCCTGTTGGTGTCAGTAGAGAGCTGTCTGTGCCAATGGCAAGGTGGCATCTGATTGGATGAAACGTAAAGTGACAAAGCATTGTTGCTGCCACTCATTTCTTCCCTCCGGGTGTCAGATGTGGTTGGAAATTGAATTGGTACCTTTGGTGCCCCATAATAAGCATGATGAGCTGCACAATGGCTCCTTGATATTGTTTAGACTTTTGGCTTTTGGTGATGCTGTTTTCTCCCTGCTGTGACCTTGACAGTGTGATTTTTACTCCCGTGGTGTCACCAAGGTCACCGACGGCCAGCAGTATCTGCTGGGTCATTACTCATCATGTCCCTGTAGTGCAGAGATGGGTGAAACCCTCTCAAGCTCTTTACACTAAAATGACCCTCACTCTTTATATTCTAAAAAAAATAATAATCACAATGATTTAGTTTACTATTGTAATGACAATTATTTATCAGGTTATAAAAAACATCAGCATTTTTATTGCACTACTTTTAATTAAACAATATATGAACAGTTTTTAGGGCAAAATGAAACTAAAATTAAAACAAATGAAAATGCTAAATATCTAATACTAATTACAATAATTTAAAATTCAGCTTGCAATTAACACTTCTCTGTTTACAATAAGATGAGTGTCGATGTACATCTCTGTGTTAGTGTATGTGTGTAATCCAGGACAAGTGCTCTATAAATGCTGTAAACACATCAAATAAACACGTAGCCCCAGTTATTAAAAGAGGTCGCCATTTATTTATCAAACATTGTTTTAGACCTGTTACTAAAAGAGGCTGGCTGTTAGCAGGGGCCTGGCTGCTCTACCTTCTTGGATGCAGAGAGCGTGTGTATATGTATGCATGTATGCGTATGTATATAATATAATAAACAAATATGATTTCTGATTCCTTGGTTATTTTGATAAGGGTAATACTTATAACAATATTTTTTATTATTATTAATAATATCAGTATTATTGTTTTTAACTAGCTTTTAATGTAAAGTGACTTTGAGTTGTTATTGTTTTTAACCAACCTTTACTGTAAAATGTCTGAGTTTTAAAAAGCTATATAATTTAAAAAAACCGACAGTACAAGATCGAACCGTACACTGAACGGCTTCCCCTTAAAGTCATTCAGTGGATTCGTTCAGAACTATTTCACGGGAAGCTGTTCACTAAATGGCTCAGACCTACGGGCAAGTGGTTCAGTGAACGGTTCGCACCCACTTCGAGGAAAGTGGTTCAGTGAACGGCTCGGCGGAGCACCACGCATGCGCCGCGCCGTACGCCGCGCTGTACGGCATTGTTTGCATACAGTCTCTGCATATTGTCCGTGTCTTACCATTTATCATTTCTGCCGGGAACCCAAAATGCTGCCAAACAAACGATTTAAAAGTGGCGGGGGCGTCGTCAATAGTAATACCCGTGTTTTCCGTCATTCTGGCTGCTGGGTGGATAAATCTCGCGAGACAGAATTTTAATGCGACGAGCAATCTCGTCAAATCACACATCGCGAGATCTCGTCACACGAGATCTCGTCACACCCCTAGTAAATATACAGGTGGTGCCGTCATGGCAAATTTATTTTTTTTTCCAATTTAACAAGCATCAGCTGCCAGATTATAAATAAAACAATGCGCATATAACACACCTATTTAAACTTATAATAATGGTTATAACAGATTATAACATGAAATCATGTGTATCAAAAAGAAGTAACTAACAGCAAAAAAACAAACAAATAATACAATTTAAGAAAATAATAATTAAAGCATTTTTTCTAGTTCACTAAACCACCAAATGATATAATTACCGTGGTCTTCATAAACTGTCCAGTCTGTGTCACACATGGATGTATTATTTTGGATACTGGGCTGAAAAATGGCTGATGCAAATTTCAATAAAAGTTGCTCACCTGGCGCCATGGATGTATTATAAAACCTGGATAGGGTACTGCATCTCAGCAGCACACTGATTTTTTTCTAGTGGCCACTTGTGGTACTGCAACAAAAAATCCCATGCGACCCAAAAAGCATTTTTCCCATAGACTGCAATAGTAAAGGAAAAGCCTGTAAAACTGTTGACAGGACACCCCCAGCCGTAACGCTGTTAATTATTAATCTTTGTATTCCATATTTTTAAGTCATGGACTTTTTATTTGTCAAAAACCTTTCTAACCACCAGAAAAGCTCTGAAAAAGTCTCTATTTGCAGCATGACGTCACAACTGTGTGATGCAGCACAGTTTTTATTTATTAATAATTTATTTATTTGTTTATTTTTCTTCATTTTTTAAAGTGGTCAGCAAGTGAATTAAAAGATCGAACTCAAATCTGATTTTTTTTTCCCGCAATTTTCACATTTTCATCAGCCCGGGGCATGATGGGAAGCCCCTGAGCATCATGCTCAGGTTCTATGGGTCACATAACACTGAAATAAACCCAGTAGTCAGGAACTTTTTGGGCATATGTGCAGGTGAGCAACTTTCATTGAAATGAATGTTGGCCATTTTTCAGTCTGGTGTCCAGTTTTATATTACATCCATGCCTGGCACATTTTGTCTTGCAACATTTGCGCAGATAATTAGGATTAGGATTATATATGATATGAAATGGTCAAATTATCATGCATTTGCCCTTTTTTTAGGATTATTAATCTACATCATACAGCCAAATTATCCTACAAATACAATAATTATCATACACCTGGAAACACTACTCAATGATCCACTGAGTGACTTGAGGCTACCGCTGCAGGGTGCACTCACTTGTTAATTATTTAGGCAGCTTAATGAAGCCTTAATGTGTTCAGCCTGTGGTGTTTGGGTGATTGCTGGTTAGAAAGTGCTTTATTAGATATGCAGCAGACCCCACATCATAAGTGACAATATCGTGATGATCAGCTTCATTTAATCATGGCGCCAAATTGTGATCACGATTAAATTTTGATTAATTGTACAGCCGTACTATATTCTATTCTGTTCAATCTGACTCCTGCAGAAGTTGTACAAAACAGTATAATTATTGGCTGGGTGTGTCATTTTTTCCTCCTATGCTGTCAAGAGAGATTGAGAAACATCAAATATTGTGTTGGTTCAGCTGAGTGTATTTCTTTTTGATTGTGTGTTTTTACACTATTTGTCTTATGAGTTATATTTGGATGAGATATCAGGTCTTTGGAACTCGAATACTGTTACCCAGATCAAAACTTCTAACATCTAAACTGATAGTATTCACCTTGCTGTTGTTTTATTTTTCTTCCTTCTCCGATCGATAACAAGAAGGATGTGTGGAATTAAAGTAGAGAATCAGTCAGAAATTCAGTAGATGACTTTGAACTCATGTTACTCTTTGGAAAACCTAATGGATGCAGAGTCAGACGATGATTCTCTGGATTCATTACTGTTAGTGACACATTTCATCCATTGATATAAAATAGATGTTGATATACAGTGTAGAAGCAAAGTAGCTTATTCATTATCCATTGTTGTCTCCAAATAATCCACCCCAAGTCACTTGTTACTCAAAACACACACATGTACACCACAGCTACACCATACATTAAGTAAGTAAGGTTTTTTTTTTTTAAGTGGCAGTACCTGATTAGCACAAGTATTAAGAAATAATTAATTATAACTGAAAACACACATCTGAAAATTATCGTTAATGCTTCCAATCAAATATTGAGATTTTCCATTTTATAACAAATATAATTTAACGATGGCTTAGGCTGATACACGAGAGTGAGTGAGAACAACAAAAAAAGTTCAGTCCAGTGTTTGGGTCCTTGAAGCAATCCGTGATTCCAGTAATTTAATAAACTCTTTGGACTTTGATAGCCTGGAGGTTGTGTTGTAATTGTTTTTGCGGCTCAACTTCCCAAGTCCATTTTCATGGCATTTGATTCCTGCTGCAGAAAAATGAGGGTAGTAAATTTCACCTGAGACTTTGAGTCTAATAAATTTTGAACCATGGAGACAATAATAGCCCTATTTTCCATTTTGCTTTTGAGAAGAGACGATAGCTGTAATTTAATGGTCAGAACACAACTGAAAAAGAACAACAATATAGGGTCACACAGCTGAGTGCCTGGTTCTGATGTATGTTGCGCCATGTGCTGCAGTCACCTCAGTTCAATCAGAAAATCTGGTGTTGTGTTTGTTGAATAATTCCTATTCTTCTCTCTTGCTCGTCTGTCCATCCTGAGATAGGGATTCTTCCTCTGTTGCTCTTTTGTCTTTTTTCGATTAAAGTTTTTCTAAAAGAGTTTTTCCTCATTTAAATCATGGGTTTAGAGATGGGTGTAGTGTTGTACAGATTGTAAAACCCCCTAAGGCAGATATGTGTTTTGTGATTTTTGGCTATACAAATAAAATCAACTTGACTTTGAACTACTTATCCTACATTTTATCTTGACTTTATTATGTATTTATTGCTTTTGGAACAAAATAGCTTGATGTGCCCCTCTCCTAACGGCCATGTCAGCACAGAGAGGGCAGTAATGTTGACGCAAACCATCCTCGGGGTGCTGTTTAATGTGCAGTGGTTAAAAACAGCAGAGTTCTATATATGGAAAAAAGTCTTGGAGGCAGCAGAGTCCCTGCTCCCCGATCTGCTCTGAGCTCAGGGCACAACTCCCACATTCTTGTATTAGTGATAACAAACCGCCTGGGAGTTAAAGCGAACTCTTAGGAGGTCACGCACACACAAAAACACCCACAAACACACACATCTGTTTGCCTCGCTCTCTTACATCAGTAGCATCTCGTCTCACGCACATCATTCATTATGCTCCAATTTTAAAATCCCTAGAATTAAGGCCTGTGAATGTTGAAGTGTTATTAATCCCTGTCTGCTGTGCTTTATATTTGAGCCAACAGCGTCTCTCTTTTCTTTTCAGTTTGAGTGTTTGTTATTCAGGATTCAAACATTTACATTGTGGGGCAGTAGGGGCTTTGCTTTCAGAGAAGACTATCAGTGAGACTCGCTAATGGCAGCAGAGTGGTTACTTCCCAAATTTGTCCAGAACTATATGAGGATAATCTCTTTCCCCCCGGAGAACGGAGCTCTTGATTGCTAATGTCCAAGAGGAGTGAGAGACAAAAAGGTCCTCAGGGGAGATTGTGATTCCGACATTAATGTTCTCATCCTCTAGAGCTTGTACAGCCTGAGCCTGCTTTGAAAATAAAATATTTTTTGTGAGAGTGATGTGGAAAGTAATGCAACTGTTAGACATTTTCAAACAGATGTCAGAGTCTCTGTAAGTGTTTATAACTACTACCTGTCATCTTTGTCTCTTCCTGCCAACTGGAAAGCTTCTGCATTACCCGCACAGACAAGTGAAGTAATATTAATCAGGAGAGCTACCTCTCTCTACACTAAGATACAAACATTATGCAACTGCTTTGCCCCAGGAAAATGGATTTCACCCCACCTGTTCTAATAATATTTAGATTATGTCAAGTCAACCAGATATCCTTTATGAAGCGTTGCATGTTCGTCTGCAATGTAAACTCTCCCTTCAGGGTGGCAAATTCATCCAATTCAGTTTGTAAGCAGGAGCTAGATGTTCTGCACACTTTTGCACATTTCCATTGTTTACGGTAGGTTCTGCAGACATGTTCTTATATGGTGGTAGCGCACCGCCATGTAAAAACCTCCCATTACCTCTATGGGGAAATATGAGATTGAAGGATCTGTGTCATTCAACTAGCTGCATCCCATGATCATTGCAAAACCTTTCTCTCTTTCTTTCTCTCTTTCTTTCTCTCTTTCTTTCTCTCTTTCTTTCTCTCTTTCTTTCTCTCTTTCTTTCTCTCTTTCTTTCTCTCTTTCTTTCTCTCTTTCTTTCTCTCTTTCTTTCTCTCTTTCTTTCTGTACTCCATTTTACATGACTCAGTGAAGACCTAATAATAGGTAGAGACAGGAGGAACACTGGATGTTTTTCTAGAAATCAGCTTGCACATATGGAGCTACAAATGGCCAGGATTAATTAAATCTTATATAATAAAAACAATATGAAGAAGCAGTCGGATATACAAATTCTGAAATAATTTTATTTAATAATTCATAATGATCACATAATTTTTCTTATTATATTACAGTTCATTATGAAATATGATTTTCTCCTTATTTTTGTACTCACAGTTTTAGAAAATGTCATAAGATTAAAGCTGAATATTTTTGATGATACAAAATTTCCATGCAAGAAAATGAACCTCTCATTGCCCTGATGTGGCGACATGTTGACAGAACACAGAGATAGTATATTTAATGGTTGTTCTGTTTTTGTGTTGGAAACTTTCTGTTTTGTCTCCAATGATCAGATATTTTTAATCCTTTGTGGTCATTTATCACACAGATTTAAGGCAAATGAGATCCAGCAGCACTGCTTTCGGGCTCTTGTGTTTTTTTTCCTGTTTATTATGAGCGAGGTGAAGACAGTTTGTCGCTTTTTCACACAGTCACTCATTGATAGAGAGTGATTCATCCATCAGCAGGTGTAATACTTTATAGATCTGCCCAGTAGTAGATAGTAGATAGTCTTATTGATCTTCTATGAGCATAATTGCAGCATGAGGTCATTATTTCATCAATACTAATCTGTATGTTGACTTGACCGCAATTAAACCAATCTTTAAATAACCCACATTCTGTGTGGGTATTTCCTGTAATATATAGCTGTGATCTTACTGGCAATGCACCAGGGGTTTGACTGTGATATACTTGATGAAATTAACAATCAATTTAAATGCTATTTGACCGAATAACAACAGATTGCAAAAGTAATATATGTAACGTAAAGTTGAAAAATGTATATTGATTCACTTATCTACCAAAATCCATTTGACTTAAATTATTAAATGCTTCTCTTGATGTCATTATTTTAGATTAATTAGATGAAATAATCGCAAAGCAGGTAATCAATTAGATAAATCTTTTAATGAATTGACAGTACTGGTTATTAGCCTTTGATGTCACCTATTACACTTTGCATTATTCATGTTTAACCATGAAGGCTAAATATTTGTAAAAACCTTGGAGAGTGTTTTTATGTGCATGGTACTTCTGGATATGAAGTCATTGGGCCAAGAAGGTAGGGAGATACTAAAAGATGTATTTTACACTGCGAAACACAGATTTAGACTTTGCTGTCTGCTTGCCATGATGCATCCATGCTCTGTAGCATTGTATATGTGTGGCTGCAAAGCTTAAAGAGAAACTGTGTTTGATATTAAGTTGTGCAAACAGATTTATGTGATGTGACCATGTGACAAAGCAGAGCAGATATGAGTTAGTCAGAAGAAATGAATCACGGATTTGTATCTACTCTCCAGTTCATTTGTATTGCAACTCCTCAGGGGATTTACCCAGTGACCTTCTACAGTCATCAGTCACCACCACTCTACGACATATTGGATTTTTTTTTTCTCTGACATGACCATTTAATGACGCTGCTCCCAGGAGTCCTCTCACACCATCTCCCTTTGTAGGTGAATGATTCGTTAATTAATAATAATCTTCCAGAATATTGAAGGTCAGTGAAGTAATGGAATTACTTTTATTTACTGTTGGATCACAACAGTAACTACCTGGTTCTTCTAATCTTTAGCTTTAGGCCTGCTTTGTAATTTTATCTTTATGTGGATGACACCTACATTATAATGTAATAATGTAATCAGTTGAATACATTACAGAATTTAGCTTGTTGTTTGACATTAGGATTATATATCAATGTTTTAGGTCATCTTAGATTATATTTGTCTTAAATTAAGATATACAAAATGAGAAAAAAATCATAAATCCTTCAAATCTACTTATTCTTCTCCCTGAACGAAAATCTATGAATGTGTACATATTGTTCACTTCCAAAGTTAAACTGCTAGAAACGATGCTTGTGATATCACAAATCATGCTCAATTAGATGTCATATTACCATGAAGTAGCCAGGAATGATAGCCTAACCCTGACCCCATCGCTCTGCAGTAAGCTTCTCTTGGTTAGTATCTTCAGATAATAATGTACACAACAACATATTTAAGTTATTTATAGACATTTTTAAAGTTACATATTGGCCTCAAACAAGGAGAATGAAGGATGATTTGGAGTGGACTGGGCCACTAATAATGTTTCTAATTGCATCTTTCAATATATCTGAACTGCATTTTTCACCCGTCAGGCAGCACAATACACCTGTCAGTACATCTACATAGTTTGATGTTTGTGAGGATGCAGGGAAAGGGTTGTTGTTTCCAGGGCAACCTAATCTGACTCACACAACCACATCTGTGCTGGAAGTGTCCTCTGGCCAACACTGCTCATTAGCCTTCACCTCTCTCCCTCTGTACGCTGGGGCTCACACACATTAATCACACACGATCGTCCTGGTTTACTTTTTTTTTTCCTTTTCCCCCCAGTCAGCACTTTCTATCTCAACTTCAGCTCAGTTCTCTGTAGAGGTGAAACTTACTAATGTTTTCTCTATGCCCTGTTTCCCCCCTCTATGTACTGTCTCTTTTCCCAGCATGAGACACTGTTTCCTCCTGTTTCCATTATAGCAGAGTTTTTTTTGTTCTCCTCCACCTGCAGGGTGTAGGTCTGTCAGTTCATGGACGGTTTCGAGTAGCCACTGAGAAGACGCTATTTGCCATGCCAGAGACCGCCATCGGTAAGTCCAGCTGCACCAGCCCCTGTCTTTTTTGAGGGGGAGGGCTGGAGTAGGGAGTAACTCTGGTTGGCCGACATCACTATGAGCGGCTATCTAGTCCATTAATTATGTAGCAGCAGTGATTTTAGTTACAGACCCAGCTGAGCTCAATTCATATGCTTTCAGAGACACAATGTCTGTCTGCATGGAAAGATGAGAAAGAACACTGAGGATTGAAAGAATTGTGTTCACTACAATATATGATACAGGACTGTATATTTTTCCAGATCAGCTGCAGATTCTCTGACACACTCAAGGATGATGAGAAATAATAATAAAAAAATATTGCATCATCCAAACAAGAGAGAGACATGGCCTACAGCTGCAACATTCTATAATTTATAGACATGTCATCGCTCAAAAACAGTCAAACTTCCCCCACTTTGACTGTAAAAAGTGTTTTACACATGTCTAGAAGATATTGCTTTTATGATCTATGACCATGGTCGTAGGTGACTTAAAAGACGTTACATAATTTGTGGTTTTCTGTCATTGACCATATGCTGTTATAATGTTGGATATCTATGTTGAACAGAGTTAAAGTTCCAAAATTGATGGTGAACAAGTGAAAAAGCCAGGTTAGTTTACCTCTCTTCATTGTTTCATGCGTTGATACAGAGCATAATTAGATTTCATCAGTGACTGAATAGCTTAATGTCTGTAGAAAATCTTCAGGAGTGTATCTGTTTACTGTCTAAAGCCAGTTCCTCTAGTTTGCTCTCTAGCTAAATGACCTTTGTAGACAGATGGCCCTCTCCTGAGGCGCTAAGATTAGTAACAAATCTCTAACAACTAACTAATTACAGCTTATGTTATGGCTTGCACCAGCTTCATTTGAATCCAGATGGCTTATTACAATTGTAAATTTGTGCATGAATTATTTGTAGCAGGCTATTGTACCAAAGCAATGATCACAAGGGTTTTGTGGTGAGAATGAGCCAGTAAATGACAGCTAATGGCGTCAGTGTACTTCATAAAGCTGGATAAATGATTCTGAGGTTGACCTTAAGCAGATCTAATGATCAGCTTAAAAGCTCTTGGCTTTTTTGTGCAGAAATGACCATGGACTGTGGTTAAAAACTGCAATCTGTCTGGAAACGAGCTCTATATTATTTGTATATAACTTGATAAAAAATTAATATTGGGCCCCAATTCTTATATATTTTTTCAGCACATCCCAATTTTCATGCTTGGGGATACTCACAACTTTATGAGTCTTTCTAGATTAATTTTGAATGGGACTGGGCTACTAATAATCAGAGGGTTATTGGGGAGTTCAGAATCCTTCGTCCCAACACCTCATATCTGAGTGGCGATGGGATCTCAGATGCCCCTGATACATTCTCTGGCCACTTTGCCTCTTGTCTTGTATCAACAAGTGGTCACCCAGTAATTCATCACCTTAAAATATGGTGATGAATTACTGGGTGATGGTTATACACAGATGCTTTACTTAAAGGGGAGGGGATACATGAAACTTTTACTAAAGGAGGAGTATACACTCCTAATACCTAATATGTACTATGTACATAGTAAAACATTATTGCATAGTGTGTATTATATATGATTGTTTATATAAAAATATTTAAAGTGCAGTGTATTTTGCTTCATATTGATAAGTGGAATTCATCTACAATGCAGATTGGACACACCAAACAATAATAATAAATTCCTGTCCTTGAACCCTAAACAGTAAGGATCTGGTCTTCTCATATACTTTAATAAATAATATAAACATGCAACCTTTGGATAATTTAAGAACCCTATGGGGACAAGTCTTTCACAGTCTTTTTTTCTGAAGATATGTGGGAAGTGCATAAATCTGTTGGTGTGTTCTCATCCAGTTTTAAAATAGTTCTCCGTTCCCACCGTTCTAAACTAAACTTTTTTGAATATAGATGAATTAGTGCAGTGCCTGTTTGGAATGAGTTGATTACTTGGTTCCTGTCACTGCTGCTTGCAGAGTTGTCTGGAACTTGCCTGCTCGAACACATGCTCGTTGGAACGTGCTGGTTCGGAGTGAGACAAACGCTCGGTCGCCAGAAACCGTTGCTTGCAATGTTGCCTGCATTCTTGAGAACTGATTCTCTCAGCAATGCACCTGCTTAGTATGAAGAAGATCAGATGAACATTTCTTAAGATATGTGAAACATCAAATATGGAGCAAACATTTGGTGGGCCAATATGTAAAGTTTGTTGGTATGTCACCATCTGACCAAATTGTTGTACCAAATTTGGTACAACTCCTACACACACACACATACACACAGATTCCTCATACATGTAGATACCCTGCAGGGAAGTAAGTCCAAATTCTACGTTGACCTTTTTTAAATTAGCAAGCTTAGTCCAGTGCAGCCTGGGCTGGAACTCTCTCATAAATCTTCAGCTGTTGCCTTCCACTGTCTAGTGGTGCGGTGGAATCTGACTCATGTCTGAGGCAGTAAAGATGAAGATTATGTTGTCAGCAGACAGGAAATGAGCATCAGGAAGAAAAGGTCCTTGTCGATGTGGTCTGAGTTGTGTGAAAGGAGTAGTGAGGAGGAGGAAATGGTATGATAATTGAATTGCACAGGCTGAGAGTGGATTGTACCCATGTCTATCAGGGTGTGTCCTGCTTGTTTTTCTTTAATCCACACACATACACACCCTTGTGTTTTTGTTTGTGAAATAGTACATTCAATAAAAACAACACTACATTTTGATTAATAATGGTCCTAGATCAATTTTGCACTTGCACTCTTGCAGGAAATCTTGAAATAATCTTCTGCGCAGCTGCTGTAGTAATTAACACATTGTCACGATTGTTCACTTGACCTGCATCATTTCCCCTCTGCAATCAGCAACTTGTAATTCACACTGCACCTTTTTCCATTCCAAATCAGCATTTTTTCAGCTGCCTCCAGTATGCTTATCCACACATGCTTATTTTAGCCTTGAACCTGAGGTTGGATTCTCTCAAGCACCTCTTTTATGTGCTGGATTTACTGTTGCTACAGTCACACTGGAATCTGTGTTTTTTCCGCTCAAGTTTGTCAATATGATACAGAAAGCTTCACATGCCAGAAAAATCTTGAAATATCTCCTTTTAGTTTTGTTTTACCCGTTAGGGCAATTAAACATTCTGTTACTGGTGTAAATAAGAGATTTGCTTTCTTCATCATATTGTTTCCATCTAAATATGTGTGGCAATGACGTGTCACGTGTCCCTTAATTCATGGCGCTTGCTGTTTTTTGCTGTTGCCCACAGTAACAGAAGATGAAGAAGATTCCATATATCTCTCACCCAGATAAACATGCAGCATTTTATTCATGATGCAGTCCAACTTTTGTGAAGAAACTGCATGAATTTTGAAAAATCCTAAAGGCCCCACAAATTACTGTGATCACAAAATTTTGTTTTCCTGGAGGGACTGATTCATAGCAGCATTCCGCTCTTTAGAAATAAGAGAACATAGCATGCCATAATTGACCAATCAGAATGGAGTATTCAACAAAACTATCTAATAAACACTGATGTTATTTTTTTTGGTAAGCTTTTTTTATTAGAAAAAAAGTTGGTTATACGTTTTACTTTTCCTTACAGAATTTCCCTATAGATAATGAAAGAAAAACAGATTAACATCGATTAAATCGGGTAAACAAATTACCTAGATAAAATAAAAAGAAAATAAAAATACATTACATATGAAAATATAAAAGGACCCACATCCTTACACTTAATAGAATTCATATACAGATTCTCATTTGGGTTATGGTCAGTGTGCGAAATACCCATCGACATTCGGGGGGGTCCCCATCTCCGAATTGTTGCGCAATACTGATCAACATTTTCTTCAGTAGGCTAGACAATGCAAAGTTGTAAATTACGGTGCAGACACAAGAACAAATGCTACCTATCTGGTGCATTTAAAAGGCAATTGACCAATGACCAATTGTATGACACTATTTAACCACACATTTAGCAATTGCAATTTATTTTTCATTTAGAAAGATATATCTTTCTACAAATACAAACTCAAGGTGGAAAACAACACAGTGGATGATAGTCTACAACAAGCCACACAGCACCACGGCGGATGTGCTCTCTCTCGCTCTCTCTCTCTCTCGCTCTCTCGCTCTCTCTCGCTCTCTCTCTCGCTCTCTCTCTCTCTCGCTCTCTCTCTCTCTCGCTCTCTCGTTCTCTCTCTCGCTCTCTCTCTCGCTCTCTCTCTCTCTCCCACACAGCACCACAAGCTTAGAAAACATTGTAATGACATTGTAATGATTATTGTAACAACAATAATATGTACTTTAATAATTTTATTATTATTATATTATATTATTATTATTATTATTATTATTATTATTATTATTATTACTTTATTTTAACGAATTTTGAGACCCCCCCAAAATTTTGCATTTGAGGCTTTCAGGGGGTCTCGAGGGTTAATCGGGGGGGTCCGATCCCCCCGGACCTCCCGTATTTCGCACTCTGGTTATGGTCATTATTTTATAACTCAACGCACATTCAAATGAGCATCCATGTGAAATTGTAGCAACAAATATACCCATACACAGCCAATCAAGAGGCTATATGACACAAACATTATAAATTATATCAAAGCCATCTTGTTGATATTTCAATCTATTAAGAAAAAAGAGAATTTAATGTGTTGTCTTTCCATTACTCTTTCAAATCACCTCATGAAGGATAAATGAACAGATGGGAAAAGGGGCTGATCCTATTGTCCCAGTCTGGATTTTTACATGCAGCACCAGGACTGGCCCTGGCTTTTAGGGGGGCCTGGCTATGATTTATTAATTGTTCTCCTCCCCCCACTCTCCCACCTTTACCCACAACACTTTATAACTCAGCTCTCACCCTTTAAAGATAGATACATCCAAAAACGCATCCTCATAAAAAGAAATTGGACCAAAGACACACCACCAGCTATGTTCACTACCATTTTAGGACAAGAATGTACTGCTCAGCTTTGGAAAAACAGGTGATTTTTCATATATTCTTGTAATTGTTAACAAATCTCATGTTCAGAGCCAAACCAACAATGAAATGATATATAATGTAGAGCTCCATTGTAGTACAAAATTATCACAAGCACATCACTGAGTCACAGTTGTTTCTTCATTGCACTATTAGGATTGGTTTGCGAAACACTACAGACAAACATTACAATTGGAACTATCTTTAAAAATCACCATCTTCAGCAACCAATGTACTTAAGAGGTGAGAAAGTGGAGAGTACTGAGAGAGATGGGTTTTGGTAATTTCATGGGATGTATTGATATATTGATTATAGTTACAATTCAGAGCTACAAAACTAAATACTTATGTAAAAAAACTTCTCACTCCTCTATCACACACAATCACACACCTCTATCTCACTCACACACACACACACACACACACACACACACACACACACACACACACACACTCATACCCTCCCTCACATCTTAACATTAACCCCTTCTGTAGTGGGATTAACAGATTTATCCCAGCCCTGCTAGCATTCTGAACAGCCGCAATCTGCCACATTCATGATATTACATTTTCAGCCGTGAATCAGGTCAACTCATCTAATCCTTCTCTCTCATACACTGCTCCACCCACTGTAACCTCATGCCACACTACAGCTGTCAGAAAACCAACTGTGATCAATGTAGTCTCATTTTCTCTTCAAATTCAAATGGTGAATGAAAATACAGAATAAACTCCACACAGATTAGGGCTGTGGATTGTGTTAAAATATTTCATAAACATGAATGCTTATAAGCAGTTTGTTCTTTTTGTTGTGTGCCAGCAATAATATGTTGTATTTATGGTTGTGTTTAATCATATTTTTCATTGCGTCATCTCTTGGTAAGGTGGACGGATAATTTAGATATTTTATTTTAGGAAGGGTTAGACAATGTGGAGTACAATGATGCGTTAAGCTTTTTTCACATCAGCCATTTTGACATGAAACAGTAGGAAAACATGAAAAGTGTTATCAATAATACTGTTTCAGTTTCTTTTCCATTTATTGTAGCAGAGCCTTCCCAGTGAGCCATCATGAACAGTAATAGCATCCTCACTCACTGTTAATGGTAATATGGCTGCCATGAAAAGGGTCTATTCACTACTGTAATTTTACACCCAGTTAAGCAATGCTACACTAATTAATTGAATAATTAATTAATCAATCAAAGGAGAACAGGAAACATTTCACTGCTTTCTAAAGTCTTATAGATAAAGTATTCTTCTTTTTTCCTGTTAACAGGTCTCATGTAAGAACTGCTTGTACAAACAGATTCACATATTTGTCTTCCTCCACTGGGCAACCAGCACTAAATTGACTTGAATCAGTGTCGCATCCTGTCTTGATTTAAATTAATTTGGAGTTTAATTATATCAAAAGTAAAGTCTCTTTATAGTGCATATATATGTGTATATGTGCCAGCGGTCAAAGCTCATGAACATTCACTCCCTCATGAACTGGTGACATTCATCAGGCTGAAACAAGGGAGTTTGTTGAATCCAACTTGTTTTTGCATGAGACATTTATTTGTGCTTAGTAGTAAAAAATTCATTTTTTTATTTTGAGAAAACCTTGCTAATTTTTTAGTTGATGTCACATGTTTAATTATGTAATGAACTGTGCCACATGATACTTGATGAAGTGCATGTGTATTAACACTGAACCAACATGATTTTGCACTTTCTGTTTCAATTGGACAGGGCTTTTCCCTGATGTGGGAGGTGGCTATTTTCTGCCAAGGCTTCAGGGAAAGTTGGGGCTGTTCCTGGCCTTGACGGGCTTCCGTCTCAAAGGACGTGATGTGCAGAGAGCTGGAGTTGCTACTCACTTTGTAGAGTCTAACAAGGTACAGTATCTTGAGGTAATAGATAAACTCGCATTTCCAGGATTTCTACCAATCCATTTCTTTCATTTTTATGAACCACTTTTCTGCCCATGCCCACTGTTTCCTGTAGACTGTTTTTCATGCCTGGTGGGATGCACTGAAGCAACCGTTAACAGAGGAGGCTCATAGGAGGGCAGATTGGTCCAGTCGGCTCTGCTCAGATGGTGCAGCAGGCAGTCTACAAGTTATATTGGAATTCAAATTTTTGTTGTTGTGATATATTAAAGAGGAAAATTTTCTGACCTTTGCAAAACATTAGCATAGCAGGCAGTGTGGATGATTCATCACTGCGCATTATCTTCCTTGGTTTAGAGGAAATTTCACTGTGGCATCTTGATATGGACATTTTCCACAGGAGGACATTTTTATTGAAAATAAACATTATTGTTTTCATTATTTAGCCCACCAAAAGAAAAACTTGGGTGACACGGTGGAGTAGGGGTTAGTGCTTGCTCACAGCAAGAAGGGCCCACTTCAAGACCTTGGTCTGGGACGTTTCTGTGTGGAATTTGCATGCTGAGGTTAATTAGAGAGGCTAAATTGCCCATAGTTGTGAGTGTGTAAGTGAAAGGTGTGTGTGCCCCACCATCTGCGGTGTATCCCTGTCTCTCACCTGTAATGCGCTGGGATTGGCTCCAGCAGACCCCTGCAACCTTAATAAGGGATAAGCGGGTATAGAAGATGAATGAATGAATGAAAATAGAAACTTATTTAGAACATAAATGTAAGCTAATTACATTTCCACTTTCCACCACTCTTCAATATGTATTTTTCTAGTGAGAACCAAATGTGAAAGATTCAGCGGTTTTGTAATAGAACTGAATCTAGGCTGGAGTCTTATAGAATCAATAGTCAACCAAAGCATTGTTCCTTGGCTGGTGTTCATCTCCAACTTCTCCTTTCATAGATCCCAGACCTGGAGAAGGAGCTGGTGGACTTGAAGTCTCCCTCTGCTGAGGATGTCTCCAGAGTTTTACACTTCTTCCAGAACAAGGTTAGAAATCGAGGCTGCCATGACTAAAAGAAGCCTTATTTTGAGCTCTTTTCCTATGAATGCCTGAGAGTCTTTGCTTTTTTGATGTTAATCATCTGTCCACAGAGTAGTCTGGATTCTGAGAAGCCATTCGTCTTGGATAAGCACATATCTGATATTGAGAGGTAAGTCTAGAATCTCTGCACTCTTCTACCTCTGATTGGTCCAAAACTGGTAAACAGCTAGTAACACTGGTAAACAATGAAGTAAATGTACACTGCTCAAAAAAATTAAAGGAACACTTTGTAATCAGAGTATAGCATCAAGTCAATTAAACTTCTGGGATATTGATTTTGTAAGGTAAGCAGCAAAGGGGGTTGTTAATCAGTTTCAGCTGCTTCTGTGTTAATGAAATTAACAACAGGTGAACTAGAGCGTGAACAATGAGACAACCCTCAAAACAGGAATGTTTTACAGGTGAAGGCCATTGACATTTTTCCCCTCCTCATCTTTTCTGACTGTTTTTCACTGACTGGCTAGTTTCACTGTCACTACTGGTAGCATGAGGTGATATCTGGACCCTACAGAGGTTGCACAGGCAGTCCAACTCCTCCAGGATGGCACATCAATACGTGCCATTGCCAGAAGGTTTGCTGTGTCTCTCCGCACAATCTCAAGAACATGGAGGAGATTCCAGGAGACAGGAAGTTACTCTAGGAGAGCTGGACAGGGCCGTAGAAGGTCCTTAACCCATCAGCAGGACCAGTATCTGCTCCTTTGTGCAAGGAGGAACAGCACTACCAGAGCCCTACAAAATGACCTCCAGCAGGCCACTGGTGTGAATACCTCTGACCAAGCAGTCAGAAACGGACTTCATGAGGGTGGCCTGAGGGCCCGACATCCTCTAGTGTGCCCTGTGCTCACTGCCCGGTGGAGCTGGATTGGCATTTGCCAAAGAACACCGGAATTGGCAGGTCCACCACTGGTGCCCTATGCTTTTCACAGATAAGAGCAGGTTCACCCTGAGCACATGTGAGAGACGTGAAAGGCTCTGGAGAAGCTGTGGAGAATGTTATGCTGCCTGTAACATGGTTCAGCATGGTTCAGCATTTCAGTCAGTGATGGTCTGTGGAGGCATATCCATGGAGGGATGCACAGACCTGTACAGGCTAGACAACAGCACCCTGACTGCTGTTGGGTATCAGGATGAATCCTTGGACCATTGTCAGACCCTATGCTGGTGCAGTGGGTCCTGGATTCCTCCTGGTGCAGGACAATGCCCGGCCTCATGTGGAGAAAGAATGCAGCAGTTCCTGGAGGATGAAGGAATTGATGCAATTGACTGGCCCCATGCACATCTGACCTAAATCCAATAGAACACCTCTGGGACATTATGTTTCCGTCCATCCGACGCTGCCAGGTTGCACCTCAGACTGTCCAGGAGCTCAGTGATGCCCTGGTCCAGATACCCCAGGACGCCATTCGTTGTGTCATTAGGAGCATGCCCCGATGTTGTCAGGCATGCATACACACATGTGGGGGCCATACGAACTACTGAATACCATTTTGAGTTGCTGCAATAAAATTTCAGCAAATAGGACTGGCCTGCTGCATCATGTTTTCACTGTAATTTTCAGGGTGTCTTAGAATCCCATCAAACAATGTGGCATCCTTTCGTTTCTAACACATAACCCAGTCCATATCAGTAGAAATAACCAGCATTATTTTTTTCTCACTGAGATCTGGTGTGTTTTCAAAGTGTTCTTTTAATTTTTTTGAGCAGTGTAGTCTGTAGAATTTACTTTTTTTTTTTTAAATGAGTGGGTTGCCTATTTTATTTATTTTGAGGTTGTACATACAGTAGTGTTCACTATAATAGCAGTGTGTTTAAAAATGTTTAAAAATGTGAGTAGTGTAGTCTTGGTTCCAGACCAACAAATTAAAGATCTGGAGTGGCCGACCCAATCCCTGGACCTTAATCCCATTAAAAACTTGTGGGGTGATGGTTTCTGAGTTTCTGAGGCAAAACCAAGAAATTCAGAGGAATTATGAGGCTGAAATATCTGTTCAAAGGAGCCAGAAATTGGACGAGTCCATGCAACACAGATGTGAAACAGGTCTCAGACACCATCGTCATAACAACTAAATATTACTCTAGTGCACATGTGTCAAACTCCAGTCCTGGAGGGCCGGTGTGGGTGCAGGTTTTTGTTCCAACCAATGAGTTACACACCTGTTTCTACTAATCAGCCACTACAGCCCTTGCTAAGGACCTTCATTAGTAGAATCAGGTGTGGTACTGCTTGGTTTGAACAAAAGCCTGCACCCACACCGGCCCTCCAGGACCGCAGTTTGACACCCCTGTTCTAGTGATTCACAGGAATGTTGAATCCTAAAGATTTTTTCAGCTCATACAGTAAATAGTAGTTTGTTTGTAAAGGAAAACTGCTATTTCTTTCAACAGCTCATTATGATTTTTTTTTTTCATTTTATGTAAAGTATTTAAAATTTGACAAATCTTTCTTCACATTTTGATTCAGGATATAAAATACAGTGTTCCCAATGCATCGAAATAAAATTATTATAAGGACTTTGGTTTAATCACGTTTTTATATGTTTTAAATACACTGCTATTATATTGAATACTACTGTACAGGTTTATGTGCCCGCTGTTCCATTGATCTACAGGAAATATTAATGCATCAATAAAAGCAGCATTGACATGGAAGAAGAAATCTGTAAGATAGTAAACAGTGTTGTATTTAAAATATTTAAAATGTCTGCTTTATAAATGTTTTATGAGGAACAAAAAGCCATAAACACTTTTGTTAGACCTCAAGGATACACCCAGTGCACCTTACACTCAACATAAATATAACTATTGTTTGTTTATAAGATAACTCAACAGAGGTCCTTTTAAACTGGGCCTACCTTTAAACAACACCATAGCACACTATAAAAGTAGTAAAAATCAGATTTTTGTATAACCCCCTGAACTTTTGCTGTGCTTTCCCTCCCTTCAGGCTGTTTAGCTCCACCAGTGTAGAGGGCATCATGCAGAACTTGAAAGAAGATGGCTCTGAGTTTGCTAAGAAACAAGTTGAGGTATGCTCTTTCACTGCTTATTCAGACACATATGACAACATGTATTTTTTCTTCAAATAGAGTGAATGTACACTAATCAAATCATCCATTCTGTTCATACCGTATCGACACTTCTTCCCCATAGTGTTTGTTTTTGTATATTCCCGGGATCTGAAGATCTTGAAAATACTTTAAAGCAGGGACTCCCAAACTTTTTCAACTCGAGACTAAGAACAGAAACTTAAGAAATACAAAATGAATTCCATACACACGTGCATGCGCACACATACACACACTCTGATATTAAATGTACTCATATATTGACTTTGAGAAGTCATAACTTTGAGAATTATAAAGTTTATTCAGTTAAAGTTTATCACTGGAGGTACTTCATTACATTACACCAATGCTCACAGCAGTTAGGAATAATTTAATCTGGATCAGACCTGCAAAATCAAAGACAGTAGTAAATCAACTATTATAAATTGATGAATAACCAATATTGCAGACGAGTGAGTGAATCGTCTTACCTGAGGATTTTGCAAGTTGCCTTGAGGTTTCCTGGTCCTTCTATCAGAGGTATCGACGGCACCAGGAACAGGAGAATTACGACCAGCTGCAACACCACCATTATTACTGGCATCACCAACATAAATACTGGAACCACCAACATAAATACCAGCTCTACTACTATAACCACCTGAGGCACCACCACCATAACCACCAGAGGACCCAACAGTTTGGCGACCACCACCTGCTGCTCCACCACCATAATCACTGGCATTATGACCACCAGAGGCATGACCAGTGTAACCACTAGAGGCACCACCAGTGTAACCACTAGAGGCACCACCAGTGTAACCACTAGAGGCACCACCAGTGTAACCAGCAGAGCCACCACCAGTGTAACCACTAGGGGCACCACCACTGTAACCACCAAAGGCACCACCAGTGTAACCACTAGGGGCACCACCACTGTAACCATCAGAGGCACCACCAGTGTAACCACCAGAGGCACCACCAGTGTAACCACCAGAGGCACCACCAGTGTAACCACCAGAGGCACCACCAGTGTAACCACTAGGGGCAGCACCAGTGTAACCACTAGGGGCACCACCAGTGTAACCACTAGGAGCACCACCAGTGTAACCACTAGGGGCACCACCAGTGTAACCACTAGGGGCACCACCAGTGTAACCACCATAGGCACCACCAGTGTAACCACCATAGGCACCACCACTGTAACCACCAGGAGCACCACCAGTGTAACCACCATAGGCACCACCAGTGTAACCACCAGGGGCGCCACCAGTGTAACCACCAGGGGCACCACCAGTGTAACCACCAGGGGCACCACCAGTGTAACCACCAGTGTAACCACCTGAGGCGCCACCAGTGTAACCACCAGAGACGCCACCAGTGTAACCACCAGGGGCACCACCAGTGTAACCACCTGAGGCGCCACCAGTGTAACCGCCAGAGACGCCACCAGTGTAACCGCCAGAGACGCCACCAGTGTAACCGCCAGAGGCGCCACCAGTGTAACCGCCAGAGGCGCCACCAGTGTAACCGCCAGAGACGCCACCAGTGTAACCGCCAGAGACGCCACCAGTGTAACCGCCAGAGACGCCACCAGTGTAACCGCCAGAGACGCCACCAGTGTAACCGCCAGAGACGCCACCAGTGTAACCGCCAGAGACGCCACCAGTGTAACCGCCAGAGACGCCACCAGTGTAACCACCTGAGGCGCCACCAGTGTAACCACCAACAGCTGACTCAGCAAGGTCATAATTGTAGTTATCTGCCCCTTTTGATGCTTCTTGTATTTCTGGTTCTTCTGGAACGAATTGACTTTCAACAGTGCTTTCTCTCTGCCGACTGTAGATTCCCTCACTTTGGACGATGGAGATCATCCTAGATCTTGTTTTAATTTTGGTACCTTCATCGCCAGTATCTGAAACGGATAAGGAAAAATAGGATTCTGCTTAAGATTAATTAGAAGTTGTTATAAGCTGTTTAGAGTAGAGAACAGAGCTTTCCAGTGTCTGATTTCAGTTGTTCTTACTTTTCTTCCCTTTTATGAAAGGACCACAAGATATGCTTCCAATGAGCAGACATGAAATCCACAACACCCTTAAAAACAGAAAACAGGAAAACACTTGATGTATAGAGTTTAGTATTTTTTATATAGTGCAATTTATAATTTCAAACAGTTGAGTCCAGTGGCTCACCATAAAGCATATGCATTTTGAGGGACAGCAGCACTGTGACTGCTGTTTTTTTTGTTTTGTTTTTTACAAGGAGAAGAGGGGAGGGAATAGTATAGGCTTCTGTCTCATCTGTTAAGCAACTAACATAATTAACAAATTAATTTCGGCACAGCCTATTGGAGACACCAGGTGCAGCTCTCCAGCTCTCACTAGCTGTGAGAGCTCCGCTGGGCTGGCTGCCTACTGTTCATGTTGCCCAACAAAACAGCAACAGCGCATCAAGTATCAGTATCAAGGCAGTTACATATGATGGACACAGTCATGCTATCTCCATTTAAACACTTAAAAATTGAATGTGTGTTTATATAATTTTGTAAAGCACCAACCATAGACTGTAAAAAGTAGGGGCAGGACGGTGCATTTAGGTGCCTCTCTTAAAGTCTGAAGTTACATCACTTAGGCAAAGCGTGTACTAATTCTCGGTGCATTAAGTGAACCTTGTAAATTTAGAAACCTGAATTTAAATGGCTACAAAGGATTTTTTAATATGGGGAAAAAATACTCATTCTCATTCTAAAATACAAACTGTCAGTACATCTGTCAGTATTTTTTGGTTCTTTCACTGCAGGATTTTAAATATTCACATAGCAAAGCAAAACCAAAACACTTGATCTGAGGATTTAATCTTATTACAGTCAACACACTACACAAAGCCATTCTATATTAAATATTAATGTAACTATTATATTAACATGTTTTATTTAAATTCAAGTAGTCCAAGTACTTTGTATAATGACATTATTTTCTGTCATTTAATTCCAGACAAATTGTCCATTATATCCTTCATACTTTTGCCAGTTGACTTTAAATTTTATTTTAGGCAATGGGGCCATTCCATTGCAGTTTAAGCTTAAATTAAAAAAGGGTGTGACCAACTGAGAAAGTTGGTAACACCAGTGCTACCAGTGGAAAAGTCAATTTAGAGGCCTGAATGTACAGTTAAGTTACTTACTTCATCCTGGTGTCGTCAGGTGGATGAATTCAGTTTACAGTTGCAGCTGATTTTTGACTTCTCCCCCAAGAGACTGTACATAAAAAAAAACAATTTTAGTGTGGTTAGCACCAACGATTTCAGACAATATTGGAACACACCAAAACCCCACTTTCTACCTGCTACCAATCCAGAAAACCAACAGCATTTATCTATATTTATCTTAGAAAGTGGAAAAGATGCCCAGACTAGCTTGCTCCGTGTCATTGTGTCCTGAAATGACCCAGGAACATTTACGCAATATCATGACAAAGTCACAGTGTTATATTGAATGGATTATCAGCGAGAAGAGACAAACAACTGCATCTGTCCTAAGTTGAATTGACGTGATGGGTCATACCAGAGGTTTGTTCATTTTTTAATTTACCTGCTGAGAATATTGCTAGGACTTCACTGCCCTCTCTGTAGAGCATCTACCACCACAGAGTCCACAGCAGAGCCCTTCCATCCTCAAAGGAACCAGCCCACCCCCAGCAGGCACTCTCCACTGAGATTTGAGCTTTCTTATCAGACCATAGTGGCTTCATTACAGAAATCGCTGCATGAAATTTAATTTTATTATCTTCAAAGACTCATTTCATAATTCTCATGATTGTGTTTTCATCTAAAGTCTACCTGGATGGTCCAGGTAGTACGTATCAGGTCTCTGTTGACTGATAATCACCTGGATGTTAAATATATCCACATTTCCTTGATTTCCTTGATTTCCAGATTTCACAAATGTGAACATTTCACCCATAAAAATCTGAATTACTGCAAGTGAGGGTCAGCTCAGGAATCAAATATTTAGAATAAACACACATCCTCAGTTACTACTACTTCTACTAAGGCAATATACAGTCACTACTAGACCACTGAACATTAAAAATGCATAACCATCTTTATTCCTGTTTACACATTGCACTGCTTATGTTCTATTAGATATTTTACAAGAAATGTTCTCCAAAAACAGCCATTAGCAGCAGAAATATCAGAAAAACAAGCTGAGAATTTAACACCATCTCTCTGTTCGAAGGTTGACTCAATTAGACAGTAAGTTCTCATATCTCCTTTTGCAGACACTGTCTAAGATGTCTCCGTCGTCCCTGAAAATCACCTACAAGCAGCTGCAAGCTGGTGCTTCTCTGAGCCTGCCGGACGTGTTGGTGATGGAGTATCGACTAAGCCAGGCCTGCATGGTAAAACAAACAAAAAGACAATTCATAAACACATAATCAACATAGATCAGTTTTTGTGTGTTTTTTGGTAATGTTAAATCATGGATTTAAAAACCTAGAATGAAAACAAATATTGTTTGTATCTTCTTTGTATATCAAATGAGAAAACTAAGAATACAAAAGAGGAAAACTGACATTAATTAATGTGTCATAATATAAGGAATCTGTATGTCCTTTGTATATCTTGAGAACAAAAATCTTCAACTTCACACTTGGTGGATGTATTGGAACCTACCTCATTACAACCAATGAATAATAGAGAATTATACAATTTTGATTGAGCGTTTCTAGTGCAACCTTTCCAGCCTTATGGTACCGGTTCAGTGGACCAGAAAACTCACAGAATAATTGCATGTATTGTAAATCTGCAGCAGTGGGTCTTCAGCTTCAGGGCTCACCAACTGCATGACACAGGGAGTCAGAGGACATGCTCTAAAAACAGAAACATTGAAACACCTTTAAACAAATAAATGTCAACATCCAACCCCCCACTGCTCTACAGATAAATGGGTTGTTCCTTTACTAGAGTCACTGCAACCTTGTTGATAGGGAAGCAGAAACTCCAAACTTCAAACAACAAGAACATCAACTGCAATTATATTGCAACAAATAACCTTAACCTGAAACACTATATATATATATATATATATATATATATATATATATATATATATATATATATATATATATATATATATATATATATATATATATATATATAGTGATGTCATGAGAGGTCTCAGATTAGCTTGAGTGAGGCAGTGCAGAACAAATAGTCCATTTCAGGGTACAAACAAAGTAAAGTTTATTTCCCGCTGGGTTATTCCCCCCCCCCCCCCCCCCCCCCCCCCCAGGTTCCATAGTAGGCATTAATTGTCCTTTAAAGCTACTCGAATAAACAACAAAAAGCACCCCCCCAAGGCCTTCTCCGGCTTAAGTTCTGTTCAGCCCTCTCCTCAGAAGGCTCTCCCTGGTGGGAAATGTTTGCTGTCTTTTGTTCTCCCAGCTCGATGTCAATTAGGTGCCTCACACACCTGCATGTGGGTGAGTGAGGCTCCTTGGGAACTGCAGTTTTTTAGTTTTTCCCCACAGTGGCCATTTTGGCTGTAGGCACATACCGGCCATCTAGAACCTGTCCCCTCGTGATGCCACACATCCCTCTCCCCGGGCCTGATGTCCTCGGTAGGCTGAACAAGGGCCAAAAGGCATCTCGATGGGACAGGGCATCAGCATTTCTATGGTGCCGTTCTGGCCTGTGAATGACAGAGAAGTTAAAAGATTGCAGGCTTAAAAACCACCTTGTTACCCTACCATTGGTCTCCTTGTTCTTGGCCATCCATTGCAACGGCGAATGGTCCGTCACCAGGGTGAACTTTCTTCCAAGCAGGTAATATTTGAGCGTTTCCAGGACCCATTTAATAGCAAGACACTCCTTCTCTACTGTGTAGTAGTTCTTCTCCCTAGGTTCCAATTTTCGGCTTAAATAAAGAACTGGATGTTCCTCACCTTCGCTGATCTGGGCCAGCACGGTCCCCAAACCCACTTCTGAGGCATCAGCCTGGACTACAAACTCTTTATTGAAGTCCGAGGAGGTGAGGACTGGTTTTGAGCACAGGGCCTTCTTCAAATTCTCAAATGCTTCTTCGGCCGCTGGGCTCCATCTCACCATGCGGGGGTGCTTCTTCGTGGTTAATTCTGTGAGGGGGGTAGCTACGGTAGAAAAGTGAGGTATGAAACGTCTGTAATATGAACACAGGCTTACAAATGATTTTACCTGCTTCTTGGTCACGGGCCTTGGCCAGTCCTGAATAGCCCCATAGTTTCGCCTCTTGGGGTTTAATAAGGCCCCGTCCGATGGTGTAGCCCAAGTAGTTCGTCTCACTGAAGGCCAGTTTACATTTTTTGGGATTGGCCGTTAAGCCTGCTTTTCGGAGGGAGTCCAGAACCTTCTGTACCCGTGGCAAATGGCTTTGCCAGTCATGACCCCGGGTGGGGTGCGTACTTCATGCTCGATCAGGTTGGTACAGCCAGGAAGGGAGGAAAACACATCTTGATTGCCATCCACCAACTCCCTTGTTTGCTGCAGTTGGTGGGGCCCTAGATCCGGGCCAAACTGCACTGCGTCCGGGACGCAGTGCAGTTTGGCCCGGATCTAGGGCCAAACCTAGAACACCAATTTTGTTTAATTTTACTCCTTATTGGAATATTACCAAATAATTCTTCAATTTGAAGATCAAGTTGCATTCTTTAATGTATTTACTTGCATTCCTCTGTAAAGTTGTAATATCAGTATTCTTTTTCTTAGTTTAGCTGTGACTTGGTAAAGTTTATTAAAGTATATTGATTATAGGGACGTCATCTCATGAGATTGTTTGTGTGGTTTCAGAGAGGCTGTGACTTCTACGAGGGAGTTAGAGCTGGTAAGTGAGTCACTGCAGGAATTATTATTGGTCATTTTAATAGTAATGTTGTTTCTATTTGTTAGTAAAAAAATAAATAAAGCAATCCAAACAAATGTCCAAGCAAAAAGATGAAAATTGGGTATTTTTAATTCTAAATGGCCATAGTAAACATATCTGCAGGGTCTTGAAAGGATTCCAATGGGTCAGCGATTATTTTCCCATATGTTGGGATTACTGTCATGACATTGAGTGATTCCCCTTTAACGTTTTTGAATGTTTGTGTGTTGCCAGTGCTGGTTGACAAGGACCAGTGTCCAAAGTGGAACCCGTCAACACTGGAGGAGGTGTCGGACCAGAGTGTGGAGCAGTGCTTCTCTTCGCTGGGAGAGAAGGACCTGACTTTCTGATGTCATGTCAGCCAGCAGCTGATTCCCATCTTCAAACACACACACACACCACTGAGCCTTTTGTTAAACAGCTGCTTCCTGCCCCCATTTCTCCATCCTATTCAGTCATTCAAAAGAGGACTCTTCTGCTGAGGGGTAAAAACGTAGGTCATATATTGAAAGGGGTTGATTCTATGAAAAATCAGGGTTAGAGATGGAATTAAAAACTGCCACCACTGCAGTGGCTCCTCACTTGAATATGTTCATCTAACACTATGTAAAGGATTTTACTTTTTGGTTGTTTTTGCTAAGATATCTCATAAACCTGTTGAAAATATTGCTACATATAACATGCTACAATAAAAATTATGATCTAGAGATCTTATCTTTTCAACATTTAGTCAGACAGTTAAAGTTATTAAGTTATTAAAAACCTCTACTCCATTACACTTGTTTTACTTCTATAAATCTCCATTAAATCCTCATGTTTCATGTGGACACATGTTCCATTTCTCTCTGCCTGAGCAGTGACATAAATCATAGTCAGATTCATCTATACGAATAAAACATTTGTTTTGTTTTTCTGGTGACAGTTTACTGTTTGCAGCTGGATTAATGTTCACAGAAGATATAGCTAACAGACAGAAGTAAAACCTGTTGCTGTAAACACAAGTGCTTTAATACATTTTGTTTTTTTGATGTGATACAGATCAGTATCATCTGTATTTCTGCAGTGTTGTTCTAATATAATCTAGATAATATATATGTTTAATCCTCTTGTAATTGGCATATGTATTTTTTTTAGATGTCAAATTATCTCTGACATATCAAAACAACACTCCCAAGACAAGATTTAGAAATCAGTAGATCAATATTTGATATCCCTCTGCTTTTAGATTGATCTTTACGCTGTATTTAACAAATTAAAAATGGTGTAAGCAGTTTGAAATGTGTGAGATATATTGTGTTTTTATATTATGTTTTCAAAGAGGGCCTATTATAAAATAGAAAAAAAAACATGTTCAGTGCTCTTGTGTAAATATTTAGGTCTCTGGTGTTCCTGCTAAGACAAACTGTGAAATAAGACCACCTACTTATTCTGTTGTGGTCTGGTCTCTGTAGTGTTCTCTGAAAACCTGGCTGAACACAAGCCGTTTAGAAATGGCTGTAGTTGTGATGTCACACCTGGAAGGGGAAGTTAATAGTAGCTGCCCCTCGACTTGTGTAGCTGCTGGAGTGCTTGTGCTTGACTTTTGTTCCTCCAACTGACCCCAGCTCTCTGAGGGGCGGGACATTTCTGACAGCTCTCGGTCAATCACAACAGAGTGGGCGCTTGGGTAGGAAGGGAAGGGGTTAAAGAAGGTTTTTCAGATAGAAAAAAGGATAAAAGTTGCCAATGTAACATTAAAGGTTGTGTGTTCTTGTTGAGTGAAGAAGCCGCCCAGACGTCTTTCGTGTGTTCAATGTAACACGTAAGAGCGTTCTTTTTTTTTTTTATGACCTGCTTGTAAAAACCACAACGGCTTGTTTATAGAGTGTTGTCTTATCGGCATAAAGATCTGAGCTGTTGCTCAGATATAAAGGAGAAGAAAGTGTACACATTTGTTCGAATTGCATATTGGGTCAGTATTGACAGGAGGCCATTTAAATTTTTCCTGCCTGATTCACATTCACACATTTCTACAATTACAACACCACTATACTACTCTGTCTTTTTACAGCGACTCATTGAGACAAGATCACCTTTACAATCTGTAGACGATAAACTCCCATAAACAGTGAGAGCAGTATTTCTCTCTGCGCCAGAGATAAACCCTCATGGTTTATGATGACCATTTGCTCTTCAAACAAACGCTGGCTGGGAGTCAATTTTAAATCCTCTTGTTTGTCCTTGATGTCGCTGAACTTTTAACCTGCCGTGTGTTCACTTTCATGCTACGTCAGCGTTGAGTACATCGCTTCAATCTAACAATTTCAGAAGCCCCCACATAATTTTTTATATTGTGATTTAGAAAGTAATCTTGAAACATTTTAATAATGATAGAAGGCATAATTCTGATTTAATGGCATCAACCGTTTTTACACACTGTATGTGCACTCTGCAGGTTACATGGATATTGTTACATGAACATGAATATTCACCATTCTTCTGGCTGCCAAAGGACTCTTAAAGCCTCCATGAATGGAAAAAAAAATAAAATTTCCTAGTTTTAATTGTTCATTTATCTTTAGGTATATGCCAAATATATGTAAACAATTAAGTGTTTTACATTAAATAAGATCAACATCCCTGTTTTTTTTCTCTTCCTGTAAAACAGTTTCAAATTTTCAATGACTCATCCTGTACGGCAGAGGTTCATCTCACTTTCAGGCCAATCAATTTTGATTTAAACCCTTCTTAAAACTGTTCAAACCTCCAATAGTTTAATTCACTGCGAAATACATTACAAAATAAGTTCTAACTTCTCCACTTCATGGGGCCTTTAAGCAATATGTTTAAACTTTAAAGTTTCCCTTCAATCAAGTTTTAACATTTTTTAAGGTAGTAGATGGGTTTTTAACAAAAAGGGGAAAATGCTCTAATTATAAATCCTTAAAGAAACAATTGAGATAGTATGCAAATATTGTTGCATTTAAAAGTTTTAACTGCTGGACACAAGAATTTCATTCTCCGTGTTAAAAGTTTCCACATCACACTTGTGTAAGTTAATTATTAGACCACAGGTGGCCAAACTCCTGGTGTCATAAATCCTGCTCTTAGGGTCACGTCTTTGTTTCAGATTTAAGGAGAACACAGAAAAACTTTTCAACCTCTACTGATAAATGTAAAAAAAAATGTACATACATCATTCTGTACAGTAGCTCAAACATTCAACGAAAGCAACACGAAGAAAAACACACTTTTGACTGGAGGGGGACTTTAACACAGCAGCACAACATTCCAGACTCTTTGTATTGTGATGATGATAATGCTGATGAATCCTACATTTTAAAACATTTTTGAGAAATCTGCAAATCGGGTAGCACCCCCCTTTCTGTCCAAACACCTCTGCTATGAAATAATCAATAAAATGTGTGACCTTTAAAAGCTACAAACCACAGATTCCAAAAGGAAGCATTGGCAGCCTTTCAGTCCAAGCTGAAAATGGAAGATGGATGTTGAATGAAGACAGGCAGTCACGCAGGGTCTGATTTTTTACTTCTTGTGCAGATGCAGTTGATGACTGTTTAAAGGTGGAAAAACCAGTTCACTGCTTTTCTTTCAGAAAAAAACACAAGACCTGATCATTGTTGTTAAAAGGAAATTAAAGAAAATAAAGGTCTCTTGTGATTTTGTAAACACGGATGATACAATAGATCATGTACTTAAAGGATCAGTTCACTGTTCTTCAAGTCCATCTTCAAACAATAGTCAGGTGAACATGTGTCATATTAACTTTACAACTGAACCTTCATATTCGTTAAAATTAACTTTAAAACACTTGTGCATGGAAAAGGTTGCTGTAGATGTTCACTTAATAATGTAATTACATCATCAAGGGATCTTCTAATGGTCAGTGTTAAGAAGAGCAGTGTCGGAATAAGTACTCACATCCTTTACTGAAGCAAAGTATAAATGCCAGAATGTAAAAATGAACAGTCCTGCATTTATAATCCTACTTAAATTGAAATATAGAAGTATTACAAACTATATATGTACTAAAGTAGTTGTTTTGCAGAATATTGATTTGTGACTAATATATTAAATATATTTATCTTTAAAAACAGCATTTTAATCATTGAGGTGGTACAAGTTTGAGCTGCTTTATAAGATTCACAAGATTAATCTGAAAGATCTTGAGATGACAGATTAGGTAGAAAATAAGAAAAAATATATATATTTTTTGATTCATTTGTCATGTAAGTTTTTAATCTGAAAAGTAACAAAAGCTGACAAATAAATGTAGCGGAATTGAAAAGTACAATAGTTCCCTCTGAAATGTAGTGGAGTGGAAGTAAGAGTGGTGTACACTGAAAAAGTAGTACCTCCAAATTGTATCCAAGTACAGCACTTGAATGAATATACATAGTTACTTTCCTTCACCTTTGAAGAGGATGATTGCAGCAAGAAAAACATGAAAGATCTGACAATGTTCAATTCACTTTTGTTTTAGGACAGACTTGAAAACTTTTATTACACTGGAAATAAAACGTTTTGCACAGTAAAGCCTGACACCTTGGACATAGTTTGCCATCACCTGGTTTGAAGTCTGGTGTATTGCATCCAGTAAAGAAAAATGAAAATTTGCAAGATAATTTGTAATGAAAAAAAACAACAGATTATATGCCTTGTTTCCACACCTTCTTAAAGATTGAACATTATAGGCTATTTTACTGATTCAGGGAAAAAAAAGGAGAATTATTTTTTCATGAAAAATTATCTTAATTAATTTTGGAAGCCAGGGCGTGAAGCAATACTCCCCCACAGAAGTCTATATCCCAAATGACTTCTTTTGTATTAAAAGTAATGTAGTAAAATGACATCATCCTCCAGCATGTTGAACTATAAAGAAAAGAAATGCTCTCACTTCCTCCTACTGAAAAACAGCCTTTTCCTTTGTCAAAACCCAACACTGTGAGAACACTTTAAAGATTTGAATCTAAACCAAACAAATGGCATCCCTTTAACAATTTGGATACGTGGTGTGGAGAATAGTATCATCTCTAATATTAAATATGTGCGCAGCATCTGACTTTGAATTATTGTCTGCACAAATTAGTGCAAAAAAATGTCTCACAGCAACATCTTGTTTCTATTGAGAAAACTCCCTCTGTTTGTAAACTGAGACTTTGAGATGTCTTTAACGAGGACTGTTTTATTGGTGCTCCTCACGCTGGGCACAGCATCTGTGATGCTATATATATAAAATGTCATGTCATGTTATGTTCATGTTATGAATGGATACTTCTATGTCACTGTTATTAAAGAGCGGAGAAGGCAAGTGGTGAGAATACCCTGCCACTGTTTTTTTATGGCTTAACGTTATCTTATGTTGAAGTTTTCTGACAGTTTCCACTGTTATGGTAGAACCTTAATTATTTTTTAATTTCTTCGTTGCTGTCCACAGCTGTAATGGCTGCAGAAAGCTCTGTGGCAGTTTAAGTGTCCTCATAGATGCTCTTCAGCGGAGCTCAGGGTGCAATGCCACTTTGGGGTAAATCCCAATGACATCAGTTACAGTATTTGTACACAAAATCTGAATTTTACTTCTGAGGACATGGCTTACAGCCAAACTATCCATCTGTCCAATGAACAAAGAGCAGACCTTTACGATACAAATCAGACAGTATAAAACAATAAGTTGTACTGGGCTCATAGCAACATTCATTAAGGACTTTGGCAGTTGTGGATCCCTATTCCAAATATGTCTACTCTGTCCCCTGGGAGGTGTCATGGCCCTCTGTTATAGAGCAGCACCACATTATTTTAAAGAGACATAATATGTGTGTGTACATCATATTAGATTGAAAGATCATGTGTTTTGAGGTTTGCATAATCATGCTTTTGTCCTCTGTATGGCAGATGGCAGTATTTCTCTTTTAAGCATTATACATTGACACAATGTTCACCAAAAAAAAAAAAAAAACTAGGCCTACAACATTTTTGCCAAAAACCATGTGGGTCATTTTTTGTTGTTGTTTTGTGTGTGTTTTTTATGAAACTCCATTTCTGTTGACGAGTCAAATCCTTTTTTCCGGAAAGTGGGTCAATCCTTTCTGATGCCCCGGCTGCTTTGCGGCCGACGGACCTGCAGGCATCGTGTCAGTCGAGTTGTGTATACAGATTACAGAATATCCCGGAGAGTGCAGTAAAACATCATTTCCTGCACTAGTTTTGTGAGGAGCGTGCCTGCTGGATGGATCGCTGTGGCCGAGGCTGCCTAAATGGCGTTTCTGCCGCAAAATCTCTAGGGAGGCCATTAACGGAGGAGACTCAGCATGCGCTGTTTATCAGACCAGGAGAAGCCGAACAGCTGGCTGCGGTTCTGACCTGGTGATATCAGAGAGAGATTTCAAATGAGAACCTTCTCCAAATGAAGGGATCTATTAATAACTCCCTCAGTAAGAAGAGAGACTCTTGGCCCCAGAACAGTATCAATGGACGGATAGACTTTCACTGGCGAGAAGGAACACAACGATTCCAGGCAATATCCGATAGGATTTCTTGCTTTGGGTTTTAAGTCCAGCCATGGAGAGCCAACACCTACTGGGAGAGACGGGACAAATAAGGTCTGAGAAAGTTGATATAGCCAACTGAAGAAGTTCTGCTTCAGAGAGGCTTGAGCTTTGATACAGATAATCACAGAAATATGGATCAGGGTGCTTTGGTTGCGGTAGAGGAGGGTTTTTAGGCTCAATCCGAGTATAATCCAATACAAAAAGTGGGTCAAAAGTGATGCAGTGACAGCTCATTCACACTCCTGCTCACAGCGAGGAGACTCATTATGAATGAAGGTGTTTGAGACTAACTGGCCTTGTTTCATCACAAGTAGAACCTCCGAGTTTCAAGGTAAAACTTGGCCCGATCTTTTCCCGTCTCACGGCACGTCACACTCAATGTAAGGGATGTCACCATAGCGGCGGTCCACCTCCACCCACTGCTGCACGGCCCGGGCCACGATCTCCTCGGAGAGCTTCTGGGCGTACTCCAGCAGCACGGGGTTGACCTGAGGGGAGCTCGCCACTGAGTCCGCCTCCGAATGCACCAAGTAGGCCTTCTCGCCTCTCGTTCCCTTGCTCCTGCCGTCCACCTTCTCCGCCGAGTTCGCATTTTGTGTCGCAGAGTTGCTCTTCTTGGATTTGACACACCCCATGCTCTGGAGGATGTAGCATTGATCGACTGTAGGGTGGCAGAGTGGCAGAGAGGCGGCGGAGTGCAGGAGTCTTTGGTTCAGGGGTGGAATTCACACGGCGACCCCTCAACTTCTTTCTGCTGCCTTTGTGCTCCTGTCATCCGCTCCCTCGCTCATCCATGCCTGAGGCCAACGTGTGTGATGATCAGGGAAGAAGGGATGGGGTGGAGGGGTCACAGCGATCTGTCCATCCCCGTGTGGTTCTGTCGGCGCTGATACAGTCAGTCCTGCTCCTTCTGCGACGTGAACTCACCCCTTCCTCAACTGCAGAGAGAGAAAGAGAGTGGAAAGAATTAGGGGCGGGGATTTCAGTGACTTATTTTCCATCAGATGCAGCCTAAAAATACCAGATGGTGGAGAGCAAAAGAAGGATTGAGAGAAATTTTCACAGTGGATGTGGTCACGATGTGACCCGGGCTCCAGGGGCTGGATGGAGGTCAAGGCTCATCTCGCCAAAGTAATTTTTAAACACGCTCTTCTGCACAAACACCCCACCCCTCTGTCTACCTCACAGTGTTTTATGACTCAATCCCCCAGCCTATTTTGTGTAGCATGTCACCGGGACGTCCGTCTCTAGCTTGACTGCACTGATGCTGTTTTGTTGTAAGCCTGCGTCTCCATCTGTTCCACTAGCAGCCTGGCAGCCTGATTCACAGTGACAGCTCCCTGTCTAGGACTGCAGGCCTTATTGGTGCACAGGAAACATGTGCTTCATTCAGAAAGCAAACATGCAGGCCATCAATGATTCATGCGGGCTGGGAGTCTCCCTGTGTGTAAAATAACGTCTGGAGGTCTAACACATCAGCACAAGGAACCTCAATTCTGTCATAAACCCTTTGCAATCACCTGGCATCATGTTAATGTGTTAAAGAGCTTAAACGGTTGTTAAAGAAATAAAAACGTGTTTTCATGTAAATATGCATCAAACTGTGAAAGCAGCCATTAGCTGTCAGACAGACTTGGATTAAATCTGATTTATGTCACAGTGGAGATTTAGTGCAAATATGTTCTCTGAGCCTCAATGGAAACATCTGCTATTTGAACATGGGATTAAAATGAATACGTGTTATTAACTGAGCTGTACATACTTTTAAAGGGGTGTTTTCCTCCATTCCACCTGAAAAAAATTATAATAATAATCCGGCGACAGAAGAAATAAAACCCCAAGGTCGTTCAAGTAAATCCGAACATCATCTGGCGTCGAGCCGGTTCTTCTGTCTTCTCCTCGGCTCCTCACGCACCATCCGAGCGATTTCAACTTGAGACTTGAAAGCTATTGATTGATTGGTTGATTGATTGGGCGGAAGGCGTAAAGAAATAAAATCGTCTCTCAAAGTTGCTGCGGGTCCAGGAGTGAACGCTCCGTATCCGGACTCCACGGTATAATGTTTGAAGGATGAGAAGGAAAGAAGAGATCCCGGACTGCTGCGCCTCTGGAGAACGGACAGACCGTTTCCCGGTTCAGCCGCCGGAGTCTGGACTTCAGTGAAACGACGCTCCCGCAGAGCTGCGGCCGCTGCGCAGTGGCCGCAGCTCTGCGCAGACGGCGGCGGGTCCACAGTGACATCTGCTGCTGGCCGTGAGAACTCATCTCACTATTCCACAGAAACCCAGTCTGCTACAGCAGTGGTTCTCAAAGTGGGGTCCGGGGACCCCCAGGGGTCGTTGAAGAGGTGCCAGGGCGTCCCCAGAAAAAAAAGGAGAATAATTTATTTTCACTATAATTCCACAATGACAGAATGTACCGTTTGGACCGTTTGTATAGAGGACTGCCACGATTTAAAATAAATAAGTTGATTTAATAGTATTTATTCATTCATATTCTATACCAGCTTATTCCTCATTAGGTCGCAGGGAGACGGTCCCAGCTCATTAAAGGCAGGGATACATCCCAGATGATCACCAGCCTATCATGGGGCACACACACCATTCACTCATGCTTATGGGCAATTTAGAGTCTTCAATTAACCTAAGCATGTTTTTGGACTGTGGGAGGAAGCCAGATAACCTGGAGAAACCCCACATACACAGGGAGAACATGCAAGGTCCACACAGAAAGGTCCCAGACCCAGGTGGTGTTGAGCCTGCAACCTTCTTGCTGTGAGGCAACAGCGCTAACCCCTGCTCCACCACATCGCCCTAAACTGACTTCAAGAATTATTTAAATGGAAATTAAGTCCTCCATAATTTTGGGTTTGTGACACTTTCTTTTATAAAACACCTTAAAGCACAGGTCTTATAGTCTACAGATGGGGTCTGTGGTCTAGTTTTCATGACTTTAAGGGTCAGGCTGCAGGTCCTGCTGTGGTAAATCAAATTGGTCAGGAGGCTCTTACCCTTTTCATTACTTTACCAGGTCTTTTTTGCTTGTTTTATTGGACATAACTCATTTCCAGCATCCAGTTTTGACAGATTTTTGAAGCCTGAGATGTGGCAAATTTGTAATGAAGCGATGACAAATATTTTCTTTATGTTTGGCTACATATTTATTGAATATATTGAGATGCACAGTATATCATGGTGTATGTGGAGGATGAGGTGACAGGATCCACCGTAGCTTCCAAGTGAACCAGGACAACATCAGACCGTGCAGCAACCAAAGGCTTTTTGCTGTGGCTGCACTGCAGCATGGTCTGTGAATGAGAAAACACAGGGCAGGACTCCAGGAACAAAACAGATTTACAAATGGTACATCAGTGGGTCATGATTGTTGCAGATGGAAGAAAGAAAGAGAAGCTCAGAGAGAGAAGCTCAGAGTTTCTCATGACGTCCCAGCGGTCTAAACCTATCACAGCATAACAATGTTCTCGGCCAGCCAAAAATGAAAGTTTTTAACCTGTTCTTAAATGTATGGATAGTGTCTGCCCCCCAAACTAAAACATAGATGGATATTGAATTTCTGAGGTGTTCAGGCCTCAGCACAATAACAGAACGTTGCAGTCATCCAGGAATTTATGTCCTTGAGAAATCCCTGATGTTTTGCTAGGTGGTTGGCTTCAATGGCTTAATTGACAGATGTAGTTGGTATATAATGTAAAATAATAGTGGAAATTAAGTGTTTCCTAATAATTTTACCTAAAGGAAGCATATAAATGGTGAAAAGGTCCGAGCACAGAACTTTGTGGAACTCCCTGTCTAACTTTTGTATGGATAGAAGTTTTCATATAGATAAGATTCTCTAATCTCTGTAGTAGGATCTGATCATTGATGGTGTCAAATGCAGCCCAAAGTCTAACAGAACAAGAAAGGAGATAGAGCATTTATCTGGAGCATTGAGAATGTCAAACATTCACCACTGCAGTCTCTGTGCTATGATGCACTCTAAATCCTGACTGGAAATCTTATATTGTTGTATAGAAAATCACACAACTTCTTGGTGACTGCCTTTTCCAGGATCTTAGAGAAAAAGAGAAAGTTGGATACAGGTCTGTAGTTGGCTACAACACCTAAGTCAAGTGCACTTTTTTGAGGAGAGTTTTAATTACAGCTACTCTGAAGGACTGTGGGACATAGCCAGATAATAAGGACATGTTGAGCATTTCCAGCAAGGAGATGCTAATCAAAGGAAAAACATTTTAAGCATTCCTGGTCCAAAAGACAGGTCGGTGTTTTGGATGAATAAATTACAAAGCTAGTTCAGAAAAGTTGATTGAAGAAAATGAGTCTAGATAGATGTTCACTCTTTTGTCAGTCTCTAAGATCTCTGTGTTTAGGGGCAGATTGGTGTCAGTTGAAGGCAAGAGGTGATACATTCTGTCTATAATTGTCAGAATTTTGTCACTAAAGAAGCCCATGAAGTCTGGGCCTATACATCATGAAATATAAAAGTATAATATTTCCATGTAAAATATTTATCTGAGAAGTAACTACATACATAAAATACATAAAATGTATGTAGAAAGTACAATATTTCCCTCTGAAATGTAGTAAAGTATAAAGTAGCATCAGACGGGAATACTCAATTAAAGTACAAGTACTAAGTACAGTATTTGTGTAAATGTACTTAGTTTCTTTCCACCACTGCTGATAATCGATGTCTTCGATGTGGATTTTTCCTCCATGTTTTTGTTGTTTATTGCCACACAGTGGCGCTGTCGTATCATATTCTTCAACCAGGAGTGCAGATCTCACCACAATGATTTGGACAAGTCCTGTACCAAGGATTTTATTTATCTTCATTGAATGTTTTAAATCCCTACCCAGAAACCAACGTGTTATTGAAAGTCATTCTAAATCGGAGAGTAAACAACTTCTCATGAGCGTCAGAAATGATTTGATTGGCGATGAAAAGATTAGAACTTTTCCTCTGTGATCATTTTTATTTCTATGTACTGAACAGCAGCCATTCCTCAAAAGCACAAAAAGAACGCAAACGGGGCATCTCATGTTTGATAGAATGATCACACCTGCAATTAGTAGTCATCATTTTACAAAATATCATATTTTGTTATGTACTATTATGAAAACCATTTTTCTTACTCAAACACGTATGATTGAAACTGCCCGTGTTTTGCTTTAAATGTGGATTAGATATGTTGTGTGTATGTGTGAGTTTGTTTTTAAACTTGAGGCTGATAAGAACATTACATATTTCACAGATGGTCGGGTTTGTGCCCCTGCGCTGGTTGCGCAATCACAGCAAGAAAAGTGAATTTATCCATCTGTGGACACGTTCAGCACATGCTCACAGTCTCAATCCCTGTATGGTTTGACAGTGAAAAAAAAAGTTTTCATGTCAGTCGGTTAAAATTCATTGTTGCCTGTCCAGCCAATCATAGTTTTTGACGACACAAAAGAGGCTAAAGTTGGAGTATAAAAAGGTGTGCGCTAATAAAGTATGATGCCTATCAGTGTGGGACATTAATCCAAACCCAGTTCAGTCGCGTATCAGGTCCAACACACGCCACGGGATCTTTTTTTTAAAGCAGACTTCATACCTTAGAGACAATGCATCTGTCTCAGATTGTGCTGTATCTTAGCTTGCTGATTGCTTTGGGTCCAGTAGTTTTGAGTGACCAAGAGACGCACCAGCAGCCCTCCGCCACCAGCCCAGCAGACACGGAGCAGTGCTCAACCTGCGACGTCCGGCAGCAGATTAAAACTATGCGATTGAACGCGATAAAATCCCAAATTCTGAGCAAACTGCGAATGAAAGAGGCTCCCAACATCAGCCGAGATATAGTGAAGCAGCTCCTGCCCAAAGCGCCGCCGCTGCAGCAGCTTCTCGACCAGTACGACGTGCTGGGAGATGATAACAAGGATGTGGTTATGGAGGAAGATGACGAGCTGGCCATCACGGAGACAATAATGATGATGGCCACTGAACGTAAGTTTTTATTTAACCGAATTTGCTGCTTCATGAAAAGGACGCGCACCCGGAGCTCATTCGGCTCCAAAATAAGGTTTTACGCACGGAAGAGCGCACAACGACGCATCAATATGCACTAACATTTCTGTAAACATTAGGCTACATTTCACTCTAGGTTTTGAAATGTGGACACACACGTCTAAAATTGAAAACAGTGTATGAATAGGTGCCTTTTGACACAGTGCGCGCAGACTTTTAGAAAGTGTATTAGTCCTCTTCCAGTGCTTAAATGTGTCAGGGATCTGATTTGAGCCTGTTTGTGTCTGTCTGATTTCAAGCACAGTTTCTCTCCTTGTCTCCTGCAGCCGAGTCCGTCGTCCAGGTTGATGGGGAACCGAAGTGCTGCTTTTTCTCTTTTACTCAAAAGTTTCAAGCCAGTCGCGTGCTCCGGGCTCAGCTCTGGGTGCATCTGCGCCAGACGGAAGAAGCGACCACTGTGTTCCTGCAAATCTCCCGCCTGATGCCGGTCACGGACGGGAGCAGGCACATACGGATCCGGTCCTTGAAGATCGACGTGAATGCCGGGGTCAGCTCCTGGCAAAGTATAGACGTCAAACAAGTGTTGACTGTGTGGCTGAGGCAGCCGGAGACCAACTGGGGCATCGAGATTAACGCCTTCGATTCGAGGGGAAATGACTTGGCCGTGACCTCCGCGGAGCCAGGAGAGGAAGGACTGGTGAGCGCAACCTTTATTTTATATTGTAGACAGCTTTTACTCATACGTGATCAACTACATGTTTAATTAAAAGGTGAATGCACAGGTGGCATTAATGCAGAGCTGTTTATAGAGCTGGTTCCAAAATTGGGACGTGATTATCTGTAACAGTCCATATTCCAGCTGGAGTTTCGAACATTGCTTTTTTTGGTTGCTCTGTTGTACCCTGCAGAGGTTTTAGTGCACAGAGGCTTTACACAGTCAGCAGGTGGTTAAACATTCATGCATTTCACTGCTGGAAGCAGGAATGAAGATTTAAAAGACCTTTGAAAGTTGTTAATCAACACGGACTCCATGTAGGCGCTCACCTGCATTTGGACTAACGCCTAGTTCACAATATCCTCAAATCTTATTGCTTGATTACATAAAAGTTCACCTTCCCCACATTCCTTAAAGTATTCTGTGTGACTGTGCAAATCAGAGTAATTGCCTGCACACACACTCTGCTACTATCAATGACAAACACACATCATACGGCTCACATACTGGCACCGGGCTCTGAGACAATTAGAATACCTGGATGGCTGTGGTTAACCAACCGTCAAATGATTTAATTTCTTTAAAACTCAGTTTCATAATATTATCGTGCCATGTTTGAAAACCAGCTGCCAAAAGTTGAGGACACCAGATTAAAAGATGTAAAAAGAATGCTGTCATCCACCTCCTTTTGCAAAGCAATTTTTTTCTTAAGATTATTTTTGTCTCTTTTTTTTAAATGGATAGACAATAATGATGCAGCAGACAGGACACAAGGGTTAGACACGCAGCAGAGACCTCTGGTTTGGACTCGAACCAGGCACGGTGCAGTGGCATGTGCTGTAGCCATTCAGCTACCAGGGCACGCCACAGCTATTTTCAAAGTATTCACACACACTCTGTCATTCCAGCAACCATTCATGGAGGTGAAGATCTCAGAGGGCCCCAAGCGTGCCAGGAGAGACTTGGGCCTGGACTGTGACGAGAACTCGCCAGAGTCCAGATGCTGCCGCTATCCACTCACCGTGGACTTTGAAGACTTTGGCTGGGACTGGATTATTGCCCCAAAGCGCTACAAGGCCAACTATTGCTCTGGGGAGTGTGAGTACATGCACTTACAGAAGTACCCCCACACCCACCTGGTGAACAAGGCCAACCCCAGAGGGACCGCAGGCCCCTGCTGTACCCCCACCAAGATGTCGCCCATCAACATGCTCTACTTTAATCGCAAAGAGCAAATCATCTATGGCAAGATCCCTTCCATGGTGGTGGACCGTTGTGGATGCTCTTGAGTTGGGACTGAGATCCCGGCAAGAGGGAGGGGAGGACAAGTCCGGCCTCCGACTTCAGACTTTTTGACACAACCAATCCACCAGTTCCAGTGCTTTCCTGCAGAACACGGTGCAATAGAACCAGAGTAGAGGCCACAAACAGCCCGACCCTCCCACAGGGCAGCACTTTCACAACCGGCATAGCTTCTTTTTCTTTCCTCCATTGAAATCATACCCATAGAGGCTTGAAGGATGCAGGAACACACACACACACACACACACACACACACACACACACACACACACCTACACAGATACACACACATGCTGGACTTGGGAGTGAATGTAGACAGAAATTATCAAGTTAACCAAAAACTTTTTCCTCTTTGTGTCAGCGTTCTGTGCTCTGTCCATTTACTCAAACAAGCCGACAGATTATACTCAAACATGCTCCGTCCACTCCTCACATTCACACTCCACTGCTAGACAACATACAAGCTATTACACTTTTTGCTAAGCTATACATTTGTGATAATCATTTATTTCCGAGTTATGTTTTCAGAGTGAAACCAGGAATCCTCATGGACATTTTGAAAGGGCTTGGGAAAGACACACACAGCTGGAGACTTTTTAGAGTGACATTTCACACTGGTAGAACATGCTTTAGTACACATAGCTTCATAGGACTTGATGAAAAGCTGAAACTTGCTGCACAGCAAAGCCTGAAGTCACCCCTATGCTATAACTGTCATTTATAAAATCCAGACATTTAGAAAATAAGACAATATTGGATCAAACTTGAACTTCTAATTTTGTTTTTTTGGCTAATGATGCAAAGAACTTGGGAATAAGAAAATTGCAGGTGGCGGTTGATCATATGGACCCAAAATGTTCCACCAGGGTGAGGTACCACTTTCAGTCTTGACAGGTCTTCATGCACTCTGCCATATACACAGAAACATGCATCCACATACCCGAAGACGCTGTCGCTCAGTCATCAACTCCACTATCCAACAGAACAGCCAGACCTGCCCGATACACTTGAATTATTCTGATTGTAAATTCACATTACAGCACGGAAGGACTTGAACTGAAGGCACAATGAATGCAGCCTACAAATGAAAATGTGTTTAAGACAGAGATCATGGATTGTTGAGATGTATGAATGTTGAGATCATGCTTATACTCTGTCTTATAAACAACACAGTTTGCACTATGGCACACCAATAGAGAGAATTGGTTGCTACAAAAGTTGTAAAAACTGATTTTGATATGTTTGCTAATTTGTATTGTATACATATGCCATTGTTTCCATTAGGAGTTGCTTTTCTAAACCACTTTTGGTAAATGTATAAAACCACAATCTAGCAAGATAAAAGATGTAATACAGCAACTCTATATACTTGTTTTAACAAATAAAGTTTCTAGCTTGTTTGTTGAGTTCTGTTTCTTTGAGTAGTTTGTTTCTAAGGTCACATTTAAGTAGTTAGTCCGTTTTTAACTGCACTTCACAAGACACTCATTTCCATTAATCTGATCTTTAAAGCTAAACTGTAGCATTTAAGGTATAATTAGTCATCCTGGAATAACTGGAGCATACAATGTCTTCTTGTATTTAGTCTCTAAATCATACACAATACGATATTTGCAGCATTTTTCAGAGCCCTGAGCCATCACTTTACTAGAGTTTATCAAAGGAATAAAGCTGGATATGGCTTTGTTTCCAGATGGAGCTTCATGTCATCCTGTTGATTCACAGATCACTTCCAAACCTGACGTTTCAGTATCACAACCACCTGAACCATAATGTCACAGCCCTGCTTCACACCTCAGCAGCTGAGAATCTTTATGTCTTCAGCACATGGTGTCAACTGATAAGTTACGCAGGCAGTGTGTGAGTGATCAGAGAAATAATAACACACGCTCCGTATACCTAACTACACCTGCACAATCCCATCACCATAAGCCTGTTTTATCACAAGTGCAATTCAGCCCAATTTCCCTGACTTTGCTTTTTTCTAGTGAAGGGATGTTGAAAGTATTGCAGTCTAATGAGAGGATGTGAACTCTGGTGCGCTCTGACAGCATGACCTATTTGACTGACGGCCTCATTGAGGCCTGACTTCCGCCCAGTAGAGGGCGAATTGAGCACTGCCCCTCAGAGCCACTTCCTTTCCTGCTGAGAGCTGGAAAGCTGCCACAACGATCGGCCACAGCACAGAGCAGACCCCGGGTAGAGTGGATCCACAGAACTGCTTTTCCCCAAGGAAGAGTTTTACATTCTACCCTTCTCTGTTTTCTGGTGAGAGGGTGAAAAGTCGATGAAAAGATCTGTAAACTAGAGAACACTCTTGAGTAAAGGATTCTTTAAAAAAAACATACAGGTTTAAACAGCACAGGATGGAACCAATTTACAATCTGTAATCTCTGTCCCCATATCTGGTGCTAAAAACCGTTTCCATCTGCAAATTGACACCCTGGGCATGAACCTTTTTACGAGTTATACTCTCCAGTGGTTTACTTTCACATTATTACTAATGACGCATGTCTTAAAAATTAGTAACTGAGGAGTATAAAAACATAATTGCTCCCAGGTCTCATGTATAAATGTCAGTCAAAGTCCCCCTACAGTCAAAAATAATGTTTTGATTATTGTTCCTTCACCTGGATGTTAGAGCTTCACTGTGCAGAATGATGGATGTGTAGTTTGTTTCACGTTTATCTGCTGAAGAAGGAAAGTTCCTCTGTGCTCACCTTAAGTCTGAATATAAGTCATGAATGTAATATTTTGTGACATCACAACTAATTTTGAAGCCAAAACGTTATGTGGAAATTTCAGGCATCCAGTGCACAAACACTGCACTTTACAGTGAAGTGGGAGACATCATGTGTCTAGCAGTGAAACTTATGAAAGGAAAAATATTTGCGAAATGATTGATTCTGGATGGATTTATTGAAGGATAATAAGTAAATGTTAGTTTAAGACTTTTTAACGAGGTATTCAAGCTTCTCTGTGGAAAGAAAACACAAATCAAAACAGACCATTTTTAAATCTTTTAAAGGTCCCATGTTTTAAAGTTTCAGTGGGTTTAATTTGATATTTGTATATCCCTAACATGATGATTCCAAAGATCATATGTATAGATCATATGTAGAGCTTTATGCATCCTCTCTCCATCTTCTCTCTGCAGCTTTAGAAAGAACGGGTCATTTTGGGTCTGTCTCATTAATATGAACGACTGTCTCCTCTGATTGGCTGATTTAAATGGCAGTGAATGGGGGATGACTGTATAGATGTGACATCATAACTTAACAGAAATCCTGACAGCTTGTTTTAAGACACAATTTCTAAATAAGGGCTATGTGCATTTCTCTGTGGATTGATCACTTTTAAACATAAGAGTATTTATAAAACACATAGACCTTCTTATAATCCAAAAGCTTTTAAAATCTCACTTTCTAGAATATGGGACCTTGGAAACATGTCATTTCAACTTGTTTTCATTGTTTTCCAGAGTTTAAGGTTCAGTTACAACTTGTAAGCTGCAATGATTAGTCATTCAAACAATTCATCATTTTGAGTTGTAGTTAATCTTTTTTTTTTAATACAAACCTTGTCTGGTTCCATCTTGTCAGTTGTTAATGTTTTGTGGTTTCTTGGATAGTGGACTGCTGGGACAAGAGAAGACATTTGAGGTTTTTAAACAGCAACTTAATCAAGAAAATAATTGTCAGATGCAGCCCTACAATTTCAGAACCTTAAATTATGTTAATTAATAAATGTACAGTACATCTTTATTTTTGGATTGTATACAGAAAGGAAACTGGAAAAAGACAAAATAGCATAAGATAGGTTGAAGTTGATGAAGCTGTCAACATTGTTCTTTTCACTCCAGGTAAGGGTGTGGCTGTAGTGATGAGTATGAGTTGTTCCGATACTGAGAAGCTTATCACACCCAGGTGCATCATTTCATTAAGTGCTATCCTGTAGTAATTGCTGCTGTCTGCTTGTTTCGAGCGACTGAGAGCTGGGAAACATTTCGACTTGAGCATCGTTACATCTGTCAAGAGTCAGACCCTGGAGGACTGTATCCGCCAGCGACATTCCACCTCTGACAGGTGAGGAAGTGAGAGTGAGAGAACGGGAAGAAGGATGTTAGGGGGTAAAGCAGTGGTCCAAGACAGCTGGAGACCCCGTTATTGGACAGGATTCCTGTTGTGTAAGGTCAACAGAATTTGAATGAATCCAAGCTGTATTTCTCTTCAAGTCCTCATTAACATGATGGTTGTTAAACAATGCCTGATATGGCTGCTTATGAATGTTGATAGTGCCATGGAAATGGATTCTGGTTATTGGATAGTTAAAAGATGAAATTGCATTTTTGCAGCTTTATAGTATAGTGTTGGTTTACCAGAATCACATTTCCTCAATTACCTTTAGTGGAGTGTATAAACATATGCACTTAAAATACTCAACAGCAACATCTCGTTCCAGAAAAAAATGCAAAACACAGCATTACATTTTCCATTGGGCTCTATTTCCCACCAAAGGTAAAGATTACAACAGTGAGCGACCAGGACATTGTTTCTACAAAGACACAATGTCCTGAATACAGGCCTAGCTGTGTTTTAGGAAGGTGTAATAGGGCCCTAGAGAAGGTCAGGTGTAGACACCTGACAGATGATTGAAGCTTTTCAAGAGAGGCAAGGTTGAACTTGAATCTAGAGGCTGTCGTCAAAGAATAAGTACCAAAACAGAAAAAGGTCAAAGTCGTGGTGTATTTCTTTTTATAAGAGTTATCAACTGAGCTGTTGTGACACAGTGAACCATACAGTTCAAATTATGGCCCATTACGTCTTCCTAATCTAATCTAACATAATCGTAATGAAATTGGACCCTGTTCCTGATTTGAAGTACATCTATTGGGCACACAATGAGTAAAGTACATCCTTTTAACTTATTTGGAGGCGTCATATTTCCACCAAAAGGCTTAGAAGTATAATATAGTAGATTATAGTATTATTCACGAAGGTTAGAAAACAGACAACATCACTATGCACAGCATTTTATACTACCCATTGCATAGTTGTCATTTGGCTTCTATTCTTCCCAATTCTATAGCAAGACCTAAAGATTTCCCCTACATCTGGACAAAAGAGGGAGATGCCCTGTCCTGTAAGTGGTGCAAAGCCATGGACAAGGAGTGGGGAGAGCAGAGGGGCTTGCCAGGTGCATCCAAAAACATCTGGACCATTTAACAGATGAGCAAACCATACTGTCTGGACAAGTGATGCTGTTGACAGATACAGATCCCTCTGTGGCAAAGGTCTTCCTTGACAACAGCAGGGTTGAAAAGTGATGACAGATGAAAGCTGTCAAACCATGGTGAGATTCAAGAAAACATGTCTGCACAGTGAAATAAAATTATGATAGCAATAACGCAATGAAATTCTTTTATTGAAACCACTCGCATCAATAGTCTGAAACTATTGAAAATAAACTGCAATAAAAATGTTTGGTATTTTTTGTTTGGTCAATTATATCTCTGTTGTCTCTTTATTAGTAGTAGTGTATTCTATCATTTGTAAGCTTTTTCATTTCCCTTTTTATATTTGTGAGGATCATGCAATTATGGGATGAGCTGCACAGAAGAGAAGTGGATGAAGTTACAAGTGAAAAGTGTTGAATTTTCCTGACCTTGTCAAGCAGTTGTTTCACCAGTTGGTATAGACTCTATGGCTTTGAGTTGTTTGAGGGATTGAACGTGTGAACTATTTCAGTAACATGTAACAAACAAGACATGTTGGTAATTTAACACATTATTCATTGAACAAACAGTCAGGAGCCCCTGCAGTGGGTTTTAATTATACATAGTTACTACAGCCTGGGCACATGGTTCTCCATTAAAAGAATGGATGATAGCTAGAATAGTGTCATTCCAGATCTCTGTACCAGAGAACACATCTCAGATGTGTTTAGTGAGTTAACATGTCTATGTTTTCCTGAGTTGGCCAAAACAGCTGTAATATAAAGAGAGAATGCCATGTCATGCCTTTCTACATAGCTACATTCACGATTCACAATTGCACCAGTGCTGGATGAGATTGATGTATCTGTACAGATTGTTGTGAATTGTCTTGTACCAGCTAAATACCACACCTCAAAAAACAAATTGCAAAGGAACGTGAACAACAAAAGATGTCAGAATGAACATTGTTAAGGAAATGACAGTGAAACAAAATGGAATATTGGTGGTGTCATCAGGATACAAGTTCAGAGACAGAAATGTTTACTTATTAATCTAAACAAGACTCCTTTAAGTCCAAAATCTTGGACCTGATCCATCAGGTCAATACAGAAAGCTACAGACTGTTCAGAGACCAATTCAGAATTACATTATCAGAAACAACCATTTAGACCAACACCTGATTGTCTCTGTGTGTAAATGGGGTTTACAGTTTTACGTAAAAGAAAAGAGAAACTATTTTAATGTTTAGCAGTTATAATGTTTACCAGGTTCACTGTGTTGATTTAGAATGCATAAAAACAGTAGACGGTGACTGGAATTAGATGGGATTTGTAGGTCAGTCAGTCAGTCAGTCATTTTCTATACCTGCTTATTCCTCATTAGGGTATCAGGGGTCTGCTGGAGCCAATCCCAGCACGTTACAGTGAGAGGCAGGGATACACCCCAGATGGTCACCAGCCAATAGTGGGGCACACACACCATTCACTCACACACTCACACCTACGGGGAATTTAGAGTCTCCAATTAACCTCAGCATGTTTTTGGACTGTGGGAGGAAGCCGGAGTACCCGGTGAAAACCCAAGCAGACACAGGGAGAACATGCAAACTCCACACAGAAAGGTCCCAGACCCAGGACCAAGGAGGCTAACCCCTGCGCCACCGTGTCACCCAGGATTTGTAGGTATTGGACAGAATTGACCTGAAAATGATGATAATGATGTTAATTAAGTAGATTAAAAGTTATTAAAATGAATCCTGAGAGGATCATTAATTTGTGAACCAAATTTCACAACAGTTCAGCCAATGTTGTCAAGATATAAATATACTAAGACTGCTGGTTACAGTCAGTATTATTGGTACATATAGCTGTCATAGAAACCCAGTGGGTATGGTATATTGGGGACATGATGTAGGTTTCATGTGTCCAATTATCTTTTCTAAGGAGGAAGAGACACTCATTGAAGTGCTAATTTAATAAAGAACTAAAAAAGTCACTCACATAGATGTGCTACAGCAAAGGACAAATAATCACCAAAATCGTTATGATGCATTATCAGGGAACCACGACTATCTGAATGGCTAATTTATTTATTTTTAAGTTGTTTGAACTTATCATCTAGGGACCTTGAATATCTTTGGTAAATTTCATGATAATTAATAAATTACTTGTCTAGACATTTCACCCTAAATCACAAAGGTCAGAACAATCCACCTCATTTTTGTTGAGTTATTTCTGTCTGGACCAAAATGGTGAACTGACCAACAGACCAAATCTCCAGGGCTCTGCTGCCACTAGGGTTAAAAAAGACATTTTAATAGCCTATATGTGTTGCCACTAATGTCAGGACAAGCAACAACTGTTAGTGACTGAAATTGTGTTAAGATAACTGCACGTCTAACATCTTGTAAATGCCTAAGACATTGAGAACACAGCGTCCCTTGTCCATCTGAACATTGACTTAATCTAATGTGAAACCAATTTATCTTATAGGGGCAAAATGTTCAAGATGCACATTGTAATCACTTAAACAACCAGCAGAGGATGATCACCACGGGCCAGATTGACAGCCTGTTTGTGAAAATCCCTCTTGGGTCTACGGAAAGCAATGAAAAGCAATAAAATCAGCCAGTCAGGGACACGATAAGGGCCAAATGGCCAGCTGCTGAATGCTACCTGTCTTCACTTCTCAAGTGATTTATCCTTTCCGTCTTCACTCCGCTTGTTTTTTCACTTAGGGATGAGGAATCACTATTCCTACCCCAAAACTGACAGTCACCTCTGGGAAGCTAACGTATGATTAATGGCTTTGTAACGCTACTGGAAGTTTGGAGACAGGACAAATTTGGTGTTCACTCCATATATGTTTACAAAACTGTTCACTGTCAGTGTTTGTTTGTGAGGAGGGGTTAAGTGACGAGCAAAATATGTGGCCCTAAGCCATCCAAGGTCCAAGGCAGCGAAGCATCATCTCTCTGGGGATGGAGAGTTTGACAGTGATGAAGAATAGATGTTCCTCTAAGGAGGCCAAGGGAGGGCAGATTATGGAAACCTCCTGTCTCCAGATGATATGCCTGTGCTCTTAACACAAACGGATGTAGAGTAGTATCAGGTATGTGTCAGAGGCCTGGATAGATTTGGACATCTCAGAAATAACATTTATGGTACATTTTTACAGATAAATGAGAATAAAATAAAATATAGCAAAACAAACAAAAACACTCAAAATCCAAGGAAGATAGATATAAAATACACTCCTAGCAGACTATATATTAAGAACAGGAAAGAGCTTGTCTGTGCAAGTGTGATTTAAGAAATTGAGGAGATCAGCCTAATTTCTCTGGTAAGGTTTTCCACAGTCAGTGGCCTTGACAGCAACATTCAAGAAGTCCTTTGATTGTGATTTGGTTTCTAAGTGTGGGGATTCAGAAAATTTGGTATTTAGGAGCAAAACCCTGTTTATGATGTGAAATGAGGTGAATTTAAATGTGAACAAGTACAAATATATTGGAAAGTCACATTCAGAACTTTGTAACATGGCAGTCAATTGGATATTTAATCATACGGATAGTTGGGTGATATATGAAAGAAAGTGAGTCCTATTTCAATGGAAGTGACATTGTGGATTGAGGACAGGGTTGTCTACATTCTGATGTATAAGTTATTCAGGTACAGTGGAAGTTGTGTGAATAAGATGATAATGTGTTCAAGATAACAAATTTGATAATAAATTTGGAAAACTCAATCTACTGTGTGTGATGCCATTTCATGGTCTTTCTGTTGGTGCTGTTACTGTGTTGTACCATTTAGTTTCAGTACATAAAACAGCAAGTACAACATCCTTCAAGCTACATGCTGAAAATTGCATGTTATTTTTGAAGTGTGTCATCCCAACCTGTTCGGTGGCCCCAACTGGTAGACTGTATTGTTTTCTTGACTTTGGCATCTAAAGCTTTGGTCAGAGTCAAAAACGGACCTCCATTAATTTAAAGAGCCAATTAAAATAGTTGCTGATTCGCATTCATTCAATTGGAGGAAATTGTTGGACATCCAACACTTAATTAAATTGAGGCAGGATATAAATATGCTAAGACTGGAAAGTGACTGAAAGTGCAAACCTAAAACAGTGCCTTGTGGTACACCATCAGTAAGCTGCACAGTGGAAGAATAAACATACTGACAGAGATATTGTGGTTGAGATATTGTATGATTTGAATCAACAAACAGCTGAGTCAGAGATGTGACCCACTTCTTAAGGCAACTGAGCAAGATGCTATGGTTAACCAGAGGGATGGGTACTGAGTACCGGCCTTTATTGGTACTAATGGTACTAATTGGTACTATTGGTTCTAATGGGTTCAGGGCTATCAGTTCAGGGCTGCTATCAGTGTTTACATTATATAATGTAATTTCAACTATATTCTAATGATGACAAAGCTGTGTGTTTATAATACTGCCCAGTCTTAGCTGAACAGTCAAGGGCAAAAAAGTATTTGCAAATGCAACTAATTGTAATAATGTTATTTATAAAAAGAAGCAGCAGGTTTGATGATACTTTTCTACAACTAGACAGAAAATGTTGTGTGTAATGTCTGTAACTATTGAGGTCCAGGGAATCAAGATCTTTTTTTAAGTGGTTAGATAATGGTGTGTTTGAAATAAGAAGGAACATAATATAATATAATATGTAAGATTTATGGTACAAGGAAGTTAAAGATCTGTCATAGAAACTCAGTGGGTATGGTATCTAGGGGACATGTGGTAGGTTTCATGTGTGCAATTATCTTTTCTTAGGATGGAAGACAAGTTCAGTTAAGTGACATTTATACGGTATGCAGGACTTTCCAGAATTAGGCCTGCAGATGACTGTTTCAAAACAGGTTTGACATTTATTGATGTGGAAGAAAATTAAATTTTTCAAAAATGCTTCAAAATGTTTATTGCATATATTTGTGAAAAATGATTTATGTTTATTTCTATTTGGTGTGGCTGAAGCCTGAAATCATCCTGACCTACTGGCAGATATTCCTTGAAAGCAGATATTTCTTCAGCTAGTCATCCTGAGCGAATTTCACAGCTTTAACTATGTGTCGTTTTCTTCCTGTTAACCCAAAGTCCCTTTTTTCTTTAATAACCTAAATGTATCCCTTGGAGCAGCATGTCTGGGAATATAACTTCAATAAACTAGCTCTGGGAATTGTTGACAAGTCATTAAAAATTAGAAAGAGTAGACTTGATGGCCCCATGGTGGATGCCCTTGACCCATGAAATTGAATGTGGTGTGGCTTTAAATTCTCCAACTGTTGAGGACCTGTGGCTTTTTAACACCCATCACATTAGTGTGTGCCTGAAGCCCATAAAAAGAACTAAGTGCCTCTTCAGTGGTTAGCAGAAAAGTGCAAAGTCACAGCAAGGCACCACCACCAATTACCAGCTGAAAAACTAAAACTTACATGCATTTTATAGTTGGTCCTACATGGACTATGGTATGGTTTATGGTTTTAAGATGCTTAATTAAGCCCTTCTGTGAAGTGTTGATGGTGAGGGTTTGGGCTTGGTGACAGATTTAAAGACTGTTGTTTGCATCTGATTAAAAGACTGTTAAATGGCTAATTTATCTGAGGAAAAAAGCAAAAAATATAGTTCTGCTAATCAATATTTTTCATATATATCATCAATACATTTTATGTACAGACGCTAAACAATTAATTGGTTTTATTTACAAATATTGAGTGTGTATATCTGATATATCTTGTACTGTAGAGATATGTTGTTGTCCCAAATCTATTAACTATTAACTATTGACAAAGTATTAACTATCGATCCAAATAATGTTTATAGATGCTTTACAACATCTTTATTATTCATTTAACTAGGTTTATAATCATCGGATGCAACTTCATATATAGACATCCAACTAATATTTATAGAATATTATATAATATAATATTATATCATTATAAATCAATTATTAAGCCTTAACACATGAAAACTTAATAAACTATCTATTAACTGAATATAGATAATGGTTATTATAAAGTGTCACCACAGTGTAGCTACTAGATAACCCTGCACTACAGGTGCAGTTCTCCCCACCCAGAACTAAAAATACTACCTCTAAACCTGCTATATACTGCTATACATTATATTTAATGTATTGTACACAATCCAAATTAGCAGAAGAACGTAAACAGATTTAGATTAAGAATTTTTGATGGTGCAGAGATTCATTGGTGAGTGACTAGAGACTAGAGTATGCTTGAAACAAACTAGTTTATGGCTAAAGGCAATAGTGTTAGTAGCTTTTTCCATCAGCCACAAATCTGCCATTTTTGAGCAAGATGTGATCAATCACACAAATGTGGATAACAGCACACAATTTGTACAAATAATCTGTGGCAGAAGTGTGTAATGAATGGATAAATAAAAGCACGATAAACAAACTCTGCTTACTTTTTCACTTCTGCATAACTGCTCAAGCGCTGCATGAATGTCTTCCCAGTTGACGTTTCAGAAAGACTAAAAACTAAAGACGTGTGGGGACGTATGTGACCATCCAATGAGAACTTTGGTTGGACTGTTTTGATGCCATAATGCTCTTTATTGCCACTTTTGCAGTATTTGAAGAAGTGGCTTGATCACTAATTGACATGATTTCTTTTTTCTTTCCCATTAAGTTTAGTTTCTCCATTACCTTTGAAGTGTGGCATAATTAAAATGGTGCATTCCCATGGGGATATATAAATGCTGTCTTTATCCACATCTAATTTCACATTTCTAAACAGAAACAGGTGCTTGTACCCAGCAGCAGGCTAAGGTACTCTATGTGACTACTTCTCATAACAGTTCCAAAAATAGAGTGGCTGTAGGGGTTAAATATAGTTCAAGTCATTTTATTTTGGATTTGACGACTCTGTTAAAGTGCACAGTTACTTCGGGGTTGTGTGAGTGGTGTACAGTTGCCCTGGCTGCTGAATACGACCTGAGAAGCAGTAGCTCTGCACATTAGGGCCGTAATAGGAGAATAGATAACTATCTTGATGACGCTGTATGTGAAACGAGTATTCTTGTACCGAGGTTTGCATACTCAACATTTTGCATGCATTACAAGATACTTTCTTTCTACATTGCCCGGGTCGAGTTATTCACTAGCAAATACTTCAATTTGGATGCAGAAAATGTCAAAAAAATGTGCAACAGGTGGTTTAAAAGACAGCTGGCAAAGTGAACCATTGCTGACCTTTTAAAGCGTGGTCACATGGTCCAAAGATGATCATCAGTTAACAGTTGGGTGCCGAAGGCAGCATGTACAGAGTAGATTCTGCTGCTGCACACATTTCTGGACACAAGAAACTGAGGAGCACGTGTCCAACAGTGACAAGTTTCACACAAGAGTCCATGAAGGAGTGAGGGGCGAAAAGCTGAGGGGTCCTCACTGGCATTTATCCCCTTCCCTGAGGCACTTTGCATAGCATTGCTGCTTAGCTGCAGCAATGCTGAAGCCATCTGGGAGGGTTCTCTCAGCAGAGGCCATGTAAAACAAGACGTGTGCTGTGGTTTGACCTTTCACTGCCCTAACTATAATATTATCATAAGATGAGCGATCAGATTGCACTTTTCCCTCTGGTGAGATTCAGTGTCCATATGACAAGGCGATGAGTGGAAAACTCTTGTGGCTATACGTGTCCCTGTTATCCAAGTGTGGTCAAATCATAGTCAAGACTATTTCTGTACTGACAGAACTAAAGTATTTGTTGAGGTATTACCACTTCTCATCACACCAGGTCGACTGAAAAGTATTAAGAAATGACATGACTGAGCAAAAAAAAAAATCATATGCTTACAGATTTTTGAGACAACCAAACCAAGTTTTTTTTAGGGGTATGACACAGCCTAATTTAATTGGCTTCCCACAGGAAACCGCAGGCAACATGAACACCAGAATGATACTGTAATAGACTAAGGTCTTTAGGAAGTGGCACCAGTACAAGTTAGCGCAGTGTCAAGGATTTGCTAAACTTTGTGGTTGAAATTACAGCGCAAATCTCTGAAGCATTTAATGCAGCCAGGGATTATATACAACTATCTGTCAATACTAAAGGCCGAGCAGCTGGCACTAATTGAGGGAAAAGAATTATGGGTAGTAGCTGGCACAGTGTACATCTCTGGCTTGTTGCTTTCCAATACTCATTCCAACGGTGCCACAATGAGGCTTAGGGGTAGTAAAATACTTTGGTTTTCAGGTGTCACTCAGCAGTTCAATGACTGCTGTTGATAATCTGATAAAAAAAAAAAAAAACTAGGGCAGAAATCAATCTGTTAAAACAAAAAAACTGTAGTGTAGCAGGAACGAGTAAATGTGCATATAAATGCCCTGGTGTGAATATATTATTTCTTATATATTATTTGAAATAAATATGATTACGCTTCTCCAGCTAAAGCCTATCTCTTAATTTATGTTTCAACAAGACTGTAGTCTGAGGTTATCGTTTATGCTGATAGATGCTATTGTATTCAGTGTATTTATGAAACTACAGCATGACTCAGCTGTTACTAACTATATATTTATATATAAGATAAAAAGTAAATGTTTTAAGACTCATTGAGCATTAGCTTTTAATTTATTATTATTATTATTTTTTTCAAATCAGGATATATAGAATTTGAGACATAAAGTTGCCTCAAACAAACCTTAATTGATAAAGATAAGATTATCTTTCTAATATATAATACAGAGCTTTGTTTTAACTAAAACAAAGATGATTTGATAAGGAATTCTTGGATTTGATTATAATTGAGTGGCGATCAAGATTCGTACTGAACAGGACATTTTAAACAAAAAGTGAGGAGCAAATTTATGGGAGAAAAAACAACACAACCCAAAACATTTATAACCTAATATGAAAAAAATGACTTACAAGCCTAAAGCACAAATGTGGAAATAAACATTTATTATACAGTTTTTTAACAAAGTTGTACAGAATTAGAGCGGAATTGAAATAATTCACAAATCTAGTTCATTGATTATCGATATTGCACTGCTGTTTAAAGAACACTGGTCATTTTTATTTATTTTGCTGTTGTTATCAAACTCTGCTGAGTCAAACCAACAGTGAATTTATTTATTTTTAAGTATTGTGTTTGTATCCAAAGCCTGATATATTAGTGTGGTGTAGAACAAAAACTATTTTAAAAAAAAACATATCAGTATAATAATAATATGCAAAATCAGGCTTTGACACTAAATATCACTTCATTGTTGGTTTGGCTCTGCACATGAGATTTGTAGAAAAATATAGAAAATGGCCAGATTTAAAAAGAAAAAGGTGTGTATTTTTAAAACTCTAAAGGCTTGAGGAGAGCCTCAGCTTCCTGGTCGGTACGAGGGATGTCAGATAGGTGCTGTAGAAATGGTCGTCCATGGAAACAGGTCCGGTTGTTCTCATCAAGCTGCTCTTCCATCCGTCGAAGTGTTTCCTGCACGTCCTCTCTGGATAAATGTGTGGGCAGCTGACGGACCAGTCGAACTGCTTCACCCTGTCAAGAAAAAAAAAAAGAAAAATAAAGGGACATAACACACATTTAATTAGACTAAGAAAATGACCTAGCATACTTTTTCTTACGATGCAATTTTCATCCTAGATTCATAGCATGTCTCACTTGTAGGTAGTTTATGACTTTAAGTGGTCGGCACTCCTGCACGGCGCTCGCCTTCCTGTGGAGAACTGCAGTCAGGATCTCCCTGAGGTCCTCCACGCCGAGGAAAGGCACGCAGTCTGCCATAGCTGTCACTTCCAGATGTCTCTCGGCTGACGTGAGGCCTGGCCAAAACAAGGATTAATATACTCCAGACGCTACTACTATCTCCAGGAAAGAATAATAAATAAATATTGTGGTTTACGGCCGGACTGATGACCAAGTCAAACAAGCGAGGGGCCAAATGGAGTGTTAAATGACTAATAGAAGCCCCAGCAGACAGAAAGGAAGTCGTCTTGTAGGGTGGAAGAATGATAGCTTCTCATTTCATGAGGAAATACTGGAAATCATGCACAATTTATATTTTTGATACATGACTTTGGAACCAAAAAAATCCTGGAAATTCAGAGACAGTTAATAATAATATTTCTGTACTGGCTCTGTTGCCTGTGCAAGACCGCAAAGTCCAGTGCATGTGCTACAAAATATTTATGCAGAGAGCAATAACAGCATATTTAACTCCATACAGAAATGTGCTGTTTGGCTTAAGAGAAATCTATAAATTTTATATAGGAATATCTGCAAATCACATAGGTTTTCAGCAGAGACTGTGCAACGAAACCATCTTATATACACCTCTACCTCCAGTTTCATGCACGCCCACCGAGGCTGGCAGTGCCAAATGAAAATTCCTGGAATTTCTTAAAGGGCAACCATTCTCATCACCTGCACACCGGGGTACAAACCTACTGTGAGACCACGCTGTCGGGCAGAGAGCCAATGTCAACTGAGGTGAACCATTCCAGTAACAAAAACAGCCAACATTCACAGGACACTTCATACCCTTTACAAGCGAACAGAGAAATAATGCCATAATAATGATGAAGAAATCTGGCAGAACAAGTTTAACTGCACTATTGCCTCAAGTGATTATTAAGTAGTGGTTTTATTTTTACATAATGTTTTTAATACCGTTATTTTTGCTTTTCATAATAATATCATCAGTCATAATTTTATCAGTCAAATATTTAAACTTCCTGTTGTATGATTTGATTAATGATTATCAGTTACTTTCACAATACTAGTCTAACTGGTCATTTATAGCTGTCAGATTATTAATATGAATATTTATTAATATTAATTAATGTGTCTAATTCTTTGAATATGGAAAGCTTGACAAAACTATTGGAATAGTGTTAAGCTCTTTGTTATGTAATTTTATGTAATACATTATTATCTTTTATTTTCACATGGTTTGGTTTATTCTTTGTTCTACATGCATGTGGATACACAGAAACTGTCAGAAATAAGTGACTGCAATCCATTTAGCCAGGACTCTATGTTTGACATTTCTAAGTGACTGGTGAACTTTGACATTAATAATGGAAAAAGGCTCCAGCGTTTGTGAAATAAAAACAGAAGAACCATGAGACCTTTAAACAGCGTGACTCAGAATCATAAGAAAGGTGTTTTGTTTTGTGACTTACATGTTCACTGCAGAGAGAACCAGTCAAAGGTTTGTATGTTCAGGGTTGATTTGTTTGGACATGCCACATCACACACATGTTGGACTGTCTCATACAATATAAAATTAAAAATCTAATTTTAAGTATGAATACCTGGAGTGAGTCTGATTTTAAATCCATTAGCCACGAGTCTGGGATCAGAGATGAACGCCGCTCCGTGAAGCTCAGGACTTTGTTTCTCCATGTTGCATAAAGCCTCAAAATACTCAGCTCCTCCTAGATTTCTACAAAAGGAAATAAGGAGAGGTTTAACATACAAAGGTGTATTTTAAAACTTTAGATATAGATATAGACATAGTTACCAAGACCAGTGGTAAATGGTAACTATGTCCATTTACTCAGGTAGTCTGCATAAGTAGATTTTTGAGGTACTTTACTTCAATATTTCAATTTTCTGCTATTTTATACTTCTACTCTAATACAATTAAGAGGAAATATTGTATGTTTAACTCCAGTTCTGGTTACTAGCTACTTTTCAGAATAATATTTGATGTGAGTTATCTATTAAACCTGTGTTTTATCTTTTTGGGTTGTTCGCAAAGACACCACCAAATACACATTTTCCCTCTAAACATCTCTCATAGATTCATTTCATTGATCCAATATTTCACCAAAAAAAATCGAAGATGAGGGAAAAGATCTTTGCTTTTTCTTCTTTCTTCTCACATCCCATTTATCTGTTAACTGAATGTAGCCTGTACATACAATAGTTCCTAGTAGCTGCAAATTAAGCAGTTACAATAGTAAAATGCTGCCTGTGCATCTGTATTTATCACAATATATAGTAGTATAGTTATAGTCATCATAGTATCAGTCATGGATGTTTTCTTTCATCTTATATATTTTAGGCAAATTCTTTTAAACTTTTAACTGGAGTATTTTTTACTTGCAATTAAGTATTTTCACCCTGTTTGGTACTTTTATTTTAGTAAAGGATCCAATTACTTTTTCAAACAGTGGATAAGAAGCTAGGGATTAGGATTTGTTTTTCTTGGTAATGTGTCTATTACACACTCCAAGTATAAGGAATTGGATGAGTGTGCAGTTTCCCACAAGGAAAACTACCGCCAGCACTGGCGTTTTTCTGGAGAGAAGGGAATATCTTACCCATCTGTTAACTGTATAGGGTTCTGCAGACTCACTGCTGGAAGTATATTATTCTCTAGAAGTCTCTTAAACAACAAGGCTTCCTCCACTCGAAATGGGTTTAACAACATGAGCCTCTGACCACATAAAATGACCCAGGCGCTCTGAGAGGCCAGCCGGTTTACAAGACGGAGGCCCCGTGGTGCTGCGCTGCTCTGGGATGAGAGGCGCTGAAGCTGCAGCCGAAGGGCAGCTACGCTGCAGGGGAGGGGCTGGGAGGGTTTGGGCGCAGGGTTCCTCATCTTCTTCTGTGGCTGAGCGGCGAAGAGCTCGTCCAGCAGCTGCTGGTTGGAGAGCGGGGCCTTGCGTTTCTGGCCCTGCACGGGGCCTCTCAGGGTGCTCCCACTCGTCTCTCTGGGACCGTCAGTAGAGGCCATCTTGGTCCTGTGGTCGTGGTGCTCCAGGTTTTTTTTCGCTTTCTCCTCATACCTGCAGAGTTTAAGCAAGTTTTAGTGACAAACGAGCTGATGAGCTGATGTTCCAGCAAGCAACCCAGGCAAAGGACATCTAAAAATCTGATTTAGTTCAATTCTATAAAAGTTACTTATAATCACTGTTTAGCATTTAAAATCTTTGAAGTTAAATATAGTTAATGAAAAACCAAACTCAAACCCATCGGCTATTGTCTGATGATAGATTAGATGGTGGAGACAGCAGGTATTCATTCATCCTGAGATTGTTTCCGTTCATCAGTCACTGATAAAAGATAATAAAATGCGAAACGGACTGAAATTTCCTGAGATACCTTCAGTACAGCTCTCCACACGGATTTGTTGCATGTAACCATATCAACCACAGCCTGCTCAAATGTGATTGGTCAATACTACACACAGCTCTGGAAGTAATTCCACTCACAAACACCTACATATGCTGCATATCCCCATGCAAATATCTGTTTGCAGAGATTATTGAAAAACTAATATGAAACTTGGAGGTCTGTTATTTTGCTACTGTTGATCTGCAGATCTTCTAATCAATGCTTATTGGGGTGTTATCTGCTTTATAAGTATAACAGGACGTTAGCTTGGTTTACATACATACATAGAGTGCTGTGCGTGAGCTGCTGTTCTGTGTAGCACAGCTGCTGAGCTGCATCTGTTGTTCTACTACGGTATTTTCTAACCTAAGAATTTGGATCATCTACTACCTCATGTACATCTTGAGACATGATATAACTTTTTGTGCTTTCCTTAGTAAAACAGGTTTTTGCCGACTCATGTTTCCATGCATCTTCATATGTTAAGCATTAAGGCTTAACATAGCACCTCATTATTCAAATAGCCTATTTCTTGAATTGTGTAATTCCTAGAAGGAACAGTGGCGATGAAAGAAGCCAAGTACTTGCCACATCTTATTTCATTTTAAAGACAACAGTACGGGACAGCTGGATTCTAAACAGATGTCTTTTTCCACACACTCTTATGCACCTTATATAAGGCCCCAGGTACTCTTAATACACATTTTCCAAATTTGCAATTACTTTAAATTGATTTGCAGTAATCTAACATAATTGGGTTGAAGTGCTTTCGGTGCAGTATAATGGTGTTATTTCATGATGCTAGCCCAGTTGCTGCTAGAGAACCGGAGTTAGTATCAGTTTTACTTTGTCACTGATGCATTCATGTACACCTGGAGCATTTCAGAAGTTATTAATGAACTGCAGTAAACAGAATAAAAGAATTGCCCGATCTTTGTACCAGTGAAAGACAGTGAAACGTTCAAACAATATTGAACAGCAAATCAAAATATTTTGATTGACTACTCACTCTTGTGCCATCACCGTCAGCAGTGGACTGGTACGACAGCCATCTTTGTATGATATGTTATATGACATGCTCCTCATGTTATAACATAAAATATAAATTATGTTTTCAAGAGAAAGGGCTGGGGATTATTGAAAAGATTAAATATCACTATATTTTTTACCAAATACCTCATCCTATTGAATCTTATGATTCAGTTTTCATAAGAAACATCATTAGAAAGGTATGTCAGTAATTGCCTGCAAAACAACCACTTTTACTTTAAATACTAAAACAAATAATACAACTTAAAAAGAAGCTGTTAATAGTACTTAAAATAGAACTTGTAATGACATATTTTAACACCGATATAAGGATAACTTTATTTAAATAAAGGATCTAAGTACTTCTTCCACCACTAATAAGGAGGTTTTAGACACCACCAGTAACTTGGAATTCTACCAGAAGTCCACATTCATCTGATCATCGTTTTTTTTGTTGTTGTTGTTGTTTTTAACTCCATCCTGCTAATGTAAATCTTCTGAGTATGAGCAAAGGTTCCATCTGTTCTGTGCCAAACCTATTCTTGACTAGATAACTAAGTGTCACTCCTTAAAGCACTTATGAAGTAAGTGTAGGTGAGAGGTTTAAATGAACAAAGAGACTTTTTTCCTTTCAACTGTAATATTGAAGTATATAGTGAGATCTAATTAAAAAGGAGGACATTTCAGTTCATATCAGTTGACTTCTATTAAATCATTATATCATGCCCATGTTTAGGGACCACTGAAATCATGGGAAATTAAGCTTAACAAACGGTGAATAGAATCTGCCACAAACGTTAAATGTGAAATCTCTGGATGAGATGGCATACTTAGGAAATAGACGCCTGTGGAAAATGTTGTCTACATAACCTGCTGTTAGGAACGGTTGTCTGGAAATTAGAAACACAGCTCATATCAACAAAATTTCCAGGCTGGGCTTCTCACATGCAAATGACAGGTCAAACCTCCTCCCCTCCCTCTGCCTTAGCAAATAACAAGAAATGGAAACGACTGCTTGGAAAGGTGAAGGTCTGGAAACTCACTTCTTACGGTCTTCCTCCCTCAGATTTTTCCACCTCTCATGAACGGCGACGCTGATCTCCTGCAGGCTGGCTGTGGGTTTCTCCCGGAGGACCTCTGCTCTGGCCTCCTTCTCGTGGAGGGCGGCGGGGGACAGAGGTGCCCTCATCACGCGGTTGCTGATAAGGTCGTACGCCGTTAGAGCGGCCCGCTTTTCCGTGATGACGTTGAACATCTTTTTGTTTGAGCTGCTCTGACTCTTTATCTCATCCGAGTCTGAATGATTGTCCTTTGGGACTTGAAGGACTCTGACAGGTTGCAGCGGTTCTCGGGACACGGGGTCTGTCAGAGCCGTCCCCCTGCTCCAGTCCTCAGCTGAGAGCTGCGCTTTACTCCTGTCTGCACCGTTGTCCTCATGTCTCTCAGGTGATTTGCTTGGTGTACGCGCTGTTTCATCATCATGAAGAGAAAATGTAGACTCCAGCCCTACTGGGAACTGGTTGACAATCCAGTCTTCTGCTATAGAGGATGAGGAGCTGCTGTTTGAGATCTGAGGATTCAATGAAGCATCACTGTTCGCTGCTGCTTTGTTGCAGCGTTCTGGTGCATCTCTGTGGACTTCACCACTGTTGCTGTTAGGAGTGACGTCCCTCTCCACACTCGTCTCATTGTCCAGTGGTAAAGCATCAGGCTGCAGAGGACTAGATGGTGGAGGAGATGTTTCGTGGCTGGGCTGCTTCCCAGGTGGGGGCTCACTACTGGACCTAAAGCCGTACAGAGAAACCAGCAGGGCCTCTACTGCAGTCAGCACAGATTCCTAAATATCACACAGGTGTCAGATGGAACACAAATTCATAAACGTGTTAAATGTGTATGTCTCATGAAAATTATCTTCCATTTCTGCTAAGTTTGTTCTAAATATATGTCAATAAATCATACACACTGTACCTTTAATAGATTCCCTCCCACAAATTTACAGCCTTCATTTTGTGTATTAAAAGTTTATCTGAATTATATATCTTCTATCTTCTCATATATATATATCCTCCTAAATTAAAACTTGTTGGTACTAAATTCCTGAGACAGTGTTTCCTTGTTGAGTTGGGATACTAGAAAAAGAAGGAAGTTTTATCTTACTTTGGAGAATAGTTTTGATTTGACTAACTCATAAAAGCTTCAGATAAGCTGTAGAGCAAAAAAACTCATTTTTGCATGAGAGGACTATAAATCACTTACACTCTATACATTACATTCATTACATTAGAAAGGATCTACATTTCTTAGGCCGGTAAGAACAGGAGGAATGATAACAGCAAGGAAAACCTGACTATTTAAGGCATACATGCAAAAGTGTGATTCTATTCTCTGGCATCTTCTGGCCAGGGTTTCTAATAATTTCCACAATAAAAAGAAAAGGTGTATCATGCTTGAAAGCAATGATTTTAAAGAACTCACAAACACACCACATGTTCAACCGTGAGATACACAGCTACCTTGTTATGCAGAAGAACTTGTGTCTTGTCTGGTGTCAGATTGACGTCCACTGAGGAAGGTGGAACAGTGATTTTAAGCATGAGGATGGGATATCGGTTTCGGTCATCGGGATACTGAGCGTTGTAGTGTTGACGTAACAACTGATGATCCAACCAGGATAACATTTGCAGGGAAACAAAGCAGAAATGAATTGTATAAAATACTAAAAAATTTTCATTGGACATACTTTCCTTTCATCCATAATTACTCTACCTTCATTATATCTTTGTGGTGGACAGGCCTGTTGTTGACAAATATAAATGTTTTGTCAGGGCTAGACGTGCTGGTCGAAGAGTAATTTGCTTCAGGCTTTGGAAAAAACCCGTCTAAAAGAACCTGAAACAAATCAAATCAAATCAAAATAACGTTAATATTAATAATCCTCAGGAGAAAAGCAGAACATAAATGCTGTACAAAACGTACAGTAAGGAAAATATCACACTACATAACAAACAACAGCTGTAATATAGGACTGTGTTTGGCTGGGAAGTTTGTGAAATGCCTTTGCAGACATTGTCAAGCTGACATGCTCAGCAGCTGGCCGGCATGGGTCGTAACAACATTGTTACTGGACATTACATAAACCTTGCCACCATTACATTTTCAATTAGGATGACACAGTTGATTCAGTCCACTGCCAGCACAGCTGGGAATGAAGCCATTAATTCTGCCGGTGCACAAGCAAACAGGCGCTCGACAGCAGTCGCAGCATACCGTGCATGTGCTGCCGCGGCGTAACGAGGACGAGTAATAGCTACATTTCTACTCGTTCATCAACTCTGTCACATGTTTGATGCTAAAATAACAAACTTCTTTGAAAATTTTGAAACAAGAGAAGTTGAATTTACTAGCAGGCTTCATTATAAACACGCCCAACCAGTTGGTATTTTTCTATTCAAATTTGCATCATAGATGATGACCTTTCACCTAGAATCATGCCTGATGTAGCTCTTATAAGCCGAAATTGATGACTCAACATAAAACCTAACAATTGCACTTAAAACTTATCAATGTAAGCTTGTAAGAAATTATGGAAAGCTATTAATGTTCTACAGATTGAAGGCAGTGAGTAGCCATGTTTTTTTTTCTCCACATGGCCTCAAGCTCATTATTAGCAGCAACGCACGCCAATGTAGTTAATAAATGAACTGCTGTTTCAGGTCGGGGCACATATGCTTCTCTCTATTTCTGCTCATTAGGGTCACTTTATGAGAGCACGAATAGCACCTTTGGCCCTGAAGGGCCGCGGCTATGCGTAGTCACACTGCCAAAAATGAGTGTCACATTTTGTTCTGCAGAGGAACAGCTCCTGCAACTCTCCCTGAGCGAGGCCCCGGTGAAATTGTCAACCTGGCTCCCTTGATCACTAAGCTTTGGTCTTAGGGACAAGGAGGAGAAAAGTTCTTTTTCATTGCAACAGGGAGTAAGAGGGAAAGGTGAGAGGTTGCTCTCATAGCTGGGCACCAAAGTGCAGCAGCAAAATAACAACAACAAAAGAGGAAAATGAGAGAGAAACAGGGTGAAAAGGGCTGCTCCATATTTGTCAGACTAGATTAGTTGGGAGCCTGGCAGCAGGTACGAGTCACATGACCCCTACCGTGACCAAGCAGAACGTTGACGCTCAACGCTACAGTAATTCAATTCAAGCCAATATTGCCACTCTCATTCAGACTTATTTCTTTCTGTTGATAAATATTGCTTAAGAAAATATACTTTAAAATGTAACAAAACTATGAGAACAATGTATGCATGTAAGATTTCAATATATTGTGAAACTGTGATGTCACAACTATCTGGTCATCACCTGTATAGTTGTGACCCACTAATCAAAGCAGAGGCTCATTAATATTAATAAAGATAGGCACAAAACTCTTTCTACAGCTCCAAAGAGAAGCTTGAGAGAAGAGATGTAAAACTATATTGATGATATTTGACACATAAAACCCCAAATACATCTCATTAGGGATATCACAACATTAAATACAACACAGGAAAGGTGTAAAAGTTAGGATGTTGAATTGGCTGCTGAAAACTTGTTTCTATGGTCTTAGTCTTAGTCATAGTAGTCATAGTCTTTTAAAAATTACTCTACTTAGTCTATGTCATGTATATATATGTATTTACATGTGTAATTAATCTATCCTAACTGCGTTTTTAAAAGTGCTGTATAAATAAAAACTAGTATTATTATTAATTACAATCAGTGCAGCAAAGCTTAGCTATCCAAAATCACACTCTTTACAGGAAAGAAAAACTCAAGAGAAAAGGGCAAGGGAATAGTTGGCCGGCCACCAACTGACCACATTTGCTGGCTTGAGACCAGGTGTTCATCATGAGGTTATTAGCTCACGGTCAAGTATAATGTGGAGGCTTTCATTCGCTCGGAAGAAAGTATCCATCTTAACAAGGCTTTTAATGTGCTACCGATTGAATTGGACCATTCTAATGCAAATAAAACGCTGCAATAGAATGTTATCTAGCAAGACTGTGTCAGTTATTTCCAGTACAAATTACCTTTATTGTTTGCAAGTAATTTTTAGTGTCACTCAATGTATTTCAAGGATATATCGAAATATTTAATTTGATTTCAACTGAAAATGAGACAAAGAAACATATGATTTTTAGATGGACTTGTTGACAGCAAGTTTTCCTTCAGGGGCAAGTGTGTTTCTTTTGAAGTTAAACTTCTATATTGGCCCCATAATGAAGGGCAAAGGGGCATGGGAGCCACAGTATGAGAGCAAAGAGTGAAAGGTGTGTGCACGAGGTGGAACGGGCAGCATGTGGCTGGGTGCCAGCTCAGCGCTGCTATGTGCCCGTGACGCTCATCCATCAGAGAGCAACTCGCTCCATGCAGTCTCTTCACATTCACTGCATCATTTGTTACCATGTTCAAAGGTGACTTTGTCCAGCTGAGCAATGGTCCGTGTGAAACAATAAAAATAACAGTTGACCATGAAACCAGAAACCTGTAAACGCGAGTCCTTCATACTGTAATATAACACAGCTTTACATCGACTCCAGTCAGAGAGAGTCAACTATTTCATACTGACGTATATAACATGTGGTATGATTTAAAAAAAAAAAAAAATCCAGGGGTGAAAAGTAACGAAATACATTTACTCAAGTACTGTACTTATGCACTTTTTGAGGTACTTTACATTTGATGCTACTTTATGCTTCCACTTCACTATAGATCAGAAAGAAATGCAATTTTTGCTTATTTGACAGTTTTAGTTACTTTGTAGATTTAGATTTTTTCTACAAATTATAAATCAACTAACAAATTATGATTTATTTTCATATGTTAAACTATCCAGCACTATATAAATTGTGTAATATATAAAATTTGCTCCAACTTTACCAGTTTACATTAAAGTGAAGGAACACATTAATGCATCAATAATTAGAGTCGAATATGATTCTGAAATGGAGCATTCTGCAAAATTATTAAATTAAATAATTAAAGTATTATTTATACTTTTGTGATTTTAAAAATATGTCAATGCTTTTGTACCTTTACATATGTATGATTTTGAATGCAGGGCTTTAACTTGGGACAAAGTATTTTTACACTGTGGTATAATCTACTATAATGTTAATAAATATCTACTTTCACTTAAGTAAATGATCTGAATACTTTATCCAACACATACATGCATACTCATACATGAATCACTGCCAGCAATGTGACAATGGAAGAAAACTCAGAAAAGTCAAACAGACTCGGGTATATTCTGTTCTTCGTCTTACAGATTTGCTGAATGTTCTTTCTTTTTTTCTGCATTTTTCCCCTCAACTAACCTCTGGTTGCTCCTGGTGATGGTGGCAAGGGAGCAGGTTGGCAACAGCACTGGGCCCCAGCGTAGAGAGGAGGGCACTTCTGTGATCGACCACTTTGGCCTTCTGCCAAACCACCACCTGGAACCATATGACACCAGTCAACTTCCATGAATTCACATCAGGCGAATAACACTAAATAAACACCTGTCAAGATAGAAACTGGGCCACCAAGCTGCCAACATATCTGGAGTTCATACATATTTTGCAAAGATATTAAGCTAGAGGATAAAAACTGCAGTTGTAATGTTTAAAGCATTATGGACATCAGCCATGTCCAATTACAAGGTAATGGATTCTCAGACCTATACTATGAAGAGCTGCAAGGATTAGTCAATTCACTGTTATCTATTTAATTCATTGTTTTATGTCATTTTTTAGGGGAAACATATCCCAAATCTCAGATTCCAGCTCTTCAAGTGTAAATATTTTCTGATTCTAAAATCCTTTATTACAGTAAAATGGCTCTAAAATCTCTGGCTTTCAGGAAACAGTGATCAACATTCTTCACCTAATAATATAATAATGAATAGGTTGCAACACTAACACTTTGACAGGAGATTTGGTTACTTAAGTCATGATTCATCAGGGATTCATAGCATTTTGGAAATTACTACAAGAGTACAATTAATGTAAAAGCAAATTAACTTGACCAGGTAAAGTGATATTAAAATTATCATCTTCAAATAAACTTAACCAATGATGTTGTTTGTAAAATTGCAGTTTTGCCAGAAAAGATCCTGTCAGGATCAGGAATTATTTTTGATATAAAATATGTTGACGCCCATGGGAAGGCTTGTAGTTTGTATCTACCAGTGATGATATCCCCAGGGTGTTGATTTCTAAAAGCATGCACTCCGCTGCAGGGCATGTCTCAGCTATTAAATACGCAATTTGGCACATGTAAACGGATCACTCCTGTAAACAGTTCTTGAAGAAGCTGTGAAACACGACACAAGCTGAATAGCAAAGTTGGAGATAAAGGATAGGGGCAACTGAGTGCTGATGCAAAAAGGGGTGGGGGGAAGGTGGGGGCACTACCCTCCCCTGACCACCACGAAACGGTTTTCTATGAAAGCTATACGGTGGCCGTGTGCCCCCTCCCTGACCCACGCCACCTACACCTACACATCTCTGTGTACAAACTGGCTGCAGCCTGAAACTGAATCTGGGGATAAGTCCGCAGCTGTGTTCAGCAACTTACTCAGGCGTCATAATCAGCCAAATCCGAGTTCACGGTCAGCCATATTTGTGTTTGGGGCACCTGACAGTTATGCTTAGCTTGTGGTGGGAAAGAGCGAAAAGGATGGAAATGTCTAATTGCTGAACAATTCCACTGCTGATTAATAATCTTATGTAACAGAACAAATTGACATAGCTGACTTTTTCATTGTGTGCCCCAAAAGTATGCAGCTCCTGTGCAACCCAGGGGACAAGCGATAAAAATAGAAATAATTGACTTTTTTTTTTCCTTTTAGTTATTCATACCAAAGAACATCCAACTCCAATAGAACTGGTAATTATTGACTAGTGGGTAAATTTGGTGATAAATGATAATTATTTGTTCCCAGTAGAATTGCACAGTGTGGAATATGATGCATTACCAACAGCCTCACCTAACAATTTTTATTTGATGTTTCAGAATTGAAATAGTTTTTTTCAGACACCATAAATGCAAAGTTTCGATATTATCAAAACTATCAATATTGTAAGAGGCTCCATTTTAGTAATGTAATGACACAAATACTAACATTAAACATCCTATATTGTAGAAAGGTAGATTTTTATATATATTTTATTATAAGAAGGTCTCATGTTCCAAAACTCTCAATCCAGAGAAATGCACACAGCACATAATCAGAAATGTGCCTTAAAATGAGATTGAGAGTGAATGAGGATTTCTGTGAAGTTGTGATGTCAGAACTATACATTCACCACCCTTTCCCTCCATTCAAATCAGCCAATCAGAGTAGCAGCTCATTACACAAAATGACCTGCTCTTCCGAGAGCTCCAGAGAGATGTAAAACTATTTTGAGAAATGTTTTATACTTAAAACCACACATTTATCTTGTTAAGGATATCATAACTTCAGATAAAAACAGAAAAACTGTCAAATATGTGGCCTACACATCCATGGTCTGGTTTGAACACATTTCATTCATTTAAGACATTTAAAAAAGTGAAATTCATATACTGACATCACTATCTACTGCAGTTTTTTTCTCTAAAATTTCCTGTAAAATTAAAATTTTCTAAAATTTTTCTGTATTTACTATCTTCAGCTCTTTGTTTTGTTAAAGATGCCCACAGATCCAAACCTGTTTAGTTCTCCATCAGCTCTGTCTTGCACAATTATTGACAACTGAATGTTGCAGGAATGAGTCCTTAAACCCAGACATGAGTTAGTATTTTAGCAGTTTCAGGTTCCCTTGTCTTGAAGTTAATTGCTTTTTGGTTAAATACCTGAAATTAGGCTTAGAATCTTAAAAAAGGTGGTCACGCTAAAAATGTTGGAAGTTATGCCACTGTGGTGCAGTTTCTTTATGCCTAACAGTAGCTTCTACTGATTACATTCACACTTCAAAAACATGTTTGTGGAGATTATCTTGTTGAAAAAACATGTAGTTATAATAAACTTTTCTAAACTTATTTTATACAATAATCCAAAAGACAATGAAATAATCCCATAGACCTTTGGTCAAGGGAACCTGGGTAGTTTTTAGGATGTCGACAAAAATACATCATCTCTGCGGTGCTCTATTGAATGCTGAAGGTGCATTGTACATCAATTCAGCAATTCATTGGATTATTACTTTAAAAACACTTTACTTTAGCTGATCCTACCTGTGCAGAGCAAATGGATCACTGCTGGTAACCAAACTTTGAAAATGAGCAGGGAGCTTCTAACCCATCATCCTGCTAAATATAAATTAATAGACTTTTATACCAGTAATTATCCTTAAAGTTAACATTCATTTTTGTGTTAATTATCTATTCAGAGTGTGATTAGGACTAAGATGAAAAACAGAAACACAAAGAAGTGACTTTATCAAGGCAAATGAGCACAGACAGACTAACCTGACAGCATCAGGTTAGTCTGTCTGTCCTCGCTTGGCTCAATTAAAGCTTTAGTCGATGTGATAGTAACATGTTTCTACAAGCCAAATTAATATTTTTCCATGACGTATTACATAACAATTTCATAGCTCGCTGACTGGCATTAGCAATAACAAGAAAACAACGGGAGGCTGGAGACAATTAGTGTCTTCCAGAGGGTGTTCGATTCATAATTTATCGAACAAGCTTCTTGACACATTTGACAGAGAGACAAAGAAGGAAAGAAGCAGTGCACTCCATGAATTTCGAAACTGAGATGACAAGTTACATTTCATAGGAATGTAGGCTTCGCAAAAAGTTTGCAATATTTAATTGTATCAAGTGTATATTTGATACACTTTTTATCAATTGTATAAAAATGTCTTTAACATTTTTTTACGCATATTTTTTCCTTTCTCTAAACATTTAACATAATTTTATCTACAGTACATACGCTCACTTTATATCTACATGAAATGAATGCACTATAATGTAACTGCTCTACAATAAATAAAATAATAATAATAAATAAAATTTGGAGGCTGACAAGTTTGCTGTTAAAATCTATTGTGCTCTAAAATTTGGTCAAACCTTATTCATATGGATGTGATGAACAAGATATTCATTAAAGACAGATAAAACATTAAAACAACAACTAAAACATTCCAAATTTTAACATCTCTGTGAAACCAGGGCTGCTGCACACTTTTTGAAATCAAATTTTGTTTGAGTCAAACCTGTCGTAAAGCGGTAGGAAGCAGTGCTCGCTGCCTCCACTCCATTTGGAACATTACATCACGTTTACAGTTTTTGAAGCCAATGTTAGGCCAATTTTTAAAAAATCCAAAATGTGTGGGCTCCATATTCTAAAATATAAGTGAAGGTTGGGGAATCGGAATGTCTCTTAATAAAAAATGGAGGCAGAAGAGCTCTCTGTCTCTGCTCCAGTTTAAGTAAATGGGAACTTGATATTGCATTTATGCCGTTTTTGAAACCTTTACTGGACTGTCAAAAAGTCCAAAATGTTTGTATTCCTGAGGCACCATTGTCTTAACAGACATCATGAATAACAACCCTTCACTTACACTTTAAGGCTTAGCGGGAAACCTGTTAAACAGATTTATTACAAATTTAACATTCTAAGCTTCAGGAAGTATTTTTTGCAGGGCTGTGACAACATGTTGCATTTGTTTTAACAAGGTCTACCTAATAAATGAGTGTATTTGCTCCTTGCACTTCATACGTGTTGGTTTTATTTGTAATACTATCTGGAGGACTTACTTTTTAAAGAAGTGTTGAACAAATATCATGTGTGACTCTCGGTGCATAATGACAAAAACTGAGGGGTCTTTTGCAGCCAGTGATGTTGGGACAGTCATCTGAAAACTAATGAGGACACCTAGTGGCTGCTGTTTGTAAGGTATAAATCTATTAGTATTTTAACATCATGTCTTACTATAGACTCTGGAAGAGGGGTTCTAACATCGCTCCATGCTTAGTAATCTAACAAAGATATTCATAGAGATGATTAAAAATCATTTTCTTTTGAGCATCAAAGACGAAATTGGACAGGAAAAGTGATTAATTCATCCTCCTGTAAAGACCAATAGATTGGTGGAGGGCGGTAAAATTAACTTTCATAATCAATTAGCCAATTGATAAAAAAAATTAATTGCCATCTGCTTTGGTACGAATAAAATATAAATATTCTCTGTTCCTAGTCTCTTAAAAAAAAGATACTGCTGCCAGCGGAACTCTTATAAGTACAATAGCTGTGTACTGAGCCATATTTAATAAACATTTTTATCAATGTAAAATCTCAATATTAAGCAGCACAAAACTAAAGTGCTTTTTTACATTCACCTTTAAAACACACAGCCCACAATTTAAACAGATTCACAAATGGTTGCACTGGGCAGTGCATTGGTGGAAAAATATATATATTGGACAGCCAATTTAACTTTTATCTTGACATCAATTTTAATGGTAAATTAAATATATTACATTTGCTGGAAGTTTCACTGATCACCAGATGTTGAGGATGCTTCCTGTCAGTCACAACAGTTTATGTCTAGAAATGTCAAAGAAGTCACTGACCTTATTATGAGCAAGTGTGAGCCTCAAGTCAGGTTTTATAATGGCGTAGGCCATCAGCAGGTCCTGTACTTTCTTCAGTTCCTCCTTGCATTTCTTTGTGGAGGAATAATATTGCCTTCTCACTGGAAGATTCTTGAAAAGCTTCAGTACGCTCACTGTTGTTCCTGGAAAATACAAAGGGTGGAGGTGTGCAATGGCTTTAGACATTAAAAACACTTTACCTGCACCAAAGACTAAATGTGTGTGAACACCACAGGGCCCAAACATGCTCATCTAGATTTACATTATTCTGAAACTTTTCACAAAATTACCAATGTATGGTCATCAGCAAATATATTGTTGGTTTAACCATGTGCCTTTTGGTGTTAAAATAACAACCTTCAACTCATATTAAGAGTGTGCTGCATCTTTTTCAAGCATGTCAACATGTTTTCCATTACTTGCCAAACAACTTTTTATCCTCCTACTTGTTTTTCACGATATAAATAGTATAATTCAATCATGAAATAGTTCAGTAATTTCATAAACAGGTACAGAAGTGTGGCAGTCACACTGTGACTGCTGGTGGAGATAAACATTACACAAACTGGCATCTAAAGCTCTCAACAACAGCAATGCACTTCCAATTCATTAGAAAGGAAAAACTTGAAAAATGCTGTCATGTTTTCATAAGTCAACTTTAGCATTTCATTCTAAATGTAAACTTTTGTATCCGTTAGCAACGCCTTGCCTTGACCCAAGTGAGACGGCTTCTGAGAAACAATGTTTCCTGTGGAGTTAAGTGTGTACTGGGTGCTGATGTCATCATCTTTTGTCTTTGTGGTGACAGCCACCTGAAGAGAAACAGCATGATATGACATCAGATCAACTATACCAGGCTCACAAACTCCCCACTAATTTTTTATGGTAATAACTACATTGTGAAAACAATAGCGTAGTTTTGTTAATAGAGACAAATGCAGTACTCTCCACACGGATCAATTCAGTTTTTGAGTTGAATTGAACACTGCTTCATAATGAAACAGTGCTTCATCATGAAGAACAATTAATGTCAAACTTTAATCATGAAGCAGTGTTGTTAAGCTCACTGTCATTTCATAACACAACAGCTCAGAAACACTTCACCTCAGCCACGGCACAGATGGAGCCCAGTGCCTCCCCCCGGAAGCCGTACGTCTCCAGTTGCTCCAGGTCCTCGTGGCTACAGATTTTTGAAGTGAAATGTCTCACAGCCATTACAGGAGTATCTGCAGCTTTGATTCCATGGCCGTTGTCACGTACCTCTATCCTGTCCAAGCCATAGTTCTCCTACAATGAGACATATAGACAGCCATGTCCTGTACATTGTCTGAGCTGTGGGAACATCGCCTTCAATATGTTGGATAAAACTGTATTGTAAAACTCAACAAAAATACACACAAACGACAAGGGCAGTTGACCAAATCCTGCTCAAAACTTTAATCATTCAGAAACTGTCATATTTCTATAAATAAATATGTATTGATCAAAATCAGTCATTAAGATACTCTACCAGTTTAATGTCAATGCTTGATGCCCCAGCATCCAGAGAATTTTCCATCAGTTCTTTTACAACGTTCACCACAGAGGTGATGACCTGCGAGCTGGACAGCAGCCGCACGGTGTCTGCAGGCAGCTGCTTCATGATTCCAGCTGCCCGCTGAAAGAAAAGCATATTGATATGAGTTTCATGGCTTTGAATGTTCAGACAACATCATGACATGAGGGTACAGCAAACCTTCAGAAATGTTTAGGATGGTAGTGACGCCCATGGCTCATCACACTTCCATCAACCAAAATTTCAATGTAGAAATTATGTCATAAAATGTTGATGCTGCTTAAAGAAATAACTGTAATAATTAATATGTAAATAAAGCCCCACCTGTTTACTATGTCTCATCTGAGACATGTCTAGTGTTTGTTCTGTCTTTAAGGTTTCCATGTTTTTACCTTGTGGCTATTTTTTTATTGCTTTTGCTTTATTATTTGTATATTTAAATTTCCTTTTTTTATTGATTGTATTTAATGGTCTTTTTATTTTTCGTCTTGTGAAGCACTTTGTGTACTTTATCTCTATGAAAGGTCCTATATAAAATACTTATAGTAACTGTTATTTTTTTAAAATGTCTTTACATTTAATTTTGTCATTTTACCGTTCGAAATGCAAATCTATCTAATCTAAGGGTTGAAATAACAGAAAACGAATCACATTCAATTGCGCCAAACTATTAACTGACTATCAAACAAGTTTTAATTCATTTGCTTTTAATGAATTTAATGGTTGAGAACTAATCGATCAATCGTTACAGCTCGTAACATCACAGTACTATATTTACTATCTGACGTTAGCTAACTTAGCTGCTCTGCTGCTCTTTTTACACAGTTTCACACCCATTAACATGCAGGTAAAACACAATTTCATGAACACTTACGTGGAGGATTCTAAGATCAAACTACGCAAATAGTATCGTTAATATTAACAAGATTATTAGTTTACTACTGACTTGCACAAGGACTGAAGCCCTGGTTCAATCTTTCATAAACAACAAACACGAGCCACACTGCGGAAACGACACGATTCCCGCCCCCCACGCTGAACGCTGATTGGTCAGAAGTGACATGTGGGCGGGTTCAGAGAAAAAAGAGGAAGTATTAAACCCAGAGTTTTAGCTTACAGGTGCAAATCTTTGTCAGGCTAATGCACACGAGTACAATTCAATTTATTTACCCTATTTATAGATGTGTATAACAGATAAAGTTTCGTTTTAAGTGCATCCCTCATCAAAACTGTTCTTAAACACAGTGGTGGAAAGTAATCATTACATTTACTCAAGTGCTGTATTTAAGTAAATCTTCGCCTGAAGCTGTCAGATAAATGTAGCGGAGTAATAAGTACACTTCCCTGTGAAATGTAATGGAGTGAAGTAAATATAAATAGTCATAAAGCACAAGTACTTCAAAACTAGACCCCCAAAACAGTTGTTGAGTACATGTATTTAGTTACTTCCCACCACTGTTCCTAGGTTACAGTATTTCTACTTTTACTGAATTATCCTGAGTACTCCACCACTGTCTGCGGTGGTGTGGGTGAGACTCCGCCTGGGAAGACGTAAAGTAGGGCGTAAAAACCCGCAGCATGTCTCCTTCCGCTCGCTCTGAGTCTGTGAGCTGCACACATCAACACTGAGGAGATAAACCATTTCTCTCCGTAGCTGTTCGGTTCTACAAACACCTCCACTGCTCGCCGCCACCTGTAAGTCAGCCGCTGGGCTCGTTTTGTTCACATTTGGGACTTTTTATTTTACACCTCGAAACGTAACTTAACGTCTTATCGACGCGGTGACGCAGACCAACTTTGGCTCAGGGATAACACCAGTGCTCGACTCGGTTCGGACTATGCACTGGAAACGAAAACACGTCTTACGTTGACACACAGTTAATACGATGAGCCGCATATAATCTATCAAAATTCCGGTCACGTTAAGTCTTTCGGACGTGTTATTAGTTTGACTGCAGGGACTAGTTAATGTAAAAACGCACAGTTTGGTGGAGCCACAAATAATCATCAGCAAATAGACTAAGCCAGTGAAAGTGGGTTGCGCACGAAAGCACGTTTAATTCTAAGCAAATTCAGTCACATCTTGTTTAATAAGTGGTTTCAATTGCCTGTTATTCCTGTTGTTGTATATACTCTCTGTCCATACGTTTCTTGATATATATATATATATATATATATATATATATATATATATATATATATATATATATATATATATATATATATATCGTGGAAAAGAAAATCTGCTACTTGCACTGTATTAATTGTTGGCATTAATTTGACCAGGCTCGTGTAATTTCTATCACAGTGTTAATGTGTGAAAGTATTGCATTCCAATGTCAAATCAATAGGGCTGCAACTAACTATTATTTTCACGATCGATTAATCTGCAATTATGTTCTCGATTAATTTTGCCTAGGCTTTAAAATGTTCTAAATAGTGAGAGTCCCTGTTATATGTAATTTTCGAGAGTTAAGAGTATTACATGAAAAATAAAGCATTCATTTATCACATTTAAGAAGCTAAAATCAATTTTAGGTGATTCAAAATGTAATTGTATAATATTAAATAGTGGACCAGACTGCTAAATGATGGCATGCGTCAGGTCCTGTTGTTTAAAAAAAGTGGGATTTAAGTCACTGTTGCTTTTAATAACTGCAACATAAACTGTTTGTTTTCCTTAATCCAGTCTGGCAGCTGAAAGTGTGCTAGAGGGCAAAGTTCAACATGATTGCACGTTGTTATAACATCAATCCTACAGGGAGGGCAAAGTGCTACAATGGCACTTTTGGTGGTATCATTTACTTCTTCTGGTTTTTTGTATAAATGCAAAATTGCACACTTGACACAGTTATAATTTGTCAGTGATCATAAAGCAGTTTCATGATTGTAGGATTCAGAGCTTATATAATAAATCAAGCCTGAGTTAAAAGTGATATTTTATATTTTAACAACATGTTTTATACTTAAACACACCTTGTATTTACTCACATGGTACAAAATTAATAATCTGCAGAGCCTAATATTATGTACCTACTAAAATATGTATTTACATCTAGAACTGTGATGATTAGTCAATTAATTGATTAGTTGAGCAAAAATTAATTTATCAGTAACTGTTTTGATAACTGATTATTAATTGTAATATTTTTTAACCAAATACACCAAAATATAATGTTCTGGACTGTTCGTATAAAACAAGACGAACAGCAAAACACTCTGGATGCTGGAAACTGACTCTTTAATACCACGAGGGTAAGAAAAGAAGTATTAATGTTCTACAAAAGTGAAATCATTTTTTCATTCACAGACCAGGATGAACGTGGGTGTGGCACACAGTGAGGTGAACCCAAACACTCGGGTCATGAACAGTCGAGGGATCTGGTTGACCTACGCCCTCGGTGTTGGAGTACTTCACATTGTGCTTTTGAGCATCCCCTTCTTCAGTGTGCCTGTGGTGTGGACTCTCACTAATGTCATACACAACTTTGTAAGTCAGATTCTCACACACTGTCTTTGGATCATCCGAGACAAACTAACATACCGGGCCATTTGTATTACTGACCATCTTGATTCAGGGAGATTTATACGACCATTTGAATACCACAGAGTTAGCTGAAGCCCATATGTAGCCTATAGGTGCATATGCAAAGACCCTAGCATCTGTTAACACTGCTGAGCCTGTGCTTGCGTGCGTTTGTTAAGATACGCTCTATTTTGGGGGAGGCAGTCCTTGTTGCAGCCCGGCGCATGACCTATTATGATTTCCCCTACTCCACATATGGTCTGTAGACAAAACTGACCTTTCATTGTAACATGGCTGGCCTCAAATGAAGAAACAACGTTGATTTGTGTGACATCATCAAGAAGTGCAAGCTCCAAGCAGTTTGCAAGGATTGTGTTTCAGAGCCAATACGAAGGGCTATTAACAGTAACAGCTAAGGTCATCTATAGTCTATTGTTTTCAACACAATACAACAGCAGTGTGCTGATTATGCTTTGGCTGTATGCCACCGTTTTAGTATGATTACCTTTCCCTGTGTAGTGCAGGTTTCCCACTTAAAGCTGAATTCCTGTGGTTTGTCATAGAAGCATGTCTGAAATTAATGTCATTCCCAAAATAGATAACTTTGCAATACATCTTCATTTCCAACATTATTTTATAGCTCTTGAATGTGCATTTATTGTGGTCCCTTGCAGGACAAGCACCAGGCAGCTGCTTTTTTGCATTAAAGACTCTGCAGTTAGACACCAAAACTCCTGCAGCAACTGCCAGCTGGTGGTTTTTAATCCCACGAGTTTATCAGACAAGAGGAAAGTAAACAGACTTTGCAACACAGCCACAAACTTTACAAACAGGGTTTGTACATTTCAGTTTTCACATGGTGCGCAATCTTCAAAACCTGCACTGTTTATTGTTCCCAGGTATATTCAAACAACCAAAATTACAGCCCAAACCTAAAGTGCTACTTTAGAGAATGAAACTAAAACACTTTCATCTCACACAGTTATAATGGAGAGAACAAGACTGAAACAAGCCATTCCATTTAGTCCTCTATCTCTTACACACACATTGAGTATTCTGTGTGCCACTGACAGACTTTGTGTCTCTACAGGGAATGTATGTGTTTATGCATGCAGTGAAGGGCACGCCTTTTGAGACCCCTGACCAAGGAAAAGCTCGACTTCTCACACACTGGGAACAGCTTGACTACGGCGTGCAGTTCACTTCATCGAGAAAGTTCTTCACCATCTCACCAATCATTCTGTACGTATTAAGATATCCAGATGGTCAACAAATCTCATGTGCAGAGCCAAGCCAACAATGAATTGATCTACTTACAAGTATTGTGTGTATTCAAAGCCTAATAGATCATATCTCCCCGTCCCAATGACCCCTGTTGTTGTCCAAAAGCTATTAAACAAATGTCAGTGAGCCAAAACACTGCACTGGGTGACATGTTCCTTCACCCTGAACAAAGGTTATAGTCACATAGTGCATTGTTATTTTCTTCAAGAACTTCAGTACAAAGTCAAGAAGTTATGATATGAAGCAAAACAAGCTGTAAACAAAGCGACTTTACTGCACATGCTCAGTGGTGTCTGCTTTACTGAGAACTACTCTCCAGAGATTAAGAATGTGATTACACTGTTTGGTCTTTGGAGCTGTTTGGACATGCACATGTGATTTGTTGACAAAAAGAAAAATAGAGAAAATCACCAGACTCATCCTTTTGAACATTGACGCTAAATTTCATCATTTTATAGTTTAATCGAGTTCAGTACTGCAGTTCACATGCAGTGCAATTGATCAAATGCAGAGAATAATATATTTATGAATCATTTCAGCCAAAAAGGCCTTGACAGTAAATGGTTGTGGACATACATAGAATGTTGTGTCACATACATACCAGCCACTTTATTAGGCACACCTGTCCAACTGCTCGTTAACACTTAATTTCTAATCAGCCAATCACATGGCAGCAACTCACTGCATTTAGGCATGTAGACATGGTCAAGACAATCTCCTGCAGTTCAAACCGAGCATCAGTATGGGGAAGAAAGGTGATTTGAGTGATTTTGAACGTGGCATGGTTGTTGGTGCCAGAAGGGCTGGTCTGAGTATTTCAGAAACTGCTGATCTACTGGGATTTTCACACACAACCATCTCTAGGGTTTACAGAGAATGGTCCGAAAAAGAAAAAATATCCAGTGAGCGGCAGTTCTGTGGGCGGAAATGCCTTGTTGATGCCAGAGGTCAGAGGAGAATGGCCAGACTGGTTGGAGCTGATAGAAAGACAACAGTGACTCAAATAACCCCCCGTTACAACCAAGGTAGGCAGAAGAGCATTTCTGAACGCACAGTACGTTGAACTTTGAGGCAGATGGGCTACAGCAGCAGAAGACCACGCCGGGTGCCACTCCTTTCAGCAAAGAACAGGAAACTGAGGCTACAATTTGCACAAGCTCATCGAAATTGGACAATAGAAGATTGGAAAAACGTTGCCTGGTCTGATGAGTCTGGATTTCTGCTGCGACATTCGGATGATAGGGTCAGAATTTGGCATCAACAACATGAAAGCATGGATCCATCCTGCCTTGTATCAACGGTTCAGGCTGGTAGTGGTGGTGTAATGGTGTGGGGAATATTTTCTTGGCACTCTTTGGGCCCCTTGGTACCAATTGAGCATCGTTGCAACGCCACAGTCTACCTGAGTATTGTTGCTGACCATGTCCATCCCTTTATGACCAATCAATCCAATAGAGCATCTTTGGGATGTGGTGGAACGGGAGATTCACATCATGGATGTGCAGCTGACAAATCTGCACCAACTGTGTGATGCCATCATGTCAATATGGACCAAACTCTCTGAGGAATGCTTCCAGCACCTTGTTGAATCTATGCCACGAAGAATTGAGGCAGTTCTGAAGGCAAAAGGGGGTCCAACCCATTACTAGCATGGTGTACCTAATAAAGTGGCCGCTGAGTGTATGTAACATTAAAGAATAAAATGACTCAGGCTAATTTCTGAACATTCTAGTGCAACTTTAAACCTGGTTTTGTGTGTGCGTGTGTGTGTGCGAGCCTATTGTAACTCATTTTTAATGCACTCTAGTTTTGATGACTTTTTGAAACCTGAAATGTTTCAAAAAGGCAAATTTTCAATTAGGTGGTGACAATCAATGGGCATCAACATGTTTAATGGAACTTTCTTTCTTTATATTTGATTAGATATTAAATTTATTGATATACAGAGCACTTTAAATTAAATTATTATTAAAGTAGAACTTGTGAAATTTAGACTAAAAACATTATAGCCTTTATCACTCACTAGTAGAAACTAATCATGTTTAGAGCACCATAGATTCTTGCTTCCTGAAGCAGCTGCCATCATAAAATCTTGTTAAATTGCCCAAGTTGACGTATTTCATCCTGACTTGGGTAAAAAACTTTGACTTAGGCAAAAGATAAAATTGCCAATGTCCTATAGAGCATAAGGAGTATGATCCTTTCAACTCAGGATTAAAGTGATTTTACCAGACGTGGCAGCAACACCGAGAGATGATTCATGTTCTTCATAAAAAAAAAAAAAGTTTAAAAACGGTTCAAAAAAGCTCATCAAACATAAAACAGTTGATCTTAACAATAGTGCTAAATGTTGTGGAATAAAAATGCTGATATTTATATTTCATTTAATTATACTAAATGAACCTGTCTGTTTGGCTCCACAGATACTTCCTGGCAAGTTTCTACACAAAATACGACACAGCACACTTCTTCATAAACACTGCCTCACTATTGAGCGTGTTGATCCCCAAGCTACCACAACTACACGGAGTGAGAATTTTCGGCATCAACAAGTATTAAGTTATTGTAAATGCGTTGCGTCATAGCAACAGAAGTTAATCCCTGTGTAGTCTGTTCTGCCGATGCGTGTACTAAGTCGAACAATTTGTGTAAATGTCACTGTTGTTTTCGATATATCTGATTTAAGATGAAATGTTAAAAAAAAAACAAAAAAAAAAACAAGTATGTTTGTAGGTGACAGGATGCCATATGCATAACTAACTTATGTGAATATTTAATGATGTATTTTGGCCTGCATAGACCCGGGCTGGCCCAGGTATCAGTGAGGCTTTTGGTTGAGTTTGTTTTTCCTTTATTTGCCCTCACTTCACATGGTGACACAATTTGTGAATGGGTCTGTTTCTAGCCACAGAGATGTCCCAATGTATATTTCAAAGATGTTTACTTCCTAAGGGTAGGAGCCTGTGGCTCATTGTTTATTGGTACACTCTCATTTTGTAATGGGTGTCAACTTATTCATGCTTGAGTGAGGAGTCATTATTATTATTAGTCATTATTTCCTTGGTATGTGAATCTTTTCTCAACTCAATCAAAACAGGGCAGGCTTTTTTCATTGTACTTTTTTCATGTGAATGTCCTCTGTGTTAAACAAAATGTAATGTATGTAGAAATGAGACAAATAATTGTCAGGATAAATGTTTACTGAGGGAAGTCTGCAATGTCTCTGTGATGAACTTACATTCATGTAGCTGCAGTCTTTAGATCATGACTTTTTGCTATCATCAAGGCAGCTAGTCCTGCTTTGTTTGGCCATAGCTCATAGTACTCTTGATATTTCTTTCTTAATCTTATTAAATTGTTTGTGCCCTCAGTGTTTGTCTCATCAGTGTGTGTATTATATAGATGCTGTTTAGGTATTTTCCACCAAGGAAAAATCAAGTAATGTTAGGATTATTAGATTTACCAATTATTATCTTTAAAGGTGCAGTCAGAATGTATTTGATGTAACCTGCTTTAATACCAAATGCTTGATTAGACAAATAACACCTGCAAATCCAGATTTACCAGAAAAGGTTTTAAATAGCCACCTGACTTGGCTATTAAATATATAGTAAAATGGTAAAGTATTAAAACAAACTAATTTCACAAGAATCCCACAAAGCAACTTTTGGACCAGTCAACCAATGGAATACACCATTAATGTTGACTGCATGTTAAAGACTCCCTAAAGACCAAAGTGTCCTGACCCTAACCACCTCATAACAGGGACCATGATGTTGCTATTCAGTTTTTTTTTTTTTAACTTTTAATCAGTTTTAATCCTGATCATACTAAATTTATTTAACCCTGCTTTATCTTAAAATTGATAGACTGAGGTGAATTAGAGATGAATCACCTACAGTTCCAATCGGCCTGCAAACATAAAAATTGCCTCTTATTCTTAATAGTTCAAACTTTCAAAAAGCTGAATATTTCTTTGTGTTCAGATTAATGTGACAAAATAGTCTATTTTTCCATAGATACTAATATAAGGAAAGAGCAGCCTGCAGCTGCTATTACATTATCAACATCTACAAATGTTACACCTTAGTGAATATTAGGGCAACTTGTGTGCAGCTGCAGTTATGAAGTGATTCTATTATTGCTTTACTTTATAACCTGCAGCATGAGTTAACAAGTGTCTGCCAGACATAACAGAAATAGTCTTGAAAATGACCAAACAAATCAAAGTCTGCAGCTAAATGTGAACGAGTGGATTTTCTGATATAAAACGTCCTAGCAAGCTGTTCCAGCAGTTGTATTATTTCCCACTATATTATGCTCATTTTTATTGCCCGATGCCTTTCATTATATATAAAAAATGCAAGTCACAGTTTTTCATCTCACAATGGAAACACCCCCACATAATGGGAGTTCAAAACCATGATTGGAACTTTTCAACTATACACATGAAAAGATTAACAACTTTTATTTAAAATAAATGCTTATAAAAACAAAAACATTGGTTTCCATCATGAGAATCAGAAATCTGATCAAAGAGATGCATTCATTTTCCCTATAAAACTTTCATCCAGCCTGTTGAGATCCTCACACTGCTTTCCCAGGACTCCTTTATAAACTTCAAAGTGATGGTTCAAATCTTTCTGTGTGTGAATTTTAAATTTGGTCCCCAAAGCCCCGTCAGCGGAGGCGATCCCGTAGAATACCCGACCGATCCGGGAGTGAACTAGGGCCATGGCGCACATGACGCAAGGCTCTCGGGTCACGTAAAGGTCATATCCAGTGCATATATACGGCTGAGCACCCGCTTCTGCATCATTTTGACCTGAGGCGGATGTAGAGACGAGGTTCGGTGACGCATGTTGACAGGCGGGGTATCTGTCAAAGCAGTAACAGCCGCCACCCTGGCTCCGAGCCACGAGGTCGATGCAGACCATGACTGCGTGGTGAAGAGGGTGGTCGGCTCTGCAGTCGTGGCCCACTGCAACCATCTTCTCCGTCACTGGGTCGACCACCACCGCCCCCACCGCCTCCATCCCTAATTCCTTCCCCTGTTTGGCAGCGGTCAAAGCGGCTGTCATGTACGTGTGCATCCTGGCTTTCTGAGGCGAGCTGAAGAGCTCTCCTCTCAGGGCCATGGTCACCTGTTTGTCTTCATGAAAGGAGGAAGGCCAGTGTTTGCTCGCCAGCTCGAACTGGGGTCGAGTCAGAGGGGGCCGTGCGGGGACCTTGACTATAAAAGGCACGCCTAGTCCGTTGTGTCTGACGTGATCTGAGGGCAGCAGAGCCTCCACGCTGGGCAGCTTCACGTGTGGTGCGTCACTGGCCAGACACAGCAGCACTTCCAGGGGATGAGGGCTGCTCTTCTCCCTGCACGCTCGCACCCTCTTGATGTGCTGGAGGCCACCCAGCGGGTAGAGGCTGTTCAGCTCCCTGACAAGCCGAGACGTCTCTTTCTTGTCGACAACGGGCGCAGCGAATGCCTCTATCAGCTCCACATCTTGTGACTGCTCATCTGACAGTACAGGATAAGCAGTCCAGGAGTCGGTGTCACACACCGGCCCCTTCCGGCGCTTCGTCTGTGGCTCCATTGTGTCGGCGTCCTCCTGTGAAATATGATTTCACACCAAAGTGAAACAGAGTTAGTTCATTTGCAGGACAGAGCATATACAGAGCTGTTAGTTGTGTTGCCTATGAAACATCTGGTCTATCTAATACAACAGTTTGAGACCAGCAATGCTATTTGCATATTTTTGTATATGTAAACAGATTTAATGATCAGGCAAGTCAAGGCAGTTGTTTTTTATTATTAGTCAAAACGTGAACAACCCAGTTGTAAATGCAAAGATAACCTGCAACAACTTATAGTTATAGTGACAAGTGACAGTTTTCAGTCTGTGAATAACAATTAATGTCACTGTCAATTGTTATTTTCTTGATAAGTTGTTTTGTTTTTAAAATGTAAGAAAATGCTAATAAATAGAGTTTTGATGACGGTTTCCTTAACCCAAGGAAATATTGTCAGTTGTCTAACCGATAAATTGATTAACTTTTGCAGTTAATTTCAAATTTCTGATGGTAGTTTACACAGCCATGAAGTTCAGTCCTGGGCTTCGGTGAAAGACATATTGAATTGTTCTTATTACATTTGTGACATAAATAAGATTTACTGTGCAAAGTGATTTATGTTTCTATGATTTATATTAGAATCCAAGGGAATACTCAATTTTATAAAACAAATCTGATAACGTATTGGTGGCTATTAACTTTTCATATAAACATCTTGATAAGGATGCCTTTGGTTACTTAATAGTTATGGCCAAAATGTGTACTGAAATGTTACAGTTAAATAATAAACTTTCCAGTGCTCTCTGGTCGACAGTCTGTGTACTGGTCACACAGATTGTCTAAATGACCTCATGACCATGTTTTCCATTTCTATGCTCTAGGGTCTTAGTCCTCATCAGACAACATATATGCAGATACCATCAAGGCTCTTTTAATGCATATCCATGTAGTAAAATATGCATACACCAGGCACAACAGATCATTTCTTTATATGCGTGGTGTTAAAACAAGAAGCTGAAAAATCAACCAAAACCTGATTGCAGTTCTGATAATTGAATAATGAATCGTTACAGTCATCCATCAAACATTTGATAGTTACAGCTTCACAAAACAGCTCAGGGGCTGCTCCCTTTCATGTTCACACATTTAATAGTTCACTGTTTTTTTGGCTGCAGCTCAAGAACCATTCTTCTATCGTTATTTATTACAGAGTAAATTATTAATCCTTCAAAAACATTCACATCCATGATTTACACCATCTCATATTACAGTCCTTCATGTATGCGTATCACACTACAGTGGTGCAGAGGGATCAAAGCTTAATCTGATCCACTGATAATACCTGTCTATTATTTTCTTCTCAATTATTTTAAATACTGTTTCCTGTAGACTTCAAATGTCTTGTTTTGTCCACAACTAGATGATATTCAGTTTATTGTCATTTATATTAGAAACCAGAAAATGTTAATTAAGAAGCTGGAATATGGAGAATTTATTTTGAAAAATGACTCAAAACAATTAATCGATAATCACATAATAGTCTACAACTAACTGATTAGTTAAGTAATTGTTGCAGTTCCAGATCCAATTCTTGAAGGCATGGAATATAATTCATTAGCAGCCTGATGTAACTCTCAACTGATATTATGCTTCATGTTATTGGTGGTAGTTCTTTTCTACAGTCTTTCTTTATTTCCGTCCCAGGATAAGCTTGGTCTTTATGACTTTAGGCACATGCCGAATGGTCAGTGACACCCTGGTTCCTCGGCTCAGCGTCTCCCCCAGCAGGGCCCCGGCAGCGCTCAGGTTCAGCACCTTGTCCGTCAGAGTGTCCTGGGTGCAGGGCTGGATGCCATGAAGGAGGCGCTGGTACATTTCCTCCTGCAGTATCAAGAGACTGCGAGGCCTCAGCAGCAGGGAGAGGAGGTAGCGGTTCTCCTCTGTCAGCAGGGCATCATCCACGTCATCCAAGGTGCTGACAGGTGTGTAGAAGTCCAGAAGGGTGTGAGAGCCCAGGCTGATAGTAGTGACTGTAGGGTGGTACAGAGGCCCATCTTCATGTGGCATAATCCCTTCTCCTTCTTTGTACTCATTCACCAACACGTGATTGGCCATTTTCCCACTGAATGCACCTAAAGAGGAAATTTTCTCGCAGTACATCTGGAGCCAGTCAGGGATCTTCTCTGTCATCATGCCTTTGGGATGCGGTAACCCTCCCCAGTTCTGAAGCCGTCTACCTGACAGCTGAGTCCATTTAGTTCTCGGAGACCTGTAGACCTGCTGCAGAAGGTAAGACTCCTCATCCTCTGATATGAAATCTGGGATGTAATACACTGTCGGTGGGGCGTCATTTACCACAAACTGCTTCAAATCCTCCAAAATACAAGTCGGGTGATCCATGCCTCCTTCAGAAAAGTCAACATGAAACGCTTGTTAAAGGTTTTCAAGAACAATGCTAATGCTGACAGTCACAACTAGGATATTTTACTGTAAATCTTACCAATATGTCTAAGATTTGTTTCTTATTACACATCCAGTCTGCCAGCAGCAACCGTCTCTTAACGTGTCATGTGATCCGACATTTCCGTGTTAGTTGATAGCATTAGCAACCTTTAGCTACCTCAAACCATTTTCACATATTTTTATGCCTAAAACACATTAAATTCAGTACATATATTTCGCCAAAACGATTGTATGATTCAAGTTCATCGACAGATATTAGGTGGGAATTGGGTTGTTTTGTTGCAGTTAATTAGCCAAAAGTATCCTACATGGGTTTTTTTACACGTGGACTTTACGATGCATTTGCAGAACGTAGAATTCAATAGAAATGAATGATAACGTGTTACTGTAATTACACAAACCCTCATAATTATTCATTTGAATCGTTTATACAACACTGGCTGTTCCTGTAAATCTCAAACTATTTGCATCCCTTCCTTCTTTGGTATGGGTTTATTTAAGAAGTCTGTCATTTCTGAGCCCCCATAAAGGCACCACAGCTAAATTCAACGTTTGCAATTTTAAACAGCGCCGTTATCTGCAGAAACATGAAAATTCACTCTGATCATGAAGTGACACAAAACGCTACTTTACCTCTATCGACATCAAAACTTTGATGAAAAATAGATTTTTTAAAAAAGACCAGTTAGCTGCTCGACGCCGTGCTTACTTGCGTGTGCACCTGAATAAAGTGTCCCCAAAACGGACCATTTTTTAATTTAGTATTTTTTTAAAAACAGCTTAACTTAAAATTTGCTTGATAGAAATTTATATTATTATTATATATATTATATTATTTTTCCTTTTTTGGAATTGTGTCTTGGCTGTCTATTTAGCTGTAACCTAGTGTCACGAACTTGCCGACGCACGGAATTATTTACATGTGACACAGGCGGAAGGAAATATCAGAGTCAAGTAACAACTGAGTAAACTTGTGCTTTTTACAAGCAGCGTTTAAAATGACTCGCATGATTTCTCTTATTGGTTTGTTGTGAAAACGCATGTGTTGCTGCTTTAATATTTGACTCGGTTTAGTGTTTATTTTCATAGTTCATAATTCAATGGGAACTGAAGTGAGGTCACCCTGATTTATTAGGCTACTTGAGCTCACAGGGGAATAACTAAAGGTGCATGAGTATGTTCACTTCAAAAGTAAATGTTCTGCAGAGGCTGCTACAGTTTAGACACACTCCTTCGTTTGGAAAAGCCTCCTGCTCCTCCAGACTGGTTTTGGGCATCGAGACAAGCTGTGATGACACTGGAGCTGCTGTGTTGGATGAGACTGGTGTGATACTGGGGGAGTCTCTACACTCACAGACACAAGTACATCTGAGGTGGGTGTATTTTATATTTATTTATTAAAGGATGGGTTCGCAAAGTTTCATGTCTATATATAAAGGTTCAGTGTCCGATTGAGTCAAAACAAATTAGTCTTTCAACGTCACAGTGCCAAATTCCCTCATTCTGTTACTCTACTTCCACCACAGCTCCACAGGGAAACACTGTGAGGAAACACAAAGAGGGAATATAAAAGCTTCATATGTGCTTCAGATGAAAATTTAAATCCATTTGCGCAACCACTGTGGACTTTGGCCCCTATCACTTCCAAAAAAGGCCTGATTGTTGTTTTAAGACATATGTGAAAACTCATCCTTTATGGTCATTGCTATTAGCCTGAATAACCTATTGTTTTAGATCGCAAAACATGATTTTAGGCAACACAATCTTCAGAGCATCAAATGTGTGATTTTTTTTTTCTGTTTTTCTAACCCAGGTTTTGTTTTGTAACTGCACTCGATGTGTAGCATGTTTCTTGTTAATAAATAGAACTACATTGGAAGTCAATTCTTCACTTCAGTTTTCATTCTTGCATTAGACTTGAGACATTTATTATTTTAATGGTATGATGTACGTTTCAGTGATGCTTGAAAATGTTTTTGTTGCCTGAAAATTGATTTGAAGAAAATCATGATTGAAATTTAAATTGTTCAGCCCTAATTGCTGCTGTTGTTGAGGGATTTGTTTTGAGAGATTCACCCTGCTCTTGAATGCTGCAGGACTGGTGGCATTGTTCCCGTGGTGGCACAAAAGCTCCACAGGGAAAACATAGAGCGTGTGGTCCATGAAGCTTTGGAGAGGAGCGGCGTGGTCCCGGGCCAGCTGTCGGCCGTGGCCACCACAGTGAAGCCAGGCTTGGCCCTGAGCCTGGGCATCGGTCTTGAGTTCAGTCAGAGGTTCGTGAGGACGCACAACAAGCCCTTCATCCCCATCCACCACATGGAGGCCCACGCCCTGACTGTCAGGATGCTGCAGCCCGTCGCCTTCCCCTTCCTGGTCCTGCTCGTTTCTGGTGGTCACTCACTTCTCGCCGTGGCCCGAGGAGTCAACGACTTTCTGCTTCTGGGTCACTCTCTGGATGAAGCTCCAGGGGAGGCACTGGATAAAGTAGGTTTTGGCTGTTGCTGCTGTTCATGCTTGGCTTGTGATCACAAACTAAATTAATAATGTTTGTTCTGTGCGGATTCACAGGTGGCGAGACGTTTATCCCTCATAAAACACCCACAGTGCTCCACGCTGAGCGGAGGACAAGCTATAGAGCTTCTGGCTAAGGACGGCGACAGGACAAGGTGTCATTTTAGGACTCCGATGGGACAAGTTTATGACTGCTGCTTTTCTTTCGCTGGACTACGGAATCAAATCACAATGCTGATAATGAAGAAAGAGGCAGAGGAAGGTATGAGGAAAACTAATAACCCATATACAGTAGTGTTCAATATAACAGCAGTGTGTTTAAAAACATAAGTAAAGCCAAAGTCTAAAGTAATAATTTTTATTTCAATGAATTGGGAACACAGCATTTTATATGCAAAAACAAAATGTGAAAAAGAATGTGTCATTTTTTAAAATTACTTTACAGAAAAGGAAGAAAATTAATATTAGGTTGTCCAAAAGAAATAGCAGTGTCTGTGTTTACTGGTGTGTTTGGGGGCATTGTCTTTACTTACGGTTCTAAACACACTGCTATTATATTAAACATACCTGTACCATTTTTAGATGATCACAAGGGAAAAAAAAATCCTCTTTCAATGGATGAAGAAAAACATTTCTAAGGTGGAGGGGGACTTTAATTGCTACATGTGTGAATTGTTTTTCTAGATAAATGAAATAAACCTTTTCCCTCCCTCTGCAGGTATAGAACAGGGGACGCTGTTATCATGTGTGAATGACATTGCAGCTGCCACACAGCACACAGTCACTTCCCATCTTGCAAAGCGCACACATCGTGCCATCTTGTTCTGTAAGGCAAACGGCCTGCTGCCATCACACAATCCTACCTTGGTGAGTCTGTTTCCTCTTTCTATTTCACTGAATATAAATGATAATGTTTTCTTCACTGACCACTCCAGAGCTGTTCTGATGAATAAATGATGGTTTCAGCCATTTTTCAAGAAAAGAAAAAAAAGACAGCTTTTCTCTTGTTTTATAATTCTAAACTATAAAGTAATATCTTTGGGTTTTGGATGGTTGGTTTGACAAGATAAGATATTTGGAAAAAATTGGCTTGGTATTGGATAGAGACATGTCATTGTATTCCAGGCCTTAGTTAAAAAAATATAAAACTAAACATGAACCTTTTTCAGGATGATGTTGGTGATATTCTGTATTTTTCTTATTGGCAACAAATCCCCCCAAAAAAGGTGAAACCAAAAATAAAATATTGTGTGTGTCCATAGCCTGATACTTATTATTCCTCTGTGCTAATGATCTCTATGGTTGTCCAAAAACTATTAAAAACACAGCAATGAGCCACGTTATTGCACTGGGTGACATGTTCCTTATTTGCAATGAACACATACATTGTAGATTATTTTTGAGTCAATCACACATACAACATCCCGCTGCCAGAAACACTCACAACAGGCATCTAACATAGACTCATCCGCCACTGAAAATAGTCCTCAAAATCTATTTCCTCCTATTTGGGTAAAAACAGACAGAAATAGCTGCTTCTCTTAAAGGAGAACCATTTTTTTAAACATAAAACTATACATTTGTGACCAGAACATTGTGGATATACAATAAGATCTTAAATTTTCATAAAAACCTTTCCAGGTGCTGTCTGGAGGAGTTGCAAGTAATCAGTATATCCGCAAGGCTATGACCAATATCACTGAGATGACGGGTCTGCATCTGCTCTGTCCTCCACCCAAATTCTGCTCTGACAATGGAGTGATGATCGCATGGTGTGTATCTTATTGTGGTGATCCATAGAATGTCTTTAATCTTATTTTACCTACATGTAGTTCATTTTTTCTTTTTTTAAATCAGGAACGGTGTTGAGCGTCTGAGAGAAGGGAAGGGGATACTGTCTCCAAATGTGGACGTAAGATATGAGCCAAAGTAAGTCAAACATGTGATTGAATTAGAAATTTCACTGGAAAACCAGTTGAGGTACCAAACCAAACATATATTAACAAACTTCTATTAATTGGCTCGTTTTAAATGTGTTGCAGGGCACCGCTGGGTGTTGACCTGACAGAGGAGGTGAGGACAGCAGCCATCAGGCTACCGTCTGTCAAGATAAAAATCCCCAACTGATACACTGTAAAAAAACATGTTTACACAAATTGTTATTTATGTATTTTTCCGGATTTAATAGGATATACTGTATTTATATTTGATCAACTGTGTATAAAAGAATATAAATGTGTTTTTTATCAGCTGAAAATCTTTCACTAAAATTTGTCTTTGCCACATTTTGGTTCACATTTGAAAAATAAAACATTTTATATTAGTCTCCAATAGGAGACTGTTTACTTAGTTAAATCCAGGTGGTTTGCGTTGGCAGTGTATGTATAGCAATGCACTAAAAGCTAAGGTTGTGTCTTACAGCAGATCATTATATAGCCTATGTCAGTGGTGTTACTGACAACCAGACAATCTGATGATCATAACATGTATTTCATCTTGTTGTATCACAATAATTTCTGGTTATTTCACAAATTGAATTTCATTAAAACCATCTTTTTTTCTTACATAAGTTGGTAAATTGTTATAATAAGCATCTTCCATATTGTTAGTCTACTTCAGCCTGAGAAAGTAAAACTAACAGATTTATATATTCTCCTTATAAGCAAAGGCTCAAATTAAATTGTGTCATGTTTGCTGTAATAGGTGGCCTTTCAAAAGCAGTTCACACATATTCAAGTTTCCCCTTAAAAAGTGACTTTAAATGAGACTTTTTTTTCTGAGACTGTCTAAAAAACAAAGTATTATTTTTTAGGGCTTTTGTGTGGAGTTACACTATGCTGTGCATTTAGTTGTTCATACTGAAGCTATTGTATAATCCAGGGATGTCAAACCCAGTTCAGCTCATGGGCCACTTCCAGCGAAATTTGATCTCAAGTGGGCCAGATCAGTAAAAATGTATGTATAAATAACTTCTACAAATTTCTCTCCTCCTTTTTATGTAAAGAAATATATAAAAAATATTTAAACTATTAATTAACCCCCAATTTACAAAATAGAAAAGGTGTCATAAGAAAAAATATGCAATTTCAACATTGATGTTTCAGTTATTCCATAATCAGTCAATCTGCTGTTACATTCAATTAAACATTTACTCACTGAACAATATTTACTTGTTTTAGAGGCGATTATCCCTTGAGACCTGAAAGATGCTGACTTACTACACATTTCTGTGAAGAAATAGGAACTAGTCCATTTTTCACACTTTCTTCAGTCAACAAGTTGGCTGGATTGGACACTTGAGTGAGCTGTTTGTGGCCCCGAGGCTGAAGGTTTGACAACATTGCTATAACCTGTCTGTCTAGTCCCTGTACAGTAGATGTAAGATCTCTCCTCAGTTACTGCTGAACAGCAGCCTCCAGTGGTTAGTTTATGAACGGACAAACTCAGCTCACAGTGAAAGGAATTTCTACACCATGACTAAACAAAATGCATTTATTAATGAACATAGAGAAGAAACAGCCACATGAGAACATGTTAGTCATCTAGTCAATAAAATCACTCACACTGCTCCAAAGAACTCAACATTAGGACCACTTGTCTCATCAGTCTTTTCATGTCAGTAACATCCACTTTAGCTGGAGGTTAACCTTAAAACTTTCAGAAGAAACTCAATGTTTTAACCGAGGAGAAAAGGCTGAGTGAATGCAACATACATTATGGCTTATTTATTCTGTTACTAACTATAAAAAACATTGATAATCATGATCCTGACCACAGAAGAAATAGCAGAGTTTTTAAATTTAAATTATATTCATGGGACAATGTCAAAACTGTAATGTGGTATAATCCTCAAAACTTGGTTCCACATAGTTTAACTCTCTTGAAAAGGTTTTTAAAAAATTAAAAACACATGCTATCAACAAGTTTTATATTCTAGGTGGATTAAATATTTAAAAGTTTAAAAGTAAAAAAATAAACGATGCAACTGGACTTTTAAATGACAAGAAACCAACATGAATACAAAATGTACATTTTCAGAGACCTGATGGACGCTTCTTAAAACTGTATTTTAAAATGTTTTTGACTTTCCCATCTTGCCATATTTATTTATTGTTTTGGAATCTCATATCTGTTTCAAAAAGAATAGTCTTACAAGTGTTTTGCAGTCACTTCTCTGTGAAGGAGCTGGTCACCATGTGACTTTTGCAGAATTGGGGGCAGACATTTCACAGGAAATCAAAGCTATTTTCTGTTCACATAACAAATCTAGTACATTAAGAAAACAGATTACACAACAGAGTGCAATCTTATTTGTTCTCTGTGAGGCACCAAAAGACAAAATTATTTTAAAAAAATAATAAAATAGGATTAAAACATTTCAAATGTTAAAATGAAGTGGTATTTGCTTAAAAGTGAATCTCAGGTGTTACAGGTGTTCTACCTTGCAAAGTTTAATAATACTTAGTATTAAAAACTGAGAGGCTGGTTTGTCTTTGGGACTCAAAAAACACAACTTTTTTCTGTCAGATCTTTAAAAGGAAAAATCCGGAACCTTTTAACACATGTTCCCTGAAAGTCAAAAGCCAGATCTTTGTAACGTAATACAACCAGGCTGTGAACGCTCTGTTTGCAGTTACCTCTACTTCCTCCTTGTGATGACGTCAGATTGTTCATGCATGCCTGCTTGTCAAGTGCTTAAAAAGACAGACATTTCCATTTCTACTCAACAGACCAGCGGTTGTCAAATGGCATTCTGGAAAAGTTAGGAAACCCCAACTCAAGTGGAAGTGATGAGGCACATGACTTAAAGTAGGGAGATCAAAACATTAAAAAATAAAGTTAACATCTAACAGTAAAACTTCCAAGGGTGGATTTCTCCTTTAGATTCTTTACCTACTCCTGTTTACTCTCTGACTGAATAAAGTAACTTCAACTAACAAATCACCAACATCAACTACACTAGAGCTCATCATGTTCATAAATATTATATTCCTTTGCGCTGATATGTCCGTCTTTGTCATTATCGTTCTTGTGGAATATATCGTTCATAATCTTCTCATAGAAGGCATCATCACGGGGCTTCCCATCTTTTTCATACTCCAGTTTCAAGTATTGTTTTACCTGGAAATAAAGACAACACCATGACTATAAGTCTAACAGCAAAGTAAGAACATTCTTCATATTTAGGTTTTTACATCATTATTAAACTCAACTCTGATCACTGCTGTAGGCATGAATTCTGAGGTGATGTCATAATGTTAGTTTGTAATATTGGTATAGTTCTTTGTCTGGTCTGTTTTGTTAAGGAGTTATATGGCCTTGACAAAAAGATGGTGTGAAAACCTTTAAAAGACAACGTGTGGCATTAAGTGGCATCTAGCAATGAGGTTGCACCATGATGGGCTCTGTGGACCTGCTCCCCGTGTATATACTGTATGAAGGGCTTAAGGCTGATTTATGATTCTTTGTTGAACCATATTTTGAGTTTTGGCTTCTACAATTATTGAAAAAGTCAAGGCAGAGGAAGGTTGAACCTTCTGCAGCTACACCATAGGTACAGCATCGGTTCACAAAGCTATTCATTCTAAACTGTTAAACACTAAATGATTCTTAGATCAGGGGATCATATATTAGTGGAAAACATAATTATGAATAATATGTTCCAATTCTGTCAATTGATCCCCCTAAATCCTACACACTGGTTCTTTAAGATCTTCATTTCACTTTAAGTGACCCCCTAGTATATTATTCCAACTATGGTTATTCCCATAAAACTTTAATTTCAAGACTTTTTCTAAAAAATTGTAACTTATCGTTACCTCATCCTTTGTGAGAATTTTGTCTTTATCAACATCTATCTGGCTGAAAGCCTCCATGCTGCGTGGTCCCCTGGACACCGAGAAGACCTCCACCTCAAAGACCACTGTGGCATTAGGCGGCACTGATCCTGTTTGAGAGGAAAAAACAACATATCAAGATTTACACATATTAGTAACTGCATAATCATTATTCATAATGATTGATTATGTCTATATTACTCCACCATATAGGCTGAAGGTTTGAAATTGGTTGGACAATATTTTAGGAAGGAAAGCATATATCATTATTTAATTGGTTAGTGATTGAAATGACATTTATATTTTTATACTTTGTGATAAGACTAATGTAAATATTTCAAGAAACACAACATTTATAAAAACAGAACACATTTCACATGTCTAAAATGGGCAGAAATTTCACGAGAGCCATGTCTTTCATGCCCTCTTATGCTGCTCTGTTTTGTTCTGGAAATGTACTTTTAATAATTAAGACCTCTGACACAAGTACTACTTTTAAAAATTAAAAGTCAAATGTTTTCTTTGTCATCTATTTATTTTATTTCCTCAATAATTTTCCATGATAAAAAAACAACTTAAAATCATTGTTTTACAGTAATTTATAGCCTGGTTCCCTGGCTTTTGGCCTTCGTGCCCTTAAAAATGTGACAAACAAAAGGTCAAGTGGCCTTGCCCCTAAAATAATGAAATTCCAGGCCTGGTTTTTATGAATGTTGCATTTTTAGTTTGTTGTGTTAAAAACAGGTAACAGGAAAAAAACAGCTGCTAACTACAGAAACACACCACCAGTCAAAAGTTTTAGAACACCTTAATTTTTCAGTTTTTATTAAGATTGTCATAGTTTAATGTGTCATGTGACAGATGATGATGTGACAGCCCAGAGGTAGGATGTGGATTATGTTGCTGTAGGATGAACTCCTGACTAACTAGGTCTAGATCATGGGGTTCTGCTTAGCTCTAGAGCTCTAGTCCTAGAAAAGACCCAGACATCAGGCTTCATCCATGCTGATATACAGACGGGGGTTAATTAACCAGAGAAACTTGTGGCACTTGTAGGAAATGTTTCCCCATTTTATTAAAGTCCATTACTGCACAAAAGCTGTATGTCTAAGTTGTTAACTATTACTTGATACCTGAAAATTGATATCTCTCTTTTTTATTTCAGGTAGTTAACTGATTATTTTTGTACCATTTAAATGTCCCATATTCTACATTTTCCTGTTTTTTATTTGGAATTTTGACATCATACCAAGATTTGAAGTAGCAAAGATCATCTCAGTATAGTTTTACTCTTCTTTTCTCCAGCTTCTTTCTAAGCCTCTCCTCCTTCTCTTTAAATGGCTGTGGGGGGTGTTGGTGGTGACTGTATAGTAGTGACATCACAACTTCACGTAAGTCATGACTGCTTGTTTTAAGGCACAGTTTCTGAATACAGGCTGTGTATGTTTCTCTGTGGATTGAGTGTTTTTGAAACATGGGACAGTATTAATACACTCTCCTGTCATATATACACTAAAATATATATATATATATATATATATATATATATATATATATATATATATATATATATATATAGGGCTCTAATAAATCTAGAAGGTATTCATTGGAATCAAAGTGCTTACATTTCAAAAAAATGTAAAATAATGTCTTCTAAAACTTTTGAACTGTAGTATATGATCACTATTAATTTAAAGTAGCCCTTTATAAGTATATAGACATTGTAATTAGAGCAACATACAATTAAATCTTCATTGAATGGGAAGGAAAGAACAGGGTGGCTGCACTCTAGCTGTTCAATGGTGAGTTTGATTCAGCAGCTGTCAGCCTGGGATGGTTTTCACTGTACATAAAGTGCTGCAGGGCCAACATGCACACTCAGCAAACCCATTTCCTCCACAGACAAACAGAGAAATCACAGTATAGTGAAATGAAGCATCTCAGGGAGATTAGAACATCATGGATCATACCACACCAACATAAAGTGATTTACAGAGAACAGCAGTCGAAGGTGAAACACTGCTGAGCTGTTAGTACTAACTCTAATGCATGCGAGAACAGTGAAAGATAGTAGAGACCTTTAAACCTCTGTTCATGCTTACAGTACATGCCATGTGGAGATGAGTAGCAAACACTGTGCAGGATGTGATGCCCTGTGAGCTAAAGAGCTGTAAAAAGAAGACAAGGCAGCATGAAGGCAGCTTCCAACACAGAAACAATATCACACAATACAGTGGGTCAGCTTGAAAAAGTGTGTAAAAAGGATTTATTGTTTCTAACTCATTAACAAGCATACGGCTACTACAACTGGCCACTGACGTACAGTAGCCTACTTTCAACCATCTTGATTGAAATGGGAAGAGAACATGTTATGACTGAACTGTAATACAGGTGAATCTTGTGGTACTTTTCTCATTTAAAGGGCCAGTCCATTCATTTTCACACACAAAAGGTCAGTTTACAACTCATCCTGTGAAAACTAGTTTGCAGTTTAATGTCTTCAGAGATTTTGGAGAAACTTTATCAGGTGTGAGATAATAACCGCGGTGACATCATATAGTGATGTCCTCAGCGTTATTTTGACACTGATTAGGGTGTGGTGTTTCCAGGCAGGAAGGGTCTAACCCCACATTCATATCATACGGGTTGGATGATAGAGATGTGAAAAGCGTGTTTACAACTTGTGAATGTTCATATCTCAGGTCAATGATAGACAGCTTATGATTATAGAATGAGTTTGAGTAAGGGTTATAAATACTGCACATTGAAAATATAACACCATGTCCAGTAAATGTGTATTTAATCTTCTTGAGTGACACATTTTGGCTAATATAACAGAGCCCTCTCAGCCTATGCAACAATAAGTCGAATATATCAGAGCTTTCAGAATGTCCTAGTCATGATATGACTATTATTTATGGTTAAAAATAATAGTAATTATAATATAACATCTATTATATATTATCTTAGATAAGTCTTTATCTATCTTATCCACCTATTTCCACACAGTGGCCAGTCATTGCTTATCAGCACATCAGCCCATATTTGATACAGGCTCATTAGGCTAAATGTTGTCTGGTTTGTGTGTTCATTTGTTTTACCTTTTGCTACACAATAGATATTCTGTTTATTCTAATTTCTACCGCTATGTGAAGGTGTGCTTCTTTTCCTTCAGCCTTGGTGCTTGATGACATGACGTCTGTCTGGTGTAAAGGTATAGATGATATCAACCTGAATTATGGGACATGCAGGTTTCAGTGTTTTAAGAGATCTCGTAGGGACAATTGTCAGGATATTTTTGCCTCAGCTGCATCAATTTTAAACTTTTTTTTTTTTTAATCTGAAATCTCTCATTATATTGGAAGTTCAATACCACATTTATATAATATACTATCATTCATATGTTGTATTTGTACAGTGTGTATGTCAGTCATGTAATTTACAGTTACAGACTACAATTTCAGAATCAAAGTATGAGTGAGTCAAGATGAGGACTGATTAAAAAAAATCTATGAAGTTATTGCCTGATTTTTAAAATAAGGTACATATGAATTGTATTAAATAAAAAAACAACATTAAGCCTACCCATTAAAAACTACAAAATGCTCTTTTGTGATTCCAGAGGGCACAGTTGATTACCTTTCCCCACTGTTCCAAAGGCCAGGTCAGATGGAACCGTTATTTTTCGCTTCTCTCCCTGACACATGTCCATCATCCCGATGTCAAGGCCCTTGATGACTTGTCCAACACCCAGTACAAACCACTGAGGGTGCCCAGCTTTGTCAGATCGACTGAAACAGAAGAAAGTACAAAAAGAAAACAACATGCTATCAATCAATCAGCCTTCACATCAATGGAATTTGCAGGGCAGGTGTGATTTAACTCCAAAGATACATGTTGAAATAGGCTTAAAATGATTTTACATTCTTACCCTTTAAATGGTAAACATGTATGAAAGCATACACAGGAGCTTCATACTTAAACTGCCTTAGCATATATCCTGCAAGTCTGTGGTGAGCAATCATTAAAACCACTGCATATACAAATCAAAAAACAAACCTGTTATATTTGCATGTCGATTTTTAAAACGTCAAGGCGTCTTGCAAAGTTAATGTTAAGCTTTTAATAGTTTTTTTCACCTCCTCCAACCAACCTGCAGTAGAACTGGGAACCATCTTTGGCGAGGTATCCATCATAGTGAACGTTCATCAGATCTCCTCTTTTGCTCTTTTTGTCACATTGCTCGGGCTTGAACAAAACCTCGATCTTGACCTCGTCGCTCGTCTCTTCTGCTGTCGCATAAACGGACCAGAAACCGGCCTGCGAACACAGAAGGAGATACAATATGCAGCTCACCAGTTTCCACATCATGCCGCTGTGTATGCGTGGCAACTTCTGAAAATGACGCTTCAACCCCGCACACGGGAGGACGTGGAGAGCTGCGCCTGTGGACGTGGACCAGTTTGCCCTGGGGTTAGACTGTCAGGTTGTTCTGCTTCCAGATTGGCACCTACATGCTCTTCGTGATCCATCGCCCATTAGACTGGAGAACCTTGACACAAAATACTCAAGTCAGGTCAAGTCTATTTTATTTTTATAGCCCAAAATCAGAGAAAACAGATTGGCCTCAGGGGCGAACTCTGCCGGAGTAGAAACTCTGCCTAGCAGACTAAACTCAGGGAATTTTCATAACATGTGACTGAAATGGGAAACTATCATTAAGCAAAGTAGGCAACTGCCTGGGTCCCATTCAACTATAGGGTTTTTATGATGTTTAAGAAAAATATTAAACTATATCACTATCATAAACTCAGTGTACCCAGTAGTAAAGGTCCCATGTAAATTTACTCCACTACTGTACTTAGTAATAAAGCCAGAGGAAACCAATCAGTTAGTAAAACCTCAAGCATGTGTGTGACCTGCAATTCTCTGCTAGTAAACCCAGACCAGGGTTGGCAACCCTGGTCCTAGAGAGGTACTGTGGATGCAGGCTTTTGTTCCAACCAAGCAGTAATACACCTGATACTACTAATCAACCATTAGACCCTTGCTAAGGACTTTCATTAGTAGAATCAGGTGTGATACTGCTTGGTTGGAACAAAATCCTGCACCCAGAGCGGCTCTCTAAGACCAGGGTTGGAGACCCCTGAACCAGACAAAACTAAAGTCAGTCAGTCATCTTCTATACCTGCTTATTCCTCATTAGGGTCGCAGGGGTCTGCTGGAGCCAATCCCAGCGTGTTACGGTGAGAGGCAGGGATACACCCCAGATGGTCACCAGCCAATCGTGGGGCACACACACCATTCACTCACACACTCACACCTACGGGCAATTTAGAGTCGCCAATTAACCTCAGCATGTTGTTGGACTGTGGAAGGAAGTCAGAGTACCCGGTGAAAACCCATGCAGACACGGGGAGAACATGCAAACTCCACACAGACCCCGGACCAAGATGGTCCGGGGTCGGAAGGGCGACCTTCTTGCTGTGAGGCAACAGCGCTAATCCCTGCACCACTGTGTCGCCCTACAAAACTAAAGTTATTTTGCTTATCCCTAAACACCTTAGAAACATGATATTTAATGATATACTGTATCTGTTCTGGAGGGCAATACACTGGCCTGCAGCACCTGTATAAGGAGTCTGGGAGTTATCTTTGATTGAATTTTGTCTTTTACAACTCACATAAAACAAATCTCTAGCCTTTTTTTTCTCTAATCTCTTTTTTTCTCTAACCTATGCAACATATTAAAAAGTATGAAAGCCCACCCCCACCATTGTCGAAAATGTTCATAGCATATATCATAATTTTAGCAATTGCAATAGGTATGTAAGTTTAAATTTGTCCTGTAATGTAACAGGAAACCAACAAAAACATATTTGAAATTTATTTCAGGCCCAATAAACTTAAGGGTCTAGATCTTGTTCCTTGTGTTTCAGATGTCTGAGTTTTGTTCATTTCAGATTATACTCTGACATCAGCTCCACACAGACATTAAACACATCTTCATCATACAGGAAGTCTTTGAACACACTCTCAAAGACAGACTTGAACTTTCTCCTGGTCCACATGGTGGTAATAATCTCTGCCTCTATACAGATGAGGTACTGCATGCAGTATAGATGGACGTCCAAGAGGTCATCATGAGTTGTGGACTTGATGGACTCTCTGATTGTTCTAAGTCAAAACAACCTCATTAAGTTTTTCCTAGAAAGCAAAATATTTATATGATCCCAATTTACTATATTGGATATAGATTTTCAGAATACATTAACCCACATGATTGATATATTATTGCCAACCAGAAACAATAATGTATGTATTATTCATTATCTGTACAGTTAATGTTTTAGTTGCTCTTAATTGGACCCTTTATTTCATAATTTATCAATTACCTGTAGCGTTTGAAGAAAGCAAAACTGGATCAAGGACATGTCCAAGAAGCTGTATGAGGAGTAGCCATATTCTCTCAGTTTGTCAAATAGTTCAATCCAAAACACACACACTCACTTCACAAGATCAGCCACTAGCGTTCAATGCACTGGTTGCCAGTGCTTAGACCAAAGGTTACACAGTCTGATTCAGCTTGGTTCAGCCATATCGCCATTTTCTGTTCTTAAGTCAAGTCTGAGTCTTGCAAGGCACCATTGAGCATTAACACAGCATCCATGAAGTAGCCAGCGATGAACTTTAGGTCATTATATGTTTTTTAAACTTCGAGCCATATCATCTTTCCAGAGAATCCACCAACACATCCACTGATTGCAACACCAAATGGATTAATCTTGTCATAGACATCAATGTGCCAGACATAGTTTGGACCATATGCCTTCACAGCCTGTTTCTTGGCCTTAGAAATCTACCTTCACCATTCAATAGCTCTAGCAATATTCAAACAGTTTCTCAGTCAGTCAAAATTCCATGTAATCAACATTTCTGGTATATCCATCTGTATCCATTGCATCCATAACACTGGCCAGATGTTTACACTTGCTCTTCAATAAAGATTGCTAGCTTCATAGTTTTGTTCCTCCTACACCAGAGCTGCTTCTTATGTCAAATTCTTTCAAGTGTGTGTTTGCTTAATAAAATCCCATACAAATCAGCAAGGAGAATATGTATTTCATCAGTTGTAAAGCCGTGTTTGAAGTATTTCTCACAATGTACTCACAATCTATTTCCAAGAATTTACACCAAAGAGCTGCTCCTTTGAAATATCTCATAATTATGACTTTGTATCTTATAATTTCAAATTTTACCTCATAATTTGACTTTGTATTTCATAGTTTTGACTTTTTATCGTATATATATGTATGAATTTTTATCTAATAAATATGACTTTCAATGGGAAGTTTATAAATAATCTGGTGGCAATGGGGTTCTATAAAAAATTCAAGCATATGCTGCCTCAAAATAATGCCAGGGGGCGATAAAAGTACATATGTGTAATAAAGATATGAAAAACTGTCTTAGTATGTAGGATTTATTATAATTGATAACCATGGTCTAAAGAGATATACATACAAAATTAGTCGTCTAGAGACCATGATGGTAAATAATAATCCTTACTAATAAATAAATAAATACATACAATATTAAATATAAATAATGTATAATTCACTGATAGTGGAAAATGGGGGAAACATAGGATTAAATAGCTGTATATCATCACTTGCTTACTGAAAATATTTAAAACAGCCTTATCAATAATAAGCCAAGACATTTATAAACAGAGGATCTACAGGTCAGTTAAGCAGTTAGTTCGCCTTCTGTAAAGAGATTGACAGACATGAAGACGGTCCAATAGAAACGGACATCACCTCGTTTCCACCAATAGGAGCTGAGGTGGGCGTGGCCACACGCCTCTTTATGTTTGGCCGCCGGTGTCTGTGAGTCATCGCCTCTCAGTCAGTCAGCGTGGCTTGACGTTTTCTTAGGAAGCTTGTAGCCGCTACTGGAAATATCTGGAACCAACACTTTCTCTCTAACTGCCTGACAGGATTGAGATGTTACATTTTAGGTGCTCGACAGTGGTTAAGGAGTTGTTTGAAGCCACCCTCAAGCGTCCCTTGCCCGGCTCTAGACAGAAGACCTGGTTACCGACCCACCGCTGCTGCTTCAGCGCCGCCTCCGTAGATTCCAGAGCCTCTTCTACCCCGCTGAAGGTTCTCCATGCCGCCACGCACCGCCCGGCTCTGCGCGCCGCGCACCGCGCAGCGCCGTTCCGCTCATACTGCGCGAAAACCGAAGGCGCCGTGGAGCTGGACGAACAGCTGAAGAAGGATGGTGTCAGCGGTGAAGTAGCCAGTGACAAGTAGGTTTCAAGAGCTGTTCTAGGGGCAGTAATTTGTGCATTATGTTACGTTACAGCATGCGAGTCTAGCTTTAGATGAGACTGTCCAGGCTACGCACTTAGGACAGTCTCATAAATCCCATAAATATTGGAAACGGGCCCCTACATGTACCATCAGAAAAAAACAGTGCTTAACAAAAAGTCAAAATTGCTATCCAAGGTATACGTGCCTTCGCTTTCTTAAAAAATGCGTATTTTTCTATAAATCTGCTATTTTCATCTGTCATGTACATCAAGTTCCCTCAAAATCCTCCATCGTTTGTCGAATGTTGAGTTTTAGCTGCTCCATGGCGCCCCCACCTCTGGTTCACTGTGCAGCAGGTGAAACCTGGAATTACACGTCCGAAGCTGGATATTGAACAGAATTGATGCACACGCGAGATGGAACACATCTTTTAGTGAAATATACGCAATATTAAAGAAAGGCAACACACCGCTGACTCGAAGAACTGTCTTCACATTCTAATACGGACTGTTTTTTGTGATTGGTTCATGTAGGGAAATGCAGAGGCGACATGAAAGGCGTCGCTTTCCTGTATTTGTTGGATGGATCTAAGACTCTGAAGTGTGCGTAGCCTGGAAAGTCTCAGAGGGCTGTAGCAAGTCACGATGACGCATTCGCTTGCCGCTAGCGGATGTAAGTTGACGTTTATGCGGCAACCTGCATTAAAACCGTATTAAGTAGCGCATAGTAACCATATAACTTACCACCCTCTTCTTATACGATACCAACGTGTCGCATATTTCCAGAATAACCTCCTTTGAAGCACACACATATGATTAGCTAACAGTTACGTTACCGCCCCTATAGCATCAGCCACAACCTCCACGCACCGGCTTTGTGCCAAGTGCAGAATAAATAAAGCACCTTGAAATACCGACACGGCAACTTAACCCGAAGTTAATGAGGATTCTAGTTGGATTTCACCAGCTTGTATGTAACTTAACGTTGGGTTAGCAAGCTATTCCTGTGGGCGCAACACGCAACGTGGTGGTGGTGAGCTGTTTTAAAAGTGAAAGTGGGGCTTGATATCAGCGCAATGTAAAAACGTCCACATTCCACTTTATTTCACAGTGGTGTATGAATTATATGAGCAACACATTTGAGTACAAGTATAGATATAGGTAGGGTCAAATTTATTATGCTAAAGCTGTATACAGCAAAATACAGGACCTTTAAATATAAATAAATCCCACTACAAACAATGTTGACAATTGTGGCCAACTGTCTGTCTTGTCACCAGCTCCTGTGCCTTTTATTATAATGTTTTCTGAATTGTGAGGGTGTACCATGGTGATTACTTTTATTGAACAATGGTTTTCATCCAGTTGTATAACTGGAAATATGTACATAGGCCTGTATATTTTCCTTTGGGCGCTGAGGATATTTTTTGTAGAATGGTTTAAAAAATGAGGTGCAGTCTCCCATCCCCATCAATTACTGTAAAGCATGTTTGTATTTCCTGACCTAGAAATGAAGGGAAATTGCTAAAATTTGGGGTTTGATTATGCTGTTCTCAAAGTCTGTTTATAACATAATCCATGTCCTCTCTGGGTCAGTAGCTTTCTGCTCTCTAACACTCATCCACTGTAAACACTTAACTTTTTATGCTCGATTCTTGTGTTTTTACTTTTCTGTAGCAGATGTCATAATTGCTTTATGCATTACAGTCACAAAAGCAAAATCCAAGGGATAACATGTTAGTAAAACCTTTATGTCCAACATAATCCTAAATTGTTAAAAATCTAGCACTCTAACTAATGATTGCTTTCATATTCTATTCAATTCTTTCTTGAAGATTAATTGATTTGGGCTATAAAATATTAGAAAATTGGTGAGAAATGTTGACAGCATGTTTCTGAAAGGCAAGGATATAACCTAAGATGTCATGTTTTGGCTGATCATCATTCCACACATTCAGTTTACTATCAGAGGATTAAATACAGCAAAACTATTCACTTTATAGAAGCTGAAAGCAGATTGTTTTTCGAAAATGAATCGAAACAATCCATTAATATAGTTTGTTGATTGACGAATGAATTTATTGTCTAATCATTGCAGCTCTAAAAGAAACAAAAAGAAACCATTTTCACTAGTTCCTAAAAGTTCAAATGCAGGTCATAAGTATTTATGTTCCCGAGGCTGTACACAGCTTCAAGAAAGAATGTATTTTCTCTCATTAGTCTGACTGGATGTTGCACAGCTCCTGCATGATTTCTGTGAAACATCTTTTCCTGAGCTTGTGGTATGTAATGTAAACAGCAACCAATAGTTTTTAGCTGGAGGGATAAACAGAGCAGGAGCTGGTGAGTCTGATACTGTTGCTGTCACCATTCTCTTGGGAACACATTGTTCCCATGAGTTACAATCAGCCTCAAGATTCACAGATAACACAAAACAAGTTGTTGATACACGTGATGGAGCTGTTATGTCAGATTACTGAATGATTCACAGGATAAACCACAGAGGGGAAGTATAGTCCATGATGTCACCTACATCCCGTTCTATGTGTTGAGCTACAACTGACCTCTGAAATAAGAAAATCCCAAATCAGTTTGAAATTCACCAGTTTTTCTAATTTTCTGGCAGTTTGGGGTTTAATTATCAAGCTGTAGACTGAGCTGTAAACAAGGTTAGGAATGCAACCAGGGATAATTTTCTCTGTCAATCACCTAGTTGCTTAGTCTCTTAGTCTATGGTGAAAATGTACCAAAGGCCAAGGTGACATCCTCTAAACAGTCCACACCCCAAAGATATTCACTTTACTATCAGAGAAGACTGAAGAAATAAGGAAATATTCTCATTTTCAGAAGCTGGACTCAACCCCCAACTCTAATCTATTATGAAAACAGTTTACCAATTTAATGGTTTGCAACTAGGCTATACCGAATGGATTTGATGTGGTCAATTACATGATGACTAGACCACCGACACAAAAGGTGAATTAAAGAATGAATGCATGCAGTGTCATGTAAAACTGCAATTGTTGCCCTAGCTATAAATGAATATTGAAACACAGGATGTTAATATTGCACTCAAATGCAACAGAACATCCAGAAAGCGGGATTTTAAAAATCACAGTCCAGTCTTTCCCTCGTATCCAGGAAACTGTCAATGAGTAAGTGCTGTGCTCACATCAATGAGCAGTCATCCTGAGGCAAATGGCCTGAGCCATCTGCCCGCGACGAAGACACATTTTTTCAACATAGTTGACTGACTGTATTCACACCTGATCTGTTTGCAGACTTTAAACAGACTCTGGCACATTTGCTCATTTATTTCAGTTCATGTAGACCAACAGACACACAGAAAGGATTTTGTGAAGTGGCAGTTTTGACTCATAATTAGAAAATTTCTGTGTATACTCCTCATGAATTGGACTGCAGCATAGCTTGCTGACCCAGAACAAACCTTCTGTAGTCTTTCAAGCACTGATGATGCAGGATGAGTCACTGAAACTGTCCAGATAATGAGTTACCAGAGTTAACAGAGGCTAAACATCCTTGTTTGCAGTGGGAAAAAAACTTAACCTCATGAACGCAGCCATACAGCGTTGTTAGTGTGTAACAATACCTACTAGACTGCAGAAATGGTGAGAAGGCAGTATATTATGATAAATGACTGAAGAGAAACAAACTAACTAACTAGAAGATGTTACCACATTAATAGATATATTACAGTGTAGTAACACTGTATACTGCTACTATCACAATATTATTATTCTGTGCTAACCAATATAATGCGAGAAAAATCATGTATGACACATGATATCTGTGACTAAAGGAGAAAAAAATACCCTTCAAAATACAAAAAACAGTTATGTATTAATTCATTGATTAAGAGAAAAATGTACAGGAATAAATATATTTGGTGTTGGTGTATTGATAAATGTAATTCCCCATGTATGTTTTTCGTCAGGCACTGCTCAGAGTGCTGCCATGTGGTCCATGTGAACAGAAATACAAACACGCCTCATCCATTAAGTGCAACCTGTTGGTGGTTAATGAGCTTTTCACAAACACGGATAACTTTCAGTCCACTTGTGAAAGCAAACATTTAAAGTGTTCCTGTAAAAGTGGATTAAAGAATATTTATCGCCAATTCTTAGAGATGCCTTTTCCACCTCCACTCTCCAGTATGTAAAGTGAACAATTCATCATAATATGACCTACTGTGGTTTTCAATTTTTGTTCTAATTGAAATGTGTGTCAAAAAATCATACTAAGATAAATATTGTCATGCTGGTTTACACACCATATTCTACACCTAAAGTACATTTATTTGTTAGAGATCCTTTGGGGAAAAAACACAGATTTTAACGTTTTTAATTAAAAATGGGAGGTGGAGTGGAGCGCGAGGACCCAAGTGCATAAAATAGCTGTGTGTGTGTGCATATACTGTAGATAAATAGGTACAATATCTTTAGGACAAACTAATGCTACAGATTGAACTAATCAGGGAAACACAATGAGCAGCTCTAACAGGGTAACTCAGGGCAGGTCTGGATGGAAACAACTACAGGACAGTGACAGAAAATAGGAATAATATGAAAATGATCATTCACAATTGAAATAATCGCAATTAGATATCTTTTTCAAAATTGTTCATCCCTGTTATCCTTGCATATTACACACATGCGTACTTGTACATTGTTGATTCAGGTGTATGAAAGGTGTGTTCTTCGTGCCAGTTGTCAGGTCAGTAACTCTCTACTTGAATTAGACATGCCTGACAGACAGCATTTCAGTCATTTTTGTTTTGTTTGCACAGGTTCAGGTGTGGTTACCTTGGCTGGATGTGGAGTGTTTATTCTTTGGAGAGCAGAAGCGGTGCTAAAATAAGAGATGAAGGCAGAGAGGAGGTGGAGACTTAATTCCTAGAATTTCAAATGTTGATGTGCAGATGTGCAGCACGGTTGTTAGATCATCAAGATATAAGTCAGCAGGGTTTTGTCTAAGCATTTAAGAATGTAAATGCCATGTTTGACCCAATGTTAGAGAAAATAGCATTATTTGACTTAACGGGTTTGTTCAAAAACAAAGTTGCAGGCACCTGCATCATTTGTTTCTGAGTCAACAACAGATGTGTCGCCATCTGAGTTGAAAGCACTATCTGCGAGCAGATATCTATCTTTTCATACCTTTAGGTTTTTGTGCATGAAGGGGCCTCATCTGTGTCTGGGCTGGTTTTCTCCATTGCAGACCCTGCTGCTGTGTCATGGCCAGCGTGTGAACAGGCCACAATGTTTGCTTTATTAATCCAAGGGCCACAGAGCGCTGGGCAGGGCAATGGGCAAGAGAATCCCTGGAATTCAGCCCTGGTCTAACACACTGGTCCACACACTCCCGCCAAACTTGTGTGTGAGCTCACATGTAGTAGAGTGGCATTGTGCTTACATAATCAAAATAAGAGAGGTGTTCTGTGTTGTGAGTGAATGAACCTTGTTGTTGACATGAACAAATGAATTGATTCCGAGCCCTTTCTTTTAATTATATCCTCACTGATGGTGCATGGAACATGGGTGGAAGCGAGTGGAGGTGCTTAGGGTGAAAGAAGAGGTTGCCATGCTTCTATTTGTGTTATATTCATCAGATCGACCACACCTCTAAGTAGATTTTAGTTGAAACTTTAAGCTCCAACTGGAATTAAATGGCATTTTTGTTTACTAAAGCAACAAATCTGCTCTGTAAATTACTTGCTCTGGAGAAATAATCTGAAACCAAAAGAGAGAAATTATATATATTGTATATTTATGTAATTATGTATATTGTATGTTTTATACTATTTGGTTTTCTGATGATGATACTGTTATGTTCTCTGCATATGAAGCTGGACACCTTATTTCTACCCAGAAAATCTTACATTAATAATAATCTGATGTTCAATCCTAGGCAGAGTAGATCGTAAACAATTAATGTGTCCAAAATTAATCAATAACTGTTTTGATAATCCATTAACTGTTTTGCCTAATTTTCTGGTTTCTTTAATCTCCTGTAGTAAAGTAGTATAGTATAATGATAGTAAACTCAATATTTTTGCTTTTGGACTGTTGGTTAAGACAAGTAAATTTGATGATGTAGCCTTGAAGCAAACAGATCATATTCATATGATCTATAATATTTTTTGATGCAATATAACATTGAACAATAACTCATGATGAATGTTTGGTAGGGATGTTCAAAATAGATGCAGCAAAATAAAGTATGTCATCTTAATTCACCCGATTGGGCTCTGCTTGTGATTTCAAAACAGACAAGTCACCATTTGTTTGTTCCTTTTTTTGTTTAGTTAAGCTCTAAACCATCTAGTCTCAAAGTATAGAGGATATACATTTTAGGCCTTGAGTTCATAGTCTACTAGTATTCACCAGCTCTGCTCTCCATGTGATTTGCGCAACACCACCTGCTACTGATTGGCTGGAGTATTGTTGTGTAATTTGTTTGTTTCTCATACAGAGTGGAGGGGGTGTGTATGAACACCATTTTTTTTCAGTGCACACACAGAACAGAAAACTTGTGAGCAGATATTTGCTGAATTTGAGAAAACGTGTCAACGTTGTGGGCTTCCCCTTTAATACAGGCTGTGATTAGTGATCATTAAAATGGTAATAAAGGCCAATTTTGCCCATTTGTGTGCCAGGTCTGAAGTTATTATCTCCTGGCTTCTGACTGTTATACTTAATGATGCCCATCAGGGAGCCCTGCCAATAGGAAACATTGAATATTATAATTTATTCATGATAAAGATATTGATCATAAACACACACACACACACCTGCGGTTAATGCTTATACTATATGTGACAATGAAATCCCTCACTAACATGATAACACACATAATACTGTATCGGGTACTGATAAGCTCTGTGTTTACTCTGGCAGGACAGGTGGGAATAGGCTGTATGCAGCTAACCCTGCTGCATATTAGCCATGTTGACACTGCTGTACCATTGGATACATTATATTCATCAGTAACATTAAAACAAATGTTTATTTTTTGTCCTACTCTTTGTGCTCTTTATCTTGTACAGTGTATTTCAGAATGGACTTTAAAGGGGAACAAACAATTGCCTCCATAAATAAAACTACAAAAGAATAATATTGATTTAAAATGTATTCATCACCTTATTAAAATGCCTTCACATTATTTGAACTGTTGTGTCTGTCTTTCCAACCTAGGAGAAGAAACACAGGCATTCTCCCCAGCCTGGAGGATTTGCTCTTTTACACAGTTGCAGAAGGTCAAGAGAAGATTCCCGCACATAAATTTCTCACAGTAAGTCCTTTTTAAATTCACTTCTACTTCATGGTTTGTGCTCATTTCTAGTATTAATGAGTGCATTAACACACAATGCAGCAGTCCCAGACCACTGATCAGAGCCTTGCCATTAAAAGATATGTTGCTTTTGGTTGTTTCTTACATTCAAAGTTGTTCCTAAATGTTTTTATTCACTTTACTGTTATATACTTATATTTTTAGGCTCTTAATGCCACTGGGCTTCGCAGTGGAGATCCACGATTGAAGGAATGCATGGAAACACTCAAAGAAACTTTAAAAAACACACCAGATGGCGTTACGCTGGACAGGCACCTGTTCAAGAAGTGAGTTTCATCTTGTCTTGTCTTGTCTTGTCTTATCGTCTTGTCATCTGGAAGTTTTTCTCCATCCTATACACCAACACCACAGTGGTATTTTTTTTTTATCACATTTCCTATATTTTGTAAATCATATTTTTAAAGAGCAAATTTAAACTGTATATATTTACAAATTTTAGTATTTAATAAGCACTTAAATATCAATGAAAAAGTCCTTCCCTTCCCAGCAGAATTAGGACTATAGTAGCTTACTATAAATAGTTAAAGGTCTCATTTTGTAGAAAGCTAGATTTGAATAGATTTCTGATTATAAGAACCTAGGAGTTATATAAATACTATCCCATATCTAAAAGCAATTAATCCACAGTGGAATGCACACAGTCTGTATTCAGAAACTGTTAAGATGTGTAATCAGGACTTTCACACATTCAAATCAGCCGATCAGAGAATAGAAGAATGCTATTTAATATTAATGAGACAGAGACAAATCAACCTGTTCTTTCTAGGTCTCCAAAGGAAAACTTGAGAGGGAAAAGATGTAAAAATATATTGAGGTGATATTTGGTGCTTTAAGCCACAAATATATCTTGATAAGGATATTAAAACTTCAAATAAAACACAGGAAAACTGTTTAATATGGGATCCATGAAAAACACTTTCCCTTTATGTTTAAATGTCCTGTATTATACACTTTTCCTCTGTTTTAAAATGGGATGGTATTTATATAACTAAACCTTCTTATAATTAAAAATGATCAAATCTCACTTTCTAGGATACAGGACTTGTAAGGTTCAGGTAAGCTATAATCATCAAACCCAAACCCTCACAGGTTCTGTGTCTGTGGTTTTCTACAGTCTGTGGTTTGAAAATAAGCATTCATCACTCTATGGATTCATGTTGGGTCATGCTATCGATGAACCAATGAACCAATATGCTCTGATGAAGCTTCTTCATCAACCGTCTCTATTAACATTCACAGAAGTTTGTCAGACATCAGGGTTTCTAAACTTTGTTGACAAACTTTTCCTTCAGTTGCATGCAGTCACTGTATTTGAGCATGCTATTTGTTGTTTATTCATCAGGTGTGTCCAGAGCAACATTGTCCTGCTCACTCAGGCCTTCCGCAAGAAGTTCGTCATCCCAGACTTCCAGTCCTTCTCCTCCCATATTGATGAGCTGTATGAGAATGCCAAAAATCTCTCTGGAGGACAGGTGTGACTTTAGAGCCATGACTCTTGTTTTTTTTCTCCCAGAGCGTCATCTTTATTATTTAGCTCATACAGATTCATTACCATCAGCCTGTTCTAACAGTCTGGCTTCAGTCTGAATTCAGCTGGTTTCCTAAATGCAAATCGGCTAGCATTGCTCTGATCCAACAACATTCTTGAAAGGATCATAGCAGTGTCCCAGCAGCTGTAAGTCAAGTGCTACTTTCAATATTTGTACAAAAATGTATAGTATGTGTGTATAGACATCGGAAGGTCCTAGCTCCTTTTGGAAAAGACGGCACAGACCAGAAGCTCCAACTCCGGGCATCAAAGTGAGACCAATGTGAACCAACAGTCTAAGTGACATCTATGTCCACCATACAGTCTATCAGTCATCATCAAGCTGTGATAATTGCCACTTGGGTTAGAGTCTTGACCTGGTCTCAGCAGGGTCATGTCAATGTTTTTATAAAGTTCACTTTCTACATCCACACTAAAGATCAACTTTACTTTCTTTATCTTTCTTTTCAACCTATCCATGTTTGAAAGGGACTGAACAGACAATTTATAACAATTTATGACTGTACAGACTGTACATACCTAAATGTATATAGGAAAATGGCTGTGTATGCAGACACCAAGTCTAACAGAGCTGTGTACATGTCCGCTGTCCATGTCCATTTTTGGACTACAGCAGCTAGGAGGCCCACGTCTTATATGTAGGATGCCAGCTATGTGTAGACTAGAAGACAAAACACAAAGAGCTTGGTGTGGACATATTAATTACTAATTATTGGTTGTAATAGTGGTAGTAGAAACAGATAAAAGACCCAAAATGGGAAAATCACTTTGTCTTAAAATGGCTTCTGAGAATCTGAAGGTGGATTTTTCCGGTCTGATTGTCAGATGCTTTATACTAAACGAGAGCTTCAGCAGACGTCAGCGGTGTAAGGTGACCTTCTTTCAGCTGTATGTTTCTCTTTCAGGTTGCAGACTACATTCCCCAGCTGGCAAAGTTCAGCCCTGATCTTTGGGCCGTCTCTTTGTGCACAGTTGATGGCCAGAGGTGAGCAGCAACAAGTGTTAACTATTACCTGTGTATCATATTGTATATTTAGATCTTTAAAGTGATTCATGTTTTTCTGATTCATTTCTTGACAATGTTGTTACATACCTCACTCCGCTTACCAATGATGCAACATCACATGGAGGAAATAGTGAGCTGCCCTCAGGTCTAGTACTGCTAGCTGATTGGATATGCCTTCTCTGAGCTAAAAATAGCACATAGAAAGTAACTTTGAATGTAAACATATACACATGCAGTGTTATAGAGTAACTAACCTTACATGAATGGAGTGACTGACTGAATGATTGAATTAGCTATTAATCAACTGTCTAAATTTATCTTATTCCTTTATGTTGTACACTCTGTTGTTATTCTTAAACTATTAAAAACTGAATTAAAAACACATAATTGAGCCGCACCACTGCACTCTGTGACATTATCGTTCACCACAAAGAGCTTGGTCATGTTGGCTTGTTTAGAATCTTATAATCATTTTCATGTTTTCAATGTCTTGTAGTGTATGATATTTACAATAAAGTACAAAGTCAAGAGGTTGTAATATGTAGCACCAGCTACTGAAGTTGTAAGGAGAACAGGATTTCTACACCTTTACTGGTGTCCACTTTACAAGGAACTACTCTCCAGAGAATGAAAACATGATTGATGTTTTTTAGGCTTTGGAGCTGTTTCTAAACAAAGTAAAGTGACCAACTTGTCATGGTAAAGGAACATATCACGCAGTGCAGAAAAATACAGAAAATCTGGATGGACAGAATAAAATAAACCTCAGTAAAATAAATTTCAGTGTAGTAAACACTCCCTTTGTAAAGCTTACGGTGTTCAATATGTCTCAAAGTAGCAATGACTCATCTGTATGGTTTTATTAATTGCAGGGCTTTGTATTATGATGTAAATATTTACTGTGTAATTGTCAATTTCTGTTCTGATCAGCGTGTTCTCTGATAGGCATTTGTAAAATTCCACAGGTGTGTGTATTTGTTGTGTTTGTGTAAGAGCGGAAGTCATAAAGATAACATGAACGACTCATGTGGCTCCGCTATCATGCTGCAACACTCACCTTACTGCAGGGTCACTGAAGTTTATGGTTTTCCCTGAATTGGTTTAAAGAAGTGATTTAAAAGAAGTCACTGATTCTGTGAGCCTTATCACCTGGGGCAGGTCATAATCTTTATAACATTGTCTTGTTCATTTAGTCTCTTTTTCATTCTGAATGTTTAGTTTCTTATCACTGAACTTGTGAAATAGCTGTTATCTTCTTATCTTTTGTCATGTGTAGGCATTCAGTAGGAGACACCAAGGTCCCGTTCTGTCTCCAGTCCTGTGTCAAGCCCCTGAAATACGCCGTTGCAGTTCATGACCACGGCACAGAGTATGTGCACGGTTTCATTGGGAAGGAGCCGAGCGGCCTACGTTTTAATAAGCTCTTCCTGAATGATGATGGTGAGCTGCTAATTATTATTTGCATTATCTGTGAATGTTTGAATTAAAATTTTGCAAACCAGTGGATCCCTGATGCAAGTTTGAGAAATGTTCTGTGTTGTCAACAGAAGGGTTTTGCATGTTAGTGTTTCCCAGTAGGAAGTGGCACTAAATGCGAACTGCTAGTTACAACCCACAATACCTGCAACTGATTAAATGCGTCAATGCTATTGTCTTTGTAAACAAGAAGGTATGCTTTTTACTGTATCATTCATCTAGATATTATAAATCACAGGAAAACATGAATAGATTTTATAAAAATGGAATGCTTTGCCTGCTGCTTGTAAAGATGTTTCCCAACATTTTTGACATCATTTTTTTCCCACAAATGAACAAAGTGCTCCCTAGTGACCCACATGACATTGGGTGGGGCAGCCGGTCAGTTTCAACCCTGAAAGTTTTGCATTTACACAAGATCAGGCAGTGTGGTGCAAAGAGTAGGTGTGTGGAAGGAAAGGGCATAGATATGGGTGTGTTTATTTGTGCTAAAGGCTGTGATAACAACCAGAAAACAGTCAGAAAATACGTTTATTCTCTTTCGTTGTTGGCTTTTTCACTTACAGCTCAATGTCTTCATTTACTCTCTTTATTTTGGTCCCCTCTCTCTCTCTCTCTCTCTCTCGCCTGTTATTATCCTCAGTTTTTTAAATGAGTTGTGATGCCAACAGCAAAGCCTAATAACTTTATTTATCTAATACAGATAAACATTCTCCATTATTTGTATCTAATGTCAGGGTTGCACTGCTCTGAACAGTCTGGTCAGAGTTACATAATAGGCCAGCAGAGCATGATGTCAGGTTGTTGTTTTTTTGTTTTTGTTTTTTGCAAAAGTTGAGGCTGTCTCTACTCTGTGTCTCTGTGTGATTTGTTTCCTCCTTTAGCGTAGACAGACTGGTGTCCTCTTCAATTTCTTTGAATGGGGGAATCACACTGCCTGATACTTTGTGAATGCAGAACTAGTCATCGACACTCATCTGAATGTCAGCTTAACCAGTGAGAGCTGTGGTTGAGCTGCCAAGTCAATGAGTCATAGGCTGTCAGAGGATTTTATGGGAAGTTTTTTCTTTGTGTGGATATTCTAGTTTGGTTATATACTAAACCAGAAGTTATGCCGCAAGGCAGGGCAGCTTTATTTATAAAGCACATATCAACACAGGGCAAAGTCAAAACCAATGTGATCCTAAAGTTACAGTGCAGTGCAAAAAAATAAGTAATTATTTGATTTAATAAAAGGTGATAAACAGAAAAGTCCTCAGTCTTGATTTTTCAGACCTGAGAGTTGCTGCAGACCTTTAGTTTTCTAGGAGTTTGTTCTGAATATGTGGAGCATAAAAAATGATTGCTGCTCCTGGCTTAGTTCTGACTCTGGGAACAGAGAGAAGACTTGTCCCAGGTGACCTGAACGGTTTGAATGATTCACTCGGAATCAGCAGATCAGAAATAAACTTTGGCCTTAAACCAACTGTCCAAGTATCTGGGTATAGATTTTTTAGACGTTTTGATATGAAAATAAATCGCTAAGTGATCAAAGTCAAAGCGATTATCAGTTTTTTAGAGGAAATTCCATGAATCCCAAGCTGGTGCTTCAAGCAGTGCCATCTTGTCATCCTATCCTTTATAGGAAATGTGTTTCTCTTGTGTTTAGTCGTGGCCATTCTGTTGTTTAAGGACATCCCACATTCTGGCTTGTAGAGGTCAGTGGGAGGAAGGCGTCCTCTCCCTTCTGCACTCAGAAAGCTCACCTGAAGCTCAAATGATGTTACGAAATGGAGGCAGTTTATGTTTGGTTGAACTGTGCTGTAGAGGTGCACGTCAGAAGTCCTGTGACGTCACCAGCTGACAAATGATTAACATAAACAAACTTTAACCTGAAAATAATTGTCTTTGGGTTATTTTGTGACTTTAAAACTGAAAATATTTGTTTTGATTTCTTGCACATTTGTATTCATATTGGCAGCAGATGGTTTGGATGATAAAAAGCTCAGTTTCCTTCCTATGAGCTAAAATAAACATGAAGCAGTATTTTAATGACAAAGAAGTCATATATAATATATCTTATATTATGTCTTATAATATAAGATATATTCACAACCAATTTAAGAATATACAATGAATACGAAGAAATAGAAACTAGTAAATACATTTTAAAAGAGGATAATTAATCTCATATTTCCAAAGTGAACATTATGTGTCTTGGCAAACCAAGAACAATTTGTAATCTCCAAAAAGCCTTTTGGTAACTTGTCAAGCTAAGAATGTGCAAATTTTATCAACAGTATCTTGAGTCTGTGTGTGTTCTACATATGTTTGATATGATTTTAATTCATTGTTTGATCTGTCTATAAACAGAGCTGTCAGACTTTGTTCTTCTGCTGCATTCTAACTGAGCTCCTGTTCTACTGCAGATAAACCCCACAACCCCATGGTGAATGCTGGCGCTATTGTTTGTACTTCACTGATAAAGGTAAATACAGCAACACTTTTTTTTTTCTTCATGTGTGTGTGTGTTTTTTTGTTTGTCATTTCCACTTAAAACTTGGCTAGAAAATTCCTTGTATGGTGGGTATCACTGAGCTGCTTTATCAAGTAGATAAAATGAACATGAATATAAATATTAGTACCAGATAAGATTTAATTCTGTTTGAACACAAAGAAACCCACTCAAGACTCACAGTAATGCAATATTTAGTTGAATTTACACCTCTCTCCACACTTGTCAAACTATTTTACTAAAACTCTGTAGTAGTGGTACATAATCAATAGACTAGATTTCCCAGTGTGCTCAGATATTTGACTCTTGACTCAGCTTGAAGAATTTCTAGGTCACTACCTTAGTCCACTGCCATGTGGCTAGTTGTGGTGATTAAGATTTGTGCTAATCCTTCCTGAAGGGCAGTTAGCTGCCCCAGCACACACACAGCTGAAAATAACCTGCCACAGTCTGTTCATTCAGACAAATAGGAGGTCAGATAATGCCTCATGTGCCACAAAGCCTCCATCTTGTCACCAGAGTTAGGTGTCGCCCTATTTGAATTTATCTTGGGTTACTCTGTGTGGAGTTACCAAGAGTTTGCCTGCATAGTCACAGAAATGAATTGCGTCATCCAACAAAGAAAACGAGCTGCTGCTCACAGCTTCAGCCATAACAAAGGACATGTTAGCATAGCTTAAATACCAGCTTTGTCAGTAGGCTTTCACATTGGCAGCGTTTCATTTCTAAACTCTGCCGTAAGCTTTACCACCGTTAATGATCACTGTCAGGTTTAATATGTAATTATTTGACCCCACTAGGGTCTGTTTATGTGTTTAGGTGATCAGCGGAGCAGTGAATTATTAACACTGACACATTCACACTGGAGCTGCATTCTAGAGACCTTTCCTGTGTGTCAGCTCTGTTGCTTCCCACAGCTGCAAGACTGTATTACAGATTTTTCTTTTTTTGCTATCTTGAAATTAGCCTTATTGAATTATGGATTTGTGACACATTTTCTATTAATTGCTACACACATTCAAACTTCAACTGATATTTGACCTTTGTTATGCCAAGCTTTTGTCCCAAGCACTTCAGACTTTGACCTTTGACTTCTGATATCCTTGATCTGTGTTGCATTCTCTTTTATGTTGTAAAAAACAATGTGCTATAAAAGCTTGGAGGTGTGATCATTAGTTTTCATTTGACTAGAGAGGTAGCAATCCAGAGAGGGAATGTGATGAAAGTCTAAACGCAGTAATTCAACTGTATGTTTGAAGAGGCATGCTGAAGCATGTGGCCTGTTTGATGTTGATTTTATTTTGGACCTCTTGCAGGCAACACCACCAACAGAGTAGCTCTGTCACAACTCTCAGCATCTGGGACACATGTATGCATGATATCAAAATCCCATTTCATCTTTTAAAATTAAGTTTGTACATCTGTGTTTCATGTGCATCATCACCATGCCAATGCAAAAAATATAAGCTAACCATTAGTTTCTAGTGACAGTAAAATCATTCAGAACTATTCATTTGCATATCATTGGCTGAAAGATTGTACTGTGACCTTAACAGAAAACACCTGAACTGGAAGCATAATTCATTTTAGGAGAGCAAGTGGTTGTACACTAAATCCCATCAAAGGCCTACAGGTATAAAATGTGCCTATAATGACTATATAACAGAAAAAAATAACATAACGGACTGTAAAGCTTTTACAATGTTTTTCAGTGTTCTACAAAAGTTAATTTTTAAGCAAATTACTACAAAGTGCATTTTCCCCTATGCTGCCCAGCAACACCTGTGTATCAAGTAATGAATGAGTAATCCATTGGAGGACCACTAAAACAGTATACAGACAATTTGTCTTTTTATTGTAATAATTGTGATTAAAATGTATTGACACTAAGCACTCGGGGCCCTGACAGGAAACTAACTGCCAATTGTCTGAAAGGTGGTTAGTATTTTAAGTCATGTAGTCTAAATACTGTGCTATAATAGAGAAAAACATTACTAATAAGTCAGCTTGATCTAGTTCGTCCTAGCAGTGTTTTGACCTCTTTTGTCACCATTGATCTTAAGTAGTAGTAGTAACAGTTTCTTTTATTAAGACAAAACAGTTCATTGACATTTTCAGTTTCTGTTGTCTCACAACCACTACAAGGGCTGCTAAGCAGCATTTTAGGACCTTTGAGCAAATCTGTTATATAGAAGATTTCAAGTAAACTGTGTTAAATGGTATACTACAGTCGAAGCGGACCATATGATTGCTTCTTAAAGGGGCTGCATGTTATAATAGTTTTAAACCATTAAATATATTCTAAAATTATCAACATATTGTGAAGAAATAACAAACTTATGGGATGGACTATGCATTTTGTTTGTTTCTTAGGGGTTTATAGAAGTCTCAGTTCAGTCTCACAAGTGAACTTCTGGTAACTCTTCAAGCCATGTTTTCTTAGTTTGCACAAAGCCACGTTGGCTGCTTCGTTATATGGATTTTGGAAAGAACTCTGTAAATGAATATTATTATATTTATGAGGCAGACTGTAGAAATTGCAGCATGTAGAGAGTAAGTGTGCTGGTTACTACTCTATCAAATGGCAAACCTGTTAGTCTGCATTAGGCAGCTCACACCAGAAATGCTGCAAAAACTTCTCAAAAAAGTTTGAGACTCTCAAAAAAAAACTCCCATTTGCAGAGACGGTCACGTGTGTCTGTGCCCACCCCCGCTCACCATTGCCATCAGTGTCTCAATGTGTGCATTTTTATTTTTCATAATTGAAGCATAAATGTCAAGTCGTTGCTCAGGTCGCCCAGTCAGCTTTAATCTCCGTGGGAAAACTATGGGATGGTTGCCGTGGCAGTATGCCCCAAACTGTTGTTACATGGTGCTTGAAGGCTACATGTTGTTGCTGTTTTTGTATGTTGTTGCATATTTTCCAGACTTAGGATCTGTGGGAAATAATGACTGCTGCTGCAGGTCAAATGACGTTGGTAATTTTTTCTTCCTTTTCCATATCTATCTCCTCGCACTCTCCCAATCCCATGACCCTCCCCCCTTCTCTTTTTCTCCTCAAATCAGCCCTGTAGAAACCCCATGTAGTGACTCTTTAACACCTCCATCAGTGTCTTTGACTTAATTTTGCTTCTGCACAGTTAAGTGTAGAGTTTAAAACATACTGTCAGTCACATATGAAGCCTATTTTTACATGTAAAATCTTTCTCACATCATACAAAACATACATATAGTTCAGTATTTTGAGTTCATAAAAATGATACAGTATAGTAAATGCTGTAAATGTGCATGTGTGTCTATTGTTTTTAATGCTGTCTTTTCTTCGTGGGAAAAGGCAGCATCAATGAGTTTGTGACTTAATACATAAAAAGTACACTAAGCTCAGAATTTTTACTCTGAGGATGATTATTACTCCCTCATTTACTGCTCTCTGTCTGTTTTGGCTGCCCGGTGGCTCTCTGCACAGATGACACATGTTGACCTACAATAAACGCACATTTTAAAACAAATCCACACCTGCATTATGGTAACCCATAATATAAACAGCCCACATACACCCATATGTCTGTGCAGACGTACTTTTCATACAAACATACACACGGTTAGGGCTGTCGCAAACCTTGGAAAAATGGTGTTAACTTTTTTCATTTTAGACTTTATATCAAAATGAATCCCACACTAAGTAAGTGAGACATGTTTTTATTTAAGTGGCTAAGCTCTGGTAATGCACATGTCTATTAATCTCCACATTAACTCCAAAACACTTCCCTCTATTTGCAAAGCCAATATTATTAATACTCTGTATCTACTTTGTATAATTCTTGACAAAGCTTGTGTGATTTTTTTTTTTTTTGTTGTTTTTCTAAATTACAAAATCTCATAAAATCACATTCTATTCTGCTAATGATGTAGTTTTAATGTGTCAGCAGTAGCTTTATCGTTTTAGTATTACCTCTTATGATGCTGTGCTTGACCTCTGCATCAGACCTTGGTAAATAAACTGTACTAACTGCATGTTCCTCTTCTCCTTCCCCAGCAAGGTGCAGGCACCGCAGAAAAATTTGACTATGTAAGTATTAGAAGCCAGCTCTGGGTCAGACAATGAAGACTAACATTCAGAGTTAACATTAGATTCTTCTTTGAGTTTTCTTTAGAGTTTGTCATTTTATAACTCCCACTTCTTTCCTTCCAGGTTATGAACTTCCTGAAAAAGATGGGGGGAAATGAGTATGTAGGATTCAGTAATGCCACGTAAGTCCAGATTTCAGGCCATCAATGATTCTATATCTATATATCTACTGTATATATGTTGCACCTATTGTGCACAGAAGCAGGCTGAGTGTTTGATAAAGGCTGGAGGGCTGCTTCTTAAGGGTGTAACATAATGATTATCTCCTAATGACAGTTATTTATGATTATCTGGTGGCTCTCAGGTTTTCTATTTGAATTTTTCTACCTGCTGGGCTTGTATGTGTTACATTTACAAACATGAATATGATGCCCATTAAATTGAATCTGATGCTAATATTTTCTAGTCATTCTTTTAGAGCTGCTATCAACTATCTGTAAATTAACCATGCTTTAATGACCGTTTCTGTCTCTTTGTTCGTGTGACTCTATGTGAAAAGTGTTCCTACTGTTATACACAGACTGACATAAATGAATGAAAGCAAATGGAAATGAACATTGTGAAGAGTAGTTTAGATTTCCTCACAAGTTATTTATTTTATTGAATTGAATGGACTTAGAATAAATTGGCATGAGTGGTAAAGGTCACTTGCATGTGCATGAGAACATGCTAACAATGTTTCTGGAAAAAGAATGAAAGAGCACATGACAGTATGAGAGCTCTGGTTACACTGCACACATGAGGGGTGAGGTTATGGCATTCCAACACACGCACGCACACACACACGCACACTCACACACACAGTGCAAACATTTCCTTCCTCTGTGTAATAGGGAGTGCTCTTTTCTTTGTGTGACAGATTCCAGTCGGAGCGTGAGTCAGGAGATAGGAACTTTGCCATCGGCTACTACCTGAAAGAAAAAAAGGTTTTGTCTATTTTCTACTTTTCTACATTGTTTCTGTATTCTTCCCATATACATTTTATCACAGTTAAAAAAAAACAACAAAAGAACCATAACTGGAAAAAACAGCTTGTTATATTTATTCATTTATTAAGGCTCTATATTTGTCAATTTAAAAACAATCAATTTGAACTCTGATATAATGTCAAATGTTTTAAAGGGTAACATTTATTCTGCCTCTTCTCTGTTTTTTTTCACCACAAAGTTCAAAAGCACAACTTATTGTTAGAGGCTTGATCAATTAGTTTATTAATAATATGAATTGGATATAGTCACATGTGTAATTAAGATAAATAAGCATTATGTCCAGAACCTGTTTATAATTGTCTGATTTTAATTTGATAAGCTGAGTAAATGTACCTATATGTCACCAAATAAGAGGGGTTTTAAAGGAGACATAATCATGCACCTTCACAAATACATCTGTACATGTAGGGATGGTTGTTTGGGAAGTGCAAACAATCTGATGCCTTCACAAGGAGGAGATGGGAGTAAATTGTAAACTGACTGTTGTAAACTGATTGTTTACAGCAGACTGAAGCCCTGGATTTTGACTTTCAGGTAGCATATTTTGCATAAATTCACATCAAGCTGCAAGGGTTGTTCACTTTGTCCTCTCACATATTTCAGTTCAGGTTCAGGGAGGAATATGTACAGCTCTACTTGTGAAGTTTTTATTTTGAGCAAAGAACAACAGTGGTTTATTAATGTTGCTGCTGGAGCTGCTGGACATGATTGATACATCCTCTTTCACAGTAAACAGCATTGTAGTTGATAAATGTTTTTCTACTGTTTGTGGTATTTGTCTGAAACTCTCATTGTCTTCTGCAGTGTTTCCCCGAGGGGACAGACATGACGTCTGTACTGGACTTCTACTTTCAAGTGAGTGTTTTTTTTTTTTTTTTTTTAAGTTTTAAAGTCTTACTCATTTAAAATGAAGATATATAGCTTTCCTGCTTTTTTTTCAATGGTGCTCTTTTACAGCATCTAAACTATATACAGAAGTGTCTTTATAAGGTGTTGCTCTTCTGAAAGGATGAACACCATTTTTACAAAAGCTACTTTGTTGTTTTTATAATGGCGGTGGTGAAGAGACACAGTAGATGCAAACTCACTACACACATGTGATGTGTCATGCCAGCAAAGACTCATTCATCGTCATTCACAAACTCAAATTCCTTTGTTGTCCCCATGTTCTGTTGCTGCTTTTCAAAAGCTCCCGCTGCTCTCACCATTCTGTCTGTCCCACAAAGAGCCAGATGTACCAGATCACACACACTGCCTCTAAAATCATTAATCACTTGCATCCACATTCCTGATCATTGATGAACATACACACCAACAAATCTCTGTAACACCTTATTTGACGGGTGAGTTAATGACACATTAATAGCAAACTGCACATAAAGCATTCGTGACGGTTTCATGAGACATGAAACATTTAACGTAAGCGCTTTTCTAAACATGGCACTGCATGACACAGACAGAAAGACTGCACACACGCATTCAGTCTTGGTAGCACCGTGTCTGGAGGGTGTATTATTTCATCCTCAGCCACATCACAAAACACATCATCCACCCGCCATCCATCTGCACCAATGTTTTTTGACCAATTTTCAAAAACGCACCCGCCCACCATCCAGGATTTTTTTTTTTAGGTCTATTATGCACTGCTGATGCACCACCTGCCTGAATTTTAATAAAATATTATTTTAATTAAAGTTGCAACTGCCAACGGTTCATCTCTTGTCTGTGATGTGGCTATGACTGAGAATCTCATACCTCGGCTCCAGTATGCTGAGAAGACGCCAGAATCCCATATTATCAATCACAGACAGTGGCTGGTCATCCAGGGCAATAGACTTGGCAAGAGCATCTGTGATTTTGACCACACATGGGTCTGGACATTTTCTCCTGCTTCACCAACGCCTGCTGCAAAGTTGGTCGTCTCTTTTCTGTGTTAAGGGAAACTCCCTATATTCTGCGTCTTGGTGGGATTTCAAATGTTTAATTTAGTTACTTGTGTTTTAAGCAGCAGTTTTTGTACCTCGTCTCTGCCTTTTTCCTCTCTATAGTTTGCACTTGGCTTTGTTATTGTTGTTTAAATTCATCTACTCATGTCTGCTATCATCCCTACTGTCTTTCTCTACTGTGTACTATCAAATAAAGGCACATTTAACGTAGGCTAGTTTATCTCCCAGTGTTAAACTCAGTGATTACAAATGTATCTTGTGTGATATAACAAGTGACATTCGATGTAGACTTCATAAGATATTCATTAAATATTTACAAAATCTGGGGAGATTACATTAATGATATCCAGGTTACACAATACGCATCAAGAGCTGTTGCCTCACAGCGAGAAGGTCGCAGGTTGAAGACCTCCTTGGTCCTGGGTCTGGGACCTTTCTGTGCGGAGTTTGCATGTTCTCCCTGTGTCTGCGTGGGTTTTCACCGGGTACTCCGGCTTCCTCCCACAGTCCAAAAACATGCTGAGGTTAATTGGAGACTCTAAATTGCCCGTAGGTGTGAGTGTGTGAGTGAATGGTGTGTGTGCCCCACGATTGGCTGGTGACCATCTGAGGTGTATCCCTGCCTCTCGCCGTAACACGCTGGGATAGGCTCCAGCAGACCATGTGACCCTAATGAGGAATAAGCAGGTATAGAAAATGACTGACTGACAATACGGATCAGCTGAATGTTGACTCAGATGTCATGATCAGGTCATGAAGTCTGGAACAAAAACAACAATGCTGCTTTTCCATTGTTGGACTTTTATTTTGACAAGTTGTTGTTCCGCATTCTTGAATAGTTTAGTATGAATGTTGAGGCATGGCTCATGAATCAGTCATGAATGCTTTATGTGTAGTTTAATGACAGCTGCAATGAATGTGTTATGAGCTCATCCGTGTTAGCCAGATCTCTCAGTCTAATTGTTTTTTATTACAAATATATGTTGTATTTATTAAAATACAATATTGCCGTAAAATTAAAACAAAGATTTTTCTTTTTAATGGCTGCTGCTCTGCCTCACATGTTTGCATTACTGTGTTTTTCTATGAATGCTGCAGCTCTGCTCCATTGAGGTGACCTGTGAGAGCGCCAGTGTCATGGCAGCCACCCTGGCTAACGGCGGTATCTGCCCACTCACGGGTGAGCGTGTGCTGAGCCCTGAGGCGGTGAGGAACACTCTGAGTCTCATGCACTCCTGCGGCATGTATGACTTCTCGGGACAGTTTGCATTCCATGTAAGTCAAGTCTTCTCTCAAAACAGGGTCAAGTTAACTGCAGGGAAATATTTTGTTTGTCACAATGGAATCACAAATGAATTTATGTGACCGATTAATGTCAGAGGAAAAGTTTCCATTTTCAGCATTGCAGGCTCTGCAGATACACAGCTCATCTTCTGTTATGTGACTTGTCTTGTTTTCCCTGTCGTAGGTGGGTCTGCCGGCCAAGTCTGGAGTCGCAGGGGGGATCCTGCTGGTTGTACCCAATGTGATGGGAATTATGTGCTGGTCGCCTCCACTGGACAAGCTGGGCAACTCTGTCAGAGGAATACAGTTCTGCTTGGTACGTGATGTCAGGATGTAGAGCAGATGGCTGCGTGCCTGCAGTATGTACTTCTACTGTGTACTATAAATACCCTGGAATACTGTGCACATACAGAACCGAGTCATGTAAGGCTTGAGAAGCCCTGCATCAAGTATTTTGGGCATTTTGCATTTCAAACGATAGATGCATTCTTGATACAGATAAAACGTACATTAATCTCTATGAACAGACACAGCTGAGGGGCAATCCTTTTGAGACCAGAAAACCAGACCACATTACACATATTGGAACAAGCATCAGATTTTCACCTTTGACAGGGATATTTTGGATTTTTTTTTGCTGGAAAAAAAAGACAATTATTCAGTTATCAAAATACTTTAATGTTAATTTTCTGACAATCAACTGATTGATTATTTGTTTTATCTCTGTTATATTTTTATATATTCTTCAGCTTTTTAAAATATATATTGCTGTGGTGTCAAGGAAAGATGTTTTTCTATACAAACAAGCCTTATAAAATAATGTTAATTTTTGGAGGTGAAGTACTTCAACTGTGCTGACTTACTTTTAGGGTGACTGAACCTGTTTGATAGTTAGTTCATTTTATTTAATGAAAAAACTAACGTGTCTTGCTTTATGTGTTCTTTTCTCTCAGGATCTTGTGGAACTTTTCAACTTCCACAACTACGACAACTTGAGGCACTGCACAAAGAAGTACGATCCTCGCAAAGAGGGAGGGGACCAGCGGGTAAGGACGCACAACACCTTGTTGTGAGGAGGGGAAAAAAAACACCAAAAACTGCACATCAAACACACTAACACATGTCCTCTCAGAAAATGCTGCTAGTGCCTTCAGGTGACTCTGAGCTCCATAACTCTACATATATAACAAATACATTCTTTTCTGTTGATTTATTCTTCAGCATGTCAGGTAATCATCATCATGTCACCTTCATCTCTCTTTGCGCTGTCTGTTCACATGGAGGTCACTGCACACGTTTCCAGTTACACTAAACCTCTTTTTTTCTAGTTTGGTCACTGTTGGTGTGGGTGGATAGAGCTCAGTTTAATATATAATCTAAAGCACGACAAAAAGTGACAATTTATTCCTCATGCTTTGTTGAACTTCTTTGGTGCATCAGCTGTTGTTGTTGTTTTTTATTTATTTATTTTTTCAAATTTATCAAACCAAAATACAAAGGCAGAATACTCGAGCCAAAATCTCCTCATTTAATTAACTACACCCTTAATTTAATTTATTGCTTTACTTAAAACAGGAACAGTGTACAATAAATTTACTATGTTGCACAAGATATAGCACAATGATGATTTCCATTTGTTGCATGTATGCATGCACACAGTTGTTGCAGCATCTGCTATTCTCACAGCAAAGTTTCAACGTCTTTCTGTCCAATAAATAATTAAATGAAATAGAATACAACTAACGATAATTTTCATTATTGAATAATTCACCACTAATCTTCTTGATCATTTGGACTAAAATATTTAGTAAATGATAGTTTTTATTTCTTAGAGACCTTATTTTGTGTGAGCAGTCCAAAATCCAAAGATATTCAATTCATGTACCTATGTATGAAATCTATAAATGCTTAAACCCCTACAAAAAATTAAATGATTATTCAATCATAACAATTTTCTCATGATGCAGCTCTAAAATGAATTGATTTTGGCTCTATTTCTTATGTTTGAGAAAAGTATAACACATTCACACACACACACAAGAAGGGAACAAAACTAATTTGTTATTCGTGTCAATTGAAACAGCAAATCCCCTTCGGACCCATGGATTACGAGAGCCTCCAACAAGAGCTAGCTCTGAAAGCCCCGCTTTGGAAAAAGGTGTCTTCCACTGAGTCGCACCAGGACTGCTCCACCACTGTAGTCTATAGGATGGACACTGTTGCAGAGTGAAGCTAAAAAAAATACTTTAAAAAAAAAAAAGACAAAAAAGAATTTCCTGTCCCCTCACACCCTCAACTCACCTGGTCTCTCTCCCCACCTCTCGCAACAATTCCACCACCTCTCCTCTCGCCAGCACCCTTGAATATTTATATAAATTATATAGAGGATTATTTATTGCTTGTGAAGCGGTTAATGTGTGGTTGGACTGGGAAGCTTCTGTTCTTTTTATTTGTGATGGTAAAATGGGATGAGTTACAGGTTTTAGTTTTTTTCCCCTCTGAATTACAGATGAACTTGTAGCCTCCATCTGCTCGTTGCCTTAGTGTGTAGAGTCTGTACGGTGTACAGGTTGTGCTCTCGTATTTGATTTACACTCTTTATTGCAATATTTCCTTTTTCATTTGAACTACCACAGACTTGTGTTAAAACTGTAGGTGAAGGACTGATTTAAAATTCAGTTTTATTTTTGACCAAAGAAACGTGTATGTGTGTTTGCATGTGTGGAGCTTTGGATCAGCCGGCCTTTAGACCAACAGTCTTTAAATAAACCCTCAGACTACTTTTATAGGAGTGAATGCTCACTGTAGCTCACATTGAGGCCTAAGAGGCTAGTTATATTCGCACATAAACACAGATGCTGTGTATATTATAGTGGATGAGCAAACTGACGGTATGATGGTATGGGTTTTTGGGTCAAAGGAGAGTATTATTAACCTGCTTTTACGATCTACATACTCCTTGTCGAAATTCTTTTTTTTTTTTTACCCAAAGCCCAAATGCTTATGAGTCACTAACACTATACTGCAGTAAAATGTTTTCAACCTTCTGGTTGGGATGTAGGTTCAGAATTCAGGGGCAGGTTGCAAACACTTCTGATCCAGTTCTGGAGTTCAGTGATAAAGCAGAATATTTCTCTGCACAATATACCAGCACCTATACCATCTTTCTGTAAGTGGTTAAACACTGTAAGACTTTTATATTTACCTAAAGATGTCTGCTAGAATAACTGCAAACGTGTGAATTGAGATTAGTTTGGAGCCTACATTGAAGTCACTTTACGGGGTCTCAAAGAGATTTTTTAAGAATGAGGGTGTTTTCAAAGCTGGAGTTTCTTTATTCTGGCCCAGTCAGTGATGAGTTGGTGAACTTGATTCTTTTTCCTTTCTTGTCACACACAGAAAAACAAACCTCAAACAAACCTTGACTTGTATTGTTGAAAAAAATATATTATAAATTATTAACAATATATTACAAACACTCAAATACTACAGGAAAAAAGGTCTGTGCCTCCAACTCCTGTGTTTTCCCACTCTCCCATCTCTCATAACAACCCTCCCTTAGCTTTAGTGGCACAGTTGGCATCCGGCCTGAGCAGACGACTTGAGGGAAAGAGAAAATCACATCTAGTAGACAAGTGCTGCTCTGGTGTGATGAGGTGGTGTGAGACTGGGGTGAACAGCAGCAGTAAAGAGATCGCATCAGTCATTACATCAGTTTCTTAAGAGATAAGACGGAGGCCTCTACTCCCCAGTCTTCTTCTTTCCTCTTTTATCTTTTCATTAAAAAAAAACACTCAAGCAATTAATCAGTTATGTTTTCAGTCCAATTCAACCAGACTAAAGACCACAGGTTTGAAAACACCCTCATACTGCATACTTGATACTTTAAAATATTAATTTAATTTAAATATCTTTGTACTTCGCTCAATGCCTTACCAGATAGATTATCTTGACAACAAAGCACTGCGGTCTATTGTCTGTATTTGCACCAGGACCAAAGTTTGTGCTCATTATACTGGTTGTTTGAGTAGTATTGGACCAGTAGACACTGCACCAGTATACCAGACAGTAGCTGCTTAATGCAGATGTATCATAATGGCATCTATGTCAGCTGATAAGAAAAGAAACCTTGCAAAATGTTTGAGGCAAACCGTGTCTCCATGAGAGAGAGCACTGACTAGTCCGCCAGCTAATTGTTGTAATCGGTGGACCAGCTGCAGCTTTTTGAGCTGCTATTGAGTCTGATTTGGGGGGAAAAGTGTGTGTGTGTGTGTGTCACACACTGGCTGTGCCATGTTTGTCCAGGTTAATAAGTGTAGCTTGTGTGACGTTGGTGTGTATTCATTGCTGTAACCACCGGTTAAAGCCCCTTGTAGCTTGTAGGGCGCCTGCAGAGTTTATCTAGGCTGCAATACATGTGTTTACAGTGGGCACACTAGTACACTTGTGTTGAAACAGGATGTCTTTTTTGTAAAAGAAAGAAGCTGCTTTCTAAAGGAACTCTGTAAATTTAAGGAGAAAAAAGTCTCTAGTGTCTGAGTGTCTGATCTGAAGTCAGACACGGAGCAGCATACAGAGCTGGGTATCACACTTAAATGCTTAAAACTTAAAATTTCACATTTATAATCTCATTGAACATATTCTTTGATTTGTGATTTCAATCAGAATTTTGCCAGTTGAGTTAACTTTTTTTATTCTTGACCTCATTGGAAAAAAAACCCCTCAAGATCACTTACTCCTCTGGCCTGAGACCTTCCTTCCACATTGGTTGTGACATTGATTGTTTCATGTGGTCAAAAGCTCCAGAACGAGCAAATTAATTAATTGATTTTAGGATGACATTAAAGAAACCAGTTTCAGACTATTTTATTGAGGCAAAGTTTTGTACAGTATGGCTTTTAACATTTGAAAACTTCTTTAGTTATTAGATAAAAGTTTTATTTTCCTATCTGCACAGACACAAATGTATTGTAATGGTTTTCTTATAAAGAGATTCAAACGATACCCAGCTCTAGCAGCATAGAACAGTACATTTATTGATTTGTTGATCTTGCAGCCATGTTTGTTTTTTTTTTTTTTTTTTTGTTTTTTTGGGGGGGGGGGGGGTATAATAGACATTCAGGAAAAACACAACAAATAGATTTTATCAAAATGATTTGGATACCTCAAATCCACTGATCCAGAAATGTGTATCCGTGTACTCAAAAAGTGTGATATGAACACATGTTCAGTATTGTCTCTAAAATTCTAAAGTGTTACTCTTCTAGTAAGTTGTGTATTATCAAAACTTCTTTCTGTACACATGGTTTACTGTACTATGTGAATGTACATAGCAACAGGTGTATATAGCTTTTAGTTGTGTGTCTGTTTATGAATGCTGACCCTCAGCAGCAAACTAGAATGTGTGTTGAATATATACTTCAGACGTTCCGTGAAATATTCTCCTGGAAATAGAAATACTTGCACATGAATGTCAAGTCAGCAGATGCCTGAGCTGTTGCTTTACTGTGACGGGAGTGAAGTTACATCTTGTCTGTTGTTCGATCCATTGTTAAAAATGTTTGGTGTCTGTATGAGGGTCTGATCTGAGCTCAAAGCGACTGCTGCCGGAGCTTCTGCTTATTTTGTGTAGGAAAAAACATATTCAAAAGCCTCTGTTAACATTAATAGTTCTAGGAAACGTTGGACTGTATGAAACACGTTTCCTTCCAATAACTTTATCTGTGCATCTGTTGACTACTTTTAAATAATTTAATCTATGGATCTTGTTGCTTTCTGCTAAAGGTTTAGCAGTGGACTCTCTTATAAAGTACCTTGTATTAGTTGGAAACTTTTGTTTGTTAAAGTTACAATCCTTAAGCTGTACATCTCCTCAACCTCACTCTTTGATAGTGTTTGACTGGCTTTTATTCTGCTATAGCCATTAATGTGTTGACACATGATTTACCTCTCTGTATAGTAGGAATGTAATGAATATTTTCATTATCGATTATTCAGTGATTGTTTTCATGATTAATCCATTAGTTATTTGGTCTTCATAAAATGATGAAAAATGATGATCACTGTTTCCTGAAGCCCAAAGTTATGTCCATAACCCAAAGATATTAGATTTTAACAATACAGGACTAAAAGAAAGAAAAAGAAAACATTCATCTTTGAGAAGCTGGAATCAGAAGTTCTACAATTAATTTTCTTGAAAAATGACTCGACTATTAAGCCATAGATGCCAGTTAATTTCCTAATTAGCAATCGATTAATCGATGCAGCTCTACTGTACAGTCACTTGCATTACAAATGGCAGAGTCCGCCTGGTGAGTACAAGTGGATTTACAGGAAATGATGTGCGATGAGCCATAATTTCATAAATCTCGTCCTAATAATATCAGCAGTAACGACAGGTGTCCCCTCATTGCCAGAATCGTCGATAGGATCGTTATCATTTTTCTCATGTTAATGATACCTGCTGTATAACCACCTTTCCCTCAGATGTGATCCGTATCCAAGTGTAGCTCTCATTCCAGTGTCTCATCTCGTCTGTGATTTTTGACACATTTTTCATGTGTCACCTCTCTGAAAGTCAAGGGAATCAGTCTCTAATATATAACAATGTGCAAGTCTTTATTTTGTCGCTGCTACAGGTTAGTTTTCCCCCTTTTGTGGCCCACAGTGCATGTACATCTATAATAGTGGACCATACCAGCACTGGCAGGAGTCTGATGGAACCTGATTGCAACCAATCAGGATTCTTTCACTCTTGTAAATGACAAACCGACAAACAAGCCTGATTTGACTTCCTGTGAGGGTGAATTAACTGTGATTTAATACTTCCTACAATCAGACTCAAGACAGATGGGGATTTTGAATGCAGTTACCAGCATTTCCATGGAAACCATTTGAATTTCATGGCTCATATCATGTATGTAATGTTTCCTGGTGTTTGTTATTTTCTCTGTGAATTCTCATTCTCCCTCTTGCATGCATATTTTTTGTATGATTTTAACAAAAGTGTTTTAATTCCCATGTAATCAGTATCTTTTAACGGTATTAATATTACCTTCACATGTCTTTATTTATGTTCATTTGTGTTTTGGACATAAATTGTATCCCTTGTGACATGGAAATTGCATATAAATTGGAAAATCCCCACCATTGCAACAGAGTGAGCTTGGAATTGTAATGTTCTCTGATGTTTTGATCAGATATATATGTATTTATATTCAGTTTCACAAGCACATCTGGCAAAAGAAAGGAATGTCAGGAAAGTTACATGTAATGTAAAACCTACACATAAAACTGACAGCTGATCAAAGTTGTGAACCACAGTTCCAAGCTCATGACTGTCAAACTTGTTTCATATTTGATTTCTCTTCTTGGTCCACATGGTTGTAATTTTGTATGCGATGTCTCCATTAACTCCATGAACTGTCCTGTCTGCTTAGAGGAGAAGCCCTGTTTTAACATCTGAGTAAATGCTTACGTTCCTTTTGGCTGTGATGGAATTGCAGACATGACAGTGAAAGTGGTGTTAAGATTTCTTTTTTTTTCTGCTTTGGTGTCCCTTGTAAAACAAAAAAATCTAATAAAGCACTGTTATCCATCATCTATTTCTCTGCGGCCATAGCTGTTCTTTATCATTGACCATGTTTTTATTTATTTATTTTTTAGGGCTGTCAATCAATTCCAAATAATTAACCAACTAATCATGCAATTTTCTGTAATTAATTGTGATTGTTTTCTTCTTAAGACTAACGCTTGCAATAATGCAATTAATGAAATGAAAAATCATGGAATTAGTATAAAATAAACACAAAACATATATAATTAAATTGAAATATTATTTAACTGCAGGTTTTATGTGTAAACAGATTCTCTTCTGTGAATTGGAGATTTTTCTATAAAACCATGAAGACCATTGAGTCTCAGCTTCAACAATAACATAATAAAACCTTTGAAGCAGCTGAATTTAAAACTGCATAGAAGGCAATTATTACTATACTAAAATAAATGTTCCATGTTCAAATCATTGAATTTAAACAACCTTCAAATTACAATATTAGAGCTTCTAAAGGGCTGTTACATACTTATTCCATTATATTGTATTCTTTATTTTTCGCAGCGGTTTGATTTGTGAGGTTATTCCTGCTACTAGAGAAATAATTCAGTGAAAAATTGTTTGAATCCCTGAATGCACAACATTTAGGGTTAGTCAGTCAGTAGGCTGACAGCAATGCCAAAACACAAGTGTAACAATGCTGTGCATTTCTGTTGGTGATGTGGTTTTCCACTTAAACATCATTTTACAGTCTTAAACATTTATAGAATAAAGTTGTTATAATACTTGTACCGAGAAGGGTTTTCATCTTTAAAATGTTTATTAAAAATGTTTCTTCAATTCTCTTTACATAATCAAATAAAAATTCTAAAATGTAATTTGACAAATTCTTCTTGGATGTTTTGTGTCTAATGTGGAGAACAAAAACGTGTTTTTGTCTGTTTATTTCACTGTTCAACCTGCTTCTGCTGCCCCCAGGTGACCAAAATATGTGTTCATGCAGATTTAACCCATGTAAACCGTCTATGAGTGTCATTTTATACTTAACCCATTTAACCCCAGACTTTTTTTTTCAAAGACTTCATGCATTTCATGTATCTATTTTTTCTCCATTTTGTACCATTTTCTTATTTTATTAAATAGTATTTTAATAGCTATTATGGTTGCTGCTTGCACACAGATTTAGACGTTATTTAATAGATATATACATATCAGAGTTGAAAATCATAATAATCTAAATAAATGACTCTTTCTGGTCTTGTTTGTCTTAACCAGGAAGTTGCAGGAAGTTGATGAAACTTTGAACCTTGTTTTTGCTTAGAATGTAAAAAGTTGACAAATATCATGTCAGAAAAAATCTGTTAATTTTTAATTTTAACTATAAAATGACAGTCATAGACTTAAAGGTTCATAGGCTTCAATGGGTTAAGAAAGGCTGGATGGGGACTTTAAGCAAGTGTTAAAATGTTTTTGATGCAGGCAAAACGTTTCACAGCCTGAATCTCATATATCTGCAGCAGGGACGTCTTCTCGAGGAGCTTTTTACTGGAGTGAGGTTTTTATTTGGGTTTGTCTTTGGTCCTTAACTGCTGCCTTAATCTCTGCTCATAGTCGTCTAAGCTTCATGTGAACCTGTGCAAGTGTTTTTCTCAGCTAATTTAGCGCTTTGTTTCATCTTGGCTTTTGGGGTGAATTTTTAATTGCTGCATGGGCTGTGTGATAGACTGTCCCGCTGCTACTTGTTGTGTTGAAACACATTTGCAGACAGCGCACACACAACAATGTCATTACGTTCTTCATTTTTATTTGACATTTTCATGTTTCTTTGTAAGAAGCTTGTAGGAAATGAGTCGTTCCTGTTGCACGGTAAGCCTCCACTGATGCAGGGACCTCTCTGTCCCTCATGTGAATCTTTTATAATCAAGTAGATGTAGCTGTGTCGGTACTGACCGGTAGCTGAGGTGAATTCTCTTTCATGTCTAAATAAACACATTCTTGTAAAGGATGAAGAAACTGTGAAGATGTTTCTGTGTTCTGTCAACAAACACCACTCAAAGAATCACATTCCCAAATATAAGAATGAATGATTATGAAAGAGAATTCTGCTCAGTGCTGCATAGAAATTAACTTCATAACATAGTTGTATTAATTACTAGGAAATAATTCATGTTTTATACCAAACTCGTCCCTTGTGATTTAGGGCTGCAACTAACAACGATATCTTTTTTTTTGATGACTAAAAGCATCAAATCCTCACATTTGTGAAGCTGGAACAAAGCTGTTTTTTTTGCTGAAAAAACGACCAACACTATTATTTGATTATTAGATACTTCTATAAAACAATAGTTCCTGATTAATTGACTAATTGTTGCAGCTCTAATTGCATTGTCTTGATAGTGTTGGTGAAAGCTGCTGCTGTTGTTAGCAACAAATAAAATGAGTGAATCGTAGTGATTGTTTTGCATCTTTTGTCTTTGTGTGTCTTCCGTTATCAGGTCAAGTCTGTTATCAACCTGCTGTTTGCTGCGTACACAGGAGACGCCTCTGCCCTGAGGAGGTAATGGATCACACTCACCATTATTAATATTAAACACAGTTTGCACAGAATATTGGATTTCTATTTAACAGGTGGACAACAAAGACTACTCTGAAGAAATGATCATTTTGCTCAGTAACTGCTGAAAAATAAGTAGCTGTTCGCTAATTCATCATTTATTTCTGTTTCTCCAAGTAGCACCATAATTAGTTATCGCAGCCTTAAAGGTACAGTGTGTACGATTTCATGGCAGTGGTGAGGTTGCGAATTGCAGCCTATCTACCTTCTGTCTTTCAACCTCAAACTGTTAAACAGGTGTTTGTTTTTTGATCCGTATAAAGGTAGTAGAAAGACAAGTATGCATTTGTTTGTGTAGGTTTGCGCTGTCTTCCATGGACATGGAACAGAGGGACTATGACTCCAGAATAGCCCTCCATGTGGCAGCAGCTGAAGGTAAAGTGTTGCTTACAGTCAACCAGTCCATCTTTAGCACAGCTGAATTTAACCTGATCGAAAACAAACAGCAGATTATGAATTATGGCCATGGATCATTATTCCAAAGACAAAGAGTAAATGGCTGTTTTTATGCCAAAGGTTAGATTTTTAGAGAGCACTTTGACATTGTCACCTTTGCAGTTTGTAAGGGATTATTCATGTAGCTGCTGTGTGTTTCCGCTTTCAGGACACACAGAGGTCGTCCGCTTCCTACTGGAGGCGTGCAAGGTCAACCCAGCACCCAAAGACAGGTGAGACCAGACCCTCCCTCAGAGCTGTGCTCTTTCTATTTCAATCATTTCTCTTTATTTAATGTAGCAGATTATTTTTAACAGTATTTGTGTATATATATATATATATATATATATATATATATATATATATATATATAATATAATATGTTCCTCTTATTGACATTGTTCTTTTTGTATTCTTTTATAAGAATCAATTTTTAATATTAATTGACGATGTCTAACAATCCTTCTTCCTGGTCTGTAAAATATTTTCCCTTTGACTTCCATCAGGTTCATTTATAAAAAATTATTAATTCACAAGCATCTATTTTGAAACCACCTTCACCATAACATGATCTATCCAAGTGTTGGGAGTGGATACTGCAGCACTCGCACAACATGTATGAGATCTTGATGAGAACAATTTCACAATTACAAAATGTTTCTTTCTTGTAATTAAAAAAGGGTAATTCACAATTTAGGGAGTCATAATTAATTAAATTATCTCCTCTAGTGTTTGGGTGAATGCAGTGTGCTTCCATAGTTTGTTTTTTGTGTAAGAAAGTTTCCAGTCCTCCATTGCCCCGTGTCTTTGGTGCCTGCTGATGTAGAGCAGCAGCTTCAGTGTGTTACCACGTGTTCTCTGTACAGATGGGGGAACACGCCGATGGAGGAAGCGATACGATTCGGTCACCATGATGTCGTCACCATCCTGCAGCCATACTATGACAAAAACAGCCTGCCGCCTGGTTCTGACATCAAGGAGACCGCCGAGAAGAACTTGGACAGCCTGCTGTAGACGTGTCGGGGATCCAGGTTTCCCTGCAGCAGTGAACCCTTGTGCTTTTCTGGAGTAACTTTGTACATTCATACTTCTTCTGAATTGTGAGCTGAACTTGTGTTTTTCTGTCGCAGCAGTAAGTAATCTCATTAGTGCGCGTTGCTTTCAGGCTGCATACCTCCTCCTCGCCTCTATTAAAATGTAAAGACATGATACAATATCAGAATATCTGTAATGCAACGTCTACAGTATGTGACTCGTGTAATCTGTCAGTACTGAGCTCAGTTGTGGTATCACAGGATATTGATTGTATCAACTTGTATTTGTTTAGTTTGTACTGTTCACTACCTGGTAGTATTTGGGTAATACTCTCAATGTAGAAGGTTTGTGATTTGTGTATGGTGTGTGTGTGGAAATGATTATGTATATTCTATAATGTGTCTCTGAATGTATAAATATGATCTTCACATGCTGTACCTGCATCTATTTTCAGAATGTCCATCTGACTGCTGGTCAGCGAAGGTCATCAGCAAGATACATGAAGCTTCAGATCTTCATTTGAAGAAATTGAAAGATTTTATTTTTTCCAGTAGTAACACTTGCAATAGAAGTACTCCTCAGACTTTTTAAAATGTAAAATTCATGTTAAAGACACGTCATTTGTTGTTTTTGTTGGCATAGTTTCATGTGTGTGCTATGTGAGTTTTTCCTAGACAAAGAATGTTTGCAGTACGATGGACCACAAGGATATTTCTTCCCATTTTTATTATTATTCTCTTTTTTTTTTTTACTTAAATGGTAAATGGTTTCCTGCACAGAACGGTTTCAAAAACACATGTTAGCAGTGTAAGGACATTTTATGAATGTTAACAATTATCAATCTGAGGTGGCTTTTTGCACCTGTTTCTCCACGTAGTTATTTCCAAATGCTCTTTCACACAAATCCATATACAGTAGGTCAATGAATATACAAATAGACACTAATTACAATCCAAACATGTTTTTTACACACACACCAAGTGATACTTCAACACTCCCAGCTTTTCTACAGCTTTTCATCGTCGAATAGTTGTACTTTATTAACATAAAAGGTGGAATTTTAAAATATATATTTCACAGTCATCACGAATAAAAACATGTGCTTTACAAGTAAAGAACAGTGACTCTTGGTGTGTGAGCTTGAAAAATACAAACACTAATAAATATCAATACTGTCGATAATATTTGTCCTAGTGAGTAAAAAGTATAGCCTATGGTGTCATTTCCTGGTATCTGCAGGCCTATTTATGTCTTTGTTTCTCACTTCTGAATGATCACCCTCATGAAGTTGTGCTGCAATGCGTATATGCATTTTTGTCTTTTTGTATCTTTGCCATGCATTAGCCATACTAATAAAGGCTTTTAAATTTTTCAATATCAAGAGTGCCTTGTTTGCTTTCTCTTTTACATCAAACTTTGCCCCCCTTGCACCAAAGAGCTCTATGCTGGATATCTTAACACACACCTTTAAAACACACCTTCCACTTCTGGATTTCTACACTAAAATTTTGAGTTGAAGATACAAAAACGTTGGCCCTTTGCGCAAACAAATATTCCAGTGATTTAGGCATGTACCTCATGGACATGGATGTCCTGAGCAGTGATTCCCTGGTTTGATTCCCGGCTGAACAGACAGTTTGCTGCATTTCGTTCCCTTGCTGCTTCTTCCACCACGTTTCTTGTCGCTCTCTACTTTCACTGCCAAATAAAATAAACACATACAATTGCCAAAAAGAATGTAGGTCTGTTTGTTTTGTTTTTAAAATAACTGCAATATTAAATCTATACTGATTAACGTTATTTAGATGTGTTGTAAAGAATCATAGTGTTCTTCATGATTAAAGTAAATCATTTGGTTTACCAGTGTTGACACATTAATATCTTGTGTAGTTTCTTGACAACAAATGAGGTGACAAATAGTTTTTTTCTTTCTTCTGCTAGTAAGAAATGGAAACCACTTCATGTTTTGTCTCCATTAATAAAACATATTACTGTAAATTAACTGCTGGATAATAAATATGTAATCTCCCTTGGCACTTAAATTTATTTTAATCAACATAAAAACAGTACAGTACAGCGATGTTTATTACAGCAACAAAGAGACAGGCAGTCAGTTGGCATAAAAAGTCAAATCAATCTCGGAACAGTAAAAGAAAAGACAGAAATGCACTCAGTTTGAACCCTTTAAATCTCTTAACACAAGGGACACATTATTTTACAATGTATAGATAAATACTTGATAGAAGTGCCTTAAGTCATCTGTACAAGTCATCATCTATATTTATTCCCTGTATATTAATAATCTTCATGTGTATTTATCAGTGTTTTGTTGCATTTTAATGCTACATACACAAAAACATATTGCTTGTTCTTGACTTAAGCAAACATTTCATCCTGACACATTTTCAAGAACTAATGTGATAAACTAAATAGTTCTGAGTTGGTGTGCATCTCTGCTTCATGTTTGCAGAAGATAGGAGATCCAGGGGAGAGTAGACCAGGGAAGAGTTCCTGGATGATCTGCTGATCCTCAATCTATAGGGAAACAAAAGTAAAATGTAAATTATCTGCAGAGATGAGGGAAATCGACGAAGTAGATCTACTCAAATTAAAGTTGCACAAATGAGTTTTAAAATTTGTCTTCTTTGGGCTTTTAGGTTGTTGCTTTCTTTCTTTCTTAGAGTGTCTGTTTTTAATGTATTTCTTAAAGTGTATGTTGTTTTTTAAAGTCCAATATCATACATGATCATACATGAGTGAGATTTTAATATATTTTGATTATAAGAAGGTCTAGGTGTTAAATACTGCCCTATGTTTTAGTACCCTCAATTTCCATAGAAATGCACATCACTTGTATTCAGAAAGTGTGACTTAAAACGGCAGCTTCTATTATGTTCTGATGTCACAACTTTCCCCACCCACCCCTCATTCAACTCAGCCATCAGAGGAGAGGCTCATTACTATAACAAGACAGACATAAAACAAACTGTGGAGATGCAAAACTATATTACTCTTTATGATCCCCATAAATATACCTTCTTAGGGATATCAACACTTTAACTGGTGAAAATGTTTATACACACATGTGCAATAGCGGTTTTGACTGTGTCTGTGTCCGTGTCCATGTCCATAGTGATCATCTCTTGAGGTGGAGAGGGAGGTGGTGTAGGATTGCTGTAGGGGAAAAACACACGCTACATTATATGATGATGTTTAAATTCCTCCTGCTTCCTGTCACTTACAGCACATTTTTATAATTTTTTGTTTATAATAATCATATTTTAATTTTAAATCATTTATAATATAATATATGACGGGGCTGCAGCTGTAGATGCTTAAACATTTGTAATGCAAAGTTTTTATCTCTGAAGCTTCTTATGATCTTACTTACTCTGATTTACAACCTGGTTTTCTCCTCACATATCCATTTGTATATTCTGCAAAGATAAAGGTCATTAGACAAGTCATACCGTTAGAATTAAATTTCTCTGAAGAAAAAGTGATTCTGTTAGACATTACAGAGACATTACTAGACTCGCTGTTGTAGGGTCTGAAGGCAACATCTTTATGGATGTCCGGGTACAGATAGAGCAGAGGATTCCTGGTTGTGTTTCCTTCGTTTGTCACACTGTAGTTGTTAATGATGTCCGGCAGAGTCATGATGGACAGTTCCTTCTTGGTGTAGGGCTCTATTGAATGCACATAGTGCTCTACAAGCAGAAGGCAAATATCTGGGTAAGACAGAACAGACGACAGGAATACAGACGCTCCGGTCCAAATATATGTTTTTCTTCTTGGTCCTACAGTTAGATGTTTAAGCTTCACAATGAGAGATGTGCAGAGTTTGACACCAAAAGGTTGTTTTTTACGACCATCTGCTGAATATACAGTAGTTAGTTTAGTTAGTATTGTTACTTGAACCTGTCCTTCAAAACCCGAATTTGAGTTGAATTCTGTCTAATTACACATATGTGTACAGGAACTTACCGCCATTGGAGTGATCAACCCAGCTGAAGGTGATTGCGCCGTCTTTGATGCTCTCGCTGAAGCGGAGCAGAAAGGTCCCGGTCTGTTTGTCCCTCAACAGGAGCCCTGTTTTCTCCCTGCTCACAAACCCCATGATGACCCTGAATCCCACAAGATTAGGGCAAGAATTTAGTTAACAGAGAAACGTCATAAGCGACTTAATCCCCATCCGCATTCCGGAATCATAATCCTCAGAAGTTTCAAATGGTAAAACACTGACAAGATATTTTCTCTCTTACCCTTCCCGCCAAAAGTCCACCATGTGTCTTTTGATCAAATCCAAGATTCCGTCAATCCAGGTCCAAAACCCGTCACTCTGTCCTCACAGAAAAGTAACAGTTAGCACCTAAAGAGAGTGATCTATCTGGTTATATTATTCCTGACTTAAATTTAAAAAATGCTAGAGTACATATGTGTAAGAATACATACTGTAGTCATTCATCCGTTCTAGTTTGTATATAATACATAAATAAATGCTTTAAAAAAACTCCATAACTCGATCCATAACACCACAGAAAAGTTTCAGATGATACAGGGACCTTTTTTGAAGTAATTCAATAATTTCCAGGCCACATAGAGACTCACAGCCTGTTTCTAGTCTGTAGTCCTGTTAGTAGCCCCACATGTGTGGAATCTTTTTCCTGCTTAAAATCCATCAGTGGATATATTATTATCATTTATATCATTCTTTTTATTATTTGAATTTTCATTTTTGTATGTAAGTATGTATATGTATATTTGTGTAGAGATATGCATATTTGCCCAAATATTATTGTATACATATGTTTTTGTACTGCTTCTACTCTCTTGTAATTGAAACTGACTTCAAGCTACAATCTCTGTCAATCCAGGAATGAAGAACAATATGTGTTTGTATTTCAGGATTGGCTTGTTAATAAGTGTGGGAGGGCAAGGGTTAACATATTTTGTATGTACATTGTGAAAAAAAATCAATAAAAATATGTTTGAGAAATACATAAATAAATGAGGAGGGAGATTGTTTCAGACACAGGTTGGATGGATATAAACATATAGAGTTTAACACACACACACCTTGGAGAATTCCTGCCACTGAACAAGATCATCAGGATTATCTGTGAAGACAACAGTTACAGCAAAATGTGAAAATCAAATAACATAAATTCTGAAAATGAGAAATTAGCAAAAAAGAGGTGAACTGTCTTAACAAGCAACCACTAGAATGTGACATGCTGCGCTTCCTTATGAGAGATGGTCAAACACTTGCCCACGATTTTGTCTCTCAGCATGGAGAGCTGGTCTTTGTTGAGCTCTCGTTTGCCAACGGACAGGAACTGCCAGCTCAGAGCCTGCGACAGCTGCTCCCAGGTGAGTGGTGGAGGGTTGACGAACAGCGACAGGTTCTACAGAACAAGTTAAACAATGACCTCAGTCTACTGACCATCATGGAGATGTTACCATGTCTGGCTGGTTGAGAACATGGTATTTAAAACGTTACCATGTTATAGAATGTGAGATTTTAATGTGGTTTGATTATAAGTAGGTGTAGGTGTTATATAGATATGTATGTATACTGTACGTGTCTGCATTTAGGTAACTAAACTAAACTAAAGCTGTCAGATAAATGTAGAGGAGAAAATATATTTCCCTTTTAAGTGGCAGTATTAAGTTACATCAAATATAAATACTCAAGTAAAGTAAAAGTACTTCAAATTGTACTAGAGTTATTGTACATAGTTACTTGCTGTGTTAAACAGAACCTGATTGTCGTAGTGTGTTGATGGATATACCTTCAGTCCACTGGTGGACAGCATGCTCCACATCACAGAGGCCCAGGCACTGGGGACCTGATGAGTGCTGGAGATGACGACCACAGGCAGGGAGCTGGCCTGGACCCACACAGGAGGAGACTGTTTCATCAGATTCAGCTCATTCTTCTCCTAAACCATTAATCAGGAGTTCAGCAACAGAGCAAACAGTCTGATGTGAAGTGGAAACTCACCTCGATGTTACATTCCAGTCCAGTGTACTGAAACTCTGTCACAAATTTAATCACGTGCAGTTCTTCAGTGACTATCAGACGACTCTGGTGAAGAGAAAAGAGATGGTTTTAGGAGGAAATGTTACTTCCATAAATACTCCAGCAGAAACATTTCATTTTTAAAAAAATTTAATTTAATCGTTTTTCTGTCTGTGGGTTCATCTTCGATAGATGACAGACAGACTAGAAATGCTAAAATGCTATCATTGTTGTATGGCCCCTTTAATTGAAATTGAACGTCTCTTCATACCTCAGATGATCCTTTAGACTTCTCTTTCCTTTCCTTAAGTGACTGAAAAAAAGAAAGCAAATGTTAAAATTTAACTACTGTACTGAATTTTGCTTAAGTGATGCATGCAATATATCACATATACTGTTCATACAATACAAAGCTGATTAATGACACAGATACAAAAGACAGAGGTCAAAAGTTATTATTTCTTTAGCTTATAGTCTTTAGTCTTTAACTAATCCTTAGTTCAGGATTGTGGTGATTCGTACCATGTGCGCAAATTCTGCCACCAAGCCTCCTTCCGGCGTGTCCACATCCATCACCTTACTGTTGTTCAACCCAACAAAGTCAAAGCGACGGAAACTACAACATCAGAGAGTGTCAAAAATCAATCAGCAGCCTCTCATGATTTATGAATATATAAACAATTGTCCAGTGTACCTACCCTTTAACCATCTTGACTTCTTCTACATCCCTTATTTATTAGAGGAAAATAAATATATATTACTATATTATGTAAAATAACGATTGCTATATTGCATGTGTCAAACCAAAAGTTTACTTTTAACTTACTTGTCGACTACCGGTTGGACTTTGAGCCTGCACTTGAATTCCGGGAGGTTTGCTAAGAACCTGAGAAGAGAAAAACAGATACTGGTAAATATCAATTATTATACAACAGGTGCAGTCAGGTCCATAAATATCTGGACATCAACTTTGAACAACACATTGGGAGTTGACAGCAACAGATTCCAATGCAAATAGCACACTTGAAATTAACTCTAAACCTTTTATCTTGTAAATTAGATAATAAGGAATTACACACACATCTGGCCCAGCACAAATGAAAAATGGCTCATCACAATAAATATTACTCCTCCATTTATTATCTAAAGGACACCCCTCAAGTATTAAACACTGGCTTGGAAGTTAATTCTTGATTACACAAGGATCAATATGCCAACAATTGTTACTGGCAGAATTAAAATGGAATTTAATTAGCAAAAGCAAATAAAGCATCACAATTGCAAAAGAATAAAAAATTACCTTTAATTTTGACATGTGGAGTATTTTGTATTTCTTACAGTTATCACAGTTTTTTTTTTAGAAAACAACACTATAGTAATAAATTACAGTAAATTTGACAGTAGACTGTCCTATTTGATCACACATTGTGGTCGAAGGGTTGTCAATTAAAGAAAATGTTATTTCTTGTTAAGGTGAGTGAAGAGTGGTGAAATCACAATATTTTATCTATACATACATTAATTTTGCTTTACCTCACTGTGACTGTGAACCGCACCCCGGTCTTAATTACTAGGGGCCGATGTGGCAAACTCGACATGATGGGCTGTTTCTCAACCACTAGAGCACTGTAATGCAAGAACATAACACAACATGTCAGCAATAAAGAGACGTGTGCATGTATAGAACACAAAGGAGTCGCCATGTCTCACTTGCAAAGAAGTCTTTGGTACAAGGACAGTGTGAATTTCTCAATTTCTGGGAGTCTAGAGCCATTGGAGGCATCAGTGCTGTGGTACTTCTTTCCCTGGTCCTGCAGCTTCTGCAGCTCTTGATGTACTTGTTGTAGCACTTCTGCCACAGTTGTGAACCTGCAAACACACGCAAACACATAGACACACAGTTTTCTCAATCACAAAAGGTCTTCGTCATAAAACATGAAAACATGTGGTGTGAAAAAATGTAAAATGTATTATTTTTAAGTATATATATATATATATATATATATATATATATATATATATATATATATATATATATATATATATATATATATATATATACACTTATCTACATCAGTTCAGAATGTTTGCCTGTGACAAGATGACTGCTGGGCCAGGACTTTCGAATCTGTGCCATAAGACATCTAGCCTTTCTTATGTATAAGATCCAGCATCCAGATATTACAATAGATCCATATATTAAGCGAAGGAGTTCTTACCAGTTCTCCAGATGGTCCAGACTGGTGTCAGCTGGACTTCCAATGCAGGCCATCTGCTGCCTGTGCCTCCACTCAGGCAGCTCCACGGCAGTGAGAGTGTCCACAATCTGCTTTGCCAGGTTTAAAATATGTATCATCTGTTGCAGTACCATCTGCAAAACACAAGAAACAAACACACCTGGCTTTGAAGCGGAACTCAGAGTGTGTTTACAGATGTTGTGGAGGACTACTGCTCATGTAAAAAAAAAGTTGTATGACGTCTTTTGTGTCACCAGGTGTGTAAAGTGTGATAAATCACCTCATGTGATCACTTGAGTCATTACGATAATCCATCGTAATGACTCAAGTGTCATTCAAAATGACAGTAACTGAGCTGCACTGTGGGTAATATAGGCGCCAGATTTTGAGTCTTGGAGTAAAAATAGACAGTATCTCTGGTTCTATAACATCATTTTATATATTATACACAATTTATTAGTGCTGTTGCATCACAGCTAGAAGGTGGCAGGTCTAAGTCCTTAAGCTGGGACCTTTCTGTGTGGAATTTGCATGTTCTCCTTGGTCTGAGTGGGTTCTCTACAGGTTCTCTGGCTTCCTCCCACAGTCCAAAAACATGCTGAGGTTAATTGGAGACTCTAAATTCTCTAGTAATATATAATACAATAAATCTGATAAACGATGAGGTTAATTATTTTAAAATAAAACTTGATAATTGAATGTTTTAGCTTTTACAAAAAAAGTAGAAAGAAGATACTTTTAGTTTTCAGTATTTCATGCATTTACCGTACCTGTGTTGTTTGTGTGATGAAGCTGACCCGCTTCAGACATTCATCTTCCACAAGAGCCTGGGACTTAGCCAGTCCAACACGCTGCTCCACTGGTAATGACAAATAAGACACTAATGAAGCAGGAACACACACCAAACCGATCAGCTGTTTCTGTCAGGCTCCTACCACACCTTGGCTCTGCCAGGTCTTCTGTATGAAGTCGAGGTTTTCATTCAGGAGCCCCAGTGACTTAATTTCCTTCTTAACCTCCTGCGTGAAAGTTAAAAAAAAATTAAGGTCAGTTTTTCACAGGATGATATTCAGGTGAAATACACAAAAAAGTTACAGTCAAAGTGATTTTACCATAATCCGCTTCCTCAGTTCTTCAACTTTGTTGTCCATTTCTGTCCATTTCTGTTCCATGGCTGGAAAACCGCAACCCTGACAAAGATATAGACACTTTTGCTTTTATTGACACATGTTACATGATACAGGCTGCTCTGCTAAACACTAAGGGCTGAACCTATTTGAAAAAATATTACGTTTTTTAATGACATTGAGATATGATTTGCAATATTTGAGAACTTGATCATTTTTAGATCAGTATTCTCATTGAAAAACATTACAATTATTATGATGTGATTTTGCTCAAAACTGCCTTGTGCTACAAAGTCATTTCCTAAATCTGTAGAATATGATTTGTAGGCACAACATCAGCAGCACAACAATATTTCACTTAAAATAGTATTTATAGTATCAGATTTCTTATCTCTTTTTCTTATAATCCCATTGTAAAACCAAATGTCTACAGAGTCAGTCTGCTGATAACAATCGCTCAAAACGGCCTTGTGCTGTTTTATTAGCTCACTAATATCAACATCAATGTCATCTCACCTGTGCTTCAGAGGCTGAATCAAGAATCTTTCTTTCCTCCTTAAGGCATTCAGACAGGATAACGGCCAATTTCACTGGTTCGTCTTGAAAGTGTTCCTTCATAGGACAAAAAACAAGCAAATATACATGAGGAGAGGTCAGTTAATTTACTTTGAGAAATGAGAAGATGAGTTTAAATTAAAGTTGTATCTTATCTTAGAACAGGCTCAGGTTAAGTGAGGATCTGTACACAAAGAAGCATCATCTCAAACCTCTGCCTGGTACTATATCTATACACTAGAGACTCAACAGCACATCTGCTTTACCAGCAGGTGGAGTTTGATCCCTGAAAAATCAGGTCCCTGCAGAATGTTGTTGTTCTGGACACAACGATTCCATTGTTCATCCAAATACGCCAGGAGAGCATGGAAACAAGCGCTTGCTCTGTTTCCATCCACAGCTGCCGAATCCCTAAAAGAACCAAAGGAACAGATCACATACAAATTTGTATATGAAACATAACCAAAAACGTTCAAATAAATGCAGTGATGTAAAAAATGTTGTGCTTCCCATGTAAATGGCAAAATAGACTCAAGGTAACTATAACTCAAATTATTTTACCGATTAATGTGAATGTGTGAACCCCATGCGACATGTGTTATTCTCAAACCTACCAGTCCTGGCTCTCTATCCAGACACTCAGATACTGGCGGACATTGAGGGGGATTTTTCCTTCGTACAAGTGGCTCACCCGACCCTGCAGTGCTGAGTCCAGCTTCAACAGTTCCTGCCACTGAGCCATCTGCAGATCAACAGCCTGAAATACAGCGGCCAGTGTGAAAACCAGCAGTGAACAAAGTGAGTAATGCTCCTCTAATGTTGAAGAAAACCAACTGGGTTGGAGTAACCACAACAGGGGCTTTCTCAATTAAGAGGAAGTAAAAAAAAAATTCCAAGTTACATATGTAAAATCTAATTCTCCAAGAAGAAGGGGAAGCAATATTCCAATACAACTGTTAATCTAGAAAAAGTTAAACTGGAATTATCAACCCTGGACGTTACTCTGTGAGGCCTTTTAGTCATTCGTTCACAGTAATAGCAGAAGTACTACAATCTTAAATACTTTAAATACTTTCTGTCAATAATGCGTTTTTGCCTCTTGCTCCCACAGTATTTTCATTATTGATTAATATGCAGGTTATTTTCTTGTTTCTTCAATTCATCATTGGGACTGCAAAAAGGCAGAAAATGGTGGAAAAAAATGTAGAACACTGTTTCCCATGATGCAACCTAAGATGCCTTGTTTTTATTCAACCAATAGACCACGGTACAAAGATTTTCAGTTTACAACCAACGACACCAGCGATGACTCAAAGCAATTCATTTATCATCAAACAGTTGATGATTAAATGACTAATCATTGCAGCTCTACTACCAAAACCTGTTATTATAACGTTACATGTTTCTGATGATGCACAACAGCATATGTTTATATGGGAGTCTAGTCTATATCAATGCATATTTTATAAAGTAGTCATAAATTCATATGTTTTACTTAGATGAAAATATGCACAATTCCTGATGCCTCAGATTTTCAATAATAAAGTTGTAATAAATAAGTGAAACGTGATGCAGTGTGTTTATGCTAAAGTGTAACTTCCTTCCTTTTATAGATAAAATGTGAACCTTCTAAACAACAGTGTTAATAAAAATATCATCATCAATGGGCATGAATGTAGGCTAATCCAGTGGAGGAAGTACATTTACTGTACATTGATGTGCTGTAGTTGAGTTTAGCTCTTATTTTCCATCAGGTCTATTATCTCATATTAGTCACAACCCAATATGCAGCAAAACCAATACTTTTACTTTCCAGACTTTTAAATTAAGGACGAAGGACTTTTACTTGTATTAAAGTATTTTTACATTCTGTTGCAAAGGATCAGAGCAGCTACTTCTGTATATTACTGTAGCGATACATACAGAAACGCTGCCTGAAGAAACGAAACATGTCCTATAACAAAACATAAATCATTAACAAGACAACTTACTGTTGCGGCTGTGGCTGTTGTCGATCAGATGAAAGGGTTGATTATTGATTATTGATCCCGGCCAAACAGAAAGACAAACGCTCTGCAGCGACTGTGACTAGAAGGAAGAGGGCGGGCAACTTTATAGCAGCTGTCCTCCCACTCGCTGGGAACCGTGTGATTCTCGAGAAATGAACCAACTACAGAGTCAAGTTGCTCAGCATCTTGTTTACAGTTTACACTTCCGCCTTCAAAATAATAAAGCAGAAAGTCATCTGTTATTAATAACCACATCCCTACTCAGCCTGTTTAACTAAGAATCTGACACCTATAAGACAATAGTACTGAATCTATACATTTGTAGCGCCCAGATTAAAAATTAAATATGTTTAATTAGTTTGTTTTTTTTACACTTGATTTTGACATTGGTGGGACACAAAAATGCTCCAAGACAAAGATTCCGAAAGTTTCTTTTTTGCATAACCAATCATAATTATAATGTCATAATGAATGCCATTAATTATATCATAGCATGTGATATATTTTTATTATATTATAGCTATTAATTGTATCATAGCATATTTGCATATCATAGCTATCTGCACTGCAAATGGCAGTTTAACATGAATTCATGTTAAAACTATAGACAAATGAAAATTACATAATGTAATTTACATAATGTAATTTTCATTTGTCTATATATTTAACATGAATTCATCGAGGGTGGATATCTACCAACAAGTATTCCAATGACCCTATCTTCCCGTTTGTTACTTTTTATTTTACCTTAATATTTCAACTTTTCTTTTTTTTTACCCAGTAACCAATTGACGTGTTTGGAATTAGGATTTTTGATTGAATAATGTGTTGTTTTCCTGACAAAGGTGTTGTCGTCAGTGTGTTTTTTGTTTGTTTTCTTCTAATACTTCTAATACTGACCAGCAGCATCTACGTCTATCCCTCGTCTCTTTTTTCCGTCTCTACCTCCTGAGTGATAAAGCCTTCTGAGTGATAAAGCATGAAAAAAAAACTGTAAAGCTAAGTATATCGATGTGATTTAACTCGTTGGAACGACTTGAAGCTTCATATTAGCTGCAGATAAAGTTTTACATTTTGCACAGGACAACTGTGTGTATTGTTTCCACATCACCTACATTATAAGTGTGTCATGAAGGATATTCTAATTGTCAAAATGAACAGGAAAAATGATTTATATAAGTTGGTTTACATGTGGGGCTAAAGGTACAAGCCAATATCATGTAGGTCTTTTTTATTGAAATGCAAGACATTACAGTTTATACTGATAAATGTATAGAAAAGGGCCTTTGTGCAGTCTGCTGGTAGTAGTCAGTGTAGTCAATGGTTCCCATGGAAAACAGTGGAAAACAGGACAGTGATAATACCATTAAATGCAAAAAACAACAGAAAGACACATACAAATGTTCTATACTTGTTATTTCTGGGTGTAGTTAAGAGTACACATATATCATACTTAATGATCCCATTTGGACTATTGCCCTGATAGATTATAGATTATGTCCCTAATAAATGGCAGACATGTTAGACCTGTCTGGTTCAGACAAAACAACACACCCGCCCTGTTATGACTCTCCAAGAATCACGTGATTCATCAAAAACGCTGTGGGTAGTTGCAGTTTATCAACCAAGCAGCAGTCAAAGAAAAGGCATTTCTACTTCCTTCTAAGATGATCTTTCAAAGTAAAAGTGTCTGTTGTTAATTGCAGATCTTGTTATGACTCCTCATGGCTGACAGGTGGCAGACAAGCTTACAATGACTGATTAAATGAAGATGACAATGTGTGTGCAGTATGCGACACAGGATGAATTCAAACATTGTGCACAGTGGGGCCACTGATGCAGAAGCAGCTAAATATCACTAAGTTACAGTACCAAATAGACACAAATAGTTGTATTCAAATTATTTTATATACAATATAAGTAAATACAAAATTAATTAAAAAACAAGTCATCATGGACCTACAGTAAAAAAAGACAATTATGGGTAATGCTTAATTTTACAGGTCTGGTAATTTTATAAAGATTTTCTGGAGATTGTTTAATGGTTAATATTAATGAAATGCTACCCAGCGGGTGATAATGAAATGATATGATAAGAAAAAAACTTGTTTGAAACTTGTTTGCTATAGTTGTTAAGTGTCATTTCGTTACATTTAGGTCCATACATATTTGTTAATTTGCAAAAAAAAAAAAAAAAACCTAATAAATCAGGTCTTCAGCTGAAATAAAATACTTAGTCATATAATATATATTATTTTAGGTTATTTCTTAAAATTCTATAATGAATAGTTTTTCCATATACTACCAAATTACATAACACTTTCAAATAAATGACCTAAAAATTTGGTTTACTGAAGTTGCAGTTACACAGCAGCTAATTTTATTGAAAAACCTAATATGCTAATATATAATTTGATCCATAAAAGTACACACTGACAGTATTTTTTGAAAAATTACAAACTAATTGCTCATTCACTTAAACAAAACGTTTTCCCATTTTTTAAAAATTATAATATGTGCCAAATTCCCCAATTGTCTCTGATAAATATCCTAAAGAGACATGCAAAATAAAGCATTACCCAATTATTAATATATGAAAAGATAAACAAAAGCAGAAGAAATGAATCCAACTTTACAACAAAAACCTTTTTCACATAGCGGACATAATCAGAAAATGAAAACATGGATTTAAGGGACAGAAGGTTGCTCTCTGTTTGCAACCGACTGTTTCCATCCGTCCAGTGCCTGGATGGATGATGGACGATTTGAGGCTGGTCAGGTTAATGTGAAAACATGGAAGGATTCAAGAAGGCTTCAATAAAAATGTTCCATGTTCCATATCTCATGTGGTTTTACTCTGAATATTGCGAACTCATCTGAAAAAACAAAAGTAGAACAACATTAGCAGCAGATGTTTCTGGAGACATTTACCCTGGCTGAGTAGAAGTTTTTATCTTGTGTTTAGTAGTAAAATATTTAACAGAATAAGCCAAAAACACACCAGTATTTTACAACAATATAATATATACTACAGTATACACACAAACATACGTTTAATTGTACAACATGCACATATTTTCAGGCTAAACTGTTAGATAAAGCAGAAAAAGATATACAACATAAACAATCTGATATATTAAGGTGCTAATGTAGTGACACTATGTTGTTTTTTCATTGGCACAAAATCAAACATCTACGTAAGTTATATGTCATATTTCATATATCATGTCTCTGTTTATTCCATTTTCTAACAAGATCATTTTGTCCATTGTGTTTTTTTCTGTGATTATCTTTTATTCTGTATTTTTAGATGATAACACTGGTTGTCAGTCACGATGAGACTTGTGTTATTCTAGTTTTCCTTATTATTTTCCTTATTATTTTTGAAATATATGTTTTTATATATATATTTATATGTGTATATGAGTATACATATGTAAAAATATGTTTTTATGAATAGATCATTCTTGGCATTGTATTTTTTGGGGGGTTTTTTGCAGTTGCAGTTTCAGTAGTCCTGCAAATTAAGGCATAATTGGCGCCCCAGTGTGTGTTCTTGTACTATAGGAACATATAACCATCTTGTCTGTTTTTTAATAGTTTCTGGCAACAATGGCAGAGAGGAAGAAGATATACAGGCTTTGGAAGAAAAGATAATTCTACTTTCTGTTGGATTCAGTCTTTTCATGGCATTTATTTACAGTAGGAAAAATACAGAATAATGCCAAAGTCTTTAAATGTCAATGCATGAAAACTTACTGTGTCAAGGTCGAAGCACAGTTGCTCGTTGAGCATGTCAAACTCTCCAGGAGTCATTGGAGGCTCGGGAGACTGGCACGGTGGAGGTGTGGTGCTGGCATTAGAGCTGCAACAGCAATGAGAGGTTGATGATAGCAGAAGAAGTTAATTAAAACTTCATGTGAAATTTTCTAGTTCATTTTACTTTTTTTATCTCACAGAACTTTTCTCCTAACTTTAACATTCAATTCAAAGGTGTGATGTTCAATATGTATTCCCTAAATGTGGTTCATTAATTATAGGAAAAAGTCAAATGAATGATCAATAATTAAAGTTGAATAGAAGTCTTGTGTAGCACCAACAACTCACCGCAGTTCAGAGATGGGGATCAGGGTAGACGGTATGTATGGATGCACTGGAAATTTAGAAAAGATACAAGAGAGATAAGTGTTGAAGCCTATAAGCTAGTCAGCTGATAACGATTCACTAAAAACATGAAGTCTTAATGAAGAGGAGCTTGTTCTTTCTTGCCTTTGCTTGGCTGACTGTTGTAGAGCCGTCCGAAGGCCTCGTCTTTGGGGATGTCTGGATAGAGGAACTTGAGCGGGTTCTCTGGGACGACCCCGTCTGAGATCACTTTGTAGTCTCGTATGATGTCAGCAAACGGCAGAGCGCTCAGCCGGCTTTTAGTGTAGGGCTCCACCGAGTTAAACTTCACTTCTCCTATTGGAAAAAGGTAGCAGATCAGGGGGGTCGAGGTGTTTAAATGTCCCATATCATAGAAAGTGAAATCAGCTGGTAATAAGAAACTGTGATTTAAAACAAGTCGTCAGGTCTTCAGTCGCGATGTCACATCTATATATAATCACTGCCCCCAGCCCCATTCATAGCCATTCATATCAAATATGGTCATAAGAGAGCCTCATTAATATTAATAAGACATACTTAAAGCAACCATTTTTCTAGAGCTCCAAAGAGAAACTTGAGGTGGATGTTAAACTATATCAAGAAGAAAAAAAATCCAAACCTACATGGCCCTGTGATTGCTCCCTAAACCTAACAACTGATTGGGCCCTTAGCAGCAACAACTGCAATCAAGAATTTGCATTAACTTGCAATAAGTCTCTTACAGCACTGTGGAGGAATTTTGGCTGAATAATCTTTGCAGAATAGTTGTAAATCAGCCACATTGGAGTTTTTTTTTTTTTTGGAGCATGAACCACACCATCTCAATATGAATCGGGTCAGGACTTTGACTTGAATTTTCCCAAAGGTCTTGGGGATCATCAAGATGTTTTCTGGCAAAATTGAGATGAGCCTTAATGTTCTTTTTGCTCAGCAGGTTTTTGGAATTATGTCTCTTTCTTATGGTGGAGTCATGAACAGTGACCTTAACTAAGGCAAGTGAGGCCTACAGTTCTTTGGATGTTGTTGTGGGGTCTTTTCTGACCTCTTGGATGAGTCATCACTGCTCTTAGCATAATTTTAGTTGGCCAGCCACTCCTGGAAAAGTTCACCACTGTTCCGTGTTTTCATCATTTGTGGATAATGGCTCTATCTGTGGTTTGCTGGAGTCTCAAAGGTTTAGAAATGGATTTATAAACTTTTTTTCCAGACTGAAGATCTTAATTACTTTCTTTCTCATTTGTTTAGATCTCTGCATGATTAGCTTTTGAGGATCTTTGGTCTGCTTCACTTTTTCAGGCAGGTCCTATTTAAGTAATTTCTTGATTGATTGGCTAGAGAAATTGAACTCAGACATGATAAACTACAGTGGTAGTTGTACTAGACCCATTAATTAGGTGATTAATCAATAGAGAGAGTTTAATGTCATTGACTCTCTGCTGCTCAAAAGCCTGCACTGGAAATGATCAATGTAAAAGACACTTCACCATTGTCTTTGTGCTCCACCCAGGTGAAGGTGATTCCTCCAACGTGACTCTCACTGAAGCGTAAGAGGAAGGTGCCCGGCTCTCTGTCCTTCAGCAGAGTGCGTTCCATCTCTTTACTCACAAAACCCATGATGTAGCTGCATGGATGGTGAGACAAGGGAAAGAAAAGGATCTCTCTTTAATATATTAACAGGGTACTACAATTATTCCGTCCCAAACATGAAATGTTTATTAATGAATCGTATCTGTGTTGTATCAAACATGAGCTTTGTCTCTGTTTTCTCCTTTAACTTTCGCCATGAAAAAAGCAACTTAAGAAGTTTTTCTTTAAAATTTAGTGTCTTTTAGGGGTTGGAGGGTGAGATGTCATCAATGAGCCGGTGGCTTACTTCTCATTCCAGACGGGCAGCAAGTGCTTCTTGATAAGCTCCAGGATGGAATCCAGCCACATCCAGAAACTGAAGGGCTTTCCTGCAATATTCTCCTGGAAAATTTACAAAATACAAAAGGGAAACAATTAACAATTAAACAAACAATTAAAGGTTACATTTTGTAATAAATATGTGAATTTGTCCAGGATCAACAGAAGAGCATATGGAGTTTTACACTGTTGGTGGACAAAATGAGACTTTTGAATATGTAAATTTGGGCTTTGGAGGATTTTTTTTTTTTACACTTGCAAAAAGACTAAAATGACATAGATAGCACAATTATTAAAGCTGACACATAGAGAGCAAAACTTCTTCTCAAGTTTTCAAATCTCTAAACACATTTTCTGCTTTAGACACATTTTACAATTCCAAATGGAACTTTTTAAAAGCACTGAGCTAATTGGCCAATAAATGTGCCACTTGGCCACACACAGTATTACCACTTTAATCAGGAAGTAAGCACTATAAAAAGACCACAGGTGAGCATCTTTTTATAACAATGGAAGATGTGCCAGAGAGAGGAAGAGTGAGGGGCCGTGCCTCTTTTTTATATATTTTTTTTCTGCACATTTTTTCTGCAATTTTCCTTTTCAGTTTACTGTTTTTGTGAGCATATTTGTGTTCACTCCAATGTAAATATATCTGATGTGCATAAGTTGCACTGACTTGTTTGGTGTAAAATAAAAAAAAACAAAAAACGTTTCAACAACAGTTTTCAACATATTTCTGTACATGTGAACATTCTTCAAGATTGTTCTACAATTTGAATTATTTATGGCAAAGCTACTAAAGATGGGAGTGCTTCTCATTATGCCAAACAGAGTGGATTAAACAGAAATCTGCTAATATGAATGACCTGTGTGTAAAACTTTGATTATGATAATGTTAGTTATGTAGTTTTGATTTCCATGCTTCATTTTGCAGGATACATGAGGTATTTTGCAGTTTGGGTGTGTAGTTTTGTGAATTGTGTAAGTATGTTAATAAAAACTGTAACATTTTAGACCTTCAGTAGGGAAACAATTATACTGATAAATAGAAAGCAATGATAATTCTTGGTTACAGCCCTGCATTATTCCAAGGCTGGAATAATAATAATAAATTGCCCTACATTTTCTGTGTCAGTTGCTTTGAATCAGTTTGATATACTAAATACTAAGTACCAATACTACCTGTATTAAGAACAATATAGACAAAGATAAAAGTATAAACCTCTCTAAAAAAGACACAAAACAACAACAAAATAATGCAACTTTGACATACAAAATATATTTTCCCTGTGGTCACTAGATGGCACAATCATAATGGCAAAACACAACATGGTACTTTATGAGGTCATATTATTTAAGACTTACCTTGGAGAACTTAGACCAAGACACCTGAAAGTCACTGCAGGAGATGTGCTGACCTACAGACACATAAATTAAACATCAATGACTATAATACAGCAGCTTGAAGATAAAAAAAAAAAAACAGCTATCAATATTTCTCCAGGATAAAGAGCAAGTGTAATACAACTTCAAAGGTGTTTACTTCATCTAAAAGTATTGAGTTAAGATGGTTGAAACTAAAAAACCCTAACGTACCGAGAAGCTTTTCTCCCAGCATGGAGAGCTGCTCCTTGTTGAGCCCCCGACCAGCAAAGGTAGAGAACTGCCAGCTGAGGACCTCAGAGAGCTGGCTCCAGCTGGCCCGAGGTGGGTTCCCGAAAAACACCAAGTTCTGTGGATGAATAGTAACATGAACATAGATGATGAACTGGTTCATTTCAGGCTCACAACCTTTACATTGTAACAGTAGTAGAAAACACAGCATTTTAAAACTTTTTCATTTGTATGAAAATAATTGTATTTGAATATTGGTAGTTATTACTAATTATACATGTGATTAGTAATACTAAGGGTTATTACTATGATTACTGATTAAGACCATACTCACCTTTTTTATTTCTTTTTTTGGGGGAGTTGTTCATATAGTTTATTTTAATGAATTGTATGAGATAAGCAAAGGCTTCAGTTGATTTTGATTTTGGTTTGTCAATTTTATTGTGTTGATTAATCTTTTTTTTGTCAAATAAAAGAATTTGAAATAATTAGCTAAAAGTAATGACTAAACAGATGAAATATCTAATTAATGAATAATCATTTAAAATAGTAAACTAGAATTATATTATAGTATCTACAGTATCATCTTTATAAAAATACATTACATATAGTATTTTACACCCACTTCTTTCTCATGATATCATTCATCTATCTTTCATGTTAAGGCATTCAGTTCCTGCTTTAGTCACTAGTGAATTGGTTTTCCCCAATTTTGGCAAACTTCAGCACCTCATGGCTGATCAGGGGTGTCAGCATAGACCTAATTTCAAAACACTGTCACAGCGACTGGAGTCATCATGACCCAACATGTCAATTCAACTTAGGACATTAAACAGAGTTTGTCTCTTCTTCGCTGATGATACTTTGAACAAAACCCTGTGACTTTGTCTAAACATGATATTGTGTAAATGTCCCTGGGTCATTTCAGGACACTTTGACACAGAGTGAGCTAGTCAGGGCATCTTTTCCACTTTCTGGGATAAATACAGACACCACAGGAGAGTTCCTGTTGCTGTTGGTTTGCTGGGTCGTTAGCAGGTATGAAATGTGTTTTAGACAGGTTACATTACTATTTGTAAATGTTGGCGCTAACCAAAATTCGTATTTGTTTTTTTAAGCGCAGTCTCTTTGGGGATAATTCACAAATCAGCTTTAACCTGAAGGCATCCACCTGATCACATCAATATGAAGTAAGTAACTTAACTATACACTATTTAAAGGTTACCAAAAAAATAAACACTTAAAATCAAGTGTCTCTTTCTTTTTCTGTTTTCAAGGGTGTTGTGGCTTTCATTTCTGCTGATTGGAAGCATATCTTGTGGTCCTTTAACCAAAGGGAAGAAAGGTAAGAACTGAAATCAGACAATGAAAAGCTCTGTTCTCTACTCTAAACAGTCTGTAATGAATTGTAGTTACTGCTAAACAGAATCCTATTTCTTCTCATTATGTCTCAGGTACTGCTGGCCCTGGCAAAGGCCAAGCTCAAGGCTATGGCAGTGGTCTAAGTAGCGGAGCCGGTGCAGGCGCCAGTGCAGGCGCTGGTGCAGGCACTGGTTACGATCCCGGTGCTGGTGGCAGTTATGGTGCCGGTGGTGGTTACGGTGGTGGTTACGGTGCCGGTGGTGGTTACGGTGCCGGTTACGGTGCCGGTGCCGGTGCCAGTGCCGGTTACGGTGCCGGTTACGGTGCCGGTGCCGGTTACGGTGCTGGTGGCAGTTACGGTGCCAATCATGCTGGTGGTGCCGGTCATGCTGGTGGTGCCGGTCATGGTGGTGGTGCCGGTCATGCTGGTGGTGCCGGTCATGGTGGTGGTGCCGGTCATGGTGGTGTGGCAGCTGCTGGTGGAGATTATGATGGTGGTTTTGGTGCCGGTGCTGTTGCTGGCGCCACTAGTGGTGATGCTGATGGTCCGTTCTTTACTGATGTGTCTGATCTTGAGCCAGTCTCCTCCTTCAGCTCCCGCTCAAGGTACAATCGACAGAGATTTATGTATATTGAATCCAAATATGTCCCAGGAGCACCGGATTCTGTAGACGTGACAGATGTGCTGCTTTCCCTTGGTGTCAGTGGTGTCGGTGGTGGTTATGGTAGTCAAGCTGCTGGTGGTGCTGGTGCTGGTTCTGGTGGTCAAGCTGCTGGTGGTGCTGGTGCTGGTTCTGGTGGTCAAGCTGCTGGTGGTGCTGGTGCTGGTTCTGGTGGTCAAGCTGCTGGTGGTGCTGGTGCTGGTTACGGTGCTGGTTATGGTGGTGGTGGACCTACTGGTGGTGCTGGTGCTGGTTACGGTGCTGGTTATGGTGGTGGTGGACCTACTGGTGGTGCTGGTGCTGGTTACGGTGCTGGTTATGGTGGTGGTGGACCTACTGGTGGTGCTGGTGCTGGTTACGGTGCTGGTTATGGTGGTGGAGCTGCTGGTGTTGCTTACAATGCCGGTGCTAGTTACGGTGGTGGAGCCGGTGGTGCTGGTGCTAAAGGCTACGGGGGTGGAGCTGGAGCTGCTGGTGGTTATGGTGGTGGAGCCGGTGGTTTTGGTGCCGGTGGCGCTGGCGCTGGTGCTAAAGGCTACTAAAATGTTCAGGTAAGACACAATTCACTCTCTCAATTAAAATCTGCTACTCCGAAATTGTATTTATTTAAGATTTACACATTTTTTTGTATTTGCAGGTCTGATCCAGGTTGAAAGAACCCTCCCTTGCTGTGACTCAATTGTTCCTGACCAAATGCCAATAAATTGTAACTATTTTAAAACAACCTTTTTTAAAATGCCTGTGTCTTTATTCTTTGTTGGTGTGCCAGCACATTGTTCCGTTACAAATACGTCCAAGAAATTAATTTAAAAAAAAATAATAATGTAGAATGTTGCAGTGTTAGTGTACCTCACTGCACCTTGATTTGATTAATAACAGGTTATCATTGCAAAATTGTATTGTATTTCTGCAAAGAGAGAACTCTTTTCAGACATGGTGCACAAAACATTGTCTAAGATTGTACATGTTTGCAGATATACAAGGTCTCAAATGTTTTAAACATCCTTTAACTTTATAATTTGATGAGAGGCAAGCACTCACCTAATGTACTGACTAATATAAAATCATCCTCTTTTTGTACCAAGTAACCTCTGCTGGACAGAAATCAGACCTGTGATAAAAGATTAACCCATGCGTACAGACATTTTGGAGACATTATTAATCCAATTTATCATAAAAAATCAAGACCAGCAGCCTTATTTCTCGTAGTAAGCTGTAACTACTTCATAAGCAACTTTCAAAGATATAATCCAACTCAAATCAAAGTCCACTCAATATTTCATCATCGCCGCCTCACCCAGAGCTCAGAGAGCAGGATCAATTGTGGAGCAACAGAGCAGCTGCTGAAATGAATGACGTCAGGACGATGTTGTGGTCCTTCCTTCTGCTGCCTGAGGCTGATATACTGACTCTTGAAATTGATTAGTCATGCATCTCGAGGGGGCACATCAATATTCATGAAAGTTTTTGTATCCATTTCCCAGCTTCTATGTACCTTCTATCCTATAAAGGTTTTTAAGGAATAGCTTATTAAATAATGGAAGACTCACCAACTACAACTGTTTCTTTGACTCTGCCTCAGAGTACAATTTTACCTTAGAGTACCATGTATGCCACCTTTAATGTATAGTGTAAGGTGGAGCTGTCTGTCACTGCAGTGCTGAAAGTATATCAACTGATGGCAACCTAGTTGATTGTCCCAAAAGTATATAGCATAGGTTTCAAAATGGGAGGAGGACCTCCCCAGAGGGGCTCCAATCAGTTTCAGGGGACCCTCAATAAATAAATAATATTTATTGAGGTGATTACTGATGTAATTAATTACTGATGTAAATAATACATCAGTTACCAAAAACAGACCACATAGAATAGCCTAAAGGTATGTGATTTGGTTACAGTGATAGCTGGGGGAACTTTACTGTTTTTCCCACTTTCCTACAGTCAGAAACTAATAAATGCCTTAGGACTAAACCTTTTTTATGGATTTGGTGCAGTCTGAAGGCTTAAACAGTAATATTTGCTTATCTTGGTTCAATTGTTGAATGTCTATGGGATCAAATATCATAATCATGATCATAGGCATCCAGGAATTGAACGAAATGAAGGGGGTGAAGAGGAGTTCATTTTTCCAAGCTTTGCCTGAAAGGAAGCCCACGGTCCTAGACTTTGAAAACCCCTGGTATATGTGGTTATGAATGGAAATTTAATACAACAATGTAACAAGTGTTGTCATAATCATTTTTTATCAATCTCATATTGGCGAAGCAGTTTGTGTGTGTGTGTGTGTGTGTGTGTGTGTGTGTGTGTGTGTGTACTGTACTCTACTGTTTCTTTTAATTAAGTACAGGACTTGTACATATCATGGAGTATTTATATTTTATATTAAAGTTTGCGGCTTTTACTCAAGTAAAGAATCTATGGACTTCTTCCACCACTGGTGAGAAATTAGAGCTAAAGAAGTTTTACATGAAAAGTACACATACTGAAGAATATTCTATATGATTATTTAGTTGCTACAGTATGTGTATTAGTGTCTATACGGGATTACCTTTAAATTATAGTTCACAGACAAAAACCTTCAAAGTAAAGACTTACTACACATTATCATGTAACCGTTAAACTTCCCACCTTAAAAACAATTTTGTCAAAGTGTGTTCACTCACCCTCGGCTCATCGGTCAGAAGGTTGTACCACATGACAGAGGCCCAGCCTCCAGGCAGCTGGCTCACATTGGAAATGACCACCAGGGGAAGAGAACACGTCTAGAAGTGATTAAACGTACACAGTTAGCATGTAGCAGCAGCAGCAGGCACTTGAAAAGCAGATCAACTGGATGGGATCAAATAGGATGCTGCTGCTGACCTCCAGGTCGATGGTGAGGCCCTGCACCGTGAAGCAAGCCTCGAAACTGAGGGAGTGGAGTTCTTCTGTCACAGAGAGCAGACCCTGAAAAATACACAAGACACTGATTCATCCCAGAGTTTACCATTTGTAGCAGATTTTTCAATTTGTCATTTATCAATAACGGGTTCATAATTTCTCAAGTCCATCTCAAAGTCCACCTTAAATGGCATTTGGACTCTCTAATGTCTGTATGTATTGTGAAGTCTTTGAACAGAACTTATAGGGATCGTAAATTCCCTCTTTCTTTCCCTTTTGAGCTATGGGGGAAGTATAATAACAAAAAAGCACAAAAAACTATAAGATTAAAAGATATCTACTTGATTTGACTCATTTCAATGGCTGAGGCTTATATTAACTTCATTTAAACATGTGTCAATTAGGGCAGTGTATTGGCAAGTGAGAAAGTATAGTGATTTATTTCCATATTGATATTTTGAGCACACCCCTATTGTCAATGCACATATGGCACCATGTCTGTGGATTTAGGACAGACTTGAGGAATTCTGAATCTATCCTGTGAAATTTACACTAGCAGAGGTATTTAGTAGGTGTACGTACAATACTTAGCTGGTACATTAATGGGCATTCATTTCTTACCTCATTCCCCTTGGTGCCATTGATGTATTTCTTCTCTTTCAGTTGCTGCAAGATATAAACTCAATGTCAGTTGGCTTGGAAAATCAAAAACACTAGGTTGTTAAAGTCAACACTCAACGCATCAGTAGGACTAAGTAAAATCAGATGGTGAATTGGCTGTCATACCAAGTGTCTAAATTCCACCGAGAGGCAGCCGTTGGAGTAGTCCTCGATGTCCATCACTTTTGTGTTGTTGGTCAGGATGAAAAATTGACGACTTCTGAGGAGTAAAAAAAGGTAAAACAGAGAAATCTTCACGTTTTGATTATGCATTAGATAATATGAATTGATTTAGATAATGCAGCCTTAGTGGGTGAGATGTAGACTTCTTTCCTCAATATTAGAAATTTAAGATTTGGAAAATCGGAAAATGGTTAGTTAGAAAAAAATCAATTCAGGTTTCCAGTTACATATTTGGCCATGACTAAAAGTTAGCATAGAGAAATTTTCCACTTTCAGCAGATGAAAGTGAGAAAAATGTCTGCACATGTATTATTCAGCACAGTGAAACTCAAACATCCAATTGAAGGAACAAGAAGAAAATATTTTAGAATAGTGCTGTAAACATTTTCAAAGGTATTGCAAGAAAGATTTATTGTAATATTTAAGTTGTTTACATGTTCCTGCTATTAAAGTCTGCAACAACTTTCAGGAAAACATCTGATATTTACCATTTTAGAATGAAACAGTTCATTTTTTAATGAACATTTTTTCCCACCCTGCAACACTGCATCGCAATGTTACACTTCTTTTATCTAAAATTAAACAGCAGCTTTACATCCTGTATTGAGGTTGTTTGTACTCACACTCTACCAGGAGGGAGGTCCCTACATACACACAGACACACAAACACACACACATAAAAAAACATTACCACAAAATCAAACAGCAAACTAATTAATCTACAGCCTCAAACCTTATATTGCAGAATAATAAAAAAGGTGACATAGTTTTAAAGTGATGTGCACTTATGTATATAGATATTTCATGCTTTGACCTGGAAGGGCAATCCAGTAACACGATTTTTTAGCTCACTTGTCAAATGTTGTTTTCACTTTCAACTGATAATCCACTTCTGGAAGTTTAACCAGGAGTCTGTGAGAAACAGGAACAGAAAAATTAACCAACAACACACAATACTAGCAGAAAAAAAGAAAACACCTCCATATATTATTTAACAGATTCAAGCTTTAAAAGAGGAATGGTACCTGACTTTGGTGGTAAATTGTACTCCAGTCTTGATGATGAGGGGTTTCTGTGGATGTGTGGGCATGCAGGGCTGCTTTTCCACCACAAATGAGCTGAGAACAGACAATATTATAATGTTATACTTGCTTTCTTATTGGCAGTTGAGCCATATGAGTACTATACAATACAAAATACTATGATATAAACCGTCAATAATCAGTTAATTAATTAACTGATCCAATGATTATTATGATTAAGAAGTAGAAGAATCACAATAATGATAGAAACATGTTCAACAAAAACACCCCTCAAAAAAAACTTCAAAGTACATTTTTGTACATCTCATGATCAAATTATATTGAGCTGCATTTTTAAGTACATGAACAGACTATGTGATGTACAGAAGTACCTCTTGATGAGGTGATAGATGAGATATTTCACTCGCTCCTCCATCTGAGGTTTCTGCAGGGGGATCGGGTCACTCTCATAGGTGACCTTCAGAACAAGCTCCCCCAGTTTGTCCAGCTGACGCTTGATCTGGAAAAGACTCTGGGCTGTCAGAGTGAACCTGAGTGGAGATAGATGAGGGGAAGATGAGAGGAAAGATTAACTGAGGTTTGTTTGTTTTTTTATTTTATTTTTTTATATATACCCTCCTAATATTGCATTATTTTTCTATTGTATTGGTTAGAACTGGAAATAAGCCACAATCAGAGCACAGTCTGATCTTTCTTTCATGCCCATTATTTATTGTGGTTATTTAGGCTTTATATACGTAAAACATCTTTGAGTCAATTAGAAATACAAGAGGAAACAATATGTTTCCATGACAAATTATGAAAACCTGCTCTTTCAGACAAAATAACACAGCTCTTGTTATGATCAGCAGCGGAATAATGGTGGTAAAATGAAGGTCAACCCACAAGTTATGTGCATAACTGATGTTAGAATTACAAGGAAATTCACTGATGCATGTAAATATGAATATTACTCAGCTGCCGAATATGGACTTTTTTTATGTTTTCTGTGGTTCTGAAGACGGTTTCTCAAGTCTGCTAAAGAAACCATGATGATTTCAGGGCTTGGAAGATCTTGTGTTATAAACTGAGGCCCTGAGTTTAAAGGGCATGGGTTGGTGCAGTTACATAATGATTCAGTTGTATGATGCACCAGACCACTTAATGACAGATATGGCACTGGTTTGCTTTGCTTTGGAATGCTTCCCTACCACAAAAAGAAACAAAAGAAGAAGATAATCTGAGCATGTGTATGTGTGTCCTGCAAACCTGTGCATGATTGTGCCTACAGAGGAAAGAAAAAAAAGCATGTATTGATAACATGACTAAATATGAGCTTAGAGGTGAGCACCAACACATTGTTACTCAGACAACACTCACAGCAGGTTGTGTGTTGTAGGTTATGTATTCTTTCAGACACATTTCAGACTTAAAACCTCTGTTATCTTGAACACTCCACACCAATGTTATTCTGGCTACTCCCATCAGTGTTGCTGTGTTTAGCAGGAGGTGTGCTGCTAGGTATGTATTACACTGTAGTTAGTAAGTTAAAGGGATAAAGAGTTTATGTTAATGAAGGCATGAGAAAGTTTGTCTTACTATATAAATGATGTAATCCTCTATCACTGCAAACATGTGAAAAAGAAGAATCAGATATGTTCATGTAAGCTTTAACTTTATTATCTGGATTAATTTATGCATACACAGTATAGCAATGTAAATTTAATTTAATGACCCTATTTCCAATCTAGAAATCGATTATTTGCCAGCATGTGTGTGCACACTTGTTATTGTACCGCTGTACTTAAAGCTACAATGTGTAAGTTTTTCCTTATATTTTTTGTATTGAAATGTGTTTCAAAGTAAGAAGACCCAAAGGCACTCAGGAGACTTCAGATAGTTACACTCAGGTGCTCTTCTGATCCGGATAATATCAGAATCCAAAAAAGAAAGTAATTAACAGAGGCACAAAAAAGTCTAAAAAGCCTTTAATATAACATGGTAAGAATATGTTTAGAAGCACATGGGCCTATGCATTATGGCCATATTGGCTTTCATCAATGCATATACACAGGGAGTAGAACAAAGGATAAAATGGACACCCATAGGTGCTTCAGTGGGTGGAACCTTCCCATTATGTCAGATACCACGAGACTGACTCTTTATTGTGAAGTCTGTGTTAGAGTTTTCTTAATTAATGATGATCTTTTTTGTGCAACATACTAGTGAAACACCTTTGGGTGTACATTTTAACCTTTGTTCAATGCCCCGATAAAGGCCAATATGGCCATAAAATGTAGACCCACATGCTTTGAAACATATTCTTTCCATGGTATTTTAAAGGCTTTTTATCCCTTTTTTCCCAAATCTTCACGTGCCTCTGTTCATTTCTTTATGTTTCAAAGCATATATTCACATGGGTAGGTGTTTGCTTCAGGCTCATTGAACACCATTGTGTGTGTGCAATCAACGTTGGAACATGATGGAGCAAGGAGAAAAAGGGAAGGGAGTGGTTTGCTTTCATGCCAAACCTTGCATCTTGTAAAATGATCTGGTATTAAAGTAATAATTTCTGTAAACTTTCAGCAAAGTTTTTTACCAGCTCTGCAGCTGGTCCAGGCCAGTGAGCAGGGGACCACCAATAGCAGTGATCTGCTGCCTGCGCTTCCAGTCCTGCAGCTCAGGGTTGAGCTGAGAAGACATCAGGTCATCAATCTCCTTTATCACGACATCCATCTTTGACACGATCTCCTAACAAAGGTATGAGGAACAATTTGATGGTCATCGAGGTGTAAATCATATAACGCAATGAATCTTTATCTGCATGGAGTCTTATATATATTTATATGTCATATTTATATTTCAAACTTTTGTAAGACTCCCTCATTTGCCACATGGCAGGGCTTTGCACATCGATACAGAAGCCTACCTTTCTTTTAAAGTCGAGCCTGTTGAGTATTTCCTGCAGTCTTGTTATTTCCTGTTTCATCTGTTCAGAGCTCTTTTCTGTCATATCTGTCACATACACACCACACAAACACACACACACACACACACACACACACACACACACACACACACACACACCCCACACACATAGACATACATACACACACACACCCCACACACATAGACATACACACACACACACACACACACACACCCCACACACATAGACATCACAGATATATTTTCGGCTGTGTGAATTATTTTCACAGTAGTAAAAGCCAACAGTTTTAAATTGGTGAATTATTTTTATAATAATGATGCCAGCATTATTATAATAATAATGCCAGAGTTCACCTCGAGATTGTAGGGTCTTGTAGCGGAAATCAAAGTCGTCCTGCATATCCTCAATGTATTTTACAGCCTGGTCCATCAACTAGACACAAATTTGTTTAGTTTTCTTCTTTTTACAGGACATAATTCAGTAACTGGTGACTTGTTTTGATGTGTCCCATGTGTAGTTACCTGAACACTGCCTCTGATGATCCCAACTCTGTTGTCCATGTTCTTCTGTCTTTCAAAGGCCACTGAATTCTGCAGTGATTTCTCCAGAGGACCCTGTTGAAAAATGTTCTTAAAAAACTTTTCACAACCACATCAGCATGGTATCACGCTCACAATGACTCTAACTCACTGATGTCTGTTTGAGCTGAGGCTGGTAGGAATGTCAGTAGTTCTGAGTGTTTGGTCTTGAATAAAGGTATTGGAGAAGCTAAAATGTTGATAACTTTGATAACTTTTACAGTAAAAAAGATTCATTGTTAATATAAAAACACTGTTTACTTTAAAAAAATATATATTAAAGGAGAAACAAATCATTTGAAGTTGTTTAATACCAAATCCCGTCCTGGAGCTGCCACCTTATCTTGGTGGAGGGGTTTGTTTCAATGATCCCCGGGGCTTTATTTCCCTGGTAGGATCACCCTTGGCAATCAGGTCCTCGGTGAGGGACCAGCTCAAAAGCCCTTATAATGAAAAAAAAGTTGGTGCCCAGTTTTCTTGTCTGGACGCAGGTCACCAGGGCCCCACCTGTAGCCAGGCCTGGGTAAGGGGCTCGATGGCGACTGCTGGTGGCCCCCTTCCCATGGGCCCACCACCCTGGAAGGGCCTAAAGGGTCGAGTGAGAAAGTTGGGCAGCAGTCGAAAGCGGGGACCCTAGAAATCTGACCCCCTGCTGCAGAAGCTGGCTCTGGGGATGTGGAATGTCACCTGCCTGGCTGCTAAGGAGGTCGAGCCTGAGCTGGTACAAAAGGTTGAGAGGTACAGGCTGGACTATCTAGTCAGGCTCACCTCGATGCACAGTGTGGGCTGCAGAACCTTGAGAGGAGTTGGACTCTACCATTCTAGAGCTGTCCACAGTGAAAGGCACAGAGCGGGGTGAGAATGCTTGTTTACCTCGGCTCAGTGCCCGTGCATTGGGGTTCATCCCAGTCCTTGGAGGGGGTGTGCTCCATCTGGGGACTCCCTTGTTCTGCTGAGGGACTGCTCACCTGAGCAATGAAAGTGAGACCTAGAGGGGGGTACTCAGGGAGTATCGAGTTACTGGTGACATAGACATGGATAGTTATATGGGCTTGTTTCCAGTGGGAGTTGGACTCCATCAGGGCTGCCCTTTGTCACCAAAGACAGCCAGGGCATTGACAGTTGGATCGGTGCAGCATTTGCAGTCATGTGGACTCTACAACGGTCCATCATGGTGAGGTAGGAGCTTAACCAAAAGGCAAAGCCCTCGATTTACCAGTCAATCTACGTTCCTACCCTCACCTATGGTCACAAGCTTTGGGTAATGACCGAAAGGATGAGATTGCGATTACAAGCAGCCAAAATGAGTTTCCTTTGCAGGGTGGCTGGGCTCTCCCTTAGAGATAGGGTGAGAAGTTAGGTCATCCAGGAGGAGCTCAGAGTAGAACTACTGCTCCTTCGCTTCGAGAGGAGCCAAATGAGGCTTGGGCATCTAGTGAGGATGCCTCCTGGACGCCTCTCTGGTGGAGGTGTTTGTGGTTTGTCCTTCTGGGAGGTGGCCCCAGGGAAGACCCAGGACATGCTGGAGGGATAATGTCTCTAGGGTGGCCTGGGAATGCCTTGGAGTTCCCCTTGAAGAGCTGGACAACGTGGCAGGGAGAGGCCGACCCGGAGAAGCGGTATAAAATGGATGAATGGATAGTCACAAATGCATGATATATAATTTTTTTCCCATTGGGGTCTCTCAAAAAAGCTGTTTGGCAGACACAGGACAACCCCAGACAGGCACAGAGTCAAGTTGTTGCAAACATTAGCTCCCTGCCTCTAATAGTTAATAATAGTTACTGTTAAAGATAGATACAAAATTACCAAGATGTAATGACCAAGATGTAAAGTGTCATTCATTTTCAATACCCGCCTTTTCCCCACTAGGGTCATGGGGGTCTGCTGGAGCCAATCCCATCATGCTTTGGACGAGAGGCAAGCAAACATATCACACACACACCATTCACTCACATACAGGCAATTTAGACTCTCCAATTAACCTCAGCATGTTTTTGGACTGGGAAGAAGCCAGAGAAAACCCACACAGACAAAGTTAGGACATGCAAACTCCATACAGAAAGGTCCCAGCTCAAGGCCTTGAACCTTCTTGCTGTGAGGCAGCAGTTCATCCCATGATAAAATGGGAAAAATAATAAAAATAATTAAAAAAAGAATAAAAAAAAGAATTTACAAAATTCTTGGAAACATGGAAAATGACAGTGTTTTCCAACACACTATCTGAACTAGAGTTTTCCAGTATGATTTCTGAATGTTTCTCAAGACCTTTGCTTATTAAAACCACTTTTTAATATAATTCATGGTTCATTTTGCATGTATTTTTATATATACATACTTTTGCAGTTCCTGAATTATTTTTTCTTGGGAATAAAGTGAAATGGTTGGGAATGGCGGGGTGTTCATTACAAAGTTCTCTTTTCCTGGAAACTGGCTGCTCTAGTTTACGAGCAGTCAGTGTTATTGAGGAATCAGAGGGACTTTCCCACTGAAGGAGTGACAAACCTGCTCCTGCATGCAGGCGCTGGAGAGGATACGCCGCTCTTCCCTGAGGCAGGTGGAGATAACTCTGGCCATGACGGCAGGGTTGGTCGCATACTTCACCTGGAGATCACACACCCACACAGACACATGACAAACAAAGGAAATGTTGCAGTTTTCAACAACTGAGCAATTAATAAGAAAACTATTATTTTTGCTAACGAGGAACGCAAGTCATTGCTGAAGAGGAAGTAGTTTTAATATGTCCTTCTAGGTCTTCTCTGCGCAGTTACTGGAAGTGCTATAATGTATTTGAATCAACAAAGGAATGAGGTTCAACTTGATTTTGGCATATTTGTCATATTAGTCATAATGAAATTGTTAATATAAGGAGACCTGTAGTCAGAGAGTAAAACTGGTTTTCCTGAAGCTGTTACAGCCTGTACCCATGATGTTTATTTGAAACCTGGAGAACATTTCGTACAAGTACAAAAGACAGAACTTCTGGAAATAACCTTGGATCATAACTGAACATGATCTAAATAAATTAAAACACATTATGAGTAAAGTGGGAGGTGAGTTTATGCCACCAGATGTCAAAAGTTAACATTTATTTGAGTATATGACTACTTTTACTTTTGATACTAGAAGTCAATTTTGCTTCTAGTATGAACTTTTACTAAAATGACATTTAAATGGATTTTTACTTGGATTTCAATGGATTTAAATATAGCAGCATTGCCATTAAACAATGTACCTGCATATTTACCAAATTACCTCAAACCTAGTGGAGCATTTATGTTCTTCAATGTATTGTGCTGATATACATATAACATTACAGCAGCCCTTCACCCAACTGAATATACTTTTTTTTACATGATTTACACAAATCGTGTGGTGCTTTGCTTAACAGTCAATTCAAAAGCCCACATAGAAAGTACAAGAACATTTTTCTGTGGGAAGAGGAAACATTTTCTCTTACCTCCATGAGTGACTAAGAATTTGTGCGTAAGCATCAGTGCAACAATGATGACTGAGGATGCAACAACACACACCTACACACTCACTTTCTTTACAGTAACAGCCATGACATTGAACACTGGCCGAAGAAAGCTGCCACTACTGAGTGTCTAGATTAGTTTAGTTTAGTTTTAGTTTAGTTTTAGTGTAGATTACTTGTAGCTTATTGACTAGGTTTAGTTTCCTTTTAGTAATCTTTTAGTTTATTTTGTCTGATTTGCTTTAAGTGAAGTTTTAGTTTAGATTAGTTATTGTTTTACTGCAGTTGAAATTGGTGTAGTTTAGTTTTAGAATAGTTTAGTTTTAGTTTTAGTGTAGTTTAAGATGTAGTTAAGTTTAGTTTTAGTGTATTTTTCCAGGGTTTGAAAGCCTTAAATCAGAAGATGAAATGTTTTTGTATTTGACCTGAATGATTCATCGGAAACATCTCTGGAAATTTCTTTGTGCTGTATTTTTTACACTACACATCAGACAACATTTCAGTCAGTCAAACCAACACTGTGCTGACATTTTTTTGGATCTTCTGACGGCCTTTGAAAGATCCAAATAGAGATTTAAAATGCCTCACTGTCTGCACTGGAGGGGTTTTCCCAACAACAGTTATACTTTAAACTGCATGATAACATAACAAAAGATGGAAAAAACTTGTGATTTGAATATTTCTTATCAATGATATAAATTTTACCCACACATAACAACAAACTCATAACACATAACAATAACAACAAACTCTCTCAACTACCACACAGGAGTAGCTTCTTCCTCTAATTGATGTTTTATGCACTGACTCACATACACAGGAAACTACCGTCTGAACTCATTAGCTTGTTCTGCAAAGGTAAGTGACCTCAACCAAACATCCTGTAATGCTCCTGTACTAAATTCTGCACTCTACTCCACTCATCTACTTTTGACAATTACCTTCAGATCATTAGAACATGACAATGGAAGTCATTTTCCCCCTTTAGCACATTTTTACTCATAACAAGCATTTTTACCCAACGAATTCATCAGTTGTGAATAAGAAACTTCCTTTGATATTTAAGACATAGTTTAGTATTGACTAGCTGCTTCTTACTGCTAGCGGAGCAAAAAGTGGTGGAACACAAACAAACAGATGTGCCTACCAAAATGTACAAAGCTGTACAAGCTGTACAGTTACAGCTTCCCCTTCACCTTGAGTGTACACACACTCACACACACCATAGGGAAACTTCCTCTTACTATAAATGTTTTCAGTACAACAGTTGAAGCATATAACTGTTGTTTGTACCAGAAAGAATGAAAAGAATGTCATGGGAAAAGGCAATTAATGTAAAACTGAGTAATATCAGATTGTTTCTGATTACTCAAGTCAACTGAAATAAAGAATATTGTATCTTGCTAGTGATTTCTACACAGATATATACACAAATACAAATAGACAGTCAGAGATATAGAAGAGTCCTATGTACTGTATCACACACAGTAAACACAATTTAAAACCTTTTTTCATTAGTAATCTTTTTCTTATTTCCTGCTGTATGACATTTGTTTTTCTTCTGGTATTGAAACATCATCTTAAATACAGTTTTAGATGTTATATCTCAGGCATCGCTGTTCTTGCACTTCCTTTGTTTCTACTTTTTGATGCAGCCCCTTGAACATGCTGCTTTCTCATTTAGTGTAGGTGTAGTGAAAGTGATGTATCAGCAGGAAGCAAAGAATCAATGTACTGAAAACAAGATATGCTTTCAGTCTTTCAGGGTTGCAACAATAACAGAACAGAGTAAATTAGGAAAAGTAAAATAAATTATTTAGTTGTAACTGCATGAGTTTAGGAATCATTGTAATCATTGTAAAAAATTAATTGGTGGTTGAAACTGAATTGAGTATGATATCAGGTAGAGCTGGGCAATATAACAATATAATATTGTGATATAAGTGTAGATATCTTGGTGATATGGCAGATGTGATGTCTTTTCCTGTTTCCTTCTTTCAGTTAAGTAATATCATTTTATCAGTCAACTTATCAGTCTGTTATAGCTGTTCTATTATTTGTTTTTACCTATTTAATCATTATAACCACATTACTGATTATTATTTACCAAAAGACTCATTGTGTAAAGCACCAATAATTATCCTTGCAATATTGTGGCTATATTGATATTGAGTTATTTGTTAAAAAAAAAAAATGTGCTATTTGATTTTGTCCATCTTACACGGTCAACTCAGGTCACCGTTGACCAGTCAGTCATTTTCTATACCTGCTTATTCCTCATTAGGGTCACATGGTCTGCTGGAGCCTATCCCAGTGCGAGAGGCAGGGATACACCCTAGATGGTCACCAGCCAATCGTGGGGCACACACACCATTCACTCACACACTCACACCTACGGGCAATTTAGAGTCTCCAATTAACCTGAGCATGTTTTTGGACTGTGGGAGGAAGCCGGAGTACCTGGTGAAAACCCACACAGACACGGGGAGAACATGCAAACTCCACACAGAAAGGTCCCAGACCCAGGACCAAGGAGGTCTTGAACCTGCGACCTTCTTGCTGTGAGGCAACAGCGCTAACCCCTGCTCCACCGTTGACCAGTTGAAATAATTCATAAGATGAAGAGATGAGGAGATTGACTCACCTGTAGCTGTTGCTGGATGATTTTCATGTTGTGTCTTTGCAGGAAGTTCTGCTCCTCTGAGCGAACCCTCTCCAGCTGGGACAACAGGTTGGTGAACTGCACTGCTGCGATTGACTCATCGTTAGCTGCTGTGTCCCTGAAAATAAAATAAAGACATACTATGATGTTTAGGGGATCTACAGCAAAGGCAAAAGAAAAAGAAGATGACTGGGTCTGTTACCATTTTATCATCATTTCACTTATAGTGATGAACCTACAGAGAATTATCAGTGATTCTGCAGTTCCCCTTGGCATTATGGAGTTTTATAGTGAGTTTCAGCACATTGCTTAGATGTAGACTAATGGTGGGACATACTTTAAGAGTCAGATATTTTCATCAGGAGTTGATAGAGAGAACAAGTTATGCCTAAAGAGACTGAATATTGCATTGAATCAATGGGTAAAAATGCTGATATTCACAGTGTAGCTTGTAAAATCCTCTCAATCACATTTTATCCATAAATCCACTAATTTGATTTAAAGCTTTAAATTAAATGAGTGGATTACTGATACAGTAAAATTATTTCTGTATTATTAGTGCATAATCATCCTACATCCTGTATCATCTTGCACAACCAGTAAATCTGCATTTTATAACTTCTGCTTTATTAAGAATGTATAATGAATCTGTCATTGTTCAGCTACACTGGCAGCAGTGTCTTTATGACCCTCTCACTCCTATGTGACTACATGTTGATACTTGTCACTTATACCTATACATACTATACCTATACTCTATAGCAGGCCTATTCAATTGGCGGCCCGCGGGCCACATGCGGCCCAGATGCGGCCGGGCTGCGGCCCAGATGCAGCAGAGGTGATGTTGCGCTTGAAAAATAAAATACTGTTCACTAGTCTCCAGAACATAATATAGATCTATGCATTTTAGTTTATCAAATATCAATAAATATAATGTTAGAATTAGAGCTGTCATTTTAACGTGTTAATTCGATTGATTAATTAATTATGTCGCAATTTAACGCGTTAAAAAATGTAACGCAATTAATTATGAGTATGTTCCAGTCTGGTGAAATGTTAAATAAACATTGTTTAAATAAAGAAAACGATGAACTAAAGTCACATTAGTTACATTATCCGAGTGCTGCAACAATTCCAATGCAATATTCAGTGTAATCTATGCTGTTTCTGTGTCTGTTTGGCACGGAGCGACAAGTCTGAGCGCGTCTCTGGTTGCTATGCAACGCGAGGCGAGCCGACCTGAACAAATGCGTTTCTGGTTGGCTGATGGTCACGTGGCCACGTTATCAGCAAATGCTATATTGAGCTTAAGTGCCTATTTGACATAGCCTTATTTTATTTCAGAATTTTATTTATTTAACTGTATTACTGTATTTGTTCTACATTTCTGAATAATGCACCTGGCCTTCTTACTGTATTCAATTGATTAGTCATGCACTACAAGTTATTAATATCCTAGAATTCAAATTCTTCTTTGACATTAAAATGTGATCCTGTATTTAATTTGATTAATGTTTTTAATCGACTGACAGCACTAATAAATATGGTTTATTATAAAGATGTATGAATTTATTATTATTATTGTTATTATTATTATTGTTATTATTATTATTATTATTATTATTATTATTATTATTATTATATGTAATTACTGAAAAATGACCACTTGTTAGTAAGTGAGGAAAATTTATGGCACAATTGAGTAATTATAGCATTAACTGAGAATGTTTTAGATTCAAGAAAAATGTACAATTACAAATCAGTGTGAAGCTTCAGGACCAGGGACAGCACTATGCATTCATCAATACACAGCACAGTTACGCTCCTGATATTTCAGAGGCATGTCGAGGTCAGACCTCAGTCAGATAAAGGATCAAGTTCAACTAAACAACATACTGCGACTAGGGGAATTAGAAAAAGAATTTACAACAAGATGGACGGCATCCGACCCAATAGGAAAGGACAAGGAAAGAAAAAATATCTCTAAAGTTAGATTAGTAGATTTGGTAGATTAGTGGGCCAAATGGGGACAGCATAACAATGAAATCAAAGAACAGCATATTATTGTCTCATAAAGTTATATTATATTATATTATATATATAGTTTAGTCTAGTTTGGAGTTGAGTAAGAAATGGTTAGTGTTAAATTTAAGCTTTTAACCCACTTTAACCTTGGTGTTTTTATTTTCAGAATCACTTACAATATACTCAGTCTGACTCTTTGCATTATTTCCCTTTAAAATGAGACCAGGGTTATGATTTTAATCAAAGGGATAGAAGGACAGTATTGTTTTTGGTACATTATTTTCAGGCTTGTGCACAAGAATTAGCTGCCTGGTAAAAAAGGTTAAACACTCATTCAACAGAAGGATTGTCACAGAACATTTTTTCTCACATTTTTCTCACACAGATGCACACACTGCAGGACTCACCAATCCTGAGACTCAATCCAGCTGGCCAGACCCTGACGGATGTCCATGGGGAAATTGTCATCGTAGAGATAATCCACATGTTCCAGGAGTCTGATCTCCAGCTGCTGAATCTGCTTCCATTGACTCATGCTGCTGTCTACACACACATTCACACAATGTATATATATTATTATATAATATATTATAATATATTATCTAAATGTATATTTGATTATTTCCCCCTTTTAATAATTGGTTGCGAGATCTGTGCTATTTTTCTCTGCTGCTGCTGTACCGTCTGTCTCTTTCACCATGTGCACTTGTTTCCCTCTTTGACTTTCGTTTTTTATAATGCCTGTCAGTTCAGGAAGTGATCTCATTTACTCTCAGTGCCCAGGGACTGTACTCAGATACTTGGAAACCTGCCAAATGCACACACCTACACACACACACACACACACACACACACACAGTGAGTACAATTTAGGTGTGAGAGGAAGGAAACAAACATACCTAACAATTTCGGGAAAACATACGTCACAGCAACTTAACTCTTAGTAAAATACTTTCTTGATATTTTAAAAAATATAAATTAGAATCTTGTGCAAATCCTTTTGGTGAATTCCACACTCACACATAGTGAATGAATTAACATTATAAACCAATGCTCCACATTTATCTTCATTCGATCAGGACATCAGACTTACTTCATAGAAAAGTGAATGTATCCGTGTGTGTTCACTGATTTATCACATTATTAGGTAATTATTAATATCGTATACCTATATAACATTCCTCTAACAATAGTCAACCAGTAACAATATCCAAATAAATTAATAATTAATTCATGATTTTAATTAATGATTTTTAATGATTAAACATGCAATAAGCAATCAGGGATCATTGTACAAAAACAACAATTTTACAACATAAATATAATAAACCTGTTCATCTAGTTGTTGGTGAAACTGTGGACATTAATTTTGTGCATAGGATCAAGTTAAGATAATAGAATTCATATGTGTCAACATTTCATAACTTCAAACCTGATCCTTGAAACTTCCCCAGGATATTTCCATCCAGTGAGGCATCTACATTCTATGTTAAAGTCTATATTGGGTAAAACATCAGGAACAATTATTGGATACCTCATAAGTTCATGTCACAAAATCATGAATAACATAACTCTTAATAAACAAGGTCTCAGTTCTGCTGACACCAGTTCCCTCAACATCCTCATCCTCCTCGACCTGAGTGCAGCTTTCACTGTCGTGAGCCGCAACATCCTGTTCATGAGACTTCAAGATCTCAGTATCAAAGGCGTTGCACCCATTTATTAAAATCCCACATCTCCTAAAGTTTCTAAAGTTTCTTTGTTTCTTTAAATGCTTTTAATCTTCCCAATGCAAGCCAGCGTTATTTGCTCTGCCAATTTCCCAGTTCAAGACCAATAACATTAGTGGAAATGTGCAGGGAAGGATAATGTTAAAATGCAGCAACATTACCGGGTAAAGCTACTTAAAAAGGTGAACCTGTGTGCTAATCCACACCTGTGAATTGACGTTTGACAGGACAGGATGCTTGGCTACACACCACACCTATTACCAGCATTGCCAAGTCATGTGTGAACAGACACAAGAAGACTGGAATGTTCTGTAATGGAGTTGCATGTATGAATATTGAAAATCACTAGCGGTGCCTGGAAAGTGTTTCCAGTAAATGTATGAAAGGGGCTTTAGAGTATCATCTCTAATGGAAATTTCCCCATATCGCGCACACCTGTTTCAGTCCAGTGTGAATGTGTTGGTGGACTTTCAGATTTCTGTCTCTTGTGAAAGTTTCCCCACATAGCTCCTACCTGTACAGTTTCTCTCCTGTGTGAACTTTCCAGTGAATCTTTAGATGTTATAATGTTGTAAAGGCTTTGTTCACAATGCTGACAGCAGTGATGTTTGAGTCCCTTTCCTCCTGTTCATTTCTGTTTATCAGTGATAGCAGAGGATCAGTCTAAATCTCCTTCGTTCTTAGTGTGTTTCTGGTTCTCTTCTATTCCACTGTGAAATCATGTAGTGGCCCTTTCTGACTGACGGTTCTTCTCCTTTCTTTTTCTTTTTTTGTTGGATAGCAACCAATGTTAAGGTGCATTACTGCTTCCCACTACGTTGTAGGGGTGTGAACCAGTGTTATCAATCCTCTTAAAAAGAAAAGAAAAAAATAATTAATTAAATGATTAAATCTGAAAAAAATGAAGTATTTCAAGCTATGTTCACTATCATTGCCTTGGCTGTAGTTGATAAATTAAATCGTTATCGCAAGAAACAAGATGTATTATCTTGAGATTATTTTATTTTATTTTTCTCCTGTTTTGCAGTAGGCGGCAGTATTCAATCTAAAGCTGGTTTGTTAACCGCCAATAAAAAGGAAGTAGCAGCAACAGCAGAAGAAGAAGGGTCAGAGGTTAGAGTTGAAAGTTGAATGAGTTGAAAACATGGTTGAACACGGGGACATCCGCGTGGTTCACCGAGGTGGCAGTAAAATAAACTTCAAGGAACCTGTCATCACCAACGACTCGAAGTGAGTGTTTGCTTTGAGTCCGATAATGTTTTCTGTTTTTCAGAAGATGTAATTAGCCTAAGAGCTAAAGCCGCTGCTAGCTGTTAGCCGTTAGCATTCAGCAGCGAGGAAGCGTTCCGCTGCTGTTTACATGAAATGTCTCCGGTTTGGTTCACGTCTGCGACAAATTTCTTTAAACTTACATTTTAAACATTTACACTTAATAACAAAACTAAACATGACCGCTTGTTAAACATGAACTGGTGGAAGTAACGCTACTGTACTCCACTTCTTTACTTTGAGGTACTTTACACACGTATTCACATTCCGTTTCAATCCATTTGATGCTACTTCTTTATAGTTCCACTACATTTCAGAAGTAAATATTGTGCTTTCTGCTCCATATAATAAATAAAGGCAGAGGACAAACAAATACTTTTACTGCAATATTTTAGCTACATCAACCTCATAATACTTGTAACGGTATGTTTTTCAGTTTCTGTTTTGGTACTTTATCCTTTCGTAAAAGTTTTGGATATCTTTCCACCACTGATAGTGTGTTTTGTGCTGTTGCAGGTTCTTGCTTTGTGCCTCAGGAGAGTGTGTGAAGGTGTTCAGCAGCTCCACAGAGGAGTGTATCCATGACCTGCGGGGACACACTGACCTGGTCACAGGCGTGCTGCTCAAACCTTCCAACCACCTGCAGGTACAGTCATCTCTCCACACACACTCCACACAAGCTGTCATTTACTCACAAACTGGTTTGTATAGAAATTATTTATTTTCCTTTTTCCTTTTTTTTCCTAGATATAGTATAAGATTTACATCTCTCAGCTAGAAATCCTGTCTGAACCTGAAAACAATAGTTGACTATTAAATTAATATCCAACTAATTTGACGAACAAAACAAGATATTTAAAGATATTATCTTTGCTGGGTAATTCTAGACCTATCAATCACTTAATAAATATAATCTCTAGATTATTTGCTAATAAATTGTTAGTTGCAAGGCAGCCACAAATCTTTGGATGGATATATTTGCCTGTTTAATGTGCAGTACATTAAGTCAATTTCCAGCAAGAAATCAACATTAATGTTTGTCAGTGATGCTTATCTTGGCTTTGAATGACTGTAAATTTAATATGTTGTAGTGCATGACTCTTGCACCACCTTGGACTGTCGTCCTCATCCTGTTTCTCTTTCTTCTGTTTTTTCCTCACGTTTAAAGAGACGCTTTAGTTGTTTCAGGTCATCTGTGTTTATTTGGATTTTACTGTCACATATTTATTCTCCTGTGTTGATGGTTTTCTGTGCCCTTGCAGGTCTATTCTTGTTCAGCAGATGGCACTGTTCGCCTTTGGGACTTCACAGATGGGATTCTCATTAAGGTAGAGCCTGATTCGTCCATTTGCACTTGTCCCTCTGGGTCACGTCAACCTGACACTTTATGTCTATTCCCCCTCTGTTTGCACGTTTGTCTGTTTTCAAGAAATGTTTGGTCAGTGAGTCTCTAACTGAGCTGACCTTTGCCATTCTGCACCACTCTTATCTGGAAGACTACGCTCTACACTTTAATAACATAAAAAGGAAAAACATGTCACCACAAACTGAGTTTAACAAGTCAAAGACACCAAGTAATAAAATAACACCAAATCCATTTCAAACTTAAACTAACAAAACAAAAACATTTAAAAATGAATCAAAATTGTTTCTATTTTCACTAGATAGGTTTAACAACATTAGGTTTGTTTAGATCTGCCCATTTGTCCAAAATGTAAAATTGTTAGTGTGCAAAGTAAATTAAATTACCTAGAAAAGCCCTATATAAATTGAGTTTATTATTATTATTATTATTATTATTAAATATTATTTATTTATTTTTTATTATTATTATTTTATTATAACACCATCTTTTTACTCTGGGATTAAAATCACAGAACATCAAGTAAAGCAAAATAAAACCTTTAAAAATGTGTGTAGAATGAGTGAAAATGAATCAGCTTTACAACTACTTTAATAAATTGTTAGTAACTATATTAATATTTCAGTAACTTTTCAAGAATATGTTGACTTGATGCTTTTTGTCATAGGATAGTAATGCAAACATTGTTAGACAAAGCACACATCATGAATTTCTTTATTTCAGCACCACATATGTATTGTTTCTCTAAATACTAGAACTTCAAACTATTGATTAATAATAATTAATCACAGGATGTTCCAAAAAACTTGAGTTCCAGCAGTAATTTATACCCTCTTCTGAACTATGAGTGTGATTAAATGTACAGTAAAACAGCACTGAGGGAGTTTGCATCTATTTGAGAAAGAGTCTGCTGTCTTTTCTCTGATGTCCGGCAGCATTGTGTGACTGTTTGTTTCCTTTCAGACTTATGTCATTGGATGTCCGATTTACTCCATCTATGCTTCTGCATATCACGATGGAGTCATCTTCATCGTTACCCCCATGCTAAATGATAAAAGATTGGGTAGGTTTGATATTGTTTCTAATTATGGTGATTGTTTGGATCAGCACCTAAGATGTGCTCCTCCAGCTGCTCCTCACTATATATTAGTGAGCTATATTAGTTCCAGGAACTTTAATTACACCTGGCCAAACTAGTAGTCATCAGTGTTAATGCTGGAAAGTATCAATATACAGGTCAGTAAGACATGCTTCCCCTAAACTAAAGTAGAGCTACAACAATTACATGCCAAGTTGTTCGATGTTAAATTAACACATTTAAATATCCCCTGGACTTGATAGAATCACCCTCTGTGAAAGTTTTTATGTGTAGAATATTTTATTTCTATTATCTTTTGAAATTAGTATGAAGGCAGAAGTATTGTTTGTTTTTTTGTTTTTATTTTAAAAAATATAATTCAGGGAAAAATATTTCTTTAGTTTTAATACAGACAGGTTGCATGTCTGTCAACGAGAATGTCTTTTTAAATACGACCACTAGGAGGACCCAGAGGCAAAAATTCAAATCATTCTCAGCTGCTTAAACGTGTGTAGTTAAAACTGTGTAAAAGGTCACTGGGTAAGAATGTTAAACAGGCTGGGGTGTGTGTTTGACTGTGTGTGTGTTTGACTGTGTGTGTGTTTGACTGTGTGTGTGTTTGACTGTGTGTGTGTGTAGAGCTGTTCCAGCTGGTAGCATTACATCTGCCACAGACCGGGGATCAGCTGGTGGAGGCCCGAGAGCTTTCTGCTGTGCTCACTGATGTCAGCTCCAACTCAGAGGCCATCGCTTTCGGCAGAGGGGTATTTACACTAGCAACACACATCTGTGACTGTCACTTTTCTAAAAGCGATGTCGTCCATCTAGTTGGTTTGCTGCCATAGAAGGAATCTGATCTGAAATCTGTTTCACAGTTTCTGTTCAGCTAAAATATGTTGAAGTGGAAAACAATTCCCTAAAGGAGTCAATAGGACTTGAATTCACCTGGTGAATAGAAACATGATGGATATAGAAATCCATTTAAGTTCTATATATCGACTGAAAAGGTGATGAATGTTTACTGATTCTTTCTGCTGCCCTGAAGCAGCCAAACAATCAGTCATTGTGGGTTTATGTCTTGTGTGACTGTAGAACAGGTTTGAAATGCACTTTAATCATATCATTTCTGACCCATGATCCTGCATGTGTGTTATAATAAACAAAACATTATCATCCTCACAGGGGGAATTTATTGCCTCTGCTAAGGGTTTGCAGCTGGAAGTCTATTTCTTCAAGAAGCAGAAGTCATATAGGTGAGCCTTAGTGTGGACATGGTATTTTATTTAAGATCAGCTAGTTCATCACTTTTTTTCAAATGTTTAAATAAAACCACAAACCTCCTGACAGCATCAAATTAAATCAAATCACATACCAAAAAGACTTATATGCCATTTCTGCTTCAATATATTTAAAAAGTGGTAAAATGGCCAATAACTGTATATGTCTGTCCACCGTTGGATTGTTTAAAGGTTTTCCCTCAAAGAAGACAACAAGAAGGGAGGAAAGAACACGTTCACATGTGTTGCCTGTCACCCAAAAGATGACTGCATTGCCACGGGACATGAGGATGGAAAGATTCGCTTGTGGTGAGTGTTATACAATAACAACATGGCCTTGAAGGGGCTCCCGTTTAGCCTGAACATGTGATGCTCACTTATTCTGAATTTATTTTCCTGTTAGCTGCACAATTGATCATCCCTCTCTGAAAATAAAGTGAACAGAAATTTAAATAAAGTTACCTGCTACTCAGTTTATTATTCTTCAATATTTCACCCTAATTATTCTGTTTTTCTTTGTAATGCACTTTTTTCATCTTTTGGATATTATGGTGTGTGTATCCACTAATGAAACGATGACCTATATGCATATGGACAGTTTCACATTTTTCTAAACCTGAAACTCAATAATGTTTGAACTTATCAGTGCTGCTATTGAGTCAAATAGGTCAAGACATTTAAATCCTATCTTTTGGACAAATATACATTGTCTACTAAAGTTTTTGAATTAAATTGCCAGCTGATCTATGTCAAACTAAACAAAAAGGAATTGCATCACCTTGTCTGGCTGCTCTTCACTAAAATGTTACCTCTATTGTTTCCATTGATCCTTTCAAATAAAATTGTAAAGAGGAAAAAAAGGTTTAAGAGTTCAATCTGCTGGTGTTTTGCAGATGAACCATTTACATGCATATATAAATGAATGTAAAATTTGAAAAAAAATATAAAATTTGATATTTCTGTTTCATCCTTCCAGGAGAAATTTTAACCACAAGAAGGAATACACATATTCTACTTTACACTGGCATCACAGTGCTGTCAGCTCCCTGTGCTTCACCCCAGAAGGTACTACCTCTTAACTGTTGATTTCTGAGTTAATTAGCTACAATTAGTTGATTTGATTAGTCAGTCAACCAGAGAATTAATCTGTCATTATAGAATAATGAATAAAGAATAATGGTTTTATATATAGTGATTTCAGCTTTTCAAAATGCGATGTGATTGATACTTCAGTTTGTTAATCATGAAAGTACTGATTATCTTTTGGGTCGGACAAAACAAGACATTTAAAGACGTCTCCTTTGTCTTTTGGGAAATTATAATTATAATGACCTCTTTTCAAATTTTAAATATTATTCAGTTAATTGAGAGAACAGTCTGCAGATTAATTGATGATTAAAATATCCATTAGTGTGAATCGGAATATTTTGCCCAATGTGGTTGTCATACATCACCATAAAATCTGAGTTTCCCACAGTGTATTAAATATCTACCAGTCCTTCAGAAAGGTTTCTATGTCAAAAATTCATGTTTTAAAATATTGTTTTTGGCCTTCTCTTCACTTAGACAAACAAAAACAACAAAGAAATCACTGTTCATCCTCCGTGTGTTTTGTTTTACCAGGAACCAACCTGCTGAGTGGAGGCGTGGAGTCGGTGCTCGTCCAGTGGAGATACAACCAAGAAAGCCAGCGGGACTTCCTGCCCCGCCTCGGTGCTGCCATCACACACATTGCTGTCTCACCTGATGGAGCGCTGTTCTGTACCTCACATGCAGACAACAGTAAGAAGCTGTAAACCTGAGCTGGCTCACCAGTGGAACTAGAGTTTAAATTATTTCTGGTTTTAACATTTTTTAAACATGATGTTCACAACTTTTTTTTTAATTTCTCAAACTTTAAACCTGCACATTTTGTACCCAAGAACTTTATTGACTCAGAGGTTAAAGGTAACACTACTCACAGTAATGTCTGCAGATGAGAAGTTTATACATACTTATATAATTTATATTTACTTATACAGGCTTGATTTAAGTATTAATTGAAAAGCTGCAGTAACTGATTAATTTTTCTTCTTTGCTCTAGAAATTACGATCATCCACAGTTGTGTGAAAGTGTCGGCTATCATTCAGGGCCTGGTCAAAGGTGAGTATAGACTGTAGGTGGTTCATTAATAATCTATAGTAGGTCATAAATATGCTTTAGTATATTTATGAGTTTAGTAGCAATTCAGTCACTCAGGTTGTGTTTAATGTGATGCAAAAGGGTGGGGAAAAAATAAAAATCCATACATACTGCTGTTTTGTTCCGATATTTAGAAAACCAGTGGGGAGAAAAAAAAAATGTCTTGTTAAATATAGAATAGAAACATGCATGTAAATCAATTGTACCACTTGTATGTGCAACCATCATTTGTGCCAAGGAAGCTACCATTATAACCTCTATTTAATTGAGATCAAGATCTTTTTTTGCGATAGAAACCGGAGTCCAGCAGACAGAATGAAAACAATCACGTATAACGAGGACAATGACATACAGCACACACAGCCCACACACTAACGCACACCAGCATCAAAAAACAGACATCCCGAAATTAATCTCAAGGTTAAATGTTTATATCAGAGGTTTTTACTGAGAATTTCACTTTAGTGTTAAGTCAAACAATGTTAAGTTATTCAAAGTATTTGAATGACGTCATTCACAGAGAAATCGTATTTTTAGGAAAAACTGCAAAAGTATTTCCTAAATAAAATTATGATATGATTTTATTTAGATTTAGCTTATTTAGTTAGTTTGTAAAACACATATTCACCAGGAAAACAAAAGCTGACAAATTCAAGCCATAAATATAAAACAGACCTGCAGAAGTGCATAAAAAATTGACACAGAAAACAGGTGTTATGCATGAAATGTAAGCATGGCACAGCATGAAACTATTAAAATCTGGATAATGACAAAGCAGGTTCACTTCCAAAAAAAATATTCTGCAAAATATGTTTGTCCCTAAAACGTTGTCTACATGTATTATATCATAATAGAAAGCAGGATGTCAGTCTCGTTTGACACAGATTTATGCTTTTAAATATGTCAAGTCATGCCCCAACATCCAAGACAAAGCCCTCCCAGTCAGTGAAGGTAGCTGGCAGTCATCTCCACCAGGAGGAAGGAAAATCTTTTCTTCTTAATCGGACCTAATTGCTGCAATTGATTTCCTCCTTCGTTCCTGTCCTTGTGCAGGAGAAAGTGTCAGTTCAGACCTGATGGTGGATCCACGCAGCAAAGCCCTGGTGCTGAACGGGAAACCAGGCCATCTACAGTTTTACTCACTCCAACGAGACAAGCTGCTGTTTAATGTAAGCACTACAATCACTAAAATCAATTTATATACCGGACAAAAAATGTGTTTGTCGGCTTTTATTGTCATACATTCTTATCAGTATGCGTGAATATGATTTATCAGCGATTATTTTCAGTCGGTACAAGCCGATGCAGATATTTTTGAAGGAAGGTTTAAACATTTAATCCCACCTGCTCTCTTACTGCCACTGGCGCTTCCAATAAACAACAAATTTAATAGCCAAATTCCTGGCCATCTTCTGTGTTTCCTACAGCTGGACATTGTGCAGCAGGAGTACATTCATGAGTCGGGCCTGCAGCAGTTTGAGGTGGTTAAGGCGGCTTTCGACGCCTCTGGCAGCTGGTTGGCAACGGTTGAGGAAAGAAAACAGAAAGCAGCTGAGCTGGAGCTGAATTTGAAACTGTGGGCATTCGATGAACAAACACAGAGGTATCCTGGCTACACTTATTTATTTTGTATTAAGTGTGTTTACATATGCCGAAGTAACCAGGTTACTCAGAGAAATGAGGTGGAGGTAACCTGGGAGCAAGATTACATTTAACTGTTTTAACCCAGTGACTGAAAATCTAATACAGCTGATGAGTAATTAGATCCTCTACACTGACCTTATTTTAGTGTTGACTTACTAATATAAACTATATTAGTGATAGAAGGTGCTTTCTGGCTTTGTTTTAGTTCTTTTACAGCAAAGAAATGGCTGAATTTAACAAATCAATGCTGTTTAGGAGTGGAAACCCACCTACAATTCTACAGCCTTCTTTGTGTTGGTTTTAGTCAAAATTTGGACTGAATAATTTTGAATATGAGAACACATCAATCTGTGATTCTAAGACTCTGCAGTCCTATAAACTGGTTAGTCCAATATGTATACATGTCTGGGTTTCTCCTTGATAGTTATGATTAAGCAGCTTTCACATGGCAGTTAAAAATGTGTTCAGCGAAGAAAGCTGCTTAACACTTCCACATTCTGCATACTCTACCTTTAAAGTGAACAGAACCCTGTGCAGCAGATGTGGGAAGCTGGAAGCTAAAAGCTCATAAAATATAAACATGCTTATATTACATGAACATAATCAAGTCTAGTAGTGTTTCTTTATCTTACTGAAGGAATTCACAATATTAACCTTTACCTTGGTCTTCAACCACAACCCTGTAACATGCATCCCATATCACCTGCAGTTTTGTGCTGAACACGACCATCTCGGCTCCCCACGAGGCGCGGATTACAGCCATGTGCTTCTGCCAGGCTGCCGACAGCCAGACCACCATGCTGGTCTCCACCAGCAAGGATGGGCACTTCAAAGCCTGGCAGCTGGCAGCACCAGCCCACACTGAGGGTAAGCAGTCTAGATTATTTTCTGCAGGTTCAGTCGACAGACAGGTGGAGTTAACAGTGCACACATTCACTGGCCTTATTTAATCAGCTGTGTCTGTCATTTTTATCTCATTGATTTTTGTTGTTTGAGTACCAATTAATTCTCACTTTAGACGTTCATCACTGTGTATGTGTATGTCATTCTGAGATTAGATTCATTCACCTTTGTGACTCTGTTTGCTCTTTTTACAACATTAAAGCTGCAATAAGCAAGAGTTTTATGCAGAAATACTTTTTATACTTTTAAACCTAATACATAAACATTCCTATTGTAATGATAATTAAGTTGCATAAATGAATCAATCAGAATCTCCATTTTTGAAAAAGGTAAAGGAATAGTTTAAGCCGGAAATAAATGAATAACTCGCATAAGATGCTTTATAAACTTTATTTAGCACTTTGTTGAGCATTGTCCATTTTTGCCAGGTTTATTCACTTTGTCCTTACTCCTTACTGTGTTTATGCACTTAAAATAATATTTGAATCTTGTTTGCTTTTAGGGGCAATATTGAGGAAGTATTTAAACAAAGAAAGCACTCTGAGTAGACGCAGCACTCTCTTATGCCAAACATTGCACTGGTTTGATCCATAAACATGAGCAAGCATTTCTGCAAGGTACACAACATGTGATTAAAGGAATAGTTTGACATTTCATTTTTGTAGACAATTGGATTATCAGGAAATTAATCTGACCAGCCATTTTTAGAAAGTGACTCATCATTCTAAGTAATTTTGAAACCAAATAATCAGATTCCAGCTTCAACAAATACGAATATTTTCAGGTTTCTTTAGTCCTCTGATTGTAAACAGAATATTTTGGGGTTGCGGACTGTTAGTCGGGACTAGACAAGATGCTTAAGGGCGTCTCCTCAGACTTTGAGAGACTGTGATTGATATTTGTCACTTTGTAAAAGGAAGTAAACAAAGCTATTCAACATCACAAATCTAGGTAATTCACTATATAACAGTTGTAAACATGATTATTACAGGGAGTCATCACCTTCACAATCATGTAAACATCATAATCACACTATTGTCTTAATCACAGTTTTGTCCATAGTCGCACTACTGTGCACATGTAAACGTAGCTGCTACCATCCAAGTGAATGCTTTTATTCAAAGTGCTTTATAATGTGCTAAATCTTAGGTGTTCAGTTTGAAGGGCTGCAGTAGGAATCAAGTCACTTTGAATAGAGAGATTTCTCTTGAGCCAAATTGGCCTGTATTTCACACTAATCCAGAACTCTCTGTGTCTGTCTCCCTCTCCCTTCCTCTCAACGGGGTCGGCAGATGAAGGTCCATCCTGGTCGTGTGACTTTGTCGGAGCCTACCACAACCTGGCGCCTGAATGCTGCAGTTTCTCAGCCGATGGCTCTCTGTTGGCGGTCAGCTTTCAGGAGGTGGTGACCGTGTGGAGCCCGGCTTCCTGGGAGCTCCTGACAACTCTCTCCCAGCCGCCGGGAGCTGTCAGGTCAGAGCACACACAAGTCTCATATTCAGTTTAGGGGTGCAGCTCTTAGGGGTGCAGCTCTGTGAAAATCATCACTGAATGCTTGGTCACATTCTTTTATTCCGCTTTCCTGACCAGCTGTTTAGGATTAAAAGAGAAATCATTTGATACATTTGACTTTTTAACTGAAGGGTTTTTTTTAAGTAGAAAAAGATCTTTACTCAACAAAACAACTCTTTGTTATCTGAACATTTTGGCAAAAAGAGAATGTTAGGGCTACAGGCCAGCCCAACACACACAATGAGATAACAATAGTAATTTGGTTTCTGTGGAATTTCTTGGGGAAAAAAGTAAACCGTGAGTCTTGCCAATTTTATCCTTTTTTTAAACAAACAATTTAGAGTTTATTAGAGAGAAGATTGATACCAGTTATATCTACACTAAATATAAAGTTGTAGCTTAGCACAAATACTGTAAATGGCTATCCTGATTCTGTCCGTAGCTTAAATTTCTCCAACGTTCTCGTCTAAGGCGTTGCAAGGCAACCACAGGAGACTGCAGGAAGTTGCTTGTCCCAGACAACAAATACCCTCTTTTGTACAGGATTACCAGACAAGATATAATGTGTTAATTTATGAGCTTTAGAGGAGATGGTAAGCAGACTTCACCTTTTGTGTTGATAAGATGAGATAACCACCTGTTGGCTACAGCTTCATATTTACCATGCAGATATGAAAGTGGACACTCAGCACGCTTCCAGTCATCAATTTGATGATGACAGTCAGAAGAGTAAATTCTCTAAATGGTGCATCATTAATGACTTGTAACTTGTTAAGAAAGCTATAAGGAAATTTGTTTAACAAGGAAAAAAAACAGTTCAGTATCTGTTCAGCCTGTTCTGTAGCTGGACAACATGAATCTGTTATTGATCTGCTGCAGTGTAAATGTTTGTTCATCTGTCCATCCCTGGACACATCAGAGCTCTCGTTTAGAGAAAAAGACCAGAGGACAGTTAATGAATGAGTCTAGTTGTTTGCTGTCAGGTCTCCACAGTGGTGGACGCTTGAGCAGTTAAATGACCCTGTCACCACGCTGGCAGCAGTCCAGGCGTGTTGTTTCTCACAGCCGACAGGGGATGTAACTGCCTTAAAGTGCTGCCTGGCGGCCAGATGACAGTTTCGCAACTTTGCCCGAGTCTCAGAAATGTTGGCTGCTGATGGCTGCAAGATGGGGCCCCTCAGGTTATTGAGGACATGAAACTACTGTTTGCTGCTATTTTCTGTACCACCTTTCAGAAATAAGTCCACAACCATGAGTCAGCTTTTATTAAGGAAATACATGGTATACATTCTTTAGTTTATAATAAAATTTCAAAAATCATTATTCAAATCATTTACTAAAATCATACTGGCTGTGATATTCTTTTGTTTTAGGTAATGTATAGTAATTATGATTGTGAATATTTTTCTCCATAAACAATGTACAAGGTAAAGAATGCACTCTGTGCTCTCTGAAAGCTTAAACATCCTGTATTTACATTATTCAGCTTTACAAAAGTCCTGATAGCTGGTTTCAAGTCACAGTTTTGATTATGAGCTCTGTGCATTTCTCTGTGGATTGAGAGTTTTAAAACATGGGGCAGTATTTGTAAAACTCTCACTTTGTACCATATGAGACCTTTTAAGTTACAGTCAGCCTTTTCTGGATGACTAAGTTGATACCTCTAGAAAGAGCTGGATTGTGTTCCTTTTTTGTCTGAATTTATTTCCGTTTCCCCTCAAAAAAACAATCATACTCGGAGCAGACGTTTCCTGTGTAATTTTTGGAGCTGACCAGAAAGTTGAAAGGAGAAAATTTGGAAGATGTTAAGGGTCTGCTGTTTTGACAGCTGTTCCTTGCATAACTCTCACCTATGGATGTGTAGAGCTGGATGAGTTCAAACCTCACCCAACTTCAGACTCGCATGCAAAGTTCAGACATTCATTACAGTCTGTGGACGTGCTGAGTTTATTGTTTAATAGGATCTCCATTAGATATCACAGTAGTGTTAACTAGCCTTCCGTAGTGCTGAGGCGTTACATCAAATCTACCTGCTAAGAGTCATTTTTATCAAGATAATCATTAATGAAAAATACATTTATGTTTATAGGCAGCAATTTAAAGTTGTAAAAATGGTCTAGTATTGATTTTTCTGCAGTCGTCTGGGCGTTTTGTTCTTTGTGGGTGTTCAGACCCTTGCATGTTCCCAAATGAATCAAAAGCTAATCCTGTGAAATATGTGTTGTGTAAGGAGCTGGTGCTTTGCAGGGTGCACATGGGATTCTTTACAGCGACGGAAAAGAAATGGGACCTTTTTTTTTTTCTCTCCCTCAATCAGGGATCTTTGTTTTGGGCGACTGAGCTGCTCCAAATATCTGCTGGGAACTACAACCAAGAACCTCCTCTGTTGCTGGAATCTCCTCACATGCTCCTGTAAGCCAAGAATTCACATTTGTAGTTGTGTGCATTTGTTAAAGTGTATATTTGCCAAGTTTATATAATAATCATACTTCATCACAATACTTCTTCCTCTTTCACTTCCTCCATCTCCTGTCCTCTCTGCCAGTGGAGTGGAGTACCTCCATGGATGTCAGCCTGCTGCTGACTGACCCTGTCTCTGACAACATGGCCGCCTTCTGCTGCCAGGAAGGATGCACGGACTGTAAGATTTAAACACGCCACCCCAAAATATGACTTAACATTTCACAGTACCATGTGTACCTGTATTAATTGTTCATGTGTATCTTGGCATATGCCAGATATTAGGAAAAATTTGCATTTTTGAGTATTTTCCATAAACATTTATCAAAATCTATGCTAAGCTACACTCATTTTCTTGTGGTCCAGTCAGATGTGAGAATTTGATTTTAATCTCTCTCCTAACCTATAATAATTGGTTTCACTGGGAAAAAGTCACAAAAGTCTTAACTTCTTTTTTGTAGGGCCTTTAAATTAGCATAAAAAATCAAAACACAAATTGACAAAGCTTCAATTTTTCAAACATTTTAAGTTACTATGAAATAGGAAGTTTACTAAGAAATCTTGATCTGACATGAACTACATGCCATGGCTTGTAGAATATACACTCAGCGGCCACTTTATTAGGTACACCATGCTAGTAATGGGTTGGACCCCCTTTTGCCTTCAGAACTGCCTCAATTCTTCATGGCATACATTCAACAAGGTGCTGGAAGCATTCCTCAGAGAGTTTGGTCCATATTGACATGATGGCATCACACAGTTGGTGCAGATTTGTCAGCTGCACATCCATGATGTGAATCTCCCGTTCCACCACATCCCAAAGATGCTCTATTGGATTGAGATCTGGTGACTGTGGAGGCCATTTGAGTACAGTGAACTCATTGTCATGTTCAGGAAACCAGTCTGAGATGATTCCAGCTTTATGACATGGTGCATTATCCTGCTGAAAGTAGCCATCAGAAGTTGGGTACATTGTGGTCATAAAGGGATGGACATGGTCAGCAACAATACTCAGGTAGGCTGTGGCGTTGCAACGATGCTCAATTGGTACCAAGGGGCCCAAAGAGTGCCAAGAAAATATATTGCTTTCATGTTGTCGATGCCAAATTCTGACCCTACCATCCAAATGTCGCAGCAGAAATCGAGACTCATCAGACCAGGCAACGTTTTTCCAATCTTCTATTGTCCAATTTCGATGAGCTTGTGCAAATTGTAGCCTCAGTTTCCTGTTCTTAGCTGAAAGGAGTGGCACCCGGCGTGGTCTTCTGCTGCTGTAGCCCATCTGCCTCAAAGTTGGACGTACTGCGCGTTCAGAGATGCTCTTCTGCCTACCTTGGTTGTAACGGGTGGTTATTTGAGTCACTGTTGCCTTTCTATCAGCTCCAACCAGTCTGGCCATTCTCCTCTGACCTCTGGCATCAACAAGGCATTTCCGCCCACAGAACTGCCGCTCACTGGATATTTGTTCTTTTTCGGACCATTCTCTGTAAACCCTAGAGATGGTTGTGCGTGAAAATCCCAGTAGATCAGCAGTTTCTGAAATACTCAGACCAGCCCTTCTGGCACCAACAACCATGCCACGTTCAAAGTCACTCAAATCACCTTTCTTCCCCATACTGATGCTCGGTTTGAACTGCAGGAGATTGTCTTGACCATGTCTACATGCCTAAATGCACTGAGTTGCTGCCATGTGATTGGCTGATTGGAAATTAAGTGTTAACGAGCAGTTGGACAGGTGTACCTAATAAAGTGGCCGGTGAGCGTATATGATCATTAGTGTCATTATCAGAATTGTTAATTTTCTTTAATATTTGTTCCGAGCCTTCAGCAAAGATACTTAATCTAAAGATAATCAATCTTTTCTATCTTATCAATGATTTTCTAATCAAAATGTTTTGTTTTCCCTACTATTTTCAGTGTTTGTCTTTAAGCCCAGCGAGCCTCGGCCACTTTTTTCCCATAAGGCTATTTGTTCGGGAAAGGTGACTCGTGCTGTCTTCGCCCCGAGGGAGGAAATGCTGGAAAGCTGCGAGGAAAACAGCCAGTGGCTAAACCACTCCCAGCTCTACTTCCTCACCCAGTCTATGGTAAACAATTTTACATGATACTTAAAGGTGGAGTGGGAGATCTTGGAAAAAATGGTTACAGCTATTCAACACAAGTGAGATTTTGAAAATATACACTCCCTCCCCTCCTCCCAAAGGCTCGGCCTCCTCCTCTTCAGCTCACCCCTCGAAACCACGCCTTCACGATTCATGGATACATGAACGCGCACCACTCTCGAGGGGTCACAGGAGTTCACGAGCATTCACGCCAATAGCATGACAAACAGTGACCGCTTTGCTAACTTCAAGCAATGTCGTCATCGTAATGAACGTAAACAGTCTTTCATTATTGTAATTTCAAGAATATTGACATAAAATTCAAACTAGAGTATCTGTTAGATTTCCACTAGTTGATTGGATACGTGTGTCAATTACTTTGTTATTGCAGTAATGATACGATGTACGTAGCCTGCTGTATCGTGTCCCTAGCCAGCCATCATAGGTTACAGTCACAGACATGGATTATTTTATAAGTAGTATGCATTTGCCCGTAGTAGCCTACCACATACCTGAATTTGAATGATTTATGTTACTGACTTATTTACTTGCGGGCGCTTTATTTCACGGGCAACAAACGGAACGACTCACACTGGGGTATGGGGTATCTCTGGGATAAAGGCACCTTTCTGTTGTAGTCACCATAAATTTGCGATAATCAAATTGCGGTAATCACAGTATTGTTCACGTGTTATTTTTGTATTTAGAGTTTTCATGACGAGAGCTCAAGCTCAGACTTAGCTTAGCCTTGTAGTTGACAGAGTAGGTAGCGTAGCGAAACATGCTGGAATTATGCTTATGTCACTCGATTGACAATAAGTTTGTCATCATCTTTCATTTTCTCACTGACTGGTTGAATAGGCCTACAATACCCGTAACCGACCAGTATGTCAAAATATTATGTAATTAGAAGACAACATCTTACATATCCAGGAAAAATTCGGCGACTTTGGCATCCGTCTGGAGCCCCTTCTCACTTTTTAGCTGGCGCCAGCGCTGGAAAGCCGTACCGATAACCACTCTTGTCCTGTTTCGTTCTTCTGTTAGCTTCCGCATGGCTGTTGCTTTTTCAAGAACAGTTTTCCCCTTGGTTTTGCTGCCAGTCGACGTCTTCTCTGCCATTGTTGCAACGATATATCTGTGCGAGCTAACGACGACGACACATGAACGCGCAAAATGGGGGGAGGGGTCGAGTGGGAGGGGGAGGGGGTGGAGCGGGGAGCCGTTGGGAAGGGAGGGGTGGGGGTGTGTGCATAGGTATTTGATGGACGTATTAGACAGCCAATAAATGTAAAGGTGATCAGTACATTGATTGGTCAGAGTTTTCCTCTGAATACACCCTCTAGACCAGACCAAAATGTTTCGAGTTTTTTGCAAACATTCTATTTTAGTGTGTGCAGTGGGAATGTGAAAAGGTTTTCAGGCAATATTTTAAAAAATGCTGCAAAAAAGAATCACCCACCCCACCTTTAAATCATTTTTCTGTTAATATAATAATAATAATAATAATGCCCAATATCCACATTAAACATGGTTGCAAACTTGATGTGAACTGTAAAAATGCTTACGGAGTCAAAAAGCCTACCGTTTTTAACATCTGCTCTGAACACTCAGCGTAAGACATTGTTCTCACAGGCCCACAAGCAGCCGTCTCTTTGTAGCCTTTGCTGCTAAATGTGTTGCTAAGGTGCATGTCAACTGAATTCAGGCTTGATAATCAACAGCTTTATTTGAAAAGTTTATATTTATATAATGTGGGCTCATCAGGAGTGGGCTGAAGAGGGGCTTAAAGAGATAGGAGTTAAAACTAAGGATGCTTCTGATATTCACTGATAGAACATCTGAGGCTGCATATTGCAAAAAACACAGGTTTCAGATTTGAGAGTTAAAAGCACAGCCAAATAGTGGTGTGTGACACCCAACATGCTGACTACGAGAGAGAGAAACGCTGCAGCAGCCAAAAGGGAAGCTGGTCACAGGACACTCACTTCGAAAAATAGAAAAATTTCAAATCAAAAAAGTTCAATCAATAAATGAAAATGAATCCGATCTGCACAACATGGAGTGTTGAATCCAGCACCGTCCCTCCCCACACGCAGAATACATGCTGTGCCTAGGGCCCCACAGCCCATGAGGGACCCCCAGTTTATGCAAGGGGGCACCTCGATGCAGGAGAGAGGAAAAAAAGACAGCACACATCGCCACAATGCTTGACAGCACTTCTACATCTGACCAATCAGCGGCCAGATGCAGCGGCAGGTTGTTGGATGAGGCGTCCAAGCGACAATGAGTTTATTTCCACTTTCCAGAGTAGCTGGTTCGTGACTTCATTCATCACCAAAGAGTCAAAAGTATTGTTATCATTTCGAACCTTTAGTGAAAATGATTGTTTTTGTTTCATGCTAAAGCATGAAAGCATCTAGGGTTCATATTAACACATCTTAGTTTTCACTCGTACCGCATCAATCGTATCGTGCTGCTGTTTTTATGCAACTGGAGTGGAATGTGTGAATTTGCAGTTTCAGTTGTTTTGTGGGTTTGTAAGTCTTTGCTTCTGCATCATTTCTGTGATTACAGCATTTTTCTCCTGCAGTGTTTTTTGTTTCATTGTGTTTTATGTGCTTTTGTGTTTGCATCATTTCTGGGTTTGCAGTGTTTTGTCATTTGTGGTGTGTTTGTGTTTCTCAAGTGTGTCCTTCCCAGAGATGTTTATTTAAAAAAAAATCTAAAAATTATTCCAAACTATTTATATAATAAATAAAATAAAATAAAAATAAAATAAAATAGTGAACAAAATGTATCAACCGCATTTGACATTCAGTATTCGGTCTTCCAAGTGTTTTTATTTTATTTGGCTTTGGCTTCAGCCACAAATGTTCATTTCGAAGCATCCCTAGTTAAAACAGCCTGTTTCAGACAGACACTGACCTGAGGAGCTGCAGAAGGAGACAGTAGAAGATAAATAAGGATTTTTTTTTTAAACCATAAGTCATGCAGATATTTTAGTAGAGCCTTTGAATAAAATATAAAAATGTAGAACTGTGCACAATATATGTGAGCTTGACAACAAAGAACACAAGACTGATTTACTGCTGCATTCCTCTAGTGAAGATCAATTATAGAAGCTAAACGTACCAGTAGGACAGTTTTCATTTGGCTGGCAGAGGTAGATATTAGTAAAGTATTTTTACTCCTCAAAGTGATAAAAGTAGTTATATACTGTCACATTATCTAGGTCTATATTTATGTATACCTTAAACACATTTTAGCTTTTGGATAATGATCTATTTGGACATCATCTGCCCTTTGTAGATTTACAGATTAGTTCAAGAGGTGTGTTTATGTTTTTACAAGATGTTAGTGACAGATTGGCTGAGTCAGGATGACTGTGTCATTTTCAAAAAAGATAATTTTTATGTTTTTTCTCTTGATGCACATAACTATAACATTTTTTCCAAGTCTTTCTTAAAGTCAAATGTCCAAATGAACAGAGAAACAGGTTTTGCTTACTGTAATCATTCCTCCTATTTATATTGGATGTTAAAAGATCAGTTCTAAAAAAAAAATTTAAAAAAATCAATGAAAATGATGGAGGACAAAATCCACAGCCCTACGGGTCTAAATGTGATTAAAACTTTATCAAAACCAAACAGCCAGAAGTTGGTCGAGTCCATGCAAGTAGTTCTCAGAAACCATGGTTATACAACTAAATATTATTTTAGTGATTCATAGAAATGTTAAATCCTGAAGATTCTTCAGTTCACACAATAAATATTTGAGTTTGTGGGGATTTAGAATATAAAATGCAGTCCCAATGCATCAAAATTAAATTATAACAACTTTGGCTTTACTAATGTTTTAACACACACTGTTATTAAATTGAACACAACTGTATGAGTCCCATCAGAAATCGTACAACATATAGAAACAAGCAGTGAAAGTGGAATTGCAACAACTCTGAAAAAGTGTGCACATAACAAAAAGTAAGGGTTATATGGAAGTAAAATCTGAAATATGATTTGCCTTTACCCACATAGTCCTTATATCCACATTACTGATGGTTATTTATCAAAAATCTCATTGTGGAAATTAAGGATGTGATTCTCACGACTCGATTCCAGTTCTTAGGGCCATGATTTGATTCTTCTGAAATGTTTGTTTTTTTTACCACCTGTAGTATAAATATGAATGGAGGATGGGGATGATTTGTGGTTCGGAAATCTGTTAGATTCTAGAGGGGATGCTGTGAAAGCTCAGAATATTGTGTAGTAAGGGTTAAAGGGTAAGGGTTAAAATGAAGGAACATAAAGATTTAACCATCAAGAAACGTCTTCATAAAGCCGTCATTGTTGAACACTAGAAAAGGTGCTGGGCAGACGTTTGTTTTTGGTTCCTTCTGTATGTGTGAAGTCGTTTCTGTAACCTGTAGCCGGCCTTCACCTAAAAAAACTCAATCATGCTCAGAAACCCTCTTCTACTCAGCAGCAGGCATTTCCTGTGTAATTTGGGAGCTGACGGGGAATTACTGAGTAATAAGAAAATGAAAGGAGGAAAACTAGAAGACATTAGTGTTCTGCTGTACTAGTTCTATTATTTGCCTGTACCTATTTATTTCATGCTTTTAGGTCCAAACATCTGATACCACTTTTCACCACTTTTCGGATGATAAGAGGTTATGAGTGATACTTTCAGAATATCTTGCAGCCATTTCTTTGTTTTAACTAGTGCAGAGCCTGTTGGGAACAGATCAGTTGGCAGTGCTGCTCCCAGTGCTCATGAGTCCTGCGGTTTGACTTCACTCTTAATACTGCACTCCCTTGGGTTCTCAGCAAAACAACCATCAAACATGAAGTCAGTTACATGAACCGTTGGTGAGATATGCAAAAAGCCAAAGATTCTGTATGTTAGAGGGAGATGACAACATGCACTCAAACTAGCATGGACTCAACAAGTCTGTGTAAAACCTGATGATCCATGATTTCTCAGCATGATTTGACAATGTTTCAAAGAGCCTCGTCTGCTGATTGGTGTCTTGTGTTCTTTATTTAGCTGCTTCTCTAGTCTGCCTGGATACAACGGATCTGGTTTCTGTAGCATGCTAGAGTTCTGTGCACTGCCCTCTTAGAAACCTTGACTAGCAATGATTTAATGAGGAAAAACAGCCTTTTATGCTGAAAGTAACAATTTGTTTTTTGACACTTTCACTTAGTTCTGTCATATGTTTCCCACTATCACAGTACTACTTGGTAAGTAATGATCTGCTGGAAACTTGAGGAACAGCCATATTTGTAGCAGGCATTGGGGCTCACTGTGAGACTTTCCAGAGTGCATATCTTGGAGTCTCATATGAGGATTTAACAAGCTAGCTAACCTATCGTAACCTAATGCTGTTTCAAATTCATCACACACCGGATCTACACACACAGGTTGAGTTTTTGTTTTATGTACAAAATACGACTCTGCAGCTTTTGGGCAGGATACCACTCCCTCTTCCAGTCTGGCACCAGTCACTTTACTGCACTTGTTTTCACCGAAAATAGGACATGGACATTCTGACAGTAGTGAAGTTACAAAAGCTATAGCACATGAATATAAAACTCTATAAAATCTCTAATCTAAGTCCCCATCTACTCAAATGTGTTTCTTCTTGTTCTGTCAATTGGATGTTTCAGCTTCATTTTGCAGAATCAGTTCCATTTTATAGAAGTATAAAAAAAAAAAATATTTGACAGACCAAATATAATCTTATTTACTCAGTATGATAAGAGAAAATGTTTGCCAATTGCATTTTGTTGTACATGGATGTCAGATTATGGTCTGAAAAATCTACCAAGAAGTCTGGTAATGTCTGGAATTTTAAAACTGAAAATGTGTAGCAACCCTCATAAATACTTCTTAATCTTGCTACTTCTGTTCCTGTTTCCTCAAACTTTCAGATTTCCCCCCCAAGTTTATATGGAAAATATTAGATTATTAATGGTGCTCTCAGATTTTTTTTTTAAGTCAAATAATGTGATTGTGATTGATTAATTCATTAATATAGAGGACTTTCCTCCATGGTGTTCTGTTCTAACTGATGTGGATTCTCCTCTACAGGACCTCATGACGTTCACCACCAAGGCAGAAGAGGAGCGACTGATGGCGTCCAGTAAACAGGTCCGACACACCTGTACCCTAACGACTGCTCAGCTGAGGGTTTCAAACATTTCTGGGCAGCAACTCCAAACCACAGCACATTCAATACTGAGCAGGTTTAGTCTTTCTGGACACTGCAAACATAGAGGTTGATATCTGACAGTTCTGCTTTAGAAGCTGCATATTAAATTAGTCATTTGCAATCTGCAGGCAGGACTGATGCCTGCATTCGGTTGTTACTTCATGTTTTCTTCTAAACTGAAAACAGGCTGATCCTGCTCATGCTTGGCTAAAGTTACAGGAAGTATGGAGCCACGGCTCTCTGTTGTCTGTCCTATTGAATTAAATCATCACTGTTGAGGATTTATAGTTCTCTTAAAACTGTTTTTATTCTGTCATTGTAAGATATGACCATATTTTAATTTCTATTTATATGCTACCTTTGGGCCTCGTAATTCATTTTTTTTTTTAAAGTATCTTAAATCTTTAATGTAGATGAAAACTGTACATGTCTGACAAATGTAAAATATCCTTAAGAAGCTAAATGTCTCCAAACAAAGGAGTTTGTGTTTCACATTAAGAAATTTGTGCAATCATTTATTCTTGTTTTTTCTTAGTTAAGAAACATCTCAAAGATCAAACATATTTTATCTTTAAAAAAATGCTTTTTTGGGACTCAATTATTGTGACCCATTGTGCTCCTGTCTCAGCCAAGGATCTGTAGCTCATCTGCAGATGGTTAAAAAGCTGCTGCCTGTCTTTTAACAAAGAAATGGTGCAGGAAGAACATTACTCCAGTGTTAGATATACAAATTCAATATAAGATTTTGGGTAAACTCATCTGGCTTTATATGGCGGAGCTCCTGAGCTGGACTTTATTTGTTTTTAAATGTGCTGTATAATTAAATCTTTACTTGGACACATTTCCAATTTTTCCCCCAACGTTGATTGTGAATTTTACTTTTCCCCTTCAAGCTTGTGATAGATGACAGTGTTGCCAGGACACCGTTCTCCCTGTTGCTGGGGAAACACTCACAACAAGAGGACAACCAAGACGCCCTGTCTCCTGAGAGAACACCTCTCCCACAGGGCTCTGTGGCCATCAAGGAGGTTAGATCCTTCACGCATTATATCCACTTTTGTTGTGTATTAGTAGTTTCACTGACCTTTAAGTAAATTATGAAAACACATATTTTTGTCGATTTAGATTTTTGCTGTCATTTTGTAGTTCTCTAAATTTCCTTGTGTCCCTCACAGCTTCTGCAGACCCCGGCACACGTCCTGCCATCCACCTCTTTCCTCTGCTCCATCTTCGTAAAGTCTCTGCTGATTTCTGTCACAGACAACAGGTCAGTTTACCTCTAAAGATTTACAAATTTAACACATGATGTAAAAGACTATTGAGAGTGTATAATATGCACAGCCACAGTGGGTATTTGTTCCCCTTTTCATGTATTTTTGCTTGGCGGGGGGGCTGGCAGTTTATTATTGACACATGACTGAGGGTCTGATAGTGGCAGCGTGAGTTGACAAAACACAGCTGGAGTTCAGGCTTTCACATGACTCAGCAACTTGAGATCCAGAATAAATCGGTACACATGGGAAAATGGGGAGTTCCTCCTTTATCTCTGAAAATATGCCAAGTCACGTTACTATTTTTTTTCCCCAATTTGTGCTCTCATGGCCTCAGGGAAGAAAAACAACATGCAGAGGAGGAAATGGAAAGTGAGAAAGAGGAAGAGGATTCAGAGGAGGAAATGGAATCCAGCACCTCGAGACCGGAGCAGCCGTCCACGAGTGGCCAGGCAGCCGAGTCTGCAGCCCCCCCTCTGACAAGAGCTCAGATCAGAGAGCTGAGGAGGGTGAAGAAACTTGACCACAGCTGGTTCAGCAGCCTCCTGGACTGCTAACTATGAACTTTTCCAAAAAAGGACACGTGCAGATATACAGTGTTTATAGGAAGTGTTACCATCATGTTTTTTTGAAATCTTCCACATTTTACAACATTTTGTTTCCTTTGACTTTTGGATTGAAAACAGAAAATATTACTGTGCACATGTATTATCAGAACATATCTGATAGCAAAATAATTTGTTTATTACATTTTTTTTCCTCAAAGTGCTCGGTTGAAGGAAGTATGTCAGCAACAATCCTGTTTCAGGGTTGTCTTCTTACAAATTTTCTAATAAATCACAGTTGGAGACAGTTTCTCTGTCCTCAATGCTGCCAAAACAAGTTCAGCTGCGTCTGACTCTACCTACTCACATCTGTTAGGGTCTGTCAATAACTTGAATAACCTGTTTTAGGAATTTGCTGCCTATGCAGATGAAAACATGAAAACAGCAAGTTCTTAATTTCACATTTTGAACCATATTGGGACATTTCAGCTTCTAAAATGTGATGATTTAATCCATTTCTTTTCATACAGGATTGAGTATCATTGCTCTTTGGGTAGTTGGTCAGTTTGAATATTATACAGCCATTAGACAATTAAACAATAACATAATTAATAATAATAAATTAATAATAATTAATCATTAATGGAATTAATCGTCAGTTGTGCCAGAAGTTAAAGTGTCTACCAGACCAAATTGTTGCATTTGTATTGTACTAAGCTCAGAATGAGGATATTTTTAAGAAAAGGTCATAAAATATTTTTATTTCCAAATGTTATATAATTGGAAGTAAAAAAAAAAAAAGTCAAAAATTCAAATACATTTACAGCAATTCAATATTTTAAAAAGGGTGGATTAACAGTTTTATAGATGGTATTCACACATTTTTCTACGATTTAATAAAAACGCTTCTTTAAACAATCTTCCTTGTTGATTAATTTTTCACCTTTTTGTACATTGTGTCTTCTAGAGTCAAAACTTGCTACATTTTTCCATAGTCGCTATTGGATAAATCCATATACTAATGTATGTAAGACTGAAGTTAAAGTATGTAATGGACCTTCTCATTGTTGTATAAGCAGACCAACTTTGACCCATATTCACAGCTTCTGCTCGCTTTCTTGGAAATCTTCAGTGATAAACTTTGCTTATATGATAATCAGGACTTTGAAAGTTCTCATTATTGGTGCTGTAAAGTCGAACAGGATTCAGCCGACTCTTGAGCCTTGAATGAGTAAGCATTCTCAGAAGGAGAAGGTCATGTTTTGTTCCCTGGTTGGACAGAACTGTGGCTGCTCTTTCATCTCAGCATTTTTCAGTTCCGTTCTCGATCAGGTGCTGTAGACTCGACTTCTCACTACCAGAAGATATTTCATGTCCTGTGATTTTGACAGATTTTTTTTCTCAAGAATTTTTTTAAAGCTTTCATACACTTTCACTGCTGAGTGATCAGTGCCAATCTATATATCCTTATCAAGCCCTGAGCAGTTTATCTTTTACTTTCACTGACCTTTTATCAGCTTTGATTGTGAAGTAGCTCCAGTTTAATATGAGCCCTAAACATTCTGTGAAATATGCCATGAAAAGTAAAAATGTTTAATGTGGAGCGGCAGCAACAAACAAACTCTCTTTCATCCATTTAGTCAAAGCCATTTACCCTCGTTTGCTTTCTTGATGTAAAAATGGAGAAAGGCTACTTGGATGACTGTTATGTTGATATTCTTTATAACTCATCCAGAAAATCGATTGAATGGAAGTGTTTCCTAAATTTCCTCTATCCCTTCAGTATAACCTCTCAAACTTAGCAAGGTTAACCTGTTTGGCCCAAAACAGCTTAATAAGGTGCTAAATGTATAATATACTTCTGAAGTTGGTTACACCAACTCTTCCTAACTTTGTGTATTTATAACAAGTGTTTAGTAAGTGGATATTTACTGTAAACACCACTAAGATACTTCTTATTATATTTAAAGAATTATTACTGAATATTTGGATTTTATTAATCGCAGTGTTCTGATCTGCAGGATTATACTCTAGTAGGAATTCACAGAGCATGCAAACCAATGTACTTCTGTCTTCTTGGCAGAAAGAAAATAGCAGTGTCTGGGTTTTTTCTTAACAAACTCAAATGTTTAAAAATTAAATTCAAATTAAATCTTCAGGATTTAGTATTTCTATCAATTGCTCAAGTAATATTTAGTTGTATAACCACAGATTTTAAGAACTGCTTCTCATTTGTCGCATTGTGTCAACCAACTTCTGGCTGCTATGAACAGGTAGTTCAGCCTCACAGTTTCTCTGAATTTCTTGGTTTTGTCTCAGAAACAGAATTTCTGATGTCACCCACAAGTTTTTACTGAGATTTATAATGGGACAGCACTTTTGACATCACCCCATACATTTTCAATGGGATTAAGGTCCAGGAATTGGTCTGGACACTCCAGAACTTAAATTTTGTTGGTCTGGAACCAAGATGCTGCTGGTTTACTGATGTGTTTGGGGTCGTTGTCTCATATTTCAAGGGCATTTCCTCTTTGGCATAAGGCAACATGACCTCTTCAAGTATTTTGATATAGGCAAACTGATCCATGATGCCTTGTATGTGATAAATAAACTTGATGTACATATTTAGAGAAACATGCCCATATCCTGATGCTTGCACCACCATGCTTCTGTTTTAAATTCAGTGTTTGGTGGTCGTCAACAGACAAACTGTCTGTGTTCCTTGGACCCGAAAAGAACAATCTTTCTTTCATCAGTCCACAACATGTTTCTTGAAGAGGTTATATTGCCTTCTATTGAACCTGGACCTTAATCCCATTGAGAACATGTGATGTGAAGTCAAAACTCCTGTTTCTGAAACAAAAACAAGAAATGCAGAGGAAATGTGAAGCTGAAATACCTGTTCATATGTGTCATACGTGTTCATATATTGACTCCATGCGACAGATGTGAAGCATGGAGTCAGCTCAGAAACCGTGGTCATAGAACTTAATATTCCTTTAGTGATTCATAGTAATGCTAAATCTTAAAGATTCTTCAGTTCATACAGTAAATATTTAAGTTTGTAAAAAAAAATGCAGACACTTAATTTTCTGTAAAGTAATTAAAGATACATTTTTCTTTACATTTTGATTTAGGATATAAAATGCAGTGTTCCCAATGCATCAAAATTAATTAAAAAAATTATTATACTTTAAAAAAAATAAGAAAAAAAATTATTATAAGGATATTGGCTTCACTCATGTTTATAACACATTGCTATTATATTGAACACTACTGTAAGGAGTAATAAGGAGGTGGGGGATTGACTATAGACTATTGACTATTGATTTTATATTCTTGTCCTTAAGACATTTGAAATCAGATACGTTTACAGTACTTTTACTTAAATAGGCGACTTTCTACTTTTACTGGAATCTTTTTTTAAATTCATTTCTACAGTTTTATCCAGGTATAACTTTTACGTTCTTTTACCATCCGTGCTAGACTTAACTGAGATATTTCTCAAGTTTTAGTAGTGTAACTGTCTTATTGAATCCATAGTTTGACAATAGCTGGTTGTTACTATGAAGTTAGGAGGTTTATGAATCAGTGGTGTGTCTTAACTGACACTAAAATTGAGCAATATCTGAGCTTAACTGACTTTATCTATCAATATCTGAACTTCTAACTGACTTTTTCTATCAGTCGTATCAGTTAAATATTCCATAGGTTACTGCTGAAAATCCCAGTTGAGGGATTTTCTTGGAAACTTTGTATGCATCAAAATAAATGAACCCAAGGACGTGAAGGGAGATGCTGAATGGTTAAACCATAGGGATAAATATGCAGAAGTATTTTTGAGAAAATCTCACATTGTTCACATGACGAGATATTTATCTACGCTGCACACGTGCTTATCTTGAGTTCCAGTTCCTGTATGTAGCATGGATCTATAATTTCTGTAGACATTGAACTGTTTTTGTGGCCTCTACTCTGTCAAGTAGGAGGAGGAACGTGAGTCGAGCTGTTTTTTTGTTTTTTTTTAAACAGATGCTGCTTTTCATTTTGAAGTGTTTTATGACTAATCCTGCTGTCAGGAAAAAACAACACCCAAAGTGCACAGCACAGACACCATCTTTTTATCTCTAAGAAAAAGTCATGTTGGCATGTCAATGGTCAATACAATCAAGACTGAATATGCAAAAAAAAGAAGTGAAAAGTGTATTTCAATACATAACAGGAAGCAAGATAGATCTCTGTGTTGTTGATGAGATAAGTTCACATTTCTTTAATTGTATGTTAAGAATACTAATACCTCATAAAGAGATCCATTATTAAAGCAATTTCTTTGTTAGTGATGAAAGACAAAATTCATAGTTCTGAAGGTAAAAATAGAGATCAGGAGTCTCAGATAAATCTCACTTGTTTTCCAAAAGTTCTGCGTTTTTACGATATTTTTTTTCTTTTTGTGTTGTTACTTCTTCAAAGCAAAACTTAACAGTGCCCAGATGTTTCCTTCTTTGTTAACAACATGAAACACCCAACCTCATCTTCAGGCTAAATCTACTAGTTTATGTGGCCTTGGATTTATTTTTATGACTATCCAAAATGGAATTCATCTTTTTTTCAGGGTGCACAGTTAAAAAAAAGGCCTTGAAATAATATTAAAGTTTAACAAGCAACACGTTCTTAATGCAAGTCAAAATAATGTAATTTTCACACTGACTTGTAATCCTGACAGAAAAGCCGAGACAAAACATAAAAAAAGAGAAAAAAGAAAGGAAGTTGTCTCTCTGATTAGCAGTGCATTGGTATTTGGTGTTATGTAAACCTCTTAAAGTGGTACTAACTTCTTTCTTTTCTGATAATTGTTAAATGAAGCTCATATCATTGAATGTAATATAGACATTTAATCATTAAAATGCAAAAAGAAAATTGCCATCAGCTGAGTTCTAGTGGACAGAGTTTCAGCGGGAGCCTTTGTGTCGCTTGTGTCGTGCAAAACCAGGTCACTCTTTGTCTTTTCAGCAGGCATGCGAGTCCAGATCATCCAGCTCAGCTTAAAGTCACTCAGTTTAACACTGGCTGCCTGAAAAAGGGGATTCTGGGGAGGAAATTAGCAGCTAACTTGGCTGTGGTATGTGACCTCACACAGCAGCAGCCAGGCCTGAGACTGAGGCCAAGAATCTAAGAAACATAATACACTACAGACACACACACACCGAACAGGCCGTATCATTCTGAAGGTTTTCTTTATTTAAGAGACCTTGCAACCCAAGCAGTACCAATATCGTTCAATGGAGTGTGATTATTAACATAAAAATGAATTTGATTTAACTATGATTTGATGCTTTTGTCTATTGAACTACAATAATACTGATATACAGTATATATACACACAGAGATATCATGTCAGATTAAAGAAGTATGATACAGATGTATTCAAATGAATTGCAGTAGTTGCTTTAAACACAAATTAAAAAAACAACTTCAATTTGACACAAAATGTTAACACTATGTATATAAAAACATAAAAAAGTCACCATTTCCAGACAAACAGTATCACAACAGTATACACAATATATATATATATATATTTTACATTTTCCAATTGTATATTTAAGTAGGTTCATATTGACTTACAGCTTATGATATTTACATTAAAAATATAGTTTATGGCCATGTGAAATATTCCTGAATCAGCAGACCATGCGTTGTAAAAGCTGGTTTTGTTCTCTTGTCTCAAGTTTGAGGTTAAGACTGAACTTGGGTGGAACATGAAAAGTCTGCGTCTCATGGCACACACCTGCAGACATCCTGACTAACCAGTACACCCTCGTCAACGTTTCAGCTACAAAGTAGTCTACTGTTCTCCTACATCTGCTGTGGCTTCCTCTGTTTCCAACCCAAATATTTTTCCCCACCGTTAACCCAAATCCAACATTTTCAAGGGTGCAGCTAGTAAGTGTCTTGATGTAGCCACATGTGTGCGTTTAACAGCTGACAAGGCTAGTTTAAAATAAGGCATTATTATCACTGAAGGTCAGAGCTGGAAAGGAGGATTAGTTCATTTGTATGGGTAGGTTGTATGGGGTTATGTTCAGAGCCAAACTAACAATGAATTGAACATCTTACTGTATTGCATGTGTATTGAAAAGCCTGATCTATTGCATTCCTCTGTGCTGTAGACCTTGGTCATTGTCCAAAAACAAATAAAAACACATCAATAATACAGAGGGCTGCACCAAGTGACATGTTCCTTTGTCATGAAGGTTACAGACACATCAGGTTAGAGAAATGTCAACAAAGAATCAGTTTCAGTTTCTGGGAACTTCGTGGCATCTGCCTTACACAGAACTACTCTCCAGAGACATGATATGAGTCATGATTTGAGACATGGAAACGAATGTAAGTGTATTCTTTGTAATGAAGGCTTATCAAACCCAATGCAGCCTTGTGGCTTACTGCCGTGTTTTTAATAGTTTCTGGACAATAACAGAGGTCTATGGCACAGAGGAATATATCAGGCTTTGGATAGAATCAATGAACTGTTGGTTTGGCTCTGCCAGTGAGATTTGTTGATGGTAAAAATATAGAAAATCACCAGCCTTCTCCAACTAGACGGAAGGAGTCTTAGATTTTCTCGACAACTGTTCATCTGATCAACATCCTACTTCACGGGTGCTGAGGACCAAAAGAAGCACAATGTTGAGTGTGACATTTTTTGGACGAGCAGTTCACAAGAAAGCGGCAGCCAAGAAAACTGCACTAGTCTTTTCAAGCGAAGCTACCTTCCAAGTGTCTATCATTTTCATCTTTTTTTTTTCCTTTTTTTTGGAGGATTCTCTCTTACTCACAAAGACAAAGTTGTCATCTGTTAAATCACTTGGAAAAGTAGCATGCAAAACAAAACACAAATTTGCATGTGGAATTTTAAAAAACAGATTCTCTAGACTAGTAGTCAAAGTCAAATCTAACTTGAGTTAAATGTTTCCAACTCTGCTGAAGATTACAGCAATAAGAATAAAAAAACATGACTCGCTGCAGAGTCTGCTGGCAGCCTAAAGCGGGAAACTGAGATCAGATAAGAGTTGCTGACTAAGCTCCCTGACTGACTTTAAGAGGGAACAGGGGTATCAGAGGTAAACCTGGGCTTTAGTCAAACTCATAAGGAGCTGGTGCAGTGTGTCCTCATGAACATGTGGTGCTGATCGTTGCAATATGTGCCTTTAACCCAGAACCCACCCACCCACCACCCACCCTTCAACAGTGTCTGAATACCCTGACAGAGAGACAACTAGTGATTGAACGACGATTGTGCAGGGGGGGTTTAGAGAGGAGTCAGGACTTCAGCCTTGTGCAAAAATATTGATCAAATGCCTGAACACGCATTAGCTGTAATGACAGAGGTCAATCACTTAAAGTGCCTGTGTAACAACAATCATGATTGAAAAATCAACCTCAAAACATAAAAATCAAAAACGTGGCAAAATGATAGCCTGAACGAAAAAAATTAAGTACAATCTCAGAGTGGGTTAGAAATATTCAGATATACTTGGGCTGTGTGAAAGCATTAGTGAACCTACAGCACACATCTACTGTCACCCGATGTAAAAAATATATATTTGGAATGCTTCAGAAAGATAACTGGTTTCCCTCACTTCCTTTTAATGCCACATATGGTAACTTTGGTAACTGAGAGAGCTATTGACAAGGGTGCATATGATTTCTCACTTGTTGATGTGGCGCAACCTCAAGTGCGCTACACAATACTGATGACACAATTATTATAAAAACAACTGTCCGCATTTTCTGACTAAATACAGCAAATTGCTTAACCCTTATAACCATGTATTAAAGAGACTAGATCCCAGTTTTGTGTTTGGTTAAATAAAATGTATCCCCCTCCCCTTCTGGAGGAAGACGTCCACAACCTGCTCATCACACACGCAGATGTAAGCTGACACAAGGCTATCGCAGGAGAACAGCTACAGCACCAATGAAGTCACCGAGGGGCAAGTGGACAAGGCTCAGTGCCTGCCTCCCTGCAAATATCCTCCCTTGTTTTTTTGCCTTTCTGTTAGCTGAAGCACCTTTTACAAACTTCTCAGCTAGATTCAGGCTGCAAGGAGGGAAATATTTTACAGTAACTTATCCCTTGATTTCTTTAACAGGACCCAGAATTGAGGTCACAAGCCTAGAAGTGATGGATCTTTGTTTGGCAGTAAATGTGTATGTATTAAGTAGCCTGGACTCATAAAGAGACGCTCTCATATGACTCCCAGAGTGAAAAAAAAGTTAGAGAAAATCTGCCTTATCTAAGCTTTTACTTTGGATTAGATACCTATGACTGTAAGCTTCCTACTCACCTCCTATTACTAATGATTCATGCTTTATTAATGGCACTGCACGGCTTATGTTACCTTTCTACGGTTTATGTTAGCAAGAGCAGTCAACCAACTACATGCAGCTAGATAAATTAGATGCAGGGAAGGGTAAGGTATGAGAAATATGTACCCAGGACAGAGTCTCTTTAAGGGGGTTAGACAGTGGTAGGAAGTGAGGGGCTGTCCTCCGTCTCCACTTTCTGCTCCGGTGAGCAGCAGAGGAAGAGGCGGCTCCCCAGGCTCTTGAAGGCAAACCGAAAGTACATGATGTGACCCATGGCCACGAAGGAGACCGAGATGATGACCAACAGGCCAAAGGCCTCCGGGTTGGGGGCCAGAATCACCATGATGAAGTGCAGCAGGTCTAAGAGGTAATTCATGGAGTTCTGGACGCCGTTGATCACACCTCGCTCCGACTCGATCACATTCTCCTGAATGAGCTGCGTCACCGTCAGGTCAAAAGACCAAAGACCTGCAGGAGGGAGAGCAAGAGTCATGATTCCTAGAGGGATTTTTTTACAGCCAATTTAAATATGACTTTAGACCTCAACGGTAGCTATAGGAATTATCAGGCGATATTATTGGCATCAAAGGTTGAAATTATTGCACTGTCGTCATCCGTGGCGTCGTGTGTGACATTCCGGTCAATTATGAAAACTCTGAACCTGTGGACCTGCTTCTATCATCATTAGGAAGTCATCATGTAGTAAAGACGGCAGTGTTTCCTGACATGGTTCCTTTGTACTCAGCAAATGTGTCTGTATATGTGTGTGTGTGTTACTTTCTGTGTATGAAAGAATAAATACAGATTAATTGATTGGTTGATTATTTGGTAAACAGCCTTTTATAATTTTATGAAAGGAAGGGAGGCATGAAATCAAAGCATGGGCTGCAATATCCCTTTCAGATAAAGAGAACCCTCAGTTTAGTTAATGCATGTACCATAATCAATAATCAACTGGACTTTTGAGCTTCTGCTTTGCTCCAATATTAATTCAGTGCAACATCGTTCTATTTAGATACCCGGACACCTGGAAAACGTGAAAATTCCAAATCTGTAGACCATCGTTCTGCTACTCACCAACTCTAGCAGCAATGACGCCAGCAAACAGCAGGCTCACAGACATGTAGGACTGCAGCGGCGGCAGCTCCTCAGCTGGTGCAGCGGTAGTAGTGGTGGCATTACCTCCGGTAAGGGCGCTGGTAAGGCTGTGGTCGGCCTCGGGCAGCATCTTCTCCCCGATCAGGTGGGTGTAAAGGTCCTGGAAGGGCGAGACACTGAGGTCGAAGGGGCTCCCGGGAGCGAAGACGGAGACCACGCACAACATAAGGCAGGAGAGCTGGGCGATGCCAGAGATGAAGCCCGTGCGGGTCAGGCCGCACTTCTTGCGGACCCAGGTGAAGGCGACGGTACCGCAGATGCCCGAGACGGCCGAGGCCCCCATCAGCAGGCTGAGCACTGAGCCGTTGAGGCCCTGTGTGTAGGCGTAGCCCGTGGTGATGCAGTCGAAGCCCAGCACCGTCATGTAGAGGAAAGCCAGGGACATACCGGCAAAGAAAATGTTCTGGTTGTAGTAGGCCACCCAGCCGGCCTTCAAGGTGCGCAGGGGTTCGGTCAGCTGGTAGCAGCAGCCAGGCTTCTTGGGGGAGTCGGGTTTGGCCACCACTGAGGTGTCGTTCATCAGCGGCTGAGACGACTCCTCGGGACTCTGACCGTTCTCTGGGTCTGTAAAATGACAGAAGGACAGAGAGGTTTAGCCTGGATGTGCACACAGGCCAAAACCCTCCAAACTCAACCAATGAGTTGGCTGCTTGTTACCCAAAAAGTACATTTGAAAAAATATAAAAATATAAAAAACGGGCACCTCTTGGAGAGCTGAGCTGTTTGAGCTCCTGCTGCTGCTCCTTTTGTCCGGCTTTTGTGGCCAACGCCGGCGTCTTCTGGTAGACCTTCCACAGCAGCGCGTACTCCAGACACATGGAGCACAGGTTCCAGCCGGAGATGAAGCCGCAGCCAATGAAATGGGAGCCAAAAGCCATGATCTGACCCACCAGCATGGGAGCCAGGATGTTGGTCAGCTGGTCGATAATCCGCACTGTGGCATTCATGTCTGTTTGAGAATGGAAGAAGAAAAAGTCAGGGGGCTCTTATTTTTTTTGTAGGTTTTACACTCATATGACAGCAGGATTCCACTAGAATGATGGTATTACACAATAAAATGATAACGGTCATCACATTCATAAGAGAATGAATTGCACCATGTGAGCAAATCTTTTAAATAGCTTATAAATAGCCAACAATCAGCAGAAAAGTGCGGGGACATAAAAAGTCTAAATGAGAGTGAGTGAGTCAGCTTCCAGGGTTCAAATTCCGATACCCTAGACCGATCTGATAACAGAACACGTGAGGCCTATATTCCATGATAAGCCAGCAGATGGTAAGAAATACAGACCTGCCAACTGGCTGCTGTCCTGACCAGCTACAACCACCACCCAGTCCCTCTGGATGGTGATGGACGTCGCTGTGCTGGCGAGATTGGCGATGTTGGCGATGGTGATGACCAGAATGTAGCAGGTGGTCTGAAAAAGAAAGACAGACATTTTAAATTGATATATATTTTTAATCAAATTTGATCAATATCCATTTTGTGACATAAAAATAATTGTCAACTTATACCATGAAAATACCAAAACCAAGAAATGCATCATCATAAAACATTATAATATCCATCTATAATATCTATCTAACTTGTGTCAGTTTCAGTCTTGACATGAATTATTAACAGTTCAACCAAAGAGGGATTTTTTTTCCTATTTGGGTTGTTTTGTTTGTAGGATTTTAAAAAACGCTAAATTTGAAAAAATGAATTATCTTGTGACCCTTCAGATTTATTAATCTGCATCTGGCAATAGTCTCCATCTAATCTGATTATCACTTCCGTTTGAATATTTTCTAAATGAAAAAGGAACTATAGATTTGTGAACTGTTATTAGAGAAATGTACATCTTTAGTCGATGAATAGACTAATCGCTGCAGTTCTAGAGGCTGAAAGTATTCAGTGTAAGACACATGGCCACATCCTTTCAACAAAGAGACACACTGAGATATGATACTTGCTTCTATTTTAGATTCTTTTGTCACTTTTTGGTGAGAGATTTTACCTGATGTTGACAACAAAATGACTAACTTAACTAAAAGCAAAGCCCCACTGCTACTCTCAGATATCACCAGTTATTTTCTCATGAAAAGAACTAAAACTAAAACATTCAGTGAGAATTAACTGCTTAAAAGAAAGAGCATGATCGTTAATGTAATAGTCTACATGTGACCTCAATAACAGCAGCATTATGGAAATCCTAGATGATAAAAAACTAAGAAAAATCACGTATTTTGCCTGGAAATGTCTGTTAAACTTGCTCCGTGGAAATGTCTGTTAAACTTGCACAGCCGCTCTGATGAGAATAGCAACAAAAGTGCCTCAACGAGCCAGGACACATTTCTCTCTCTCGCTCTCTCTCTTGCTCTGTCATGTGACAGGCTGCCAAGAACATGCTGACTGCACAGCCTTCAACGAAACACTCAATCTCCTGTTTCACAAAACTCCCTCCACCTCCAATGCACTCCAACGCCAGTCGACCCTCTAAACTCTCTCACATGGCGAAAAATCCCTTCACTCTTTTTCTTTCTGTCTGGAAATCCAAAGGCGTCCCACAAACGCAGAGGAGACATTCCCCCCCAAACAGAAACGCTTTTGTGTTTTAACCTGACACCTCAGCCAACTTCTCATGACGACAGAGGGAAACCTGCAACTCTGCACCTCAGGCTCAGGTCAAATGCAGAATTAGGGCTGACCTGTCATGAAGCCACATAGCTCGGCAGGAGTAAACTAGGGTCCACCATACAAACTCTTGTTTTTCTGCGTGGGGGCATTGAGGGTGTCAGTGTAATTACTTCTCATCCTTTGCTTCCTTGTGATGAAAGAACAGAATTGTGTTCAGTTCAGAAAGGATTTATTGTAACCGCAGGCAAAGTATTGTGTGCGTCGATCATGAAATAAGAAGACCTGTTTTCTTCTTGTGAATTAATTGCTTCATGATTTCAAGTAAATAAGGTTGGAATATCGGAAAAAAAAAAATCCTTGTGAAATTTAAAATCCTGCGTGGTCCGTTTAAGCCTGTGGAACAGTCAAAGGTCTACTAGGAGTTCACTGCACTCACTTAACACTTCTGTAAAAGCTGCTCAAGTGGCTGTAAATCATGACATGAAGCTTCATATCAGTAAAAGGCATCAAAAGAGTGAGCCAGTGTCCTGGAGTCAGAGGTTTATACTTGAGGAAAAATGCTTTCAGTGAAAATTTCCCATCAGATAACACTGAAACGGCAAGCGTGCAAGAGACAGCACAGGGGGGATCTTACCAGAATCCATCCATTGTAAAGCTCCACAAGCTGTTCTTTGAACTGGAAAACAACCATCAGGAGGATCCCGCACACCATGACGCAACTGTTCTGGACAAGCAGCGAAGTCTGGGCCACTGTGGAAACACCACGACCAGCATTAGGGACACAAGTCTGACCAAAGACAAATGATTTCTGTCTGATGAAGTAGTTCATTAGAGCAGCTCCACAAGATTTCCTGTTCTCTCATCGACTATTTACACTGTCTTTGCCAAATTCCTTTGGACAAACATTCCACCAGAGGTGCATTTAACTGTGACTGTGAGGGAGTAAACCACTACATGACACAATAATGCCCGTCATGCTCCAAATAACTCCAATGTTTTGGCATTTCAGTCATGAAAAAACGCTTATGCTTGATTCTGTGATGCATTACCTTTGAGTCTGGGGTTTTTGTCCACCCAGTCCCCAATGATGGCCCCCAGCAGCAGCACAGAGCCGGCCACCACCAGCCCATACACGGCCGTGAGCAGCAGGCTGTTTCCATACAGCTCGACCAGGAAAACGGCCACAGCAAAGTTCCACATCCGGTCACCCTAGAAATTCAAATTCTCATTATTTTAAACAGCAAACGGAGGCAGATTCAGGGTATCCAATTTGAAGCAGAAGAGAAAGGTGATGTGATAAGATGATAATAAGAGTCCTCTTTGCTTTCAGTGTCTTTTCAGGTCTGATTCATTTAAGGAAAAAACTAACACCCGTGTAAGTATAGACAAGCCTTCAGGCACGGGAGCTATTTGTAAAGCAGGATTGTGTGGTGAGACACAGAGAGCAGTCATTTTTGTCTCAACATGACAGTAATAATAACACAAAATACAACAATAACACAGTAATAATAATGTGTATTGCATCCAGTTTAGCATATGCACCCTGTCATCTCAATGAACAGGTCCAAATATATGATTGTGTGTCATTTGTTGTAAATTAATCCTGTTTCAATGAACATTAATTCTAACACCCATGGACAATCATGCACTTTACTACCATAGAAATATCCACCTGACTGGCACTAATGTACATTGCAGCAAATAGTTTATTACATTTATGGCTATATCTCTAGATTTGACCAATTGTAGTGAGTTCTATTCTATTATATATAAACTTAACACACACACACACACACACACACACACACACACACACACACACATATATATATATATATATATATATATATATATATATATATATATATATATATATAGCTACTTGTGTACTTTTTTAGGATAGTGGCTTACACTAACACACTAACACATACACTTAAATTTCCTTCGTAGTTAATACAGTTTATAATAAGAGTCTAAATGATCACTTACCCATGTTGACAGCGCGTGTCCCATATAAATAAGGAATTTGGCTGAAGTAAAGAAGTCTCGGATAGATTCTGTGAAAAAAATAATAATAAATGTCAGAAAATCAATATGGAGGGTCCATGGAGGGTCCGCTTGGAACAATTGCAATGAATTAATAAAAGGACTTACCACAGCATGATGGTGTAGGTCCAGAGTTATCCATTTTAAAGCTATGCGAATTGCAAAAATAACCAGATGAATTTTGCTCTTTTCTTTTTGCTTTACAATGCGCTGTCTAGTCTTTTGTAATGTGAAGAAAAGGGGGGTTGACCCCAGCTACCGCTGCATAGACCGGACTGTCAGCACCGACACAAAAAACATAAAAAACAACCACGTTTCTCCCCGTTTCGCCTTTCCAAACTTAGCTATCACTGTAGCTGAAGTTGGAAAGAAATATTGTGTGAAAAAAGGGCCGGTTAGTCTCCAGTAACGAGAAGCCCAGCAGGCTGGGAGCTGTGGGAGCTGCTCCGGAGGATGGGTTGTGCTCGGTGCTCGGTGCTCGGTGCTCTGCTGCTGTTTACGTCCCGCCTCGAATATACCCACGCTGTCACGTGACCGTTATTTACATTGTGTCAAAAACAAATGTGGTCCTTCTACCGCACATGCGCACAACTGCAACAAAAAAGCCTGGCCCACATCTGCACAAAGAAGATGCGATTGTTTACAATATATATTGTAAAAAGTCCTCGGATTAGCTGCCTTATCTACCTGTTTACCTTTAAACTGCTTTAAATAACCGTGGTCATCCAGAATGATGCACCTGGTGACACATCTGTGTGGAAAATCAATAAAAAACAACACAAATGTATTAAAAAATCCCCCCTATCACAGCCAATAAATGTATAGTGGACTGGAAAGATATCACCACCTCCATTTGGGAGATGGGTGAATGGATTAGCATCATGTTTACCTCGTGAAAATACAATATGAAGGTAAACCGGGAGAGTTTCAATAATCTGGAGTATCTTAACATAGGGGGTGACATATAACATAACACCTATGTGAAGACAAGGTTCACAGTATTAAAGCCCTACTTTACTTATATAAGCTTGAAGTTTGAGCTGATCTAATGTCTATTGTATGCTTTTTGCATTGTCCTGCTATTCAGTTCTGTTATGTGGAAAATACAAATAAAGATATTGTTTTAAAAAATAACTTGAATTTACCCTCAAACACAGCTCATATTCACAGTATCCCCCAGCGGTGGAAAGTAACTAAGTACATTGTACTCAATTAATGTACATAAGGACAGATTAAAGATGCTTGTACTTTATTTTTAATATTTTACTTGAAATGTATGTTCTTCTTTAAATGTGCGATGCGCCTGTTGTGAAAGATGTAAAACATTATGATGCAGAACTACTACTATTAATTCAACCTAAGTAAGTCAAATTGTCTTAGAATTAATAAAGTAAAACAGTAGTTCTTAAGCTTTTTGATGTCAAGGACACCCTAAACTGGCACAAGTCCTGACCCCTATCTGATAACATTGTTTTTTAGGTGTTTTATCACAGAGAGTGTATGAAAGCTTGACCAAAGTATTCATACATTCTATCAGCGTCAGGATAGATGGATGGCAATGTAGTGAAAACAAATTATTCCAATTTTTGCTCCTGATCCCCCTACAAAAAGCCCTGGTGGAACACACTTTGAGAACCACTCAACTATAATATAATAATAATAAATGTTGCCAAATGTAGTTTGTAATTAGTGATACTTTAAGTACATTTTGCATATAATACTGATTGTAATTTAACTTGAGTCATATTTTCAATTAAGGATTTTTACTTGTTATTGAGTATTTTGTTTGAAGACTGTATTTCTACTTTTACTCAAATGAAGCATCTGAGTACTTCACAACTGATATAGAATAATTACTGATCTTCTGAACAATAAATCATTCAGAAATACCTCATCAGGCACAGATAAACAGGTGATTCATTTTTATTGAGGTTTTCAGAGACCAGAGAAAGTGTATTTTACAAGTTTTGAAACAGGCATTTTGAAAGGCTGTTAGTTTATCAATCAATCAATCAATCAATCAATCAAACAAACTGTTTGCAGCACGTCTCATACAGGTTTGTCAAGTTCAATGTGCTTCACAGATGACTGACAAGGCAGTAAGTTACAATCACATTATATAATGGTTAAATGTCACATAAAAGAGGACATATCAATGTCAATGAATTCTATTAAATGTGGGGGGGGGGGGGGGGGTTTCCACTTCCATTTCCATAAGTTCAATTATCCTGTTAAAATCCTAATAATTACATCTTTGCTTATTTATGCAAAGTTATTTCATTTCAGACATTTAACTGCTGGCCATAAGAATGTTCATTTTCAGTGTTTGTGCACAGAAGGCTTCAGGTTTCCACATCACACTAAATCTTGATGTCACAAATCCTGCTAGATTTTCTCGATTTTCATTGAGCTCTGAAAAATGTCCCTCTTTCAGCAGATAGATGTGAAAACAGCCTTAAAGTGTCATTCCCTGCATCTACAGCAAACTGTATGGTGAAGCTCAATAATCTGTGGCTGGTTCAGTTTAGCTTATTTTAACTCCTTGATGAATGAATGATAAATCTTCATCTATACAGTAGTAATGATAGTTGTCAGTTACAAGAACTGGAGTCAAATGTATAGTAGTTCCCTCTGAAGTGTGATTGAGAAGTATACTTTATTATTAGCATAAAATCAGTTGTGTTTTACTTAAGTAAAAGTATGACAATGTAAAAAATACTATGTTGCAAATAAAATTCCTGAACTCAAAAGTTTATTAAAGTATGAAGTTAGTATCGCTAAAATGTACTTAAAATATCAAAAGTAAAATAACTCATTATGTAGAATTGATGAGTGTTATCATGAGTGTTATCTGTGTAAAAGTAAAAGTATCTCCCTCTGAAAAGAGTGCTGTATAGCTCTTATTATGTACAAGTACCTCAATATCTTTCAAAATACAGAACTTGAGTCAATGTATCTTACGTTCAACAATGAACTGATTATAACAGTAGGTTATGGTATATGTTGGCATTTGAATATATTCAACCATGTAAAATTTTAGAAATTCATGTTTATACCTAAACAGTGCTATATTGTATCCAGAATTCATTTGACTTATTGCAATTAAATAGTTCACCTTAAACAGGGAAACATTTAAAATGTTGTTAAAATTACATCCTGTGCTGCTTTCTATTCATTCTTAGTGTTTAAAAAACACTGAGGTGATAAAATGAAGAAAACATCAGACATTGCAAATTGATTGCAAAAGTTAAAGATTAACTGAATTTGCTCATGGGATGCCACACAACACAAGTTAAACTTGTAAACATTTTGATATGGGGAATAATTGCTATTACAGCCTTGACCTAGAGGAGCTGTTTACTGTACCAGGAAAAACGTCTGTTGCAATTGAACTTGGCAGAGAACAAAGACAAATTGTGTACAAAGCACCCAGCTGGATGACTTGCATTTGTTCACCTATGTCAACAGAACAAAATTACAGCTATAATTACAGGCTGTATGGATGAGAGCTGTTTGGCCCACGTCCATAAAAAGTAATAAAAACACTGGGTCAGTGTGGCAATGTTAATTTTACACTGTGTCTCTATGCACAGTGAACTATGAAGTGTACAGGACTTCCACTAAAACCTGAAATGCTTATCTATCACATACACTACAACACACTGTAAAAACAAATACTTATATTCTTTGACATGATTTACAATAACTCGTTGTTAGAAACATATTAGATAGGAATTTCAGGTAAAACCTAAACTTGTATCTGTGGTAAGTGCTGGTAAGTTTGAATCTTCATCTGTGGTTCATAACACAGCTCATCCTGGCCATCGGCAGCACTCTGGGGTGAAATGCCTTGCTCAAAGACACATTGACATGCAGCCTGGGGAAGCCGGGAATTGAACCACAAACCCTATGACCACAGCTGTGGCTGATGTGCTGAGCAGAGATCTTGGAACAGGAAAGGGTTTCATATGTTATCAAGAAGTTTTCAGGATGAGCAGATGTCTGGCCAGCTGATGCCTCTGTTTGTGGTGGCCTCCCATAGTATCCATGCTCCTTATCAGCTGTGGGACACTGTCTTGATGCTTGAAGTAGTGCTCCTCCTCTATGACCATGCTGTTCCTGCTCCCTTGTGGTTTTGGAGCAAAAATACACAGATTCTCCCCAGCTCAATTCTTCCTAGCTATTTTGCCTTTTTCCTAGCACCTCTTTGTGCTGCAACCTGCTGATGGCTTTGTTCACCCATTCAATTATCCAGCTTTGCTCCTCATGCACTTGTCTCTGGATTCCCTTAGTATGAGACAGGTTTTCTCCTGCCTGTATCCAAGGATGATGTGTCTCAGCAGAAGCTGCAACACATTCTTACCAAAGGGGCCAGAGTCTAAGATGCAGTGGAGAAAGCCTAGACCAGGAGTGTCAAACCGTGTGGGTTCAGGCTTTTGTTCCAAACAAGCAGTAACACACCTGATTTTACTAATCAACGTCCTTAGCAAGGGCTCTAGTGGTTGATTGGTAGAATCAGGTGTGTAAAATTCTTGGTTGGAACAAAAGCCTGCACCCACACCGGCCCTCCAGGACCACAGTTTGACACATGTGGCCTAGACATTTCCCGATGTAAATGTTGGAGATGCCATCCATGCTGCCGGCTACTGATGATGGAATTTCACATACTTTCAGTGGTATGTTTGGTATTATGTGCTGGTAGTGAACTGATAGGCAGTCATTTTCTATAACCGCTTATTCCTCGCTAGGGTCACAGGGTCAGACAGGTTGCCAGCCTATCGTGGGGCACACACACTGTTCACTCACACCTATGGGTAATTCAGAGTCTCCAATTAATTTGGGCATGCCTTTGGACTGTGGGAGGAAGCCGGAGAACCCGGAGAGAACCCATGCAGACACCATGCAAGCTCCACACTGAAAGGTCCCATCACAAGGACTTGAACCTGAGACAACAGCTCTACCCACTGCTCCACCGTGTTGCCCCTGAACTGGTAACATCACACCTTATTCTTTCCTAGGAGATGGCTGCTATTGATCCTTCTGTACTTCTACACCTGCCACCCTATCTGTATGTCAGAGAGCTCTGATTTAACCTGCCTCTGAAGGCTTTGGATAAGTGGCTCCACCAGTCATTCGATCTCCTCCTGCGACAAACACTATTCTGGTGTTTCTCTCTCCTTTATCTAAAGGCTTCATGACTTCGAAGGCTTGTTAATGTCATCAGCTCATCGAGGTATGGGATGCTTGTGATGTCATCCATGTAGCTTCTCAGAGGAAGGACTCTGTTGCCATATGGTAATTTTAGAACTCTGACTACTTTCCTGGCTCCTTAGAGGATTATCTCGAAGATGGCCACAAAGAGTAATTGAGAGATATAACATCTCAAGATGATGCTGACTTCCAGCTGAGAGAAGCACATGGTGGCACTGACTGGTATGTGCAAAAAAAATCTCCAATGTAAAATTGATCATCCTGTGTATCACTGAGCTATAGGCTTTTGTCAAATCAAGCCACTCGCATGTAGGTTGTTCAAAGCATCTTGGGAAGCTTAGGAGTTAATGCAATAATTACTACAATTTGACATAACAAATAGTTTAGATGTAAGAAGTTAGGAGTTAAAGTGCATATAAGTTGTGAATTTTTAGTGAGTGTGAATTTTTGTTACTTTAATTCAGAGTAAAATAACAGAAATAAAAAATATGAGTTGTGGTCCTTTTTTTCTGTTTTGAATCATCTTGTTTAGTTCCAAACTATTTATCTGATCGACTTGACAGGTGTGTTGCTGGGAACATGTTCCCTCTTGAATTCAGAGATGTCACATGATGCGACACATGTAGTAATAACACGTGTAGTAAAAATATACAGACTCAATATAAAGCAAAGGATTTATGTCTGTCCTTGGGTATGTTCTTTGCGATTCTTGACATTTGGCCTTTTATTATAATTATTATGCTTTTATAGTATTTTTTTGGCTTTTCACCTTTAGTAGAGACAGATATGAAGATGGGAGACAGAGAGAGAGGAAGTGACCTGCAGGAAAGGGCCATCCAATGCAGGATTTGAACTGGGGCCGCCTGCGGTGAAGACTGTAGCCTCTATGTACGGGGTGGCTGCTCTACCTATTGCACTACTTGCCTCCCTATTTATGCTTTTATGTACAAGCTTCATGAATACCATTCACAGAGGCTAACATTCAATGATCAGCAGCTACTCAGGAAACATATGAAACAGATTTGTGTGTGTTTAAAGTCCATGAGCTTTGGATTACATACTCCTGCATAACAGGTGTTTGTTCAGTCTCTTATTGAAGGCCTGAATGCTGGTTTCCAACAGCAGCTGCAGAAAGGCTGCCACAACACATCAGACCTGGTAGTGACAGGACACGGCTTGGTTGCAATCTCCAGGTGGTTCAACCTAGGACATGCGCTGTGGGCAACAATGCCCTCCGGTCAGCTGGACAGTTGGTGGTGTCTCAGACTGGTGATGTCAAAACTCTTCAGGGCATTGTCCCTGTTCTACACCAATGATCTTCAGTGCCCTTTTCTGGGTTTGAATGGGCACTACAGTTCATCCCATGGACTTCAGCTCAAAGTTGTATCCTGCCTGTAAGACGGTTATAGGGAACATTAGTAAATTGTAGCTTCTACCAATATTCTGCATGTATTTAGAAATTAAGAAATGCCTATTCCAAACAGGCATGTTTCAAATGGACACTGCATTAGTAGTTGATAATGATGAAAATTGGTTAATAGTTGAGAGGTAGAGCTCAGTGTAATGATGAAATTGGCATCATTTGTCCTCCTGCTGAACTTGCACTAAAAGCTTCATTAGTAGGTTCAGTCTAGACTAGACTAGAACTACCTGTCACATTCAGGCTAGTTTTACATGTTCAGTGTTAAACTAGCCTATACAAATACTTCCCCATATGTTTCAGTCATTATTTATAGCGGACTTAATCAGTTATGATTGTTTCCATATAGCTTTTATGGTGTTTTGATATTTTTTAATGAAGAAGTAACATAATGTGAATCCTGAAGATGAAGATTTGTTCATACACTAAACATCTCTACTATGATGATGCAAAAATATTTCCAGGCCTACTTCAGAGTACTTTATCAGAATTATTACTATTACATTGGATAAACTTGCTAAACTCAATACTTTACCAAAATTTGTTGTGTTGAAGTTTTCAGTTTTCTTAAAATGTATTTCCTTTTGTACATTGTCAGTGTGCAGCATCTTGTGACAGCTATCTCTGTATAGTTCTCATATTACATTACTAAGATTACTAAAAGTGTGTGTTCTACTTCATGTAAATCTCATGCACATGTGGTACACTTAACATTTGGTCAAACACCTCTAACTCACAAAGTTTTCATTACTGACCATTTCTTCAACTGTTTCCCTCCAGTGCTATGAAAGCTTAGGCATGTCAACAAAAATGTGCTCCATCACAGTTGTCTAACCTCCCTCGGGCTCAAAAACACACACAGTCTCTGGTAAACACAGAAAACTTTGGCTGAATTCACCAAAATGACATGTGCAGAAGCAGAAACTCTGGATTCTTTAAGAGAGATTTCCGTTGCAGTCATGTTGATCCAATAAACATTCATTATTATATCCAGCACTTGCAACACACTTTGAGATATGAGATCAACTCAGAATCTAATCCTGGATGGTTTAAGCAGTAAATTACACCACAAATGTAGAGCCAGCTCTAAAGGGTGTGGTATGGTAAGTAGGTAGCATTTCATGCATTTAAATTTGCAGTTTTTGTTTTCACACATTTTTTGAAAGCATTTACCTCATTTTACCAAAACACAAATCCAAAAACCACACACAGAACAATGCAAAAAAGATGCGTTGCCTTCAAAACAACTCAAAATGTTATTTTGTGTTAAAATGACACACAGTAGATATTTCTAAGAACAGAAAATAGGCCAGTACAGTCAATAAGAATATATACAACTTACTACGTAAAAATGCATATATGTTGCTGCATGAGGCAATGAACTACAGAGGATTTCCTATTATTTCAAGGGATAGAAGTGGTATTAACATATAGTATATTCCACATTCTATGATTATTCATCTCCAATATACTTATAATGAACAATGTGGTTGGGTCAATATTTAGCCAAGGCTGGACTGGATAAAATAACCTGGCCAAGCCCAGTCCTTCAAGAGACCTGAAAGCTCCACATTCACACATTCACATATTGATGTATTTATTTTCCTACTAAGGTTCGGATGAGAAGATTGACATCTTCATGTCGTGCATGTCTGCCAATAAAAGACAATTTGGTTTTTTTTTGTTTTTTTTTCAGTAGATTGGGCATCACATGATGAATTTTACAAGATAAGCCTCAAGTTAAAACAAACATCATATTTATTACTAACTAATATATCCACAATATACAGAGAGTGGGAGAAATGTGATGATAATGAGGGCCCACTACTCATATCGGGTTAATCCAGCCCTGCTTTTAATATGTGTCACTTTAGTGAACTCGGTAACAGTCATTATCCAGATATAATCACTATATTTTAGCACGTCGTGCTGTGAATATACACAAAGATCCGAGGATAGTCAATTTTGAACGCTAATAACTAATATGATGTAGATGATAAAAATATATACAAAGCATTGGTTTCTTTTTGTCTCTGAGCAACACGGAGGTTTACTCGGTGCTGTCTCATCGCATGAGAGAGCAGAACTGACCTTAAGAAGAAACATTAGCACATATTTTGGGCCGGGTGATGACAATAGGTACTTGTGTCCCTTTGTGATCTATTCAAGGATCACAGAGAGCTCTTGGCCGTTTGAAAGTCTCCACACATTGAGCTGGTACAAACAGATTACCAGCCGCACTATTAGTGGGCCGGTGTGTCAGCCGGGCTCAGGTACCTGTCATCAGCGGTCAGACGGCTGCTGTGTCATTTTGTGGCCATGTGACCTGCAGGTATGTCTGCCCCTGGCGGGATTCCTTTTCAGCAACAACAAGTTGTGTTTACGTCGGCTATATTTGTACTTCCAGGACAAAAATATGGGAATGACTTGCCTCCTGCGGCCAGAAGCTGTGTGACACTCACAGGCCGCAGCTAAAGAAGGGGATAGTGGGTCGAGGGACGCTGTAAAATCTCACCTAAAGGATGATGTACATGAGGATGGATTATATTATTCATCATTCTTCAGGCCGGGATTCCGTTCTTTTTGTGCTGTTGCAACAGAGGTAAACGGTATTACTGCTCGGCCCGTTTCATTGATATTTATCTGGAATAACTGTAGCTGGGTTCTTGAGGTCTCCCAGAGTCTCATGACACTGGACACAGTAAGGCTACAAACCATCTGAGTGACCAAACGCAAGAAACAATGGTTATAATTATTGCCTCTTCCCATTTTAGTAACATAACAGTGTTGTGGTCTTATTGTTTCTGTGGATATCTACCACTGAGACTTTGATGCCTGCCTGACAGCCTGACAGCTCCTTTATGTCGACCAGAGAACGATAAACAGCAAAGGTCACCGTCTGGCGGTGGTGAACTGCTTGCCTGTTCCAAAATGACAGCTCTTGTTTCCAGGGAATGAAATGGTAAACATGGGGCAGCAGCTTTGGATCAATATGACATCGTGGCACATGTAGGCAGCATTCCAACGTGAGAACTCCACCAGGTGTGTTTGACGGAACACTTGTGTCATCCGGTATAATTTCTCTGCACTGGGGGCAGCAGCAGCTCAAAGGATCAAAGCATTTCAGACTCTTGCACAAGTAAATCAACCCCTGAAACTAACTGCTGGAAGCTTCCATGTTTTTGTGCTGATATTATCTTGTGATTCTTTTATTACACAAGGTCTAAATCATACTGTAAGAATCATTTCCTTATTCATCTTATCATCTGATTCAGTTTTTGTTATTTTGGTGGAAACAGAAACTTAAAACTAAAATAAACTCATGTAACTTCAACTAACTGACTCCAACAGCCAAAAAGGTTTTATTTTCTGAAAGGCTGACACTATTTCCTCACATGCCGGGTGTTGACATGTTCTCACCATGACTGTGTGCTTTTAGACATGCAGGTGTGGCGGAGGAGTCTCCTTCAGGTACGTGGATGAAGGGATGGTTGTGACTTGGACTGTGTGAATCTCTTCATGTCAACATGAGGTACAAAACTACACCTCAAAACACAAAACAATAGGATCAAGCTGCTGCAGCGTATTAAGAACTTATAGCCTAGTGTCATCTTTACAGGTGTTGACTTGGAATCTGCTAATTGGTGCATGTTTAATGAACATTAATGTCTACTCTTTTAATGTTAATTTGCAAATAATCTATTGCCTCTGGAACCGGTGGTTATAAAACACGACCTTTGTTCTATATATTTCAGGTTGGGACCTGACTAACCTGGCATCCAAACAAGTTTGATCTGGCCTCCTTTTGGGAAAGTTTATGTATATTATCTATAAAGTCAGTGTTTTTTGCCTAGGTTTAAAGCAGAAATTACTGTCTGTGCAAAAAGTTTATCTGAAGCTTATATGAAGCTTCAGTCATCCAATTGAGTCAAATCAACTGTAAATCTTCCAACATTACAGTGAAATTAGTGCCAAAGTCTGTTTTTATGTTAGTATACCTCCAACACACCAGGACAGATAGGTTTATGTAGTCTAGTGTATTTAATACACAATAGTAATTCATCTGTGCTTTACACAAGACACAAATGTCCCTTTAAAGGCAGAGGAATACAAAAAATAGGATAAAAAAGTACTGTTGTTTTAAGACATGAACAACTGTGAACTTGTCCTTTTAAGTAGTAATAGTAAAGTACTGATTATCCATAATGACCCCATACAACACATTGTTGAAGATGAAACCAGTGATTTTAACCTAACAGATCCACCAAAGAGTGTTTTTTCCTTTAAACTTCTCACATGGATTAATTTCAATAAATGCTCAAATGATCCAATATTTCACCTAACAATGAAAACAGATTTATGTATAAGAACTTTTTGTTCTTTCCTCTCCCAATAATCATCTCACAATTTTTCTGATGACCCTTTGGAGGGGCCCGACCCCCTAGTCGGGAACCACTGGACTAAACTATCTAAATGTATATAAAGTAGTTGAAGCTAAAACATTAACATTCTATACATGATCTAATGATGTTGTATACGATACTATATCAGTCAGAGGACTAAATTATGACTTACTATTGAAAAAATTGAACAAGCTAATGATACCTAAGTAGGATTTTTCATGCAGTATTGGTATGTATTGGTACCTTTTTCCTAATTAAATGATCTGAATGATCTACCACTATTAATTTCATAGCAATAATGTCTAAAGAGGCAAAAGACTTAAGCGGGTAATTTCATTTGGAGTTTTGCATGTCCTCCTCGCCTCCAGGGGGCAGTAGAGTAAAAACCGGACCTCCAGACCCGGAAAAGCTTCTACACAGCTGCATGAAGCATTAAACATGAGCATACGCTTCAGCTGCGTTAATTAAAACGTCCTGCTGTGTTTGTCTGCGTTTCTTTACTGCAAAATGTTTTCAAAAAGTCGAGAAACCGACGACAGCTTCGAAGGACAGTCTGCAATGAAGGAGGAAATGAACAAAAAGGTAACGACAGCTGAAACGTGGTTAATGCTAATGTTTAAGCTAGTTTTAGCTCGAGGAGTAGTAACATTCTATCTATAGTCACACTTTTACTGTTTGTAGATATTCTAATGTATAAACACACAAAGGCTGTTAGCTAACCGTAATTATCCTTATCTTTCAATTTTAAAAGGAAAAAGAAAGAAGAAATAAATACAAATAAAATTAGCTTTTTTTCACTACTCCCCACCCTCAGTAAGAGTAAAGAAAGAGAAATATCTAGTATATCTAAACAACACAAATTATTTAAACAATTTATGATAAAAAAAAACATACACAGAAATATATAAAATAATTGTGATGTTTTGACTGAACGAAAAATATATAAATTCATAGAAAAGTGTTGCAACCTGCCTATAAACAATAAAACTTTATTTTTCCAAGGTGGAAATTTGTCTTCGCTTTACCAAAGCAGCATCATACAAACCAGAATAAAAACAAGCACCTTCAAGTGTTTAATGTGTCTTAAACAGATAAAAGGCAATGTCACATTAAACACTTAAAACTGTTCATGTCAATATTTGTGCTTAGATTTGTTTGGCCACTTAAGTTAAGAATGTTAACTGCATTTAGAATAAAGGATTTTTTAAATACAGTTTTGGTTTCTAGAGGGACTCTAAAGTATCTTCCAGAGATCAAAGGCTCAAACTGTTTGAAGAAGGATGGGAGCTGTTTGTCACTCAGGACACGCCACGATTTCTTCTTCGTCCTTTCTGTGAAAAGTTGGGTCAAAGCCTTTTGGGATTTTCCAACAATGTTGTTTATCATTGACACAATCCTGGAAAGTTTTTTAGGTATCAGGCAGGAAAGTGAAATGTTTGAACATTATGTGATAGTTACATTGGGCCACAGGCCGAGTACACAGTTATAGATGGTACACTAGTTCTAGAATATGCAGATTGACACAAACACCTTATAACATTATCAAGTTTAAGTGGTATCTGTATTAGACCTATTTATTTTAGCTAATTAAATGGCTAGTGGACTATGAATCCACTGATGTATTGATAGTAAATGAGGGGGCTGTGCATTAATGCCAGAGGAGTCTTCAATTAGGAGAATCAATGTTTGATTGCAAGTTTACGGACAGCCTGTCCCACGAAACTGATAAATAATAGTCATGGAGTTAAAACCTTTTGGCTCAATGACAATCCAAAATCATATGGGAATATGTTATTAGTGAATTTAACGCAGGTGAGCCATAATTTAGTGTAAAAATTAAAATGTGTACATATATCAAGCTATAAGATAAAAAGATAACATCAGGTAAAAATGCCCCAACTATTAGAAGGCCAGGTGTAGGGTGGACCAGTTCCACAAGGCCACGCTCTTGAATGAAGACAGAAAAGAGCCTGTAAATCAGCAGCTTCTCTCTCAGCAACTCATCACAGACCAGTGAAATAATTAGTGTTTCTACATTTCAGATCAAGGAGCAGAAGGTTGTTGTGGATGAGCTATCCAACCTGAAGAAGACCAGGGTGAGTTTCCTGGAATGTAAAGATATTTAAGTATATGTTTCTCTAGCTTGAGAGAATGTATTATCTAGAGCCTATACTTAATTAATGAAATAAATACCACCTTTCATTTATGACACTTTAATTCAGAAAAAAGTGACCAAGCAAATGAATGCAACTATTTTTAATAAATTATTCTCAAAAAACACAATACAAACATTTTTTTAAGTTGTGTTTTTTAAGCTAAATTTGTTTCGGGCTGTTTTTTGTACAAAACACAACATCTCAAAGACAATAAATATTGAAATATACAGCAAAGAAAAGGAATCAAATCACCAGGGATCTGTATGCTGAATTAAATAAATAAGATCACTAAATAGGCTTAATAGGCACAATAAAACAATCTGAAAGAAATATGCCACTCACAAAAGGTTAGGGACATTGTGATAGTGAGTGTTTTTTATCTACAGTGTTTGTTTTCACTTCAAAGATTGTGGGAGGCAATTGTGTTAGTGATAGACACACCTCATTTTGTATTTTCCATGTAATGGTCTCACTGTGTACAGTGTGCCATATGTAAATAATATCCCTTCTTATTGTGAGTAGTGTAAATCTACCCACGACGATCCGCACAACTGTTGAACTTTTATTAGTGTTTATTTTATTAGTTTTATTAACTGCTGAGAGAATAATGACTAAGAATAGTGGTTAGTTTAACAAGCAGGTAAAACATAATGACAAAAAGTCAGTTGCCAGAGCATGTCCAGAATACCTTTGGTTTCTTGGAGGATTTGTTGGCTGCAAAATTAATTTTAATGTTTGTTTCAAGCAATAAAGGGATTGTGCTGGTGAAATTAAAAACCCACATTGGGCTTTGGAGGGGCCTCACCAAAGAAAAGGAAAAGAGTAGATTAGACAAAGAAATACAGAAATTAAGTAGCAAGTCTTAAATTCTCAAAGAAGCCATCAGTTTCTTTTCTTTCTCCCCTTCATTTTTTACAAAGAATGATTGATGTCGTTTTGTGTATTTTTTGACAGAGAGTGTATGTCCAGCAGAGGAACAGCAACATATTCTTCCTGGCAGACAGAAGTCAAACCTTGGGTTCATGCAAAAGTAAGGCTTTTGATTTTCTATTATTGATAACAAATCTCACATGCAGAGACAAACCAACAATGGACTGATCTACCTAAAAGTATTTAGGTGTGTTTGTTCAAAGCCTGATATATCACATTCCTCTGTGTCATACATGTCTCTTGTTTTCTAAAAGCTATTAAAACACGTTAGTGAGCCACAGTGCTGGCCTGGGTCAAATATTCTGTATGGTTACTTAAGTTTATTTAGAAATGGCTCCAAAGAGTAAAAACAGTGATAAGATTATCACACTTGACTTTGTACTACATTATAAAAATTTCACTAGGCGCTGTCTAACTGATTAAAGAGGTACTAAATACTTCAAAATATTTTTGAGCAGTAAACTAAATTATATGACTGGGGTTGATATGGACATCAACACCAGTTTTATATAAAATCAGCATATTTTGCATTAATGTCTATTCTGTAAAATCAGATCTGAAAAGTCTGGGCCAGTGTGACAGGTTGAAAAGTGCTTTATGTCATGAAATGCATACCATGTCTATATATGTCAAGGTTCCTGCAGGAAACGTCTTAAAAGCATTGGATTCGTGAATTTGGAAAGAATACCATAAAAAGACTAGGAATACGTTTTAAATTTTGATATCTGGTTCTTAAAAGATGTGCAGTAACTTCTCCATATCTCATTCTCCTCAAAAGTTTATCAGCCACTATTATTTAGATTAAGTAACATTTTTTTAAATTACTTTGATAACAAAACTGCATGAAAGTTGGCTCTTTCCTCACAATATTATGTTTTACTTCTGTGTTAGGATCATCATGATCAGTATTAATGAAAAATGTTCACCAAAAATTCTTTTTCCTGTTTTCTGAGTACATCATATTGAAAATGCCCTAACTACTACAGGCAAAGTTTTGGTGAAAACATTTTTATAAGTATGTAGTCTGCATTTAATACCTGAAAATATTCACTAAAAATCAATTTTAGTGTTGTAATTTAATCAATTTTACTTTTGTATTATTCTATTTGCTGTAGTAGATCATATTCACAATGCCCTAACTACTAAAGGTGAGGTTTTGGTAAAAAAAAAATTATATGGACATGGTATACATTTAAAACATACATGAACAAATCCATGAAATAGGTATTTTTATGTAAATGGTCATGAAAAGACTTGAATTTTCATGACCTGTAGGAGAAACCTGTAGGAATATTTTGCTGCACATCTGTGAAATAATGAAGTGAGCGTGAGTTGGCCCAGAATTGGGGTTCACTTACAGTTGTATACCATAATGTAGATGAATGTAACTGATGTAACTTCTGTCTGCAGAGGAGCTGGATAACATGAAGAAGGTGCTGCAGGATATGTAACGCTGACCTTCACCTCAACCATGTGTGGCATCTTTTTCCTGCTGAGTCTGTCACCTGCTCAGTTTGAGCAGGACAAAACAGTTTATGAACATCTGAAGAGAAGAGGGCCCAACTCCAGCAAGGATGTCACGGTTACAGGTGCAAATGTCTGCTGTCGGTGTTTATTCTCCGCTCACGTTCTCCACATGCGAGGTCTTCTCACGCCTCAGCCCATTCAGGACCAAAGTGGAAATGTCCTGGTGTGGAACGGGGAGGTTTTCGGAGGTCTGCCACTGATGCCAGAAGAGAACGACACAGCTATTGTGTGTGAGCGTCTCTCCTCCTGCAGCAGCCCTTCAGAGATTTTGTCTGTGCTGTCCACTTTACGAGGACCGTGGGGATTTGTTTACTACCAGAAGGCTGGAGACTATATCTGGTTTGGCAGAGACTATTTTGGCAGGCGCAGTTTGTTGTGGAAATTTGATGCCGATGTCAAAGCCTTAACCTTCACCTCCGTGGCAGCTCACACATCGGGACCGGTTCGTTCTGTTTGGCAAGAAGTCCCGGCAGTTGGTGTGTACAGAATTGACCTGAAGGCAGTTACAAACACTGGCTGTGTGACCTTTGAACTTTATCCTTGGGCCCATGCAGGAGATGATACCCTGAACCCTAACCCTGCCACCTGCACTGAAACTATTCCTGTCCCAGACGGCTGTGCTGCTGTAATGAACCAGTCGGGTCTTTTCCTCACCTCGCCTGTGGGCCGTCTTAACATGTCCATCCCCAAATTGTTAGAGGAGACAGAAATTCACTCAAACTCCCATTTATCTGTCAAAGACCTGGAGCAGCTGCTGGCAAGCAAAGAGAAAAACGATGAAGTGAACGATCTTATTGATGTTCTCAGTGAGGCAGTGAGGAGACGTGTTCAGTCTCTGCCTTTCAGGATGCAAGAGGATTCACTTTCTACTGGTGCCCAGGCAACTGTTGCTATACTTTTCTCAGGAGGCATTGATTCAATGATTCTGGCCGCCTTGGCTGACCGTCACATACCCCCTCATCAACCTATAGACCTTCTCAATGTAGCGTTTAAACTGCAGGAGCCAAAGAGGCAGAAAGAGTCTGCAAAGAAACCCCCAAAGCACAAAAATAAGCCCTTGGATTCAACAGCTGACCGAGCTGATTCACATACAGTCAGCTCCTTCGATGTACCAGACAGAATTACCGGGAAGGCTGGTCTCAGAGAACTGCAAGACTTGAGTCCTGAGAGAAAGTGGAATTTTGTTGAAGTCAACGTAACGCAGGAGGAGCTGCAGAAAACACGGCGTGAGCGTATTTGTCATTTGGTGCACCCGCTGGATACGGTGCTCGATGACAGCATTGGATGTGCTGTGTGGTTTGCAGCAAGAGGGACGGGGTTCATCACACAGGACAACGACCAGAGGAGCTTTACATCGTCAGCAAAGGTGAAGTACAAACATCAGGCTGTGTACTCGTTCCCGAAAAGTACGCAGTTATTTAACCTTTTACCATTGCAGGGGGTGTAAACTAACTGTCCTCTGGGCTGTTATACCAGGGCGAGAGCTGAGGCACAAACCGTTCAGGTCACAATTCAGTTTTTCACCTGAGGGGTTTTACAGCCTGTACAACAATACATCATCTCTCCTTAGACCTTTGATTCATATAAAAATACTCCCTAAAAACTTTTAGAAGGAAAAATAAACCTCAGGAAGAGCAACAGGGGAAAGATCCCTCTACCAGGACAGGTCTGCTATAGATGTGTGGACAAAATAGATCATGAATTACATAATAAAGCATTTGAACAGGATTTATAGTATATAAACAGTTGCTATACTGTTATTACAATATAACAATATGTGATAAATTATTCAAGTCTGTCCTAAAACAGGAACCAAAATGATCACTTTATAATGCTCTTACATTCTATGTGATGGAGACAAATCCCCAAAACCACTTAACCACTTTTTTCAGCTTGCAACCAATGTATATATGAATTAAGTTGATTGAGGCCTGAACATTGATGTTATAGTCTTCTACAAACTTGGTATATATGCAGCTACTGCCCTCTACAGGCTGAAACCCTGCTATTGCAATTGAATTTTACATTTGGCTGATGAAAGTTAAACTTACTTTAACTCAGACTGGTTTATTTAAAAAGTGAAGCTTGTGTGTTTTTTGGAGGACGGCGTCCTCCAGTTTCACCTCACTGAGCAGTGGCAGCGTTTGCTCAGAACAGGGTGTTCAGTTATACTTTAGTTATCTGAACCAATATGAAGCTTCAGCCTTCAAAATTAGTCAATATCTTTAAAAAAAAATGTTGTGCTTCAGTCTGTATTCATACTGAAAATCAAGATCAAGTGAGCTTTTGCCTTTCTCTATAGAAAGGTTTCTCTCCTCCCTGAGCTCTTCTTAGGACACCAGCTTTGACAGGTGTACCTCTACAGGTGTAACTCCCCACCTGCCGCTGCCTCTTTTTACTGAATCTTTCCACTGCAGCTGAGACATAACAAGAAATAATCTCTCTAAAAAGATGTGGCAGATATCCACTTTAACTAACTTGTGCAGTTTAAGTCTTATCTTCAAATAAACTTTTATTCAATATTAAATTCCTTCACAATAAGGGCTACAGTGGAAGTATCACACAGTAACAAGAAGTGAATTTGGCACTAAAACACTAATAAGTATATTGACTTCAATTGACTCATGTAGACAGCTGGAGCTTCAGATAAACTTTTATGTACATGTTTGCACAGAATGGGAAGCAAGAAAAACATGTTTTAATGTTCATTTGTGCTCCTGTATGTTTTTACAGATTTAAAAATTTTAGATCCTTTAATGAAATGCAACATGACAGTAAGAGATGTCATAAAGCAAACAGTCTCTCTCCTTTATGCCTGCAGGTCATTTTGACAGGAATTGGAGCAGATGAGCAGCTGGCAGGTTACTCCAGACACAGAGTCCGGTTTAAAATGGCTGGACATGAAGGACTGATCCAGGAACTCGCCATGGAGCTGGGCAGGATCTCCTCCAGGAATCTGGGCAGAGATGACCGAGTGATAGGGGACCATGGGAAGGAAGCAAGGTAGAGTGCTGCCTGTTCCAGATTTGGTTAGGATGCTCAGAAATGGTTATTTAAGACGGTAGACAAGAGTCTTAGTCAGCCTTATTTTCATTGGTCTGTAAGACATTTTTTTTTTTATTGGAATCCCACTGAAGAGTGTCTTTAAGCACTATAATAATCTGATGTATTATAATAGCAGAAAAATCAATCAATCATAATAGCAGATAAATCAATATCATAATTAATTTAATGTCATAAACATGGTTTGATCTAACTGATGACCACTGATCTAACAGGAAACATCTTCAATCAGCAGCTCTACCTAAAACTGCTCACCTTATCTTATAATAAAACACAAAAGGTTTTAATTTTTTATTTAATTTATTTTGAAATGAAAATGATAGTTCAACATCATTTACTTGACCATTGATCATTTTTATTGACCAGTTGTCTCTGTTAATATTCAGTATGCCTGGAGGAATTAACAGTTTCTGTGTGGAGTCGACTTCCCTCCAGTTATCTACTGAAGAGTATTAGTCCCACTGAAAATAAAATTAAGAGAATTTTTTGTATTCATTGTAGAAAAAGTTGGAATTCTGAGTTTAACCTTGTGGAACAAATAAAAACATCTAATTTTGCCCCTATTTTTTTCAGTGGCCACAATACTCAGTATTTCTGTAGAAATCTGATCTGAACAACCAGTGTTTGTATGAAACTACTCCAGCAGCCACACTTCAGACATGACATGCATTTTTCATAGTAGTAAAATCTCGTTTTTTTGCCACATGTAATCATATCAAATCATATATAAAAAAAAGTACAAGTGTTAAGAATAAGCTTAATAATGTGTCTGAAATTAAATGTCAATAAGCAAAGAGTGAGGGAACTGAAATTTAATTTTACAACCTAAAAAAGAAACTTACAGGAAAAAAATGATCATAAAAACGTACAGTTTAAAGTGTAAGTGAAGGCTTGTCAATTGCAATGTCTGGTAGGATAATGGTGTCTTAGTGGGAGATTTGGAATTTTTTGAAATTGGCTCAGTAATGGCTTCAAAAGCAGCATAAATGTGATGTAAAAACAGAAAACCTACAAATACAGGTGCATACAATACACAATATGCCCTTACAGACTGTTAAGGCTCATTTAGTCTGTGATCATGCGGCAGAAAAACACTTTAATATAAGTTCTTCCTTTGAGTTTTTACCAAAAAAAAAAAAAAGTAGACTCAGCCTGTTAAGGACACGTGACATCAGAGGAATTAACTTTAATGGTTTAATATTTTCAGATCATTTCTTTATATTTCTGTTCTTCCTTCCCAACAAAACTGTTTCAATTCAACGGATAATAGTGAATAGTTAATGCAACATGCAACTTGCTTTTATAGAAAAAAAACACACAAACATGGAAACTTTCACTCTTAGTGTCTGGGGAGATTTTTTTTTTATCAATATCTGAAGTCAGGCAAAGTTGATGGAGAATATAGAGTATTTATTTTTACTTGCAATAACTCTGAATTCAAATTCACTCATGGACCGATCCAAGTCTGTAGATTTATAAATAAGTCTTGCATGTTGAATGTTGGGGAAAGTGTTAAAATTATGCTCTGAAGTTCCACTATATTTAATTTTTAAGATTCACCTTAAATTTACCGGAATTTCAAAGCAGTGTGCGAAATACCCATCGACATTCGGGGGGGTCCCCCATCTCCGAATTGTTGCGCAATACTGATCAACATTATCTGTTGGCTAGACAATGCAAAGTTGTAAATTACGGTGCAGACACAATAACAAATGCTACCTATCTGCTGCGTTTAAAAGGCAACTGACCAATGACCAATTGTATGACACTATTTAACCACACATTTAGCAACTGCAATTTATTTTTCATTTAGAAAGATATATCTTTCTACAAATACAAACTCAAGGTGGAAAACAACACAGTGGATGATAGTCTACAACAAGCCACACAGCACCACAAGCTTAGAAAACATTGTAATGTTTATTGTAACAACAATAATATGTACTTTAATAATTTTATTTAATTTTAATGAATTTTGAGACCCCCCCAAAATTTTGCATTTGAGGCTTTCAGGGGGTCTCAAGGGTTAATCGGGGGGGTCCGACCCCCCCGGACCCCCGTATTTCGCACTCTGTTTCAAAGCATACAGTCAACATGCAACTTCTGTGGACAGCGTCTGCTCCACCTGCAAATGAATAGGACTAAACATGGGATTCAAAGACTCCTTGAAGCTTCATGAAGTAAAAATAAATAGAAACTAATTTTCTTTGTCTGACCTCAGATAATTGAAGTGATTTTCATAACAAAAAAATGTCCCAGACATTATTGAAATGAAATCAAGTGGCACATCACAGAAACAGGATTGTAATGGGTTAATTTATCAATTTTGAATCATAACTGACGTGATGTAAAAAATAATCTGTAAATATTAAACCCTAAAAACATTATTCACAAGGACTCAAGTCTGTAGAAACGGTTTGTAAGAGTTAAAGTGATCCTAGAAAAACTCTCTGCTCCTTCTAGTAGTGAAGCTCATTCATCCAACCATCATGAGGGAACATATTGTTCAGGGTTAATTTTGAACATATCACTCTCGTCTCTGCAGATTTCCCTACTTGGACGAGGATGTGGTGAGCTTCTTGAATTGTCTGCCCGTGTGTGAGAAGGCCGACCTGTCACTGCCTCGAGGTGTTGGGGAGAAACTCCTCCTGAGACTGGCGGCCAAGCAGCTGGGTCTCGGACCGTCAGCCGTCCTGCCCAAGAGAGCCATGCAGTTTGGCTCCCGCATCGCAAAGATGGAGGCAAGCCACGAAAAGGCCTCTGACAAATGCACCAGACTCTTCACTGAGTAATTGGATCATTGGTTGTAATACAGAGAACGTAAAGAAGTCATTTTAAAAATAAAATATTCATTATAGAAGTACATTCATTTCAGCTTTACACTATTTTGGCCTTTAAGATTTTTAACATTGCACAATAAAGATCCTAAAAATACTTCTATTCATTCTTGTTACCACTACACCATGTAAGACTTGACATGTTGAAGTCTTTCTTTGAAGTAAAGGTCACATTCGGTATAAGACGACAGGTTTCCAACATCAAAACGCCCAGAGATCGGATGAACGTGAACTGGTTTCCTGCAAGTACAAACGGTAATTTATGGTTATATGCAGACATTTGCCTTGATTTAATGTAAACTGTTGAGAGTGTATATACATGTATAAAAAAAATATTACATATCCTGCCTCACAAAGCAGGAAAAAGTTTTATACTAAACTATTGTGTGTATACAACCCAGTAGAAGTTACCTTGGAATGAGCCAAGACACAAAGTTTCCTGGAGCATCTTTGTCTTCAATAGGAGCTTCCTGTGGTGTGAACACGTTTGGTATCTTATTAATACTACGACACATTCTTAATTCATGAATATGTAGTGACTGATTGATACATATACCCTTTTTTCCTCAAGGAAGGTATCCAAAAGAGGAAGGCTGTTCTTTGAAAACACATAGAAGCAGGGGCACTAAAGGTAAACAATAGAAAACATTAACATGTTTTCTTAAAGAGATGTAACAATTTAATGTAATAATCATTTATATTTTTCAAGAAAAATACACGAAATATGCTGGGTGCAGCTTTTCAAATGTTCAAAATTGTGTAAACATTTTTGGTCTGTTTGTACAAATAAAGACATCAGACTGATGAATGACTAATTTTATACATTTTATAAAATCTAGAATAGGCAAACACTGAGATAAAAATAGTTAAATGCAGCCTTAAGGATATGGTATAAATGATTAGAATAATGCATTTAAAAAAAAAGCTGAGCATTGGTGCACGTCAAATAAATCTGTAACCAACATACGTTGTGTCACAGTGTTTGAGAAAACACGTCTATTATTGTGTCCTTATTCCGAAAGATAATCTGAGAGATTTTACATTGCTGGGTAAAATTATTTCTTAATAAATATAAACATGATAATGGGTGATGTATGATCTCTATGTCAACATTAACTAACTATTATAAAACATGTCTTTATGAAATATCCTAAATTCATTGCTGCAATAAGTAAGGTAATGTTTTACACTGGACTTTAAACTCAGGTCTGTTAATTTTCAGTCAGGATTCTTAACTTTACCTCCATGTGTTTGGAGTTAAACTGACTTTTAGCTTCAAATTGTTTGAGGGATTTTCAATTCTGTAATAAAAGAACAGCATATGACTAGGAGCCTTTTTAAGACATCCACAATTAATTACTTAATTGATCAGAAATTGAATTAGCAACTATTCTGTTAATCCTTTTGTTTTTAAGCAAAAACATCAAAATGGTTCAATTCTTGAATACAGATTAATAAAATGAGTAATATGAATAAATTACCTTTTGCCGTTTGAAATTATATTTTTTTTAAATTAATCTGGCATTTTGATGAAGAAAAAAACAATCATTAGATGGATAGATAGTAAAACTAATCATTACATGCACCCTAATATATTATGTGTCTCATTATTTTAGAACAATTCAACATGAAATGGCAGAAACTTCTGTTCTGACAAAGAGCAAAATGTTGAAGTCGTATGTCACCGACCGTGTGAAGTGTCATGGATGAGTGTGTCAGTGTAACTGACACATACAGATTAAAACTGAGTATAAAAAGGCTCCAATCCTAATCTATTGTTTGTTCCCTACATTTAAAACACTTTATCCCCATAGTCTCTTTCATTTCAAACTCTTTAGTGCTGAGATTTCACAGCTAACAGCAATAAATGTGTTGGCCTTAATGCTTTCTGCACTGTGAGAACACAGACTTTAATAGTTATTTCTCATTTTTTACCTCTCCATTAAAATCAAATATTAAATCTTGCATGTCCATTTGAACAGTTTTAACTTATTTATGATGTACGATGAACTTACTGCTCTTCTTGACTTTGTCTCAGAAGGAAAAGGTTTTTCCTTCATACAGAGAACGCGCAGATCGCTGTCCACTTCCAGTATCCCATATTTCTGAGTTTCTGTACAAATAAAAACAGAAAAATCCAAGTAAATTGAACATGAGACAAAAGGCATGTTTGATGTGTTGATGATCTTAACCTTCAGGTTACACATCAGGCAAGTTGAATCTGCACAGTTATCAGCAACAGCCTGAATAGTTGGTTCTGATTAAGGCAGAAACTAATGATTATGTTCTCAATTAATTGCTTCGTCTATAGCCTCACACACAAAGATATTCAGTGCACAAAACAACAAATACTCAGAAATGAAAAGCTGGAATGGGAGAATATTTGATGTTTTATCTTGAAAATTACTGACGTCATGTAATTGATCATTTTTTCATCTCACTGCAGTCATAGTTCTATGCATGCACACAGCTTTGAAATCATTTCTGTCCTCATGAAAGCAGCTGAACCAAAGCTTTAGAAACTCACCCTCGTCTTTACACTGGTACGACAGCAGCAGACAGTTGTCTTCACACTGTGTTTGCAGGTCAGAAAATCTCTCTCTAACTTTACTGAGGCTGAAATCTTCTTTGAAGAGGGTGTCACTGTTGACGATTTTATTTTTAATGTTATGTTTTATGCAGAAGGAAAATAGATATAAAAGCTTCCACTAAAAAACATTTTTATCTTATGACCATGTGTTGTCCAAAATATTTTTAAATCTAAACATAAAGAGAACGAGTCATTCTTTAATTACAATACAAATAAAACCTTTCATTTTCTATTTCATTTAACTAACATAACTCACCAAGCTGATCCTGCCTTTTAATATCAACATTACCAAACCATTATTTGAAAAAAATAACCATCAGAAAAATAGATAATGTATCAAGTATCAATCATATAAGTTCAGTGAACTCACCCCCCAATAACTATGACGTGATCGTCTATGTTGAAGTGTTTCACTGTGAGCTGCAGACAGGCCACAGCACCGAGACGCTCCTAGTGGACCAGAATAAAACCTCAGAAGAACTGAAACACTCCACAAGTCACAGCAATCCAAACAAAGAGTTATGATCACAGTCCTAAATTAGCAGGCAAGTTAGCACGATGTCAGTGAAAACAGGAATTATAAAACTTACATCATTGCTTCTGGTCTGATCACTGAGAATCTTTACATTTGAGAAATGTGCTGCCCACTCTTCAAATGCTGTTTGGTAAAGAGCGTTGGTCTGTGGAGAGAAAAATCAGTGGAGTGAACTTTGACCTGTACAGGAAAAATATCTGATCAGGCAACATTTGAGATATTAACTGAAAAAATATTTCTATTCATCCTAAAATCCTATATTTATCCCATATTTATACATAATGTGACCAACCATTGGGACAAAAACCTTATTTATATTTATTGTTTAAAAATATATTTTATAAGATTAAAGTGTTAGCTATTAAACCTTGTGACAGACCGACCTCCCAGTGATTTACTTTGTTCTTAAATAGCATATTTTAGCTGCTAAGGAGGCACAGGAAGTTCTAATAATATAATATACAACATGAAGGAATGTTTATTATAGTTTAATATCAATCATTGGTGACACCTGTTCACCTTCTAGCTCAATGATCATTTTTTGTAAACTTTATTGCAAACTTGAAAAACTACAATCAGAATATACATAGAAAAAGACAAGTGGAGCAAAACCAAAACAATGAAACAATACACTATTAAATAAAATTATATAATCCAAATAATCATTATAAATGAAACAACTAAAAAAAGTACTTTTCATCTTGGACTAAGTGAAATGAGTTTTTTAAGCAAAACAATGTGTGCCCATTTTTCTTGTTTGTCATTAATTTTAAGGAATCTATATAAAAATTAAATTCTTTCATGAAGACATTAAAATTCGCCAGGGATTTGGAGAACTTTGTCTTGTAGATGTGAAATTTACCTATAAGAATAATGAGATTTACTATGAAACAAACAGATTTATCATTACACACAAATGTTGAAATAGCATCTTTGTGTCCTATTGTTATGCACTGTTTAATTTTATCATCAACACAATTTTCCATGTTCCACCAAAATACAGATGATGATGGGCAAATACAAAATAAATGCTAAACTGTTTCTGGGTCATCTCCAGGTATTTAGTAGTAGAAGTATTTTTAGAAGTATTTAATCTCATTTAATTTTCACCTTTTAAACAACTGTTTAAATTGTAACTTGAAGTTTTATATAAAGCACTCTGAATTACTTTGTTGTTAAAATGTTCTATACAAATAAATATGCCTTGTCTGAATCATCTTAATATTAAAATGGTTAATTTCACATATGTTCATTTCTACCTCACAAAATACACAACACACAACGAAGATGAAGAGTTTTATCCTGGAAAACAACTAGATCTTTAAACTTTAAAACGGGTCAGGTTGACCCATAACATAACAGGAGGGTTAATCATGGCTGCTGTGATAAAAGCTCGTTACTCAGCAACAGTGAAGTGATCGTTTCTACTTACAACGACATAGATGTGGTCCACGCAGCGGGACGCGGTCAGGGCTTCGACCCAGTGGGAGATTAACGCGCAGCGACCCACCGGCAGCAGCGGCTTGGCTCTACCGACCAGGTGAGCGAATTTCCCGCTGCTGTCAGCCGCCACATCCCGCTGCAGCCTGGTCCCGTAGCCGGCGGCGAGAACCACGGCTTTCATTCCAAGCTCGGCCCTGACGTATTTCTACCGGAACCGTTATAAACCGCAGGCGACACGTTACCGTCAACACGGAACCAACGCCGGACAGTTATAAACATTCCGTAGTAGTTTAAGTCATTGTCTTCTCGCGAGATTTGCCATCCTCGCGGGAGTCAAAGTCTGATGACGTGACATTTAGCTTCTGGTGGTAGCGCTTCCGGCTACGCTCCAAAAAAAGGAGCGTGTGTGAAGTGTTTGAGCACCAAAATAACCCAATAGATACTGAAAAATAAATGCATTTTCTTAATGGAAAGGGATAGAATTACATTAATGGATTATTTCCCACAATTCCATGAAGATATTTTTATCTAGGCTATTTCTGTATTTATACATTTATTCAATTAATACTATACTGTACAAAAGAGTACTGAGAATTGTTTACACGAAAATACCAATAAGAATGTGTTATATCGTTTTGATTATTCAAAGTATTTTTTAAAAGAAATGTTATATTATTTAATAAAACTACCCATGTGTGAATTCTATAATATGCACTGGACATACAGGTCCTCCTAAAAAAATTAGCATATTGTGATAAAGTTCATTATTTTCTGTAATACACTGATAAACATTACACTTTCATATATTTTAGATTCATTACACACCAACTGAAGTAGTTCAAGCCTTTTATTGTTTTAATATTGATGATTTTGGCAAAAAAGTAAAGAAAAACCAAAAATCCCTATCTCAAAAAATTAGCATATTTCATCCGACCAATAAAAGAAAAGTGTTTTAATACAAAAAAATTCAACCTTCAAATAATTATGTTCAGTTATGCACTCAATAAGTCGGGACTCTTTTTGCAGAACTGACTGCTTCAATGCTGCGTGTCATGGAGGCAATCAGTCTGTAGCACTGCTGAGGTGTTATGGAGGCCCAGGATGCTTCGATAGCAGCCTTAAGCTCATCCACGGTGTTGGGTCTGGGGTCTCTCAACTTTCTCTACACAATATCCCCCAGATTCTCTATGGGGTTCAGGTCAGGAGAGTTGGCAGGACAACTGAGCCCAGTAATACCATGGTCAGTGAACCATTTACCGGTGGTTTTGGTACTGTGAGCAGGTGCCAGGTCGTGCTGAAAAATGAAATCTCCATCTCCATAAAGTTCATCAGCAGATGGAAACATGAAGTGCTCCAAAATCTCCTGATAGCTGCATTGACCCTGCCCTTGATAAAACACAGTGGACCAACACCAGCAGCTGACATGGGACCCCAGACCATCACTGACTTTGGGTACTTGACACTGGACTTGCAGTCTTCCTCCAGACTCTGGCACCTTGATTTCTGAATGACATGTAAACTTTGCTTTCATATATGGAGCAACAGTCCAGTGCTGCTTCTCTGTAGCCCAGGTCAGGCACTTCTGCTGCTGTTTCTAGTTCAAAAGTGGCTTGACCTGGGGAATGCAGCACCTGTAGCCCATTTCCTGTACACGCCTGTGCACGGTGGCTCTGGATACTTCTGCTCCAGACTCAGTCCACTGCTTTCGCAGGTCCCCCAAGGTCTGGAATCGGCCCTTCTCCACAATCTTCCTCAGGGATACAGCACTCTGGGAACAGCCTATTCCTTCAGAAATTTCTTTTTGTGTCCTACCCTCTTGCTTGAGGGTGTCAATGATGGCCTTCTGGACAGCAGTCAGATCGGCAGTCTTACCCATGATTGCGGTTTTGAGTAATGAACCAGGCTGGGAGTTTTTAAAAACCTCAGGAATCTTATGCAGGTATTTAAAGTTAATTAGTTGGTTCATATAATTAGGTTAATAGCTCGTTTAGAGTAACTTTTCATATGCTAATCTTTTGAGATAGGAATTTTGGGTTTTCATGAGCTGTATGCCAAAATCATCAGTACTAAAACAATAAAAGACCTGAAATATTTCAGTTGGTGTGTAATGAATCTAAAATATATGAAAGTTTCATTTGTATCATTACATTATGGAAAAGAATGAACTTTATCACAATATGCTATTTGAGAAGGACCCGTAGTTCAGTTTTAAAGGGCTGATTCACCTAAATTACAAAAAGCACAACACCTACTTCTTGTGGGATGTACCCATGCTGAGAGGTTTGGTTTATTTAAGGTCTTGGAAGTGATAAATGTGCTACCAACATCACTATTACATGTTTTATTGAACCAATGTGTCAAATTTGTGAAATCATTTAAGTTTTCCATTTTCTCCAGTGGAGAAAGAAAACAAGTAGTGAGCTGAGAAAAAGTTGTTTTTTTTATTTTATTGTAGACATTTTCTACATTTATATCAACAGACACCAGGAACTAATTATCCGCATCACAGTGTAATTTAGCAAAATTGAGATAACAGATTAATGCATAAATAATAGATAAACCTGTAAATTCAGTTTAATTACTGCAAATATGTATATTTTCTATCTGGAAGTGCTTCTGATCAAGTAACATCAATCTATAATCATCCCTCTGATCTAGGTTTAGCATCGATCTATCATGAAGCTCACTCAAACATTTGATTTCTGTTGCCACCATTTTAGAAGAATCAGGCAAGTTTCAGCACATCCTTCACCATCGATCCAATTCCATCAAATATGTCATGGATCGGTGCATCACACATGAAAGCAGAGGTGGTGACCAACTTGTTCTTCTCATCCACGTGACTCTCACTGACACTTTTACTCATGTGCTTGCAGCCCAGCTGGTTGATGGCTGCAGCACAGTCAGTAGTGTTTGGATACCTGAGGGAAAGAAAGAAAAAAACACAATAACATACATTGGTCCTTATGCAGGAAGTAATATACAAACTGATTTTATCTTATTTTTGTTGCTATCCAAGAGTTGCTCTTATTTTGTTAGTATCCACTGATTTCTGGGATTCTCCAGTGTTTTCCTATTTGCGTTCTTTTAGGTAACAGAACATTTTATGAGTGGTTGAGAATCCTACAAAGATAAGAAACAATGTTTTCCAGTCCACTAATTATTTATCTATTGAAAGAAGAACAAAAAATGCATGAATAACAAATACAATTTTGAATACTAGATTATTATATGTTTTAGAGTTGAAACAATTGGATTCTTAAATGTGGGGATGAAGAAATACTTGGTCCATTGGTGCTAATTAATACTATAAAAATCCTGGATGATGTTGATTTTAAGGTGTTTATACATCAACAAAATAAAAAGTTCAACAGGCAGGAAACACAAGCCTTCAGATGATCTGACTAAACTGCTTGATATGGGAGGTAAAGGTAAAACAAATAGTTTGAGATAATAATTTACCATTTGTCATCATTTACTCTTCCAAATCACTTTGACTAACCCGGGAGTTTGTTTATGTCTGGATGATCACCTACTCAGAATTATCTTAGTGATGTCATGTTCCAAGATTTCAACAAATCATTTGATTAAAAGTCAAAACTGCAAAAGACCAAAGCTGCAAGAAACCGGAACAATAATCTGGGACGATCGATCGACTGAGACTCACTTGTCATCCTTCTCAAGGCCGACGGTGACTTCACACCCAGGAAAAACCTTGGCTGCGAGGACAGGGGAGATGCAGCAGAGGCCGATGGGTTTCCCCTTTCCGTGGAACGCCTGCAGCACAGCCTGCACCTCAGCGTTAACAGAGCAGTCCTTCCCCTGCACTGCCCACGTACACAGGTTCTTTGCTGCACCGAAACCTCCTGAAAAACATGATGAAATTTGACCCATGAAAAAATTACTAATTTATTAGTTATTTTTATAGATGAAAAGGAAAGAAGAAGAAGTGGTAGACGAATCTGGTAGAACAAAAGGACGCCTCTATTACCCAGGAACAGTAGTTCCAACTTCACACAGTTCTCAGCAGGACAGAGATCATTTACAGCATTTTAAAACGTATTTTATGTATTTTGACTGAAGTAACAGGCAGCCATGATATTATGAGTGAACCTGGAAATATGATGGCGTCATGGTCTGCGACGCTGAGCTTCGACAGATCCTGGATCTCTCCGCGGGCCAGCCTGGCGCTCTCCACCAACACGTTCCTCTTCTCCTGGGTGGGTTCACCTTTCAGGTGATCCACTACGTGCATCTGCTCAATGTTGGGAGCAAACATTTTCACCTGCGGAGGAGAATAACGAAGGTAAAGACTGGCTTTTAATATCACGAAGGAAACAGGACTGCACCCAATTATTGTTTTCGTTAGTGGTTAATTTGTCGGTTCTTTCTTTGATCGATTCATTAGTCTATGAATTGAATAAAACGTAGAAAAATGCTCATCACAAGTTCCAATGAGGCAATTAAAATAATAAATTGTATATAATAATATATATAATTATAACAGTCCAAAACACTAAGGTTTTCTATTTACAATTATTTAAAAAACTCTGGAAATCCAAACTAAAGAAGTGAATAATAATATTTGGATTTGTTTTTACATGATTAGTAAATTAAATGATATTAAATACGGCCAAATGAAGAATTGATAATTGCAGTTGGAATAATCAACTATTACTTGGTGTGGGGCAGGAGTTCACTGTGACATAGAGACAACAATCTGAAAGACAGTTCCGCTTTAATGAAGTCACCGCTTTCGTGCCAAGTGCGTAAAAGCGCACATCCATCTATAGATCTGTGGCGCAGATCACTCGCATATTATGCGTTAATTCGAGAGTGAGGTGGGTCTCACATCCATAGATGGATGCGCACATCCATCTATGGATCTGTGGCGCACATCACTCTCATATTAATGACGCATTTGACCGTTCAGCTGCTCGCGCGCACTTGAGAAGTTGCAGATTTCTCGGTCTCCAACTTACACTTGCACCTCCTCTGCTGAGATGAACCAGGACAGCGGAGGCTTCGTGGATTTCGCTGCCATCATAAACCCCGCAGCCCGCCAGCACCACAGCCACGCGTTTAGCCATCTGCGTCGTGTAGGAACTTGTAGTCACAGCCTGAATGGTCCTGAATGTCAGGAAGTCGCGGCTGCAGCGCTGCAGCAGGGTGAGCATGGCGGCCTGTCAGCTGCTGCCGCTTCTTCTGTGTTTTAATGTGTGGTCTGTGTTCAGGATCCTCGCTGCGTTACCGCCCCCATCTGGACAAACCAGGACACTGCTGCTGTTAGGCAGGAGCAACTCTCAACTCTGTCATTTGCTCTCCAACAAATATTGTAGTAAAGTAAAAATCACATCACTGTGTTGATTTTCTCAAACCCTTAATCGTTTAAAATAGGTTTTCTGTGCATTCTTGCCCAGAAAGCTCAACCTTTCATCCCTGACCCGAGATGCCAAACTTTTTGCTTCCTCTGAAGCTTTTCGATCATGTATGTATGTGTGTGTATATATATACATATAATATATAATTTAAAAAAATTGTCATAGTTTAATGAGTCATGTGACAGATGATGATGTGACAGCCCAGAGGTAGGATGTGGATGATGTTGCTGTAGGATGAACTCTAACTGAACTAACTAGGTCTAGATCATGTCGTTCTGCTTAGCTCTAGAGCTCTAGTCCTAGAAAAGACCCAGACATCAGGCTTCATCCATGCTGATATACAGACGGGGGTTAATTAACCAGAGAAACTTGTGGCACTTGAGGAAATCTTTGAATCAACTTTACACACTTTATTTAAGTCCATTACTGTAGAAAAGCTGTATGTCTAAGTTGTTAACTATTACTTGATTCCTGAAAATTGATATCTCTCTTTTTATTTCATGTAGTTAACTGATTATTTTTGTACCATTTAAATGTCCCATATTCTACACTTTCCTGTTTTTTATTTGGAATTTTGACATCATACCAAGATTTGAAGTAGCAAAGATCATCTCAGTATAGTTTTACTCTTCTTTTCTCCAGCTTCTTTCTAAGCCTCTCCTCCTCCTCTTTAAATGGCTGTGGGGGGTGTTGGTGGTGACTGTATAGTAGTGACATCACAACTTCACGTAAGTCATGACTGCTTGTTTTAAGGCACAGTTTCTGAATACAGGCTCTGAATACAGGCTGATGTTTCTCTGTGGATTGAGTGTTTTTGAAACATGGGACAGTATTAATACACTCTCTCCTGTCATATATACAGTAAAATATAAATCTATAAAGTATTCATTGGAATCAAACTGCTTAATTTAGTTTAGACACCAACTTTGATGCCTTCAGTGATCATCTACAGTAAATAGTCATGAAAATAAAGAAGAACACATTGAATGAGAAGGTGTGTCTAAACTTTTGGCCTGTACTATATATATATTAAAATGTTTTTGTTTATTTCAGTGCTGTGTATAACCTTATCTGCTGACAAAATCAAATAAATGAACTGATTGTAATTCAAGTATTTAAATATATTAACGTAGTAAAATGCATTAGACTACTGCGGGGTAAAATAAATCAAAATTGTAAAAAAAAAATCTAATTTATTGAATTAATCATAACCCAACCTGCAAAAAATATAAATATATAATATATATAGATATACAAAACTAAGCAAAATAGATACAGAGGGTCTCGTATAACATACTTTCTACAGGAACACGTCGGTAATTCTCGTCGTCTGGTTTCGTCACGTGATCTTGTTTCGTCAACAAAACCATGTGACCAGTAATGAGGAAGTCCTTCCTGCGAGGAAGAATCATGAGGAATCTATCTGTGTGGCTGCAGCTGTAGTGTGTGGATGTTCTGACATGAAACACACGCAGCTTCTCGTGTGTTTCCAGCTGCTGCAGCTGCTGATCGTCGCTGCTCAGCTCAGACAGCAGTGGCCGGTTCCCTACAGGTCAGTAAACCCAACGCTGGAAACTCGACGGAACTATCGCGGTTTCACCTTCTGTCTGCGTCAACGAAACCCGGTTTAAGTTCGCTCCACGTCTGTTCTGGACTCTAACGTTTCCCTGAAGTGTTAACTATACATTTCTGTGTGCATTTCAGGCTTCATGTGTGAATCTGCGTCTGCTCCGCTCAGTAATTAGAGGCAATAGGTCAGAAATCTGCCTGGTGCGTTCACGTGTCTTTGAAAAAAATTGGACTCTGACTCAGGAAATGTAATTTAGGAGGCGTAGCAGCAGAAGTACAATAGGGATTATTGTTTATTATTGGTCATGTAATGGTATCAATTGAATGAATTATTTTATTGATTCATAGAGAACAGCTTTCATTTACTTGTATGCATGTGACACATCGGAAACTTGTTCTAATCTATGTGATAAAAAAAACAAAAAAACTGACTGATCTCTCTTTTCCAGTTCAGGAAATGTTGTTTGGATGTGAAAGACTTTTTTGAGTTCTCTAGTATCCGGGTCTGTTCAAGGCAAATCACCTTTTTTATATTTGTGAGGACCTTGTGACTATATGCAATAATAAAACAGTTGTCATAATGTATAGTCTACGATTAGTATACTTAAACCGGTTCAAAATGAAGTGCATGATACTTAAATACAATGTTAATTAAATCTATAATCTGTACAGTGACCTTGGTGTCCTAAAAGACACTTTCAAATAAAATGTACAATCAATATAATCTATTATTATTGTGATTATTTTGTATAGTTTGAGTATAATAAAAAGTAAACTATTGGCATATTTAGATTTAGTATATTAAAATGCATTTTAATGTCATTTAACTTAAAGCATAGTCTTAAAACAATATAGTGAAATCCATGTATGGATATGGACTAAATGGATAATACATTTTAACCATATTATTTTATTTTACTAAATTTATACATTTTTAAAACTTTTTTGTTGTTTTTTTGCTTGTGTATCAATACCAAAAGAGTATCTCCTTTGGTATTGATAACTTATATTCACAGTTACATAGTTTTATAGAAACCCATTTTCTATTTAGTAGTATCTTTCCTTTTTTTTGGGCTGAATAAGGACATTTTTAACACAACACTGGTTAACCATGTTTCAGTAAAGCTTTTGCACTGGTGTAAACTCACCTTTTTGCTGGCGTGCTCTCCTGTCACCAACAGGCGGTTTGATCGTCGTCCTCCGGTGGATCCGTACTGTGAAGCCCTCTACCCGTTCTGTCCCACCGGTGTCCGGGATGGACACATACCGAGCATGTGGGGCTCAGACGTCATCTCAGTTTATCGGTTGCAAACACCCGTGTGGGAATTCAAGTACGGAGATTTGCTAGGAACCTTTGTAAGTACATTAATCTTCTTCTGTTGTACCAGTGAAACATGCACACAGACCAGAGGTTCAAGTCTGGAGGAAATGCAGCACAGTTTCTGACTTGTTGAGTTTTGGACGACAAAAATAGATGCGTATTATGTATCTTCCAATTTAATTCAGACCCAAATTTTGATATTTCCCTCTATTTCTGTAACAATTCATTTAAACAAAATATTTTAAAAATCTGTGGTTATTACATCTGGATCCTGTTCTATAGAAAATAATATTTTACATGTGGGAAACATGTGACACAGGAAACTAATCTAATGTGGTTGTGGTGTTAAAAAGGAAGTGCAACTATGCAGGATTATTTGTAGAGTCACAGCTGTACAGCTCCCCCCTACATCCACACACATGCATTAATGAAAGGCAATAAAAATGTCTTCTTGGTTTGCAGCATGTCATGCATGATGCTATTGGGTTCAGCAGCAAAGTCACAGGGGTCAACTTCACTGTGGAGTGGTACGAGCTGTTCCAGCTGGGGAACTGCACCTTCCCCCACATACGAGAAGAGATCTTTGCACCTTTCTGGTGCAACCAGGGCGCCGCCTGCTTCTATGAAGGCATCGATGACATCCACTGGTCACAGAATGGCACCTTGGAGAAAATAGGAGAAATCAGCGGTAAGGTGTCACACGTGTGATATTGTCTTTGCTTATAGAGGTCAAGAGGAATTACGAATATCAGGTTGGAAAACTGAAAAAAAAGACAATATTTAAGATTTTGCAAGCAAAAAGACACTGTAAGATCTTACTTAAGATTATTTTTTTGTCTGCTGGTATTGAAGATTTTTTTTCTTTGTCTTTTCAGGGAAACAGTTCAATCGCATGGCCATGTGGATGCAGGAGGACAACGAGACCGGGATCTACTATGAGACGTGGACGGTGCGTTCCGACCCCGGCCCCAACGCCACTGTGTGGTTCGAGTCTTACGACTGTTCCCAGTTCGTCCACCGCACCTACAAGAAGCTGACAGAGCTGGGAGCGGAACTGTACAGCCCCTCAGAGACCAACTACACCAAGATCTACCTGTTCAGCGGGGAGCCCATCTACCTCGGCAACGAGAGCGCCATATTTGAACAGCCCGCGCTGCAGAACCTGGCGATGGATATCCGCAAATTTTACCACCCGTTCAGACCGCACCAGTCTGCTATAGACTTTGCCATGAGTCTGTTGGAGGCTTATCAGAAGTTTGTGGTGGACAAGAGCTTCTACCTTTACTACAACTTTGAGTACTGGCGTCTGCCAATGAAGGCTCCGTATGTGCAGCTCACGTACGAGGAGGTGCCTTTGCCACTCGGACCAAGATGAGTACACCCAGAGTTGAAGTTAACCATTGTTTTGCTTTTTGTTATTGAGTCATCTGCCATTCTCTCTTAACTGATTATTTGATTTGTATCCTTTCAAAAGGCAGCAAAATATACCAAGAGCCTGTTTCATCCAATTAACAATTCAAAAGTCAAAAATATAAAACATTTAAAATTTGAGAAAAAACAGGAATACTTCAATTTGAGAAGCTGAAGCCAACGGATGTTAACTAGTTAGAGGTTAAAGGTTATTTCTTGAACCTTGAAAGAACAATTGAGAAATAATCTCACCAGGATCCTCCGAGGTCCATTTATTTGGTTTAAGCTTCATCAGGGAACGCAAGGTATTGGAAATCTTTGTTTTAGCATCTTAACAAGGGGTGTGTTTCATGCATTTGATGTTTTTAACTGTGTTTTTAGCTCAGAATTCTGTTTTTGCACTTTTATTTCAGCTAAATCAATCTTAATTATTGTAAGGTCTAAAGATAGTTTGAATTTATGCAAACCTACATGAATGAGTGAATGACATTAAAAAAAACTGTGAATTAAATAACACACCAGGTCTGATGTTATGAAGTCAGATGTAAACAGTGCATTGATTTTACTTTTTAACTGTCGGTGTGTGTGTGTGTCGGTGTGTGTGTGTCGGTGTGTGTGTGTCGGTGTGTGTGTGTACTGACTTACTGCACTATTTGGAAAATATCAACAGGACTGAAAAATGTACATTCACAATTTTTTATTACCAGTATAAGATCACATGTCCAAAAACAATTGTAATTTCATGACAGGTGACCAGTAAAGCAAAGCAAAGCATTTGCCATATGGACACAAAACTAAAGGATAGCATTGTCAACACAACTTTACTCCTAATAAACTTTACTCCTAATCATAGGATGCTCCGAATAAACAAGGTTAAAATAATAATTACTGACAAGAGGCATCTTAATGATTTAAGACAAATACATTTCCCTCTTAATCTGTATTTGTATAAAACCTTTTACATGTCTGGCTGGATTCAAACAAAACTAGTAAAAGTGTATTGAGACACTGCCTTCAAAAAGTCAAAAGAAGCAGCCGAGGCTTCACTTTAGAGCTGCTGCCACGGCAACGGTTTTATCCAAAGTAAAAATCATGAAAGTATTCAGGAGATATGTCACAGAGATGCTATTGAGCACAGGTATCTGTGAGAGACCAATACCACCAGTTGACTGTTAGTTCAATCCAATACCAACAAGAAGTGTTGCAAAAAGCAACATTTTAATCTACATTATGTTACATGACCTGGATAAAAGGGATGAGGAATGGCTACAAAACACATGCAGGTTTGTCCAAAAGTTTGTCCATAAATTAAACTGAAAATAAATGTTCATCAAATTATAATTTAAACATAATTATATAGTGTTAAATAACATGGTGACAAATCAAAATGTATTTTCTTATAACTTTACAATATTTATTTTCTTATTGTTTTTTTTAAAGAATCCGATCCCTGTTAATCTAATGTTAACTTTTCCTGATGACAATCAGGGTTCTCATCAAGCCACACAACTCCAGTGTGTTGCTTCAAAGTTTCTGATAGTGGATTTAAGACTTTTGGACCGCCCTGTATGCAACAAATCTATAGAGATTGGGGTAAAGTGTCAAAACACAAAATCTTGCTGCTGGTTTTCAAAGGATTCTTGCTTCATTTGCATTACAGAAAAACACAAATTAATTACGAAAGCAAATATCCATATCAATAAATACACATCTTATTTTCTCTAGTGATTACAGTATGAAAAAGATCAATCTAGTAAAAGGATAACTTGCACTCTGGTTTCTAAAAGACAAGAGCCGTAAGTTAAGGAAACTTCAAACCCTGACAGAGGGTTAAATAAAGAAATAAGTGCATTTCTATTCATATTAATCAAAACACACAGCGTTTTATATACAGATGCAATTGACTTCCTTCTTAAAGGAAAAAATGTTTGTTTCACTCATCTGACTTGCCAAATCTCTTTTCTCAACTGAAATGAAAATATGTTTTGTTTGGACAGGAGCACTAGAGCTATCTGAAGATACGATGTTTGTAATGACGCAATGAACACTCCTCCAGCGTGTACGATGATAACACGATACAGAGCAAACATGGGCTAATAGGAGGTCAGATATTCAAGACAGAGACAAGATTTAGAGCTTGAACAGGCAATAGCAGAAGATACAAATGAAACCTATATATGAAATATTCATCGAATGCACCTGAGCAACACAAAAGGTTTAGATTCTGCATTTCCAGCACACATCATAAGCCAACAGCCACAGAGACAAGTCTATTGTTGAATGTTGATAAAGCGATTTGAGCATGAAGGTTGGAGACCTACCAAGAATCTACCCCAGACATTTCTGTGCACTATATTTATATACAATTATTTATCTGATTGTTATTTTCTCAGGGATTATAGCTTTATTACTTCAATATACTGTCCTGACTCTCTGATTCAACAGAGCCCAGCACCTTAAACAATCAGCATTAAAATCTGGGCCAAACTAAGAAATACTAGAGCAATATGAATATTGTTTCTTCGCTTTTGTTTGGGTGTTTAAACGCCCAAAGACACGAAGACTTTGTTTGTCCTCTTGACTACCATTTGGTGTTCATATAAAGTGCTTAGGATATCTATAACTGTACATAAATGATCTTTAAACAAAATTCGGCAGTTAAACCAATTTATGTGATGCAGAAAAGAAAAAAAAATCTGCAGGACTTAGAAAACAAAAGTCCATTGACATCAATCAACACCGTATACCTTCACATCACAAACATAGAGACCTATATACATATTTCTTTTTCTCTTCTGGCCAACTTTCAACCTTTTAGCAGACATGATTTTTTTTTTCCCGGCTGTGAGAATGAGTTCAGGTCTAGGAGGAAAAGCAACACAACTGCGTCTTATGTCGGTTTTAACTGAGGTGTAGGACCAAAATTTCTCTTCAAATTTAGTGGACACCCACCTCAACTACGCCTTACAATACACCTTCTGTCATCACACATCCCCTGTACAAATATCTCCAATGCCATATTGTGTGACAAGTCCAGAGCAGCTATCTCAGACTGGATTTAAATAGGCCAAGTGGTAGTGTAACAACATGCAATTGTGTGCCTAATCGGCCCAATTACTCCACAATGTTAAAAAACATTGAAACACACACTCATCCACACACACACTGAATCTCTCATAATATTAGATTATTATGACCAGGCTACAATGTCCATATGACTAAGTCTGCAGTTATAAAAACATTGCTTTAGTGTTTTATTTCCAGCCACAATGGTCGTTGTGTTGATTGTTCATCGCTGAAGAAGCCAGCCTGATGAGTTCTTTCCGGGTTCTGCAAAGCAGGATTCTACTGTCCATTTGGAAGATAACAGGCAGAAAGTGGTGTTGCATGACATGAGGACATGATTGATAACATTGTGCAGCAGTCAGGCTCCACATTTGCATCCCTGCACTCCACAGCTCAGCGAGTTTATACTCTTCGTGTTGCCACCAAACATTCCGCCTCCTGCTGAGCATTTAAAAACCTTTCGACACAAACATGAAGGCCGCCGATGTTCTTCGCCTCAAACGTGACAAGCTGAACTCCTGTGTCTTTCTGACTGTTCTTTACCAGGTCGGCATCATGTCTGGAAACCAGACACGGCCCAGGTGCTTAGAAACCTCCCAGTGGATCTCATCCAGGGAGTATTTGTGATCTGGTATGAGCACCTCCTCCATGATGGACAGCTGAGACAGCCTGTGACCGCACATCTTGACAAACTCTACAAACGCACTGCAGGAAACCTCACACTCGCCCAGGCCGATGGCCGATAGCTGGGTGCAGTGCTTCGCAATGCGGATCAGCTCCTCATCCAGAGGACGCAGGCCGTTGGCGCAGACCACCAGCTCCACCAGACGGGGGCAGTGCAGGCCGACGCGGCCCAGGACCTCTTTGCTGACCGAGCGGCCGAAGTAGAGGTGCGTGACGGGGATCTCGTCGTTAAAGAAAGGGCCGAACTCATTCTCATAGAGGAAGAAGTACATGACCAGGTTGAATTTGGGCGAGTGCCGCACCATGGCGTTCCAGCTGCTCTTCTTGATGGTGTGGAAGTGCTGGCCCGGGTTCTCGCTCACCACATCGATGCGTAAGTGCTCCAGGTGGACGTGTTTCTCTGAGGAGAGGGCCAGCAGGAGTTCATCACTCAGGAGGTGGTAGTTCAGTGCCAACTCTCTCAGCCCGTGACACTGATCAGCCACACACAGGATCCCTGCAAATATACACAGGCACACATCTTATAATCTCACTCTGAATTTTGTGCTGCTCTTATAATTATTTCCTTGTTTCTTTTAACCAGTCAGAACATGTACATAAGCATTTTCACTGCACCCAGTACTATGTATGACTACATATGTGACAAACAAAAAATTGGATTTTATTCTAAGTATCAAAAAAGTATAAAGAATTCCTAATAATATATAGCCATGACAAAAAAGAGAAACAGACAGTAGTCAAATCAAGTCATTATCATAGTTAAAAACAGTTTCAGGAAAAAAGTAAGTAAGAGGAAAAACCTGGCTGAGTACAACAGCTCATTCATGCCTATCATGCGATGTCAATCACATGAAATAGCAGCATTGTTCAAGGCATGAAAATTGCAGGCTGCAAATAAACCATGGAATGAAAAAGCCTTGTGATTCAAAATAGGAAATCTAAAATGTTTGAATAAAATTCCAACACAGCTATAGTTTATAAATTTGTTGACATGAAGTAAACATCATCCACAAGGGGGGAAAAAAGAAAAGCACCTTCTTCTAATTTTAAACACTCAGACATGTGCAGACAAAGTCTTTGATCGTCTGTACCTGCTGGGGAGACGTGTGGGCAGCTGCTCATCTTTAGCAGCTTCAGGGTGTCACTGTTGTTGGCCACCAGAACCTTCAGAGATGGGTCATCCACTGGCGTGTCGTCAATCTTCAGCGAAGACAAGGATTTGGAGTTGACAAACACCACAGTCAGCGCTGAGATGAAATGAGACTGTGGACAGACAGAAGGTGGAACAGAATTATAAAGTATGTTCGGGTTAGTGTTGATCTCTGGTTGTTTCAAAAAAACAAAAGCCTGTCATCTATTATCTGTATGTATTTGAGAAGAGGAAAAGCAGAAAATGACTGTTCAACCGGCCGACAACGTGAAGCAACTGCACAGAAAGAAAGAACTGTATGTATGCTGAAGTGTAAGTTCCTATGATAAGAACAGTTTGGGTCCTATTTAGACAACAGAAACACATGGCGAATGGTGAAGACGTGTCCAAGTCACATTGCAAGAAGTGGTAGTTGTAGTAAGAAGACCGGCACACGGCTCGCTGCAACGTGCTAACTGAGAGCATATGGTGCAAGGGGGTTGTCTTGGGTTCCTGAATTATTCAGAGGCATCTTTTGGCTGTAACATGAACTCAACCAATTAAAGTGTCATTTCCCATCCCCTTTAAAAAGCCACATTGCACTTCCAGCTGGCATGTTGGTATTAGTGCAAGTTGGAGAAATGTGTGTCATGCGCTGTCACTTGCAACCAGGCAGCTGAAAGAAACAGACTTTTTACTCTTATTTCCTTGTTTCTGACTTCTTGGAGCGATGCAACCATAAATAACTTCAATAAACATTCCTGTGGAAGTCAGAGATCGCTGTAAAGTTAGGCATGACTAACTGTTTTACTATCAACATTTAAGCCAGCAAACGATTTACAGTGCTCCAAAATAGAACGTTTTTTTCCTCCTCATCCAAACCATGGCACATCATGTGTCAAATTAGGCACTAGATCACACACAGCGCCCTTAGCACATTAATCTGTATTATAAAGCAAACAGAAGAAACTCTCCCTAGGGGAATAGAATTAAACTTTAAACTTTTGAAATTTATTGAAATAATAGCTTCTCACTGGCTGCCCTGCTCTAAACAGCAGAGCCTGATGGGCTGCACCTTCGACCACCTCTCAGCCAGTCTAGTGCACGGCATTAACCTGCCATGAACTGATCACTGAGCTTCCACTGTGCCAAACAATGCTGGGGACATTTCCAGTGGTGCAACTTTAGATGCAGCTGTCAATGCCATCTACAGGACACAGGCACTGGGCATGAAAATTACTTTTGTGTCTGGTGGAAATTAGCAATTATAGATGTATTTTAGCGCTTTGATCATTTTTGTACCACCTAAATAGAACCCATTAAGCTGAAATCAAATGAATTGCTGACAGCCTCCCTGACAATTTTCATGACTTCATGAAAAGATCTCAGAGTGCCCTAAGGGAGACAAAACAAAACTTGCAAAGTGCATTTGCTTCTGTGGTTTTGGAAGTAGGAACATCATTGTCCTTGGACATGCATGGGAACAGAGCGTGCCTTTCAGCCTCATTCTCAGATAGGAAGAGAATATAAAAATTCATCTGTCTCTAACAAGCTCAGTCACAGCTTCAAGGACACCGTGGAAATGCATTAGCAATGTATAATCAATAAAACAACTGTATTGTTCCTCTGATTTCCCATGCAATTCTGCTAAATAGGATACTACATAGAAGACCTAGCCGCCTTGTGTTTGATTACTATACCTTTGGAACCTCCATGAAACTGGGTCTGGCTGTAGAAATGAGCCCCAAGGTCTTCAATGAGCAGTTCACCAGCTGTGACAGAATGTCACATGCTGCCTCTGCAGACTCTGTACTGCTGTCCACCTGGCAGGAACACAGATTACACATCAAATATTTTTAAACATTGGGATGCTATCAAACTGTAAACATTAAAAGTTAGACACAACTGCCTTTCCAATCTCACCTTGAAGCTGACATACTGCAGGTGGTTGGAGTGCCTCTTTATAATCTGCTTGATGAGGTCTGGATGTGTGGCTTTCAGGTAGGAGCTGGCCGGCTGGTTAAGCTCAAACTCAAAGCACCGCCACAGTTCGGGCATGTGGAAAGCCTGGTTCCACCCACGGCACACTTGAGAGGCATAAGCCCGGTCCAACAGTGGGAGGTACTGGAAGATGTGGAGCAGCAGCTCCTGAGGCATTCGCGCCCAGTTAGCGTCCGGAGACCCACTGGCTTCCACCGTCTCTGACTCCACGTCCGCCTGCTTACGCACCTTCTTGCACGCCTCAGGTGGGCTCTCACTGGGAGAGCCATTGCTGTCCTCTTCATCCTCCTCACCTCCTTTTATTCGCTTCATCCTGAAACATAGAGATAAACCAGTTGATTTTAGTCCATCACCAAGCTGAGCTATTTAACTACGCTTCCATAACTGACATTAACCCATTTAAACCCAGACTTTTTTTCTAACAATTCATGCATATTAATTATATCAATTGAGTCAAAACAATCATGTTGTTTTTTTTCCCATTTACTCTCTACTCTTTTCTTTGCAGAAAATAGCATTTTAATGGCTTTTAAATGGTTATAGTTGCTGCTTGCACAAATATGCCCATGAACTAAAACTTATTTATCCCATGTTTATGTGATTATTATTATTATCTATGTGTAACATTTAGATTTTTTATTTTAAGTATAAAATGACAGTCATAGACTTAAAGGCTCATAGACTTTAATGGGTTAAAACTGATCCTGTTAGGAGTCAGTCATTTTCTAGACCTGCTTATTCCTCATTAGGGTCGCAGGGGTCTGCTGGAGCCTATCCCAGTGCGTTACAGCGAGAGGCAGGGATACACCCCAGATCGTCACCAGCCAATCGTGGGGCACACACACCATTCACTCACACACTCACACCTATGGGCAATTTAGAGTCTCCAATTAACCTCAGCATGTTTTTGGACTGTGGGAGGAAGCCGGAGTACCCGGTGAAAACCCACGCAGACACAGGGAGAACATGCAAACTCCACACAGAAAGGTCCCAGACCCAGGACCAAGGAGGTCTTGAACCTGCGACCTTCTTGCTGTGAACAGTGCTAACCGCTGCCCCACCGTGTTAGGATTCACCTCTTCTAAACACCAGTACTCCAGGTAAACATATGTACCCAATGTAAATAACAATGGATTTGAAAATAATCATTAATTAATAACGTGTATATAAAACTACACTACTTATAATATATAATATATATAATATATAAAATCTGTATGAATGCAATATGTATCACATAAAAAATATCGGTACCCAATCATGCTCCACTCCTTTAACATCAGCATTTATTTTATTAAAGTCATGTATGCTTTATTTGCAGTTAATTTGGTATATTTCTGTATGTTTTCCTTCTTATCAAATTTGTGTTGATTCGTTTAGCTTTTTATTATATCTCCAGTCAACTATAAAAGAAAAAAATAACTACTTAAAAAAATAGTACCTAGGACCTTCTCCAATAAATAAAATATACAGTTGTGGAATAAATGCTACACCTCACATTACTGAATCCAATCCATATATGATGATTACATCATGGTTACCTTTAGTAAAAGTTATACTAGCTTTCGATATATATTATGTAGTTTTGCTTGAATATATGTAATTATTTTATTATATTTATTGGCTGGTAATATTTTATATCCAAATAAGACATGCTAAGTAAAACAAGCAGGGAAACTGAATAAAAAATAAAGCAAAAACAAGCAAAACAAAGATGTGTGTACATACAGTACACACAGGGTGCATATAAATTATATAGTGTACACAGTGTGTAAATATGTATATGCAGTAAACGGTGTCTGTGTAATTACACACAGTGTGTTGAGCAGGTGTAAATGGTTTCTCGCTTATTTACATGAACATTATAGAAATGACTGTCATTGCTGCTGAGCTGACTGATGTTAATGTCTGACAGCGTGAATGAACCTTACTCACGTTACACAACGGTAGCTAATCATAGTGGCTTTACTGAAATAAATAAACGCGCATCTGTGTGAAATCGTCCAGCACTGTATTCACATAACGCTGTAATTTCACTTCGCTCTCTCATTTCAAATATGCGCTAGCTTAGCGTCCAGTTGGCTAACGCTGCCCATCCTACCTTGTTTACACTCCGCTAGTTTCGCTGCAGAAAAATAGACTTGTCGCTTCAGCCCGGGCCCACGCAGGAAAAGCTCATTCGCAGCAGCCAGATCATACGCATCAGAGCACAGTAACGGAGCCCTTTTCTATCGATAGAGAAGAATTGTGTGGCGGTTTACAAGCGAAGACGCGGCCCCAACAGCCTGCCACCGCCGCTCGGTTGACCTAAATCCTCCGCAGGTTTTAGCTGTCGCGCCCCCTGAGCCTGAAATGGCGAAGCGTTGTTTTGAGAGCAGCGCGCGGTGCATCCTGGGAAATTCAATGCGAAATGGCTGTTGGTGGAGAGATGGTTCACGCGACGCTTAAGATAAAAATAAGTTTACATAAAGCTATGTTATGTTGTTCTCTTCACAAGTATGCATTCCTTTTAATGTTTATTTTGACTCTTTCCTATCGCATTTAAATATGTTTTATATTTCTTTATGTTGCTTTTACATTTTTCCGTGGTGTATGAAGAACATGAAAGCCATAAATGAGTACTGAAAATAACTTTGGTAGAAATTAAAGTCATCTATTACATATATGTCAAACCCAAGGCCCGGGGGCCGAATCTGGCCCGGCACCTAATTTCCTGGGGCCCCTCAAGAGTTTCCACAGACTTGTGTGATTTATTGAGAGATGAGAAAGAGAAATACATGTTTGAACTAAACAGAGACGCTGGTCACGTTGTCTATGTGCGACTTCATTAACTCAAAATATTTTTCGCAATTGGCCATGAAGCTGGTTTAAAAACAGGAAATTTGTTCCTTATTTTCCTTTGTTAAAATACATCTGTCATTACTTTCTTGTACTGCCTATTCTTTAATATTTAGCATAGCAGCCAATCTTTTTGAAAAATCCATTAAATAAATAAAATAGTTAATAGTGGTTATCAGCATATTCTTGTGAGTCTCTAAATATCTGTGATGATTTTACATGTGTTAGTGCAACATTTATAATAATTAGACGCTAACAACAATATAACATGTATGCATCAGCATATTTTTAAATTCTGTTTAATAAACTTAGCAAATTGTCACCAGCACTATTATGAGTTGAGAGGCAATTATTTAATATAATACCATATTTAATACTTATACGTAGATAAATATGTATGATTTTTACAATTGGCTTTTTGAGGGAAACCAGAACACTGATGTGGCCAGGGATGAAATTTAGTTTGACGCCCCTGATCTATTAGAATATTACTTAAGTAAAAGGTTTAAAGTATTAATTAGATATTTATTGTACCCAACTATCAAAAGTCATTTCGGTCTCTATAAAAACCTACTCATACAATCTTTACACAAGAATCATTTGGAAATATTTCAAATGCACATGTTGCATTGAATTTCATGTTGTTCCCTACATATTCTTGCTGTCTATATTGATCATGTCATTGTTCTATTCCCTAATGTTGTTTTAAATAGTGGGCATTAGAAAGCATGCATGAATATTTTGCAAATAGGCTTTGTGCATAGGCTGACATGGTGGGGCAGTGGGTAACGCTGTTGAGAAGAACGTCGCAGGTTAAAGACCTTTCTGTGTAGAGTTCACATGTTCTCTCCTTGTCTGCGTATGTCCAAAAACATGCTGAGGTTAGTTGGATACTCTAAATTGTCCATAGGGTTGAGTGAATGGTGTGTGTGCCTCATGATAGACTGGTGACCATCTGGGGTGTATCCCTGCCTCTGCCTGTAATGCAATGGGTTTCACTCCAGCAGACCCCTGCGACCCTAATGAGGAATAATAGGGTATAGAAGATGATTGATTGGCTTTATGCACTGGACTTACTCACAGTTTGTTACCCAGAAATGATAGAAGAGTAACAGATCTTCGGATTTTACTCCTCTGCAATGGCAGCAGGAGTTTCAGCCTTTTATTGGTTTAATTTACAGAAATTGAGTGTACATGAACCATTGAATACTTTAGCTAGATTTGACACCTCTGTGTCTTTACTATAAACAAACCAAAGACCAACAGGTGGGTTATTTAATGGAAACCTCAAAATTAAGTAATGACACAGTGTATACTTTGCGAAACAGAGAACCTGGTTTATTACCATTCAACTCCATCCACCACAGATATTACAGAGCAGATTCACAAGTATTAAGCTTTTTTATATAACAGCAGCTGTTTTTTTCACACTCTGTTCCCCTGACCCCCAACCCATCTGCCTCCTACTAGGAAAAAACATTACAGGTGCACAATTTTATTTGGTGTGACGACTGGCCCCTCAATTCATTCAGCTGTAATCAGTCTCACTGTGAGGTTTTTGTTAGTTTTTGTATTGTTGAAGGATTTGGTACTTTTTAAAATTCTTTTAACAGAGCTGCGAATCGGATGCACATCCACCCTCATTCACTGCAGGCGCCAGGCTCCTTCTCGCTTCCAGACAACAGAAAGGATATGATATTTAGAAGGGGTAGGGGGGTGACTGTCTACTGTATAAAAATGTACAGTGGCTTTATTGACATACATTCCATAGGTTAAAACAGCTGCAAAATAGGAGGCACACCCAGTATTGCACTTCATTAAAAGTTCTGGCTCAAAACATAACCCAGAATATCAAACAAAACTGAAGTGAAGAGTAGCAACTTCGGAATACAGCTAATTTGAATAGTATCATTATATACAAGATTAGATAAATCGTACACTATTTTCCTTCCAAACATAATATTCTTAACAGTCTTATCCACCAACTTATCTTTTTTGTCCGTCAACCCATGATGCACTTGACAGTGGAGAATACTGTACAAGATTACGAAAAAAGTTTACATACAACAATATTTTAAATTTATAGTTAGGAAGCTGGAAATACGGCCTGTTCTTTTTTTTTAAACCCACACTGATCCACAGTTTCCTTATGCAAATTTCTTTCATATTCAATGTTTAATCTTGTCTTGTTACACTTCAGTGATCAGGAGGTGTGCAACGTCTATAGAAGCCGAGGGAATACAACGGCCGCATGCAAACACGTCACAAGTTATTTTCTTTTTTTTTTTCTTTTTTTCTTTTTTTTACTTTATTGTTCTTTTTCATTCAGGTTACTCTGAATCCAAAGGAGCCACCGCTCATGTTTCATAGCAGAGCCTGGATACTGATGTTGGGAGATGAGCAGACCTGAGGACTCTTGGCTAGGGCAGAAACCTGGTCCAGTGGTCCAGGCCTCTTGACAATGCAAGAGCCAAGCTTCATGGCTGAGCTTCAGCAGCAGCAGCAGCCAGAAATCACAGTGGACAAACTGGTTTTCAGTAAAAGTCTCATGTTGTTTAGAAGGTGTGGGCATTCCTGCATACCCCACAGCCCAAAGCGAACTCCTCCCCTGTCGGTGGGTGAACCACATGCAAAGGGCACTCGGTACCCTCCAGCTGTTTGCCTTTTGGCCCTGTAACAGAAAACACCAGGATTACATCTCAATTAAATCTTCCTACCACTATTTAATAGATTTTTACAGGCAGTCAGAATGTTAAAAATTGTATGTGCACTCTGTTATTACAAAATAATAAAACAAGTTTAAGATTTTTCAGAAGACTAATCAATAGAATCATTACACACCTGCAGGACAATGTGGTAATTCCTCTTTGGGGACACTTGTCATCCGCTGGAAGTCATCATGGCAGGCGTTACAGAAGTGTGTGGTGCCAAAGCAGAAGAAAACAGCCACAGAGCAGCAGTACCGGCATTTATATTCAAGGAAGTCTGTGCCATGTTTCGAGCACATCTGGTAAGAAAAGGGAAAAAAAACATTAGCAGGGATGAGATCATAGTTTTTTTTTAAAGCAGGATAGATATGCACCATTTAAGAAAATTGTTGGATATTTTGGGAAGTATGCCGATTGGGTTTCTTGCAACAAATTAAATAAGAAGAGGAATACCAATCACTGTCTAGAATTTGGAGTTTCTGCTGGTTGCCTGGCAACCCCAAAGACTCTAGGATATCACAACACCCACGTTGAAAAATATAACTGCTCACAAAACCACAATTTGCTTTTTTTTGCCCAGACTTAACAGAAAAGTTTATTCATGTATGATTTACATTTTTTTTCTGACATATATCCGGCACTAGTTAAATGACGAGATGAAATGTACGGTTTAAAAACAAGAAGAAAGAAAAAAACAAAGTCAACGGAGCAGAGATTGAAGACTTGAAGTTCGGATATCCTTAAAATTATATATTCGCGGTTTAAAGTAGCAAAACAGAAGTAGAAACAAGCTGTTTTAAGGCAAAAGTTCCCCATGGACTGAGTGCTTAATGCAGAGGACAGTATTTATATAACACCTGGACTTTCTCTATAGTTACAAAAAGAATGAAAATGGCAATTTCCATGATATGGGATCTTTAATTTGCAAGCTTCGATGTGCAGGTAGGCAGGTTGTGTTACATTGTGACAGCCAAACTAAGAGTTTCCCTGTTTCCAGGAAGAAGGTAAGAACATGGAATAATCAAACAGTTTAAACACCCCTAAAAAGGATCTTACAGATGTACAGACATGAGAGAATTATGATCGGAACAGATCCTCGCACCCACCTGAGCCCTGGAAACATCTGAACATGCTCCACAGATCAGCTCACTGGGGTCATAGTCATCTCCCTGTCCCGCCTCTGCATCACAGCGTGCCTCTCCACCAAAATAGGCCTGGAATAAGGACAGAATTAACCCTCATCCCCTAAACTAGATTAAAATGGAATACCTCGGTGCTATAGTTTACGGTACCTTCTTGCACTTGTAGCAGACATAGTATGCGTATCTGTTCATGGCAAAGCCTGCAGGGTCGTTGTGGAAGCGTGCTCCTGGCGTAGTTATTGCCTCACTCTTATGTAAACCTTCATACTCCAGCCTCATCAGAGCTTTTCTCCTCACATCCTCATAGAGCTCCTTAATGGGGTCGAGCAGGTCCTTGATCACTGAGTGGTTGATTTTGTTCTGGAGGCAAACAATGAAAGGGATAAAGTTTGTAAAGGTCCTTTTTTTTTACTATGACATTGACAAAGAAGTTATTTGTGAGGGAAAGATGCACAGTAAACTTCTTCAAAAAAAGCATTTATACAAACTAAATCAACTTTGAGGCGTGGTGGATATGGTTTTCAACCTCACTGTTATGGGGTTAATCTCTTTAGTCCAGGGTGACTCAGGGAATGCATTACCTTGCAAATTGGACACAACATGAACCCAAAAGTGATTCGAGGCCCCAGCCAGCGGTTTTCAAGAACACGACGGGTACACTGAAGGTGGAACACATGGGTGCAGTCGAGCTGAGGACAAAGCAAAGAGTTAAACATTGAATAGGAACAAAACTTTTATGTGGAAGTGAAATTATTACACCTTCTGAATAAACTAACAGTCTGAGCTACCTGTACAGCAGGGGCAGCAGAAAGGGCCTCTGTGAAGCAGATCATACACATATCATCTGCATCTTGTTTCAGACAGCCGGTGTTCTTATCACAGCCATGCAGACACGGAAGGCAGCTCTCCTCGTTCTTAACTCCACCACAGGGGTGTCCACAAGGATGGGTTTTGCTGCACGCCAGTTTAGCGTACTCCTGGGGGAAACATCATGAGAGGAGCTGGTGAGGCTTAGCAGCTATGGCAAACAAGCTTATTTTCTTTTGTAGTAAAATTAAATTCCACTTTAATTTCCATATTATAAAAAATTAAAAATATAAATTTTACTACATAACTCTGCATTGTTCCGTGTGCTACTTTTATTTTATTTATTATATATGTATGTATATAGTGTGTTTTATCCATAGTAATTGGGTAATTGCATCTTATTTCTTAATGCTTTTGTTCCTGGTCAAAATTGTCCATCCTTTTGTAACAGTAGTTTATAAATCATAATATTAAAACTATTAACTTTGGTTTTGTAGACCTCATTGAGCTGAACATAGCCTATAGAACATATTTGTTATATTTATTATTTATATAGATTATTATGACCAGATTAAATACCAGAGGAAACATTGTACTATTTGTCACAGACCAATAAGTGTCAAAGTGTAGTTAAGACGTTTACTTTGAGACATCAAACATTCTAACATTCATCTAAATATGCTAAAAAACGTATGATATTCCTGATAAAAACAAACCCATATAATGTAATTAATAAACACCCACGGGTATTAAGATGAACTGATAATAAACTGTTCTTGCTTCGTACCTGACAGTCTGGATCTGAGCAGACACTGCCCACTGCAGACAGCTCAGTTCCATTCCTTGTTCCACAGAACCTGCAGGCGTCTGAGCTGCTGGACGCAGGTTTACCTAGAAAAATATGAGACTTATCAGAATAGTTTTCTCCAGGATAGCTAAGCCAAAGGAATTCTAGATGTGTGAAACTAAAGTTTTAATGTAATTATACTATTTTTTAATGAAAGGTATGCAGTGTTACCTGTGTGCTCTCTAAACTCCACCATAGCCTTCATTGTTTTTGAGTCAGCCAGAGCCATGAGCCAGAAGAGCTTGGTCCTTCCACAGCCTTCATGGAGATCCACCTTTATGGCCTCCTCTTCCTCTTTGAACACCTGAAGCACCCATGAAAATAAGATTTAAAATTAGTATGTACTATGTATAGGGTGAAGTTTCAGTGCCATCTAGTGGTAAAGTTGCAGATTATAACTTATCAATGAATCGACTACAGTGGTACCAGAACTAACTATCGCGGAATAATAATTACGCTTAAGAAGCAAACACTAACCTGTCTCTGGTGAGAACGTGTGCGTCGGTGCAGATGGAGGAAACGGTCACAGTCGGTGCAAAGGTTGCCACACATGTTACATAGGATGATTGCTGCTGTCTCACCGTCATCATGGTTGTCACACATGGGCTGTGAACAGAAGAGGAGGAGAACAGTTTGTTTTGTTTTTGATGATCCATCTATTAGCTTCCAATGCTGCAGTTTTTAGCTGTTATAAGCTCTCGCTCTCACCATCTGCTTCTGCTGTCCATCTTTGCCCATCCAGCGACCAGAGGACAGCCTGTCTACATGATCCTGGTCCAGCACACACAGTGAAGCCAAGGCCAGCCACAGCTAACAGACAGAACAGGAGATAATATATGATTAGTTCATATTCATTATATCCAAGGATATATACCTGCTCTGTGAGTCCAAATGTGAGTCCATACCCTTGTGGTGGCGATGCAACGCACGGGAGAACGATGCTCCTCCTCCATTTTGGTCAGAGCTATGATCGTCTCAGCTATTGCATTTTTGGTGACTCTGGACCACGCATCTGAAAGGTGACCCTAAAGAACGCACAGGACTGTATTAGAAGTATCTTTATGTTTTTGCAATTCATAGAATCCATGAAATGTTAAATGTATGACAAAGATGGTTCCATGGTGCATGTAGATTGTAGAGTGTTAAAAGGAATAATACACCAAGAACTTACACCGGCCATGTCTTTAACCAGCTTTATGATGATCTCTGCAATCTGAGGAGGAGTGGAGCCTTTCATCCACCAATGGCTCTCCCCTCTGCGGATGTAGCTGAACATGAAAACAAAGGGACAACATCCTGTGTGATTGTTTCGAGTCTCATAAAAACACATCCTTTGTATTATCTGTGGTAGAAACCAACTTACCTGGAGTTGAAGATCATAGGCAACGTGACGGTCGTGACCCCTTTGCCCGCAGCCATGCCGGCTGTGCCAGAAATGGTGGTTCCTTTAGCCTTCAGCTGCACGGTGAGGGCTTTCGCAATGCAGCCCAGGAACATGTCAAGGATGCCTAACTTGTTCCAATCCCCCTTCTCTGTGGAGTGGATGATATCACTGATATCGGCTGGTGGCAGAGCCTTCACTCCAATGATGCTAGCAAGCCGCACTGGAGTCACCTCTGGAAGGACGCGTCTAAGCAATGAAGTCACCTGAGATGAGATCAGAAGGAAAACAACAATGTTTTTAAATTGTCCCTCAAGATATTCATTTAATCAACTTTCTTTGTGGTTTGTTCTAATTTTTGAAGACCATAATGTGGCCAACACTGAGTATGGCCCTGTGCACACCTGGTATTAGAGTAGACTAGATACCAGGTATGCACATGGCAGAAAGGTCCTTGGTTTCTGGTTGTATGCACATTTTTAATATAATTTTCCATGTTAAATTCTATATAGCAGATGACTAAACCTCTACTCCTACCACAACCCACCTGTCTCTGTACACGTGGGGATGCCGTGTGCAGCAGAGAAAACAGGTCTTGCATGAGCGTTAGCTGCTGCGCTAGGTATTGGCGGCCCACATTGGAGCCACTCAGAGCCAGGACCATAGACAGAAGCTCGAAGCAGTAGGCGTCTGAGGAGGCGTCATCGTCACTGGGCTGGGAGTTGGCGTTCTCTTTGCTGGAGATGGCGTGCTCCCACTCCTCCCTCACGCGTGTAGCCTCCATACGAATGGCCTGGACGATGTGTGCACAAACCTGGAAAAAAAAAAGACACTTGTTTAACATAAGAGTGGAGTTATTAATATTTTATCCTGAGCTGATGCTTTGACAGACTTTTTACCTGTTTCTGCAGGTTGGTCAATTTGCTCCTGCTGAAAATGATTCCCACCATGTGCTCTTTAAGGTCTGCATCAGATGGTACCTATTCATAAAAAATTTAAAAAAGAGTGGAGAACATGAAGTTAAAAGGTCACTAGATGTGTTAGTCAGTCAAACTGCACAGCTAAGCCTCACAGTGCAGACCTTGTCTTCTCCCTCGGGTGATGAAAGCAGGTTTTTCTCCTCCTGCTCTGGGGTAGGCTCTGCATCTCCACAGATTAGTTTCCCAAAGACCTAAATGAACACAAAAATAGACTTATGTGTAAAAAGTTTTTTTTTTCTAAAGCCTCCAGCTATTTGCACTCAAGCGTCATATTTGAAAACATTAGAGTCAGTACAGTATGATAATGGAGGAAAACCCTAAATTTGACAAACCTGTGAAGTGATGAGGCGAAACACGCGGAGCGTTTCAGCCTCACAGTTCTTTTGCTGGGCCATGCTGGCTGAGATCTGTCCCGGAATCTTGATGCTGTCACCCTCCTTCCAGCCGAGGACCTTCACCTGTCGCACCCTCAAGGTGTTTTCTGGACCTTTCAGCTCCACTTTGACCACGTGGTGATCCCCTCCAGGGAGCTCACTTGTCACCCAGCCCATGTGACGTGAGTCAAGGTCGACCTTGGATAAAAAAAACATGGGGATGTTCATAGTGGAGTTCAACCACATATGCACGTTAATCAGTTTCAACTGATGAACTGATCAACCATGGTGCATCTCATGATAAAAACACAAGTTTTTTGTTATATTGTCTCTAAATCTCTTGTTCCAAAAGGAGTCAGTATAATAAGGACAGATCTGATCATATGAACAGCAATTTACAGAAAAAAAAAAGCAACCACAGGGAGGCGACAGACCACAATTTACCGCTTAAAGTGGATTTTATGATAAGTGGACATATTTTAGAATAAATGCTCAAAAGGCTTGAGAAAGGTAATGTAGTATTTAGATGATTTATGATTATTCAAACCACAAATATCCTTTTAGGTATATCAAATTTTTAAGTAAATCCAAGGAAAATTGTAAATATGGGACCTTTACCATTTATTGTGATCTCAAAGAAACAAACCATACCTGTTTGATTCTGCAGAGATCCTCTATTGCTTTTCCACACAGGAATGTCACTGATGTGACTTTGTTCTGTGGACATGACGGAGGGAAAATAAAAAAAAAAATTTAAAAACATAGAACCCATTAGAAACCTATATGAAGGCATTATCACCATGCAGTACACTATGGCTTGTAAGTGGCATTTATTCCACAATAAGTAGTGTTTTATCCTACAAACACATCAATATCTGCTTTGATGTTGCCTCCTTACCCCGATGTCTCTGGAGTTGTCCACATGAACAGACACATTGGAGGCATTGATGCCTTTCACACAGCTGATGGTGATGCTCTTAGTTTTGTTCTTGTCTTCATCTCCAGATTCCCAGAAGGTCTCTGTGGAGCCGTCTGTTAGGCTGCCGATCATGGCAGGACGACTGGATGTTTTGATGTCCACTACACTGGTCAGGTCCTTGAGACAGGTCACCAGGCAGAGATCCTGTTACCACACACAGATACGGCAGTGTCAGGTCAGTGCATTAACACAGATACAGGCAAAACCAAAGACACGCACTGTTGTTTCTGTCTGTGCTGTAAACAAATACAGTCAAAATTCCTGTTAATTGACTGTTTTTTCATTACCTGGCTCATTGCTTCATAGCCTGACTGCACACTGATGTTAAAGCTCTCCTCACTATCACCATCATCTGACTTGGACAAAATGTTGTTGATGTGATGGAAAACGTTGCTCTGGTGCAGGAACTGGTGGTCAGACTGCTTGAATTTGAGACTCCAGCACCTAAAACAATGAGTCACAAACATTTATATTACCCAAAAGACATGCATGACACTCAGAAAAGGCAAAAAATACAGGGAGGCATTGACTGTGAAAAATATAGAAAAACTTACATCTTTTGATTGTTAATTTGTGCTTCATTGTGTGTGAGTCATAAAAAATAAGAAACTGTACCTAAGGGCCATCTGCTGAAGTGAGCTTCCACTAGGAAGTGACATCATGAGGTCAGAGATGGTCTGAAGGAGGCGGTGGAAGGTGTGGGGCAGAGGGTGAGCTGCCTCCCCAGCAATAACAATGTCTGACAGAGGGTGTTCACAGACACCGAGGTCTCTTTCCTGTGTGTAGAGGATCGTGATAAGAACATGCAACAACCAAGCAAAAGTATCACTTCATGTTGTTTGTCTTTCAGGAAATCATCACCTGTTCAACATTTTCTTTGTTCCCTTTGTTCTCCTCTTCTTCCTCATCCTCAGGTTCAAACGGTGATGGGGTGAGAGATGCTACAAAATGCCAAAGGATGTCATGCAGGGAGGTGGTCTGGATCACATTGCACAGAAGCCAGTTGAACGCCTGATTGGAAACCAAGAGCAAATAATACTAATTAGTCTTTGTATTAGTAGTGCATTTAGACAGCATTTATATATATTCACTATATAAATCCAGATTGAGAGTGAATGTGGTCAAATTTAACAATGACTTCTACAAATTTGGCACATCAGCCTACATTACACCCTATAAAAGATTCCAGATGAAATTATAAGCTATCAAAAATGGTTATATGTATATCACCATGTCACCTGGAATATGTATGCACGTTTTGGGACTACCCAGTTATTTCTAATTGTTGGTGTCATGTAAACTCTGCTCTATCTAACTTGCTCCATGTTTTTTTTATGTACCCAACCCTACTTTCTGTCTCCTTGATGATAATTCTAATACCAGTCGAAAGCAAATTCAGAATAAAATGGTGTTTGCTGGGTTTACCTCTGTAATGAAAGTGATTTAAAAAAATGGTTTGATGATGGTATGTGTATTGGATCCTCCTTCTGGATACATAGCCTCATCAACATTGTCAATCTAGAACATACAACTGCAAGACTCAATAAGGTTCAGCCAAGGACTGTGGAAGCCTGGAGTGCTTTCTCTTCCAGATTAATTACTTGGTCTGGAAATAACAACCTATGTAACGCTTGATGCCTACCTAATATGCATAAAAGCTCCTTCTCTTTTTTTATTTATCAATAAAAATCTGTCTTTGAATATGACTGTAACCCCTACTATCCCCTGTTTTTGAAAATAAAAAAAAATATCAGAAAAAGAAATTGGGACAAAACATCAGTCCAATCAAAATATATTAGCCTATTAATTATACAAATCTAATTGATTAAGTCACAATATATAATCAAGGTTATGAAATCTGACATACTGCTTTATAATAATCAATAATTAAAGCAGAACTGAGCATTGAGAATGAAATATTGCATTCTAGACAGCTGTACCTCCATGGCGAACACCCTGCAGGCAGACTTCCTTAATGCATGCCTCATGGCCACCTCCAGGCCCTCCAGGTCATGGTGCTGTATAACAAAGGCCAGCACAGGCCACTGGAAGTTTCTCTCCCCCTTACTGAGGGAGCCGTGGGCTGAGATTAGCCTGGAAAGCTCTGGAGATGGGTGGCGCAACAGCGAAGATCCCACCTCTGTAAGAGAAGCAAAGCAGGTCATTGTCACAGTTTATGTGATGCTGTAACACATTCATACTTCTGTATCACTGGTAAACTCTTAAATCTCACTGATTAAGTTTTAAATACCTGCATCCCCACTATGGACCCTGCGTCTGGGCACAGCCTTCACCCGGGCTGGAGAGGGCGAGTGCTGTTTGTCATACTCTGATGCAACGACCGAGTACGACCTCTGAAACACGGTGCGCTTAGCCGTGTCGCTGTCTGTGATTGGGCTGGTCTCAAGGCTATAAGAAAGCAAACTAACCAATTAAAGAAAAAAAGAGAAGTTTTGAATGTACATGCTCCTTGGTGATCCTCACATATATAACACACACATGGTCTAAAACTTAAGATTAGTGCTCCTCACAAAGATAGAAATCATTAGATCATATGATCACAAATTCTCACACACGTTTTTACAGTGACATCATACAAATATAATTATATTAAATATGATAATAAATATGGACGATAATATAAATGTGCCTTTGCATTGCAACTAATGCACACATTCCACATGCCATTTTGCTAGACTGTCAAAATATAGTTAATATTTGTGTTGAATGAACTGATTTGCACGTAGGGTACAGGGGAGATATTTAGAGGAACAGAGAGAGAGAATGAGAGCTTTGTGTATGCTCAAGTACCTCAAATACTTCAGGGCAGTATGTGTGTCTAGGTTTTGTATAAACAGAAGGAATATAAATGATTATATGTTACCTGGGGGGCATTGATTTCATGTTACTCTCTGGTTCTTCAAACACGTTGGGGCAGGCGTCAGGGGTGACTGAAATGTAGGGAGCAGGAACAGATGTGGAGCGCAAATACCTCATCTCATCTTGGAAGAGATTGTCATCTTGGTAGGCTCCAAAATTCTCTGTGTGTTGCCTAGGCGATGAGAGGAAAGTGATAATCATGCACATTACTGTGGGGGGGATTTCTCACCTATGAAAAACAACTTATAATTTACTGAGTAGCCACCTTGCTAGTGTTTGAAGGTAAAGACAGCTCATTTTATTGGGGAGCTCATCTGACACGCCCTCCTTGAGGCTGGGAAGCAGCTGGGAATGCAGGGGCCGGGGAGGGTGGTGGCAGAGCATGCTGGGCTCTGCAGCGCTGCTGAGGGACAGCAAGAACAAAGCATTGGCCCGGATCACCTGGTGGGCCTCCATGGTGGGCAGAGCCCTTGGGGTCTTCACCTGCAGAGGTTTTTTCCTTGACTGCTTCACCTGGTAGGAAATATGCAGATAGGGATTAGCTGAAGTAGACTCAGAAGCAGTGTTGGGCATGGTACTTTGAAAAAGTAAGCAGTTACAGTTACTTCTCCCAAAAAGTAACCGCGTTACGGTACTCCTCTATAAAAGTAACTAGTTACCAGGGAAAGTAACTATTGCGTTACTTTTTTAAGTTTAAAAATGTACTAGGATTTCCTGAGGGTCTGTGAACATGTCTCGGAGTAAGACGCTGCAGTGAGTGAAAGAAGGAAAGATGCTGCACTCATGAACTTTTCTTATGAAGATTGTTGTTTTGGTGTTTGCTACATTAGCCTGTGTTAGCGTGAGGAATAAAGTAGCAGCTAAACCAGCAAGCTCATAACTTAACTCTACCCTTTCTCAGGTAAGTTGCTACTTTTTTGCTTGACTCTGACCTGAAAGGTTCTTGACGCTGTGCTTCTTTCTCTACTGGGCAGTGGGCCAGTAACGCATAGTAACGGCGCATTGATAATAGTAACAGCGTTGTAATGATAGAAGTAGTAATTAGTTAGATTACCCATTACTGAAGTAACAATTTATTTTAACAGCAGTATTACCATCACTGCTAGAAAGTCAGTACGATGTGAAAAGCTGACAGTAGTTGAGTTTCTATTGATCTATTCTGATACGTATTTTGATGTATTGCATTAGAAAATGTTGGTGGGGAAAAAAAGTTTTTTTATCCTCACTTTGGGGCAGAAAACAAGGCCCTGCATGACTGCATCTAGTTTATTAGCTCCAAACCAGTTGTTAGAAGTACACCTAATTAGCATTTACTTTTTTTGGGGAGGTTTCAAAATTTTGCTTAAAATTACTTGACAAGTAAATGGACATGCAACGAGTGTTTCAGTAAAACAGGGTTGAGTGCTACAGCCTTGCATCTACCTTTTCCCTGGCAGCAGTCTGCTTCTCTCTCAGGTATTTTTCCCGACAGCGATCACACACCAGGTACCAGGTGCTGCCTCCTATGCCTCCGTCTCCACAGTTCCCAGCCCAGCCACCACAGAAGTGTCCGATGCTGTTGTACCCTTGGCCTCCAGCATAGCGGCCACAGCCTGCCACAGAAATATTAAGGGATGTTCAAGGCACAGACCACAATTCACCTTTAAGCTCTTTGAATCACAGCAGTATTGTGAAATTCCAAACCACATCTCCCTGTATTCTTACCTGGGTGAGCCTGTCTCATATGGTAGGTGACGGGGTAGGGATGAGATTCCCCACACAGCTCACAGATAGTGTCTTTCTCTGGTCCGCCCATGGCAAGCTGTGCCATCTCTCCGAACAGATTGCCTCGTGGGCGCATCTCTGCCTTCTCCCTTTTCTTCTTCTCCTTCTTTGCCTTTTTACTGTCTTTCTCATGCTCCTTCTTTTTTAAAATGGCACTGGAACCGGGGCTGGGGAAGATCATGTTCTGAGTGGCTGCCTTGATGGTGGCCATAGAGATGTCCTCCCAGAATGCCACCAGATGCTGCAACGTCAAAGGTAAGATTGACTTGGCTCTCATGGAGGGATGAGATGTCATCTCATAGGAAGCAGTGTCTCCTTTCCCATCCTCACACTTTTCTGGCAGTGGAGGTTCTTTCAGCATGGATAGTACTTTATTTTTGTTGATGCTGCCCATCTTTGAGATATCGGGCCCATGTGGAGCGATATTAAACATGTTTAGTGCAGAGGAAATCTCTAAGGAGTGGCGGTTCTTTAACTTGCTCTCTTTCTCCTCAGCACCCTGTCCTCCGAGGGAGCTGCGGATGGGCGCATGCTCTTTGGTTAAGTCGGGGTTGAACTTGAGGAAGGAGGAGCAAGCCATGGCATCGTGGACTATACCTTCATGCCACAGGAACGCGGCGAAGACCGCTCGTGCGCATTCAGCCACAGAAGGTGACATTGCCTGTTTTGCAGGCTCTGTGAGCCTTGGTGTACTCTCACCTTTAAACAGAGGCCCAGATTTGTCCTTCTTCGGGCGCGTGTGCCGACTGGAGGTTTTGCGGCTGACCTTGGGCGAAGAGCGGCTCTCTACTTCTTCTTTGACCGGTGCTTTGCCGATGCTAAAGTGTACTTTACACGAGTCTTCAGCATTAAGAGCCTCCACGTTCTCATCATTGCCGTCCTCAGAGAGGAGAGCACTAGAGGTACACACCTCCACCACTTCACTGTGGAGGTTCTCCTGGGTCACATGAGGAGAAGGAACACGGTTCTCTGCGTTGCTGATCACTCCTTGATTTGGATCTTTTGGAGACAGTTTTGGTTTGGGAGAGGTAGACCTGCCCCTCAGTGGCTCTGTAAGTGGGACTTTCTTTTTTCTAAGCGTGTCTGGGTCCAGAGTGTATGAATCTGATTTGGACCTCTCCCTGGGAGGTTCCAGCCGGGCTTTGGAGGATGGGCTGACTTTAGGTGGGAGGTTCTTGTCATGGTGGCTTGAGGATGAGTGTTGGGAGGAGGTGCTGGAAGGACTAGACCTGCCTGAAGAGGAGACGCCTTTTTGTTTTGGAGAGGAGGAGCGAGAGCCAGTGGTAGGGGAATCGGCCCGATGTCCTGACGTTCTACCATCTGCCTTTAGGGCTTGAAGAGTGTTGTGATTGGGTGAGTGGGAGCGACTGTGAGAGTCAGACCTGAGCTTGGCTGTATCTGACCGCAGAATGAGGGCTTCACTGGCCGAGAGTCCCTCCTCGCCCGTTTTGATTCTGCTCTGCTCGGACGAGCGGCTTCCTCGACTGTCCTGTTTCGGGGAACGGTTTTCCTGCCGGTGCTTGGAGGATGGAGACATTGGCCGTGCACCAGACATCCGGTTCCCTCGTTCACCTAAACATTAATATTTAAAACACAGTTACTCTACAAAAGAGGACTATGCCAGAAGTGAAAGTGAAACATTTGAACTCGTCGTGAAAAACAAGGATGTAATGAAAAAAGAGAGTAAAATGAAATGAAGGGCAGAAGACAAACAACTTAAGTCCCAAAGATGAAAGATGATATACCTTGTAAAGCAAATGACAGCAAATGAGAAAATATTCTTAAAAACAGCTTTGCATGACTTTTACTTTACTAGGTATTTTTTTTGGGAGAAATCCTACTAAGCTTTAAACTTAAATTAAAAACACATTAGTATATCCCTCTGATAATAATATTGTATTTGTCCACAGTTTTTAGAGTTGCCATTAACTTTAGATACCTTAAATGTTATTGACAAAAAAGGGGAAAGTTCACCACACAAAAGTCTGAGTTGAGTTCCTACCCACCCTTTGTTCAGTCTGAGGGAGGCATGCATGCTGTGATTACCCACCCTTTTGCCTTAGAGCGAGAGATGAAAGAGCAGTACCATGCCCAGCCACGGACACACTGCTTTTGTGCACACGCTCGCGAGAAGCAAGGCTTCGTGATGAACCATCTACAGCGGACAACAGTGGCAGGTAAACAAACAAGGCATAGAATGCAAGGAGGCCGCCACAAAGAGAAAGAAAGCACAAAGAGGCAATGGGGTCAAGTTAAGAAGGTGAAATTGGAAGAGGCAAAAGGACAACACAGTAAGGTGATGGGAAGATCCACACAGATAGAGAAAATGAAAGACTATAAGACAGGAACACTTATAGAAGAGGAAAAGATCAATAGACCACCAGGTAAAAAGAGAAATTACCATTAACAGAGAGAAAGATGCAAGACAAAGGAAGAGACTGACAGGGAAAGAGCTGTGAAAGTTTGAAAATGATTTGGATCAAAGATGATCTGGTATTTTTTATCATTCAGTGAAAGCTACACTGTCTGTGCTGTGTAATATCAATGATTAACAACTGTTAACAAAAAAATGTCATGTGTACTGTTGTGCACGTTTGCAGTGAAGCCCTGGGCTGGTTGGGATAGGGAATGAAACAAGGTGTTAATCAAGGGTTAAAAAATGCAGATGTGAAGTTAAAGTATCGATGAAGGCAATGAGAGGGAAATAAAACTCACTAATCAAGAGTACAAGCAGAAAAATAATCAGTTCAGCCTGTTATTCCAGCATGTGGCAAAAATATCCATTTTTACAAGCCATTTAGTCTAATATTAAGGTTCAAATCTTGTTTTAAAAGAGTGAAAACATCTTTAAAGATCCCATATGGTAGAAAGTGAGGTATAAATAAAGTTTTAATGATAAGAAGGTCTATCTGTTATATAAATACTGCCCCATGTTTCAAGATGCTCAATCCACAGAGAAATGCATACAGCCAGTATTCAGAAACTGTGCCTTAAAACAAGCCATCAACACGTCCATTAAGCTGTGACATCACAACTTTACAGTCACCACCCCCCAATTCAAAATCAGCCAATCAGAGGAGAGACTCAATAATATTAACGAGTCAGATACAACAATGACAAAGTAAAAAATATAGGACCTTTAAAAGAATAAAACACCTTTTATTTTTAAAAACAAGACTTAAACGTTGAATAGTAAACATGTCAGCTTGGATATTTGACCGTAGAACATAACTGCATGTTATGTGTCACACATCACTCCTGCACATCCCAGAAAATAAAGAAATAAAATAAATCAAACCAAAGCTCGGGAGGAAAACGACCAACACCTGTCAGCAAGCAAGCGCTGCCAGAAAGCTGGACACACTTACTCAGAAGCTGTGGTTGTGGCTGAGACAGTTGGGAGGGGGATTGTCCAAACACAAATGGGCTGTGGACAAGGGAGGAAGAGGAGGAGGGAGGTTGGGCGGCTTGCTCAAATACGGAGGAGGAGGGAGCTGCTGAGAGGAAGGGCCCAGACTGAATGGAATTCAGTATGGCACTCAGCCGGTCACCTGCAAACATGGAGACAGAGGAGGTGGAAAAACTACAGCTTATACTACGGTTTGAGGAATCCAAAGGGGGATGAGGGTAACTCAGTGTGTCAGTTTCAAGGCAACATATGTGCGAAATGGGAGAATCCTCAATATGAATGATGAGCCACTGGGTCAGGAATCATCTGTTTTTATGGTGAAAAAGTCAAAAGGCCGAGTGGTTGAGACGCATACCATAGTACCACAACGGCTCCGGTTCAAGGACCCTGGTCACTACCCGCACTTTCTGTCTCTCTGCTTTGTAAAAAAAACTGATAATAGTTTACACTGTTTATATCTGTTCATGTCTAGGTTTTGTTCCTGTTCACAATGATGAAGAAGCAAAGTTGACATAAACACATCATTGCTACTGTATTATCCAGTGTTTCCATTACGACTACTAAGGTATTATTAAAAGAAATCTTTTAAATAGGATTTTATTGTGGTAAAAGTACTTCCAGAACCAGTGGCTCCTCCCATTTCAGAACTCTTCAGAGGGAGCTCTCTTTCTACTTTCTCTTTAAAAGTGTTATTCTTGGAAAGAATCCTGCGTGACCTCTTCAGAAACTCCAAAGACAAGTATCTTCATATAGTGCATATTGAGCCGATACTGGATCAGACATGATTCAAAGCCTTCCATTCTTTTTCTTGGTATTAGTTCAATGTCCCCACCATCCGTTGTTGGAGCCAGAAAATCCAAATTTGGCTAAAGCAGGAGTTGCTGGGTGGTGCGGGGTTGGGGAAAATCAACCACTATGGTTGATTCAGGGAAAAGAAACCACAAGTGTTTGTGGTAAAGACGGCACACCCAACCTACAAAAACATAATCAAAGAGCTTTTGCCAGCCATCCATGTGGTTTTGGTTAACTGGCTAAACTGTCCTTTGCACAATCACATCGTTCTTCTTTTGGTGCATTTTTTGGCATTCATCAAGCAATTGCAGGAAAAGAAAGATATATGCAGTCAGAGTTGCATAACAGAGTCACATGTGGCTAAATGTACACAACGATATATAAAGAGAACCTGGCTTTTATCTATTGTAGATATTAGACACTTGTGACAAATGTAAATATCACTTTTTTAATGTCATTGTGAAACAAGAGACTATTAGCAAGATTGGATAATTTGTATTATTGGCGTAACCATGGTTATCTGATGGATAAAGGGTCTCAACACCCTCTTTCTAAAACAAAGTGAGGAAGACATAAGCCAGCTGAAAGCTGAAACGGTGTCAGCCCTATATTCAGACAGAAAGACAATTCTGGATCATTTAACAGTACTGAGCATGTTTTCAATACTTTTTAAGAAAACAGTATGTAAATGATTACATGTTTTCTAAGAGACTATATTAAGGCAACAAATGATCAAAGGGTGAAATCAAAGTGTATTCACAATGTGTTCCAGGGCAGTTATCATTGTTGGGTTAACCTGATTATTGCCCAGCTAAACAGAGCAGAGAACCCATAAGCAGTCCAACTGAACAGAAGCACACCGACTGGCCCATGCACACAGATAGACATATGCCTGATACTGCAGAGATGTCAGGCATGAAGTAACGGTAAACACAAGAAAACATGCATAAATAAAAAGCGATGATAGATCAATGGCTTTAAGGGATTATATTGATCCATACTTGAACATGTAGACCTTTCTGGAGGTGATTTTATATAAGCTCTTTTGCATTAAAAGAGGAAATTGTACTTTCAAGAGCCAAATAACTGCTAACCCAATGGATCAATTTGTACTCGCAAAATAAGTGAGTGCATCAAATATTTGTGAGAAAATACTGAGTCAAAAGCATGGTGAAGAAGTTAGGTAGTGCAAGGTACACTAATGCAGAGAATAATCAAGAAAAGTGGGTAGAGTGAAGTTAGAGGTGAGATAATTTATATCAGTGATGGAAAAACATCACTTAGAACCGTTAACTAAAGCCAGAGCACTGAAAAACAATGCGGATGTTGAAAGCAAGTTGATATGGAGATTAAGGATGTTCTTGACAATGTACCAAGTTGACCTCACCTTTGTTGTTGGAGATGCCATAGTCAAAGCCTTGTGCTCCATTTGCTGTGGCTCTGTTGAAGGCCTGCACAGAGAAAGGGCTGGGTGGTGGTGTCTGGGCCTCATGCTCAAGCAGAGCTTGTTCTGCAACAGCAAATTAGATCAGGTTATCCCCCCCAATTACAGCGGGGCAGTTTAGCCTAAAAAATAAATCTAATATTTTTGTAACTAATGTATAATTTCCATTTTTTTTATCAAACTGAAAAAAATGTCTGTTGGAGGCCATCCCTGGTGATGAGCAGTGTAGTGGCTTACCCTCATCATGGCGAAGGTACTGGTTTCCCCCGCGGTCTCTGGCCAGTGACCAGGCCTCTCCCTCATCACTCTCACAGAACTCCACTACACTGTTCTTATCCAGCTGTACCCAGGTTCCCTCTGAGTTGACCACCTGATACACAAACAACACTCTTTATCCATACTCAACACATATACACTCACTGAACACTTGTCACACACACTCTCTCTAGCCCTCATCTTCAAAAGAACAGTCACAGCCACTTTCCACATTAATCCCAGTCCATTCGTCTCATTACTGCACAGACATAACATGACACATATTCTACTACAGTAGATCACCAACATGCAAATATTCAATTCACCTGATTGAAACAAAGAATTCACAGCAGTACATCACATTAATTAGATTGTGTATATCAGCAGACACCGAAGGACAAAACTCAAGTAGCTAAAATAGAATACAACTTACTCTAAAATGGGGTAGCTTATTGACAGATAAAAGCATGAAGTTGTTTTTTTCTCAACTCCCTGAAATATTGTTGTTTCGGAAAAAACAGACAGATGGAAGTATTAGTATGTGCAGGCTGCACCTCCCACATCCAGACAGGGCATTCCAGTACAGGCGCAGAGGGGAAACTATTGAACAGCATGACACACCACAGCAACCCAAGAGAGGTCATATCCAAAAGAGAGGTCATCAGGCCAAAGACAATTTTGAAAGTTCAAAGTACCAAGTCAGTGGCAGGATTGTTATAAGTGCAAGAAAGATGCAGTCAAGGCACAGAACGGCTCCAGCAATTTGTGATCAGACTTCCTCTGAGAAGTCTTGAGGCAGCTGATTATGACACCCTGAAACTGCAATGGATTTATAGACTGAAATTAGTAAGTGAAGAAGCACACAGCCATAGGAGTTGGTAAGACCTCAGCAAGTGTAAAGAAAACAGAGCACACACCCACACCCAGAAACACCTGATGTATTACCCTTCGAAAGAGAGATTGAGTTCTTTACATTCACAATCATTTCAGTGTAAGTAAAAGAGGGAATCTTTCTGTTAGAGAATTACTGAGAAGCCAAAATCTACTCACAGCTGCTATCGTACATTAACGTGATCTACACAGACTGATTTATTCAACTCTAGCCACAAAAAAAAAAAACATTGCATTGGGGTGAGTGCGTACCTCGCCTATGGCCTTGACCATGTTGCCAAGTACTAACATTCCAATGGGGATACCCCTAAGGTTTGGGCAGCTTCTGATGTTGTGACCAGAGGGGCCGGTCTTCACTACCTTATAAAGCCCCGGGCCGCCGCCCTGCCCTGCCCTGTTCTGCACCCGAGTGGGGGCCTCGTGGGAAGGGCAGCTGCTCACCTCCTTCACGTTCTCCTCTGATTGGCCCCTGACCTCCTGCAACAGGTAAGAGCATGGATTAGAAACAGAGTAACATGTCAAAATGCTGCAAAAATATAAAAGCAGGACTAGCTTCAGTAATTAATAGGTAATATTATACAGATAAACACTATTTACAGAGTGGTGTTGTAAAAGACCATTAGGTCTTCTTTAAAAGGCAACCTAATTAATTCTCATCTGAGTCTTCAAAAGAGATTGTTTTTCTCTCTAATGATTTGCTTTTGTTCTACAATTGTGTGAAAGATAAACTGTCTCACCAGTTTTTTAAATTTAAAAACCATTGAATATCTAGCACTTAATGAAAATAAAATAAGAATACAGCAAATAAAAAGGTCAAAGGGTTTAGAACATAGTTAGGTTTTGTCATAGTTTAATGTGTCATCTGACAGATGATGATGTGACAGGTAAGATGTGGATTATCTTGCTGTAGGATGAACTCTAACTGAACTAACTAGGTCTAGATCATGGGGTTCTGCTTAGCTCTAGAGCTCTATCCCTAGAAAAGATCCAGACATCAGGCTTCCAGTAAAACCAGTAAAACCTGTGGCACTTGTATGAAATATTTGGATCAACTTTCCACACATCTCTATACACGATTGTAAGTAGCAAAGATCATCTCAGTATAGTTTTACACTTCTTTTCTCCAGCTTCTTTCTAAGCCTCTCCTCCTCCTCTTTAAATTGCTGTGGGGGGTGTTGGTGGTGACTGTATAGTAGTGACATCACAACTTCACGTAAGTCATGACTGCTTGTTTTAAGGCACAGTTACAGGCTGTGTATGTTTCTCTGTGGATTGAGTGTTTTTGAAACATGGGACAGTATTAATACACTCTCTCCTGTCATATATATATATATATATATATATATATATATATATATATATATATATATATATATATATATATATATATATATATATATATATATATATATATATATATATATATATATATATATATATATATATATATATATATATATATATATATATATATATATATATATTATTTATTTTAAAAGCTAAAAATTCAAACATAATTTCAATGCAAAAAAATTCAATGGTGAGACAGGTTTACCTCCCTACAATTACAGAATATCTAATTATCATTGAAAACTTACATAGACATCTATCCTTAAAAGCATTCAATAATAATCTAAAAACAGTCACCATATTAAAATGTGGTGTAATCATGTAGTGTAAAAGGTTTTAATACATGTTAATAATAGTTGCAGTTAGTACATAAAAATTCAACATTCAATCCAACATTGTAGTGATGCAAAATAACTGAGCAATAGACTTGGCAGAATGTTTTCTTTTTTTTTTAACAACGTTCAAAGGGAGGCATGCTATGACACACAAGGATACAGGACTATACATGACAAGCCTTTCAGACAAGACCTCACGCAACAAACTGGAAATTAGTGGCTTCAACCCCATGCAACATACAAGCTTGAACAGTAATTACTTTAAAATCCCAAAAGTGAGCAATACAGGAGTCTATGGAAGCAGTGGCCTCTGAATTATTATCACCGTCAGACGTCAAAATTACACAACACAGACAACCATGCAACTGTGGTTCAACCTCTTGTGCCCAATTATGACACTGTGGGAGAACTACAAAGTCACAAGGGGTTCAAGAGGACACTTAAAGTAACAAAGAGATGATAAACTATGGGGCAGTCAAGCTATTTATCCCTTCTTCATACAACTCACCTGTGGTGGGAATATAGTTAAGGGAGTCCACGACAAAAAGCCGATATCCCTGACTCCTTGGCTAGCGTTAAAGACATTCTGAGCAACAGATCATGAGACAGTCAAGAAACAGTAGACGACTCGAGAGAGGAGAGAGGACAGAATGGGGGGAGGCGCTGACGTATTTTTTTGGAAGAAGAAAAAATGTCTGTCTTGGCTCGTCTAATATTTCCAGCACGAGAGGTTATTGGAGGAAGTGAAGAAGAGTGGACAGGTGTCTGATCGGCCAGTTAGTGAAATTGTAGAACAGTGATAAAAGGGGGCCTTCCATCAAATGTTTAAACGCTATTCTTTCAGTGTACACTGAAAAATATTAAACCCGTTGGTGGGGCAGAAAAAGGATTTGGATTGTTCACTCCAAACACCTTATTGTTGTGATTTTCTAATCCATGACCGAATGACCTCATACGAAGAAAGGAAATGCATATAAAGAAGAAACTTCCAAAAAAATTCCCCACATGGATGATGTAGTGTGTCATGCTGTTCAGACAGAGACCTTACATGGAAGCCTCCTAGTACCTAAAACATCCCAATGCAAAAGTGGAATTGTAGTGCAATAGAGGTACAATTTCCCACCAACAGTTTGTGTGGTCCAGTGATTGCTTCATGACAGAAAACCACCTGGATATTAACATCTCTTCTTTCCGATACTTTCCCAAGTACTGACATAGCTCAGCAAATGCTTCAAATTACACCCATAACATTCCTTATTATGATTCTGTAGCATATTATGGCGGTTTTTGTGGCATGGAGCAAATGTGAGAGAAACCCTTGTCGTCACATGCTGTAGTGTGCCAGTGTTTATGAATTGTGAGTTGGGGGCAATGAGGAAAAAAGATTGAACAGTGCAGACTAGCCCACTTAAAAGATATTTTCGGCATTTTAAACCTGAACCCCATCTTCTTAAGTTTGAATGTCTATTAGAGTGATTAGAGATTTAATTTAATGCTCAAGTATTGAGCAAGATTACCTGCCGACTCCATAGCCATCGCACTAAAATGGAGGCAGACTGGTCATGCATGCCCTGTTGTTTTTGGCTTTTATAAGCAATACTCTTTACATGTTTTATCCTCTATCAAAGGGCAGACATGAATCTACAAAGTCTCGCATGGGTCTTGTGAGAGTTTTCCTGTTGTATGAAGTCAGCTCTCTGTTTGGAAACCAATGGGAGTCGAGTCGAGTTGCTGATAAACTGATGAACAGGGCTGGAGACATTTCCTTTATGTGCCCCAAATAAACTGGAAGAGTCACCCTCACACCAGATGATACAAACTGTTTCAAGCTCTAGTTTTACTCCACAGGAGTTTATTTTTGTAAGTTTTAAGATTAAAACAACTTCTCCTATTAACCTTCACTTCTCTACCTGGGTAGAGAAGAGCAGGGGCTACATATACATCCAACCACAACTGCTGATACGGAGTTTGGAAGAAATGTTTGTGTCTTGAATGAATGCAACATTGTGAGTCTGACAGGCAAAAAAACACATGGAGTAAGAACACAGCAGGGAAACGGTGCCCAGAGTGCCTCTGTTTTATAGTGCAACTATTGAAATTGATACATTTCTGCTAGATCATTCCAATAGACACTCAAAATTTGAAAAAATAGGGTCCATGCCAAAAAATGATCAATTCTCTTTTAAGCACAGGATAAAATTACTCCATCACTACCTTTCTCCTTGTCTGTCAATTCCTGCATTGGGGTTCACTCCAATGTAATAAACCTGTACTACCCAGGCATATATGAACATGTACAAGTGTTTATCCACTTAAACATATGATGGTCACATTATGGTAACTGTCCACCTTTAAACATGAGTTAATGCATGCATGCTCCCAGCTGCGGTTGTCTTTCACATTGTGTTAGTTTCATACTCAGTGCTTCTCAGAGAGATATTTCATGCAGTTTGATGAAGTTCTCATTTTACCATGCTTTGAGGACATTTGGGGAGTAGGTGCAAAGCACATGATAGTCCTTGAAAACAATTATCGTTAAACATCAAAGATGATCTCTGAGCTTATCCCCGAATGAACAGGGCAAGAGCCTGTCATTATCAAATGGAGTCGGACTGCTAAACAGGCCTTCTACTTACGTCGGCTGGGACCAGTAGGCTCCGGCCCAGGTGCTGGTTAAAAGAGAGGCACCAGGCTTCAGTGTACCCATTCATGCTGGGAACGTACTTCTTTACTGTTTCATCATTGAGCCTGAGCCATACACCATCATCATTGTGGATCTACGGGAAAACAAGCAACAGAGCAGAGCACGGCCATGCCTTCCTGTTACTATGGAAATAGGAGGGCAGCACCCACACACGCACACGCACACCCACATCACCATACACCTCTGAGGCTACAGAAAAGTCTCCAATCAAATTAAAAGGCAGTAACCTTTTCAGACAAGCAATACACAACGTTGGTGTCTTAATCTTTCTGTTACCACGATGGCCTTTCAAATTCAGACATGCAATGCCAATGCAAGAAGGGAGCAGTATCACAGCGGAACTGAACTTATGATACGTTATATAAGATATGTAATGTATATAGGCTACATAAGTAACTTTGCTGTGTATATACACCTATATACACATATATACACACATATATATATATACACATATATACACACATATATATATATATATATATATATATATATATATATATATATATATATATATATATATACACAAATATGAATTTTACCATTTGATTACCATGGCAAAAAATTAACATTCAGAGCATTTAGTAATAGTTGTAATAAAAAAACACAATTATTCTTATTTTGAATGAATTATATACTAATTAAAACATACTTATGAATATTATATTTTTTCCAAGTCTGTTCCACTAGTTGCTGCTAAATGCCACTAAATCTTACACACTGTACCTTTAGGTTGAGGTTATCTATGGATGCAAGAAATATCAAGAAAATGACAATAGTGCCATTATCAAATACTGAGAGTGGAAATATTTGACAGGATTGGCATGTATGTGCTGCATAAAAAGTTCATGGACTGGAAGAGAAATCCATTAATCAATGCTTTGCTTCCTAAAATGTTTGATTTCTGATTTGCATCACATTATTTGAATTTTTGTCACAGAGCTTGACACCTTTCATGTAGCCTCAGAGTGCCTTGAATGAGTATGAAGCAACATAAAATAAGTGGAAATTCATAAGTTTTGAAAGAAAGTAGTAATAATTATTGAGAGAGGTAATTACACAAAATACAAAGAAGCCAACGAGGACTCAAAATTACAACTGTTCTAGACAAAAACAGTATGATTACAATACTTAAGATTCTGAACGAGGAAAAAACACAGAAATAGAGTAAAAGTGGACAGTGCCCCCACTAGTCTATTCTACAACTTTTATTCTCCCAGGGCTTAAGTCAATTACCTCGTCAATGAAAGTGATGGTGCCATTGACATGCACTATGCCTATTTGTTCACTCTGCAGCGAGGGGTGACTACGAACACGCAGGCCTGCGCTGTCCTTGGACACAAATTTGCGGACCTGAGAGAAGCAGAGGGGAGATGGAGACTGTGAGCCGCAGGAGCAAAGAACAGAAAGAAACAAAGACAATAAGTGAAGCAGAAGGAGAAAGAAGAGAAAGCAGGACATTGACGGTGAGAGGCTGCATGAATTTACCCACACAGAACCTTCCATCAAGTACACACATGCACAAAGCCAGAGATGAGAAACTTTTAGAAGCTGCTTCACTTTGAGTAACACCAGTTGGATGAACTTCTCTTCAATCCTACTGCTTCATCTACATCCATTGATTGGTTAAACACAGTGCCAATTTAATGTGCATATTGTTGCTTGTTTCCCCATTATGGATCAAAATCTAAATTGTTACAACTTTTCTAAATTTGCTCCGAGATGAGTAAAGTATTCATCTATCTCTATATATGAAACAATGATGACCACAACTTATCTGAAGTTTTATATATTCTGTAATTAAAGTACAGAGTATGGTTGACAAGAGAGATACAGCAGTCACATGCACAATGTAACCTGAGTATTGTGAATGACTGACATGAAGACATATATCACTTCATGTTATGGGAGACATATCTACAAAGACATTTTTCTTCACGCATTCAACCAAGCATTGTGACATTACCCTGGAGTCCTTCATATTACTAATGACATATATCAATGACAGATATCCATGACGTCCTGTTTGGGGCAGTATTTGGTTCATCAGACCAACAAACCAAAACAATGAGGAGAAAACAGGTAAACCCCATCCACATATGCAAACTAAGGTGTGAATGGAAATTCAAACAATCCTGTCACAATAGAAGGAGTCGTTCCTTTCAGAGTTTGTATCAAAATATTTCGGAATGGACAAAAATATGTAAGAATTCAGTTAGTAGCTATATTTAGATATTGTCAACATGTGTACAACTCTGTTGAGTTATATCAAGCATGCATGCATGTTATATGTGTGTTAATGTCCTTGATTGTGCCATGTTTGATAATCAGAAGAAAAATCTCACCTTGCTGGGCTGAGGTTCAGCTTTTGGTTTAACCATCTGAGTGCCAGGCGGTATCATGCCTTTGGGAGGGTCTTTGACTTCTACCTCCAAGCCAGCGTCTAAAAAGATACACAATTTAAAAGATGGAAATACCGATTTATCTTACAGAGGGTTTGCATGTTATGTCACTTGATACAGTCACTCTTCCTTGTGCAGTAAATATCGTAGTGCAAAACATACATACAGCACTTCTCAATGACTTTTATGACTCTTCCGTAACGGACACTGCAATTTTGCTGCAGCTGTTGTTATCACATAAAGAAAATTCATCAATGCAATCCTTCTATACAGTGTGTGGGAAAAGCTGCAGAGGATGCCAGTGCTGTTGTAACAGACATAAATATAATTACATTGACAAACCTATTTCAATTCCATCAATGGTGACGTGGATTGTATAGAGTCCTACGGCTCCTGGAGTCCAGTTGGCACTGTAGGTTCCGTCAGTGTTGGCACGAATCAGCATGTTCTCGCTGGGCCTAAGCAGGATATAGACAATTAGTAGATTGCCTCTAAGTGGAAAATGTGCATGGTTCTGCATTATTTGACTTACCTCTTTGGGGTAGGGGAAGCAAACCGCAGCTCTTCAAAAGAGTAGTTTTCATATGCCTAAAAATCAAAATGAACACAAGAATTAAGGTTACAGCGAGATCTACTAAAAAAAAAACAATATGAAAATTATACTAGTAATTTCTTTCTTTTTTGTAACATTATTTTTCAGGCCTGTCATATTTATCTCAACACTGGAACACTCTGTGAAATATATTTCTGTATGAAAGGTTTTTGACCCATTTCATGATAAATTTTATCATAAAGACTAAACAGCTACCTCCTGTGGCAAATCTGTAAGATAGATGGTGAGTGAGTTCTAAGTCTGTTACATGAGGCTGACCTTCATCATGGTGATAGCAATGTAACGAGCTTCTTTCACAATCATGGGCTCGTATGTGGCCTCCAACTTGGGCATTGGCAGACCTCCAAAAGTTAGGTCAGGGCCGGAGGATGAAGGGGAGGAGCTTCCAGGCAGCCGCTGCAGCTTCTTCACATTCTCCTGCTGCAATGACTTCTTCTGGGAAACAGGCACAGCCTTTACCTCCACCTGGGAGTGGAACAGAAGCATAGGAGATAATGGGCAGTGGAACGGTGATGGACGGTAACAATTTGAATGAACTATGACTCCTGACCTTCATGTTAGGAACATGCACCACATCTCCATACTGGTCTTTGGTCTGTACGACGACGGTAGCTGGCCATCCACAGCGAATGTCATCTTTGTTTAGGATCAGAGATGTTTTCTGGGGGTCTGCATAAGAGTCTGGCTGCAGCCACCTAGAGGAAAGAAAATAACAAAGGGACAATAACAGGATAGTAAACAACTCATTTGTAATGATTCCTGTGCATACAGATATAGTTACACTGCCCATTAATATATCAGGCAAATATAGAAGAATTACCTGCATCAGCCTACAATCAGTTAATGGTTAAATCTGGTCAAATACAGTAAAAATGTCAAATATCACCATTTTTCTTAAAGATGAAATGCTGATATTAGATAATGCATGGTTTTATACTGTAGTGGTAGTGGGATTAAAAACTATGGTTATAATGAAAGTGAATGGGACACCTTTACTAATGCAATGAAAAATACTAATGCAATGAAACCAGTTTTGTTGCTAATCTTTAACATATATATCTTTAACAAGTCTCTTATCACCACCAAAGTCCCATCATCCTACCATTTATTATATGTAAAATATTTTTTGTTTTTTGTATGTTTATGTTTTTTTTGCAAAAAATAAATAAACAAATAATTCAAACAAATAAACTGTCATTTAAAGGGTTAAAATCCTGCAAATGTTTGAATGTTTGGAGTTTTGAGCACAAAAGATGTTGTTTAATAGATTTATTTAAAAAAGAAAGAAAAAGAAAAAGCAGAAAAAATATTGATGTATGATGATTTTACAGCGGTTTGTTTGTGCATGGACGTTTTTGTCCCAAAGATTTCGAAAGGGTGCAAAATTTGAGTTGAGTTTCTTCAAAACTTCAGGCCAAAAGCTGTAACAAAAAAAGTTTACTAAAATGTAAAAAAAATAAAAAAAATAAAAAAAAATAAAAATAAGTTTGAGGACGACTTGATCTAATTCCAGTCCTAATGCTCCGTAAAGACAGAGCTACATTTCTCCCCATTGACACAGAGGCACTCGTCACTCAAGATAAGCTTTACAGGGGGATGGTGTTCTACTCCCACACCTCACTCATGTTATCAAAGAACAAGGGTTAGAGTTTAAGTAACTTCAAGTTGTCTAGAGCATTATTTTCAGTCTCACTACACAGATATGCGTCTCTGTATTGCAAGATAAGCTAATCTCAGCTGTTGATTTCCTGCGAGATCGGGGACAACTCACTACTCTGCCCTCACAAGTGACTCCCCAGTACCTGAAATTCCCGTCCGCGTTTACCACATTCCTGGATTTAACACTCCCCATGAAAAATTGATGATTTCTCCAGAGGTGTTGTAGTACACACTGACATGAAGATAATGTTCTCAACTCAACCCCAGTGATGCCATTCATCACCCTGCAGTCTGCCTAGAGGAAACACCACTTGTGAAGATGAAGAGCAAAGAAGCCTAAAGAATTCCTTCCTTCTGGCCATCAGACCATTTATCTTCTCTAAATTTGCATGAAACTAGTGATTAAATTATGCCAGTTTACCCAGGAATCATGTTCATTGCAGCACTTTCTCTCTTTTATTTTTACTGTTGTTTTTTTTATAATATGCTGACCCTGTGCACATAATCACACCAATGTTGCTGTGTCTTTAAAGTATTTGTGTTTTTGATATTGGTACATGTCTGTTGTGTTTTTCTTGTTTTTACTGTGCTTGTGTTTTATTGGTTGTTGTACTGATGTTGAACCTTAATTTCCTCTGTGATCAATAAAATAAATCTAACCTAAGACACTATTAATATCATCATTTGCAGACACAATCTGAAGGGGAGACGTCCTAACCTGGAGTAGATAATGATGCCTTACATGTGGTTAAAAAAAAGGTGCTCAGACTTTACGAGTAAAGTAAGAAGAGGAAATGGAATGAGAAAAAAATGCTTTCAACCCCTTTTATAGGGAAGGAGAAAATCTCCACCTTGACGCAAGCATCATGACTGGCAGCTAATATTGGCTGGGATAATGATATAAAGGTTTCTGAGGATAATGATGAGAGGGGGTTCCCAGTAGTGAACATAAATTGCAGTGGTGAAGCTAGTTTACCACTATTGTTTATTACAGAAGTGCTATCAAACAGTTCCTTTTTTTCCTATCAGTTCAGGTAAGAAGACAAGAAACTGCTATTTACACACATGCTGGCTCTCTGCATAAAATCTTACCTTGCCAGACGTCCTCCACTTGAGCTCTGTACACATGTGATGAAGTCCTCAAGGAAGGAGTGCTCATTGGTTTGAAGGTGCAGTGGCAGATTCCCCTCCAGAGCCTCTAGGATGGTGGGGGAGTGAGACAGGGCCAGACCCTTCCCCAGGATCCCAGAGTGGGCCTTACACACCTAGGTGAGGGCAAAGGAAATATAAATTGAGGAAGAAAGAGTACAAATTAAAAAAGAAAAAAAACATTCAAGTTAATTTTAATTCCTAAACAATATCTCTGAATTTAGTATGTGGCACACCTGAAGAGAGGCTTCCTCAAGAATCTCAAGATCCTCCTCCAATTCATTACCTGAAATTAAAACGATCAGTGTAAGTGATGAATGCTTTACTCAAGATCAATTTGCTCCTATCAATACTACAATACAATGTATCATGGTATCATAAGTACAGAATATTAATTATCAACCTGGAAAAAAACAACATCCACTATTTTCCATACCTATAGGCAGCGCCAGATCTTTCTTCATCAGAGCCGCAGCACACACACTGCCCAGGTAGGCCAGCTCTTTCTCAAGCTGGATGGTACCCTGAAATGTCCAAATCAGAAAGCTATTCATTCCACATTTCCTCTGGCTGCAAGCACATTTCTCATTATACAGATAACATACACAATGCAGCTTACTCGAAAGATCTAATTATGATTCGAAAACACAAACAACTATTATCCAGAGAGACAGGAGGCCAACCTGCTACAGGATTCACAGAAAAAATGTCTGTACCTCATCAGCACCAGGGTTGAACTCATATCCCACAGCCACACACTTAAAACCGTAGAAGCAAGCTTTCTCATCTTTCACATAATCCGAGGCTGTTTCTAATGAAAACAGAACTTCATTTCCTGAAAGTAGAGAGGACAGAAAAAACATAACAGTGGATGAAGGGTAAATAAACGAGATAAAAGAGATTAAAGCACATGAGAATGATTAAGATTCTGTATGTGTATGAATAAATGAATTAATTAATGTATTTTTTGGCTGTTTTTTTTAAACTACACTGTTTCTGCTACATTGGTACAACATTTTTTTGTAATCAGAATGGGAAATCATATCAAAAGCAATGTGATTGTAGTCTTTTCAAAACCATACAGTTTGTAACACATTGTTTTCAGATGTGAAACAGTGCCCGACTTTAGTCTGCTAAAAGTCTTTTTTTGGAACTTAAGGATTTACTGCAATGTGACTCAAAACATCAACATTGTAATTCCTACATGTCCAATAAAAACTAGACCGCTCTGCCTTTCTTACCCGGGAGCACAAGGACGGTGGTCGGCCAGCCCGTGGAGCCGGAGAACTTCTTGAGGTCAGTCCAGGTATTGATGGTGTCATGGACAAGAGGTTTGGCTCCGAGGCAGGACAGGTGGAGGGTACGGCTAGGGATGAGCAGACGCAGGACATCCTCTGGCTGTGCAGTCCCACACTGTGGGTCAAACTCAATGGTGGTCCAACGGACGCAATCTGGGAATGATACCTGGGGCAAGGTGATGCATGAAAAGATTAGTTTCAATTTGAATGATGATCTCGTTCTGTACTTTCTCAGATGTAAAGTACTTGCTAAGACATTAGCATGCTAAAGGATACTGTACCCTGTATTGCGTGACACCAGCTTGCTTGTAAGGATGGTCACTCTCAATCACGGAGTAGTGATTTGAGGTGGTACAAGCAGACAGGCCCTGCTCCGGCTGGTTTCCGGTCGTGCTGTCTGTCGACTGGTTAGGATTGAAGGTGGGTGGGGCGTATTTTTGGTTGAGGGCAGAGACAGCAGGTAACAGCTCTTGAACAAGTCCAAAGACCTCAACAGCAGCCTGGATGAGGCAGAGGAGACAGCACAATGCTACATGAGCGAGAGGCAATTTACTAGTCAAATTTGAAGAATTTGACCTCCTGGTTTCAACTCTTACCTTGGGTACAGATGCAGCCACAGGGCCGATGTAGGCAAGGATAAGGGGAAGGAGCATGGAGAACAGACTGGAGGAACTTAATAGCTCTGGGATATCGTCCACTGGAGACAACAAAGGACATACAGTAGATAAAACTGAAAACAGGCAGAACAGATATGGTATAAATTAAGTGAATAATAGTGAATTATAAATTGGTCTGGGTATTTGGTGCTTACCATCAACAGCAAATGCCCTGTGAAGCAGGTCCTTTGCAGCTCTGACCACAGCGCTGACCACAGAGAGAGCTCTGCTACAGTTTTTGTCTTCCTCATTGGCTTTGCTCAGCAGCTGCGACTGGAGATCGCCATCATACTCACTCCTTCAGCCATGAGACAAAACACTGATCAGGAAAAAACTAAACTTACATCTAATATAGAAAAAATCTTGCATTACAATTACCTGTAGTAGAGAATCTGTGGGATCTGTCCTCTTGTCTGGTTGGTCCCGTTGCTGCTCAAGCTGCAGGTGCTGAAGGTGAAGGACACGCCATCAGAGCACTGCACCGTGGTCATGCCTCCGTCTCCATTAGCAGTCCTGCTGCCATAGTTACGTAATCGGACAGCATACTTCACCCCTTCCTGCAAGAGAATTAATTCGTCAGTGAGACTATTTTGTCCAAAACCAGCCTCACCAGCCAAATACACATCATCGGTGCCTTTTCCAACATTGTTTTTTATGGAAAGTTATTTTATGTTTTATCCCTTTATCCAATGCGTTTCAAACACACTGCCATGCAAACACTGTGTAAAATTAATTAAGAAATAATATGGCCATGTACGAGGTAATATAAATTTAAATTAATGCTGAAATGGCATAAGTCCAATGTAATCAATCATTTTGATTTATATTTAATTATAGTAACTAATTGATGAATAAACTCCTCCACTGGGCTGCAGATTTGTTGAGCTGTATAATATTTAAGCCTGATTGGCACAACTGTTTTAGAAGCAGTAACGTGACTGGATGAGAGTATTTAATAATCACCACAGGCACTCATAACTCCTGAAACCAGCACCTATGATAGTATCGGTCACAAGTTTGGACGCCCCTTCCTATTTACTTGAATGAGAAATATTTCCGAACTTTTGACTGGTACTATACGTACCTTGAGTGGCACGGCCTTGTCTAGACGGATCTCAGCGATATCACTGGGAGAATCATCTGTGCTGTAGGTACCCTTCACCAGCTCCAGAGACGTCCACCTGTGAGTGTGTGCCGAGTCCCCTGGGTGCTCTGTCTGCGCCTGAAGGGTGAGCGAACAAAAGTTGAACAAATGGTGAAAGGACAGCTTGACATCTTGCCCAGCAACACCAGAGAACAACTCTATTGGGGCTGAGAACGATACTTACATCATCAGCGAGCACCTCCAGTTCATACTCATGGATGCCCCCTCCTCCGTACACGCAGACGCCAACCAGCACAACACCCGGCTTGTCCACCGTCATACAAATGGCATCCGGAGAGCCATTACCTGTGTTCCAACTGCGGCCTTGGCTTGTTTTGGTGAAACGGTTCGGAGATGCTTTCACGGAGTGCAGCGAGTTCAGCCCATCGACCTTATTAGCAAAGAAGCAATGAGAGATGTAATCTTCATATAGAATGTTTTATAAAACGTCATAACAGATCAAAAGAGGAATGCCTCTTAAGTTTTTTTGCATATCACACAATGAAATTCTATGTTCTCTGCTTGAAGATCACTTTAAAATCAGCAAGCTGTATGTGTAGCTTATTAAAAAAAGGATGAAAAAGACATCTTTAATATTGCTGGATGAGTAACTGGATGTTACCCATATGAGAATTACATCCATTTCTTTGTTTACTGAAAAAACAGCACGGAAAAAAATGTCTGTCATATAAACATGTACATGTTAGGTAATCTGTTGCTGTCTTTTAATGGGCTGACTACAGGGAGCCAGACACAGCTGCAGAGGGACCTATTCAGGTGCCCTGGGGAAGAAGAGTCGTTTCCCTGACAACAGACTGGGGGGAAAAAATGTGATGACGAGGGCTGCTGTCATGTGGCGGTTACTATGGCAATGAGAACTTGAGACTCTTGACTGCGGTATATGGGTATGCATGTGAACGGACAGAGTGATGATAATTGAATAAAGAAATAATGACTATCGTAATAATGTCCCTTTGTTGTTGCATTTTTGAGAACCATTAAGAAACAGCTTTGTTTCAAGCAAGAGCTGCTGATACAGAAAGTTAAAAAAAAAAACTGAGCTGTACAGTAAAAAAGTTTGGAATGGGTGAAGATGTGCAGACTGGTGGAGGAATCTTTCATCACCTGTAGATTTATCTACACCAGATACAGCTGGACTATGACAATCAAGCAAAGGGCAACTTAATTTTAACAGAACAATGAGCTGAAGCTTTTTCAAATAGAATAAAATGTAGCAGAGAGCATTCTAATCACAAGTCAATAATTACAATGTTAATGTGCATGACCGAGACACCTGGGGACAATTTTTTGAAACTTGTAATCTGGATGAAATCAGTCAAGGATCAAAATGACGACAATGACTTTGTCCAGGTATACTCGTAGCTTTGTTAATCAACATCAAATCCACCTCTGAAGTGGGATACAAACAATCCCTAATTTTAGCATCAAATTGATGCACATCTCTGTCTTAAAAATATTTAAATACCCAAATGTAGCATTTAGTCCAGATTAAAAATGTGGGATTGGATTAACACATTTAAATCCACGTTTTCAGGATGAGACATTTTTGGCTCTGATTTGAAATATTCTACTTTTAAATAATATATATAGTTTTCAGATTAGATGAAAATTAATCCAACCAATATCATCCTGTGAACTCATTTTGAAATACTGGCCCAAGATATTAAAACCCAAAAGAAATTAGATGACAGTTCCTTTTTCATGGAGACCAAAGAGTACATCTGTATTTAATGTCTTTCTAAAGGAAACTAGAGCAGGATATTGTATGACAATGCATTTTTGGGTCTAAGATGCATTTGTGTGGTTACCTCAGAACCCAGGGCAGAAGCAGTAAGCTCAGAGACAATGGAGGCGAGCAAGCCACAGGTGTTGGAGACCAGATGTGGGGAGAACAGCTCCACCTCTTTCCTCAAACTCTTCCTCACCGGCAGCACCACAATCACCAGCATCTTCTCCAGTACTTCCCGGAAACTGGTCATGCCCATCAGGTTCTCCTCCGTCTGTGCAGAAGGTTAATTATGACACTGTTTTGATTATGTTTCCACAAGAATAGGGTATAGTAATAATCAGAAGCTATTATATTCTCCTTCACTAAAACATTTTCTGGGTCTTATGACCTGCAAATACTCACATGGCTAAGTTTCTCCATATGGGCTACCAGCAGGGGGAATCGGTGAGCGAGGGCCGAGTCATTTTCTGTGCTGACTTGTTTGACCAAGGAACGCAACAGCACTTCCCCATCATATGCAATGGGCAAGATGGATGTCAGTTTAACCGAGGTGTTGCATAAAGCTGACATTACTGCTGCCAACAGACGGCTGCTGGATGTGCGGAAATTGGCCTCAGCAATGTCCTGAAAAACAGGGAGGACAACAAGGATGACTCTCATGTTGAAGTAGGTGTGCTGTACAAGTTATCTGAAACAATTAGTCATTTTAAATCACAGAATACTAATCACAAGCTATTTTGATACCCATCAAGTAAAAATGTCAAAGTTTAGTAACATACTTGATCTAAGCAGTTGAGCAGGTCACAGAGACAAGCCCACTGCAGAGCTGGAGTCGGATAGAAGGAGTGGAAGCAAGCGGTGAAGGTGTTGTGGCACTCCTGTAGCACAGCTTCGAGCAGAGTAAGCGGCTGAGACAGGTAGCCCTGGGGGTCATTGTCCAGCTTGGTCAGGCAGTTGTCCATGCCTTCTGATAGGATCTTCTTCAGCAAGCTGCGCGTCTTTCCCACGCACTCAGCCAGCTTGCTGGACTCCTCCACCACAGCTTTGGTGCTCGCTACAAACCAAACAACTTATCAAAAGAGAGAACCTTCTGAAGATCTTATCAGATGCTACACTCTGAAATGAAGACTCCTATTCAATTGTACACCTTCCTAAAAGTCACCATCTTTTTAAAAAAACAGCCTGTGGACAGGTGTTGTAAATTAGTGTTTTGCTATAAATGCTAAATACAGTGTATCTGATGCCTGCACATAATTGTATGTTGCAGTTCCAGCGTTATTGTGATGTCCATCTCAAATAAAACAAACTTAACCTACTGTGCTCAAAATGATTCTATTTTAACTATGTGAATCACTGGTTATCACTGGGACAGGCATTTATGAAAAAGGGAAACGCATTGTAAACGTTTATTCTTAATTTAAACATGAATTCATATACTATGTGTATTCACAAAGGATCAGCAGCAGGACTGTAGTTTTCTTTTATCTAGAGAACGAGTCGCTATGTTTCCCAAGGATAAAGTGATGCTCCTACCAGCAATGGGGAAGATCTCACAGATGTAGACCCTGAGCAGGCGGAGGCAGCAAGTGCCAACAAAGCGCAGTCTCTCGAGGTCCAGCAGGGTGGCTGTGTACTGGAATCCTTTCAGCCCTCGCAGCTCCTCCACACCGAGTACCAGGGTGGTCCAGCTCCAGTGAAGGATACTCAGCAGGGACTCAAAGCACTCCTAATGAGAGACAGAGGTAGACAGTCACACACACACACACAGAATGAGGCACCACAGTGTTGTACAAAATTAAAATACAGTAAAAATTTGAAAAATAGTCAGAAAAGAAGTCAGTACTAACCACTGAGACTGTTCGAGCAAACGAGCGTTTAAGGATGTGAACGGGTTCGCTGGTCTGCTGTTTCCCTTTAGATGCATTGCCATCATTTGAAGGAAGCCTGTTAAATTATAAAGAAACCACCAGATAATTTACTTGACGAGACAATAGACAAAATCAAGTTTATTCTTAATGTTTAATCGTACATATCCCAATGTAAACACAATGTTTACTTGCCTGTAAAGTAGCTGAGGTATTTGACCCGCATTAACATCTGTGCCATTGTTTGACTTCTTAGAGCTTTTGAACTGAAATACCACACTGAAGGGAAAAAATAAACAAAATATATATTAAATCACAACATTTCACTTTTTCAAACATTTTAAAACAAAAGGTAACACAGATTATGGACGGCTATTGGCAAGGACCTCACAATGAAAATACATTGTGATATAATACATAACCAAAGACCTTCCAATTGAAGACAATTCTGGTGGAAGTCTGGCGGCCAGCAGGGAGAATGTCGCTGCTGACACAAGTTTAAAAAATACAGTCCACTGTCAAACAGAGATTTAAAATCAGTTTTACCCATCATCAGTAGTGATAGTAGCCTGTCCATGGGAGCCACAGTCACTGCTGGGACCAGACACTCTGGCCCACGCCACATACCACCAGCCCAGCTGCAGCAGCACCGGCTCATCAAACATCATGGCATATTTCTCCCTGAACAGGAAGAGACTATTAGTCACTGCTATCAAATATTAAAGTTTAAATGTATTTTGGTCAGTGAAAAAATTACACAAACATTTTCTAATGAAATTTATCAAACAAAACAATAATAATTACTTCCAACAAAAGAGATCACAGCATTTTTACATGAGTAGCTGTAAGAACAGAAGAAAACGTCAGTTCATTGAAATGGTTCACAATGATGCATGAACAGTACCTGGCAGCACAGTCGTAGGCCAGTACGTCAGTCTCAGCCAGCAGATCACCATCCGTTTCATGGTCGCCTCCATCAGGCCCCAGCTCAAAAAGCTACACAACATCAGGACTTGGTTAATACTTGATAAAAGCCTGTAATTTGAGGCCAGGATCTTACTTAATCCACAAGTGTATTTTCTCCTCCAGCAATGTAGTAATTTTCGGAGGAATATCTATTACAATGTTATTGACTGTGGTCCAACTACTAAATATTTTTGCTTGACTTCAGCAGCTCTGGGATTATTTTTTTAAATATTTTGTTAAAACTCAATAGTAGTTGTTACGCGTACAAACATGAGTTTTCATTTGATACATTTAAGATACTTGTGTATAGAATTTGCAGCAGTACACACACTAAGAAGTACATGAAGGCCAATAAATCTCACTTCATTAATGAAAAAAAAAAATCACCTTGATCTTAGCAGTGTACTCTCCTCGACCCCCGAACAGACCCAGCCCACCCAGCAGGATGTCTGCATCAGCACAGAAGCGGATAGCCTCCACAGAGTGGGCTGAGTAGCCCCAGCCACCACCGTGACCTACAACATTACAGCAATGTGTAAGAAACCAAAGCATTTAACATATTCCAGCAGTCATCATGTATTCTGTACAAAGAGCCCACTTACTCTCAAAGCGGTTCACCACACTGTAGTCCTCCTTGGAGTAAACCTTCATCACTGCCTGGGTCTCTTCCTCTGCACTGGCTACACCCATCTTCAGTTCCTGCATGGCCGCCAGTGTGTCCAGGCAACCTAACGGGGCGCCACAGTATACATCCTCTGAGCATCAACCTTTTGCATTACAGCATTATGCGCGTTCTAATTTACAAAAGATTCGTAAGACCTATAACACTTTTCTGAGTGGCTTGTGCAGATGATTACCGAGAATGTGCAGGGCTCCATGAGAGCGAGTGGTGGTCGCGTGGGATCCAGAGGGCAATGCAAGCTCTGGGCTTAGGATGCTACAGCGAGCCTGTAGATCTGTGGCAGAGGGCATCCTGGCATCAGCGATCACTGCATTGTAGCACCACATCTCTCTTGAAGCTGGCAGGAACCTAAAAGCACAAAAAAGAGCCATGATTAATGGCTCATTATATGCTCAATGTGAAATATGAATATGGATGGAGCCTTCTGTCTGCATTCATTGTGCGTGTATTTTCTGTACATTTTCTGAAAGCTTAAGGGTGTGGATGAAACTGAGCAGTAGCAGCAGAAATTGTGGGGGCAGGGTAGCAGCTCCTTTAAAACAGGTACATTATTATGACCTTCTTCACTGTCCCTCATGTTTTTGTTTTTTTGCATGAGCCTTATGGAATACAGGGTATTTTCAAGGGTTTAATACTCAAACAAGAACGTCAATCTTAGCTGTAAAGAGTATTACCTAAATCTTTAAAAATGGGGATTAATACTGGTAACATCACCTTGGAGATAGTACATTTACATTTTTGGATGTAGATACTGCATCTTAATGGTTACTGTGAATAGCCCTTGGACTGACCTCCATATGACATCATACACAGGGTCCAGACACAGGCCGAATCCCTGCAGATCCTCCTGCTCCGAATCATTGAAGGTGCGGCAGCTTCCGTCCAATTTGTTGATAAGCAAACATTTAAAAGGTGGCGGCTCAGATACAGAGGAGGGCACAAGGCCAATGATGTGCTTGCTGGCGAAGATCTCTGAAGTAGCCAAGACATGCGAGTTGATGAGGGCCTCATCGATCCGCAGGAACGTCTGGTCTCCGCTAGCACCAATCCAGGTCGCCTTGCGTCCATATTTGGCACCAATATTAGGCATAGGAGAGGGTTTGGCATTCCAGTAGGGCATGTCTAGGATGGGCCGGCCCAGCTGCCCTTTCTGAAAAATAGGGACACGCTTCTCTTTGATGCTCTGGAACATTTTGTGGTGTATTGAAACATCTTTAGCAGCATCATTGCTATGTGTAAAACATGAAGTTTGGGATTTAAAAAAAGAAACTCACACTCTCTGAGAAAGCAGTTAGTTACATATGTTATAAAGGGCCATGCATGTTTTCCTTACTGAGAAACTGCCAAATGTGAAAACTTGTCCATCCATGAGGAGAACAACCGTGTGATTACTGCCCGCCGTCACCTGGATACTCGGACCTGGAAGAGCTTGCACCAGAGTAGGAGAACCCCTAGAAGGTAGAAACATCAGTTGTAGGTTGTATGTCCATTTCTGATGGTCTGTATGTTTAAGTCTGTAAAGTCAACAGAAGCGATACCTGGAGTTGACATCGCCATGTCCTAGCTGGCCATGCTGGCCGTATCCAAACGTGTAAACATCTCCATTCTCCATCAGCACCACTGTAAAACAAGATAAGTTTTATTCAGCCTCTTTCTGATTGGGATTTAGATTTTTTTCTTGATATAATGCGCTGAAAAACCTATGCAGAAGCATCCATGAACCTACCTGAGTGGTGAAAACCACAGCTGACCTGCACAGCTCGCAGCTCACAGTCAAATCGCACTGCCCCTGGTGGGTAGGTGGTGATTTTACTGGCGTCCTTCTCCCCACGCTCACTGCTACCATCTACAAGGCAAACGCTCAAGTCAGCATGTTTGAGAAGAAGAGGGCAAGTAGAACGAGGCTTAGTTACAACTTCAGACCGCCCAAGTGGATGTCTCTGCATAGTCCTGGAAAACTGAGCTGGAGGAAATAAGAGCACTCAAAAGAAAAAAGGAAGAACGGGGAAAAGCATGCTGAAATAGAAAGGGGGTAAACAACACCTCTGTAACAGAAAGGCTTTTGGCAACCAGTCCCATCAAAAGACCCTTCTCTCCATGAGTTTGTAATCACTTTTGGTGGAAAGATGGTTTGTTTATAAAATAATCTGAATACATTTTGGAACATTTGTCTGTGTTCAAAGAGGAAGAGGAAATCTGGTTTACCCTGAGCCCTGAGTAAGAGGTCAGAGTTGTGGTGTTTAAGTGGGAAAAGGTGGATAGAGGCACATGCATTACAGTAAATACGATGACTGCCAATACTGTTTTGGACCAGGAACCAGCTTATTGTGGTCAGCCACATGACACAGATCATGTCTGAACATGTTTGTCTCTGTTCATAGTAAATGTAAAATGTTGACTGGCTCATGGCCCAAATCATAGAGTAGGGTTGAAAGTTTTAGCTCATGGACACAACTATAAATGTCAGTGAGTACAAATAAGTGTTTGTAAATGACATTTAAAGCACACAAAATCTGCTTTGGAAGTCACAGAAAGAAACATCAATATTGCCAGTTGGGCGGTGCACCCCTTCCTTTTCAGGAGTGCAATATTATGAAGAGGAGTGCTCAGGGGAAGTATCTTAAATAACCTTGCTCACAACTGTGCATCAACCACAATGCACAGTTCTGCAGAGGAAAGTTATTCAGGAAAGTAAACAAGTCTCAATTTCCTAACTCAGAGAATACCACTGCTGCTCTGAACTATATTAGTATGTGGCATCGGTTACCACAAATGCATTTAACAGTGTTTTAACAAACTTTTTTATCCTTAAAAGAAGGGTTTTCAGATCAGACATAATCATCCAACAGAGGCACAACACAGAAGCTATCACAATTTCATGCTTCACAGGTTTTGAGCCTGTAATGTGTTCACTGGAAAGTGGCTAAATAAGTATATTTCTAAATCAGTCTTCATACTAATTTCTTAATTTTTGAGTTTCAAAAAACAAACTGTGTGTTAGAGATGCATTACCAGAAGTGTTTTTTTTACATAAATATATATAATGATTGCTTTGACAAATCATTTAGTGAATATAAAAATGAATTTTGATTTAGCCTATTGATAATGCATTTACCTCATAAATCATGACATACTGCTCACCCTCGATGAAAGAAAAAGAGCTGCTTTTAACAATAAAAAGTACTGGTATCAATATTGGTGATTCAAGCTCCATATTACAAAATATCAGGTCCAAGTCAAGACTTGCCCTATCGTCTACTCCTAACAATTAGTTTGTAGTATGGAATTGGGACATATTAAGTTTCTAAAAATCGTTTCAAGGCAAGTCTCAGACCTACAGTTCCATTCCATTCATACGTACGTTACAGCAGCTGCTGTTTAGACGGGCAGATGTAGACCTGCCAAAGTGCATCTACAGACAAAAATAGCTGCTTAAGATATTTTGCAAGCAACTATGGAGCCCCTTAGGGGACATGAGGGAGAAAAAAACATGGAGAAAGTTAACAGGGAATAGAGGACATGATGTGGGATTAGAGCTTCTCTCCACACAGCAGTGCTGAAAAAAAAGCGGAACCACTTTTCTGTGTAACAGGCCATAGTAGAAGGAGCTCTTGCCCCCTGGATAGTGAGTAATACTGCAGGGGGCAAACCTAATCTCTCTAAGTGCTCCCATTCAGGCGCCAAGCTTATAAGAGCTGGCCTATCACTGGTAAGTACAGGATCGCACCTGTAATGTTGACAGTAAGCTGCTCCCGCTGTATCATTGGAAGAACACAAACATTTTTTAAGGGGGATGCAAAAATATTTATCTTATTTTTCACCTATGTCAGAGGTTTAAAAGATTTTATTTTACGTGTTTAACTGGATCATATTATTTTCTGGATGCTGTAAATAGTAGAGAGTGCCATGTAGTTGTGTATCTGTTTTCAGGTGACTTTGCATCTTTGCATTTTCAGGTTACTTTGCATCTTACAAATGAAATCAGGATTAGAAGACAATACACCATGAATATCGACTGACTGTATTATGTTTCCTTATGAAAATTTCAATTATAATGGGGCGTTACTAAAAAGAGTCTGAAAAGTAACTAGTCTGTGAGTTTTCTTATCTAAAAATATGTATTTTAAATCTAACAACTTCTTCTTGTGTCTCTTATTTTTTTGCTTGTCATTCATCTCAGCTTGCTCTTACCAGTGCCTACTGTTTCATCTGCTTGTAATGCTGCAGCTGTAGTCACTGAGTGACAAATCAGCTGGTATGGGACTGATGCTAAATCTAGTTAGAAGAGGACATTGATTTCTATTTAGGTCTTAACAGCAGCAGTAGGCAGAGAGAGCATCTTATTCAGAGATTTAGAACTGCTTAAACCAGAAAATTATTTGTATAACAAACCAAATATTTATTGTACCTCAGGTGTTTTTTGTAGTAACATAACTAAAGTAAATACTCAATGTATGATTTAATAAATTAAATCAAATTCAAAATAGAACCAGCCTGTTAAAGAGATTTTTAAACCCAGTCTCAAAGCTTAATTGTCATTTTCAGCTCTCCTTTCCATCAGGCTACATCGTTTGTTACCATGTGACCTGGTGAAGGCACAAGAGTCCTGCCTTCAGAGAGTGAGAGAGGAAGTGGGCGGGACAGCCAGATTGGGAGATGAGTCAAAGGGGTGTCTCTGCACCCGTTGAGTTAGTGAAGACCATAGTACCTTTGTGCTTGTCCCGTTTATGCCTTAGTGCCTGAAGGGGTCTTATTCTGGCTAGGGCCTGCTCACGCTGGTTCATAAAAATGGGACCAGGAAAAACAATGGGGCCTGGAGGAGAAAGAAACTTTCACATGCATGCACAATGCTCACAAATGGGAAAGAACACATGATCATACTACACCACAATACACACTCACTGAAAAATTATAAGACACAAGCAAGGGGGATGTCACCAAGGCACAAAACCCACAGTCACACAGCACCTGAAAGTTATTTCAAACTAAAAGGGAGGGACAGATTGTTCATGCCTCAATCTATTAATTATGCCCTGCTCCCATTTCCACTCTCTCCTTGTGCTTATGTTTAATTCTCAAGCAATTTGGTGTGCTGATAAAAATATAGAAATCTTAAATCTTGCTAAAACCAACAAAAACCACACAGCTCTTGTCTAAACATAGTCCGGTTCTGTCTAGCCCTGATCCGTACCTCGGCCTTCCTCCAGCCTGTGCCGGCGGTTGATCCTCTGCCGCTTCTCCTCCTGACGGATCTGAATGTGCTCCTCGATGTTCACTCCTGGAGGAGGGGGGACAGGCACAGCTGAAAACACAAAAGGCCCCAGGTACAGGCAGCCAAGACAGGATGCAGCAGCAGCAGGAGGAGGAGGAGGAGGAGGAGGGAAGACAGAGCAGAGCAGAACAAAACAAGACACACATCAATGAATGATGGAGTGATGCGATGGAGAAGCAATGACTCTGCATAGCACAGGGATAAAATAAAGGATGAGCAATGACAGATATGGGACATACTGCATTTAAGCAAATGCAAGACACAGATGTGAATTTTGCAGCATAGGCAGATCACTGCCAACATCCCAATTTAAGCAAGACATATTCTGATCAACTATAGAGAAAAATTGTGGAGGGGCTTCTGTATGCATGAGCTTTTAAGCATATTTATGATTTATCAAACTTTGATTTGTGTGCAAAATGCATATAATGTAACTATTCAAATGGTGACACCGGTGCAATGGAAGTGTTGAATGAGTGCCAGGGTAAAGCAGAAGGAACATGAAGTCATGCAAATTATATGAGTAGACATACCTAGCAGCAGGTCCAATGGAATCATCTCCTTCACAGCATCAAATATGCCTCTCTGTCTGGCCTCCTGGCCATCCAGCTCCCTGGCACAAGCTTTGCAGCAGCCGCATGCCGAGCAGCCAGACTCCCCGGACCCACAGCCACAGATACTGGTGGGCGGAGAAATACACAGACAGACAACACATTCATATAATAATGAACACAAAAATATTTGATGTAGTTAAGAAGATAATCCCCAGTCTAGTGACAGTCAATAAGCATATGTGCTGTACAAATACGGTTTTCTTACCCCCCTGGTACTCTGTCTGGCCGCCCACTGCTAACACAGCTGGCACCATAGCCGGTGCAGTCTCCACACACTGTGCAAACCATGCACTGGTCCAGCTTCCACTTGTGCATGCCTGGCTGACACATCATGCTCTTCTCTTCTTTCTCCTCAAGCTCATCCTCTAGGTCCTCATCCATGGCGGTGGCCATGCTCTCCACACCGAATGCTACGACAAGCACAAATATACAGAACAAGTGTTAGAATCAATGTACTGTGAGGCCAATACAGATAAAAAAAAATCATTACAATGTTGCATCAGTATTTATTGTATGGGCCTGAATATAAAAAAAGACTTGGGGGTTGCCTTATTTTCAAGGACTAGACCTGGTTGAGGACTTGTGATAGTCAAAAGATTATTTTTGAATGGAGAGAGTACATAGCTTGCCATGTATAAAACTGAAAAATTTCATGGAGCAGCAGCGATCAGTTTTTTATGCCCCACATATCTGGAATAAAGTCCAGGGAAATGGCAGGCCTGCTGCAACTGTCAGTTCTTTTAAATCAAAACAGCATTATGGATTGTTTGTAGCCTTAATGTGTGTTTTGTGCTAGCTCAGTTGAACCTGCAGGAATTTCCGAAGGTTTGTGTAATGTGTTTTTCTTCCATGAAGGAAAACAAAACAAAAGCACTTTCCAATGTCTTGACTCAGAAATGGATCACAGAGCGAATAACTTGTCCAGCTGCCAAGAACTTCGACTGTCACAGATGACGGACGAGCTCAAAAAATGCTAACTGTCGGAGAAAGTAACTTTGATTGCTTCCAAGAGCCCGACAGCAGCACGAGTATGTGACTGATACTGAGACAACAACCACAAATGTGGGAAATTCCTTTTGATAATTTACGTTCTTTGTTAAAGGAGGGCTCATCTTCTGATATGGATCCACTTTTATTCATGCCAATACAGTATTTTGTCTGTGTTTGTGCACCTGCTCACCTTTTCCTGCCTGGCTCATGGCTCCAGTGTCTCTGCCACATTGGCCCTTGTTATTCACCCCAAATGTCCACACTTCTCCAGTCTTGGTCAGGACACATGTATGCGCCTTTCCCATCGCAACCTGAGTTACAAAGTGACCTTTCAGGTCTGTCACCTGGCCTGTTGAGAAGAGATTATTCCATTATGATGAAAATTAATAACAGAGTAATATTTTTAGACAAATATATACTTATTCTTAAAATGTTTTTAATTGTTCTGTTAAATCAACATAGATAATGACAAGAAACTACTGAAACATCACAGAAAAACATCCGAGAGGACAAAAAGTAGACAAAATCCTGGACCAGTCCACTCACAGGTACTGTCGCTGTAAATGGCATCTTTGCCAAACATGTAGAGCTCTCCTTCCTTGGTGACAATGCTGCTGCTGCCATTGTTACATGCTGTGTACACTGCTGTCTTGGTCTCTAATTTGATCATCTTCTTAGGTTTGTAGGGCTTAGGCTGCCTGCGACTTTTAGCTGCAGAGGAAAAGGACACATCTGCTTTAGAACTGAGCTCACTTTGATTTGTATTTATCAAACACTGAATCTATTTTGGTTTCTGTATAAATAATTCTAGTTTAAATTTGTCTTACTGGACTCTCCATCCTCTCCTTTGCTGGCGGAGCCTGTAAAGAACACGCTTCCATCTTCAGCGACTAACAGTGCATGAGAGCCATCATGGCCGACTGAAAACTGAAGGATCTTGGGAGACTTGGTGACAGGCAATTCCACCCATTTCCCTGCTGATGGGCCGCCCTGCTTTATACCCAGGCTTTGGTACTTTCCTGTGTAGTAGATCTGAGAGAGAAGGATGAAAAAAGGAGATCAGGAACTGGAAAAAAATGTGTCCCATAGTGCAGGATCTATAGTATGCATTTAATTTTTTGCACAGTATTTTTTTGTCCTCTAGTCCTCTGTGGCCTCTCGTGATGATACATGCTCAAAGGCTGTTGGATGTAAGGGAATTTTTTTCATGACTCAAATCACCTGACATTTACTGTTATGATTATATAATCCAAATATCACCACATCCAGAGAAAACAGTAGCTTGTAGGACATAAACAGTGGGCCTTTGACTGTTGTCACTAATATCACATGCCTGGAACAATATCCAGCCCCAAGTGATGAGTGAACTTTGTGCCTAGAAATATGTTAGCTGCTTCTTTTTTACCCATCCAATTGATATAGGTTAGAGTAATGTGCAGATATGTTTTTCTGTAAGATTAGGCCTTTAAAACAGAAAGAAATGTTCAACAGGCGACTGATCTGGACCGCTATCTACAAAAGGCACACTGCACCACACCTACTGCATAGTAAAGACACAAGGAACCACACCCTCCACACACCCAAGCAAAATACATAGTTGGAATTCTCATCTTAGTCAGATATTGTGCAGTGTCAGGCAGAAAGAGAATGTCAAATATGTTCTTCAACAATGCATTAAAGTCTGTACAGACTGGTAAAAATGTGTTTCAGTTTGCAGCCCCCACGGCGTGGAATGAAACAGAAAATACTTCACAGTAGATAGGATGGTGAAAAGTGTAACTGTTCCTAATAATTTAAGTATAGTTTTATACAAAGCGTTCATTGTTTTTTGATTATGTATAAAGCTGTAATGTGATGTGGCGTCTGCGCTGTGCTTCTCATGGCCAAGTCTCGCTTGAAAAAGAGATTGTTAATCTCAATGAGGCTAAACAAATAAAATGACATCCTTACAGTGATTAGACCTACTTCATTCAATTACAAAGACCCTGCAGTCGAACTCAGAGTCAACAGTCACTTCCTCCAATAGCATGTGTACATTTCAATTTTATTTATACAATATACATATAAACCTAGAAAGCTTTCCTTTTTTCATGAAGGCAGTGTACAGTGTACTGTAAACCAGACACATTGCTTCGCTGGGTGAAATACTCTAAACACTTCTGCTTATATCAGCAGGGATGCCACTTTATAGGCTTAGTGTACATACATTTACTAACAAGAGTGTGCCCTAGAGCACAATGAAAGGTGCTAAAAGCATAAAGAACCATAAAGCATGCATTATATGAAGAGAATTTAGCTTAGGAGGTTACCAACTATTTCAAAATGAGAGGACACTTCTAATTTTTGTTCTGTAGCTCAGCCTAATTCTAGGATTATCTGACTGTGGTTAACTACATACAGATGTTGTGACCTAAGGATCAAATCATGTATGATTTATTATTAGGGATTTTTTCATGGCTATATCCTTTGAGTACGTAGTCTGTCATTAGCAATTCAAAAGCTTCTAAAGTGCAGCTGTTGAAGCTTTTATAACTTCCATTTTAGACACACGAGTAGAAGATTTTCACTCTCACCTTTCCTGTGGCAGTTTTCATCAGAGCAAACTCCCTGCCTGCTCCGAGCAATGCTGCCTCTTCATCAAAGCCTGTGCCTGAGAGAACAACATACTATTTAGAGCCTCCGATGCACACACAAGAAGAAGTAGTAAGACATTCTTTTATATCGGTGTATCCTGGACACATTTGTAACCTTGTAGATATACGCTACAAACAGCCTGTAGCAGGCCTAAGCAAAACAGCCAAATAAGACAATCATTACCCGTCAACTCATGCATATTTTCTTTAATCACTCACTGATGATGTGGAGATCCTTCTCGAGGTCAAAGAGAGAGATGCCGCAGGCGTGCAGACATTTCCTTGCCAGCTTCAGCTGCAGTTCCTGCTGCAGGGCCGGGTCTGAGCTCATAGTATAGATCCGCACCACGAAACCATCCTGCAGGAGTCAGGGTCAACAGGGGGAAATGCTCTTTAGTCCCACAACACAACATTTCCACAGTGTGGCCTTTAGAGTCATCTGAGAATTGTCAAAGATGCAGTAATCCCTCATTTAATATGAAAGTTATCATGCTTTATCTGGTTGAATATGACAAAATAAGTCATGTTTATATCAGAACAGTTTGATATTTTAGGGAATACATTTGAGATGAAAAGAGATATCCCACTCTTGTATCAGTACACCAAATATGAATATTTACTGTACATACATGAGGGCAGCAAAAAAGAAAATAAGGTTTTTTTTTTAAATGTCATTTTCTATGAGCCACATTTGACTCTGGGACACATTGTAGTCTCAATCCTTTTTGCCTACACATAGAGGAGTTGAACAATGTATATGTGGATGCGTGTGTTTAGGCGCAGTGGTGCATTAGGTAAGTTATAGAGGCACATGGATTACAATTGCATTATCTGAGTCAGAGATAAGTCTATCAAGTGGAGTTGCAGTGTGCTTATGTCAGTCTACTGCGGGTGTGGTCTCAGTAAATGGAATACCCATTTATCTTTTCAGGACCAAGAAGCATGTGACAGCTATCCACTACTCACTGAGCTGCCAGAGATATGCGTTTTCCTCCACTATAAGAGCTCTGTGTGATGCTCGCATTTGCTGGCTCTATGCAGTCTCTGAACAGCCCCCCCAATCCCTTCGCTACAATGACAGATATATGGATTTCACACCATCCCCTTCCCCCACTCCCATCACTGAGTGCTTATGCTGATAACTGCTTGTGAGAATAAGCTCTCTGGGGAATACCCAAGGGGTGTTGAGCAGTGAGCACAATAAGGAAGTGCCAAAAACTGCAGTTCCTTGAATGGCCACTTGAGGCTGGTTGTGTAAGTGAGTCGATTTTTCATGTTTGGCCAAATGAGGGTGTGTTGGACTGTTACGTAGTCTTCATAGAAAAATTGTTCATTGGTATTGGTAAGTAAGAAAAAGGCTACAATTCATGTTGAAAGTCCAGATGTCAATCTACATCAATCAGTTTTGAGATTGTGTTGAAAGGCCAAGTGGAAAACCAATTTATGATAAATCTCTTACTGATGAGGAGGAGCGCTGCTGGAGCTTTACACCATAAAGAAAGTGCTGCTGTAGGACAGTGCTGCTAGTGACAGGCACTCTACCCCTACACCATGGATTTTAACTTTTAATAAGAATAATGTTTTGAATATATATATGAATATAAATATATATATAATATGAATAATATCCATCCAAAAATTCCACAAAAAAGGATACACACATCTCAGCTGAGGTTGATCTGACAAACAGAGATACACAAGCCACAGAAACACAGATGCTCCTTGCTTTTATAGATAGATAACAAGTGTGTATGAACAACTTGTGACTAGAAAGTACAAGGTTTTTCTCTAAACATGACAGCTGCTGAGGAAAAACTGTCAAAAACCTCTTCAATGACACTGACTTCATTAACATATAACTTAACTGTGATGTAGTTAAAGGTGACCAAGTCGATGACTATATTTCCAAACACATTTGAGAAGAGATTCAAGAGAATCTGCATGGGGAATTTACAAGCATTGCATTTACATAAGACTATAATAGCCCTTAAGTGCATAATAACAGCAGCTCTCTAAATGTTTCCAGCAGACATGGGCAGTACAGCTGAGGTATTTTCTGATGATGTGTCCTATGATTGTAATGAGAAGGAAATTTACACTTACATCTTTGCAGGCTGCGATCTGGTTAATGTACTCTCCATCTGTGAAGATTATATTTTGTCCTTCTGAGTGTTGACCTACAGAGAAGAAATATAACAATGAATATTCACAATATTTTGTTATTGCAATATTGATGACTTAACTCCCATGTCTTCAAGGTAGGCAAAGTATTTTCCCAGCACCTGGCATAGTGACAGCCCCCTCATGCTCCAGAGTCTCAGGGTTGATCTTGATGGCCGACATACTGTGGTTACTTGTGTCCCGATACAATAAGAACCCCTGTAAGAGACAAGATAAACAACACTGCTGATCTACAATCAGAAAAGAATTATCCCTAACATAAGCTCCACAGCTGACTTAGACAGATTGTTTTTGATGATAAGAGGATGATACTGAATTTTAACAAGCAACGTTAAGACTCTTGGCTCCAGCACAAAATTAGGAAGCGACTATAAATAAAAGCATCACTGAAGTTATATGGATGTCAACTCTAAATGTGAACTAAAATTTTAATACTGAATGCATCTTCAAAGCCCCTTAACTAAACTGCATGGAGAGAAGAATATATTGATGGATGATTCATTGTTTACCTGAGCGAAGCCCAGCCATGATCTCTTCTCCTTTCGATTCCTGATACGAGACGTGGAGTTGTACACATGGCCCTGTGGGACATTGATCACACATGAGCAAATAAACACTGACAAAACTTCATTTCATGTACTGTAGACAGCAACAACCAACAAACACTGTAATTTGTTGTTGGTAGAAATGCAAAAAACTCTTTAACCTCTTCTTTAACTCTTAACCTCTTTAATGCAGAATTATAGTCTGCCTATTGCCAAACATAGTTCTTGACTGCCTAAATCTCCAAGAGGAAACTACTTTATATGGTGGTTTAATTTGATCTCATGATATTATTCTGAGAATAAAAGTCAATTCAGAGAATAACACTACAAGGTCCTATTTTTTTAATGGAGTACAATAACCAGCACAAGCAGCACTCGGAAAATGTGGTAGTTTCCTGGCCTTGAAATTGTCTTTTTTTTGCTGTGAATCTGTACAGCTTTGTGTGGCTCTGTGGGGCTGCAGCACTGCATGGTTCTTTGAATGAGGCAGTGCAAAGTGAGTACATTTTGGTAGAAAACGGTTCACTCTGCTTCACTTTAGTGAATTTATTAAGAAGAAAAAAATGTAATACTTGAAGAAAAATACAAGTGAGTTATACAAATTTAAAAACAGTATTTTAATAAACACATTCCATAAAAAATGTCTTTGAATGAGCATAACCTTATTTTTTGTTTGGTTGATGTGGAATCCTGTCCTGAACAAAAATAGCAGGTACACCTGCAGATGCACTCAACACCTTCGCACCTGTCCTTGCATTTGCACAATGAAAGTAGGGCCCCTTGACTAATTTAGGGAGGTAAAGAACTACTCCTGCTTTCAAAACTACTTGTAGCACATGCACCTCTTTTCCACGCACATTCGACAGACATAAACATAGTTGCTGTCCTTGAAAACCATGCATCAGTACCAACTGTTAATAGGCTTAACAAAAACATTTTGTTTATGTATCTTAAGAATTAGAACAACAGTTTTTCTTTGCAGTGGTATGTGTTACATACTCTGACAGTGCCGCTGTATCCAGAGCCCACTTTGTAAAGTCCGTCCTTGCAGAGCAAGTACAGAAAGGAACCGTCTGTCTGCAAAAGACAGCGCTCATCTTCATCAATGGCCACCTCTTTCAGGCCCCATTTGTTCATCAGGGCTGCGCGTTTGATGCCATTCCCAAACCAATCCTGGATTTGAATCTTTCCCACCAGGACCGCCTGTACGCTCCTCTGAAGCGCGTTCAGTATGGTGGGCACCTGGTGAGATGTCAGAAGATAATAAGGGAGTTAAAAGGTTACAGTGCTGGAATATCATTTATTAGACTGTATGGACCAGCTGGTGGGCTTCTCGGTTAGCTGATTAAATCAAATTGTAATATTAGTGGCTGATGGCCACAAAGGCTTTCCAAAAAACATTAAGACATTTGTTTATTTGTAACAGAATTATTTGTATAAAGCAGAAGAAACAAAATAGAGAGACAGAGGACAAACTAGAGATCAAAGCAAAGAGAGGACCAGTTAATTGGTAGAAGAATGCAGGCCAGCTAATATAATCAAACACAAGACTCCGAGAGGCTTGACATTTTCCAAAACTCAATTTGTGCCGTCCAGAAATTTTCCTCAGTCTCTCTGCTCAAAGCATGAAGAAGCCAAACATTACATTATATGTCGAAAATGCACTTTGGTGATCTAAAATATTTTTTCTAATCTGAAGGACAAATAAAGCAGGATGTCAAATTCCCTCTGGAGGTCGTTTGAAATTCGTTTGACATCTCCCAGCTCAATATATGCAGAATGTTTGTTAAATGTAATGTCTTCTGGACAGATGATCAGCACATAGAAATGATGTTGACATCTAATAATCAGTTACTCGTGGAAGGAATGACTTGCACAACATGATAACCAAAGTGCAAACCACAGTCTGTACTGATAGTCATAAAAAAAAAAAATTGTGCTTGCATGAACAGTTGTTTGTGCATGCACTCAAGTTGTCTAGTGGAGTCCAGTTACCTGTATTGTCTGGCAGGCATGGCTGCCGTTATTGGTGAGGATGGCAGAGACTGCCTGCAGGATTTTTCCGGTGTCTCCCCAGGACACCACCAGGCTGAAGAGGCAGGCGCAGGACAGGGCAGTGATGGCCTGTCCTGTTGGGTCGTTGGGCCCTGTGCTCCGGACTGTGGTCTCCAACAACAACTGGAAGAGAGACTCTGAGGAAGAACACATGTAGCGGACAGGTTAGACATTTGTGAAGAGAATGTAAAGACAGCGATGGAAAACAAAAGCAGAACTAACTACATCCTCAAAAATTATCATGAGATTGCACTCAACATTTCAACGATAGTGTCAACAAAACTGATCCAACATAGTGTTGCTGGGCTGATGCATTGGATTACTTTGGATTAAACACATTTATCCAATAAACATCTTTACACATTTTCAGCCTCACCTAGCACATCAGGAGGTTCAGTCTGGAAGCCCTCAGGCTGCTGTCCCTGCAGCATGTCCAACAAGGCCTGCAGGCTCCGCAGACACAATGAAGGGTGAGAAAACCGCGTCTCTTTTATCAGCTCAAATACCCCACACAGGCCGATGCCAATGATCTGTAGACACAGAAAGATGAAAACATCTCTATGAGCTAATAAACACCAGCTGGACGAGCTGTGATGCAACTTTATGCAGCAAATGCACATAAATGACATACCGACAATGTGCATAGATGTATTTCTAGTTGACCTTCTGTCAGTATTTGGACTACACTGAATTGCCTTGTCACTGTTGTTGATATGGAAATAACCTTAAATTAGACACCGTAGAAAAAGGAATGAGATTGGAGTGGATGTTTTTGTTTTATCCCATTTGGCTTCAGGACAACAGTATGTGCAGTTGCTGCTGCTGACTTCAACATTCACTATTACGATTCGGTATAATTGACAGACCCACATGGATGCACGAAGCAGGGCGGCAGGCAAAGGAGCTTGGCCCCAAAAGGATGCGGTTCTGTTTCTCAGAATGGCTTGTTAGTGAATTAATAATGCTACAATGTCCCTTTCGATCTCAGTGAAGAACAAATGTTTGAGGCCAGCAAAACAAAACATAGGGACACTATACAATGAAAAGACATCTAGATAGACAATAGCTATTACACGTTTACAGGCATATAGAGACACACACCTCAAAACCACCCCACCCCCATATTATACCATTAGTAGTGAATTTATCCTGTTGTAAAGAGGATAAAACCTATAAAGCCATCCAATTAAATAACAATGTAGCACAATGAAGACCTAAATCACTCCATTTCTGACATTTAAGTATTTACCTGCTACAATAATGTGAAGCAAAGACACACCACAACACATGAATGTTGCATGTTGACAACAACATGCATGTCCTCGAACATACACATTGGCAGCTGTGGCTCAGAGATGGAGCAGGCGGCTACCGGTTGAAGGATGGATGTGTCCTTGAGCTAAATACTTAACCCTGGATTGCTCCTGATGAGCAGTCGGCACCCTGCATGGCAGCCGCCGCCATCAGTTTGTGAATGTGTGTGAATGGGTGAATAAACACTTGTAGTGTGAAGCACTTTGAGTGGTTGAAAGGACTAGAAAGGCGCCATACAATGCAGTCTATTTAGCATACATTTACACATGGATGAACAATTACACGATTCCTCCTTAGTAATACCTCTTGCTATTATATTATTCTGACCCTTTGATAATCATGAGATACTAATAAATACAGTAGGGATGTCACCTTATTAAAAAAAATCTAAGAATTATTAGGATCCTAAACCACCAATCACTAAAGGACTCTCTTTTCATCATCGCCCCTGATGATCAAACAGCATCTTTTGTGTTGTTTTTTTTTTATTTTTATTTTTTTTTAAAGAATACTTTTACTTTTGTTTATCAAGAAACTGCACTTCTGTTTTTTCTGAGCTGCCCCCAAAAAGTCGCTGAGTGGATGCATCAGTCGATAAGCCCCTGAGTCAACTTATTTTGTCAGTCGAATCACAGCCTTTTTTTAGCCACATCATGATACACAGAGTAACGCTGGGTGACAGCATGACAGCCTGTAAACTTTTACAGATTCTTGTCTCTCAATAATCTAAAACCACTGCGGTGGAAGCAGAGAACAGTATGAGGCAGAGCAACTGTTTCCTGCTCTGAGCTCTTAGCAAATTTCAATATTTCTTATAGTAAAGACTAGAGACTGTGTTAATAAGGAAAGAAAAAGTGTAAAATTGAAGATTGTGTAAGAAGCAAATATATGTGACAAGAGAAATATAGTTGAGAATAACCCAGCCCTACTTTTTATATACTGCACATTTTGAACTAGAAAACATCATTAAAGATGTAATTATTTATTTTTCCCATGTCCAAATGATAGTTCACATTTTGAATGAAAAGTGACAGCCCATATACAGAGTAGGAAAGATAAACCGGTACGCATGAAGCTGGTGAAACAGAGCATGAGAGGCTGTTATCCTCACAGGATGGTATATCAAACCTCGGGTAAGGTGACTCCAATTATCAGTCTAAAGGATGCGCCCTACATACTAGCGCAGGCTCGGTGCATCCTCAAGATAAAGCAGGAAGGTTGACCTTAGCCTCGACACAAAGCATTGCAAGCAGTACAGAAGCAGCCGATACTGCCCGCAGCTCATACCTTGGGCAGCTTAACGGCGGGCTCGCGGTACTCCTCCTCCTCCTCGCTGTCTGAGTCGCCACTCTGGACCGAGCTCCTGGAGGCCAGCACTAAGGAGGCCTCTCTCTGCTGCCAGTCCAGCACACAGTGCCGCACGTTGCAGTAGACATTGAACGCAGACGGGTTGCTGTGCAGCTTGATGTCGGGCACACAGAGGGCTCCATCTAGATTATCAGCCTGTGGAAAAACAGAGAGAGACGGTGGTCAAAAAATACCTTCTCTATGTAGCATCATATATTGAATATAAGCTATTAGCACACCACATGGTCATTTATAAAGAGTAATGTCAATTCTTTATGAGGAGTGCTAAATGTAAAGAGTAAGAGTACCCTCACAGAAGTCAGTCAATGGTTGGATTTACAGTTCAGTTACTTTAGTCCCAGTTTTACAATTTAAAGGTACCATTATTGTAGAAAGTGAGATTTTATTTGCTTTTTTATCGTCACTTTTCCCCGAGGGAACTTCCCCAAAGGGATCAATAAAGTCTTATCTAAATCTGATTTTGAGAAGGTCTAGGTGTTATACAAATACTGTCCCAGGTTTCATAAGGCTCAATCCACAGAGAAAGGAACACAGCCCATATTCAGAAACTGTGCCTTAAAACCAGCTGTCAGGACTCACAACTATAGAGTCACCATTCACATCAGCCAATCAGAGGAAAGGTTCATGAATATTAATGAGACAGACACAAAACAACCTTACTAGAGCTCCAGAGAGAAGCTTGAGAGAAGAGATGTAATAATATATTGAGATGATTTTTGGTTCTGGCTGGGATGTCACAATTTCAAATAAAACCTAGGAAAAGTATAAAACACAGGACCTTTAAAAGATATGAAACAAAGTGACATGTCTCGAGGAAACATGTATTTAGTTGATGTTTAGAGAGCAGAAAGCATGTTTTAATTCAATCTCTGAGGCGCAGGTTATTTTTGGAACCAGCATTCACTCCAGCTTTCAGTCCTGATAGTTGGTCTGACACATTGCTGTCTGTTATCTTATCTATAAAAAGAGTCATATATATGACATCACAGGGAGTGGTCGATGATTCATTCATTTCAGTTTATGCCTCTCAACGGCCAATGCGAAGATTGCAGTTCGTGATTCATGTCTGGTGAATTAATCTACCCTCTTTGATATAAACCGAGTTCACAACCGTAAACAGATGAATTACAATAAAATCATTACAGCTAAGCTGAAACACTTAATTCCAAATGATCATAATAATTAGTGAAACAGAGAAACATGATGGACTAACTTATTGATAAGCTTTCCTTAACCCCACCCCCAAAGGAACTTAACTACAGCCCTGAGGCATCCCCTAGAGAAGCTTATTGATCAATTCTGCTTCTGTTGCAGTATTGCCCCTTTTGGCATAACAGTCACAGGAGGTGATGTCATCTATTTGGGGAAGAGGTCATTCATTCTGCGAAACCAATGGGGAGGATATTAGTTCCCTCTCATCTAGCAGGGTGTGATCAGCTCTCTTGCTTTGCTGCTAGAGCAGCATTTGTGACAGAGCGACTGCACAGTGTTCACAAAGGAGCACATAGCCTGGAAAGACCACTTAAAGCAATGCTGTAACAATCCCAACCCATGCAGCAAGACAGACAATGTGTGTTTTTTTTGTTTTTTGGAGATGACAGCACAACTACAGGGGTAGGTACAGCAAAAATACTGAATCTGCATGTTGAAGTTGAACCCTAGATATAGTTCTAGATATACTTCCAATATCTGTATCAGTGCAAGTTTTTGGTTGTTTCAATTACTTAGACAAACTAAGACAAACGTCTAACTGATAAAACTGTAAAATATAAGGCATTTCTTCATATTTGATGTGACATTCTTGAGATGAGATCAAATGTGATATTATTAAAGTGATAGTGTATGCATTATAAATGGGTAACATTGTCAATAACTTATAATATATATACAAAAAACTACCGTTAATTCAGAATCATATGAGATATTTTCTTGCTCATTAAATGATGAGAATCAAAGTAACATTTGTAAAGGTAAACAAACAATGAATAAGTCTGCATCCAAAATCTGAAACCTGCTATCACTCAAAAACTAAATATGCACTATGTAACCCGACAAGACAATAAAATCTAACTTCATAGTGTCTCCTAGTCATGTTATCTGTTTTATTAGTAACATTTGTAAGCACAACAATAAAATAAGTTATTATTTTATATATTTTATATTTGTTTCAACATAAGCTGCAGCCAGTGTGTGTGTTACGGCTGGCTGCAGGTGATGTGTTAAATTTTAAAGGCGTACACCTGTATGTGTACATACCCAGAACAGTGCTGGGATGAGGTGATATTGCAGGATCATGTGACACACACTGGCCCAATAGATTTTTCCTTATACATTTCCCATAAACTTGTACAACAATAAATCAATTTTACTGAGCGCCACAAACACCAAGAACTGATTCTGCATTCTGAATTTGAGCCATTCAGTTCAATAAAATCTGAAAAGCCCATTTGAAAAGTCCTGCTGCTATTACTTTATTTGCTAACATATGACACATGCACTGGCACTGAGAGTTTAGAATGTACTACATCTATTAAGTTACATCTTGCAAACAGATCCTGAGGCAGCTGAAACATGGTCCTACTGCTCCAAGTGAAAACAGCATTTGACAAGTTTCACTATAGTTGACAGTTCTCAGTTTACAACTGAACAATTCATTAGAAACCAGATACAACGGGACATCTTCAAGCTATGTCATGATGTACACAAGCCACATCCAAAAATTCAAATCCAATTAAATTGTTGGTGTTTTGTGGTTTTCTTCTCACTGTGTAAAAGCAATCTATAACCTCAACATGCTGGTCTTCTGATTGTCGCTTTTGTGTTTTTGTCTCCACTTCTCTGGTAATTTAATGGCCAGCTAAGAACTTTGGAAGGTGCTAGTATAAAGCCCCTAATCGCATTTTGACAGCTATATATAATATGTATTTCAGCTTGTTGTCTTTATGGAACAATAATAAGAAAAAAAAAGGTCTTTTAAAGCAGATACTGTTATTGCAGATTGTTAGTTTGTTCTGCCATTTTAAATAAGTATATCTGCAATTTATCAACAGGAGAATATTAAAATGATTAAAATCTAATAATCACTCATGTTAAGAGTCCCCCACTTTACACCCAACTCTGAACCACTTAACAGTGGCAAATAAAAATCAAGAATTTAATCTTTTTAAGTGAGATGATTCATATGATCATATTTTACTCAACTCACCCATTTATGTCACACACACACACACACACACACACACACACACACACACACACACACACACACACACACACACACACACACACACACACACACACACACACACACACACACACACACACACACACACACACACACACACACACACACACACACACACACACACACACACACACACACACACACACACACACACCTCATCAGCCACTCAGTAGGATGAGTAGGATAAGTGTTTATGCACTGTTTTGTTCTGACTCCACATCCACACATTTGGGCACAGCACGGAAGACAAAGGGGGAGAAGAGGCTCTTCTAAACCACACTCGGATTCTGACAATTTTGGTGTGAGAGGCGTGACAGAGCAGGAGTGAGCACAACCTGTACAAATACAGCATGACTGCCTTTGGAACTACCCACGTTTTTACGCCTGCCCGCCAGCCTTGCTTACAACTCCATTCTTTGTCCCTGTAGAATATCTTCTGCTGTTCCAGGATATCGACTCACTGAACAAGTCACCCTGAAGAGAATTTAACTAACTAGCTCAGTCTATTTTGAATTCCCTGTCTGTAGTGGATTTGAGGCGGAAGATGGCAAAATAGTAGAGCTTCCATTGGTCTTCGCTACTATCAAATAAATTTCTTTTTCCTCTGCTCACAAGGTGCTCGAACAAAAAAGTGTCCTAAAGTTAAATCCAAATCCACATAGACTACAGACCAATCACAGATGAAGATGGTTATTATGATTATTATTATTGCACACAGAAAAAGAGAAAGAAAATTAGTCAATATAATCTACAACTGTTGGCATAATTTAAGGATCAACTAGTTAATCTATGTTCATGCAAAGTCTACTGACGAGGCAAAAACACAGACCCCAGCATTTGATACAGACTAGCTTCCCTCTTTGGATGAAGGAGATGGAGGCAGGCAACTGTTGCCGTGGAGATGTGGAACACATTAGGTCGCTCGGCAACAGGCCATCATGCACAAGGAAGAGCCACTCCCATGTGTTTCATATTCTGCCCATCCACCTCTCCAGCTTCATGTGTGGACGGGCTTCCTGGCATCTGACCAACAGCACCAATGAAAACAAGGTTCCTGTCTCTTGACATTTAAATAATCACCATGTGCCTTTTTAAAAAATAATCCTGGAATTAAATGGTTAAAATAGAAGAACAATATGGTGGTCTTCCCCACAGTGGGAGTTTGGCTCATGTGATTAATTTCATCAAAATCTGATTCTGTTTGTGCTGCTGATGTTTTACCAGTAAGTTAAAACTTTCAGTTTCAGTATGATCAGATTTTTAATAAAGGTCAAACTGTTCACTGCCACCTGTGATTTAAATAAGTTCACATCCACTTCTGAGGAACTTTATCAATGATTTTTTTAAAAGAGTTTTGGGGACCTTTTGTTTGTAATATTAATGTGTTCCATATCCAAACATGTTTTTACTACTTTGCTCTCTTTGGAGTAAGCCATGTGTAAATACTTCTCTCTGACTGGCTGTGTCATGCAGTCCCTGAAGCCGCGCTGCTGCAGATTTACAACACATGCAATTGGTCTGAGAGTTTCCTGGGCTGCTAAACTAGTACCATAAAGGCTGGAAAAGCTGTGCTGGTTAAAATGGAAAAGCTACATCAAATTTTTATAATTCTCTATAATTCATTGGTTCTATCTGCTCCCACTCAATATTGCACTTCCTTGGGTCCCTGGCAATACACCTGCAGTCGATCAGATAAATGATTCTCAAGATATGCAAAGGACATACACTACCCACATATAGACATACAGATTCCTTGCTTTATATAGATAAACATCATATTCTCCTATGTAGCCACCTGCTTTGATAATAATTCAGTTTATAAAATATATTAAGAGGCAGAAATTATTTTTGAGAAATTAATAAATAAATTCTACTGTTTACAATGTAGCCTTGGCTTTACGCATTCTAATATTATACAAAAATAAATACAGCAACATTATACAATATAAACATTTACTATCAACAGTTTAATACACAATTGATCATCTCTTACCTTTGTCCTTGATTTCACTTTTGACTTGACCTTCTGTCTCCTTTTCAGTTTCTTCTTACTCAAAGCCTTTTTTCCCCTGAAAGTACAAAATACATGCTTAGGCAATTCTTATACTCACAGGGACATAAATGAGTCTTTTGTGAGGTGCTGACAGCAGAGTCCGAAAATCGAGAAGTACCACACATTCAGTGGCTCCATTCAGTTCTTTTAATCACCATTGTGCCCAATGGGGGGGGGGGGGGGGTCATAATTTAGCAAATTCCCATTTTATTATCTCTTCCAAATATGTTCAGGGGAGAGACCAAGGGAGAGACAGCGATTTTTTATTTGTAATCTTATTTTATTTTAATTAATTTTTCAAATTCAGTTTAATTATTGATTTTCCCCACTTTAAACAACTGCTTTTAAATTGTACCTGAACGCTTTTAATGTTTTATGTAAAGCATTTACCTTGAATTACCTTGTTGTTAAAATGTGCTATACAAATAAACTTGCCTTGCCTAAAAAAAATGGATGGAGGCTCTCCTTTCAAAACAAGAGTCCACACACTCACAGGTGACATCATGCAGGCTGCGTCCATTATTTATAAAACCTATGGCCAAAAACACCATGAAGACAATGTGTTGAAGTCTGGTGAATAAAGAAACTGGATGGAACCACTTTTTTAACACAAAAAAGACACAATAACATTCAAGATGATAAATATCACATTTTGATGTGAAGACAGTGGGAAATACAATACATGAAGCATTTTTGTGATCAACACTGATTCAAGTAGGTAATGGTGTCTGGAAAAGGTGATTCATTTGTTTGAGATTTATTACAGTGGTTCTCAAAGTGGGGTCCCCCCCAGGGATCCTTGAGGAGGTTCCCTAACAAAATGGGAATCATTTATTTTCACTATGATTCCATCCATAAGTAACATGGTGGCAGAATGTATGACTAATATGGTCATGGATTTTGTCCTCTTTCAGTAATAAAACATCTAAAATCTAATCAGATAGGGAACCCAGGTCCAAAATCTTATCAAATGGGGTTAATGTTTGTATTGATAATCTCAATAAATCTTTCACCCCTGTAGAGCAAATCTACATTTTATACAGCCTGCACAATATATGTGTGTTGAAGTAATATATATCCCACTTAACTGTCCAAGGTGTAGCAGATGTCTCCAGATTCAGTATTACATATAACAAAGCATGACATGTGCAGAAGTTTGCTTCTGCGGAATTGCTTTATTCTATTTTAATGCTTTTGAACTCTTTTTGAAACCTGTGCCTTGCATTAGCTTGTCATGGTAAGTTTCACAAAACAAGCTGCCAATGAGAAGTGCTATGGTCTAACACAGAAAAGCAAAGCATGAATTCATCACTATTAATCCCTAGTGAAAAGCAGTGCCTCTTAAAATCTGCTACTGACTGGAAGGCCTAAAGGTGTCATGTATATAATAATTCTATATCATTTCTGCTCAGCAAGCTTTAATGCTGTCTTTCTTCTGTTTTACAACTGGTCTGTACAGTAAGAAATATCATAAATCAAATTTACAGGTTTAAGAAAGTCTATTTTAATCACTGGAGTTCAAATTAATATTCATTTCTGACAGCCTGTCACACACTATAAGCCTGTTTACTTTGGGTATTAACCTGATCATAACATCACAGTGACGGACACTTTCCCTTTTACACTTGCGTCTATCAAGCTTCTTCAAATGTGTCCAGCTGTCCACTTGTGCTTATGTTTCATTATTGATGACGTAGTTTCCTGTTATGTCCTTATCGGGCAAACATCAGGACACCTTAATGGATGCTCTCCAAAAGATGTGTGGTCAAATGTGTCCCAAACCTTTAAATGTGGTTTGAGTGATCAGTTTTCAACATCTCTTGGTGTGTTTACACCTGTAGTGAGTGCCGTCCACTTGTGGTCATATTACTCAGAATGCATGCTAACACCAAGTGTAAACAGGGTTGCGACTAGCAAGGCTGTTGACCTATTCCTCAAAAACGAAACCAAAAACTAAAAAAAATCAGACTGCTTAATCACAAGCCACATAAAAATGACAGGTCTGTTGACTACTTTCAATTGTAGGTCAACAGTTAGAAATAAAATCCATCAGGAAAAAAACAGCATTTGCATGAAAAGTCTGCACTATCCACATCTCATGTTCTAAACACTAACAGATTCTTTTCCTTCCTGCTCATCTGTTTAGACCTATGACTTCTGCTGGAAGTGGTTATGCAAACAGGAGTGCAAGGGGGAATAATGTTAGACATGGAAACAGTTTTGGCCTCAGACATTGCACATTAGAGGCTGAGAACAACAATTTGTGAGGGAGGGTGCTGCAGGCCAGCTCCTCTCCAACCTGACGGATTGGCTGACAAGAATGACGTAACTGTATCACCCGCTCAGGCCAGAAAACCAAATAAGTTCATCCACCGAAAAACTACACACAGATATATAACACAAGTGTGTGTAGACAATTCATGATGGATTTATGGTGTTAATCGGCCAAACAGGGCATCATCAGCTCTGAGGTTATGTTTGTTGAAACCGAAATGTTACATTAGAGCTGCTTGATTATGGAAACAATCATTATCACGATTATTTTGGTCAATATTGAAATCACGATTATTCAAACAATTATTTTTAGTTACACAATGCATTTATTCAGCATGAGTGACTTTGTGCTTTGGTTTAAGATGATTAAAAGTCACTAACATTCATGTTATGTATCAAGTTTTTTTCATTTTGTACTATAGCTGTTATAGTTGCAGCTTGCACAAATATGCCCATAAAAATGTTTATCCCATGTACAAAATTCCTTTTTAGGGGGTTATTCTGGAGACTAGAGTGATTTAATAGATATATACATGTCAAGGTTGAAAATCATATCGCGCTCTCTCTTTCAGAAGTTGTGTAATGAAAAATATCAAATATCGTGTCAACTCGATTATATGATTTTGGAGATTGTTTGACAAGCAAATCGAAATCGCGATTAAAATCCGGTTAATTGCACCGCCTTACGTTACATTGAGATAACCTGGGGAAGGGCTGATGCTCCTCAACCATTAACTGTTAGTTAGCTGGCTGTCGAAACAGTGACGCCGTTGGGCCTAAATACACATAGCTAACTATAAAAATATATATCATTTGACCATGTAACATAAACTACAGTGACAACCCGAGCAAAGAGTACATACATGTCTGAGAAGAAATTATAGTGTCGCCTGAGCGTGTTTAAAGCTAACATCTATTTCTAAAAACAAACTGAAACTGCCATCATGACAGTTAGCCTGTTAGCTTGTTCTGGATGTTTAAGTCAATAATGCACTTCTTCCTAAGGTTATATCCTAGGTGGGGAAGTGTTTTACGGTATGTTTTGTTTCAGTGGCTGTGTCTTTTTTATTTTAGCCAAAAAACATCTAGAGCACCCGCAGCGAGTGAACTACCATAGCGTTGAGCTTTAACTGCTTCGGGTAAGCTAGGGAAGTCAAAAGCTGCTACCTAGCAGATAGCCTCATATACTACACACGCTGCATAGTTTCTGTTCCATCCCCCAAATATGGGAAACAGGCACCTTATATGTCAACCCTACATTTTCCTACATGTACCAATCATACAAAATAAAGCTTAATGGAAAACCCAAGTTTGTTATCTGAGGCGACGGCGTGTTCGCTTTCTTTATTATTGCGTATTTTCGAATGAATTGGGTGTTTTATCTCGCATGTGTATCAATTCCGCTTAAAATTCAGCTTCGGATGTGTAATTCCGGATTCCGCCTGCTGAAAAGTGAACCAGACGCGGGGGCGCTGTGGAGCAACTGATACCCGAAATTCGACAGCCGAAGCAGGATTTTAAGTTAAATTGATGCACAGGAGAGATAAAAAGAACCATTTTACTGAAATAAATACACCATAATAAAGAAAGCGAACACGCCGGTGCCTCGGATAACTGCATTGTTTTCAATGTAAGACCTGTTTAGTTATGATTTGTACATAAAGGAAAACGTAGGGGCGAAATCTATGACGCCCGTCCCCATATTTGGCGGATTGAACTGAGACTCTTCAGATTGCGTAGCCTGGAGTCTCATTATGAGGCTACCTAGCAAACTGACCCCTGCGAGGTGTACATCAACACTATGAAGCGTATTTATATACAGTAGATACAATGACGTATGTGTACATAACCGACTAGTCCACGAGCCACTACGTTAATAACGTGTAGCTCGGTTTAGCTGACGTTAACTGACATGACGTTACGTTGATGTTAACGTTAGCTTAGGGTCGTTAGCCTAGTTAGCTTCACAAATGACAGACACTGATATCTGTGGTATTTCGCCCCATTGAAACCACTCACCTTCCTTGGTTTATCCCTTGCTCTTTATCGTTGATAGCGGTGGTATAAATCCGCCTGTATCTCTCCGCCAGAGCTCGCCCTGAGAGTAAAAGCTGGTACCGAGTCCGACAATCCGACTGGGCTCCGGGTGTCGGACAAGAACCCATACCCGAACCAATGGTGGAGAGATCGGCTCCTGCTCCAGAAGTGACCCGGACACCCAGCCCCATCGACGGCGATGAGGAGGGGAGAATCCCTCCACCGGCGGCCGCTGCCGCAGCAGCACACATCATCGTTTTGGAGAACAATGCATATATCACATAAAAGATATCGCAGCTAGATTATATCCAGCCATCAGACGCAATCCAGCTGTCCGTAAATCCACAAAGCGTCACATCATTTGTCCATTCCGAGTTGCAGAAATATCACATTTAGGATCCCCCGGTTATTATTATTATTATAAGCGCAAATTCAACGAATCGTCTTCTGATTCCGGTCGGAGCGTCAACACGGTTCACGTCTCCCGAGAATAATAAATCTTCTCAAGCCATAACCATTTTTTCTTGTGAAATAGCGGAAACCGCGGCGTTCATTCCCAAACGTTCGCGTTGTTGTGTTTGGTTGTTATTCGTCCCTTGAATATTTCTTGACCCCAGAGAGGCAGCACCCTCAGCTGGTCTGCCATCTTAGCTCCATCATCCTTCCCCTCCCGAGCTGAGTCTTGCGTCGCTAGCATGCCGGGATATTTTCATACAGCCAAACAGAGCAACGCTTTCACTGATTTATTGAACAATTACATCCCCGTGTACAACCGTTCTGTTGTATACTTCATTTTCAACGTAGAGATGGAATAAAACATGCTGAAAAGAAGCAGAGGCTAATTTTCACTGTCCAACCTGCACAGCAGGAGTCTGGGCATTTAATTTGCAGATTGAGGACCCCTCCCAATTCACATCTAACTTGTCACTTGGATATAATTTTAAGGCTATAAAATGTTTGTTTTTTTACCTGAAAAAAAAAAAACAGAAATGCTTTAATTTATACTTTACAAAGTGTATCATTATAATAGTGATTTAATGTATTTCATAATTTCCCCTATGCTACTTTTATAATTTACTAATGTCCTATTAGCAGTGGGAAGAGTGGTAAGTGCTGGTATTATACTTTCCTCTCCAGAGACAACTGTGCAGCCAAGTATTGTTGCCCTTAAGTGCATACTTGAACAGTTTTGTTTACATAATGAGTGCTGCCACCCTTTGATTAAATTGTCTTAGAGGTCTTCTTGAGCAGGCCAAGGCCTGCATGGCCTAAGAATAATATGCACCTCTCAGAGAGTAGAACTAATATAAATAAATATGTAGCGCACACTATATATGAACACATGCAAATGTCTGACCGTTAAAGCAAATAACATGCAAATACTAAACCCCCAAAGTAATGCAACATGCACATCATGAGGATGTTGACACTTGTAGCCTATCTTCATGTTCTGACAGGCTGTCAGCAGGAGCAGGAACACTACACCTCCTGACAGCCTCGTGTCACCACTGTCAGATGAAGACACAAGTGTCACCAGGCTGCGGGAGGAGCAGGGCCACTGCAGGGGAAACTGGGAGACGCCGTGAGTTGGGCAGCATCAGCCAACATGACAATGAAAAGCCAGAACTCGCTGAAAAGCAATGGACACAGAAACCAAGTGCATGCAATGCATATTTCCTGGAATTGTAGATAATCTGCTGACATGTCATTAGCGAGTAAATGCATTAAGTGCTGGAAGAAATGAAAAAAATAATTATTTGTTTTTTGCAAAATGCTATATTCTACTGGATCTCCCCCATCAAAGTTATATCTAACAGCATTTTTTAGAAGGATGGGTGAGCAGGCACATTTGTTGAGAGAGAGAGATTTACACAGGATCTAGTGGTGTTTTATTGGCTGCAAGGCATTGCGATGGCCCAATGACAAGAGAGGGGTCGGTCTACCGCCTCTTCTCATAGCAACCCAGGAAGCATTCGCAGATTATCATGCGCAGTGTCAGTGTGCCAGCCTGTATCAGTGATGGCAGATTCATTTATAGACACAGAACTGAGGAATTGGCCTATTAGGGGTTCACTGTCAAATATTAGATGCAAAAATCCAATCAGTTGCAGGGTCCTGGTAGCCGAAGGGTTACTGCACATAAACATAACCGCCGCGTCTCTGGTTTGATTCCAGCCAGGGACATTTGCTGCATGTCGTACCACGTCTCTCTGGTGTTGTTTCCTGTCTGCCTCTCCACTATATCAGCTCAATTGAAGTGCGTTGTCAAAATCAATTGTAAAAGCACCGTAACCATGCTGCATCACAAACTGCTGACATTTATTGGCCCTCCTTTGATCTTTAGTTGGAAGGTTATGAAAGGAGAGTTATTAGGCACTGAAGTGTGTAACTGAAGATGTAGCTGCATCCAGAGGCTGCGCATTTAACCCCTGGTTGTCTCAGCCTCTGTCCAGTTAAATCAGCCGGAGGAAGGAGGGCCAGGGTATGTAGGCCAAACACGAGCTGCCCTGCCAGCATCCAGGAACTGGGGCTGGTATAAAAGTCTAGATAGGTTGTCAGATGGATATAAAAGTGTATCAGTGTCGTCAATTTCCTGACATGTTGCCTCTTAAAGTGCTGCAGCTCAAAGGCATCAGAGTGATTGACTAAGGCCACAATTATCGTGTCAAACCGTAGCCTATTTCTCTGTGGAAATGTAATACATGTCATTTCTAAATCTCTGTGCCTACACATTCGCTACTATCTCTTTCAGCCACTGAATGACACAGAATGACTGGGACATGTAAAGCCATAAATACCTTACGGTCAGATATTGTTCACTTTTCCTGTGTTGTATTTGAATTTGTGATATACCTAACAAGAAACAGCATTGGTGTGGTTTTAAGAACCGAAAATCATCTCAGTATAGTTTACATCTCCTTTTTCAAGTTTCCCTGTGTGGATCTAGAAAGAACAGGTTGCTCAGTGTGTCTCATTATTATTAATGAGGTCCTCCCAACAACTGTATAGTTGTGACATCTCAACCCCACAGAAGTCCTGACAGCTTGTTTTAAGGCATAAAATACCGAACTGAATACCAGCACTGCATTCTCTGGGGATTGAACATTTTGAAACATGGGACAGTATACCTAGTAACACCTAGTCCTTTTTGCATTAAAAATATATTAAAATATAATTTTCTACAATATGAGTCCTTCAATTTATGTAATTGCACAACTACAATTTTCCTTTCATTTTTGATTTTCACACTAGCACCACCCAGTGTCCCAGTTTCTGTCATTTCCACTTGAATTCATGCGTTTATACTGAAGTGCAGGAATTAACAGTAATACCATTATTATCAGTTTGTCGCTATAATAAAACAGCCGAGTATATTGGTCAATGTTTTAGATTCAGATATGTCTTTCTAATAAAAACTGGCTTTTGCTGACACTCAGTAGTCTGACCACTGCTGGTTAGTCTGCATTCCTGGCTTGTTGTCATTGCAACTAGGAGGGGTTCATTGTCACACCCCTACATGCTATGCACCTCTCATACCTTTGATCCTCTAGAACATGGCACTCCCTATAATGATAATTATAGTCTGGAGTCTGGAGTTCAAACCTGGTTTTCAGCCTACTCCCAAACTTTAATCAGAATTCTTATACAACTCTCACAAATCATATAATGCACTACAGATGATTTAGTTCCAATCGGTCCAGTTATATGTGATATTATGTTATTCAGTAGGAATTATATTCAGAATTTCTATTTTAGTGACCCAATAGCTAAGTGGTTAGGGCACATATCACATTGGTATAATATGTTCTGAGCAGCAAGTCCCCAGTTTGAATCCCAGCTGACTAGACCTTTGCAGCAAGTGACTCCCCCTTTTCTGTGTACTTTCCTATCAATAAAGACAAAAAAAAAAAGAAGAGTTTTTATTTCAAGGCTGTGCTGAGACCTGCTTAGGTAGCCAGAAGTGTAAAGTTTATTTTATGGTGGAAACAGTTATTATGGCTTAAAACCATAACCTCAGTGAGTGGTGATTTATTCTCTTACCAGAGACTGAAGCTCAAGTTGAAACTCACTCTACCTTCCTTTTAATAGCACACATGGACAAAGTCCACTGCCAACCAGGTGGTTTATTATATGTTACAGATACTAATACACAGACCCAGTGCAGAATAGTGCTTTCAAATGTGCCTGTCCCAGCATGCAAATTTCATATTGATACGTCAGTCATGACATACAGAATCCAAGGATCGATGCATTTTATAGCTCCGCTTGTATTATGTCACGGTGAATATGGCTAAAATATATGTGAGATTACCCTTTTATTATATTTATCACAAAACACCATGAAGTCATTATTCCATTCAAATTCAATGCTCTTAGTAAGATGGAGCTGGACAGAACCTCACACACGGTTCACTTATGCTTCATTGACACCCAGGTTGCAGGTGCATCAACACTCCACCCTGTCGCATTTGTTCAACCACTTAACAGAATGCATATTAGTTATTAAGGTGCAACTGGTGATGACGGTAAGAAATTCATAAAGGGAGGGAACGCGAGTATTTGACTGTTGCCTTAAGCCCCACCCTTAGCCGGCCTTGGAATCTCCTCCCTTGGGGTTAAAAGCAGAGGGAATGATAAGGGTGCAATAGCAAACTGCAGAGTAAGACCTGAACAGTAAGAGTTTATCTGTCCTGCGAATCACGGAGCTCTTTATAGAGGTATGTACCCACTTTCTTTTTCCAAATCCAAATGTCTTTTTGGAGTTTCCGCTACAGACTTTGGAAAAATAAGCTTAAAGGAATTGTAATGAAGGAATAAAATAAATGTTATTTAGTTCTGTAAAAACAAATGATACAGTGGAAACACATTTTGTATTATGTAAGTCTGTGTGTGTGTATGTGTCTTAGTGATGTATTGATTCATTGCAGGCAGAGAGACATCACCCACACATTATTTATTGATTAATATTGATGATTTATTTCCTATCTTGCTGCTAACTCTTCTACATCAAAGATTTATATTTTTATAACCTGTACACATGGATCAGCCCATGTTGCCTTGATAGAGCTTCTCAGTCGAGGTTGGCAAACGGCATTAAGATCACTGATAAATAAGTATCTGCTGATATTAAATATCTGCTATATCATAAAAAATCACAGTACTGTATTATCAGAAAATATCTAAAACACAACATGTTATTAGACTGTAAACATAGATTGTCTTACAAGGCTTTAAATCTGGTCAAATCAGGAACTTCAACTTGACAATGGGATCACTTTCAGTGATTCAGAAAGAACCAAGATATGTTTTGCAATCAAATGTTGAATACTCAAATGTAGAAGTAGTAAAATGAATGATTTCATAATGGAACATAAGTGTTTAAATAGAAGAATTGTCCAAAAAAGAGGGGAATGACATTGGTGTTAGCTCAAGCCATGGCTTATACACTTTTTACATTATTATTATTATTATTATTATTATTATTATTATTATTATTACACAGATCATCAGGACAAGTTTGACAAATCTCAATTTATGTTAAAGGTCATGCTAATATTTCAGTGTGGTGGCCTTCATCAGAGAATGAATACATTTCGTTTTAACTGTCTGTTGTTTAACAGATTTTTTTTCCTGAATATCCTCCATAGCACACATGACAACAGGAAATACTCTGCTTTACATAAATCAAAATAATGCAGAGAAACTAAAGCAATAAACAGCAACTCTTTCTGAAGCAATTGCAGTCATCAGACAGTAGACTCTGTGAATGAAAAAAATGGCATGTTTTCAATTCTACTTCGATAACAGCTGTAAATGTCTACTTCAGTGCTTCTAATGCTTCCGGTTGGTTTGTCGTTGGGCATAAAACAATCATCATTTTATCAGGAGGAGGTGATGGCATGTTACCGGTACGCCCATGAGTTTTCTGACAATGGTGTGTTTGGAGAAGGTGTGTTATGGAGGGTGGGTGTGTCTGCATGTGGGTACAGATCAGGACAGACCAGTTTGGGTTGAGCTGAACTCAAGTTGACAAACACAGCATGTCAGGCATGTTCACTGACCCGGATGAATGAAAGTGTGCTATGAAGATACTGCCAATGAAAAAGAGTTATTGATTAATTCCTGAGCTTTTTGCAGTTATATTTACTCTGGCTGATCTCAGGTTGTACTACAACACTGGACATGTATTTTACATGAAATGTGTCAGCCCACAGTGCCACCTAGTGGCTAATAGACTGTAGTTTTATTATGTGGTGAATTCTCTTGTTCTGTCACCATTACAGGGAGAATCCAAAATGAGCCGCTATTCATCCCAGAGTGGTAAGTACTGAGAAACATCCTGTAGTGAAATGGCACATAGAATACAATATGAGTGCAGTAAAATGCAGGGTGTCAAATCATAGTAGCTGTGCTGAAAGTGTGAATGTGCAACGGAGAATTAGAATGAACTATATATATATATATTATATAATGAATTATATAACTGCATTAAATCATAACTGTTCACGAAATCACAAAATCCATCCAATTATTCTCTATCTTTACATTCATATTATTCAATATAAATCTGTATCTGTAAGATGTGCTTTGAAGCTGGAGATGCTCACGTCTTCCTCGTCTCGGTTTGCAGTCAAGTCCACCAGACCCAGCCAGGCTATTGAGGACAGCAAGAAGAAGACATCTCTCCTGAAAGATGGCAGCTGGATCAGAAAAAGCGATGAGGAGGATGAAGATATTGAGTAGGAAATGTTTATGTACAATGATGGCATTCTTAGAGTCCTAGAGAATGTCACCTGCTGGGTGTGACTTGAATGTGACTTGTAGTTCACCCAGCAGGTGAACTACAAGTCACCTGCTGGGTGTGACTTGTAGTTCATTTCAGTTTACCTTCATCTTTAAAAAAAATACTTCCACAAGTTGCAGTATTGAATCATGTCTGTTGGTATGAGAGAATGAATTTCTTCGGCTTTTTTTCTTACCCCACAGCCGAGACCCAAACTTTGGGAGATCTGTTCTAAGCCGGTACAGATCCAGTGAAACTCTTGTGAGGTAACACAAATATTTCAACCCTTTTATGTAAAAATTTCCTCAAATAAAGGACAGAATAAGGGAAGACTATCATTTATTCTGGTGATTGTGTGTTATATCAATAGGAATTCGCGTCATTATTACTTTTAATGTCATTTTCTTATAGCAAGGAGAATGAGGAAAAAAAACCTACAAGAACTACAAGCACGTCATCTGTGCATGCTCTTGCCCAGAGGTAAAATTATTCGATTTTCTTGATATAATTTATTTCAAATATTCATACAAACATAAAAAGAGGGATTGTGACCATGGATTGTGATTTGTGTCACGGCAGATTCGGTGGAAGTCAGGATAACCTCACGAGGAGGTTGGTGCAGCATTTATATTTTTATCCCCTGCAGACACACAGTACAGCACTGTTACAGTTTTCCTTGTCATTTCTTGCTCCAATGCATCATCCAAGTCAATGTAATCTCTAAATTTAACTAGATTTCTGACTTAAAAATGCTTCCATATTCTAGCAGCACCCTCCCTACCAGCAATACTACATCCTCCTACACCAGAAGGTACATTTTCAAAACACCACATATAATATTACAATATACTGGAGCTATTTATTATTTATTATTATTATGTTTTAGATACCATTTGAATGATCTACTTTTTTGTTGCAGATCATATTCATCTGTCAAGTCTCCACTCCAGGATTCTCCCAAAACGTATGTAAAGCTCCAGTCAAATATTGCAAAAGTCAACCGAGACACACTATATGAAATGTGTATTTATGTGCTGCTCAATGTCAATACAGCACAACCACGACCGAGACAGTTGTCAAAGAGGAACCAAAGACGAGGTACACAACGCATCTGTGCAACAAACCAACAAGGAAAAACATCCCACTGAGACGTTTTGTAAATCTGTTTGGTATTAATTCTCCTTTAGCTCCACGACCACGACTGTCACCAAGGACGGAAAAACCACTGAGACCACCATCACCACCACCCAGAGTGTCAGGTAGAGGATACAGCGTTTTGGATTTGATTAGCTTTTTTTATTTGATTAGAATCTTTATTTCGAACATGTGTGCGAGCACTGAACAGTTATATTAAACTACAAAAACAAATCCACCAAATTAGCCTTTCAGCATCACCATGCAGTAATTAAAGCAGAGGAAGAAATGGAAAGCAATAAATAAACAAAAATACATTAAAAACTCTGCTAATTTTACTTTCTTTTGTCTTTCTACTAATTATTAATAGTAATAAATAAATGATAAATAAATAATAATAAATAAAAACCTCAACATGTTTGAAAAAGAGTAGGAGAGGTAAAATACTTATAAATTCCTATCCCTCTATTCTGTTACAATAATATATACATTTATTATTTCTTGTGAATATCATTATGAAACCATAGTCAAAGTTATGAAAATAAAATGCAACACAGCATCAGTATCAGTATATACTGATGATGAAAAGTTCAAAATAGCATCACCTTTACATTAGTACACACTCTTTATATTTATTAATAAATAATATCAATATAATATCATGGGGAGTATATTTCAGATTTATGACAATGTTTTCTTGCAGATCACCTGTGATTAAATCTCCAAGCAAGACTGAGACGTTTAGCGAGCGAGTCAGGTCCTCCAGCAAAGGGTAAAATCATACAATTAATTACTGGTGAAAAAATGAATGCGGAGTATTTGTTTAATCTTTGCCTTTTTGTGAATTTTTTGGGCATCTAACAGTAATTTTAATGAATCACATGGGAATTCAATAGGGGAAATCTCTCTTGAATTGGGATGAATCGCTAACAACCATTGTTTTAATCATAAGTACGATAAACAATCTTTTAAATTTGCCTAAAGGTTTTGCTGTTAGAATTTTAAGACTGTAGCGATCTGCAGTGTAAAGTCGGCTCAATCTGTGATTAAATGAGATGACGATTTGCCACATCATTTCACACAGGTCACTTTACTCATCCTACTCACCTACCAGAACAACCAAAGTGACTGAGACAACTGTTACCAGTGATAAAGGGTAAAATTGTCATTACATTGTGAAATTATAATTTAAATCCATACTTCACCTATACAATAATTTAACCTCTCTTGAAATTTGTTCTGTGCAGTGCCGAGGACAAACTTTATGACACTCTCATCCCTTCGCCTATCAAGGATGGTTACTCACCCAAAGACAGGTGACATTTTTACTCACCGAGCCTACATTATACTACCCACTACCACTACCCACTACTACCCAGATGGTAAAAACAGATGTCTGACGTCTTCTGTGGCTCTGAAGGAGCTTTTTAAGTTTGAAGGATGAAGCTATTAAACAAGCAGGGAATGTCTGTTGAAAGATGCTCCTAAGGTGTGAATTGTAGAATCCAGCATATAAAGTAAAGTATTTAAAGTTTAATTTAGGCTTTGCCACATCAGTTCTGACCATTACTGTATGTTTCTTGGGAGTATCGTTATCGTTATTACGTTATCTCACCCCTTATTTACCACAGTTCACTTTACTAACCACCGATAAACATATTTAATCTATGTTAAAATTGTTTTTTCTGCAGTGCTGAGGACAAACTCTATGACACACTCATCCCCAAGTCTGTCAAAAATGATGTCCCTGACGGGTAATATCTTTATTACTTTGTGTTAATGATCTTAATGTCAATTCAGAATACAAAACATAATAATTAATATAATTTTTATTGCAGCAAAACAACCGTCTCTACTACCAAGACAGTGAAAAGCAGCCCTGACGGGTGAGTTACTGCAGCACAAATTATACACAGTGTCGGCGACTTCAAATACAATATAATCAGATCCAAACTAATTTCTCATTTTGTTTTTTCAGAGATAGCATCAGAACTACAACCACCACAAGGACTTTCTCTAAGTGAGATCATTTTTGATTGTTGTATTACCTTATTATCTATCACAGGTCACTATTTCAAACCACTGGTTAATAAAATGATTTAACCTATGTTAAAATTGTTTCTCTGCAGTGCTGAGGACAAACTCTATGACACCCTCATCCCCAAGACCATCAAAGATGAGGTCCCCGACAGGTAATATCTTTATTCACCAGTCAAGCCTACACATTGTTTATGGGTTGTATTTGTAATTATTATATTCTGGTTCATTAACATTAACGCCCTCCTTTGATTGGCTGTGATAGCCTTTTTCACAGCAGCCATATTGACATGAAATAGTAGGTAAACATAAGTGTTGCCAATGATACTAATTAAAGTTTCAATCCATTTAGTGTTGCTATTGTGAATGTAAGGCTGCTACATTAAATGGAATAGATCTTAACTGGTAACATCTGTATTTACCTACTATTTCATTTTAATATGCCTGCTGTGAAAAAGGTTTATGTGTAGTTTGACATCACAACTTCACAGAAGTCCTGACAGCTGCTTTTAAGGCACAGTTTCAGATTATGAGCTGTGTGCATTTCTCTGTGGATTTAGAGTTTTCAAACATGAGACAGTATTTAACGCCATAAAAAAGGCAATTCAAATCTCACGTTCTACGATATTAGACCTTTAATGTTAATTCATCATACTGTCCTTCATTATTAGCACTCACAATGTTATAATACATAAATGCCCTTATACCCAGTAAAGAGCAGTTATCTCACCCCTTATCTGCCACAGCTCACTATTCCAAATCACTGATTAACAAAAGATTTAACCTATGTTGAAATTGTTTCTCTGCAGTCCTGAGGATAAACTCTATGACACACTCATCCCCAAGACCATCAAAGATGAGGTCCCCGACAGGTAATACCTTTATTCAGTTAGTAAAGCCTACACTTTGTTTTTAAATTATTGTACCGGTAATGTCAATTTATTATACAAAACACACTTTAATAATAATATATAATATAATACATTTTTATTGCAGCAAAACAAGTGTCTTCAGTACTAAGACAGTGGAAAGCAGCCCTAATGGGTGAGTTACTGCAGGACAAATTATACACAGTGTCAGTGACATTAAATACAATAAAGTCAGATCAAAACTATTTTCTTTTTTTTTTTCTAGAGATGGCATCACAACTACAACCATAACAAGGACTTCCTCCACGTGAGATCATTTTTGGAATAAATACACTCTAAAAAATAATGACTACTTTAATAAGCATCCTATATTAATAACATTGCTGTCTTCACAGGGCTGAGGATGATTTGTACCACACCCTCCTGCCAAAAGGCATTACATCTAATCCATCATCTCCTGTCAGGTAAGATGTCTCAGTGAATATCTTGAATAATACAAACCATATAATTATCCTGCCAGTTAAAACATCATGTTGTCTTTGGCAGCACGAACATCACCAAGAGAGAAATAGTCACAGTGGAAAGCAGCAGAGGGTGAGTCCTGGAAATGAATGAGTGAGATGTGCATTAACAGTGTTTTTTATCCCAGTTTCCTCTGACAATGTCTTTTGCGCCATGTAGCAGAGAGAGCCCAACACTGAGATCGCCATCCTCCACCCACAGAAGGTAATTATACCATGGTACGACTGCACTTATGTTAAGTGTCATATCATGGTAAGACGGGGGAAGATCTCCTGCCCCCATCTCCAAGTCTTCTTACAGAGAAAATACTGGATAAGGGCTGGGATGTGATTTCAGAATGTGCACTGTGCACGTCCATAAACCAGCTGTAATGTACTGGTAAAGTATTGGATGTAGTGTTGTGGTGAATCATTTATTTATCATTTATATAGTTATTCATTCTGGTTCTGTCTCATACAGGAGCTTGCATGAGAAGGACCTATGCACCTGCTGCCATAAGCCCTTCAATGGTGAAGCCAAGATGGTCCTGGATGACATGAAGATCAACTGCCATGCTTCCTGCTTCAAGGTGAACACATTAGTTTTAAGAAATACCTCTACTTCCACAAAGATCAGCAACAAGCAACAATTATAGAAGTAGTTATTTAGTTTATGTTTTTGTGTCTCATCGCCACTGAACGTGCATTTGAAACTTTAGTATGAAAAGCAGGAATGAACAACTAGTAAAACCTCTTTCAGTGATCATTTATTCACCTGACTGCTGTTTTAACACACTTGAAAAGGTGTGAACCTGTTTTTTAAGTACAGTAAATGTACTTCCTGCCACTGGAAAATCAGGAAATGTGCAGCTGAGCGCTTAGCATATCTCTCTGCCCTCATACGAGTGTCTGTTTGTGATTGACAGTGTGAGGTGTGTAACAGCACTCTGGGTCATATGAAGGCTGGGGACAGCATGTGGATCTACAGACAAACGGTGCACTGTGAACGCTGCTTTGAGATCACCAGAGGTAAATTAAAACATAAATAGATGAATAAAGATACTTTCATGTCTTCATTATCTGAAAATTACAAAATCCAATGAAAATGTATGTTTGTTTTAGTTGCTATAAGAATAATTACAAGATAAAATGTAACAAGTCTATCCTTTTTTCCCTCACAGACAAATGGCGACGCTGAGTACATCCTACAGGCTATATGAAAAATAATCCTTAATCCTAAAACAAGATTTGGTTTATACCAAGGTTTTAGGGGAGTAAAAGCACATGATGATCAATACATTTTGGGTGATAGCTTCTCCTTCACTTATCTTTAAAAAGCTGCTACTGTCAATCTTTTGGTGTTTGGACAACTGACAATTATTAAGGTGCCTGGAGGTAATTTTTTGTAGCATTGCAGCTGGTAACTGTTGTTGTCGACATGATATTTGCTGTCTCTGTAGCGGGTCCTTTCACAGATTGAATATAGTGTTACTGATATTGTCTGAAGCCTGCAGCTTTAGGTGAACTCTTATAGATAACATGATAAAAGATACTGGAATATATACACATAGGGCCGGGGGCTTTTTCTGTGTGCAATAAAGGAAATCATTGCATTTATATTTGTCAATACATTGTACATGTTTGATCTTAAATTCGTCTTATGTATAAATAATGATGGTCACAGCTTCAACTTTGTTTTATTCTATTAATATTAAGAATTTCTAACAATAAATTTGTTATGTGATTATTTTCTTATGTACACTAGAATATAATAAAGCTAAATAAAGCAGAAGAGATTTGCATTATTTGACAAATTGTGTTATTTCTCTAATTTCTTTAAATCATTTCTTTAAATTATTTGAATTTAAATAAATATTATATTAATACAAAAGATTAATTTTAAGAGGTTAAGCTCTCTCTATATATAAATGTTATATATCGAAAATTATTTTGTATGTATTATAAATACAATAAATATTTTCTTTGCTATATTCCTCCATATCTAAAAGACTAGAAATTCAATTTAGTGCCTTTGCTTTGGCATTTACAGTTTTTAATTACAGGCGTGTATCAGCTTTATAAATACATACCACATCTCCAAAAGCTGGACACTCCAGTGTTTGGAAAAATGTCTCAAGAGCTGTCAAGCTGCTTTGGGCCACTGATTAAAAAAACAACACATTCTTCAGTGGTTTGACGTCTGGCAACTTTACATTAACATCGTCGTTTTGAAGAAATTATTGTCTGGGTTTGACTTTAGGTTTGGTGTTGCTAACTTGCTGAAAAATAAATATTTTCCCACAAAGTGCAGTTTTTATGCAGAACCCTCACAAGCAGTCTATCTAGTAAGGTGGATCGATCTGTGCCCATTTATCGAAATGGGAAAAAAATGCAAGTTCAACCATATTTCTTGAATTTTCTTTAATTATTGTAATCGAAAAAGCAGAATTTCCTGGAGGGACCATCAAATCAAATCCATGGGTCAAGTCATATATAAAACTATGAAATAGCTTTTTGTGAACAGCGACGCCCCCTGCTGGTCACTCAGCAGCATCAGTCTAATGATGCATGATGGAGAACAGTGAGAATGCTGTTTTTCTGTGAATATTTTTATATTTATATAGAAATATTTACATTTTGAAGACATTACAGGCATAATTTATTTGCTGTATCTTAGTCTTGCTGCACATTCGAACTAAAGGTCTAATATATACATTTAAAGCCACATTTTGATGTCTGGATTTTAAATTATAGAGAAATAAACTAAACAAATGTTATTATTACCTATGTAGCAGGGTGAACTCTTTTACCTTGTTTTATCACTGGATCTGTTTGCTTTGAGAGGAGGAGACATCTGCAGATAATTCGGCTCCTGTTTAAATCCTCCTGAACTCTCAAGTTATTAGAGAAACAAGCTGAGCTAATGTTTCCAGCAGCTTTGACTCCAGCCCCATCTGGCTGTGTCCTTTGAACAGAATCAGAGAAACACAGATTTTTAACATGAAACTGCTTTATTCAGTGGTTTTGATCACATGGTCTGTTTTTGTTTGTTGTTTTTTTTGGAGACAGAGATCTCTAAAGTTAATTCATCTCCCGTTTAAAACCTCCTGAATGATGAACACTGAAGGAATCCTAACTGTGAGAAGAGCTGACTGCAGAGCGATCAAGACAACAATTCCCATAATCCCTTAATCTACTTCATGACATCATTGACTCATGTTTAGAGACTCCTAGCAGCAGAAAACAGACAGCTGCCACATTGATATTAAATAGTAGGTAAATGCAGGTGTTACTAATGATATTAAATAAAGTTCTGTTCTATATTGTGTAGCAGAGCCTTTCCAGTGAGCCAACGTGAACAATAGCAGCACCTGACTCTGTTTGAATGGAACCATCATCATTATTACCATTAACACCTGTATTTACCTGCTATTTCATGTTAATATGGCTGCTGTGAAGAGGTCTATCACCTCTCGTATTATTAATAATGAGTTAATTGATACCTAGCTCGCATTGAACATGACTCAGCATTTTCTATTTCCAAAAGTGGGAGCCCTACATAGTGTTAGTGCATGGAGAACATTAGCATATTGTGCTGTTTCATTTAATTTTTTTATTTTCGTTTTGCAAAAAAAAGGTGATGATTCTTCATGATGTTAAATATCAATGAGCCATGACATAATATGTTCACAACAGTTAACTGAATAAATTAATAAATCTAAATAATTAAAACCTTGTGAAAGACCTTTTTGTTGGGACTCTTTGTCATGGCCTCTGGTTCTAAAAACTATAAATCGATGAAATAAATAGTCTATTATAAACTGTATTGGTAGGTACCATTGTTTATTTTATTTTTTCAAAATCAATTTAATAATGTGTATTCCACTGTAATTAAAACCTGATAAATATATTTTCCAAATGAGGCTGACATAATAAATACTTGCTAAGCAGTGATGTGATGGGAGTTGAACTCTGCGCTGCTGACCAATGAGAGGCCGGCTGTGCAGTCATCCCAGCAGCAGCATCAGCGTGTGTGTGTATGAGTGTGTGAGTGAGTGTGTGTGAGTGTGTGAGTGCAATCTGGACACCCTCTCTAATTGAACACGACCCTCCGCGAGCAGGCCGAGCATTCCTCCCCTCTCAATGTGCTGTTTACCAGATGGAAGCAGAGGTGTTGAGCCCCCAGATGATGGCAGACGTCAATGGCAACAATAAAATCACCAACGCGGAGCTGGAGGTGTTGAAGCTGCAGGAATTGGTCCGAAAATTGGAGCGACAGAACGAACAACTGCGGACCAGGGCGAACGCTGTAAACAACTGCTCCCCGGGCCCTCATCTGCAGAGCTCCCCGCCGTGTCTGCACGGCGGCTCGGGCTGTCCGGCCGACGCTTTCCCCGCCAAATACACCGTCCTGAGCCCGACCCAGTCGCATCCCTGCGCCGCCGGACTCCGGGGTCTAGCGGAGGAGCCCTTCGCCTATTTCCAGCCGAGCTCCGCGTCCCCCGAAGCCACCGCGGAAGACGGCGGAGCCGCGACTGTCCTGGACGAGGTGGATGTTTTGGACCTGAGCTCCGTGCTGCCCGTCGGGGATCTGGATAGCTGGTGAGTGTCCCGCTGGCTCCTGTCTGTCTTTGTGCGAGCGGAACATGGCTGTCCCCGTGTTATCTGACCCTAATAGATGCTTTGTAGGCCACAGGCCAGCTTATAGCCACACTTTTTAAAGACATTATGTGTAATTCTAGCCTCCCATGCAGCCCCCCTCATTGATCACATTATTGATTTCTCTTTTTTAGTGGAGTAGACTCGCAGACATTGACACAGAGGGACTTTCTTACAGGAGGAGAAGGAACAAAAACAGGTCTGAGACAGGCTGTGCATCCCAGAATGCACTGTGCACGCAGCCTAGGTAAAAACAGCACAGGGATGAAATTAGAAACAATGACCCCCTTCAGCCTGTGATCAAACAGCTTGGCTTTGTGTGTGGTGTTCAGCCCCAGGCTGAACTACTTACCCGGGAAGCTCATACACTGACGTTGCTGGCTGCTGAAGCGTCTCCAGCTTCATGAATCGGATGTGATGATGTGGAAAATGTAGCACACCGCTGAATGCAGCATCTCAATGTTCACAGCTCATTTAACCTCACTAACTGACCACAAAGTCAGTGTAACCCCTTGACCCAGTTGTCAATTAAAGGATCAGTTCTGTTTAGTCAGCAATCCAGTTTAATTGATTTTCCTAAATCTATTATACAGTAATTTTATTTCCCTGTATGTGGAACTGAGAATCAGACAGCATGTTTTATCTGTACTCACTGCTCAGATACATTTCACTGACAACAAGCAGTCAGTAACACAGGGTTCACTTTCCTTCTTGTAGGTTACAATTGATGCTGTATTAGAGCTGCAACTAACGATTATATTCTATTATTGATCAATGTGTTGATTAGTTTTATGATTAGTCATTTGATTTTTCAGTTTCCCAGGTACAACACGGTATCGTCAGATTACTCGTTTTGTCCGACCAACAGTCCAAAACTCAAAAAGATTTTTTATTCAGTAACATATACAGTATGACAATGAGAAGAGCAACAAATTATTCGGTTTCAGAAGAAGAAACAATAGGAAGTTTGTGATTTTTTGCTTAATATATATGTTGTTTTCAGGTTTATCTTGATTGAATTTGTTCATGGCAACCATGCCATATTGACATGAACTAGTGGGTAAACACAGGCATTATCAATGATACCAATTAAGAGTCAGGTGCTTCTATTGTGCATGTTGGTTCACAGGAAAGTCTCTAAGGCTGCATCCGAGACCGGCAAATACTAGTCGGCAAAAATGAAGAATCCACTAACTGAATACCTAAATAGGCTTTCAGCAGGTACCCTGATGTTTTGCATATATTTTGTGTGCAAGTGAACCACACTACACCATCCCAAAAGTCACCGGCAGGGTCAACAGTCACCACAGGGCAAGATGGTGGTGCTGTAGTACTTCTGAATTGTGCCTTCTACTGACTAACTTCCTATATAGAAGCTACTACTGTAGCTTTGGAGTAGGAGCTACTGGTTAGTAGGCCATGGTACTAAGGTTTTGGATGCAGCTTAAATTGAACAAAATCTAAATTAGTATCATATTAATATTTCATGTTAATATTTCATGTCAATACAGCTGCCGTGAAAAAGGTCTGTTGTAGTCAATTGATTTAAATAGACTAATTGATTATTTGAATGATTGTTTCAGCTCTACGAACATCCATCAATCACAATGAAGGGGGATATGATCGCAAACTCTTCACAACACATCCTTTTTTCCAAACAATTCTATTTTAATCTCATAAAAATCATCCATTTCCGCAATAACAGGACCGTTTACTACAAAGCATCTTTACCTCAGCTGAGAAATATCACTGGTGTAAAGCGCTAAGTCCCGTAGGATCGCTATCTGCTGTGCTTGTTCTCTGCAGGCAAATATATAGAGCGCTCACTGCAAAGCAACCACATGGTCTGTGGCGTAAGGTGTCAGGAATAAACTGGGTTGTGCTCGATGTGTTTCAGGCTGTATGTGAGTCCCAAGGCCAAGCTGCACGGTGAGCATGTCCTCAGCCCGCTGCAGTGGTGCAGGCAGGTCCTGGACCACCCGGGGCCCGAGGTGGAGCTGGCTAAGATGACGCTCTGTCACAGACTAGACCAAGGTACTGTGTTTGTTTTCCTATTACATCCATTCTGTTTCCTAATGGCTCCCTGTTTAATTCATGGGTGACTAGTCCTGTTACTCACATACAAATCCATCATGCTGCTGCTTCCTACCTACGGGAACAGATGACATCACAAATCTCCAGCAGCTCCCTCAGATCTGTCAGCGACTTCCTCCTCCAGGCCCCCAGTAGTAATCTCCAACCATGGGGGATCGAGCCTTCTGCTCTGCTACATCATTGTTTGTGGAAAAGCCTCCCAAGCATCTGAGGGCAGCAAAAAAAAAAGAAGAAAATTGCTTTTAGTCATAGGTGGAAATCCCTGGGGGGACACAGATGTGAGCCATAAAGTTCCATAAAGTTATCCCCCCTAAATATCTTTGTGAACACTAATAAATCATTTTGAATATTACAGAAATGTTAAATAGTGTGCTAAATGTAAAACAGCGTGTTTCCTAAATGTTCAAAAATTATGACCCCCCTATTCCTCAAAGTGATTTTGGTCCAGATGCTGTTTTCCAGTGGGCGGGGCCAGTGGCAAATTTTACTAGAAGCTATCTAAGTGGAAAAAAACAATCAAACTAATATGTAGAAGCCAGTAAGTCATTTGATACACCACTTGTTAAAAATTTGTCAAAAATCAGCCTTTGTTTTTAACAGTCAAGTAGGAGAAGGGAGGAGGGAATGGGAAGAAACGTAGAGAGGGTCCTAAATGAAAAATGTTCATAGTTTTTCCTTCATTGACTCATTTTCCTTAAGTATGAATAAGTATGGAACATTGCTATAACTACTATTATTACTTTTAACAATATTGTTAAAACATTTCAACATGCTGAGGGCTCAAACCTGCAAGGCAAGTTGTAAAGGAGTGTTAGAGAGAAAAGAAGAAGGTAGGCCCAGATTATTATGGTAGTACTATGGTATGCTATTGTAGTATTTTTTAGAGTAAATTTACTCTATACCCCCACCAATCAATGAAATGGGATTTTCACCCCTGCTTTTAATCTTAACTTTTAATAGTTTCTTTATATATTATTAACACTCTAGAGCTTTCAGTTTCACTATGAATGAAAACTGCTGTACGAATTAAATGCATTATTTTTATTCATTATTTATTTACCACCCCGGATTAATAGCCTTTCATCTGAGGCCACATCTGGACATCTGTCTCTCTGAATGCTGACATGTGATCATAAGCTGTGACACACTCTACACAAATTGTCTTTGAGAGCAACAGGGTTTCACTGGCAACTTCTGAACCGTGGGAGCGTTTCATTGCACACAGCTCTTTTGTTTTCTCCCGTTTGACCATTTAAATCACTCGCTGTGGGTTGTAAAGTAGCAAAAGACTTCCCACGGAGTGATTACTTCTGGTAGCACTCTCGTTTACACATATCAGCGTCTCCAGAGAACTATTAAGAGCAGTTTAATGGATTTGCTACTCTGCAGATAGAAAAAAAAACTCAATTCTATTTAGAGGATTTATGCTGTGCTGTTGGACGGCATCAAGCTGTGTTAAATGTGCTAAATGAAAGACAGAGGAGCAGAGAGCAGAGCACCATTACATTGCACCGCCTACAAGCAGCTCCACACACTCACATCTCTGTTTTCATGTTTAGAAATACAATCCAAGGAAAAATATTCTCTGTTTTAAAGGCACTAACATTTCCTGTTTACATATTAAATATGTAGTCTGAGGAAATATGTTTATTTGCCAAGAAATCGATAAGAATATTAATTTGGTGTGGTGCCACCAAATGAATGTGAGTAAACTAATTGATAGCATCTATCTATAAAAGTAAGAAGCGTCTGTGTGTCTATGGCTCGTGTATCTTTCTGATTGTCAGATCAAACTCAGATTTCAGGTATAGCTACACATGGCACAGTGGTGTGCATCCTTTTGTTGTGGAATTTTTTTATAGATATTTAAAACATCATTTATATCATTAACAGTTAGAATCCCATGGACTTAGATATCACATTGCTATCCTGCAGCAGCAAGCATCCCTCTACAGTGTAAAGCTCTTTATCACGGCGCTCCTCCTCATGTTGCTTCCCAGTGCTTTCGCCCCATTGTCCCATTTCTTCCTGCACTAATTCTGCAGCCGTTGTAATGTAATGTAATGTCTTGTACATCTCTCAAAAACTACATGGTAAGACATTAGCCGGTTTCACTGCTTTTTTCTTTACGCCAACACAGGCTACTGTGAATCATAGTAGTCTTACTCCAAGACGTGCTCACGGACCCTCAGGAAATCCCAGCACTATCACCTAATGTAACAGAACCTGGGCCTAAACTCATTTATTTAGAAACACATATATCAGTAACATGCCAAGGTTGTTACGCTATACAGAAAAACTATTAAGTAAGAGATTTACCAAAAGTGTGGTTTTACATGGCCTATCAACATAATTTCAAAACTGATATGTAGATTAACATCTGTACTTTTCAATAAATTGTAGCCCTTTTCTTCAATAACTGCATTTGCATGTGTCTCCTTTAATTTATGCTGATAGTTTTTATGCTGGTAGCACATGCGGCTTCAAACTTGCAAACTCTGTTTTGTTATTACTTTAGGAAAAAATATTGAGATATACATTGTATACTGCCATTCAGCTAAAAAAGATGAAATTTGGTCCATATCACCCAGCCCTATTCTCATCTAAACTACCAAATCAACACCTTTACTAGAATGTTACTTTAAATTCAAATATAGCTTTCAGTGAATATAGTTGCTCCTGGTTTTCATCATCCTAGTGCAGTGCAAAACATGTCTCTTTAGAAAAGGATACTGCTTGCGTATGATTGCTTTTCAAAATCAAATACATAAACTGAGAGCTCTTAAAATACATAATCATATAATAATAATAATAGTAATAATAGTAAATAATTAAAGTAGACCAATTCGTTAAGCTGTTTTCTAAAGTTAGGCACATATTAGATCAGTAAATAAACTGTGTATAAAGGTAGGTTTTTGTATAAAGCCAGAGACTATGGAATACATAGGGAGAAGTATAGATGACCTCAATAATAAATTGTACCAAGAACTGGGACAATGCTGAGATGTGCAGAAATGTAGAAGACAGTATTTGTTGGTGCATGTTCACATCCAAACTGCTTCATTCTGTCCCACAAACCACCGGTTCACTACAGACACTGTCCACTACAGACATAGAGCTGAACTATAAAAAGAAGAAATATGGAGAAGGAAAATTAAAAAACAAACAAACTAAAGTTAAGAAATTAAGTGCATATGTCTCCATCATCAGCTGAGTGATTAATGGTTACTTCTTTCTGCTTTCTCTATCCCCTTTTTTAAAAGTAGTTCAGGAAGCCAATAACAAAATCTAACTCTAACTTTTAAAGGCCAATCAACTTGCCCTACATAATCAGTGTAGCATGACCAAATAGCTCCATATTCAGCACCTCCTTGGGTCCCCCAGCAGTACGCCAATCAAGTGTGAAGTTGATCGGTTGAACCGTTCTTGAGATATGTGAAGGACAGTCATATATTCCATATCAGAGATACGGAATATATACACATATATATCCATGGAACATAGTAAAACCTTCTTGTATGCATGATTTTGATATTACCTGGGTTTCTGATCATCTGTGGCGGTGCAGGCACTTCTTTCACTCCTCCACATCCAACAAATCTGACATTTGTCTGAGTCACCAACAGTTGAGCATTAACCTACATTTCTCTGCTGGATTTAGCCTCTCCATCTCCATTAGCAACAGAAGAGGAGATGAAGACTGCAGTTTATCCTGTGCATCACCACTGTCATGTTGTCATTACATTAGCCATCATATTGTTTTGTTTTACTAACTAACTACTATACATACCCAAATAGTGTTTCCATTCTGAAGTCTATCAGAGTTTCTTAAACATGATAATGACTTTTTTTAGATGCCTGAGAGTATCATGCCTAAGTGCTACCAGGATACTACAGAGAATGATCAGAACCAGGACACCCGTTCACTACAGAATGACATTTGCTGCTAGACCCAGTTTCATATTGGGTGTTGTACAGCTTCTACACTTATGCAAGGGATATGGTTGCCATAGAAACCATGCTTATATTAACTGGCTTTTGAGGCTGATTTTTGCCCAGCCGTCACTGCACAAACATCCTGTTACAAGAGACGCTTGTACTGTGAAAGCATGTACTTATGTGCACATTTAAGTATACACTGTGCCTGCTCTGATTTTTCACACTAGTATTCAAAACTGCATTTTTGTAAGTGTTTGGGTGTTCATTAGTGGCCGTGTGTGCTCTAAAGCTGTATTCAGGGAGGGTTGGCTCTCCTCCTCTGGGTCATGAATACGCTGTTGTCTCTGAGATCCAGTAGCTGTTGTTTTTGTAACTTGCCGTGAATGCTAGTTTTATCCAGTAGTGGTTGAGCCTAATTGTGTTGGGAATGCCAAATGCTCCACTTTGTCAGGTGTGTGCCTCTCTGACTACCAATCAGTGATGCTGAACTCTACACACTGAGCACACATAGTTTCATGCCAGTTGTCTCATTTCAGGCAAGAGTTATTCACTGACACTCATTAATGAACCATACCTAATTAAGGGTTTGTAGGTTGCAACTATTGCTGTTCTTAATGGTCAAAAACGGTTAATAAATGTGATTTAAATCAGTAAGAGCAATGGAGTTGAGACAAAGTCTGGCAACCTGGACGTTATCAATATAACTACTTAGCTCCAAATATAATGGATGTAATATATTGTTTCATCTAGTAGTCCATCAGTTACAACTTGTAAACCTTAACAATGCAAGTGAGTGTCCTGTAGATTAGCAATAAAGTGCTGGCAGCAGGGATACAGTAGTTAGTATACTGTTTATTTTACAGTTCTCCTGTGATATATGTGCAGTATATAATTACTGTGTAATTACTGTTATAATCCCATGTAATAAAACACACTGATATGCTGTATTTTATTTCATTTACACAGCAGGGTAGAAACAATTCGTTTTTCCCTTTAACAATAGAATTTGTTCATAATCCCTAATATCCCAGGCCCATGTAATTATTTTCTCTAAATAAAGCACTATTGGCAGTATTAATGATTGCCGATTACTTTGAATTAAGCACTTACTGTAACATTAACAAAAAATATACTGAATGATTTATTGAACTAAAATGCAGTAGAAAAAAATATGGAAAAGAAATATAAGAGCAATTATACAAACCACCATTTATTAAAACAAGGCAGCACCAACTGAAACTATGACCACTGCCCAGAATGCATTGTTTTCTAGTATAGCGCTGTTTAAATGTCAAACACTATGTTACTGTCAAAATGGAGCTGTTTTCTTCCCTCATTTCAATACAGCGTGTAAATATACCTGATGAAGAGCACTGTACCATAAAATGAATACTGCAGGAAACAAATAAATGTGCACACCTCCACATCCCCAATATGACCACAGTAGATCTAGCTCAGATTTTGGGGATGGGCTGATAACATGCACAATCCCTGTTTATCCTAAAATCCCCCTGTAAAAAAATCTGTAGTTTAGCCCAATAAGCTGCAGTGTTCTAAACTAAACCTTGTCTTACTCTGTCTGCCTGAGCTTTGACCCACTCATTTACGACATCAATACTGATATGTGAAGAGCAGATTACAATTTGGCCAGGGTGTGTTCAATGTAATCAATGTGCTGCGTGTGTGTGTGTGGTGTTACATAGTGAAACCGTCTGACTAACGCACCATTTGTAATTTTGTGTCTAGCTAAGAGGTGGAGAGGAGTGTCCTCCGTCCGTCCATACAGCTGCATAGAGGGACTAAACACCCTCAGCTGCCCCGTCCTGCCTTACACTAAACCTGCTGCACTAACCGAGTCCCCAGGTAACACACTGACTGCACAGGACATCCTACACAATCTATATAACCCCTTCTGTCTAATATCACTAGAACCTCTGGTGGGATTCTGAGGATAATTCATAGACTTCTAAATTTCTGATGTATTTATTTTATTGGAGAGCAGAGGTTAGTTGGTTAGTATTAGTAGGAAGAAACTATCATTTTTGTTTCTCACTTCTAATTTATAGCAATGTTGGCTGCAGGGGAAACTGTCCAGACTAAATTATCTCAATATCTGTCTAGCTGGATTGACATTCAATGCTACTGCTTTTTTAAATGTATTTATTTATTATTTAATTTAACAATTTCAATATCAGACTCAAAACACATTTTTTCAATCCTACAGACTTCATTGATCCTATGAGTTTTCCTCTAGCACCACCATGAGGTTCACATGTGGTTCTGAGTAAACTCTCTCCACAGCCATATGATTGTCATTCATGTCCTCATCAAAGTTAATTAGAACAATAACTTTAATTACTAAAATATACCTAAACATCACCATGTTAGCTTTGAGCATGTTAGCACCCTGGCTCACAGCACCATTATTATTGCCGACTCTTTGTCTTGGTGACCTTTCACAGTTTTACACATTTAGACCAGGCAGGAGACCTAAGCAGGATTAACAGCCTCACTCAGTGTCTGCTGCTCGCTAACCTGCTTTTATAACTCTCAGGCCACTGCTGCTCCCAACATAGCAAATAAGAAAATGACACAAAATGTGCAAATGTAGGCAAAGTGTCTGAAAATTTGAAGTAAAAAAGCAGACCATCTCTTACATAAATAACTAAATTTCATGTACTGAAGCACCTTATGTCTTTATTTCCTTGTAGCTGTTTCTTTTATTATCAGAAGTAATAATAATAAAGAGCCAAATGCATCTGTTGCTCCCACAAGCCTCTCGGAGCTCTTTGTATAAACATAACCCAGATTCTTAAATAACCTGCTGCTTAGATTACAGGGAATCAGAAAACGTGCTCAGGCCAAAGATTATAAGGTCAGACCCTCAGGCAGATGTTGAACAAGCAAACTCCTCCAAACAAAAAAAAGTAATCTCCATCATGGAAACTGTTTCTGCCTGTTCCGTATTTTAAATATACCCAACTGTCAGAGAGTGAAGGCAGAGTTTTTAGGCTGGTTCTCATTTTAACCTTTTTCTCTCTTTCACTTTCCAAGCCCTATTACCATCATCCGGTCAGTCTTTCCTCCAGCCGTCCCTGCCTCTCAGGGCCAGCTGCAGCCTCAGTGACAGAGCACCAACCTTCCTGTCAAACTCAACTCTCCACAGTAAGATCCTCTCACAACCTGTCTTCTCTCTGTTCATCATGCATCACCAACCCCTGTCCATCTGTCATGTCGACATCTGATTACAGGCTGTCATGCAGACTGCACGTCGGCTGTGATTTAAAGTCAGTGCAGTAGAGACATGGCTGTTATGTGTGTTTTTTAGATATCGGTCGCCGGCATGCAGCAATCAGCCCTCAGTCTTCCATGGACAGTGAGGCGGGTGTTTCAGAACTGGAGGACGACACCATCTCCATGGGATACAAACTGCAGGACATGACAGATGTGGAGGTCATGGCACGGCTTCAGGAGGAGAGTGAGTCGACTATTTAAATGTCTTGAAGGCTCCTAGGGGCAAAGAGAAAAATAAAGTATACCACACGAAAGTGCTTGAAATCTGAAGTAATTAAAATTGCATTATTTTAGGGCAAGGCCACTTGGCCTTTTGTGTCGTCACTTTGAGGGCAAGGCCGCAAGGTGAATTTGAGAGGGCACGAGAGACATGGCCCTCATGAAATTCCTGCCCTGATGCTAACCCACTAAACCTAGATATAGTAGCACATAGTATATATAGTACTGGACCTAACAGCATGCAGAGGGTTCCTTTATCATCAGACTACAGCCCAAACTGCACTGCATGAGTTTCTATTGGAAGAAGAGGCATTGCAGGTGTGTTGCACTGTTCTTGAGATAAGTGTGTTAAGGAGTGTCATATAGCCTATATGAGGTTCAAGGGTGTTGTTTTTTTTCCACAAATAAAAAGCATTGATATGTCTCTGTGTCACGGTACGCAGTGGTTAGTGCTGTAGCCTCACAGCAAGAGGTCACAGGTTCAAGACCTTGGACTGGGATCTTTTTGTGTGGAGTTTGCATGTTCTCCCTGTGTCTGCGTGAGTTTTTTCCGGGTTCTCCAGCTTCCTCCCACAGTCCAAAAACATGCTGAGGTTAATTGGAGACTCTAAATTGCCCATAGGTGTGAGTGTGTGAGTGAATGGTGTGTGTGCCCCATGATTGGCTGGCAACCATCTGGGGTGTATCCCTGCCTCTTGCCGTAACGTGCTGGGATAGGCTCCAGCAGATCCCTGCGACCCTAATGAGGGATAAGCAGGTATAGAAAATGACTGACTGAATGCCACCCTGTAGGTCTCCGACAGGACTACGCCTCTACCTCAACCACAACCAGCCGCCGCAGCTCCAGCTTTTCCATAAACTCCCTCAGGCGCAGCGAAATGGATCTGGAGGAGGAAGACGAGGAAGACGAGGGGTACGACCAGCTGCCTCCTCCCCAGCCCCGACTGTTCCGCACAGGCTCTATGCAGCGAGGCAGCCTGCCCCACTCTCACACCTTCTCCAGTATCAGAGACTGCAGGCGCAGCACCATCGCCCCACAGTATTCACTCAGTGGACTCTCCCAGTACTCCGGGAACTCCGGCATGGTCACGGAAACCCACACAGCATACAGGAATAGCACAGGTGAGCGTTCAAGAAAACTCCTTGTTCCCTGGTAGATCAAATGTAACCAAAGATTTCCTTTTATCCAAGTAAATATTGATCTTACTGGGGTCTGTTTTTTAAATCAGACCAAGAATATTTCAGCATCTTTGATGACTGGACTATTTTTGAATGTGCCAAAATAGGATTTAGTGAGCGCTCTTGGTTTCAGGATTTAAGGTCCACGTTTCAATCTACTCTGTTTTGTGATTGACTGACTTTGTAGTCATGTGATGGTGAAGAGCATAGATTCAGGATTCATCAGGACATTCACATGCTATGCAGTTTTGATTTTAATCAAGTCAGAATTCTTCATTTTGGGAAACACTCTTTCACTTTCCTGCCAAGAGTTTAGCAAAAAGATGAAGATGTTCAGGTTCCTGTAAAATAAATAGCCAGCAGCTGCTTAGAGTAGCTTAGCATAAAGATTTCGTTGGTTATATACCAGATTATTACAGTGTCTTTAATGTTGGCTGTGTGAGTGAAAGACCTCTTAAGCTCCACATGTAGTGGACTCCTACGATACCTGATCTGATTTATTGATGTGGTTGCATAGACAAGCTACGGAGAAGCATGCCCAACCTGATCCGAGCTCCCAGCATGCCTAGTGTCCCCAGTGTTCCGTGTCTGATGTCCCCTGTCAACCCGCCCTCCCATGGTCCTTCCTCCTTGCCAACGATGTCCCTCCGGAGCAGCCAGAGCTTTGACTCGTCCAATGGGCTTGCACGTCTCCAGTCCTCTAGTAAGACTTCATGTCTCCTAATAATCAGTCGTCACATTTTTTTTTTCACAAGAGCATATAGAGTCTGTTCTCTGAAGACAATTTCAATACTGGCGGTGATTTCCATACTTATGCTCTCATTCTCTTGCTGTGTATCAGTTCCCCCACCAGGTCAGCTGAGTCAGCGTGTTCAGAGCGTGGGCAATTTCCCCACCACACCTCGCCACCCGCTGAAAGCCACGGCTTACGTAAGTCCCACAGTCCTGCAGGGTCCCACCTCTATGTCCACCTCTGCCAGCCTACACTCCATCCCCAGCAGTTCAGCGCTGCCTCAGCCCCTCAAACCCAGCAGCAGCTTTGTCCCACAGCTGCTCAAAGCCAACTTCAACCAGTCGGCCGTCCCCCGCAGCTCGCTCCCTCGCCCAGCCTCCTTCGTAGGAATCAGCGGAGCTGCACGGCCGAGCAAAATCACCCATCCCACACGCAGGTAACAGCTGATAGACTGACCCAGTATGGTTGGCTCAACAACACGCGGTTGCCTTATTGAAATAATGTTTTCAGGTTACATTTTGAAAAAAATATCTAATTGTGATTATTTCAAATGACATTGTGATATGATTTGCGATATTCAATTCAATTTTATTTGTACAGCCCAAATCACAAATCACAGATTTCGCCCCAGTGGGCTTTTTTCCTTAAGTCTGTAGAGTATGATGTGTAGGCTAGGACATGTCTGCAGCACAATGCTTTATTTAAAATGGTATAAAGTTAAATTAGAAAGACACAATAATAAATTATTGAATAAAGTGAAGAATATACACATAAATATGATATAATATGGAGTTAGTATTATAAAACCAATATGTGTTCGTATTCATGTTTTTATATATAAGATACATTTTTACAAAAGAACATCTTCATCACCATTTGTCTGATTGACATATTTCATTCTAAACTGTAAACTGTTAGATGTCGATTTTTTTAAATGGATTATAATATTCAAAATGTTGTTGTTCATGTGTCTAAACATTTATACTGATTGCAAACGTCTAAAGGCTAAAGTTAAACTAATTTGTTACTGATACTGTAAGTGATGCTGCACCTTTATATCGTATTGTATTAAAGTTGCTTTATTCTATATATATATATATTTTTTTTTTTTTTTTTTTTTTTTTTTTAAGTAAAATTGATTAAATGACCACATATATGTGAGAGGAGTCATTATATTAGGATTATTACTCAACAAGCTTTCTAGCTTCTTTCAGCTTATTGTTTTTGTTTTGCAGCCCACAATTTTACTCTTTTAGTATTCTCTCACTGCTTTAAGCAGCACAGTTTCCAGATGCAGCAGGCAGCAGTTTATCACTGGAAAAAGCAGTAAAAATGTGAAAAACACAGCCTAGCCAGTACCAAACTGAACACAGACAAAGTCAGAAACTAGCCGATGAACATAGTGAAGCATTTAGAAGCTTTTAGTAGGTAATGGGCTGAATATTTCCCTCAGGAGGTGGTGGACATTGATCTAAAAGGAGGGTAAATATTGAAGTTAGATTCATCAAGTCGTCAGACACATGACTCCACATGAATGGATTTCTCTGGATGTGTAAATACTAACAAGTTCCTTACATCAACATATAAAGTGATAAATCAGTGTTGTGTTTACAGCATTTGCAGCTTGTTTCCGCTGCCCCCAAGTGGATGAAAATGTTGTTAACGTATGTATTTAATCGGCCTGTTTTCTCCTCCTCTAGTCTGTTGACTCCCCCAAAGAGCCTGGCCTCGCTGAGCGCCCTGAGGGACGCCAGCTGGAAAGATGGCTGCTACTGAAGCCAAATGAACTGACATACAAGAGTTATACAGGGTAACACTGGATGGGACCAAATTGACTGACACAATTTTGTCTAGAGGGCACAGTCTTAAGCTGTTAATCTTTTTAAAAAGCACCACTCTTGACTGAAGGACAAAGAAGAGACTGAGAGCAGGATGGGTCCAGCAGGCTGGATCTTTACCTTAAAACCTGCTGAAACACACACAGTGACACACTTTGAAACAACCTGGCAATATTCTGGTAATCAGTTGTTAAATGTGATCTGGATCCTCTTTGATATGTGTTTTTGATTTGTCCTTGTGGATAATTAAGGCTTTCATTCGATAGAATTTAAATTTCAGTCCAGCTAAAACAACTATGGCTCATGCATTTGTACATGCTTTTAATGATTTATTATGACTAATTCATTTTTGTCAGACTTTGGTGTCAGATATGAACCTGAAACTGGAATTCTACATCCTGTGCCTGTTTAAAAGTAGTGTAACTCATGTCCATTATATTTATTGACCTGACCTCACAGCACTGTTTATCAGAATTATAATTAGAACATTAAAATAAACAACCTTCTTTGTTTCTTAAATGTGACAATTTGTTAAAATAAGTGTACATGTTTTCCTTTTGGCTAGTTTATTTTCATCATTGTTTACATGACAGCTGATATTTTTAATGTTCTTTGATAAACATAATTGCTGCAATGATATTGCACATAGACCCCCGATGCTTTTTATGGATGACAGGAATTTAAGGAGAAGGTGAATTTTTAAAGTGAATAATAAAAGCCTTTCAAAGTATTTTTGTGTGTTTTTCCACTTTCTCTCAAATAAGGTTTACTTGGAAAGAATCAAATAAATTCATTCCTCAAAGTTAGTTACTGTGCATCATCTGCAGAAGATTACGAATTTTCTAGTAATAATTATACATTTTGAGAAATATTTATTAAAAAGGATAATTCAGATTTAGTGTAGATGTGAAATTGTTATGTGAACAGCTAATTTTTACTAAAAAGAGAACATTGGTCACAGTTACTCTCATCTTAGTCCAACTTTAACTTCAACTTGTGCAACAGGAAAATGATTTTACCTATGTAGCTTTGTAGGATATAATGTTGAAGACACAGCACAGTCTTGTTTACCTGGTGCAGCAGGTGGGGCAGTTTAACCTGACAGTTATTAGTCCATAAGGGACCATAGCGCTGAAGTGACTAATGTTTAACAGGTGAGTGTGTTGATCTTCAATCTCCCCAGTAACACTCTCCACACTCATTTCTGGCAAACTGTACCACAGAGGAAGTGATAAGACTGGCACCACTGTTTGATATTTGGGATATTTTGCACTAAATGGAAGTTTACTAAACAGTGATCACTGACATTGAAGCAGAGAATTGTATCATCTTTATTAAGTGTGTGACCTGCACTTCATGGGATAATGCCCAACAAAGCCCAGGAGGTAGGCTTCATATGTTCATTTGTTTCCCTTTCGTTTTCACTTTTGTTGAATACAGTTATTTCTTGACTGTGTGTTATTTGTGGTTTTCTAGGATGCTGTGATCAACCTGAAGACACTGCAGGAGATTTCCAGGCAGCTTGGTTTTGAGTGGACAGTCCTGGCCTATGAGCTTGGCTTCAACAGAACTGAGATAGGACGGTTCCACACCAGATCCACGGAGAAGCAGGTCCAAGCCAGGACCATGTTGGAAAACTGGTGTGTGCAATAGTGAAGAGTAGCTAAGTATATTTATTAAAGTACTGTATTTAAGTACAATTTGTAGGTACTGTTTTACTTGAGTGTTTCCATTTGTTGTTACTTTATATATGCACTCTATTACCTTTCAGAGGGAAATCTAGTATTTTCTACTCCAATAAATTTATTTGGCAACTTTAGTTCAGATTCAGACAGTTTCAGATGAAGATTTGAAAAAATATACCAAGCTTTTTTAGCCTTTTTTCAAGTCACATTTCAATAAGTTGTTAACAGCTTTACCAAATAGTGATTTTCCTCTCTCAAGTCTCACAAGAAAAAATGAAAAATATTGATGCATCGTAACTTTTTTCTCACAACCCCTTTACATTTTAACTGGTGACTCTTTAGAGGGATCTGACCCTTAGGTTGGAAACCACAGCTATGACAGTAATATTCTACACATTGATGTTTCTATTGTCATATAGAATATTATATCAGTGGGATGAAATGAGTACTTTTACTGCAATATGTGACCAACATCAAGCTTGTAATATGAATTTTCATGCAGGAATGTTACTTGTAATGGAGTATTTGATATTGCTGTATTGGTCCTTGCATTCAAATACTTCCACCACTTTGTATGTGTGTATGACTGTGTGTATTAACTACTCCCTCATGTGCTTGTCATTCTCCACAGGTATGAGAGGTCATGGGACAAGCCCAATAAGACCAAGCTGCTGCAAGATGGACTGGAGCGAGCAGGCAGGCGGGACCTGGCCGAGAGGCTGCGCTGTCTCCACTGGGGCCAGCAGAGGCTGAGCCGCAGGGTGGAGCTGCCCTCCGCCTTCCCCTTCATCATCACAGTCCACAAGACCATCCACAACCAGGACCGGCTGCGCAGGATCAATGATCTCAACTGCAGATACTAGATACACCTGAAGCTGTGGCTATGCTCATGTTACTCACTTATTTTACATGTAAACATTGAAGGTAACCTGACATACTGGATGTACCCACATGCAGGAGCTGTGTCACTTTTAATGCCTTGTAAGAAGTTAGAATAAAGATGGAAAACCTGATTGTTTTTTGTTTCATTAAACATCCGATATCATATAATGCGAGAGAAATACACACAGCCTGTATTCAGAAAATGAGCCTTAAAAATGAAGCATCAGGACGTCGCTTAAGATGTTGTGATGTCACAACTATACGGTCACCCCCCCATTCACAACCATTCAAATAAAACAATTAAAGGAGAGGCTCATTAATATTAATCAGACACAAAATGGCCTATAAAGATTTTATACACACACACACACACACACACATATATACACAATTTTTGATACTTAAAACCAAAATGATATATCTTGTTAGTGACATAACTTCAAATAGAATCCAGAAACAGTGTACATAAATGTGATCTTTAAAATTAAAAGTGAAAAGATTATTTGCCTCCTCTAAAAGATAAATATGACATGCCTGAAATGGGTACTTTTAACAACAAAAACACATACATGTAAAATGCAGGAGTTCATAGCAGTGTAGTAATTCACACAATGGGAACAGAGCAGAATATTCTGCTTAGAATAAGGTTTGAGAATAAATAGTTATTAGATGTGTACATTAAACTAATAAGTACAGCAGCGTGTTTGTATTACAGGATTACATCATATAAATGGATTTCACTCATCCAGCAAATTTAGAATTGAATATATTTGATGTCGTCACGCACCATGCGCGCAAACATCAGTTTCAAACACGATTAAATTATTTAATTTGAAAGTTGGCAGCTCTCAGTCGACCCAGTTATTATTGTGGCCTATCAGAGACCCCGAAGCCTTCTTAGCAGGCTTGTGTGAGCCGAAGCGGAAGCGAGGAGAGGCCGCCTTCAAAATAAGAGATTACATTTCTTCATTGCCGTGTTAAAGCGATTAATTTAAGAAATGGGAACCGCAAAACATAAAGAAGCGCAGTTAGGTGTCCATAAAACGTATTTGTTTGGCTTCAGGTGAATAGCTGCAGCACTTTCATGCAATTTTTATCTTTTATTTTGTCAATTCGTCCCGGAAGCTGTTATTTTTAACCCTCGCTAATTTGACAGGTTTTTTTTTTTTAATTTTTTTACGAGAGCTGCTGTCGAGGAGAGATAACACAACTGAACTGACAAGCAAAGCAAAATAAATGGATACGACCGTTTCAGCGTCTTTCGGGGGTATAATGAGCTGATAATAAGAGGATTATCTCCGACTTAAACGCGACATTATGCTCATCTCCACACCGGGAACCGTCGCCTCTCGGACACGCAGGCGACCGCTGATCCGCTCGATCAGCTGGTGATGCGTTTGTCGCAGCATGCGTTTGATTTACACACACGGACGCGTCTCCATCGGCGAACGCTACTGACTGTCGACCACCGCATGACGGACCGTTATCTGAAGCCTTCGCCGCCGACGTGAAATCGCTCCGCGAAGTTAGATCGCCGCCATGGCTTCGGCGCTGAGCTCCTTCAGTGGTCCCGAGGTGCTGGAGGACGTGGATCACGCCGCGGGTTTGATGCGGGAGCTGAAGCTGCTGTACGACTGCCGGCTGCTCGGGGACGTCACCATCGGGGTGGAGAGTGACGAGGAGCCGCCGCTGCTCGGCGAGTCCGCCGCCGGGGGCGGCGACGTGGACCGGTTGTTCCTGTGCAGCCGCAACGTCCTCGCCGCCGCCAGCCCCTACTTTAAAAGCATGTTCACCGGGGGCCTGAACGAGAGCGTACAGGAGCGGGTGGTGATCCGCGGCGTGGACGCCGAGTCCATGTCGGTCATCATCGATTACTGCTACACCGGCAGGGTCACCATCACCGAGGGCAACGTGCAGCGTCTGTACGCGGCGGCCAACATGCTGCAGCTGGAGTACATCCGGAGAGCCTGCGCCTGCTTCATGACCCGGAGGCTGGACGTCTCCAACTGCGTGGGCGTCCTCAAATTCGCGGACACGTACGACAACCCCGAGCTGAAGATGAACGCGCAGGCCTTCATCGCCCGGAACTTCAGCCAGCTGTGCACCGGCGGGGAGCTGTGCGAGCTGGACCTGGTGCAGCTGAAGGAGTTGCTGTCCCTGGACACCCTGGACGTGGACTGCGAGCGGAAGGTGTGCACCGCCGCGCTGCTGTGGATAGAAGCCAACGCGCCGCAGAAGAAGGACTCCGCGGATGCGCTGCAGGCGCTCAAGTGCGTGCGCTGGAACCTGTTCACGGAGAAGGACAAGTGCTACCTGGAGGGTCTCATGGCCAGACCGCTGGTCGAGACTTACCTGGAGTCCTTCTTCAACGGGTCCGCGGAGGGCGGCTGCGCCATGTCTGCGGCGGCGGACGCGCCAAAGCACCGGATCGGCGTCAGCGCCAAGGAGATGATCCTGTTCTTCGGCCTCCCCAACGACAACATCATGTGCTGCGACCCTTACTCGGAGGAGCTGTACTTCATGGCGCCGCCACTGGAAGACCTCAGCAGCCAGGACTACAAGAGGTCCACCATGGAGTCCCTGATCGCCTGCGCCACCCCCGAGAACAACCTGTACCTCGCCTCGCACCTGTCCAAACACTTCTGGCTGTACAACCCGGTGCTGAACGGCTGGCAGGAGTTGGCAGAGCGGCCGCTGGGCCGGATCCACTCCGGGATGGGGTACCTCAACGGCCACGTGTACCTCCTAGGGGGGCGGAACCCGGTGACGGACGCCAGGCTGAAGGAGGTGGAGTGTTACAGTGTCCAGAGGAACCAGTGGACGTTCGTGGCCCCTCTGCCTCACTCTTTGGGTAAAATGCAGGTGGTGGCGCTGAACGACCACCTGTACGTGGTCAACAAGAGGCGGATGCTGTGCTACGACCCCAAGAGGAACCGCTGGCGCCACTGTGGCTCCCTAAGGCGGGACAAGCTCCACAAGGCCTGCGTGTTCCAGGACCAGATCATCTGCGTGTGCGACATCCCCGTGGTAAAGGCCTACAGCCCCACGCGGGGGGAGTGGAGGCGGCTGGGGGACATCCCCATCGACAGCCGCGCCCTCAACTACCAGGTGATCCAGCACAGCAACAAGCTGCTGCTGCTCACCCAGACCCTGCTGCAGCACAACAAGAACCGGGTCCTCATCCACGAATACGACCCGGCCAGGGACACGTGGAAGAACGTCATGGCGGTATATGTGTCCACCCTGGGGCCGGTGTGCGTTTCGACGCGCGTGTACCCGGCGTGTCTGAGCTCCGCCCACAGCTTCTCCACCGAGGAGGACGACGACAGCGGCTCCAGCGCGGATTGGGACTTTGACGGACTGACGGACGCAGACTCCGACTCTGGCAGTTCCAGCTCGTTCTCGGACGAGAACTGGTAGCGAAACGTGTCCATGTCAAAGAAAAGTTGGAGTTATTTATAATTTAACGAGTAGCAGCGCTGCTCTGACTGCCACAGAGGTTACAGAGGCCGAGTACTTCCGGTTAGTCCATAGGTCTGTTTTTAGAAGTAAACATGGTGGTCAATGGCGAGAGACGAGTTGTCTTTTAATGCTGTTTTTAATTTGCCATGAATCACACTTAATATGATTGGCTATTTAAAAGATATCTTAACAAGTCAAGAAAAATAACAGTTCTAAAACTGAGAAAATACGTAATAAGAAACATTACACACCCGGAAGTCGCGTACGTGACGTCATAACTTTCTCTCTCTCAAGCTCCTGTCACAGCCAGAAGAGAGTTTAGTTTACTGAGCAGTTCCACACAAAACTAGTGACAAGTTCACAATTTTAAGCTTAATTTCTTTCAAACAGGCATCTTCTTGTAGTGATTAATAGACGTGTGATTCATGGCACAAATTAAATAGGGTGAAAAGATAACTTGCCCCTCGCCATTGACCACTGTACATTAATTTCAGAAATATGATCCTATGGAATAACTGAAAGGTGGAAGTACTCAGAATCTCTGTTCGATTCAGTATTAAAGCTCGCCATTTACATTAGGAGCACACCGATCAGAATTGGAAATATTCTTTCCTACTTCTCACCCTGGCTATGATCATTCATGTAAGGACAGAAGGAAATTATCTGATAATTTTCTTTTTTTATAACAAAGTAAGCACAAATGCCTGGAGACAGTGTGTAGATGCTTGTTTGCTCAATAACTCAAATACATGAACATGATCCACAATAGATTCTCATGTAGAGTGGAGAATCATCCTTCCAAATTCTGCAGATTAATGAAGGCAGCTGAATTTCTTGAGTAAACATTTTCGTAGAATTGGAGGATTTACGAGAGCCATTAAATAAGAACAAAAAAATCCAAGCAGCAGAGGCTGAAATATCCTGTTTCCACGGAAGTGAGGGATGAAACTAAAGTTGAATACAGCTTTTCACAGCATATATTTAAACCTGCCAAACACGTGTTACTATTAACAGAAATAATTGCTGAAATGCATTGTAATAACTGCTTGAATTGACACCTTCATATTATTAGCTCAGGCTTGGGCGGTTTCAAGGTATTACAGGTATGCCAGGGTATTCAGAAAGGTGTGATTTTCAATACTGTTATATAATGCAGACACAACTCTTCAAATTAAATTTAAACAGAGACCCTAAATTTCATGAGGAGTCTACTGATGTGACAGTCAGCCCCCTGTATGGTCTTTAGCATCACTGAAGTCACTACTGACTGACTTTTATGTCACATTCTGAGGAACTTTATCAGAAAGAGCTGGATTCATAAAACAATGTTACCCAACCTGAAAGCTTGCACCTTCACTGCAGTCAATTCACATGTGATTGAATTTAACTGCCAGTCTGCTACCATTACCCACACATCATGTCTGTACAGCTCACTGATATGTCAGTATCCATGGTAAAAAGTGTCATATCTCCAGCAAGAATCTATGAAAGAATGGCCCATATTTTCCAATCTATTTATTGAATGGGCTATAAGTATTTTAACCCAGCAGGACTTTTCTAATCAGGCTTAATGTGCATTAGATACACAGCATTGTTTGCTAGACCTTATCATACATGCAATGAGCCCAATCATTCTCAGCTCAGCTTTTAAAAAAAAAAAAAAATACCCCCGGGGAAATGTCAGGAAGGTATGAAAAAATATAAACCGCCCAAGCCTGTATTAAATTCACTTGTGCTGTCTGCTGTTTAAAAAAAGGCCCATGAATCTAAGTCAAGTCTGTTTTGATGGTCCAAAGCTACTAAAATTCATGTTGACAATATTTATTCAGGAAACATTTCAAGTACAAAGATGAATGTTCTTTTGACAGGACGGAAAAGAAAAACTGGTGACGTTCAATAGGGAAACACATCAGTCAACCACAAAGTATGAAGGATCTTCCTCTCGGGTTTGCTGTCAGTACAGCAGGAGGAGGCTGATCTGTAACACAGGCTTTCTGTAAATGATTAATGCACTCCCAAATGATAGATGCAATTCCTGGGTGATGTCACTCGAGTACATAAGATGTGACGAAGCTTATTTAGAGGAACAGAAGACCCTATTGTGTATATGACGGAGTACCCCTTTAATGCCATAAAGACTGAGTGTTGCCTGTTGTAAAGAGAGAATTATTTGCTTCAAATGTGTCATTTAGCTTGACTACATGAGCACATCTGCTTCAGTTCTGTGTAAAACAATGACTGTGACTTTTTTAGACATCAGGCAGCTTAAGTGCCTCATGTTCATGACTCAAAACACAAGCGGTCCTTTACAGGGCTTTGCTGTTTTTATATGTTGTTGATGCACATGAAGACGTCACACAGCCGTGTTGTGTATGAAGTGTAAATGCCAATGTACTGTACGCTGACTCAGGTTTAGGCTTCAGCAGGAGCCTGTATGCCATGATTTGACTTTTCTGACATGTAAAAATGAGGCTGTTTTGGTCAAAGATGATTTTGTTTTTATTGTATTATTTTATGAAAATTGATTTCAGGCCATTTTATTGCGTGTATGTATGTGTTTTTTCGTATCTTCGTGTGTGTTGTTAAAGCTAACATTTATATTACCATCAGGAATCAGAAGATTCAGTGTTTTGTTTGGTACTGATGAATTGTTTTTAATTGGGGGACATTTTATCTGCATGTGAGATAAGTGTTGCAAAGCCATTGGTTTCCATAACCTCTCCGCACACTCAGTTACCAGCTTATTATTATATACATATTAGTAACAACCACCAGTATGAAGCAATACCACAAACTAAAGCCTACAAAATAACCAATAAGCTGAATCCACACCTCTTTGAAACCCTTCCAACAAAAGCTGAACTTTATAATCATCATGAAGGTAGTTGTATTAGATTCAGCCAGGTCTAACTAATAAACTGGTGAATGAGTGTCACTGCTGTCTCTGTACATTTGAGATCACCTGAGTACATCTGAAGTGTTATTTTACTTTTGTGTGTGTGTGTGTGTGTGTGTGTAGGGGAAGAGATGGTCAGCTTTGGTAACAAACAGGGTCTGAATTATGATGACGCTTTTAGTGTATGTGTCAAATAAACTTCTGTGTGTCTGATACAGAACAGTGTTGTTATTTTTAATTTATTCAAAGAATAGAAAAACACAGTACAGAGTAATTAATTAATGGAGTTATTAATACATAAATCAGAGCATGGAACATTAAACCAGGGGGATTTTTTTCAAAATATATATATGTTAAATAAGGAACATAAATCAACAGTTTTAGTTGCTTTTGTGTTGTTTGAATCAGATGATAAATAGGCTTTAATTTCAACAGTTAAAGAGCTTTAGAATAATCAAATTTAGATCTATGGATATGGAATTTTACAATAATAAATATTAAATAAATATCAAATTTATTATAAAACATATTTATCTTTGTTGGGCGTTCTCAATGAAACCAAACAATACATTTTTCCATTGTAGACATATCTACTGAAGAGAGTCTCAACAGTGACGTCTGTTGGTGGCGCATTCACAATTCTCGCGATGTTTCGGGCACAGTCCAGTCTCCAGACTGCGAGAAGATGAGCGATGGCAATAGAAAACAAACCTGGCGAGGTATTTGACACAGTTTTCAGTCGAAATGACTCTTTAGAGCTGTCGTCGCACTACGACTGTGACGCTGCACAGGTTCGCGTCTTCAAGATAATAGTCATAGGCGATTCCAACGTGGGGAAGACGTGTTTAACTTACAGGTTCTGCGGTGGCACTTTCCTCAACAACCCGGAGGCAACGATCGGGGTCGATTTCAGAGAGAGGACGCTGGATCTCGATGGGGAGAGTATCAAGGTGAGGGGACGTGCAACACACACACACACACACATACTCCACCTTGCAGGAGCACTAACACACATCTGTTTATTGAAAGCCCTTGCATTGTTTTTACTGCATTATAAGTCATAGGCCCTCATCTAGAGCTGAGGATGGGAGGCTGCATGTCCTTACAGTCTCCAATAAAATACCATCACGGCAGAGATTATCTCCTGGAATCAAACATAGTGATGATGTGGACCACATGTCAGCACCACAGTTTAAATTGTTTTGAATTTAATGCTGCCTTCAACATTCAAAGCACACAACTGATGCACTTTCCCATCATATATCATATATATAGTATGATATATCACATGTATCATACTGATCCTAAATAATCCTAAATAACAATATTTATTATTATTTTAATGAATAAATAAACTTATTTGAAAAGCACCTTACATATAGAAATGCAAAAAGTGCTTTACAACAGACATGAAATAAACATTTCATATATGTTGAGAAAAACATTGATAAAGTACAAATAAAATAATTAATACAGTTATGGAAAAATGAGTTTTGCAGTCCAAGCTACTTAGGTAAGTTATGCCAAATGGTTGGACAACAAAAAAATCCAAATAAAAAATGTAATTATTTGTATTTAAATGTGGCATAGCCACAGCCTGGTATGTCTTGTTATTCCTCCGTAGCACAGAGCTCTAGTGTTGTCCAAAAACTATTAAAAACGCATCAGTGAGCTCCTTCATCACAGTAAACACTGTGCACCACAGTTTAATTTGAGTCAGTCCTATGGCTGTAAATACCCACTAGAGCACCATATTTGTTTTAATCAGCCTTTCCTGACTACTTTATCCTTTTAAAACGATGCCTGTTTGGTTTCTTCTGTGCCAGCTGCAGATCTGGGACACGGCGGGTCAGGAGCGTTTCAGGAAGAGCATGGTGGAGCACTACTACCGCAGCGCCCACGCCGTCATCTTCGTGTACGATGTGACCAGCCTCCTTTCCTTTGAGAGCATCCCCGAATGGGTCGAGGAGTGCAGCCGGCACTGCGTGGGGCCCATGGTACCCCGCATCATGGTGGGGAACAAGTGTGACCTGAGGGACCGCCGGGAGGTGCCCACATCGGCCGGCCAGTGCCTCGCCGACAGCTACAACTTCCCGCTGTTTGAGACGTCGGCCAAAGACCCTTCTGAGAAGGAGCACGTGGACGCCATCTTCCTGACTTTGGCTTACAGACTGAAAAGCCACAAACCTCTGAGACTGAAGCAGCCCAGTGAGAGCGGTGTCAGACAGCTGTGGAACCAGAGAGAGAAGGGAGCATCCACTTGTCAATGCTGAAATCAACCACATCCTGTAGGGATGTGGACAGTGTGTGTGTGTGTGTGTGTGTGTGTGTGTGTGTGTGTGTGTGTGTGTGTGTGTGTGTGTGTGTGTGTGTGTGTGTGTGTGTGTGTGTGTGTGTGTGTGTGTGTGTGTGTGTGTGTGTGTGTGTGTGTGTGTGTGTGTGTGTGTGTGTGTGTGTGTGAGAAGGTCAGCGCGGCCTTCATTAGCTTCATGAGTGCTGAACAGACCATCCTCACACTAAAAAAAAGACCTCACATGATCATGAGATAGAAAAGAAGACCTAACTTATGACTTTATCATTTCCTCTGCCAGCTGTTATGGACATATAGTGACAGTGTGGGCCAACAAGTCTGCACAATATTTAATCAACATTTCAATGAAATGCATGTAATTCTCTTGAGGTATGCAATACATTTTTAGGCTCAAACTGCACATAAAATAATTTTGAGCCAAAGAAGAAACCGATGATATGCAATCAGCCATCTAGCAGCGTTATGTACAGTATTCAAGGCAATTCAAAACAGAGAATCAAAGGAAAACGAGTGTGAGTGTAAAGGGACCAATAGGGTGAACTGAAACTGTGAAGAAAACTGTGCAATCATTTTATTTTATCAAATGGTTTAAAGTGGCATTTCAGTTCTTAAAGGAGGGTTACAGTTTCACCTTGGACCCTATTTTTCTATTCTTTAGTGCCTATTAGAGTGATCTGAGCAGAAATTTCTCTATATGCCCCAGCACTGAGTGAGAGCCAGGTGCTATAATAGAGGTGGATGGGGTATGTGTGACCTGCTGTGTTTGTCCTCTATAAGCAATAATTTTCAACCTTTGTCAGGCTCAAATTGTTATCATGATGTTTCATTCAGACCAAAAGACACTCCAGAAATCGACAGCAGCAGCCAGTGGCGTCTGGCTCTGTTCCCTGTGTCTGCTCCGGAGCTGGCCGTCTCTCAGCAGCTCACGTTTCCACACACAGGCAAATTCCTGCAACAGCCACGACTCTCCTGAGACTCTCCCGAGACTTGGGAAGGCTTCCGCTATCATCGCTCTGCCTTACAATAAAAATCTGAGCTTGGCAGGGATGAAGAATATCGCTTAGAGAGGACAAACGCATCCCCTTCCACTTTTATTTCTGCTCGGATCACTCTGAAAGATAGGAAAATAGGGTCCAGGTTGAAAAATGCCAAAAATTCTCCTTTAAGAAAAGTTGAACTGAATTGGGGGTTTAGGTTCTGTAATGGAAGGTGCATCTCTTAAATACAGATTATAACTAGCTTCGTTGTCAGCTCATTCGCCTACACACTCCATCAAACCAAGAGCAGTAATGTCAACATGTACTTGTCTTTTGGGGCAAATTGCAAATCTATAGTTCAACATGACAAACATTAAGGAATCATCAATGGTCCTTGAAATTCAAGCGATGCTGCAAGGTGTGAAATAAAATCACAACCTGACTGATACATGTGTTGCCTGTAAAACCGAAAGAAAATAAAAGTGGTTTTATCAAGTATGCTTATTATACTTTGAATTATTGATGCCATGTTTGTTTGGTATGGTGGGTACAAGGGCAGCGCTGGATACGCTTTCTTCCATCTTAGGCAGCTACCTTGGGCTGCATAACGGATGACTCAGCATTGTTCAGGCAGAGAACACACTGCATTTGCTAACACACTCTGCTCTCATCTAATGGGAAAAACAAGTTATTGTAGAATTCAGCTTCTGTGATTCATCTGGTCAGAGTTGGTTTTATCCAGTTATTACACAATGTCCTTGCCTAAAGCTGAGCAGTGACATTCAATATTTTCTAGTTATAATCCATTTCAAGGTTTCAGTTTTATTGACAGGTTTTGACATCACAAAACATCTAAACAGACCACCTGAATATACATGTTAATTTATTATTATTCTAAAATCTTATTTTATATTAAAATGTGACTTCAAATTAGAATTTATTTCTAAATACTCAACATAAATAACTTAAAAATGCCTTTTTTATTGTATTGGGTATATTTTATTGACTAATGCCTAATTAACAGTATGTTCATCCTATTGCAATATTTTATATTGATAATACCTCAAAGTTCATTCAGTATCTTGTTCTGGAGGTTTTGACCACATGATCCTCAGCAGATTAGATCCTTTTCAAACGTAATTAATAAATTAATTGTATGTAAATTATTAAACCAGCACCTGAAAAGTTATCATATAAATGTATTGGAATAGAAAGTACAATGTTTCCCTCTAAAACGTAGTGGAGTGGAAGTATAGAGTAGCATCGGATGGAAATACTCAGTAAAGTACCTCGGAATTATACTAGTACAGTATTTGACTAAATGTACTTGGTTACTTTCCACCACTGTCTGAAGAATATTTTACCGCCGACCAGTGGTCGACATTTGCATAACAACTGGTCGTGATGGTGTGTTCAGGAAACCGTGTAAACTCTCAAGTTGTCTGTTTGAAATAATGTTTTTCATTCATTTCAATTGCTGCATAAGTTATATATTAACATAGATTATAAATTCACCTCCAGTATGAGGTCAATGTATTTTCAGAAGTAAAACAAACACACCTACCTCACTATTGCCTTCTGTCTGTTTTTGTTCGCTTCCACTTTCTGCGATGACTTATATTTCATATTTACCACTCTTCAACTAGTGCTTGAATGCAGCACGGTAGCCGAGCAGTCTGTATTCTTAACACAGCGTCTCCGCGGCCATGGTAACACTCGGTTTAACGCTGAACCTTTAACAAACAAAAAAACAACACAAACAAGCGCTTTTCATGCAGGTATGAGACTTATTTTTTATGAATTATATCTAGGTAAAGAATGTGATATCGATCGTGGGTTAATTGTGTTTTTGTCTACGTGTATATTTACACCTGCTGGTGAGGATTAATGAGACGCGTTTTCATTATTTATTGCCACTCAATTCGCGTTGTTTGCCTGTCGGTGGCCTACAAGCAAGCTAGCTAAAGCTAACCTAAGGTCGGACAGATTAGACAAGTTGTAGGCGAGGAGAGAAGCTGATTTGAATAGGCTAAGTGCAGAGGTTCGAACTGAAACACGTTAAATTAAAATCACAGTCACTGTCATGAGCTAGCTTCACTGCAGTATGCTGCTGCTTCGCCGGGTGCAGCAGCTTCATTACATCAGCATGGACCTGCAGCAGCTTCATTATATCTGTATGGAAGTGCAGCAGCTTCATTATATCTGTATGGAAGTGCAGCAGCTTCATTATATCTGTATGGAAGTGCAGCAGCTTCATTATATCTCTATAGAGGTAGAGCAGCGTCATTATATCTGTATGGAGCTAGAGCAGCGTCATTATATCTGTATGGAGCTAGAGCAGCGTCATTATATCTGTATGGAGCTAGAGCTGCTTCATTATATCTCTATAGAGCGAGAGCAGCGTCATTATATCTGTATGGAGCTAGAGCTGCTTCATTATATCTCTATAGAGCGAGAGCAGCGTCATTATATCTGTATGGAGCTAGAGCTGCTGCATTATATCTGTATGGAGCTAGAGCTGCTGCATTATATCTGTATGCAGCAGCTTCATTATATCTCTATAGAGCGAGAGCAGCGTCATTATATCTGTATGGAGCTAGAGCTGCTGCATTATATCTGTATGGAGCTAGAGCTGCTGCATTATATCTGTATGGAGCTAGAGCTGCTGCATTATATCTGTATGGAGCTAGAGCTGCTGCATTATATCTGTATGCAGCAGCTTCATTATATCTCTATAGAGATAGAGCAGCGTCAATATATCTGTATGGGGCTGCAGCAGCTTCATTATATCTGTAGCTGGAGTAGCTGTAACTAACATTAAAGAGAAGGATTTTGATGCACAATGACAATAAAGATCTTTTAACTATCTGTTAATTGTTTCACTCTTCACTCAAAGTCGTTAACATTACTTGTTTTTTCACTGTTTAGCTGTTATTCAGCATGAATTTGGCAGATATATGTGACAATGCAAAGAAGGGCCGTGAGTATGCTTTGCTGGGGAACTACGACTCCTCTGTCGTGTACTACCAGGGGGTCATTCAACAGATCCACAGGCACTGTCAGACCCTCAGAGACCCTGCACTGAAAGTCAAATGGCAACAGGTGAGTTCCCCAAATCCCTGATCAAAATAAGTTCCTCCACAAGTTATTAAACCATTCAGAATTAGTCAGTTGAAGCCTGTGACTGCAGATTTAGATTAGTTCAGGGGTCTTCATTATTTTTTGGGTCAAGGACACCCTACTACATCATTGTAAAACAGTGTAGCATTTAAAATTGGGTCTGCAATGATGCAGACTATAATGCCTCTTTTGGGAACTCTACACTCCCCCCTTGAGGTTGACCTTGCAGTCCTGCTGGTACTCTCAGAGCAGGATTTGAAAGCAGTACAAACACTTGGGAATCGTCCTGAAGGATTAGCTTTACATTGATGCCAACTCTGATTCTATTTATAAAAGAGAAAATCAAAAAGGATTTCTTGACATCTTTGTTGAAACGCCTCTATGTGTCACTAACTGAGTTGGTTCACATTTGCTATTATTAGTTGGTTTGGAAATCCCAGTCTGCAGAACAAAAGCTTAAATAGTGATTGCATGCTATAAATAATAAAATTTCCCTCTGGAAATTTATTAAGCTATATTAAATGCTTGGAAAAACAATGTGTGCCTGACCACTTTATGACATCTCATCTCTCTCATTCACCACTAAAAAAATAAAAAAAATACACAATATAATGGAACACAATCCTATTTCACTTAAAAGTGTATCTGCACTGGAGTCTTCAAGTTTCTTTAATCACACTTGAGTATGTATTTATGAAGGCACAGCACATTTTATTATACATTTACATGTCAAATATGCAAGTTTATAAGTTGAGTATTGCACCACAATTTGTTTCCAAACCTCTGTAGTGACAGTGTCACAAATCATGTTTGTAGGCCCACCCCTTTAAAATCATAGACACAGAACAGAGAAACACAGTGAAGATCAAACGTCCAATTGTGGGAATCCACAGGAAAAACAGGATTTTGCTGGACTGTAAATTTGTCAGGGCCAAACAGGAGCTTTTTTTACGTGCAGAGAGCGGGTACTAACAGCTTTATGGGGTATTTTACTCTCCCAGTTATTGGCTTTTCAAACAAAATGTAACTTGGTCTGTTTTAAGCTGTGAATGTGACAGCTGTCCACTTTTATTTGTCATCCTCATGCTGCTTTCTTCAGGTAGTTTTCGTGACATATGACAATGACAATAGTTCTATTTGCATCGACCTGTGTATCTGTCTTTTTTTTACTGCCATATATTTTTTTTGAATTTATTACCTCTTCACTGCTATCCATAAGCCACATTTCCCCAAAGGGACATTAAAGCTTTACTGTACATGTTTTACCACACACATCAACATCCACATCACCTGCTGTATTTTCAGTCGGATGCTCCTGGGATGCCATGCTGATACATGACTCTCCTTCTGTGTGTGTGTGATTAGGTCAGCCAGGAACTGAATGAGGAGTATGAGCAGGTGAAAGGCATCATGGGAACCCTAGAGAGCTTGAAATCAGAGAAGCCACTTCATATCCTTGCTCCTCAATCAGAGGAGAGATCTGGGGACCCGTCAGTGTGGCCGCCTCCCACCCCTGCAGAACACAGGTGTGTGTGTGTGTGTGTGTGAGTGTATGTGAGTGTGTGTGTGTGTGTGTGTGTGTGTGTTTCTGTTTCCGTGGTCTTCTCCCTCCAGTATCCTCCACCATGAAATAAAACTTGTACCTTTTTAACATCAAAAAGGCATGTGATGTGTCATATTCAATGTCACAAACACCCGGAAAACAGCGTGTGCTTAATCCTCATGAAATCCCTTTGTTTATGTGAGCATCACATTCTGATAAACTATCAGGCACCTGTGTTTCAATCTAAAAAACCCACAGAAAATACTCCTTAGTGTAGTTAACAGAGGAAAGTCAGTAAATCAGTCTGCACTGATCTATAACTGAATGTGGGTGATTCCTACAGTATCTGCTCCCCACAGCTGCTTTATACTGCATGAAAAGCTTCTTGTTCAGTTCATTAAATCCCTGCAGCACCTGAAGGCAGCAGGACTGAAATGTTGATAAATCTGCAGCCAGAGCACAGTGCATTCACTGAGGTTACTTCCATTAAATCACTTGGAAATGACACTAGGCTGATTATAGGCAGGATTATAGCTTCATATTCAGCTTTGTTATGAAAGGTTAGCAGGCTCATCATAGCCTCTTATACAGCTTTCTTCTTTAGCAGAAATAGCATCTCATGTTTTATCCATCCAACACATTGCAGTGCAAAAAAATATACAAATCAAAAATAGCAGGTGCACATGGAGACACCCACCATCTGTGCGCCTAAGACCTACTAAACTGCACCTGGCATTTATTTTTCAAATTTCAGCCGAGGGTGTAAAATAATAAAGTGAAGGTGTTGGATAAATTGTGGTGTTGATGAGGCACCTGCACCACAGTTTTGGCATTCTCCAATGATAAAACTATTTCAGGAAAGTATTCAGAGAATCATGCAGCACATTCTTTGGCCACAGATTCCACTGATGTTTGTGTCGTTTATTTGGGCAATCTGCCAGAAGGAATAACAGGAAATGACAGATACCGTCTGAAAATATTGACTGTAGCAGCATAAAAAGTAATTACTCGTAAATGGTTACAGAACGACC